>CM033635.1:20485817-21808671 GCA_019453435.1 Rhinogobius similis
GCAACATTATGAATGATTCACTTCACTGTCATATCGTCTGTGGCTTTCTGCTTTATATGTTTCAAAATACTCCTGCCTTAAACCTAGCACATCCATTATTCTCCACCCGCGTCTTTTAAGTGTAAACTTCCAAATTAAAACAAGTATTAAACGAGTATACTTTGTCCAGCATACATGTGTTATCATGTCACCATTTGAAAGGTAAGAAATACTAGTTTCTGGTGAAATTAATCAATGTAAGTGGTGCACAGGCAAAGCTATAGCACGTATACATTATTTAGATTAACAAAATAATGCTAGAATTCAGATGGCTCTAGGAAAGACATTCTTTCCTAGACACTCCAAATTCACTACAGGTATTGGTCACCTACAACTGTGTGAAATTTCAGAGCTCTGGGTCCAAGTATATGCATGTATGTATGTATTTGTGCTTATGATTGTGTAACAGAGCACAAATGTAGTCAAAAGTGCATTTCAACACAACACATTCATTTAGACTAATTCTGCCTAAAAAATATGAAATAGGACTTGATGACTTACCACCTTATTCCTCCATTTCCCCTCCAGGCGCTGTAATGTAAATATGCTAATTGGCTGCTCCATTGTGCACAGCTTCCCTTGCGCCCTCTGGAGGCTTTACCAGGGAGTGTGACACATCTTCGTGGATCGCTTTATGATTACACTACTTTTATCGTTTTGGGCCCTGTTCACAACGCAAGGTCAGAAATGGGTGAGAAAATGGGCTCGTTTTGAAGGTGAAAAGAAGGAGCACATGGGGATATCAATCCAGTCTTATTCTGTTGGAATAAATCGTTTTTGCTGTCTTTATCATACATTGTTTTATTCAAATTTACGTTTATCTTCTTTTTTTTTCAAACAGGGAGTATTTGAGTGAAAATATGTTTATATATTTTTGAAATCGGGATTTTCTGGGACAAAATTAGACCAACCAACCCATAATTGGACACCCATAGCCTGAAAAAAAGGAAAGAAAATAGTGCTTTTAATGTTTTTTTGTGCTTTTTTTCCCTTGCATTGCTCTTTTGAGTTACTCTGTGGCATGAAATTATTACAATAAACGTTATGTGGGGAAAAAAATAGCTTTACAACAATATATGTCTCTGTACCTGTAGTTTTTTCTGTATCTGAATGGGAAAAGAACCCCTGAACAGGTGGGCCTTAACAGTTAACCATTTATGACAGGCACTAAACCACCATTAAATGGTCTGTCAGTTTCTTAAAATGAACAATGCAGAATATTTCTCTCTCGACCGTTATATCTCAAGCAGATAAATATAGTGTGAACCAACCTGTGACTTAGCTGCTGATTTTGCTTTATTACCTGATACAAATCTCTGCATTATAACCATGATAAGGTTACGTCGATGTAATCCCTCATTCGTCCAGGCGTGATTCATCCCATAATGGGCAGGGCTATCAATACTCAGAGTAGCATATAAGCCAGAGTTCCCAGACCAGCGCTCTGACAATGACTTCTGGATAGAAGTCGAAACATCTCAATCTTACAAACAGCGTCCGGATGACTACCCCTGAAACCTTTTCTACCATGATAAGGTTATATATTCTCCTTGTGTAAAATCTGAGACGGGACACTGGGTGTAAGAAAAATATGCAAATTCCAAGTGATAATCTTAATTGTCTCAACAACAAAAAAAACACCATGATTCATGTTTTTTTTTTTTTATTTGTATATGAGCACAGTTTTCAACTGACCATGAAGCTTACACAGCTTGAAATCCGTGACTGATCAAAACTCATTTGACAGCTGGTATTAAGTTTTACATTTTTCTTTTTTGTTGATTCTGCTTCAAAGTAAAACTTGTAATTTGCAGGTATTTTTGTAATTACAGGCATTTAAGGTTGTGTCCTGTAAATAGATGATGTGCTGTTACGTTCAGTTGTGGGTTGAAACTGGAGGTGCTATTCCGTCTGTCTGTGCAGATGGGTCTGAAAGGCAGAAAATTACAAGTAAAAAAGGTTTTCTTTCTTTCTATTTTTTTTTTTTTTTAAACAAACACTCACACATGCCATTCGGGGCTCCTGTGTGTCGAGAGGCCATCACCTGGGCAGTTCCTCCTCCTGGTTGTGTCCGGTTTGGCACAGACTGGCCTGCATAAGGTACATTTTATATTTTAAATATCTCTCTAGCATTTGACCACCTACAGTGCCTCTCAAATAACTTGCAGAGATTAGTCCAATGGGGTATAAATAAAACTAGAGGAATATTTGCCATGGTAACACGTCCAGTTCATGCAGCCATGTTCCGACTGTTAAAGTCTCCTCATGCCAATAAGGAGAGCACTTTGATAGCAATTTTCTTTGAATTAACTTTTGTTTATTTAATTTTTTTAGTATTTAAGCTTTATCAAATATCCATATTCAACAATAGTAATGAGAACATAACGGGAATAACATTTTTTTAATAACATATGTCAATAACTTCATTATTTTCATGCATATTAAATACATAATATAATTATCAATGGGTATGTCCATACAGTCTATTGACATGCAAACAGTGTAATTATAGTGGTAGGCCTGTTACCAAGGCAACAGTATCCATGATTCCTGTAGCTTTGTTTATACCTGATAGGATACAATCTCAATCAAGTGCCTGTGTATCTTTTTCTGGATCTTGGTCAAATTATTAGGTTGATGGGGGAAACTGAAGCTGGAAACCCAACCCAGACTGGGAGTATATGAAGATATGACTTCACAACCTTTCACTTTTTGGGTTTTAATTTGGAGAGTTCTCTGTTATTATTATGCCACCATGATCTCTGTAACTAGTGTTTTATAATTAGCTTGTAGAAAGAATCTGTGTGTTCATTGTGTTTATGGGCAATGTCGTACCTGAGAGCTGCATTGTGAAACCGGGCTGCACCTGCTGCTCCCTTTGCTGACGAACTTTTATTTCCGCCTGCTTCAACTGTTCAGTGTGAAAAGTCTGCCTCTCAGACAGAAGCTGCTGCCGTTGCTGCTCCAACTGAAAAAAAAGAAGAAAAGTAAAACAAATGAGTCCATACTGAATTTGCACAAGTATGGTTTAGCCAAGGAAATTATGTATCCAATGAGATAAAAGCAGTGGCAGCCGGTCAATAGAGAGCACAAGTGCGCCCCATAATCTGAGCTGACCCAGACAAAAATAATTACAGAAAAATCATAATTTTATTTGTGGCTACAAGCTTCATATATTGTGTAAAATAAATGTGTTTCTACAAAGTATATGTTTAAATAATGTTAAACATAGTCTTATTACTTTATTATTATTTTGTACATTTGTTTGCCCATTGCGTTCGCTGAGTCTGTGAGAGCTTGAGCTTTTGAGAAAATTTAACGTCACTCCGGTGCTTCTACCCATTAGTTTACGTCACAGCTATAAAGTCCCTCCCTCTGTCGCAAGCACCCTGCACACTTGAGTGTGACTGGGATTCACGTACTTCTGTCATATTTCAGACCTATTGTGATTCACCTGCAAGCTTTGACCCGCCTTCAGTTACAGACTCTGCTTTGGCGCAATTTGCGACAGTCAGTGATGACTATTTCAGCTTCAAATCTGATCTTCGGCCTAATGTGTACAAATATATAATGTAGAAAACATTTAATCACATAGAATTAGTTTGTGAAGGCTCTGAATTGAGCGATGAACCATTTAAGCTCAGTTTAAAATGTGGAAGTTTACTTCAGGGTCAAGGGGGGGTCAAATTTCAAGTTTTTTAATGGGGCACCCCCAAAAAATATGCCACCAGCCACCACTGAACAAAAGTTAACACTCACTGCCTCTTTCTCTCGGTCCATGATGGTCTCCAGCTCCTCGAAATGTCTTAACTTGATTTCTAACTTTTTCATCTGGGTCTCCACCAGCAAAGCCACGAGAGACTTAATTTTTCGCTCTTCTACAGCTGCCAAGTGCTGCAAATACAAGACGGATTTCAGTGAATTAAAACACCTAAATTTGCATTTTGTGACGTAATCTTCACCTTGGCCTTAGTAGCAGCAGACGACAGAGCTGCAGCTGCTGCATTAGGTACAGCGACCTCCACCAGATCTTGCTCCATCACTGCTCTGCTCAGCTCACCCTCACCCTCACGGTGCTCAAAACTGTCATCCTCGTCTACTCTTCCTGCAAGCAAGATATATTAGAAAAACTTTCTGAACAACCAAATGGATAAGTAAGGACAAGTAACAATGTAATAAGAACCATCTCTGTCCTCTGCAAGCAAATTTTCAGCATTGTCACTTTTAACGCTTTCTTCCATTGTTTGGGCTATGCTGGGGTCTATTTTGACTTCATCCGCTCGTAAAGAAATCTAATACAAAAACAACCACCATTAACAACTGAGACAGTAGGAAAATGAAATGATATGAAACACCACAATTTAGTGTTTTGTCACCTGATTTGTGGAGTTTGTGTCCATCTTCTCCGAATCAATGGGTTCTGAAAGCGTGAGCAAGATGGTGAGTTATTAAAATATTATAACAATTTTAATTTACTTTTAGTTGAACCTTTTTTTTCAGTCTGGATGGTCATTTCAGAGATTTTGTCAATAGAGTCTTCATGTGCTCTGGAAAACTCCTCTGATGACAAAAAAAAACTATTCAAAAATTGTGCATAACCTGAGGACAAATTATCACTTACTTTTAAGTCAGTGTACTAACCAAGTGCTGCTTTGGCGGCAGCAGATGCCACTCGGGGGTCCACTACTGATGCTAGGAAGGCCACAGTGCTCATGACAGGGTTCTCTGATTGGCTGAAAGGGACAGGCTGGTATGCAAGAGGACCAAGAGAGGCAGAGGAGTCTTCAAGGTAAGGGTCTTCTATTGGCAAACGAAGAAAGTGCAGAATACAGTCGTCCTGCGTCCTAGATCCGACATGCTCAGAAACCTTATTCCAGTCGTCGTTGTACACCTCTAAAGCCTGAAATGGTGAGCAAAAATGGTTAGTAAAGCAGCCAATAAAATGTTTTTTTGGTTTTTTTTAATGGTATTTAAAAATTTAAAACAAAATGGTCTTACCTCCAATAGTAAAAGTGTCTCTTGTTCAGTCCATTCCCTTCCAGCGCTTGCACCTTTAGTCTGAAAAATAGATAAATAAATCAGGGCCAATATATTTTTAATGAACATTTTCATTTTTGACAGACCTTAGGATGTTTCCTGGCGTAAACATCTGTTCGTAAACCAAAGTTTTGGCAATCTGAAGGCTTCTCTCTTCCTCTGTCAGGGAAATACAGCATGTGTTGTGAGGCTGAAACCTAAAAGGAGTAAGAAGTTTGACTTAATTTCAGAAAAAAAAAAAAAAAAACGGGAGAAAATACTGTCAGTTCTCTAGGTGTTACCTGCAAGGGTTTGTGTTGCAGTGGGGCCAGCCCAGTGGGAGTGTCAGCCAAGACATTAAAATGTGGAGTAGGAGGGGGTCCCATGGGGAGGGGTCTGCTTTCTGCATCCACCTGGTAGTTTATCAAACCCCACTGCTCCAAAAAAGCATGCACCCTAAAAATATATTTGATATTATATTCGGTGGTGTTTTACAATACAAATGTAAGTAACTTTGAAGCTGAACTGGATATTTAGAGCCATAGTAGAACATCAATACCTCATGACAGCACAGACATCTCCAGTGAGGTTTCGCCTACAGGATGTCGAACTTAGATATTCTTGAGGGTTCAATCGATATGTGTCAATCATAAAGTTGCGATATGCCAGGTAGCTGTTTTGGGAAGAAATAAACAATAAGTAATGACTCAATTAGTCTGTTATGTTTGGTTTGAGAAAGTGTCATCACCACTCACATTTCCGGTGATTTAGATTTGTTTTTGCCATTGAAGAATTCTGGTAGTGAACGTTTTTCAATAGAATGTACGCTGGAAATAAAACACAATATTTAATCTATAGCTACAGGTTATTGTTTGGGGTGTATATTTATTACCTGTTATTATTAAACCAAGATGTATAGCTTGGTATTATAACGTGATGAGTTTGTTCTGTAATGTTTTCCTCTCCCTCTAGAAAGCGAGACATCTCAACCCTGCCTTCTTCGTCCTCCTGTGACCAGATATGTACATGTAAAATTCAGTAAAGCCATGATTATGATTAGCCATTAAGTTTTAGAAATGTAATTACCCTTCCTGGATAGTCTTCCTCTTGGTCATCTGAAAAAACAAAAATGGTTTTAAAAGGAGAACAAAAAATGTATTGGTGAAAAACCTTCTAGAAAACAACAATATATGCACAAAAGCTACCTAGATCAGCCATGATGCCTCCTTTTACAGGAGTGTTTTCACTGTCCTTCTTCAAGTTCACTAATAGAAAGAAAAAAATTTACTCTGCAAGTTTGAATACATGTATTATATATAAGTTGTGTCTCACCAATTTTAGGTAATATGACCTCTTCCATGTTTGGGACAGGGGTTGGATCCTCCATGTCTTTGGTCAAATCCTCCTCTGGCTCTTCCTCATGTTGTCCACGCTTTCGCCTGAGAAACAAGACACCAAGAATTGTACATTATATATAAAACATTTATAATGCATCACCTACTTTTCATAAGTAATAAAACACCTCACCCTTTCTTCCCTTTCTTACGACCATCAGAGGATGGAGGAGAGGTTGACCGCCTTCTCTTTTTGGAGGGAGTATATTGAGAGTCCTACAAGATGTACAGTTAGTATTTAATCTAATTGTAGTAGAAGGGAAATTTTAAATGAATTACTGTACGTATTTTCTACTGGTATAAACAACCTCATCACGACGAAGGGGAATTCGATGCCGGAAGATCACAGGAACATTTCTTTCATCAACACAATAATCTTCTTCATTCATCCATTCATTGAAACTGTCTGTGTCCAGAACCCATGCAGCATGGACCTGTGTAATCACCATCAGACATAAAGGTTGGGCTAATAAGGGAATTGTTTGATAAGATGCCAAGTATATCGCTACCAAGTTTTAATCATTTAAGTGTGCATACCTTCCAGGGTCTCTCCAGAGGAGGTGGTTCTTCAATTGCTCCTTCAACTTCAAGAGATGATAACCAGCTATCATAGCTATTGATGACAGAAAAAGAAACATCTTTTATATTGATATGAACATCTTTGTGTGACATGAAATAAATCAAGGAACATTCAGAAATGTATTGAAATATTGTTATTACTATAAAGTATTTTATTGCTAAGAAACAGCTAAGTTTGGATAAAAAAACAACATAGGAATGTTTGTTTTGTTCATATGCTCTTACCTGTCAGGGTACATGCCCCAGTGTACTAAAACATGCTTATCCCTCTGCATTACAGGACGCATCCATTCATCTATGGAAATCCATAAATTAAATTAACTTAAATTACATATTGTTTAAAAAATTTTTTAATTCATTATAAGTGAGAAGTGCAAAGAAACTGACCTTCATCTGGGGCAGGAAGTGTGGGATATATGTGATGGCTGGCAACTATTCTGTCTTCTGTAAGAGAACCCTGGAATGGAAAATGTTCAAAACTGAAACTGAAAGATTAACTCTTACAGTCCCTTTCATCTGGTCCATCATCTGTTTTTCTATTTACCTGGTGTTTTTTAATAATGCCATTCAGTCTTTCAGCCACCTCTGGATCAAGTGTAGGCTCCAGGTATACAACCGGAAATGACAGGCAGTTGTTCTGAGGACACAGGACATTGACTGACTTTAAAATGCATTTCAATTGGTGAATAGGGAATCATATATGTAGCTTTTTACCTGAACCAGTGCCCTCTCTATACTGTGAAACATCTCAATATTTCTTTCAGTTCTTGATGGATTTTGTAAGTCAAACCTCCGCCTGAAAAATAATGCAAGATAAACTATATGCAACAAAACTAGTATTAAGAAAGAAACAGTTAAACAATAAATTACTTTTAAAACATACCATCCTTGCTCCGCCTTAAATTTATAGGCTATCCCAAGAATGTGGCAGAGTCCTCCCCCTGGACGTAGGTCCATGAAGCACTGGGCCTACAAGTAAGACACATCGACACGTTACTTTCCTTTCATGATGCCTCATAACAGCGATTCACATAAGGTTGAATGTGATCATCCATGATTACAAGGGATTAAGTTATACTCCTGGCAGTTTAGGTAATCTTGTTTCAGTATTTGACGGCCGAAGATTTGGAAATTATTTTGAGAGAATCCAGCACTTGCAACAAATTACAGAGAGGACAGCAATCCGGATCATTACAGGGACCACCTCTGGGGTGCAGTTCAGTGGTTTGACTGTTCCCTGGTTTCTCTGACTTACCAGAAAGTCTGTCTGGTCTCTCTCAATGATTGGAGGTCTGTCGTGTGTAAACAGGGATTTACGTTTGTGGCTCATTTCAACATTTAATTTAACGATGCATCAGTAAACACAAATTCAATATCACTGGATGAGCATATAAACTGTTAAACCAAACAGTGTGTGTTTTGGCCTGTTCCCCTCCTCTGCCACACCAGACCAACAATCTACACTTCGGATTTATTATCTATACACTGGTTAGCACGAGAGAGCCAAGTAGATACCAAAGGAACCGGAATTTTTGGGGATAAAAACTCACTGGGAGTTTGGTGAGGGCAGGATTGGAGGCTTGTCTGCCAAAAACATCTTCTTGAAACTGCATAAGCTGAATGGTGACCAATGAGAGAGTCTGACATGAAGGAGCATCCACCAGCACATACTGAAAACAGACATAAAATAGACATATTATAAGGTGGAGTAATTTGCAGCACTGATCCATAATAATACTGGTAATGTTTCATCATTCTAGTAAGTGCGAACAGTGTAGTAGTTGTTGTTTGTTAGCTTATTAGCCAGACCGCTACCTTTTTATAATGCTTCCCGATCCATTGACGCACCGCCTCCAGCTGCGCCAAAGTCTCCGGACTCTCCCAGAACCGTGTGGACGGACCGCTCTCTTTTCTCTTGTGTGAGGACATTACTGTGCAGGACGGATTTACCCCGGGAAATGTGAGGTTCGCCCCGCCAGACATCGTCACCAATAATTATTATCACTCTGGACAACAAAACTGACTAGCCTCTCGGCTAGCTGTTGTGTTCCCGAATTCTATCGCGAGATAATATCTAGACTTGGCTTTTCAATTTAAAATGCTTTAGGAGGATACTTGGTTTGTGTGCAAGTAATACATTTATTCGTGTCATTTGGCTGCATGAGCTAATATGACAATAAGATACACTTTTACTTGAAGGCTTTTATTTTCTTAACATCTAAACATTACATCTTTCGTGATTATCAATAAATTCAAGAAATTTATTTTGAAGTCTGCTAACAACAAGGAAGTAAAGATAAAGTAATCGCGAAAACACAAGTGAAAAGTAACAGTCTTTGAATTTAGAGAACATTTTCGTTTATTTTGTATGTTGTGATTTCAGTTATTGTATTAGTTATTTATACTTGTTTTTTGCAAATTACTGCCTTTTTTAACGTACTAACATAACGCTAGTTGTCGGGCCCGTCTGGGTCAATGGTCTAAACAGAGTACGTTTCTTTCACACCCTTGCAAGTCTAATAACTGGGCTGAAGACCAAATCCTGGAAAGTATCTCCTAAAGAATGTTTTATGTATTCCCAGGCCTTGTGTTGCGATGGGTGTCCGAGGCCTGACTACCTTTGTAGAAGGGAACCGATACTTTCTGCAAGATGTGAGGTTCAGGGACAGTCGGCTATTGATCGACGGGTGCAGTTTGTATTTCCACCTTTACTTTAACAACGGTTTGGACCAACAGCATGGAGGGGACTATGATGCCTTCTCCTGCCTACTTACACAGTTCCTTTCCGCATTGGCAGCTTGTAATATACAGCCATTTGTGATTCTGGATGGAGGTAGGCGCCCATAATTTTTCTGTATTACGCATAAAGGTTTTAAATATAATACACTTTTTGTCAGGGATGGACCCCAGTGACAAGAAGTTTGACACCATTCGCCAGCGTCTGCAGTCCAAGATAAAACAGGCAGACTCCCTCTCTCGGAGTCGCGGTGGATCTGTTCTGCCACTCCTTACCAGCGAAGTCTTCATTCAAGTTCTCATTCAACATGGTGTTCCCCTGGTTCAGTGTCCTTCAGAAGCAGATTGGGAGATTGCGTGTTTGGCTCGGCAGTGGGTGTGTCCTATTCTTAGCAATGACAGTGACTTTTACATATTTGACCTCCCAGGTATGACTTATACAACTAACATGTTTAATCAAATTTATGGCTTATTATAAACTTTTTTTCCTCTATTAGGTGGTTACCTTCCATTGAATTACTTTCATTGGACCAACCTCAGTGGCAAAGCAACTCAACGGTACATTTCAGCTCGACTATACACCACCAATGCCCTATGCCATTGGTTTGGTGGCCTGAACAAGGATCTGCTTCCATTGTGTGCTGTCCTGACTGGTAATGACTATGGCACTTCAAAAGAAACTGAGCTCGCTTTATCTTTAATAGAGGCAAATATTGTTGCTAGAGGCGGTAGGGCACCACAGTCCCGCATTGCAGACCTACTGGCCTGGCTTTCTTCTTTCTCTGGCCCACCTGAGGCACTGGAAGAAATTGGTCGGCTTTTTGAAGAAGATGCTAGATCCAGTTCCCAGGGTAGGAAGAAAAAGGGAGTTGTGAGCTCAAAATTATGGGCATGTATGCAAGAATATTATATCACCAGTCAAAGTTCTTTGGCTCTCTGGTTTTCAGGAAGAAAGCAAGTGCCTAGAGGCTGGCAAAGTCTTGGCTTACCAGAGTGCCTTGTTAGAAGTGCAGCACAGGGACTATTGGCTGCTTCTGCTAAAGATGCTTTGGTGATGCAGAGGGTCCTGCTCATGCCACAAGTGGAAAATGCCAAACTGTCCAGTAGCCACTGTTGTGCTGTATCTATACGCCAGTCTATGTATGGGATTTTATTATACAGATTCCAGACAAGGCTGACACAAGGAAAAAGTGGAAGCGGACAAGAAATGAGGGTGGGCATCGAAATTAACAATTGCATTAGTGGGGGTAAGGGTCAGAGTGCAAGAGGCTGTGTGAGTGGGGACCAAATGTTGCCTGTGCGTCAAAAAGCAGCTGGAGTCCAAGTTCAGGGGTCTGCCGTGTTTGTGGAGGAATATGACCGCATGGACCTGAACTTAAAGAAAAACCAGGTGGAGGCTCGTCAGCTCAAAAAGCCCTTCTCTCTTGATGCAATTGACCAGGTAAACATCACAAGAAGAGAGTGGTTGATTTCTTAGCATTTCATTGAAAAACATGCTTTAATTTCCCAGGCTTCACCTGCATCTCGCCTTGCTGTTCTTTTGGAGGTCTTAGGGGTGACTGAGTCAGCGCTAAGTCCTGTGCCCGTACATCTGAGGCTGGCTGTAGCAGTAACAATTTTCTGGCTGCAAGAAGCCAAACCAACACCCACACAGCCTCAACTCCATGCTCTGCTAATGGGGTTTGTGTATGGAGAGCTGTGCCTTCGACAGTATGCTGGTTTGTAAATGGTTTTACAATTATTTCTTATACACATAAAATATGTATTTGGAAGTCATGTTATATACTTTATATAGGTTCACAACAAAATTGGACTCATGACCGTGGTTTGAGTGCGGCAATGGTTCGACATCGCTTAAGACCAGGGGAGAGAAGGGGCTTAGATCTAGGAGACGCTCACAGTTACAGTCAATGGCAAGCCTGCCTTTGGGCTGCCCTGTGTCTCAATCAGTCATTGCTGCAGCCAATGCCTGAACCCTACTTATCATGGTACGTCAAAGTAGATGTAACACTTTAAGCAATAACATGTTATTGGTTAGTTTTACTTCTTGTTTTTATGAAAATACCTCAAGTTCATGAAGTTTTATACTATGCTGTGAATGTAATGAATTCACAAAATCCATCTTCTTTTAGGTTGTACAGTGGTACTTTGGTACATGGTCTTGCCAAATATTTAAAAGAAGGCCAGGCTCCTGAATCTTTGTTGCATAAATCCACCTTATCTGAGCAACTTTACTCTTCTCTGCTGGGTGCTGTGAATAAGAGTATCTTAAAAAGTCATCCAACCTCTTCTGCATCAGGAACAGGGAAGAGAAGTGGACGTAGAAGGAAGCGAGGCAGTGCACGTGGTGGAGGGGCTGGACAAGGGAACAGAGCTACTGAAGAGATTAACAACCGTTTTGCACTGCTCATGAGCGAAGAGGATGATGACACGTAAAGTAGAAAATGTAACAGAACTGTTTTATTACATTTTAAAAAGACCAAAGATGTTTGTTAAATGTTCACAAAAGTTTACAACAATTATTGCACTGAACTCCATGCCAAGTCCTATATCTGCTTTTATTGATTATTGGATCGAATACCAGTACAGGCTTGTTTTTACCATTTTAATAGACAAGTAGTTCTGTTAAAACTACTAACATTTAAGAAATTATTTTTGGTAGTTAATCAATACATTATATATTTGGAGCTATAATTATTATAATGGAGGTAAAGTAAACTCAGTAAATAGCCTCACATTGAACCAATGAAAAATACAAAAGGTGAACAGTTTTCTGCGTTGCCATGCAATTTTCTTTTTAGCTCATTTAACAGTTCTGTTTAGATGTACATATGAATGAAAGGATTTTAACTGAACTCTTTTATAATGATCATTAAAATTGTTATATGTTTGTATTATAATATTAATACATATTTTCCTGTTGTTACTTTGTGTATGAATTGTGCTCTACAAATAAAACTTGCCTTGCTTTTTTTGAGCATTAAAAATGTTCCCTTCCTGTTTATAGTAAACATGCTAGCAAATAAAAAGTTAAATAACTGGCACAACTAAAATTCACGCAATTCAAATGGCTTTGATAATTTTTTTTAGAGATCTATGAGGACGTTGATGCTATTGAAGAAGCCGCAGAAGTGGTGTGTGTTTGAGGGTCAATCATGTCCATGTCCTCATCCTCGTTCACTCCACACGTATCCACGACACAAATCAAACAGCTTGTGACAGGAAATGCTCGCACCTTGTTACAAGTTACCCATCTGATGAAACAGCAAAAATATTTGTTGGTGTTCCCAGAAAAACTAAAAGGCTATATTAATAAAGTCAAAATCTAAGACTAGTCACAAACCTGTCTGTATCAGTGTGGTACTCCAATACGTGTCCAAGGCGGCCAACTCCCTGAAAGCCTGCCAGCACATAGATGACCTCACCCACTGCTGCACATTTAACAGTGATTCCTCTCCATGGCATCGGTGTAGCAGGACGCCATTCGTTACTTGTAATGTCATAGTACTCTACTGAGTCAAGCCCACCTGGAGTATAAGAAAAATTGTCCAAAATGAAGAAAATTTTCAACTATAAATGCGTAAGATATAAATCTATACCTTTTTATAATTTAGTTAATACCTATTGCCCCTTGCCCTCCAACAGCATAGATCCTGTTGTTAACCACAACTAACCCATGGTTTTTCCTGGCCTCTCTCATTCCACTGAGTTCTCTCCATCTAAACACAACACACAAGCGTTTCTTAACAGGAAAATAGTATGTATAATTCCTGAGCTAAAATTTAAAATGCAATAATTCAGTGGGTTGTATTGACAACGTAAACAGCATACAAGCAGATTAGCATTGTTTGATTGCAATTTTACTCACTGCTGTGTACTTGGGTCAAAGACTTCACAATTGTTGAGGACTCTGCCAGACACATTGTTGCCCACAGTTCCTCCACAGACGTAAATCAGGCCGTTTGCCTCTACAGAACCATGTCCACATCGTGCCATCAACATACTGGGCTTCACTTGCCACGACTCTGTCCTTGTGTCATAACACTCAAAAAGATCAAGAGCCGAGCTCCCTGAAAACACATTATTTTAGACATGACAACAAAGTTTACTCAACAGTTTCCTGATGTTTTTCCTGTCTTTTTTCTTACCAACTTCTGAACCTCCAGACGTGTAGATCTTTCCCTGGGCAGCACAGGCAGCTAAACTGTCACGGGGTGTGGGTGGTCCAAGCTTTGAGTACCAGCTGTCTTTCAAGACATTGTAACAGTCCATTCTCTTTATTGGAAAAAGCTGCGAGCCACCCAAAATATAGACAACATTGTCCCAAAAAACTGCTGTGGCATCTCGTCGCTTCTCAAAGGGACAACGAATATCAGTCCAACTTGACTCCTTGAGAGGATGTATTAAAAAATGTATTAATGTTCTGGATATTACATGCCCAATCAAAAGTTTAAGACTAGTTGAAAAAATTGCACATTTTGCATGGTTGGATCTTAACAAGGTTTCAAGTAGAGCTTCAATAAGCACCAAGAAATGGTGTAATAAGTAGCGCCACTGTTGTTGATCACTTCAAAAATTGGTTGCGGCATGCTTGATGCAACCATTTCTATGAGGTGAGAGGGAACATTTCTCCAAGTGGTGAAGATGGCCTCATGAATGGCATCTACTTTCTGGAACTGTGGTCCATTTTTGTAACCTTCCCTTGCCGTCCATCCCCAAAGGGTCTCAATTGGATTTAGATCAGGGGAACACGCAGGATGGTCCAAAAGAGTGATGTTATTCTCCTGAAGAAGTCTTTTGTCTTGCGGGCTTTGTGAACTGTAGCATCCACTTTACTTTTTTGTTCCATAATTCTCAGGATCTTTTAAGAAAGATCCTTTCAAAATGGCTCATCTCAACAACCCGAACACGTTCAAAACAAGAAGTTTTTTTGCCTTTGTCATCAGAACGTCATGTTAGTGTAGAGTTAGGCTTTTAAAGGCATGTGGTCATAAACTTTTGATCAGCTGCAGGACAGCCTTTTTCAGTTTAACTGTTGTTTTCAAAAAACTGTTTATTCAAACTTTTTTTTTCTCTCACTCTCATTACCTTGTTGTATATCAAAGCTCTACTTGGAACCTTGTTAAGATCCATCTAAAATGATCGGAACTGTATTTTATCACCTCACCTGATTGTGTTAACATAGCGTCACTTTTTAAAGAGAATTTGGACTATATTTTAAATGGGTATACAGTATACCTTTGGGTTGAAGTAGCGACAGGATTGTGGCTGGGACCCTCCGAAAAGAGCAATGCGATAGTCATGTTTTTTGCGTCGTGGACGACTGCTTTCTCCCAAATCCTCACGATCTTCAAGGGACAGGAGGTGATAGCACATTCCACCTGATGAAAAATAAAAACACTAGAATTGGCCTATGAAGGCTAGAAAACAATTGTCAAAATTATCTTTTGTGAAATGTATTTACTCACTTATTACCATCTTCAGACACTGTGGGTTGTCCTGGATGAGAGGTTCAGCCTGTACGGTCTTGGACAGGAAAGTCTTGGAGACCAAAGGGAAACGAACACATCCCAGAACCTCGACCATATACTGCTCTCTATTACAGACATCATATTTGAGCCAACGCACTGCTGCATCATAAATCTGAAGAAAACAAGTATGTATGTAAATATTTTAACATGATTTAGTTTCAAAGGTCGCATATTATGCTAAAGTGACTTTTTTGAAATTTTAACCATGTTCAAACATTGCTCCCTCATCAAAAAACATGCTTGGTGTTGCATTTAGCTTCATTCATGCTACTTTGGTTATCCTGGTTAGAAACTCTTCTCCCCTCTGAGCTTCAGAAACACTCCCCCCCCCGATCTGTGACATATCACTCTGAAATTTTTTTACTTTGTTTTTTTAAGTCCATCAATCATCACCAGACTCCTTCTGTGCATTTCTGCGGTCTAATCACGATCATTTCAACTGTGTCTCTTGATAGCATAAGGAAGCAGGAAGTCTGTTTTTTTTAAAACTCATAATTCCCTCTGAGGCCAGTAGATGGCGCCAGAAGTCAGTGAGTGGCATGGGAGAAGACTAAGGCACAGATCTGGTTGGTTTTCTCCATGACCAAATATATGATGTTCCTCAACATGAGAAGTTGAACTAAAAAGGTACTCAAGAACATGTTTAAAGGCTAGTAACAATACTATGCAATGCATAAAAATTGTCCTTTGACTATATATTCAAGCAGAATGGAGATTTACCTGGGCCTCGGATCGAACTGTGAGCTTGTCCTGGTGGAGGAGGTAAGTGAGCCGTTTCACATCGAGTTGCAGAAATTCATCCAGTTTATAAACTTCAGTGAAGTGGAGCTGAAAGAAATCTTCAGCAGCCGACTGTAATTCAGGACAGTCCATGCAGTCAGCTAATGCCGAAATACCTGAAAAAAGCAAACCAAGGGTCAGTGAGCAAGGAATTAAAACTGAGATTAATTTCAAATACAATAAAAAGGTTATTATATTTATCAAAAATATCACACCAGAAGGTTGTTCTTACCAAGGCAATTGGTAGCATCAATCTGTCCTTTAAGAAACTCCACACACATTTTCTTCACTGGCTCAATCTGGTATTGGTTAGCTGCATCCAACAATGACTGAACATTACTGCTGTTCACAGAGATCCTTTAACCAGGTACAAAGTATTTATTTTTCACTAGTAGCATAAATGTACAAGAGTTTTTATACATTCAGGCTAGCAGACAGTGTACCTTGCAGTGTAGATGAATTCAAGCAGCAGATCAATTATGTCAGGCTCCGCACTCCTGAGCTCCACCTCATGGGACATGGACTCCATCATTCTAGCTGCAGAAACACAGAGACAATATGAAAAGATAATGCATTAATTGTACCATATGCCTATAGGGCATAGCTTTATGCAAACTCACTGGTAAACATGAGACTGAAGAAAT
The DNA here is from genome assembly GCA_019453435.1 of Rhinogobius similis. Taxonomy (NCBI): domain Eukaryota; kingdom Metazoa; phylum Chordata; class Actinopteri; order Gobiiformes; family Gobiidae; genus Rhinogobius; species Rhinogobius similis. The sequence goes on from CM033635.1 coordinate 20,502,537, forward strand.
GACTTGCAGCAGCCAGAACAACTCTGTGAGCAGGAAAGTGTTTCCCCTGGACCAACAGAGTAACATCACAGAGGGTTCCCTGGGGAAAAAAATAAATATTTTGTATGAAACTGTAAACCACTTCTCTGCTATTCACAGCACATACTTGCTTCCTCAGATTGTTCATGACAGCCATGATTCCAGATAGCTGTCTGTATTCCTCCTTTGAAACACATTTTCTCTCACTTTTCTTCTTTGAGCCTGATGCCTTCTCTGGAGAAGCTATCCCCGTCATGACAAGATCACCGCTCAAGGTTTAGCGTTAGCTGATTATTTATAGCGACCAAATAGCAACGACAACCTGAAAACGACCTGCATAAAATCTAAACACAAGACAATGGTCGGTTCTTCTTCTAGCGCTGACACAAAATCTGTCTCTATAGCGCTCTCTAGTGATCCATGACGGGACCGCTAAAAAAACTCGAGCTGGAAAATTGTGTTTTTCCAAGTGTGAGTATGACTCCTCTTACTTCGGTCAAAATCTAGTTATGGCTTGAGTCTTACAGTGCACAGAGCTCTGATTAGTTGTCTGGTTAACTCTACCGTACAGCAGCAGTGCTTTGCTGAGCCGCACTGTAGGCCCAGGTCTACCTGGGAGGGTGCACCTGTCCAGCAGGACAGACAGCACAGATTGGCGAGAACAAACCAGGAAGAATTTGAGAACCGCGTGACGCTGACGTCATGAGGTATGCAGAAAAACAATAAGCGACATTGTCAGAAATTAATGATCTGAAAACCATCCACTGTCCTATAGAGACCACAGAGATGATTAGATTTCCTTGCTGTTGTTGCTTCTCTTGCGAAAACTCCGATAACGAGGTAGGCTTTATGTTTTTTTGATGACTTTTTATAAAAAGCTCTATAGTTTGGTTTTGCGCAGTTACACATTACTGTGCGTCAATTTAGAATAAGCCTAAACTGATCATGGCGTGAATGAAACAAAGTTTGTAAAAGGCAACTACGTTATAGCCTACAGGGTACAGATTAAGTTACGGTTCAAGTATTGGCATTTTCTGTTCTGTGTTTTAATATTTACCCTATTATTTTGTCCCCAAGAGACAGTCTCTTCTAGGGTCCAGACAATCAGAACAGAATGGAGCCGCATCAGCCCGACAGACTCTCTCAGCACAAAGTGGTGAAGAATTGTATTTTTTATCAGTTTACATGTGTGTTTTCAGTGTCTTCACTATTTTGTGTCCAAACATTTTTAGATGAACACAAGAGGAGTGGCAAGCTCATAATGAGGCGAGTGGGTGTACCTGACCTGGACCAGAGGTTTTCAGATGTTGCTGAAACTTTTAATGAGCAACAGCATCGGTTTGAGACTACAGTGCACCTTCTACTCAACCTGCAAAAGAGATATGCTTGTTCAAAGAGTGGAACACTGGCTTTATCAGAAATTCTGAGAAATATTAGAGATGAACATGGTAAGTTAATAAGAAAATAGCACAGTAAGACATTTGGTTGAATTTCTTTACTTTTTTTGTTTTCTAACAGAGGCCAACTACAAGATTGTCATGAGGCTAAACTGTTATGATTTCTCGCTGTGTGTGATTCATGCCGGCTCTGGAGATGAAAATGATGCAGGACCACTGCCCTATCATCTGCAGAGGGCTATAGATGAATTTAAGGACATTTCAGAGTCTGCAAAAGCCACCATAGCAAAGGGTACAACACTTCAGGAGCTGATTGGCTGGCTCCTCAGAAGCAAGGACCACATGGCTGAGCAAGTAAAAGGCGCTGCAATAACCTTTCAAGAGCAAGGAAGACTGTCAGAGAACCTGAAGGAGAACATGAATGAAATAGTGAGGGCAAAAGAGTTATCCATGGAGTACAGACAAAAAGCCGGAGAGCTTTTCGTTGAAGCGGCAGATATAGCAGGGACTCATCTGTGACACACTCTTAGGAAGTATTCTTGCAGCATATCAAAAGACACATGCTGCAGTACTTTTCTGATATAGGAAAATGCATTATATTTATAATTACATATATTCTTAAATGCTGGTAGGAAATAACTAATACAACTTTATATGTAAAAATAGCCAGAGCCAATTTATATATTGCAGTAAAATTTCTCAAATGTGCTTTGCATCAGTCCTGGTCACAGGCTAGTGGTAAGCTACTTCTCTAGCGCTGCAACTGCCTAGTGGCTCACTCACTGATGTAACTTATTCTATCAGCTGTTTAACATCATGAGCCTCCCCTTTACAGATCTGTCACAATGGGGTATGCAAACCAGGCAATAGCCAGGATGAAAAAGCACCCCTATGATTTACTTAACGAACAGGCTTGTAAAATTTGTTTTAGTGTAAATTGTCAAAGACCAAATTACCAGTTTGTTAAATCACTTAAGATTTTATATGGAGGGACTGCTTTTTATAGAATCTGATACGACTTGTAAATTAAACATATGAAATTCTGTTTTAAAATCTTTATTATAGACATGTACATTACAAATAAAAAAATATTTTAAAATCATTAAAAAAATATATATATATTTATATTTATATTTAAGGTACACAGGTTAATCCACTAAGTGTAAAACATTGTTTGCGTGACACTGGTCATCGGTCCTCATTGTCGTGGGGCACATTGATCACACAAATCCGACATGTAGGAGGAGAAAAAGCTTCAGTCTTGTGGCAAGTTACCCATCTAAATTAAAGAAAATGATGTGCAATTTTCTATGCAATTTGTGCATTCAGTGTAGATCGCTATACTAACCGATCTGTAAGTGTACGATACTCCAGTACATACTCAAGTCGTGACATCCATTCAAATCCTTTTCCGGCTAGCACATAGATTCGCTCTTCCACAGCTGCACATTTTAGACTTACCCCTCGCCACGGTATTGGTGATGCACTATGCCATTTGTTACGGTCAATGTCATAGTACTCCACAGAGTTCAGTCCCCCTGGAAGTGCATTTTAGATAGTATAGGTCATTTTAAAACACTGATTTAACAGAGCATACCTGTTGCCCCTTGCCCTCCAATAGCATAAATCCTATTGTTGACCACCACCAATCCATGGTTCTTCCTGGCTTCTTTCATTCCACATATCTTAGTCCATCTGAGAGTTAAAAAAAAACAAAAAAAAAAAAAAACTGTCAAATGTTTGTCATCGAATTGATTTTCATTTTGAATAATGGGTTACTCACTGCTCAGTATTTGGATCAAAAACCTCACAGTTATTGAGGATTCTGGTGGATGCACCTTGAGTTCCCCCACATACGTAAATGAGGCCGTTTGCCTCCACAGAGCCATGACCACACCGGGCAATCAACATACTAGGCTTCACCTGCCACGATTCTGTCCTTGTATCAAAACACTCAAAGACAGTCAGAACAGACTTGCCTTAAAAAAAAAAAAAGAAAAAACACAGATTCATGGCAACATAATAAAACTCTAAAAAGGTATTAAGGTTATAAACCAAAATTAATTAATATTTGCTGGACTGACCAACAGCACCCCCTGATGTGTAAATTTTTCCCTCAGAGGCACAGGCAGCTAGAAACTCCCTATTCGTGGGTGGAGCAGACAGCAGCTGCCAGTTTTTCCTCAGGACATTGTAGGCAGCCATATGGTAGGCCCTGTGTCCACCCATAATGTAGACCTGATCATTACAGAAAACCGCTGCGCCCTCTTGATTCTTAAAAGATTTAACTGATGAGCTCCCAACTTCTGTCCAGGTACTCTCCTGAAATTAAAAAAATGTGTCAGCGTTAAAAAAGCACATCATGGTTTTATGATGTCGGAATCACCTTGGGGTTAAAGTAGTAGCAGTTTGTAATCTGTAGCTGGGGGCCTCCAAACACAGCAATTAAGTGGTTGCATTTCTTGCGTCGACGTTGAATCTTTTGTCCAGATTTCTGTAGATGTTGGTGGTCAGGGACTAGGTGATAGCTCATTCCACCTTGTTGTGCAATATATGCATTTTTATTCCCACATAAATGCAGGTTCTGTAATAAATTCCTACACTGTATACTATTAAGCATTTACTCACTGATGACCATCTTCAGACACTGCGCGTTGTCTTGGATGAGAGGTTCAGCCTGGACGGTCTTTGACAGGAAAGTATTAGAAACCAAAGGGAAACGAACACATCCCAGCACCTTGACGGTATACTGCTCTCTGTTACAGACATCATACTTGAGCCAACGCACTGCTGCGTCATAAATCTGAACCCAAGATGAAATGCTTTGGTAATATTTGGTAATATTAAGTGAACTTATGTTTGACCCTGTACCTGTTCCTCAGACTGGGCAGTGAGCTTGTCCTGGTGAAGAAAATGAGCAAGTCGTGTCACATCAAGATGCAGAAACTCCTCCTCTTTACAAACTTCAGTGAAGTGCAACAGCACAAAGTCTTCTGCCACTGCCTTTAGTTCTTCACAATCCATATAGTCTGCTAAGGCATACATTCCTACAAGATGGCAATTATTTAGCTTGAAACCAATGGCCTTCAAAAAAAAAAAAAAAGAAAAAAAAAGTCATATGTTCTTACCAAGGCAATTTGTAGCATCAATCTGTCTTTTAAGAAACTCCGCACACATTTTCTTCACTGGCTCAATCTGGTATTGGTTTGCTGCATCCAACAATGACTGAACATTTCTGCTGTTCACAGAGATCCTTTCACCACAGATAAGAGGTTTAAACTTACAAGCACTAAGTATAGTGTATTTGATGCTGTTGAGGTAGTTAATAAGTTGCTCATTTACTTGGCTGTATAGATGAATTCAATCAGTAGCTCAATGGTAGCAGGTTCGACACCCCCCAACTCCACCTCTTGTGACGTGTACTCCAGCATCTTAGCTGCAAATAATTAAGAAAACAGTCAATGAGAGATGGGTAGATTTTATATTTAAAATACTTTGCATTCCATTTGCAAATGAATGGACTCACTGGTGAACATGAGGCTGAAGAAATGGCTCGCAGCTGCAAGTACAGCTCGGTGGGCAGTGAAGAACTCGCCTTGGACCACCAAAGTCACATCACAAAGGGTGCCCTGTTGAAACTCCACAACTCATTGCAGTCCATACCTTCCTCAATTCTAACAAAATCACTGTCTGGTAGACAGGCCAGGCTATACTACCTGTTTCCTCATGTTGTTCAAGTTGTCCATGATGGTGGCTTTCTGTTTGTGAACCTCCAAACCACATTTTCTGTCTATGGAGACAGCAATCTTTGGAATCGCATTAGCCATAATATGCACAATTATTCTCTTTTAACAGTTAACTCTAAGATAAAAAAAAAAGAAACAGGATCAAGGAGGACAAAGCACAAACACGTGTAAAAGTCATTTAGCTGACCTCTTGACTTTTATTAACAGGTTCACGTGACATACAATCACGTGACACAATTTTGTGCATTTAAATCTATCTACCCTATCACATAAATGTAGATGTTTTTATATCTGGACCTGATCAATATTTAAAAATGTCCTTATTATATGACTTGTAAAATTGTAATATATATTAATGTTATTTCACTGTAATATCGCAGTGAAACACTATATGGCGTTGCACCATCACTTTTATCATCACTTTCGCCGATCTCTCCAGGCCAAAGAGCATTTGTGTGTGAGACGGGTATCTTTTTAACTTTGAGTTGATCGCTAATTATGTCAAAGCTGACTTGTCGACTGCGTTCTAGGTTTATTTCTCTTATCGTCGTACAAATTGCTCTAATGTGTATTGTGTTAATAGAAAAATAATAGGTATGGTTTGGACTAATGGAGGTCTAATATACAAACATTTGCTGTGCTCTTCAGGTCATTGCTGACTATATCTAAATACGCATTTATTATGCATTATGGGACTTTTGAAATATCATTTGGCTGTCAAAGTGCAGTGACAGCGACAAGCGACAATCTAACTTGCTCGTGGAAATTATTAACATGCGGAGCAGTGCTGAAATCTCATTGGTTATCTTGGCTGGAGGCGCGGTGTTTTGCTTTGAGTATTGACTTTTGATTGGCCCAGGAAACTGTCTATTATTTACATTTGAGCCTCTGTGTTTCAGTAGTTTGAGTGGTGAAAGTAATGAAGATGGAAGAAGGAGCTGGTGAATAATTCAGCAGATCTCTGGAGTAGCGGTGCGATAGAGGCTTGCTCGACACATTACTGGAGAATTATACGAGTGAACAGACAGATAGCATGCCAGTAAGTACGGTAACTTTTCTAGTTTCCTTATTGTCCGCCCTCGTTGAGTTGAGCTAACCTAGCTAACAGGCTAATCTGTCAGCGACCACAGTGACAGTCATTCGGGGAGTTAAAGTCTTGTCTGATTCACGACCGTTCCCTGATGCAAAGAGCAAACCGTGTGGGACTTTTGTCTTGATTTCTAGACCATTAATGGCTATACAAGTTAAAGCTTGTTGTAGGATGGCACTAGCAGAAGTCCCCTTGCATGGTAAATCTACGATTTACGTGATTTAGAGCTTGTTGCAAACACTTGGAATGTTGCAAATAAAGTCAAATTAATAAATTAGTAAACTAAATGAATGCAGCAAGAAAATCATCAGTTTTGAACAAGCTTTTGTTTGTTCGTGTGATCTTAAACCTTTATGATTGTTGGGATAGGATAAAAGCGAATAGTGGTAATGTCCCTACAAGTTTGACTGATCAGACCGTGTTAGTGTTCTCTCATGTTCAGCCCTTTTCTCTGTCCTATTATGCTTAGCCGGGATTTTTAAAAGAGTTTTCATGTGATGCAGCTTTCCTCCATCAGACAGCCTTCTTATTTGAGTATATCCAGTAAAACTATGCCGCATATACAATGGCTGGACTGTACAGCCCAGTCCTTCACAAGAACTTCTGCCTCTAAAAAGCCTGCCAATAGGTATTTGACTTAGATCTGAAGTGTGGGTTCAGACATAGGCTTACACAGGATATTTGCAACAATTTCACCACTGCTTCTGTTTGTTTGGTGAGTCATGGTTCAAAAGTTGTGTCATTAGTATGTTTGTGTGAACGTATATGCACACAAAAGCATCACCCTTTATGTATGTGTGGCATGAATGCCATCTGAGGCCTTTCCCTTTATTAATGCTTTCTGACAGAAAAGCCTAGTGGGCTTGGAGCAGGACCATCATGTGGTTTCTGCTGTCATCTACCATCACACTGTCATCCTGCCTGTGGATTACTTTTAGTGTTGCACATCGTTCAAAGTCATGTTTATAGTTTATGGTATAATTATGATACAACTATATATTATAGACAATTTTAAAATGACACCAACATGGCACATAACAAAAATTATTACTAGTAAAGAATCATCAAGGGTCTCTTTAGGTTCATTTTCACTGACTTAGAACCAACAGTGTGGATAGGCTGCTTTAAGAGGATTCCTCAATCCTCGCTGTCAGATCACCCTTCCTCTTAAGCAAAAACCCCAGATGCTCAGTCATGTGAAGTTTAGCGCAGGCACTTTCAAGCCACGTTGTAAATAAAGCAAATAAAACTGGTTTTGCTATACATGTTCAGGCACCGTGCTGTTGTAGAGAGCTGGGATACAGGGCCAGGTGGGAGTTATGAGGCCACAGGGATGTCAGCAGGTCAGATAGAAAGCAACCCATTTGAGTAAAGTGCAAATACAAGCTAAAGATATGTTGAAGTGATTCGAGCGGTGCCTGTGACTGTGAGAGCAGATCACTGCGAGCACTGGCTGCTGCTGAAGGGCTACAAGATGTGCATCGTTACATAAGTCCACCCCAACCACAACTGCTCAAAATAGTTTTTTTCTATAACATGTACAAGTAACATTTCTTGTGAAACTTTCTGGGTTAATGTTAGAAGAGCTCAAAGGTTAGTGTTTCCATTCTCGTTTTAGGTATAGGTTACTAAAATACTCTGTTGTGTTTTTTGAACCCTGTACCACAGGAAAACGTTGCTGGGGCAGCTATACCTCTTTCAAACCTTCCACCTGATCTTTTTACCCTCTCTTGGAGCTGCTACATTCTATTTCTGAAGAAACTGGAGCTTCCACAATGTAGAGAAAGTAGCTGAAATAATGTATGTTTTGTCTCTAGTTGTCTCATCTGATTCTGGTGAAGGATTCTGCTGTTGATTTTGACTGGTAGGACATCACCTCGTTTACTGTTGTGACTGTTCTTGAATTACTTGAATTACTCTTGAGTTTGCCATGAGCCTGGGCTGGGAGTGTTGGTGGCTACGGTGTCAGAACTTGCCGGTAGAGCGACAACAAGGATTAGGAATGTACACACAAAAGAAACCTGTAGGTTGTTGGGTTGAACCGTGAGGAGTCGTCACAGTGAGCTCATTCACACTGCTGTTTTTTTGTTTTGTTTTTGTTTACCGAAATATGTACGTCATCTCAATGTATGAAAACAAAATGCTTGTTCAAACCGGAGCTTTCATGTCATGATGCATGGAATGTGAGTGATGCTATGACTTGAGTCATACAAGGCCATTCTTTCCTTTATCGTATTGTGTGGCATATTTTCTAACCAAAATTTGTCCTATGAATCAATAATACTATATAGTTTCTTTTACAAAACTTGTGATTTTACACCCCTAGCAACAGTCAAGAATACAAATGTGGGTGTTAATGGGAGCTGTCAAGTTCTCTCGCTCACAGGAACAAAATCCAGTAATCACATTTACAAATCCACACTTTGCAGATCGTGACACATTCCTAAACACACTCTGTTTGATCCACTCTATGTCTTCCTCTTGCTAGAGTGAGCTCCAGCTGGATCACGAAATGCGGTTAAACACAAAAGTGTTGTGACAACAGTCGTGTGGATTTCACAAGCACTATCTCTCATGTTGTCAGATCGGCTGTGAGTTTGAGGTTTTGGGGGGTTGCAGCACATTCGGAAATCTAATAAACTCTGTTTTTTATTGACTCAGTGTGTTGCATTCACTCAGCGTTATCAGTCCCTTGGGCTCTCATGTCTTTTATCCTCAGGCCTCTGTGCATCCATTTACATCTCGTCATTCATTTTCTCTATTGATCTGCACTCTCTTGCTTGGGTTTTGAAAGCTTGTTATTGTTTGGTACGGTGACCCGTTAAACCTGCTTGGCCACTTTTTATATGCTGCTTTATTATGCATGTGTGAGACCCAACTCACATAGCACTCATTTCTCATTAAATGCTAATTTCATTCACGTTCAATGACTGTTGTCTGACAATGCCGTGATTTTAAATTTGAGACAGTATGTAATATTTTGATTTTAAATTTCATAAACATGACCTATATGTGTCCCCAGATACAAGGTAAACGTGTACAAATCAAATATACCTCTTACTGATTGTAATGCTTATTTATTCCTAATTACAAAAACATTGGATATGATGGCCAAGTTGTTGATGTTGTAATCTGCTGTTTTGGTTTTCAAGATGTTTATCCAATCAAAACGTGTAACAAGCCTCACATAAGTCTCTCATTTGAGTTGCCAGTTTCAATGTCTAAATCCATTTGGTTTAAAGAATACCTGTCCAACTTGGCAGACGCAGCTCGTGCGCAGTAAGATCAATGGTTAGTGGTATAGATATTGGACTGATAATTTGTTCTTTTTTGCATATCGGATATCAACCTTAAAGCTCCAGCATCATAGCAAGATTTGCTTTGTTTGAACAGTTTTGTGCGATGAGAGCGCTGCAGTAATAGATGGTGAATAAATCTCATTCACTGCTATACATTTTGTATTTATCATTATTAGTAGTATTAGTATTTAGTTTATATCATAGCACATGAATTTAGTTTATACAAATTTCATATAATGTAATTTGTGGGAAATCAATCAAAATCAACCCCAAAACAGCCCGGGGTGAGCATATGGGCCATCTGCTGCTCTGGATTCATCAAACGGTTTCATTGGTCATGAAATAAAACGTATTTGTTAATCTTAATATAATTTGCATGTTTTACTATTGCTGGAAAGACGTCAACAATCAAAAATAACCTACAGGTTGGAAGCAGGAGGCAGGGACCAGCAGAGTTCAAAATGCCCTTTCAGGAGGCAGTGAATGCAGACAGCCCAGACTGCACAAGACTACAGTTTATTGGGCACTTGAATAGCAATGCCAAGCCGTGTAGGAGGAAGAGGAGAGCCCTGTCTGTTAGTGCACTGACTCATCCACTCAGTAATCACAGTCTTTATTATGCATGTCTGCTTTTAAAATGTACACGCTGGGTTTGGATACCGCCCTCCTCGTTGTCTCTGCCAGCTCTGAAGAACAGAATGACCAGCAGTGACAAAAGACTAATTTCTCTAAATGGAGGTTATTCGGCTCTATAATCCTTCCCTAATTTCATGAGTCGCCAGCTCCCCCTCCCCTTTGTCATTTCTGTCAATGGTGCTTTCCATAAATAGGCACCTGGCTGCGATGAAGGAAATCAGAGGAAAAACCATGACATGGTTTTGCAAAGCATTTGTGACAATACAGTTTTAAGTTAAAGGGATGCGAGGAAGGAAGCACATGCAGCAAAGCAAGGAACAAAAGATTGGGAAGGATGGATCACTTGTTTCGAAAAAAGTGATTGGTGATAAATGGTTCAAAAGATGAGAGAGACACCTGGCTTGGATTTATGTAATGAATGAATGGCCAAAGGTTGGGCAAACGTTTTCAAATTACACAGAAGTTTCATTCACTTTTTGGTTTGTGTTTTCTATATGACTGGTTAATAAGGAATCTTGTTTATTTATTTATTTTTTAATGATTTTGTAATTTGTTACAGGATCTGACACTCTTACTGTAATTTAGCATAATTATTTTCATCTCACTATTTTCAGTTGATTTATCCAGCAATAATTTGGTTGGTCACATAGCGGCTCATTATGGACTTGTGCAGAAGGGTAACAATTCTCCAGAGTTGTAATTGTGCATTCGCAAACTATATTAGAGTAACAAATTATCTCCACAGAATTGCACTGTGGAAGCTGCTCAAAGGAAATGGCCCTCTAGGTGTAAATATATTGTTTGTGGGTTGTAGGGTAAATGGGAAGAGGAAATGATGAGTTTCCCAGTGTTTCAGAGCCAGAGTATGTTTGACAGTGTGCACTTACAAGGACTTATCTGCCCTTGTCCTCTTTCTGCACTCACTCACCAGACACACCAAACAAGGACCGTAGTTTTACTGCCAATTTAACCATGTATACAGTACAAAACGGCAACAACACAAAACGGTTAACACATAAAGACTGCTGGCTGCAGGTTAAAATCAAGACTTGTAACATGAATCTAAAAGGATTAGGATCTAAAGATTCTGTGTATTTTCTTCACCAGATAGAATGTTACTGCTAACTGTAATATGTATATATGTATTTTATGTTGGTCTCCCATGGGTTAGGATTAGCTGATTTCTGTAGGGCTGTACTCAAAATATCCATCCGGCAAGTCACCAATATATTGTAACTATTGTGATTTTCCTGGTAATACGCATATTGATACAGTAATGCACATTGTGAAACTTGCAAACAACAATATAAATTGCTGCGTTATACCCTTAACCTACTGGTTAACTACTGGATGTAGGTTATATCTGCTGGACTTAAAAGGTGACTTATTCTGATATTAAGGACTTTGTGAGCATAAAATTTAAACGCATTTAGTTATTCTACATGTGCTAAACACAACACCTGTTTTACGTATAGTCAAAACAAGCTCCAAATATCAGGATATAAATCGTATAGTGGCCTATATTAGGATGCATATTGTTTTACAAGGCAATACCCAGCTCCCTCTTATACTACAACATTCATCATAAAATCTAGTTTTCAGAGAGGGAGCAATGCAGTATTTCCTAACGGTCAAATGCAGTCCTTTTTTGTCTGTAAATATTTGTCTGACAACAAGAAAAAAAAAGTTTTTGATGTAATTATAGCTTTGAGGTGGAGTGCAAACACTAATAACTCCGAGTACTGCTTTTACTTGTCCAGAAGTAGCCATTATTAGCCAGCAGGCAGCAGCTGAAGCAGAAAGAGCCTGTACCTGCATATAACCTGTAGTTATTTATGAACAATGTGTTGTTGCCAGATGTGAGGCAGTTCACATAAGAACAAGCTTAAAGGTGCACTACGTTACTTTTTTGGTGTAAGTTTGTCTCCATGGAGAGTTATTTTTTGTCTTGGTATGTTCACAGTATGTCATTAAATATATGTATCTTCATCAGTGGTGGGAAATGTATCGAAAAAGGGATGTTATCACAATTGTGTTAAAGATCTGCAAATTAGAATATCAAGTTTATTGTCGATAACTAAAAATGACCTCGGATATTTCTGCCATTTTTCTTAACCAAGACATTTACAGACACATATGAACACATTAATGATTGTTAAAATATTGTCTGAATATTGTTATCAAAATTATGCTAAAAAAATATCAAGATATTCATTTTTGTCAATATTGCCCACACCTAATCTCCATGGATACAAGGAAGTGACGTTACCAGGTCAGATCTGTGGAGAAGCAACTCAAATCATGTTCAAGATATTTTAAGCATTAAAAACAGACGCAGTTAAATAAATGTTAGGTGTATATGTTTAACGTAGGGGTGGACGATATTGATAAAAATGTAATGTCTCTATATTTTATGGAGTATCCCGAAAACAATTGTCACACGATATTATTATATTATATCAATGCAACAGAAATGTTATAAAACATGTCTCTAAACCTAGTTAGTTTAGGTTTAATTATCAAACAAATGTAAACTGTGTACATATAAAATAAATACCCTAATTTGAAAGTTTACAACATAACTTTTTTATTTTGTTTTATTCTTAATCAGCTCTTTTGTAGCATTTTTTATTATAAACAATACTTATGATATTATAATTTTGTTCCAAACAACATTCACAACATCTGAATGTTGATATGTTGCCCACCTCTAGCTTAATGCCATTTTGTGGAACATTCTTGGCAAACTAACAATGGAAACAAGCAGGTTGCGGACCCCCAACCAGAAAAGCTGCATAGTGCACCTTAAATGTTTTATGTAACAGAGGCAGGTGCAAGGGCTGATGGGAAAGCTTTTTGAACAGATGTCTAGTTCCCTGCAGTCATTTGTCTCCACACAGCAGCACTTGATCCTTCATTCAGAACACGTCTGAACTGTTTTTCCAATCTTGCAGGTAGAAGTGCCTCCACTGCAGATGAGGGAACATGTTGGCTATGGATCAAGGAGTGGTGGAGGAATGGCTGTCAGAATATAAGGTACCAAAACGACTTGTACCGCAATTTATTACCATCACATGGTTTTATTGCAATTACACAGAAATTTAAACACCTAACCATGTTTTATCATGTCAGTCTGAAATGGATGTCACAAGACGGGAACTTAATTTGTTGTTTAAACTTTTAGTGATATGTAAATGGAATCATTTGAACGGCTCTTGTAGTAATACTTGTGTTGCACAACCTTCAAATGTAGTGAAATGACACTTGAAGATTTTAAACTCTTCTCCTAACTCTTTTCCTTTTTCAGACACTCCCTGACAGTGCTGTGTCCTCCTACGCTGCCTCTCTAAAGGACAAAGTCTCTCTGGTCCCTGCACTTTACAAAGTCATCCGAGAGAACTATAGTGATGTATGAGAGCACATTTTAAATATTTTTATTTATTTGATGCGATTAATAGAAATGCCCTGTTTTGTTTTTACAAAACACCAACTGTCCATTGTGTGCTTGTAATTTTAATGCCTAGATTCAAGACCAAATCGACCAACATTTATTACAGTCTGCATTAGCCATAAGTGCCCATGTGCACGTATATGGGCTGGTGCGCACAAGGCTAATTTTGAATGCATTATATTTAATTCAGTTGTATCTTTTGTACAACACCATACCATCTTCTTCCGCTTTTTCCGGGGTCGGGTCGTAGGGGCAGCAGTCTGAGCAGGGAGGCCCAGACTTCCCCCTCCACACACACACTTCCTCCATATCCTCTGGTGGGCTCCCGAGGTGTTCTCAGGCCAGCCGAGAGACATAGTCCCGCCAGCGTGTCCTGGGTCTACCCCGGGGCCGCCTCCAGGTGGAACAGATGCCCGAGCCACCGCAGCTCCTTTCAATGTGGAAGAACAGCGGCTCTACTCTGAGAACTGTGTTACTGATCTCCTCACCCTATCTCTAAGGGAGAGCCCAGCCACCCTGCGGAAGAAACTCATTTGGATTGGTGGTCTTGTCCTTTTGGTCATTATCCAAAGCTCATGACAGGGCAGCAATGTAGATTGACCAATAAATCGAGAGCTTTAGCTTTTAGCTTTTGACTCAGCTCTTTCTTCACCACAACGGTCCGCCTGTCAATCTCATGCTCCATCCTTCCCTCACACGTGAACAAGACCCCGAGACACTTGAACTCCTCCCCTTGAGGCAAGGCCTCTCCACCCACCCGGAGAGGGCAAGCCACCTTTTTCCGGTCGAGAACCATGGCCTCGGATTTGGAGGTGCTGATTTTCATCTCAGCTGCTTGACACTCTGCTGCAAATCCCAGTGCATGTATCTTTTTGTGCTAAGCAAAATCCCAATAACTTGTTGTGTAGCTATTGCAAATTACATGATTCATTTTAATTTTAGATTCTTTTTAACCATATGCTGTGTGTGCATTGCAGTTGCTGGAGCCAGTGTGTCATCAGTTATTTGAGTTTTACCGGAGTGGCGAGCCACAGCTACAGCGCTTCACCCTCCAGTTCCTGCCTGAGCTCCTGTGGAGTCTGCTGTCTGTCAGCGCTGCCAGGGACCCCCACACCTCCGGCTGCATAGAGGCCCTGCTGCTGGGCATTTACAACCTGGTAGGGGAGAGGCTAATGAGGGGATGCTCTTTTACAACAAAGAAACACTCATCGATTTGTGATGTACCTTTTTTAAAAGTACTTTGCAAAAAACATAAAACAATACCACTACTTAAATTAAAAAACATATTTAAGCAGTGCTATTTTTGGATTAACTTAATATTAAAGACATAACCCAAGTACAAAGATTTCATTTTCAATTACTAAATTAATCATTTATAAATGTATTTTGGAATTATTGAAGCACTGTTTCATACACTGTATTCCGGCACTTGGCCGCCTTGCTTCTCTACAGTAGCCTACTTATCAAAATGAACTAGTTTAGAAAGAGGTTCCTGTTTGGGATTTGTGTTACATGTCCTGATACTTCTCTAGTAGAGGGGAGAAGTGCAAACGTATGATCGGGGAAAAAAAAAAGGGAAGTGAAATGGCATGACTTTGCAAGTTTTGTATTCACAAAAGTTTTAATTACTGAATTTTCAATTTAGTTTTTTCTATCAAAGTCTATTAGCAAAGCACTGAGCGTAACAATTATCCTTAGACGTGTAAGTGAATAAATACTTTGTTTGCAAATGACTGTTCATACTGCACAGTAAGGATTACAACAAGCATAACAAAACTTATTAGTACAAGTTAAAACAGATGTTTTGAACAGCTTAACCTCAGTAACATGGTTTCCTCTTTCACAGGAAATAGTTGACAAAGATGGACAGAGCAAAGTGCTATCCTTTACTGTCCCCTCTCTCTCCAAACCATCAGTATATCACGAGGTAGCCAACCACTGGATTGGATATACATTTTTTTAATTTAATGTTTATTTTAATTTTGGAAACCCTGTTTTTTTTTTTTTTTCTTTTTTTTTTTTACAGCCCTCAACAATTGGCTCCATGGCTCTCACTGAAGGCGCTTTAGCCAATCATGGGCTGACCAGGGTAGTGTTCAGTGGGCCACATTTACAAAGAGAAACCTTCACTGCACAGAACAGGTAAGAGGCTTGGCTTGAGTCTTGGTCTTGGCTTTTGTGCACTGCTTGGGCTTGTTAACGTGCAATACTGCTTTCTTAAATGGGCTTTCCTTTGGGTGACTCGTCCATATGGATGCCAATAAAGTGCAGGAGGATTAACTACGCATCTAAATTAGCACTGTACACTAAACAAACAAACCACATTTTATACCATTTACATCAGAATTTTCTAAAAAGGACACTTTTGTGAAATTTAATTTGTGTTTTTCTTTATAGATTTGATGTCCTGACCTTCTTGTTGCTGTGCTACAATGCTGCGCTGAGCTACATGAGTGTGACTTCGCTGCAGTCTCTGTGTCAGCTCAGCTCCAGGTTAAACACTTACAATACATATAACAGTAGTGAGTAACTTTCTCTTCAGGAAATGAGGTCTGTAGATGCATAGGCTCATGCAAACTCTCATACTCTCACTCTCTTCCGAGAACAAGCTTATCTGATCCTCTTATAGTGTTTGGTGCAACAGTTAGCCAAGATACTCAAATATCCGCCATGCAAACATCCATTTAAATGACCTCTATAAGTGTGTTTGTAAATCAATTTGTTGATATTGGATTAATGGACAGCATGTAGGTATAAATGTTCCTAATGACTAATTACGTTTTTGTTTATAGCGGATGTTGTTTGCAGTTCACTTAGCCAGCCAGCACTTCACCACAGGAAGCAGCTTCACTAATGAAAATGTTTGAGCTGCTTGTTCTCCCTGATTGTTTTACTAATTCATACTTGAAAGTTCTCATTTCTTGCTCTTGCTCATTTCTGCAGAGTATGTATATGCGGTTACCCACGGCAACAGATGCGGCGATATAAAGGCATTAGTACTCGTATGACTGTTACGTCAGAGTTTCTGGTTCAGCTCATCACTGGGATCCACTATGCTTTGTAAGTGGCCACATGCCCAACTTTGTTACCCCCTGTTTTAACAATTCGATTTGATCCTAGGTGTTCACCTTGATTCACAAGTAAACATATAGACTTGGAACATTTGTGTATGTCTGTTTAGGTGTAACGGTGAAGTGGAGCTCGGATCCAAAGCCTTGGATGATGTTCTGTACCGAGCACAACTAGAGTTATTCCCTGAAGCGCTTTTGGTGGGTGCAAACATGTTTTCTGATTCCTTTTCATATTTCCTACCTTGTGCACTTTTAGATCTGGAGGACACTTTTTTTTTTAGATGGAGAGAGTGGGTGAAGCATGTGATTTTGATGCACTATGCTGGCTTATGTTTTTAAGGCTTGCTCAGCACACATTGCCGCATTGTTGGTCTGTTTGTGTCGTGGTCACCAGAGTGTAATCCCACTAGATTATTTACATGCTTTCCGCTCTGCTAAACCCTAATCCTTGGGGCCTCGGGAGTAGAGGATTGAACCTAAGCGAACAGCATTACTGCACAAGTCAAGGTGCATGGTCCTCCACAATAAAATAATGAATATACTCTTCATGAACAAATATACTTTTATTTTATAATTTCAGACATACTGGACAGGATTTACTTAAAGTGGTCAAATATGTAAGAACTTCTGGAGCCATTTATTGCTTGGTCAAAAGGTCTTATGACGTGTCACTCATTAGACTAACCCAAACAAAGAACTACTTATTTGAAGCTTATGACGTATTAAGATAATAATTGTGTGTGGATATTTCACAATTAGGTGTGTAACGGACATAATCTGTGCAATTGTTTATTGTTTTCGCACTAATGAGTGTTTCTGACTCTGGCTTGTTCATGGCCTTTCATTTTTTTGATCTTGCTCATTCTGTTACTATGGTTTTGGTGCTTTGACGGGGAATAGGAAATCTACCTCAAAATGAATGGTGAGACGTAGCACTAATTATTAACTCTGTTTAACGATTTTGCCTTCAGGTGGGTAATGCCATCAAGTCGTCCCTGCATGGGGCAGCGTTGAAAAACAATGCAAAAGATGGTGGCAGGAGTATCCAGGTCGAGATCACACCTACCTCCTCCAGGATCTCGCGAAACGCTGTCACGTCCCTCTCCATCAGGGGCCACAGGTGGAAACGACATGGTGAGACACATCACCGAGCTTGAAATAAAAGCACTTTATGAGTACAAATATGACTACATTTTGAACCACAATACCAACTTTGTCAAAACACAATTTCCAACTGATAAAGACAGTCCGCAAAAGCTTTTTCGCACAGCAATGCATAAACTATTTAGATTTTTTTTTTTTTATTACCTCGACATTACCAAACAAATTTAAAGTCCCTTGATTCAAATGTGTAAGAACTCTAATTGAAGAATATACGAAGAATATAATCTTATGTAGCCCTCAAGACATAATGGTGTGAGGGTTTTCTGTGGGCAGTAGGTACAATTTAGTTTAGCCTTTTAGAGCATGTTTTTATTATTCAGTCCAAAACATGTGGAAGTACTGACAAGTACTGCACAAAATAAATATATTCATAAATATCTCAAGATGGGAGTTTAAAAATACCCTCTTCTTTTCATTTGTGAATTCAAATGCAAAGAGTTGCCTTTAAGCTTATTGGCCCTTTTCCATGTTCTCAGTTCTCCCCCTTATCGTTCCTGTTATGAAAGGTGAAACCGTATCCTCAAAGTCACTTAAATGGCCCCAATTTCCTCCATTCCTCCCATTGCATGCACTTTCAACATTATTTAGATCACATATTTATTTTTGTGTTATTTCTGCCATTACATTGACCACCTGTCTCTTTTTTTATTGTCAAAATGTGGTTGTATGCATGACGTGTTCTTGTAAATGTCTGTATTATTTCATAAACCCCATGCTTGTCAACCAGAGTCCCAGGAAATGAGTGTAGACAGTGAGGCTTCGGTTGGGGTCGTGGTCATCCCAGAGATCAATGTGACAAGTGTGAACTGCGAGCGCATGCCGAACGGAGACTCCCTGCGGCACCGTCCCGAAGGCGAAACGCTGTGTGGCACCTCTGAGGTCAGCGTGGACCCCCGAGGTCATGAGGTCATTGCCATGCGCAATCAGGAAGTCAGGAGGCAGAAGTCTGTGAGGCGAATGGTGGAGAATGAGGGCTCTGGGGCCTCCACAGGGAGGAGCCAGCACTAAAGGCCAGCCCCCTTCCCCCACAACAGTCTTGGGGTAACCTAGGTAACCATGTGTGGGGAGTGGTCTGATAACCTGCATGATTATTATTTCCCACTTTACCTTTTGGCTGGGCTCCACCTTCTGTTTTACTCAATCAAAATAATCCTTTCATCTGCCATGTATCATTTTTAATCATTTCTTTATTTTTGTGTAAAACTCTCCTGCCTCCTGATAAATAACTCTAATCAACAATAAGCAACACTGTAAACTTTTTACATCAATGAGCTTAAATGTCTTGCATAGTATAAACAAACAAAAAATGCAGTTACTCTATTGATATAAACAAGTGAATATTCTACTTGTGCTGTGCCATCTTTTACTGATATTTTGTTTCTATGTGGGTGTACAAAGTCCCTTAGTGTTGCTTTAGTGATGTGAACAAATGTTTTAATTTACCCAAATTAGTGCTTTGATTATCTAAAAATATAATTTTGATAAAGAAAAGGGCAGGCGTTTTGAGTTTCCCTACACACCCTGGTATGACCATGACACATTACTACTGGGTTGCGCCTGGACACAGATGACTTCCTTCTGATTTATGTTATGAGGGCTATAGAGAGATACCCAGGTCTGGTATGTTTTTTCTCATTGCATCTCTCAGGCATCAGCCGGACAACAGGCTGAATCACGCTGAGTTATGGAACCCGGACCTGTCTATCTGTCTGTTCGTCCAGTGTTCACTGGTGTTGTGTTACAGTCTCAGCATCACATCCGAACTATGTTCAGGGATGTCAGGAAGCTGCCAGTTTACACATTTGTGACTGTGTGTACCCAAAAAG
The DNA here is from genome assembly GCA_019453435.1 of Rhinogobius similis. NCBI lineage: Eukaryota > Metazoa > Chordata > Actinopteri > Gobiiformes > Gobiidae > Rhinogobius > Rhinogobius similis. The sequence continues at coordinate 20,522,235 of CM033635.1, forward strand.
GGCACCAAGTAGGTGTCTCTGCAAATTAGAACCAAGGTATTTGTGCTTAGACATCCTGCGTAAATGCATAGTGAATTGGCCTTCCCACACTTTACTATCCCTTGTGGTCTTTCCTAGGCTTTTGCTATCTGTCTTCTCCTGTTTTGAAATAATGCTTCTTTACCAATGCTGCTGTCTCTCAGCAAGGGTCATCTCAGCCTATGAAACTTGATACTTGCTTTGCTTGTCAAAAATACAATATGAAGGCGCCACCTGCTGGAAGATGGTGAATGGTGAAGATTGCTCCTCTGCCTTTTAAGCCCAACAAAGATACAATTGAATGTCTGAGACACAAAATCCCTGGGCTAATAGACAAAGGAGATTTACTTTATGCTAATGCTGACAAGTAACTTTTTTTCATCATTTGCAGACGCAGTGGATTTGGGTTCCCCGGACGAGCTGATGGATATTTCAGAGGTTGATGAAGGGGTGTGGCCAGGAGGAGTGGGCCCTGAAATGACTCCACCGACCATCACCATTAGCAACAGTGTAACCACTTTGAATCTTGGGGCTAAAGCTATGAAGAAATGCCGACTTGGTAGTCGCACCAGCAAAGACAAGGAGAAGGAGACTGCAGCCCAAACTGCAATCCGGGCAAATAGTGAGAATATCGAGCTGACTGTCAAGCGGCTGACCCTCACCTCCAGCCAGTCGGTCCCAAAGGCAGGTGCGCTCACCAGTCTGACCCGCACTGCCAGTGCTGTGTTCTCCCGCTCCTTTGAGCAGGTGGCTTGTGGAAATGCTCCTCCTAACAGCAACCACACTTCTGATGCAGGCCGCTACTCATGCAGCCTGCAGGAAGAAGGCCTGGGCTACCTGAGTCCTGGGCCCAACCACACACAGCGTTCTCCCAGCATTAGTGTGCATCTTGGCTCTGATCTTTAAAAATCTTTGAGACTTTTGACTACCCACCTCATGCCTCATAAAGTGTGACCCTGCACTTGTGATCTGGAACTCCAAGCCATGCCAACTGCAGAACCAACCATGTAAACACTCCTGCTCGCTCTCCATTTTGTGTCTCCACTTACAACGCTGCATCATTTTGACATCTATACGGTTTGTCCATCTGTCATTTGATAAGACAGGAGGTCAGTGGTGTATTGCAGTACAATTGTGCCACACAAACTGTTGACTGCAGCTAATGGGTGCCCTTACTACTTCGAATTGTATTTGACTATGTATTTGAAGTCACTGCCCTGCATGGCTTTCCCATGGACCCATCTTGACCGTCGTGGGTGGGCAAAATGAGCGTGAGAGCATGTATGTGTGTGTATGGTTATGTACTGTACATTTCTATGTCTATTTTTTAAATCAAGGCTGCTGATTGATACTATTAATGTATCGTCCTCCTAGTGTTTCTACATTTTTTTAAAGAAATAACCCATAGCAATACAAGTCTTTTCTTGGTGTTTTCCATCTTTTGGAAAGAATATCTGTGTTCTTTGTCAATACTGCTGTGCTTTATGCTAAATATACAAAGAAAAAATACCACTAATTAATCTTCACACCTGACATAATGTTGTTTAATGTTTACAATCACACAGTATCATTAAAAAAGCAATACTGGTTTATTCTGGTCTTACCACATTTTTCCAATGTCTTTTTAAAATTATAAATCTACCTTCACAAATGAGTAAGTATAAAATTTGGAGAAGATGACTGTAAGATTTTTAAAACATTACATTTTGCACTTGATGGAGCTAAGAGAAGTGTTTCCACTGTGGTATTTTATTATGATGAATGGGGATTTGGTCTGATTTGTTATTTTCTTAAGATGGCTTTTATTTGTGGCTTTCATATCATTATCTTTTTTACAATTTTGCAAATGTAAAGGTGTACTACCACCTCTGATAGGGTTAATAAACCCTTGGTACTAGGCTTATAGGAATTTTTAAGCTGTTTGCAACGCCAACTTAATTAGTGAGAATACATACAAGACAAGAATAGCCCATTTTCTGAACCAGCTGCCACTCCAGATGTTGTAATATCGTAATTTGGTGAGGTGTTCAGTTCTGTTTGTCTTCTTGTTCCCTATATCTTCATTAGTTGGTGTTAATTGGTTGTATCCATTAAGGAAAGTTGATTCAATATGTACATTTGATGTTGTGAAATCAAAACATTGGTGCAGACTTACCCTTGTTAAAAACGTATACTTGTCAAATGCACATTAACGCCGCGTGTCAATCAGTGTTTATGTATGCAGGTTTACAGAATGTGCATCTTGTACATCAAACCTTTATGTTGTACTAAAGTTGGTTTATTCTGGCCTTTCCGTGTCTGATGACAACACACTGATTGATCGTCTAGAAATAAAGTGTTTCTATATTCTATAGTTTCAGATCTTTTTTTTTATACGCGTTGTACCTGACAAACAACAATACTAGACCCTGCATTGGCATGTAAGTTATGACCCAAATACTTCATGACCCGTAATTTAATTAATAGCATAAACTGCATGATTCATAGTTGAGGAAAGTGGCCTCAGTATTGGTTAACTTGTTATTGCCCTTGTTGAGGCTTGACCTACAGATGGCGCTGTTCGCTGAATCTCCCTCCTCGTTTCTTGTCGTCATTTCCTGCTCTCTGTCCTTGCTGCGGCGTTGACGGTCTCCGGAAAAATACACATGGCTAAACTGAGCAAAGAAACTAAACAGCGGCTGCAGCAGCTGTTCCAATGCGGCCAGTTTGTGATCCGATGGGGCTTCATCCCGACGGTGCTCTACCTGGGTTTGTATAAAGACATATTGAACACCGACTGTAGTTCAATGGGTGGACTAGGCTGTGCTGTGCTAGGTGGCTAACCTGTGGTTTGGTCTACATATCCCACCTACAGGTTATTCATACAAATGCTGATAATTGTGGCTTTAGTTCTTGTAGTTTCATATATTTCATTTAGCTTTCTTTTCTGAATTGTTCCATTAGGAAAGGTTAACGACCGAAGTTGTTTGGATAGTGGATAGTCGTCATATTCGCTTAAATGGACTGCAGAAGTAGATGTTTGAAACGCGGTGTCGGTGGATGTTCAGTCTTGTGTTAGGGACCGTCAACAAATGACTGTACTTGGATAAAAAAAAGAACCTTTTTTTTTTTTTTACTTTTATGTAACCAAGATGGAAAAAGACGTGTACATTCAACATCGTTTTATTAATGGAATAATAATGATAAATTCGAAATGTATATTTTGAAATTTTCAATTGCTGGACCCGATCATCCTCATAGTTTAGAACTATTCTTCAATTAGTGTGGAATAAGTTGGTAGCAAAACCTGAAAGTTATTACGCCAAAGCCTCATTTTTTTGGCCAAAAATCTTTTTTTGATATTCTGATAAAATCAATAGCAGTACGGATCATCCTCATAGTTTAGAACTATTCTGCAGTACCTTGGATTGAATCAATCACAAAACCTGAAAGTTATTGAGCAAAAACATAATTTTAAGATTCATTATGAAATGTTTCATTATTATTTCATTAATACAATTTTATGTTGAATTGATCCATTACAAGTAATGGAATGGTCCGTCTGGTCCCTAAAACCAGACGGACCATTCACCGTGAACCTAAAGGCCAATTCATACTTCATAAGAAGTACGAACTTTGTTCGTGCGCCTCAGGCTGTAAGAACAAGAACAAAGTTCGTTTCGGCTCTGGCATTCATACTTCAGCTCAAGCGCCGCAGCGGAACTCTTTCAGACCCCGCCCCCCGTGATCCCCAACAACTGTTTCCATGCTGTTTCTATGGAGATTACCATCGCTGACAGCTCAGTTGATTGTTTTAGCAATGGCAGATGTAGTTTTTGAGTGGATGAGAGAGGAGGAGGAAGAAGAGAGGATGATGTTTGAAGATGAAGAGGATGACGACCTGCTTTTTTTTACATGCGCTGGCCGAGGAGACAGAACGAAATGAGTGAAGACGGCATGTCCGGCCGCTAAATACGACGCGGGTAGTACAGGGCGAATACAGTCTGCTCGTTCAACAAATGCGGGAGATAGATGAGGAGAGGCACTTTTCGTACTTCCGGATGTCAGCCCGTCGGTTTGACCACCTTGTCCTTAGGATAACACTATTTCTCCAACATGCGCCCAAGGAAATATACCCCGCCCCTTTTGAAAAACTGGCCAATCAGAGCCTAGTTGACGCACAGCTCTGCCGAACAAAGTTCTGCTCAGCTGATGTACCAAGAACAGGCTGCGAGAACAGCCGTACAGAGGCTGTAAGAACAAAATTACGTCATTTTGTTCTTACAGCCTGAGGCGCACGAACAAAGTTCGTACTTCTTATGAAGTATGAATTGGCCTTTAGGCTCAAGCACCGCAGCCGAATTCATTCAGACCCCGCCCCCCGTGATCCCAACAACTGTTTCCACGCTGAGATTACCCCGTCGCTGACAGCTCAGTTGATATCGTTTTAGCAATGGCAGATGTAGTTTTTGAGTGGATGAGAGAGGAGGAGAAAGAAGAGAGGATGATGTTTGAAGATGAAGAGGATGACGACCTGCTTTTACATGCGCTGGCCGAGGAGACAGAACGAAATGAGTGAAGATGGCATGTTCGGCCGCTAAATACGACGCGGGTAGTACAGGGCGAATACAGTCTGCTCGTTCAACAAATGCGGGAGATAGATGAGGAGAGGCACTTTTCGTACTTCCGGATGTCAGCCCGTCGGTTTGACCCATGGATGTATTAAAAGAACTGGATAAGGTACGCCCCCTCTGTCTGTGGTCCCAGATTGATTTGTGGCCGTGCGAGGTACTGCAGCCTCTTGGAACCAGCCTTTTTCTAAAATTGCACATTATAATTGCAGACAGTACTGAATTATTATCGGTATTTAAATAAAATAGAAGGAAATGTTCTTTTCTACCATTTCTAAAATCACCGAAATTACCGTTTTTATATGAAGTGGGGGATTGTCGTCACGTGGCGCCCTAAAACAAAGATGGCAGCCATCGTTTCAGGAAGTAAAACAAAGATGGCAGCCATCGTTTCAGGAAGTAAAACAAAGATGTCAGCCTTCGTATCAGGAAGTAAATGCGGAAGTAAGAAACTTTTTTGGGGTCATGCGCCAATGAGCACACTCCATAGGGATAAACAGGACGGCCATCTTGGATTCATCTTCCAGGTTTTATTATAGTTCTATGGTTTGACCACCTTGTCCTTAGGATAACACTATTTCTCCAACATGCGCCCAAAGAAATGTACCCCGCCCCTTTTGAAAAACTGGCCAATCAGAGCCTAGTTGACGCACAGCTCTGCCGAACAAAGTTCTGCTCAGCTGATGTACCAAGAACAGGCTGCGAGAACAGCCAAACAGAGGCTGTAAGAACAAAATGACGTCATTTTGTTCTTACAGCCCGAGGCGCACGAACAAAGTTCGTACTTCTTATGAAGTATGAATTGGCCTTAAGTCGCGTTCGAACGCAAGCTGCGTTTCAAGCGTCTAGAAACACTACTTGGTTCAGACATACGGGTATCAGAACTCGTGGAAAGTTTTGCTCGGCTTGGCAACAACAGGCAAAGGGGAAAATGTTAGACTGCAGGAAAGCATAGCATGACTGGAGAAGATGCTCAGACACTGAAAATTGAAGATTGTAAAACTAACGCTGTGAGTGTAAATTTAATGGTCATGACCAGGTGAGTCGCCTTGCTACTAAAATTTAACAGAATTATGATGTGGAGCAGGTTTTGTTTAATTGAATAGCATGTGGGAATAAAAATGAATTTTTTTGAGGCGTGGAGGGCTTTTATTTGTTTATTTATTTACAGCAGTTATTTCCTGTTGTAAAGACTGTACTGTATTGGGTCTATAAATAATACTAATAGTAATTACAGTCCTGATCAAAACTTAAAGACCAGTTGAAAAATGGACAAATGTCACATTTTGCAAGGTTGGAGCTTAACAAAGTTCCTAGTAGAGCTTCAATATGCAACAAGAAATGGGAGTGAGACAACAAAAAAAAGTTTGAATACAATTTTTTTATTGAAAACAACAATTAAACTGAAATGGGCTGTTTTGTAGCTGATCAAAGGTTTAGGATCACATGCCTTTAAAAGTCCAAATCTGTGAAAAAAAAAAAAAGCGGATTCAGTGTCATTTTATGTCAGGTATTCACTCAGTCATGATGCTCTGATGGCAAAGGTAAAACAAACATTCTCTTTTTGTGACAGTCATTTGGAATTTCTTAAAGGATCCAAAAAAGTCAAGTGGAAGATCCAAAAAAATGACACCAGAACTGAGCCAGAGGATCCAATTGACTATCAACACACTGGACAATCCTCGGCTCAGATTGAGGCTGTTACTGGTGCTGATTGCAACCCAATAACCATCAGACGACATCTGCCACTGAAGGGCTTCAAAAAATAAAAAACATCTTACAAGGCCTTGTCTCCTTAAACGGCACAGAACTGCCCGCTTTGCATGAGACACCAAACATGGGACATTGAGAGGTAGAAGAAAGTTTTATTCTGTGATGAGAAAAAAGGTTTAACCTTGATGGTCCTGATGGTTTCCAACGTTACTGGCACGAAAAGCAGATCCACATTAGATGTTTTCTACGTGCCACAGGGAGGGGGCGCCATAATGATCTGGGGTGCTTTTTCCTTCAGTGGAACAAAGGAACTCCTGGTGGTGCAGGGTGTCAATGGCTGCTGGCTCTGTGCAGATGTTGCAGAGAACATCCCTCATGACTGAGGGCCCTCGTCTGTGAAACCACTGGGTTTTTTGACAAGACCACGCTACAATTCACAAAGCCCCGGAGGACTTTGTCCTGGACTTTTTCCAGGAGAATAACATAGCTCTTTTGGACCATCCTGCATGTTGCCCTGATTTAGATCCATTTGGGGATGGATGGCAAGGAGCGTTTGCAAAAACTGACCACAGTTCCAGACAGTAGATGCCCTTCGTGAGGCCGTCTTCACCACTTGGAGAAATGTTCCCTCTCACCTCCTGGAAATGCTTGCAACAAGCATGCCGCAACCAAATTTCAGATGTTTTTGTGTTGTTGTAAACTTTTGATCAGCTGCAAAACAGCTTATTTCAGTCTAATTTTTGTTTTCAATTAAAAAAGGAGTACTCAAACGTTTTTTGTCTTACTCCCATTTCTTGTTGTATAGTTAAGCTCTACTTGGAACATTGTTAAGATTTAAAGACATTTGTCCATTTTTCAACTGGTCTTAAATGTCTGGGACTGTATCAAGGTTTTATCATCGATCTTAGTCTTTTAGGAGCGTTTTTGATGACATGTTCAGCTACTTTTGACGAAAGCTAACGCTGTATTGGTATCGCGTATCAACAGATACTCAAATGTTGCCTACATGTTGTCTGGGAATTATGGTAAATACCACTTTACCAGTGGGAAATGGCACATGAAGGCCTCTCATCTCATAATTTCTAGTGGGAAACTGGGAAATAATTTTGATGTCCGAGTTGCCGAGTAGAAAATAACCTTTGACCTCTCACTATGGCGGACAGCAGATAAAGAATCACAAATTTAAAATATCAACATTTTTCCACCTCTTAGCACTGTATTTCGATGCTACATAATTACATGGCTTACACACGTTGAACGGCATCTCTATTTTAATTTTGCGTTATAAAATATAATGAATTTACTTGTGTACTCTGTATTCACATATATTTGTCCAGATAAAGGGTGTTTTTAACACGTTTCATTTTGCTACGACTGCAAAAGCACTTGAACAGAGTGCCCACGTAATTACTTCACAAGTGGAAAGGATCATCTTTTCAAGAGCACTTGAAGGCAAAAAAAGGCCGAGTATCAGTATCGGAAATGAAAAAGCTGGATCGGTACACCCTTAAGAAAGATGACACAAGCTAAAAAAAATCAAGGATTGTATGTTCAATTTAGGGCTTATTCCTAAGAATTTGTTTCATCACAATGAACAAAAAGGGGAAATGAGTTTTCTTTTTTTGTAGTTTGTGAGACTAGGCAGTCATTGTATTTCATCAGCTCTTTTGGTTCCTGTGAATTGTGTTGAGTGACACATTTGCTGACAAATGTAAATGTCATTTTGATGTGGTTGTATTTCAGGTTTTAAGAGGGGAGCAGACCCTGGAATGCCTGAACCTACAGTGCTGAGGTAGTTATTTAAATGAATCTGACTGAATGATCTGTTTACATATTTACTCGATATTAGATATTTTGATGTTATCACAGATAAAATAAAAAATCTATCTGCATGTAAGGCCAATGAATTGATTTGTATTTAGTAATTTCTAATTGTCAATGATCAGCAGAGGATGATGGAGAAGAGTTTAGACTTTAGGAACATCTTTTACCATTTATTGTAGTAAATGGCAATGATAAAAAGTCAGTATTTGTTTTTGCTCAGAAAAATATTGAAAGCCATTTTTATTGTTTTTAATAAAACAAATGTTTATAGAATAATCAGGGTAAGTGCAGAACATAATATTTCTGTTGCTGTCTGTTATTGTTTATGGATACTGTATAAGCGCTAACCCACTTTGATTTATTTATTTCCTAGTTTACTTTGGGGTTGAAGGTCATCGTTACACCAAAACACTTCCTCTGTTCCACCTTGTGATTGTGTGACCATGTGGAGCTTCATAACCCTACTGGCTGAAGTCAGAAGCAAGCGACATGTTTATGTCACTGGACTAAGGATACAGACTGTGGCTCAATGACTTTCTGGACTGTTTATTTTTTTAAGAAGTCATTCCATTTGTTCTTTATTTGTTATTTAATATTGACAAATATGGAGGGCTGGAGAGAATTCATGACATACTCAAAGGAAACATGGAGAAACAAAATGTTCATGTTATGGTTTGGATTTATTATCTATAGCTATATTCAACTTTGGTCAATGAAAATAATGTGGTTAATGCATTTGTCGAATAATTATCTTTAGTTCCATTTTGCTAGCCTTGTGCTTCATGTCTATAAGATTTTGTCAAAAGAATGTTTGACTGCCCTCTTTCCCCATCTTACCCCATAAATAAATAATACATGGTTAAGTAATTGTATTCTGTTATTTCCCAAAACACTTTTTTTACATTTACATCTTTAAAAAATATAAATATTACATATTTTTAAAAAACTGTCCTGGTACATAACAATAAGATAAAAGAACCACAATAAGGACAGACTGTAGAAAATGCTAATATTAAATAAATATTGTTGTTAAAGGTAAACCTGTCACAAATTCAAGTTGCCTTTTTGTGTAAATATAGAAATTTCACAACAGATCTTCTATAGCTCATTTTGAGGGTCATACTAAAGACATATATCCAGGTCTTCTTTCTCTCCGTTTGATGTTGACCTGGATGTCTCTGAGAAACTCATGCAGTTTTCGGAGAATGTTGTATGCAAACATTTTCCTATGAAAAGTGTCAGAGTGATGCACCTCCTTCAGCAGACTGTCCTCTTGACTTCTGCTCAAGGCTTTGATGGCATCTGGTTTTCTCATCTGTGGGGTAGAAATGACTTGTTATAATAGGAGCTTTTGCACAATAAGGTGTTGTTGAGAAAGTTAGGAACCTTCTGCCTCGTTGCACTGATCAATAAGCTGCAAAAATACTTGATATTGGGCAGGACTTCACTGTTTGGGTACTCCGTTTCCACATGTTTGAGAAGAACTTGATAAACAAGAAGACCACGGACCAGTCTCCTCAGGCAACCCTCCTGAAGAAAGGAAAATGTAACTCTAGCAACGTTAAAAGAAAACCAATTAATTGAGTTAGGTCAATTTCGACTTACCATGTTTATTGATGTGTTATGACAGTCTTCAGGAAAAGAGGCAATGTTGAAGTTGTCCAAATGTAGATATTCTACTGGGGCTGCAAATTCTTTGTCAAACTAAATGTAAAAAAAAAAGGGGAAGAAAAAAAGTAATGGTATAATGACTTAATTGAAATTACAGCAGAGATCTTAATATGTTCAATTTAATTATTTTAATAGATCATGGTGGTGAGGGTACAAAATATTTAGAAAAATCAAATCAAATCTGTTTTTTTTTTTTTTTTTTTTTTTTAATAGAAGTTGTATGACATGTTATTCACTTGCAATTTGAATGTGCTTACCTCATGTTTGTGTCGGTGAGTGGCATCTAGCAGAGGTCTCCACACCGGGCTGTCACTTAGGAGGTCCATGGTCCCTTCGTCTCCTTCTCCTGAGGGGGCCTCTGTGGGTAAGTCTATGGGTAAGTTTGTAGGCGCACCAGTAGTACGGGCCATCAGAGCAGCCACCATCAGCACGGAGAGCAGAGCAGCTTCTGTCAATCAGAATGTTACTAATAAGTGAAAGAGGAAATCGAGGAAATCGTGCAGCACACAGTGGAGTTACTGACTCATTTCAGGGGCCATATTCTGCCGCAGATCACACACAAAGTTGTCTCAAGTTCAGGAGGGGCACTGCTCAAGCAATTTGCTGACATTTTATACCCTTCACTGGAGGAATTTCCCAATAGCTAATGTACGTCTTCTGATTTGGTGAGTCTTAATTCAGAAAGTTGGATAAGTTCATGCAAATCTTGGAGATGCCACCCACCACCCACACACAAAGATCTGATGAGATAAGTCAGCGTTTTTAATGTAATACAGAATCTGTATTCAGTCAAACACTTTAAACTGAAGTAAGGAAAAAAAATGCTTGAATGAGATGTTAATATCTTTATTATATCCTATACTACATGGAACATTTTTGGTGGTCAAAAAGTCTGAATTATAGCTGAACAGTTTTCTTTTTTAATATCCTAAGATTAGGCCTACTCTTCTGTTTTGAAACTCAAGAGAATTTCCAGAATGAGTCAAAGAGAGACTACGATTAATGCCAGATACTGGATGTGCCATTTTAGGATTGTTGAAAGAATGGGGAGTTGAGTGAGGTTAATTATGCACTGTCTTAAAACTCATACATTTTGAGTCCTACCTCAACTGACGTTTGTGTCACGGGGTGACGAAAACGGTGCATTTTGTGGTGATTCCCACCGGTTTTATGGTGTTTTATTTTGAAATGTGTGGTTGCTGTGTATGCACCGTTTCTTTACTTCCGGTACTCATCAGCCTGATTACATACACCTGGGGACGACGAAACCAATAAATAGGAAAAGCGGGGAGCAGAACTAGGAGCAAGACTAGGAGCAAGAAGCGGCGGAGACCAGGAGGAGTGCGGAACTTTGTTACGGGAGCAGAGAACCAGAGAGGACGACCGCTAGCAGTGATACCTTGCACGACGGTGGCCGACCTGGGGATCCCGGCGCCACCCGGAGTCAGAGTACGACCGGAAGAGGACGAGTGGAGCCGAGTGCAACGCTGAACACAGCAAGCGGGCAGAGATTCTGCCCGGTCGTGTGAGTACTGTTTTAAGCACTTTGGCCAACGGTATCTGGGAAGGCTTGGTTTTGGGATTGCGTGTGTAGGAACAAGTGACTGCCCACATATCTCTCTATTTTTCAGGCCGGAGCCTCCTCTCGGTCGGCGTTCCGTCAGCTAACGCTCCTGTCTCCGAAAGGGCTCTTAAAGGACTTTTAAAGGACTCTTAGGGTTTTTTAGTTGGGCCCATTGTTTTATTCTTTTTATTTTGATTGTAATAAATACTTGTAACTTTTAATACTGACGGTCTTATTGATTACTACTACTGCTTTCCCTGTTTTTTAAAAGAACCTTATTGCTGCCTTTAAACTGGAATCAAACCCTTTTAAGCAAAGAGTTCCTAGCCTCTTTTAAACAAAGCTAGGTGGCGTTGTTGGATTTTGGAATTAACGCGGCCTCTTGCCACAGGATTTCTGGCGTCGTTGGCAGGATTTTGGAATTAACGCGGCCTCTTGCCACATTTGAAATGTATTCTTTTTTTAGCCATCAAATTTTACCTTTTTGCAACAATGAGTGTAATGAGTCTATATTAATGTCACATTTGAGGAAGGAAACTGTTTGCAGGGGTATTCCCATATGTTAACAGCTAGATATAGACCCCGAGTAATGAGAGACCCTGTGACAACACATATGGCTCATACTTGAACAAGAAAGCATAAAGATGTTGCTTTAAAATTAGGCTATTTTTGTCTTCCTTTACATTTTTATATTAGAAACCCTTCTAAATAGGCACTTCTTGATCTTTAGTTAGTATATACAAGTTAGTATAATTGTATTTGTAAATATGGAATCCCTCTGATGTGCTCAATGGCATCCCCATCATAGCCACATGCAAAATGACCACATCACATCCTCTTTCCTTTTCGACATAACAGAGTCATTTTTAGGGGAAATGCAGCTAATTTTAATGTGTGAAAGGGCTGTAATTGTGATGAGGTTCCCAATCAAAAGTTGGTCAAAATATTCAGTAAAGTTTTTGGGGCTTATTTTATTCAAAGCAGTATGAGTGTGCTTTTTTTTTCTTTTTCTTTTTTTAACAGACAAAGGTCCCACACCAGATACCAAGACAGAATCCCCATCCAACAGACAACAGGAAGAGAACTAAAAGCAAAAAAAAAACAAAACATTAAGACCAATTACAATAGCAATTAATAACAAATAATTACAAAAAGCAACACCAGTCCTCTCTTCCCAACATCTGGCCTGGCTATATTACTAAATCATACTTAGTAGTAAATAAACATTTGTGACCTATTTATTAATTAATTCATTTGCCTGTCATTTAACATATAGTTTGTTCATCCTTTTATTTTTATTTTTTTTTTATATTATCTTTTAATGATATTTTTTTTAAATCCATTTTCTATATAATCTTATTCTAAGGAAATATAATATATTTAAATTACCAAGCTCCTATGTTATGGAACCAGCTCCCTGTTCATGTAAAAGAGGCCGACACAGTCTCTACATTTAAGACCAGGCTCAAAACGTTCCTCTTTGAAATAGCTTATGTTCAGGCCAGTTAGGAACAGAAATAAAAACCTACAGTTTTAGCTACGCTGCCCTTGGAGCAATTCTGCTGGGGAAGTATGGCAGCTTGAACACTATCGGCTGGTTCTTCCTACTTTATGTATCAACAATATTTAATATTACTTCAACTGGAGTCTGTTCATTGCTGTTCAGAGGTTTCTCTTTCTCTCCACTTCCCCCGGGGAGTGGAGACTGTTTCAGGCACTGCGGCGGCTGCTCCAGTGACGACCCCCCCACCCCCACCTGTCTGGACGATCTATGCGCCACCCGCCTGGACAGCTGGATTAGCCACACCTCGTCTGCCTGGACGAACTCCTTCTACTTTAGATGAACTGTTCCTCATCTCCTGCTGGAGGATCTCTCTACACTGGTGGACTGCTCCTCGTCCGCCTGGAGGAACTCTTTAAAGCCACCTCCCTCTTGAGTGGTTCTGGCTCCACAGTCCAAGTGGATGCGTCAGTCCTAGTTAATCTGCAGCCTGTCCGTCCGTGGGAGTAGGATCTCTCCTTCACTGTGGTTCTCCCCGAGGTTTCTACTTTTTCCCATGGGGTTTTGTAGTTTTTCCTGCTTGAAGGAGGGTCAAAGGACAGGGGCATTCTGGGACAGTTATCTGAACTGCTTTTACCTGTGGCCCATCGAGGCAACTGTTGTTGTGATTTTGGGCATTATAAAAATAAATTGATTTGATTTGATGTGTTCTTCTACATCCAAAATTAAACCTATACAGAATTATTCTCACCCTAAGTGTTTGAAAACTTCCCATATTTTTTTATGTTTTTTAACTTCACTGTCTGTTTCAACCAAATACCCTTCCAGAAATTAAATATCTATAAATATATTTTTTGAAATAAATAATATTTAGTAAGAATCTATTTTTGGCTTGGAAAATAAACCGTTTCCCTAGAGCAATAATTAAATTACTTTACTACTTTATTTTAGGGTACACTTATTAACATTTAACTAGCTACTAATTAGCATACTAACAAGCTGTTAATTAGTGGTTAATTGCTTGCTTATTAATGCCTTATTCTGCATAAGCTTATTTTGCTGATAATTAGACATTTACTAATAGTTTTCTATGAATAAACACCTTTTTACTGCTTATTAGTATGATGTTAGGACCTTTTTCAACATGAATTATGATCCTAATTGGCATTTGGTAATATCGGTGTTGTTAAGAGCTAATAGCACAAGAAATGTTGTTTTTACTTATTACCACTTAGTAAATATAGCTTATTTTTATGTAACTACACACTCCTAGTAGGTGTTAACAGTGTCTAACTAACCATAATTAAGTCGTTAAAGTCTGAATATGTTCCCCATTCTAAAGTGATGTTCTGATCATAACTAATAAATGACTAGTTTGACACTAACTAATATAAAACTGGTCCCTTTTCTAAAGTGGTCACTTCTTCACACTTAATTATTGTACTGTGGCATGCATTGTACATCAAAGTAATATTAATGATCACATTGTATGTAAGATTTCAACAAAGTTTTATTTCATCTCCTGCAAAACTGATGATAAACAGAGATATCAACTTTTGTACGCTTACATTATAAAACAAACTATATATATATATATATATATATATATATATATATATATATATATATATATATATACACATACAGAGACAGAAAGACAGACAAACACACACAGGACAGACAGACAGACAAACACACACACACACACACACACAGGGCAGACAGACAGACACACAGGACAGACAGACAGACACACAGGACAGACACACAGGACAGACAGACACACACACAGGACAGACACACACAGGACAGACAGACAGACACACACAGGACAGACAGACAGACACACACAGGACAGACAGACAGACACACAGGACAGACAGACAGGGACAGACAGGCACACACAGGACAGACAGACAAACAGACAGACACACACAGGACAGACAGACAGACACACACAGGACAGACAGACACACACAGGACAGACAGACACACACAGGACAGACAGACAGACACACACAGGACAGACAGACAGACAGACAGACACAGGACAGACAGACAGACAGACACACACACACAGGACAGACAGACACACACACACAGGACAGACAGACAAACAGACAGACACAGGACAGACAGACACACACACACACACAGGACAGACACACACACAGGACAGACAGACACACACACACAGGGCAGACAGACAGACAGGCACACACGCACACACACACACACAGAGAGAGAAAGAGACACAGAAAGAGAGAGAGAGAGACAAAGATCAGTGTTTCATCTCACCAATTAATACAACCTTGCCTATTGGGGGAACAATAAAAAAATAAAGTCATGTGCAAGTTTGTATTGACACACACTATACTGGAAATGCTTTTCTAATATCATGCAAAAGCATTCCAAGTGGTCCATCTTTGTGATCCTTTCCACGCCAGTGGAATCAATGACCTCTAAATGATCTTTTAACATACTTTCTGTGCGGTTCCCTCTTAGTCTCCAGATTGTTGTCTTGCAAACACCCCAAAGTCTCTCCAAGTTCTGAGTGTGTGCCCCTGATTGTGGATCAACAAAGTACTCTTGGTGATGCATGCCCTGTCTGTTCATATTTGATTATTGCAAACATTTTTTGTAATATGTACTTAAGAATACATTTGTAAGAGGTGAATGAGATAATGCATGCCACAGTACAATAATTAAGTGTGAAGAAGTGACCACTTTAGAAAAGGGACCAGTTTTATATTAGTTAGTGTCAAACTAGTCATTTATTAGTTATGATCAGAACATCACTTTAGAATGGGCAACATATTCAGACTTTAACGACTTAATTAATGGTTAGTTAGACACTGTTACCTACTAGGAGTGTGTAGTTACATAAAAATAAGCTATATTTACTAAGTGGTAATAAGTAAAAACCACATTTCTTGTGCTATTAGCTCTTAACACCCATATTACCAAATGCCAATTAGGATCATAATTCATGTTGAAAAAGGTCCTAACATCATACTAATAAGCAGTAAAAAGGTGTTTATTCATAGAAAACTATTAGTAAATGTCTAATTATCAGAAAAATAAGCTTATGCAGAATAAGGCATTAATAAGTATTAATAAGCAAGCAATTAACCACTAATTAACCGCTTGTTAGTATGCTAATTAGTAGCTAGTTAGATGTTAATAAGTGTACCCTAAAATAAAGTGTTACCGAAAAAAGGATATACATTTTTGTTTATTGAGTATGAGTGTGCTTTGTCAGAAATGGAATAATAATACATTTTATAATTATATGTAAAATAATTCAGCTTTGGGGCATTTTTCTAAATAATAGCGGTTAAATGCACTATAATATCAATAATGAGAGTTTTAAATGTGTTCATTAGGAGCAGTAGAGTTTGCAGCTTTACTCATCTTGTGTAAACAAATAATACAAAGTGTGATACACAACAAGACAGCAAACAAATACAATTAATTAGGCAACTTAAACAAGAGAAACCATCACCCTTCCCTTCCCACCCTGTTTGTTCTCACTCTGACCCAACTCACGCTCTCTTACACTCCATCTTTGCCATCAAGGAAATTGACAAATGATAGCCCGATTTTCATCAAACAACTTTAGATTATTTTTCAAAATAAAACGTATGGTCCATATGAATCTCTGGAGAAGTTTTGTATCCATAATTTTAAATATAGGCATAAAGATTCCTATTTTTTCCAAAATTATTTTTTGATGCAAAAAGCAGTTATTAGTTGCTGTTGAGTTTTTTTTTTTTTTTTCTGAGATATCCAAACTGATCAGTTCTGGCTCTAGCTCCAATAGACATTTAAGTAGATTTTAGACCAAAGGGACAAGGGTAAAACCACGGCCCAGGGGCCACATGCGGCCCTTTTGGCATTTTGATCCGGCCCACAAAGCATTCAATAAAAAATTGTATGAGTTAGATATGGTGCATTTATCATTTTATAGTTTCCTGAGCAGCTGCTTGTTCATTTAAGATCAGTTTTGAGAATAGCCACCACTAGAATAACACCAAACTTTGATGCATTGGCTAAAAAGAGTGACCAACGGCACTGTTCCCACTAAATAAAGTAATGATTTTTATTTTTCTGTTGTAGTTTTTTCTGTATTTTAGGCATTAGGTCTGATGTGTATTAGTGTGTGTAAAATGGTCTGGCCCCCAGGCAAGTGTAAAAATCCAATGTGGCCCTTGCCTCAATATAATTGCCCACAACTGTACTAAACACAGCGCTAATGAAGTCACCAAGTGGTGCAATACAAAATCATATAATGAATCAGACAGAGTCTAGAATTTATGAATTTATTGTGAAACTATAATTTATGGAACATAATGTGAATAGATTTTAAAACCTGTGTTCCAGCGGATGTCTGAGATTTGAAGGCCTAAATCCTTTTTCCCAAGTGCGTTTGTAGACTTCAGGGGTGCCTTAAGTTTTGTAACTGTGTTATTTAAGCCTAGCCTAGCCCTAACCCAAGGAAGGTATAGATCACTAGGGCAGCTAGATGCCACAGAAGATGCAAAATATCTGGGGGGGAAATGGCGACAGGTGCCATGGCCAACAGCAGTGGCAGGTGTCCCTGTCAAAAATGGATCTTGTGAAGAAGAAAGAAGAGAAAATGCTTGAAAATGCTTGGAATTTTAAGGAATCAAAAATCAAATGGGTCTTGTTGTAACCTACTTTGACACACTGCATTATTAAAGGACAAACTGATTCATTGTTTTTCCAAAAACACACCTTACCAAAATTTCATGACATATGGAACCGCTAAATTGCATTTCTACTGATTTTCCACTTGGAGGCAGCAGCGATGCAATCCATTCCAATCCCATCTTACGGCGTTGCACTTCTTAAGAAAGCGTTTCAGCTGAGCGCTCTCGCCCCAGGCTCCAACCCTTAACCTATTGTAATATGACCTCTTGTAATTTTACGGCCGTTCCCCCCAGGCCTCCAAACGAAAGCTTAGTAGCTCGTGCAAAATATGGTTTCGTTTATTCAAATATTGTCAGCTCAAGTTTGTTTGATTTTGCTGTGTGCGCAGATGCAGATCCGGGAGTGTTGATCAGTGGCTGGTCTCACTGTCCCCTGGGAGCAGCAGAGGAGCATATTTCATCACACAGCCGAGAGTAGTGTAAGGAAAAACCCACTCTCCCCCTTTACTTTTGCTTCTTCAGCAATCCCCCAGCCCCCACTTTCATTTATTGTGCCAGTCAGTGGAAAAGAGCAATAGAAACATGTTAAAATATGTAAACTCCTTTTTTTTTTAACAGAATGCAGATAGTCCATCTCTACAGAATAATTGCTCTATTTAATTACAAAACCTTTATAATAAAAAATACAATTAATTAACTTCTGTTCAGAAGATGTGCTCACTCTACACTGCAATACCAGGCGCAAAGACACTCTTCTCCGGTGGTTTTGAAAACAAATTTGTGACAAAACATTACAAATAAATGACCTCAATACTGTGTCTTCATCGAGCAGCCTCACGCCTCATGCGTGAGTTAAAATGGAAAGAGCTATTGGCTTGACACTTATGAAGGAAATCGTCTATATTCATGTTAAAGATCAAGACTGTGGCCACTCTTCCAGACTTTTCACAACACAATATTCTGCCTTTATATGGTCAAAAAAATATGAGAACTCTGTGAAATGTGAGTGAATCAGATTACTGCTCATTTTAACAGTGGGCCCTAGCTCTTTTGGCGCCCTAGGCAAGATTTTTAATTGCGCCCCCTGCCCTCATCCATGGTAAAACATAGTCAAACTTTTGTAGGAATTGATTATGTAGCAGGTAGTTTTCCCAGGAATTTTAAAAAACAAAACAGATGTACCCTGTAGCCTGTAATATGGTGTATTTTAGATCAAAATTTTACATTAGTACATTTCTGTCGCGCTGATGTGATGTTTTATGCCATATAGAATATGTAAAGCAAGGTCTTCACTTACACAAGCAGGTGGCAGACCCTCCACTAGGAAGGTACACAGTGTATCTTTAATCCTTTGTGATTGCAGGCATCTTCTCCCCAAGACACAAATATATTGTATATTATGAGAACAGAATTGTTGCACAGTTGCTGCTGATCATTTGTATTTGTATTTATTGTTGTTTGGTCAAATACACAAAGTGCACCACAACCAAAACAAAAGAAGTAATTATATGTTATTTGACCAGGTGTAGGCAGGAGCCAAGGCTTATTGTGCCCCTTCTCTCCAAACCATAACACTTTGGTGGAGATTTATCAACGTCAAATTAAATCTGTGGACATAAATCCATTCACCAACAACAAAAAATACATGATACTGGACAGCAATTTATCAAGTATTATCTATAAGTATTCCAGTTATCACAGCAATAAGGTCATTTTTTATTCTGCTACATATCTTTCCATTAATCTTTTCTTAAAGACACTTTTAAACTGTAATAGAGACGTGGCTTTTTTAACTCATCGCAACCGTTATTCCATAATATAACCCCTGTATTTGATAAACAATGTTCCCTCAGTGTGTTTCTCACCTGGGGTCTGTTAAACACATGTTCCCCTTACATTATATTTACTTTATCTCTGAGTAAACTTTGCCTGCAATGATTTAGGGATTTGATTATGTCTTCGCACGGCAATGCAAGACTAATGGGCCTCTTGCCAGCTTGTGGCACTATCAATAATAATAATAATAATACATAAATTAGTTTAAAAATAATTCCACCTCAATTAATTTATGTCCATATTCTGTATCAGTGTTTCTGACACCAACCTCAGCTCCTGCCTGTGCTCTCAGCCCCTGGACTCCAGTGCAGCTCACAGCCAAGCTGTCTGTGAGCTGCACTGGACACTAGACTGTGTGGATAGAAAAAAACTAAAGCCTGAAACATTAGTCAGAATTGCTGGCTTCATGTTTCATGTATTAGTTCCTCAGCTGTTTGTGTTCATAACTCCGCAAATAAGAGGTGGATTGATACGAATTATTGATTCAAAAAATACTGGCTAATAGCCAATGGGATGTAGAACATCTTTGTGGATTCCTGTTTCATTTCACGCTGTCTGCTGTTAATGCTCAGGCGCGTTCAGGTGCATGTCTGATATTGTGTCTGCACACAAGCAGCGGCTGGCGACCCTTCCAACCCTGTGTGCCCTTACATTTTCCTATAATGCCAATACTATAGGGCGGCTCTGCATTGCATCGCTGGTCAGCAAGTCTCTTCACATCAAGTGTTCCTCAGGTCAAGTAATTGCCATAAAAATTATTTTGACCTGATGACCTCACATGTCAATCATTTGTTTAATTTGTTTATGAACACCAACTGAAGTGACCCTTAGCAACCTGCTATATAGGGCATTTTACATAGTCTCAATCTTTATGTTACATTATAAATAAAGCCTTTATTTATGTATTAGTTTCATTAGTTTTTAGATCAAAGAATTTATAATAGTTTGAGTTATAAGTCCACTTTCCTTTGATGAGTAAATAAATTCAATGTTACAGCAATGTCAAAACAAACACTCAAGTCCTTAGTTCAACTGTGAAAAGTTCATCTGCTGCTCAGGCTCCTCAGTGTCACTATTGTTATAATGCGAGTCTCCAAAAGGGCCTATTATCCTCGATAACATCAGGGATTCAAGCTCACATCACCACCACTTTCCTCACACTCCAACAAGGCATCAAAATACCTTAAACTTTTTTGACCATAAACTAACTGATTTGTTCATGTTCTGTGACTCCTCTTTTGCTCCAAGTAACAGTCAAGCTTTGAGTGCATTGTGCGTTATGCTGCTCTGGGTGGCCCTCCGATTAATGCATCTTACCTTGGGTGGGGGAGACAGAGTTTGCCTATGTTGGTTTGTGATGCCCTACAGTCCTACACAAATTGATTAGCAGGGCTGTCTTAACTCAAGGGCTTACCGGGGCTGTAGCACCTTTAACTGAGCAGTGTCTCTCCACACTGTTGAGCTCATAGGATTTTCACATAGCTATCCATAACTATTTACACTTTTATTTAAAAACTTTAAATTATTAGCAAACTTTCAATGTTTTGTTATAATTTGAATTTAAACAAAATTTCAATTGCATTCTTGTTATATTGAATGTTATGAAAATTAATATCAGGTCAGGATTTGAGTATCAACATGAATTTTTTAAGCTATGCGAGGGGGGGCCTCCAGAATCTCTCAGCCCCCGGGCCTACTGATGTCTTAAAACAGCCCTGTTGATTAGCAGATATGAGTATGGAACCATGGTGTTGAAATCTGCTCACCATTTTTTGCAGCTTTCTGAGTTTGATTGGTTGAAAGCTATAGACTTAAATGTTTGATCAAATAACCAGAAGATAGCTGCCTTTATTCTGTAAACAAGGCTAGGTCTAAACCATATTTTGTGGAATCATCCACCAAACTTGATGTTTAGAGTCATGCTAATCCATTCTTAGACGCCTTAATGCAGGCATGTCCAAACTAAGGCCCGGGTGCCAAATGTGGCCCTCAGACCAATTTTCTTTGGCCCTTAGGCTTCCTGGTGAATTGGCCGACATTGTCCTGAGAAGTACTTCTTACAGCAAATTTCAGATTTTCTACAATTCTAAGCTAAATAACTAACATTTTGGTGCAATACAGACCTGATATTTAGACACTGAGACTGAATGTAGATGTGGTGGTACTTCAGATAAATGCAGCTTTTTTTTAGCGTTTCACGGTTGATCTGTGGCCCTCCGCTTGGTCCATATTTCACTATGTGGCCCTCAATGGAAAAAAGTTTGGACACCCCTGCCTTAATACAACCCCTGTTGTTAAAGTGCGGATGAAAGGTTATAACAATTTTCAAATGTTTTTATTATTTAAAAAAATATATTATTATTTATTATTTTTCATTATTTGATGTATCAGTACCTATTGTACATTAAAAAAAAATCTACTTTTAAACCAATCAAGTGGTAGTTTGAGGAGAAAAGTTGAAAAAAACTGTTGAAAATTTAGTTGAAAAAAGTAAATAAATTGATAACATCACACAAGGCAGACACAGACTGGTTCCATCCAAAGGTTATTCATAATTTTCCCAAAATAAACAACTTTTTTGATCCTTTAAACATCAATTCAAGAAAATAAATGTGCTAAAAAAACAAAACAAAAAAAACAATCTGTGGCTTTAGCTGAGTTTTAGCCCAGTGTACAAAGTCATTTCCTAGTGTGTCATTATTTACAACCAGGAAGTGATATTTCAAAACTAAAAAACATTTGCTAAATCAGGTTAACTTTTTTTTAGCAAAACTTTATCTCACCCATATTTTAGTTACATAAGTAGTTTGACCTGTTCTAGGCACTTTAAACTGTGGTATTTAGAACCTAAACCACAATCCTACAAGTGGGACAAAAAGGTGTGAACATCCAGAATTAACCGTATAAAAAAATCGACCATTATCCAGGAATCCTCAAAAAAAAAAAAAAAAAAAAAAAGCTTATCATGTGAAACCCGAGGGTGCAGCGTTCCTTCCCCTCCCCCACAAACACGCGCTCTGTTTACCTATGGAAATGTGAGCCAGGTAATTCGGTGACGTAGCCAAATGGAGAGCCTGTCCTTGCGCTGGTCTTATTAAAGGTCTACGCTGCAGTATAAAGTAATATGTGGATGCAACCTAATGTGATCGGCGCTCAGTGGAAGTGATGCAACCACCGCGTCTGTGTGGCGCACCTGTGACCCGCACACGCGCACACCCACGGCTCACGAGAGCACGAGAGGGGAGCCGTAGGGTGGAGCAGGAGGGAGCTGGCGTGGCGCGCTGTGCTGCTGCTGCGGAACACATTTCACGACGCGGTTGCAGATGCAGGTCTGTGAGAGTGAGAGCGAGGCGGGGGGTAATGGCGACTCGTGAGGAACATTCAGTGGTTGTGGTAGTAGTTGAATCAGCGGGAGAAGAAGAAGGGGAAGACAAGAGAGAGGGACAACTTGAGGACGGGTGGCAATAGAAGCACGCAGGAGGTATGGAGGACTCGGAGCCCGCAGAGGACGGTATGCTCGCGGGTTTACGCTGGAACAGGAGCGCGAGGGACCAGGCTCAACTCAAACATAAGATACGGGATTTGCCGGGGTTACTCAAGCACGGACTGCACCTGCGGAAAAAAAGCGTGAGTGTATTTTCTCCCTCTTTGCTGTCGTCCTTCCCTATTCAAAATGTTTGGTGACTCGCAACAGATCATATATATATATATATATATATATTTTTTTTTTTACCGTGACACATCTCTGTTGCGAGGGGTTTTGTTTCACAAGCACGACCCAGGTGGGTTCATTTTGGCGGCTTTACGCAGCGCACTGTCGCAGTCCGTCTCTTAGCGGCGCGTCCTCTCAGGGTATTTTTGGATGTGTTCGTGTGGGACACATCCACGGTCACAGCGATTTCTCCTGGCCACCATCATACCTTCACATTGTCGTCGTCAAGGCAACACGGCCCCCACACTCGTGCGTACTCGCGCACACAAGAACGGCTGCACAAAACGGCTAAATTATCAACACCTGCGTTTAACTGGATGATGCTCAATCTTCTCTTTGCAGCTAGTTAAAAGTTACAAATCAAGCTTATGTAAAACCTATAACGAATGTGGGATTGGTGCCCTGTCTAACAGTTTCCCCAAATCTTTACAATTTAAACACAAGATAATGATAATCTTCATTACGTCGGTGTAATCCCTCATTCGTTCAGGAGCGATCCATCGTAGAAAAAGTCTCAATGTTTTAAAAATCTAAATGTTTTGAAATATTAGCCATATGACTATTTCGAAATTTCCTCGATAGGCTAAAGAGTGTAGTGTGCAAATAGCTGGCTTAAGTTTGGCAAAAGAAAGTTGCTTATTATGTCTTTCATTTTTGCACTATCTATATTATTTTTGTCTTTTCAAAAGCAATATCACCACGTGGGTTTTGTTTTCATTCTACCTGGTACCTGGTGCTGCAGCATCTATCACAAAAGTTTAACACAGATAAACATAAGGGACCACAAAGCACTTTCAGCTTTCAGCAGTGAAATATTTTGCAGTGTGTTGGCAATCTTCATATAAACAATGCAATCTGGCAGTGTTGTAGTTGTGAGTTGCTCTTTATGACTTGAGCTTAAAATGATGTTAGTTGTGAGCACTGTCCTTGCTGTACTTCAAGAAGAATAGAAGTACCCAGGTGAGTTTGTGAGGTGCTTTGTCTGGTTGCCTGTCGCTGTCTGGTCCCTTGTTGAGTTGGCATGACGTGGTGTGCACTGGTGTGGAAACGGCACACCTGATGGCTGCTCTCTGTCATCTCTGCTCATCTTCAACCACGCTGAAAGCTTGTCAAAAGCAGTACCAGACTTGTCTGTGAGTGCAGCTTGGCCCAATGGGACTGAAATGTACAGCGTGTGTAGTGTAGTGTCAGTTTGTACCTAGCTGTGTGTACCTGTTGTTATCGTAATTTACATTTCAATTTGTCACAGCAGTTGCAGCGTTGTGTTTGAAAACATTCAATTCATTCTAATTCAGCACATGCACTTTGGAAACAACAGCTAATCATTGTAGAAACATCACTGCTCGTTGTTGATTATTATACTCTGTGTCGTGTGATTTGCATGTTGATTTGGTTTTTACTCAAGATGCACTTCCTGAAACAACACTTTTCATACGTCTAGGACATTACTAAACTGATAAGGTACAGAATTGATTCAGGAGTCTTAAGATAACAACAGTTACTCACTCAACATTATTTCGGTTGAGTCCAGGCCTCTGTAAAACTTGGTACAAAATGCAGTAGTCTTCTTGCTTACAGTAACAAAACGCCATCAGTACAGCTCAGTAGGTCTTTTGGTATCTCTGACTTCCAGTTTATTACAGAATCCAATTTCAATTGAAATGATGCTGAGGTCCTATACTTGGCTGCACCTGTGCATTCTCAAGTCGAAAGGAGCAAAATGTACCCAACCGTGTACCTGGGCTCCTCTGTGGCATGGCTCTATCTGCTGCTGCATCAATAGAACGCTTATCTTAAATCACTGTTAATATTATTCATCATTTTCATTTTCTTTTTATCATGAGCTGAGCTGAAGGAGTTTTTTTTTTTTACTAGGGTTGCACAACATATGGCAAAAGTAGTATTTTTGATCGGTTTGATTGATTCAAGATCGTATCAAGCTAAATATATTACAATTACAATAACATCCATCCGACAGAAATGTACTGTTTTTAAAATGAAAGGGTTGAAAAATTACGATTTTTATTCATGGTATTCTATATTCATGTAAATAAATGTAAATTAGCCTCGAGCCTTAGTCTCAGTTTTTATTTATTTATTCTGACAGACTTACAATAGGGCATGAGCATATGTGTCAGAAAGTTCAAATATGCAATATGGCTGATTCATAGCAATTATCGTGAAGCCCTACCTTTTACTCTTCTTGTTTTATACTGTACTGTTTTATACTGTTTTGATATTATCTATTATCTTTCTATTTGTTCATCCAGCGTGCAGCAATACAGCAATTGAGCTGCATAAACTGTAGTTGTGCTATATAAAATACATATGGCATTGAGCTTGAACTTCCTATTGTTCCTTGTTCTATCTCCACATGAACATATCCATAACATTTCTGCTTCTTCAAAGTGATTGTGAGTGTGGGTGAGTGTGACAAGGCGTGGGTAAGTTGTGAGAAGGTACAAAGTTCTGTGCAGACGAGCTTTTTCTTGCTACTGTCGAAACACTGGCGTCGCTCCACCTGGCACACAAGACTTGTTATAAATTGCCATGTAGTGAAGGCAATGTTAAAGCATAACACATATGTCCAAAGTCTCCCTGGCATGTAACATATTAGCATGTTACTAAGGTTTTCCCATGACATTGTATATCTTGGCCGTGTTTGATGTTTGCTAACAGGTTTGGAGCAGCCGTACAAAGCTGTTGTAGTGAGCCATCTGCTGTCTTTGGTTCCTGCCTGGAGCGGCCTCACCTTAAAGATCACATTATTGACTGTTGTGACTTGCTTTGGTATTTAATTAATAGCCCAATGTTAACTTTCACTCGCTAAAGAGCTGCCAATCCTACATGGCAAATTTGTAAAAAGAAAAATAGCTCTTTTGTCCTCCAGTGATTCTTTTTGCCTCCCTGTGATGCTATTATTGATTACTAGTACGGCACAGTAGCGTGCTAATTCAACCCACTGCTACTGTACAAGAATGTGCCATGTCCTTCTGAAAATATCATTCATTCCAAACGTGATTACAAAGTCTCTCAGCTAATATCTTGGAGCAAAGCTGGCAATATTCCCCTGGAGATGATCTAATTTCTGCATCCTAAGTGCAACATAATGTGCAGCTAGTAATGTGTTTTATGTCTGCCAGCAACATTTCGCCTCCATAACGGCATTATATATTGAAAGAAGTGGGATGAAAGCGAAGGGCGGAGAGACTGTGATGCGTTTTAGGCTGTGGCTGCCATGCATGCTAACAAGGAGTCAACACTTCAAAATCAGTAGCAACGTTTTGGTTTGCTTTTAAGTATTACCACCAGCGCTATTGCACACAAGATGGTTGTTTTACCCTTTGCCCCATGGGTAATCCTACTTGCATTGGGTTGTCAGATCGATACTAAAATTACAGTCGAACAAGAAAATGCATAAATAGGACAGTTTTTGTATGGTCTTGATCTAGAACTAGTATGAGACCTCATGGTAATATTTAAGAAACTATTACACCCTGTTGAAAATGACACTCTGATCTAAAATAATGTAACTTTTTTATCATTGTGACATTGAGGTTTTTCCTTTGTACTGAAATCAAGTTTGAAATGTTAGTATTGACAACACTATGTGTCTGCCTTTTCAGTCTGACAGAAATCTCATCATTTTTGGTACTTGGAACTGTAGAGTAGATTATGGCTCATTGTGTTTTTCTGTAATAATAATAATGAAAATTTGCTTTGCCACATATCTTACACTCAATCTTTTCAGAGTAAGTCAGAGTGAAACTGGCACAAAGGGTCATTGTTATTACAGAGATTGTGAGTAGTTAAAAGCTATTGTATTGAATATAATGTTAGCCAAAGAAAGGTGTTAGACATAGAGATCATCTGCTGTCAGCTGAGATGGCCCAGGCCCAAGACAATAAAGGACTTGGAATAATATGTGAACAGTTATTTAATGATTACAGGCAGGACAAAGTGCAAGCAAGATTTAGCCTAAACCCATAACCAAAAGACTATTCTCCGCACTAACAGTTGGATGATGTAACATATGAAATGTTTTTGAACTGCAGCTTACACATGGTCGTGTAGTGCCTTTCTAATCATTGTAAGGGCTCATATCATAAGTTAATACAGTAGTGTAATGACTGATTGTCTAAGAGCCCTGAGAACAATTTTGTTTTAAAGTTTTGTTTGTCTGAGACCAAAGTCAAATGGAGCTGTGCATTCAGGTTAATTTATTTCGGTGATGTGTGGGAACCGGAGTTCAAAGGTCATCCAACATTCAGAGCGAAATCAACAAAAAGTCCCCTCTGTCTTTCCTTTCTATTTCCTCCATATTCAGAAATGTTTGTTGTGATATTATAGGTGTCCCTGATTGGCTAATCCACTTATCAATCACAGCCAATTGACCTTTGGTGATAAAAGCGTAGCCCAAATCACATGTTTTCCAAGTATTGGAGAAAGGTGCGTTCCTTGCTGCCCAGGTCAACTTAGTGTTGATTTTTATATCTTTGCTCTTACAAACCCTTTGGCACTAGTATTCTCATGCATACATTTTGTGGCCAATAGCACAACTTTAGAACAGCTTCATAGTGACAGAAGTGAAGCAGGATGGACCACCAAAAGAGATCTCATCCCGAAACATCGTGACTCACATGCTCTTTCTTACAAGTTTGCAATCTATAAAACGTTTTTGTAGAACTTTATGGGGTGAAAAACTAAATTTACAAATTTATAAGAGAAGTTGGGTAATTCACCTGATTAACTAGAATAATAACACAATATACATCATCTATCTCAGTGGCGTAAGGTAGTGGCCATGGGCCCCAGTGCGAGCTTTGATACTGGGCCCTATTCAGAGCACTTCCACACAAAATCGTTAGGAACACTAGTGTAGAGGGATACAGTCTACAGCTAGTCACCATAGAGCATTTTACTTACCTCAGTCCTGTCCTCTCAAGAAGTCGTTTGCAATGAGACTGTGACAGAATGCTCTATCCTGCTGTGTACGTGTGTCCTATGCTTTCTTTCACATTCTAAGCTCCAGAACTCCGTGCTGTGCAAACTCCAGTTTATTTTATCTCTAAGCTGCTATTTAACTGCATCTTTACTTCCCAAAAAATATAAAGTAAAGGGTCTTAATTTCTTCTTTTCATGGTGATCCAGTCAGAAGTTAAGGTCAACTTGCATGTCTCCTAAAATTGCGCCACGTTGTAAAAAAAAAAAAAACGTTACAAGAGTGCCGCACTGTTTACTAGGCTTTAGTCACATGATCAAATGCACAGTTTTTATTGGAAATAGAGAGTAAAACATGACACAGGGCAGTATGCTTACAAAACGCCCACAGATATAGAGGGTAACAGCAAGATAGAGAACAGTATACTTACTAAAAGCACTCCACAGGCTAGCCTTTAGGGGAGAAGTGGCTTAGTGTACAAAGACCGTTAAGTAGAGCGGGCCCACAATCTGCTATGGTTTAAGTGGCCCCTTCTGCATCGTAGGCCCCAGCGCAGTCGCACTGGCTGAACTGCCTGATGCTACACCACTGATCCATCTTCTACCTCTTATCCTGGGCCGGGGTGCCAGGGCAGCAGTCTAAGCAGGGACTTCCCACCCAGAGAGGGCAAGCCACTTTCACACTTGGCTGCAAACCGTCCGAGTACATGTTACAGGTCCTGGTTTGATGGAGCCATCAGGACAACATCATCTACAAACAGCAGAGAGGAGATCCTGTGTTCCCCAAACAGGACGCCCTCCAGGGCCTAGAAATTCTGTCCATAAAAATAATTAACAGAATCGGTGCCAAAGGCCAGCCCTTGAGTATACTATACAATACAAAATGGAGTAAAATCTTAAAATAAAATATCACACTGTGCATGCAAGTAGAGCAAAACTATAAGTTTACAAAACAATTCTGTAACGTAAATGGCTATGATATATGTCAGGTAAAGTGTCTTCATTGCTAATTTCTATCAGCAACAGCAATGATAACAAATGGAACAGCCTTAAAACAATTTGTGACATTTGTATATCCAGCGTTTGTCCCCATTTCACCAAATACAACAGTGTGGGTTCATGTTTATGAAAAAGAGAGCTCCACTTCTCCATGACTCACTATCGGTCCATAGCTGGTTTTTCACGTCCTTGTTTTGACTTCCTTGTATTTGACATAGAAGCCGACAGGAGCTTAGCCTGAGTGTGACATGGGGTTTGCCACTAGCGTGCCATGCTATTGCTCTTGACTGTTCTCAGCAATCTAATCTGAGAGTAATCCATTTCTTGCAGATAATGACCCCATCTCCGTCTTTCTCTCTCTCTCCCTACACTTTGAAGTCATCACGTAGATAAGCGTGTCAGCATGCAGGCCTTTTCTTTGGCAGCTAGCTATACGTCTCCTCTCTCTCTTTTAACGGTCTCCTCCTCTCTCTTTTGTCAATCTTATTTAGCCTTTGGTGCAACAGCCGCTGTGCTCCAAAAAGAGGAAGAGGACAGATTTGTGATACAGTACAATGCAACACCTGTAGCGCCGGCTTCAGTGAGAAGAGAAACAAAGGCCCTCTCAAAAGATCTGCACTCCCCAGACACACACAAAGAGATGCACAGATAAGATACTCGTAAGAAGAAGTCTGTGCTCTTGGCTCTGAGTCAAACCAACAAACCATGTTTTTACACTGCTGACCTTAACCCCCATGACACAAATGTTTAGATTACTTTGCAGAAACTGTCTTATCAGACCACCATTTGGATCAAGTTTTCTATATGTTGTGAAGATGACTGCACAGTATTTAAGTTGAATGATCATGTGACCACAGACTCAATGTGCTAATAGGACCACTTTAGGAATAGCCTGGGTCATTACTGTTTAGTCTTTATTTGAAGGGACAATGTACAGAGACATTAAGCCCATAAAAACAGATGTTCTGCACCAGATTTTAGCTAAATGTTTCAGTAGTCCCTGATTTACATGAATAAATTATACTGTGCAGTTTAAAAATTATAGGCTTTTGATATATTTGTTGTTTGATTTGGAGCTGCAACAAGTAATTAGAATAGTAGTTACGAGTTGAATATTGAAATAATCATAATTGTCAATCATCTGGACTTTAAGTATTAAAATGTATAACAAGATCTTTTGCTAAAAAAGAACTGTATTAGGTTTAGACAAAAAATGTCAAAAACTGTTTCAGATTTTTATCAATATTTCTTAATATTCTCTGTCTAGAAGCAGTCAGTCAGCATATCGAAGAAAAAGTATTCAACATCTGGACTATGTTTTATAAAATCTAAGCATTTTGAATTTCATCCTGAAGTAATTCTCAATCTATCTACCTTTTGAATCTTTTTTTTTTCTACAGCGGATCAATCCTGGACGAATGAATCAACATATTGCCATCAACATCATTTGACTTATCTAAAAATTAATCTCTAACTAGTGGACTACTGAATAATCGTTTCTTGCAGCCGTTATTTGATTCAAGCTTTGTCTTCGCCTTTATACCAGAGTCTGAAAATCACTGCAGCTTGTAATGGTGATTAAAACTACATGACTCTGGGGCTCAGTATCTGGAGTGTATATATATCGTCTTAATCATGAGCTCGGCGTCTCCTCGGACTGATCCTAGACAGTATCACGGCTCTAATGAGGATCCCACACGCTCCTCTCCTCTAATTATTTCTCTTATTCCATTTTCATCTCACTGTGCTCCATTCTATCATTCCTCATCACAATTAAAATTATCTTTCTCAGTCTCACGCCTCATCTCGTCCCTTCTACCATCTGTCAGCCAGATATCCCGCTGCGCTACATTCAAACTCTTTATTACACTCCTTTCAAGAATTGTACGGCTAATTTGATTTCTCTATATCTTGCCTTTTACTTTCACATCGGCCGCTGTCTAGTTATTAAGTCTCCATTGTGAACCTGACGTTTCATTCAGGAAGCAGGTCTTGACAACAGTTTCTGCACTATTGCAATAGATGTGAATGCAGCACTGATGTGATGTAGTTTTATTGACTTGGTTCTCATACTATCCAAGCACATTCAGGCCAAATCTGAATGCTATTGATGTTACAATATTGAAAATATTAATTGTAAGATGTCTGTTTAATGCCAAAAGCTTATGAAAAATGCAATGTGACAAAGACTGGTTTTGCTTCTAATTGAAAATTATCTGAGGTTTATCAAGGACTTCTTACTTTGTCAACTTGTGTCAGTGGAGCAATTCAGAGGCCAGTGATTTGCGGTGTAAAACAAAGCAACATGGTGTGTGGTCTGGATAGTACCAACTTGATAAAACCTTTTCAAGATAAGATAATTGTAGTGTATTAACTTTCTCTTGTTGTAAATATTGCAGTGCAGCTTTTTAGCTTTTCATGACTTTTTGCCCTCACTCGGTCAAGCTACTTACTTTCATTTTTAATCTATTTTATGAGTAGTGTGTCACCAGAGTCAGTGCTTAGTCATCCAGCTCCTCTGGCACCTATTTGCTAATCCATAAAGATTAGGAGTGTTCTTGTTTTGTTCGGTGAATGAATAGGAGGTGGGGCAAACCCACTCAGAGCAAGAGTTGTAAACTTGCGCAGTGAGTGTAAACAGAAAGAAATCAATGCTTTGTATTGTTTATTTTTGACAATGGTACAATTTTATTAGTTTGTCGTTTTGACTGTGTTCTTTTCAGTGAACCATCTCAGTCTTGCTGCTTTTTCAAACTATGAAAATGAACTATTGTCCTCATATCTTTTGAAATCAGATTTCAAGATGAGACAAATGGTTAAGAAATTGATTAAACTGATCTTTGCCAGTCCAGTCCATTGTTTACTATACACATTTCTGACATAATCTATTGTGTTTTAACAGCAATCACCTGACACCATCCCGGGGCCAAGCAGTGGACCAACTGTACACAAGGTAAGCATACAGATGAAGTCATGCTTGCTTTGTTTAGCCAAAACGAATGACATAATTGAGAATATACAATTGTATGGAGGACTACTCTTATTTGTCTGACCCTAATGTCCCTTAAACATTACAGCATAAAATAAACACTGGAAATGTTGAGAAAATCAATCAAGAAAATATAAACTGATACAATTGATAATGGGCCAGTGGTAGCTCTATAATTCACCTTATTCTGCCCTGCCCACTTTTTGTCAAAGATCCACATTTCAAAAAAGATGGCGGCGCCCATGGCCACTTCGGAATAATTTGAATAGAGCTGTGTTACACCTGATGTGATTAAACATCATAAAATTAATCAGTTATCACTGTAAAGTGGCAAAATGTTCCCTTATTTTTTATTGGGGGCTGTACCTAATTTTTACTGCTTTGAAACGTGAAAAACAGAACTATTTCATTTTAAAGTCTTTCCAGCAGTCACATGTAATATTCACCCAATGAGTTTATAAGCACTTTTCATGAATCTAAAGCTAACAAGCATTAGCATGATAACGGCGCTCTTCCTTCTTCTTGGAAAATAAAACGCTCTATAAGAGAAAGCACCGTGGTCTCATTTTCACCTGAATAGATGCTTTACAATATCTCTCTTTACAACACAGATTTGACTTAATGACATGCAAAAAAATCAGGTACATGAACTAGTTCTGTTTTTCACGTTTCATAACAGTAAAAATCAGGCACAGCCTACTTAAACCACATATTCCCATTGATTCTCTAGGAATATAGTTCATGCCCCAGCTCAACAAAAATCTGATTATCCTTCAGAGGTGCCTTTTACTTCCCCACCAAATCTTTTTTTCTTTGACAATATTCAAATTTCAAACTTTATTTTGATTCTGAGGAAAAGCTTGATACCAATTTCAATACCACAGTTATAATAAATATACTATTTTTGAATTGAATGAAAATTTACCCACAATTTCTTCACTTTTATTATGTGGTCTTATAATAGTTTGGTTATTCTCAACTCTACTAATATAGAGCACTTACTAAATGCTATACTATACAATATTATTACTATTCAACCAACAACCATTCTTAAAACTGTTCAGGAAAGGTCCAAATTGGTCCTATATGGAATTATTTTTCAGAATCGATACCTGCTTAAATGATACTAGTTTTTGTTATTAGATTATCAATTATCAACCCTAACATGCAATTGAAAGCTTGAATATTAATTGTGTTCTTTGTCGGTGTGTCAGTCTTGCTCTCAAAGTTTCCCCTGCGCCGGACGAGCCGTAAGGAATGCCTTCCTATCCCACGGACCATACCCGGCCAAAGACAAGATCCACCTGGCCAGAATCATACGGTAAAGTTATGTTTGTTTTCAGAGTACAGGGTTGAATCAATGTGTCTGCTGAAGTGTGTGCTGTGACTCATCCACCTTAAATTGTCTGATTGGTCTGAAAAATGATGTTGATGATGATGATGTAAACTTTCAAATAAGGGTATAACAGTATATTTCAGCACATTTCACATTTGTCTGATAATTAAACCTCAACTAACATATTTTAACACATTTATGTTCTACATATTCATTTTTTTGTCAATATCACCCACCCCTAATACTAAATTAAATAAAACCTTTGTTACCAAAACCCAGAAAAATATCGTATAAGAAAACGGAGCATAGGGTTTGTAGGCAAGGCTGCAGTGGATCTCTATGTAATTACATTAAGTCCTGACAAAAAGTATTAAATGTTTCCAAAGAAAGGCTTGCGAAGCACAATCGATACAATTGAATAAAGAAGTCAAGCTTGGTGCCAAAGGAAGAGTGTGTGTGTATCCTGGCATCCATGTGTCCAATCATTTCGAATGAGGGGGTGCATTCTGAGGGGTGTGTTTTTGTGAGCAGGCGCAGCTATGTGGGTGTGGAGCTGGTGC
The DNA here is from genome assembly GCA_019453435.1 of Rhinogobius similis. Taxonomy (NCBI): domain Eukaryota; kingdom Metazoa; phylum Chordata; class Actinopteri; order Gobiiformes; family Gobiidae; genus Rhinogobius; species Rhinogobius similis. Next base: position 20,556,182 of record CM033635.1, read on the forward strand.
AGTGGTTATGTGAGCAGTGTGTCTATGTGCGCTGCCGGACCACCGCGGCGCGCGTCTGGCAGGTGCTGCTGGAGCTGGGAGTCCTGCTGTCCGGTAAAAACAACACACTCACTCTATCCACTCCATTTAGCAATCCCCTGCAAAGTACATTTCTCTCACTGATTTTAAGCTTCAAATCTTTTTATATTAAGTGCGTAGTGGACTATTTTGAAACGGGAGATTTTAGTGTCACTTCTACAATATTTAGACGTTGCAATACATTATTGTGTAAAATTGTAAAAAGACTACATTTTTGCTGTCATCATGTTCACATGCACGCCAAAAATCTGATCATTATCTGATTTCTGGAATTATCAGATTATTGAAATGTCATCTGAACAGTTACATCTGATGTGAGTAATCTGATTTCTTTCTGATTGTTCACACCTGTGCAGGTGTTGACAATGAAAATTATGGGAAAAAAAGGAAACTAATTTGACAGAAAGATGGAAAGGAAAAGGTTAAAGATTGTTGAATTTGGAAAAATATGTACAATTAATTTTGAAATAAGTCTTTGAGTTACTCTAAAACTTCTCTAAATATTAACACATTTTTCATGATCGTATTTCTCTTGGGCATGTAAACATATACCAAAAATCAGATCTAAAAATGAGTTCCTTTTCTGGCCATGTAGATGCACCCAGTGTTAATCACACATTACCATTTATTGCGTCATTACTTCAGTCTGCAGTTTCATTTACATTTCATGGTAAACAATATTATCGTTTCCATCTTCTCTTTTGCGTGTCTCCACAGTGGACCAGCGCGTGGTGTTTTCTGACTCCAACACGTACTACCAGTTCAGCTTTGAGGAGTGCGATTCTGCGTCCTGTGAGTTTCGCTCCAATGAGGCGGAGTGGCCAGAGGCGGTTCGGCTGCTCCTGCAACTCGCTCCGTATGTCCAGTTCCGATCAGGAGGAGGGACAAACAGCCCGTAAGTGCCCACTTTATACAATCTATACTAGTGTCAGGAAAAAGACTGAAGACCTCAGCGAACACTGACATGTGTGATTGTTAAATATTTCTGGTAGTTTTTTAGTATCAGTCCCCGTTTGCTGTTCAATGTTCAAACAGAGAAGGGACTGGGGCCACACTTGACTCAGTTGAAGGCTCAATATGAATCAGTGTGTCATGAGTTGGTCAGTTTGGCCTAGTTGTAGAAGGCTGCCTTGCTTTCTTTGACCTGGAATAAGAAGCCCATTGCGCTGGAGAAATCCTGTATCAGAGCTGAAGTGACAGTGCTCCATTTAGGTTTGTGATCGGGGTCATTTGTCTGTCTGATTTTTTAGCTTGAATAGTGACATGAAGTGATTGTGTCTGATTTGCTGGAAGTCTTGGTTTTTTTCCAAGAACATTTCTTGCACTGTAAAATACACACATTTTTACAGTCTTCTAGATGTTGCTCAAATCTCTAGAAAAAAACCTAATCTCTAGCCTGTTAAATCCTCAATCTGCTTACGTAGAAGACAGTCGCTTGCACACACTCAACACCTCCACATCTACAACAAACTGAACAGACACTCCGGATGCGCACATGCAGAGGTGTCAGCCAGAGTTCTCCTCCTGTGTGGGACGCCTGCTGAGGCCGTCACTGAACTCAATCTGCCACTCAAACAAGAGGCGGGAAGGTGCTAGAGCTGTTTTAAAAAAAGAGCATTCAGAGCAGCATATAGTGTGGAACATGTGACATAACCATCTGTGAATTTCAAAGGATGTTTTTACAGACAGCAGCCAGAGAGCATGACAGCTTGGCTTGTATGTGTGTTATGCATGCTAATAGAAATTTCATGCATTTTTTTCCATTCTCAATCTGATTATATAGTATATCTTATGACGCATGCACACTTGTTGGATATATGTTTTTTTGTTTTTATATTTTTTGGGTATGCTTTTATATCTGGCTGTTTATGTCACTTTACTTTATCATTCAGAAAGGTTTTTTTTGTGTGAAGCTTGTCACACAAAGGAATGGTAACAATATGAAAGAAAATCTTGTTGTTGCTTGGTCAAGGTGTCTTTTCACAATAATTGTAACATTAAAGTCAGATTTAAATGACATTATTTCGAATTAGGAAGAAAACGTTTTTGGCATTTTATTACAAACTACAAGTAAGTATGTCACCGTTCTTTAAAATTACAAAATCAAGCACATTTTATCAGTATAACATTCTACTGAAACCTAACCTAATGCTTGAAAATAAAAATTTTGGGAAAACAACAAATCATGAATCTTTTAGTGGACACTCAGCTCACTGTTTGCAATGTTTCTAGTTACAAACATTTCTCTCGTCTCGCATTTGCTACTTTAAGTTCAACTCTGTCCCACTGTGTTTATTAGAGGAATGCAGAGATGAAATGGTATCATGAGCTGAGAGCTTGCTGTCTGTCTGTCACTTTCACTGTGGTGCTGCTGCGTGTGTCTCTGTTCCTCTGTCACACCATGATTCCCCTGAAGGCACCAGCTCGCTCTCTCCCACTCACTCTCAGACGCTCTTGTTCCTGGTGTAGAAATGATGCTGAGAGAGAAGGAAAGTCTAGCTCTAGTATTACAAAACTCATTGGTATATTATTTTATTTTAAACATTATATATTAATTTTGCAATGACAGCAATTGTAAACAAACATTATTGCTGTGGTTTGCATAAGTGGCTCCTGGAAGAGGCGGCATCTGAATACAAAGCTGCACTGTTTATATTGCGCTCATAATTTTCACTTCTATACTGCAAGAATTTGAATAGATTCATAAGGGAATTAAGAGATTTATTTTTTAAAGTTATTCAAAATCTAATGCGTTATAGTATTATATAGTGTATATATAGTATTGTATTCTAAAAGACAGATTGGAACAAAATATATTATAAAACATTAGTTAGGTCATTATTTTATCTAGCTAATTAAATACACAATATTAAATACACGTTAAATAACGTCAGATAACTTTCAGCTTCGAACTGAAATAACTATAAGAATAGCTTTTCTCATGCACAGCCCAGCATCATTTCAAATAAATCTTTGAAAATCATTGAGGCTGTTGGTGGGCTGGTTAAATATTAACGTTACAGAAATTACATGTGCTTACTGCTTTTTCTCTTCTAACTATATACAATGTTTGCCTTAAAGTCTATATGACAGGCTAGATGACTAAATGTAAAAGGAAGTGAAAATTATTATATTTAAGATTTTACGAAACATTTTGCCTATTTGTCTCCAGTTTGACAGTTTTCATAATGTTTAAAATTGTACTTCCTGGTTGGACATGGGCAGCAAATATGACAAAGGTAGAGGTAACTGTTACCTAGCAACCATTTTGAAAACAAGGTTCAAAATCCATATAAATTACTCAATAGTTATGATTTGACAAGTAATACCTAATAATACCTTTATTTATTTAAATGTAAACTGTCAGAAAAACGGGCCAGTTGTCTGTAAATTGTCGATGGCACGTCGCTTTTTGATGACAAAGGTAGAGGGATTGTGCTTTAGAACTCAGCACTACTTCCTGTAATTTTAAACTTCTTCTTCTTTTTATTCTTCTTTTATTTCTTCACAAACTGCAATTTCACAAATGTAAAACTCTACTAAATATTTACCACAAGTGCTAATCCACCAAACTAATTCATAGTTAGAATATAATGAGAACCTGCCATTTTGACTTTAAAAAAAAATCTGAATAACATGGTGCAGTCGCTTTGTAGCCATGTTTTAGTCTGTCTGCCCATGGGCATGTGTGGCTACAGAAGTGTGTGGAGTTGATGTTAAATGCATGAATGCATGAAACTGTGAAGAAGTGCTTTGTAAAAACAAATTCACAACTATCAATTAGTTCCTGTGTCTACCTTTGTGATTGCTTTCACAGAGGGTCTCGTCTTATTAAAATCTCTACAGCTACTTCTATCAGATTACACTGTACACAGACACACACAGCCATCTGGACTGTAGCACTCTTTCATCCTCTCCTCCTCACCACTATTACTTGTACCAGTGGGAGCTGTTGATAAAATCCAAATTATATGCAAAGTGAGTTGTGTGTGTGCTGGAGAGGAAAGAAAATTGCCTCCTTTTTGTGTGTGTGAAGATGTATGTAGAAAACCAAGCACTTCTAAGCGAAACATATTAGATCAGTGGCTCTGGGGTGCAGTCTGCTGCTAGTGGAGGCAACCTTCTGTTATTGCTGTGGGAATAATACCGCGTTTACCCCAAAACAACCTCTAGTTTATACAGCAAACACTATATAAGACTCAATTGTATTAGTGAAGGGAGGATTTGGGCTTCTTTCACAAGATTAACACATCTCTCTACATGAAGAACACATGTACACAGAGACGCCACACACAGCCCCAACATCAATGCAAGGGTGTGTCTGCAAGCTATTTTAAATGAAGCCACATAAAAGAGCAGAAGGAGAGCACAGAGAGAGCGATGCTGAGCACAAAGAAGGAAGATTTTGAAAGATGAAGGAAAAGCTGAAACTAGAACTGATTATTACTTTAGTACTACAGTAACTACAGTTATACTCTACATTACTACTGAAGACTTAAAAATAAACACAAATCATCTTAAAAAAAACTCAAATAATCAGTAACATAGTGTGACTCCTATTGAAGTCAAACATGAAAGTAGCCATCAGCTCTTTGGCTGCAGAGCTTTTATGTTTAACCAGGGGGCAGTGTAGAGAAGGGTAAAGGGTTTGTCTCTGCAGCGGCCAGTCATTGAAATGCTTCATTAAAATGTATAATATTATGTGTATGTGCTGTTTGTTTAATTATCAGGTCAGAGGAAGACTCTGAAGGCAACAGGGATATCTGTGGGGAGATTCTTCAGATGAAAGCACTGGAGAGACTTACATCTACGGTTTGTTTTATTTTTTTAAATGATCATTGTTTAATTTCAGTTTTGACTTGATAATATCACTAATAATTGTATTTGTTTTAATTAACAGGTACAAAATGAGTTGGCTGCAGCTCTTGCTCGAAAGACTCGTAAAGCATGTGTGTGAACTTCACATTTATATAATATTTCCCTCAAGTCTCATTTTTATTAAAGCCACTTTCTGTTTGTGACTGATTTCAGTATCAGAGCAGGACTCTGAGACGGCCGAGACGAGCCACCAGGAGGCGCGAACGCCCAGTGAAGAGAGCAGTCCTGTATGTAATACAAACAACAATTATCATTTACCCTCTCATCAGCCTCCAATTTCTTTACTAATACACTGATTATCATCATTATTGGCCCTATGTTTGTACAAAATATACATCAATCTTATGATCTGTTCACAATTGTGGACTTTTGTCAAAGACTAGATTAAGTGCACATACGAGTGTACACCTGCTCTTCACCACTTGTCTAAGGTCACTCGGTGCAAATGTGTGCGTCTCTGTAGTGACTAAATGTAGAAAGCCGGGCCAGCGAGTTCTCTTTGGGAGCTGTCTTTGTGCTGTAGAAATGTCTTTTTCTACATCAATTATTTATCCTCTGTGTACGCCAGAGACAACAGAGAGCGCTGCTGGGAAAAGGGCAAAAATATTTTCTGAACCATAGTTTCCTACACTGAAGTTATGTTTTCAGAATAAAAGCTTATTTTAAATGTATGACAGGAAAATTATGGCTTAAAGAATGGAAGTAAAAACTGCTGTTAAATCTTCTGTATTAAGTAATTCTATTCAGTTGGTCAAAATTGTTTTGTTTTGTTTTGAAAAGTAAGTACATAGTCATTATTGCACGAATTACACTGAACACAAATAAAATTGTTGATCCAATATTTGTTGCACTGTGGGCACAGCAGAGGGAGATGGGGGTGAGGAGAGTAAGTAAAGGACCACTCCATACGTACAAATTATTGACAGGTGTATCTAGAACTTTGTGTCTGTAAAAGGAAACGGACATGAGACGCTGCACCTCCCGTCTCACATTAGAGCGTCACACATTTCCAATCAAGTGGGAACCTGTCAGTATATACTGTATGTATGAACTTTAAAGAACTTTTATAATCCTGTTGCAATTGTTCTTTCTTCTCTTTAACCTTCTCAAAGCTGTATTTAAATTCCTGCATGTTTGTGTTATTTATCTCCTCCTGCTTTCAAGACGCCATTACTATGAAAATTCCCATTGTCCCCTAACCCCCCAAACACAAATCCTGCTCCGTACTCTGTAAAAATCTGTTGTTTGTTTTTGTTATCTTAAAAGGTGACACAACAGGTTTCAGCAGTGCAACATAGTCATTTAGGCGCAAATAAAGAAAAACCCACTGCTCGCAACAACGTGGTCCAGCAGCGCGCCACTTTGTTGTGATGATGCACTGTAAAGGGGCATGTGGAAATCACCGCTGCATTTTTCAACCAGTACTCATTGGACTTGTTCCTTTTCATTAAGTTGCTTTAAATAAATATTGCGATTTTAAAATGTCCAAAATATATAGTGTCATAGTGTCATAATTCTATAGCAGCCAAAAGCACAATGTCGTTTTTAATAATATTCTGAAAACCGATGAACAGTTGGTTTCTGCCTTTTTATTCTTTTGCATGTCCACATTTGCATATATATTTTATTTATAGAATATAGAATTTATATATTTTGCGTATAGAATCAAGTTTTCAATTTTTCAGATTTTTTATTTTTATTTTTTTATGGAAAGTGTCATAAATCCCCCCAGAATAGCTTTATAATTTATGTTCAAGGGCTTTTTGTATGAGTCAGAAAACAAACCTAATAATTCCCTTTTCTAACACATTTGACCATCATTGTATATATGTGGTTGTTGTTTAGAGGATTTTGCAGGAAAGTCTTACCTCACCTTGAGCCAAATGAAACCACCAATTTCTCTGTTGAAAGCAAAATAAACAGAGCAGGCTACCTGCCACTGGCCATAAACCTCACACTAGTAGTGCCCTAGAGAGCCACCTCTGCTGCCTGTGTTGCCCGCCCTGTTCAAGGATAAAGCCATTAAGTGCTCTACTCTTTATTTCTCTGTCATGGTTGTGTAGTCTTCCTCACTTCACTATCTGCTACGTTTAATTTAATGATCAGTGGCTACTCTTTCTATTGTAAAAATTGTTTTACAATAGGAGGAGGAGGAGACATAGATCTTACTACATACCCCTTCATGCACCCATCCCACACAAACTCCCGCCCACTTCTACCTCTAATCCATCCCCAGCAGTTCCTCTGACACAGCAGTCCACAATGAGAGGTGTCCAGCATTTGAGCTAGTGAAATGGATACGCTCTCAGAATAAACAAGAGATAAAAGGCCTATTCCTGACAAAAGGAAGGAACAAAAAACCTCCCCGGATCTAACTTCTGTACCATGTCTTGGGACTGTGGGTTAAGATTTGTATTCATGCCCCCTGTGTTGCAGCTCGGTGGTGTGTGCGCGTTACGGGACGGCGGAGGTGGCAGCGGCATGGGGTCAATGTGCGGGCGAGAGGAGCTCACGAGTCGCCTTGGACTGGAGGCCGTTCAACGCTTAGCCAAAGATGGATGTAGGCTGCTGCAGAACCACAACTACAAACTGCCGGACAGAAACCAAACCGTGAGTTTTTGCACTATTCATCCTGTGAAAACTGTTAAATCATGGCTCCAGGTCTTAAGGTGGTGCATACGGTAATAAGTTGTGGTGATATGGTTTGAGTGAGTAGCAAGTGTTGGACGTCACTGTATGGTTAAATATGTAATTACCGCGGTCGTTTTGTAGGTACACACATGGCACTCTCACACCTCAGGACTGGCTTACTCACAGTTTTAGGTCAAGTATCATGTGTCATCAAGTCACACAGGTAGAGGGAATATGGTGATCTTATTACCTTTGCCGCTTCTGGCTTGAACATGTCTCATGAAAACACTTTATTGAGTGTTTCTTTGAAGTTTGTTTTTTATCAGTGGTCTTGGCTTCCTGCTGTGTGGACCCAGATAAACATGCAGCCTCTATCTAGTGGGACTGACATGATTTGCGTCACTTATCTTTCAACAGCACCCAAAACCCCAGTTACCCACTCACTTCTTACACATAATCTGCTTGCAAACACATCACTGGCAGTACTTATCAGCCCAGAAGCACACTGAGAATCTTTCTTGAAATAGATCTCTAAACCTCCTGTAATTAATTTTTTTAAAACTGTTAGTTGTGGTTTAGTGCAACGCAATACTCTACTTTTATAGTTTATGAAGGAGCAGACATGGCTGGTGTTTTTGGCTGTTGCTGTAAGTTTGCCAGCTGTGGTCATTCATGTCTGGATGTCCTCATGGTAGACTGGAGTCTGTGTGCGCACGTAATGAGGCACATGTTGGTGAAGCGCTGTGCTGCTACACCTGAAAGCAGCACATTAGCCAAACACTGTCTGCTTCATGTGTTGAATAATTTTTCATTACACTTTGGTGTGCTGCTGTGTAGGAATCTGGTCTGGTTTCACAATTTGGTTCAACAACACTGACTCGGCCTGAATTGAATGATGCATTACTGACAAAAAATGTATTATATATTGTTCATCAGACAGATTGCAATATCAATGCATAAATGTTATTTTTAGTTTAAACATAATTATATTTTATTTTATTTTTTAAATCTTCTTCATCTTAATATTAATTGCGTATTGCAGTGGTCGCCTGAGGTTTCAGGGGGTCCCCAGACCTTTGGCTGGTTTGAGGGTCAGGTCATCAAGGTAAAGCATTTTGATGCAAATTTGATGTGTACAGTAAAACCACAATTACTGTGTATTTGTTTTAAACAAATACTGCTTAGTAATAATTCTTGTAATGCAATGTGGATAGGACAAGCTGACGTGACAATGACAAATGGCCAATAAATTATTGATTTTGTAAATACAGTTTTATTCTAGTCATCAAACTAGTTTAGGTTGGAAAATAAGTAAACTGCAGAGCAAAGACCTGTCTCTTGATATGGAGTCGTCATGGTGTTTTTGTTTGTCATTTCTTTCCTCTCTCTCTAACAAACAAGTCGACTGTTTCCATAGTGATGCATTTCACCGGTGGGGCGCATGAGATGATTTCGACTTGGTCGTTGTCCTCTTCTTTTAATTCTGCCATAGCTGGCTGTAGATGGCACTAGGTTCATCCAGGACAAGGTATTAGATAAAGTCATACGTGAGGCCCATGCCATTTCATAATGGGTGTTAAATTTAGCCATTACTCTTAAAAGTGTTTGGTTTTGCGTGTAATTTCCAGGAACGGTGCCTAGAGCTGTCACAACCGAGATAGACAGGGAAACAGGCGCAGACGTACTGAAGCAGGAAGGAAACAGAAAGTGCTTCCTCTGGACTTGAGACCCACCTTTCCTCCGTACAATATGTCATTCTGTGTGGGAACAACTGCAAGGCCGGGGGGACCATGTAGAGAGTCTCTTGCATAACTGCAGAGTGGACCACCACAAAATGAACTCTTGTGTAATAGAAGTGACCACACCATGTAGGGATGAGTGATATGGCAAAGAATGAAAACACTTTGTTCACAATTATATCTACTTTTTCTGAGAGTTCAAACATGAATTCACTTGTCACTCATAGATGGAGCAATATAATTCCCCTAATATTTTCATTTTTTATGAATGAAGATTTTTTGGTTGTTTATATTCAGAAAAATAAAATTGGTTGGTTGAAACAACTTTCTTATGAACCTCATCTTAAGTCCATCCTTTTAGCATATCAGCTGTCAGCTGAGTTGATACTAATTTCAAATCCTATGAGGAAATTGATTCATATTGATCCAAAAATATTGGCAAAACTTATTGGCCATCGTCTGTTCTGGATTCAAACTAATTTTGTATTAGTTCAACTCAGGCACGAAATCATCATCTTTGGCCCACATAAACAAAGAGAAAGTGTCAGCAGTCACCTCCAGTCACTCGCTCTAAAGCCTACAAATCAAGTTAGAAATCTTGCTGTAATAATGGACTCAGACTTGAACATTGACAGCCACATCAAATCAATAACATCAACAGCTTTTTACCATCAAAACTGTGAGTAAGCCAGTCTTGCATTCTTCTCTTTAAAGTAATGTTATAATGATTTTGTATGTCTTTATCGGTTTTCTGATTTTAATGCAATTTTTTCCTGTTGTGTAAAGCATTTTGAATTGCCTTGCCTTGTGTACAAATTGGGCTCAATAGTATTGGATGGGGAAAAGCAGGCGGGTTAACCCTCTCTCCAGATTGGCAGATCATTACAGATCAGATCGTTGTTTTATCCTTTAATAAAAAAATGGACATATCAACATGTTGCCTGTCAGTTCAGTTATTTTAACATAGTTATTACATAATGTATATGATAATGCAGTCCTTAATTTTGAACAATGGGCACAATTTACTTTTTGTCTGAAAAGTGAATTTTTGTCTGAAAAGTAAATTCACTACTAAAATTCACTGCATACAAAAATATTTTGGAGATTTTTCTTTTGTTTGAGCTAATGTCTCAAATGTACCTGGGACCAATCAAACATGTTTCTGCACAGCGTCATGTCTGTCTTGTTGGCGCTGTGTCGCAGCTTACGAAACACACTATTTTTACACATTCTTTCCGCAGACTGCTGGTCACTGCTCCTTGTATTATCTTGTTTTCATGTTCCTGTCTCCCTCCACTCTGTTTTTGTTTCTCCCTTTTCCCGCGCCATTACTGTTGCATAACTGCCTGACCCTTCGTCCTAATTTTTTGTGTATATTTTCCATTCCTTGCATTCTTTCTCATGGTCAGTCACCATCATTCTTGATTTACACTACTCTCCCAATAGATCTTCTCTTAAGATGTATATCTTTGTATTTTTACATGTACATTTCTTTTAGGATGCTTTTTCACATCTGGCAAAGGGACTACACATGCAAATTAGCTCATATCAGTGAACTAAATAATAATAAATCACCAATGCATACTATTTACCTGTGTTGACTCATTGATGTTTGACCTGGCAGCACTTTATCTTAAGCATTATTGGTTTGCTACTGTAACATAAAAGACATTTTATTTAGTGTATTTTAATTACACAACACCCTAATTTTACTTTAAGTGTAGTTGATAGTGCATTTAAACAGGAAGTAGAGGCTGAGATAAAGAGAGAGCCTTGTGATAACATGTTTTAGGTATCTTAAAATCATAATTGGGCTAGGTTCCACACGCCAAATGTAAATAATGGTTTGTTCTGTGTTTGGTTCTTTTCCAATTGTATGCATCATCTCACAGGTTGTAAGCTTAATCTCAATTAAAATGATTGTTAAAAATAGATTACTAGCAAATCACAAAAGCTTCAGATATTTAGGCAATAAAACAATCTCCATGGCGCCATGTTGCAAGACCTACTAACATATATCGTCTTCTCTCAACTGTTAATGTTCCTTGACGTGTTGCACGCATGAACTAAAACTTGATTACAAATTACATGTCTAGTCGCTATTGTTTAGAAAATGTTGCTATTTAACATTTCAAAGTGCTTCCCTTTATATTGAACAAACACTTGTTTCATAATCTTGTGCCTTCGAGCCTATGCCTGCTTCTTCCAAAATGATTGTTTAGAGTCACTCACAACTTTCTGTTATTGTTTAACATAAGCCATGTCCTGAGGGATAGGATCTATTCTTTGCATCTACCAATCACAAAGCGCTGACCTGTTTGCTGATTCTAGCTTATAACACCGTCTATCTCTGAGAAGTTTTATTAAACTAAATAATAACAGAGGACCCTTGAGAAAGCTGTGTCAGTCTTCATTACTTCTTCATAGAACAAAGTTTGCAGAGTGCATCTGGTGAAGACTGTTGCTTCTGTCCCTCTCGTCGTGTGCTTTTTCTTTCACTTTGATCTTCCGCTCTGTTCTCCTCGGGCTGTTTCCATTGTGTTGCTTTGTCCCATCTGGAGCCTCGTTCTCATTGTACCATCGCTACAAGTGTGTGCTAAAGTCACTGATCATATTGCCATTCTGCTTTTCCTGAAACAGGGTTTAATTTCATCTTGCATTCAATTTGCCCCCATTATCTGTTGCATAATAAAAAGACTGCGTGATTGTGATGGGAAAATTCAAACATACATGATTGTGAGCCAAGATAAACATTGCTAGCTTTTGTGTTTTACGCTAAACAAACCATTAATCCACTAAAGTCAGGTGCTAGGACAGTTTCTTTAGTGCTGCTGTCCTGCATCGCATTTTAAAAACAATTTGTGTATTCCTTTTTTCCTAATTTTTGTAATGGGTGTTTCTTGTGGTGGTCCATTACACATTTATTTTGTTTGTTGTTAATCTGAGCCACAGTCTACTAAAATCATTGAATTGGTTCTTTTCACTTTTATCACACATAATATAGATTACAGAATATAGATTATTACAATATAGATTAAACCCAAGCGTGCTGCACAAGGGGCTAGTTTGCATTCTTCACCCTTGTGTTATGTTACATGCCCTGGTGTCTTAGCTGACTCGCTCGTCTCTTGAATCCCATTGTGACAGCAGTGTCCTTGTCTCGCTCTCCCTTTTCTCAGGACAACGTTGGCCGGGTGTGTCTGAAGGAGAGGGGTCGCGACGTGTTGGTTTTGCGGCGGGTGACGTCCTCTGTGACATCACCCTCAGACCGGCCCTCGCCCACCTCCACAGGCAGCGGATCCCGAGAAGACGACAGCAACAAGAGGTTAGTTCCGAACTTTAATAAGACCCTTTACAGCCTGCTACTTCTGCAGATGTATAATCATGAGACTAGCTTGTTGCTGTGTCTATTTCGCCGAGTAGCAATAACCAACACAGGCGTTCAGTGTTTTTTTTTGTTGTTTTTTTTCCCCAGCATTTTGCAAATTATCAAATGGAGTTTTGTGAGGAGTGTGCACTTTGTTTGTTTGAGCCAAGACCTGAGGCACAATGTAGAGCAGGGAGTGTCACTGACAGGCAGGTTAAGTGGGTGTGTGGTGTGTTCTCTATCTTCAGTTGGAATCAGTTCAGTCTTGCAGCAGCGCTACTGTAGGAGCAGCCAAACAGCAGTCCCTGAGGATTTATTTTTTAATTTTGTTGACAAGGAACACAACAAGGCGTTTTATCCCATAGCAGTTACACCTTCCTTTATTGATACTGAAATCTTAAACGAGGGCTGCTATGCCACACGGTCAGAATGAAGATGGCTGAGCGCGTTACTCTGGCTGAAGCCGAGGAGGATTTAGATGAAGAATACAGCGAAGACACTTTAGATGTTCCTACTTTTAACGTACCATATTTCCGCTACATTGATGATGAGGAAAAGGAGGAAGAGAGAAGTGGAGCTTGGGGCAGTGATTGGAGAGACGGAGGAGGTTGGAGTTTTGAGGAAGATTGTTCTAATGATGAGCTGCTGTCCTACAGGTATGTGGTGGTGTCAGGCACGCCACTCAAAATCCTGGAGCATCTTCTCAGCGACCTCCGGCTGGACGACCAGAGAGGAGCACCGGAAAATAGAGAGAGCGGTACGTTTATGACAAATTAAAATGGAAAATCTTTTGGTTAAAAACTATTTGCTGTTTGTGCGCTCTGTGGACTAATTTTAAATGTTGCAAAACAAGTTCCAACATGGCTTAAGAGGCCTTTTTTGTGTTGTGTTGCTAAAAGCAATAACAGTTTTGTGAGTGAAACATTGAGGTGTGCATCTGTACCACGAGTCTCTGCCTGTAAATATGAGGAACACAAAATGCTCTTAATGAGTGTCTGAAATGATTGCCTCTAGGCATTTCAGACCTTCCACCTTGCAATCTTTTAACCAAACATTTTGAGTAGTGTCATTAGAATAGGTGATTCTAATTATTTATCATGTTAGTATATTTTTCATAATCTTAGTAATCAATATGTACCACCAGAGCACTTTTGACATTAAAATGAAACGCATGCGTTTGTAATTCTCCCAAAGGTAAATGTGACGTAATGCGTAATGCTTGATTATATGATTAGCTAGATGGATTTTCATACATAATGTCATCTGATTTGTTCTCCTAATGTAATGTTTATTATTTATTATGACAGGGTTTTAGCACATAAAAGTAAAACTACCCATACCTTCAGAGACTCCGATCTAAAATCAAATTAATTTCTCTGGACATTACAGTAAGAATGTAAAATACATTTTTTATTGTTTCCTGATAATAGGATGCTATCTTACTGAACACTGCCTTTGCCTGTGCACACCATTTTAAGACAAGGAGTCTTTATGCATCAACTGTTCAGTGCCACCGGTTCCCAGATCCCCACTGGGAGCCATTCCACTGAATTGCAGGAAAGGAAGTAAGAGAGAGGGAGAATTGTAAGGAGAGAGAGAACTGAGGAGGTCTTTGTGAAGAAAATGTGCCAGAATAAGAAAAAACACTGATCCTGTTTATTATTGTTTTGTTTTTAGTTATGGAATCATGTTTGCTTCTATTTAAGACCTCTGAGATTGTGCTCTACATCAGTATGCAGTTTTAGCTTAGCTCTACTGCATGTTTAACAGGCACCAACATGCTCCTGAATAGAAGCGATTACCCCAGCCACCCCTCCTCACATAAACACTGCCAACATAAAACACAACAGCAGATTACTACGATTAGCGAAGCACATACACCATTTTTCTTATTTCCTCTCCTCTCAAGAGATCACGTCCCGAAGGTCAAACCACAATGAGTTATTCACCAGGGAATGTGTGTGCTGGACAGAGGGTGTGTACAGCGCAGCGGGCAGATGCAGAGGGCATATGTTGAAGATGAAAATGGATATTTATCATCATGCTGCGTGGGGAAGGGGACAGGCATAGCGGGGGATTGGAGCCGCCTGGAAGGAGAAAATGAGTTACAGGGTTTGCCCTGTAGGGGGGTACAAGGATAGTTTTGCATCAGGAGGAAAATAGAAGATAGAGGATGCTTAGCTGAGACATGACAACATCTCATCCAAACCTGCCCAAAACATTTCCCCACAAATAGTTTTTTTTTCTTTAGAGGAGACAGATGATCAAATTTTAATGTGCTGGCCTGTGCTCAGTCTTCTATAATTGATTTCTTTGCTCTGTGCCCAGCAGAACCATATTTGGGTCAAACATTTTCTCGGGGAATGACTTTGACTCCCCACGCACACACACACACATACACATACACATCAGAGTGCCTCTACATCTCTGACAATGGCTCATTACCCATCTGCCGCTGGGGCTGTTTATGCTTGCGTCTCACCCATTCAACACCTGCTGGGTCGCATACGTTGGTGCTGGTGTGTTAGCTCCACTCAGAAGGGTTTCTTTGCTCTGTGTTGGATGTTTAAACTCTGTGGCAAGTGCTAAAGGACTTGGGTCTTTCTAAAACTTGCAAATATTATTTTGTCGTCTCATGAATGAGAGTGTGTGAGAGGAAATGAGAGAAAACAAATGGAAAGTAGCCCATGGCTACCACCCGCCATGCTGACAGCATCATGAATGTCCATGCTCTGTCCACTTCATATAAACATAATAACATGAACATGATAATGACAATAATAACAACAAATTTTGTTATTGAACAGGGAATAACCGATAAATGGGCTTTCTTGCATGTACATTTAGTCTAATACAAATATGTCGGTGGGGAAATGGTCACAATTGCTTCTCTACCTCTGCTTGTATTGCACCCCAAGGTCCAATGACGATCAGCTAATGATTCCTTTCCTGTCTTTCAGAGATGCTGCTGGATGACTTCCTTTTAACGTACCTTGTGTTCATGTCCACCCCGGACCTCTGCCAAGCACTTCTTGGACAATATCCTTTCTGACCATCATAAATAAAGCAATCTTCATTTAGCCTTTAGGTGACTCTGCTTTACTTGGTTGTGTCCTTGACCCCCTACACCTACAGCAGTGCCCGCTGCAGGGGACAGGAGGAGGGCAAGGACGCTCTCTTCAGGAAGCGCAAAGTGCTACAGCTTGTCTCACACTGGAGCAGGCTTTATAAGGACTTCCTCAAAGAAGAGGAGCATGTCCGCAGCTTCTTGAAGGTAAGCTTCATAGCATTCATCATTTTAAAGACCGCCATTAGTTATTAGCTTTTTCTTTGTCCTCTTGTCGGTTTATGACCTAAATGCTGTTTTAAGCTAAATCAAGCTGATGAAACTGTGTGCAAAGACATGAATTGTGTAAAGTGTAACTGAAGAAGTTGAAATGATGAACATGTTTGGTTTAAATGTAAAAATAGTACATAGATTTTCCCAGCCTGAATCATAACATAAATGTACACGCAGGGCCTGCTCTCTGGGAACAAGCACAAAGCAAGCCATCACTTGTCTCTTTGTAAAATGACAGCTCTAGTTTTATGATGCTGAGTTTCCATGGCAACTGAATGTGAGGGTTGGCATAGAGATTATCTGGTGTGGAGTGCGTAACCCAGGTGATGATTGCCTAGTAACAAGAGGAAGGATGAATATGTTGTATTACCTTCTGATGATGTCAAAAAAATGGTTGGCGGCAAGTGGTTCTGTATAAGACAGACACAGTATAAAACTGATCAAATCCACAAAGTTTTGCATGAGCTCTTCTTTTTAATGTCTTCATATATTCTGCAAATTCTATATACAATGGGATACTCTACAGTGTGAATGAATACTATGACAATGCCGAACTTGTTAGACATTGAACATGATCACGTCAGCAATACTAACTTTTTAACTAACATCTGAATGTTTACTTTTTATACTATAGTAATTAACCATGTTTTGTACTTCTCACACTAAAGCACTTGTGGAAAATGGTTGCTTTAATTTTATTTACAAATACGTTCTCTCTCCCCACTACAGACACTGTACAGATGTGTTTTAGAAGACTTGTATGAGTTTCCCACACTGGAGAAGGATCTCAAAGAGTTTCAGAAGCTTCTTCGTCGAAGACAGTATGTTTCACTGAGTAAGATTTACATTATACTGTAGTCCAGTTAAACTAATGTTCTCTTCATTTTTGTTCAATACAGCACGGTAGACGATTGTCCACCGAACCAAAAGGTACAATAAAGCAATAATTAAGATGGTTTAATTTCTATGTAAGACTTTATATCTTGGAATAGGCTTCAAGGTCCCATAACAAAAATAAATGGAAAAAATAATTAATTTTGTTAATAATTTTGTTGATATGTTCTCCTTTGTCCAGAGTAAACAAATGTACCAACAACTGAGTTTAAAAGAAAACAGTTTGCATCACCGGAATCCTCCGATTGAAAACAGAGAGGGTGAGTAATGAGCATTCATTCAGATTCTGTAATCAACAATTTTCTGCTATTCTAAGCATATGCAAATTTGATAAATGTCTCTCAGTCTCACCACTTGAAAGTGCTTTGTGCTCATTGTTTGTTTTTTCTGCCTCTGCTGTAGTGATTTGCTGCGTGTATGTGAGCTCCGACTCATATTTAAGCGTTCAGACACACCCTTTGCTGGAGGCTCATGAGCTTCTGAGGATTGTCTCCTTGAAGCTGGACCGTGCTGATGAGGAGATGCTGCTGGCAGTGGTTTCGCACAGTGGAGGTACATACTCAATAAGTCCCAGCTGAGAGAAGCTAATTTTCTACAATTTTAACTTCCATTACGACATAATTTGTCTGTATGCGTTTGCAGAACGGAGAGTGTTACAGCCCAGTGACTGCGTCTACTCAGAGTCCCTAACCCCACAGGGGAAACTGGTGGCCTGCCGCAGGAATCTCACTGAAATCCTGGTTTGTACTAATTTTATGGTTTTCATGATCAAAAGTGTATAAAATATTGTTGCACTTCTAAAGTTGAGTTTCACTGCCTGATTTAAACAATTTTGGTAAATGATATAACATCTTGCTACCCTTGCATCTTTCAATAGTATTTGTTTGTTTGTACCTCGCCAAAAGTCCTTCCTACTGGGCTATATTTCTAGTGCTGTTACGAGTGTTTATCCGACAGGCTATTTTTTGACATGGCTTATAAAAGGCCAGCTAATGTGACTCTGTTCTTTATAAATGTTATTCTTAGTGTTGCGCGGTGTGTTTAACTATTCTTCTCTCTTGTGTAGCCTCCATTGACAGACTGCACAGAGCTCAGCAGGCGGCCGGTGCGTCTCTTGGGAATCAACACATGGGACGTGGCAACTGCGCTAACTCACCTAGACTGGACCCTCTTCAAATCTATTCACGAGGTACTGCTTAGGACTTCAGCACACACAGAACATCATAATAAATTCATAGATACAAGACGTCGCTGGAACAGGCATTAAATATGGAAACGCTCCATAAGATTTGCAAGATCATGAGTACAGAGAGTGTTCCTGCAGATAAGTGGCTGTCAGGAAGAGCAGACCTTATATAAGCAAGAAAACAGAACCACTTGTTTGACATTTCTGTAGATTTTAACATCTTTGTTGTTTGTGATCCTCTTGCAGCAGGAGTTGGTGTACTACACGCTTCGCCGTGGTCCAAGTTCCAGCCACACGGCGGCGCTGTCGGTTCTGTTGCAGCGCTGTAATGAAGTTCAGCAGTGGGTCATGTCTGAAGTCCTGATGTGCGTGTCACTCAATAAGAGAGTCCAGCTGCTCAAGAAGTTTATCAAGATAGCCGCTCAGTAAGATCTCCCCTCATGTGTAGTCATAAAGATATCTACAAAGTTGCTCAATGTTGGTTGTTTTACACAGCTGTAAAGCCCAAAGAAACCTAAACTCTGCATTTGCCATCATCATGGGACTGAACACAGCAGCTGTCAGTCGACTCAACCAAACCTGGGAGGTAAGAACATGGTCACCTTTTTTAAAAAAAATGTGTGAAATGAAAAATAACTCAACTATTGACGTTAAGATAGTAAAAATTCAAATTTTAGATTGTGAGGAAAAAGGTTGATACTCAATTCCGTTTTTGACATTACAATATTGTAATTCCAACACAAAATACTATTACCAATGTGGTCTGATACTAGCTCTGATATAGATCAAGACCTTTTGTTAGTCTCAGTTTTAATTTTAGTAACAAATAGCATCTGGGTATCCATATTTTTGACAACCATACAAGAAACGTGTATGACTGTATTTCCAGAAATGTCCTGGGAAGTTTAAGAAGCTTTTCTCCGAGTTGGAGCTTATTACGGTAGGTCTTTTTTATTGGAATACTTATAATGGTTTTATAATTTCTAATACTAATAAATTATTTTCTTTTTTATTGGAACTCAGGACCCATCTCTCAACCACAAAGCATATCGAGATTCCTTCAAGAGGATGAAACCTCCGAAGATCCCTTTCATGCCTCTACTTTTAAAAGGTATTGCCGGCACTTGCGCTCTACAATTACTGGATATCTTTTTATTAACACTTTCTACTTCTAGACATCACATTTATCCACGAGGGGAATAAAACCTTTCATGACAATCTGGTCAACTTTGAGAAACTGGTTAGTTGATTGACTGATGATTTTTGCATTCTCATTTGTTTTGTATGTGTGTCTTATGAACGTCCAATTTGTCTTACAGCACATGATCGCGGACACAGTGAGAATGATACGTCACTGCCAAAGTGACCAGCCAGGTCAGTTATTGTTATGTACACAACAATGTTCATTTTCAAGGGATCTACCGGCATCTGCTGTTCAGTTAAGGGAATTGCAGTTGAACAGTTTCCAAGCAACCATTTTCAGGGGATATTCAGGATTATAATCTTTGAGGCAAATATTTTAACAGTGTTGTCCCTTGTGTGCCATGTCTCTTTAGGTAATGAGGTCATCGGCATGGACAGCCCAGAGGTGAGGGCCAGCGTTCAGTATCTGCACATCATTGACAATCAACAGACGCTATTCGAACTCTCGCACAAACTGGAGCCTCGCGCCTGAATGCCCCTTACAAAGGGCAAGGAATTATTAGCCGCCAGTAGGTGAGACAAAGGACGCTTCATGTGACAAGATACAAAGAGTCCCACTACCAGCAGAGTTGCCAAGCAGACAATGCAAAGACTACTGTTTATATCTGAAGGCTCAATGGCACTAGTGAGAAGAAAATGGACTGAAAAATATAAATATGCCATGTTATTGTCAACAAAAAGAGATTCTTCACAGCCACAGATTTGCCAAAAAGAAGAAAAAGAATCTAAATATGTGTAATTAGCTTGTACAGTATCTTTTTGACTGAATATGCCATTGTTTTTGTGCATTTGTGGTTATTTATTTAGTCTGTTCTGCAGCTGAATACTTTCCGTTAGTGTTGTCACTGTTCAGAGGCCCAGCCACTTTTCAGTCGTAAAGGCTTAACTCCTGCCAGTCAGGGTTATTAAACGTTTTGATGTTTGTGTTAGTTGAGATCACCATTAGCATTTGCAGCGCACCAAATCAACTACACAAAATCGGTTTCCTTTTCACCGCAATTCTTAGTTTATGAATATGCATGGTTGACCCACATGCTGATAATCTAACCAAAAGACATGCTTATTAATAAAGACATGCTTGCAATTTAAGTGTAAAATAAACAAAAAAAACAACATTGAGTTTTAGTGATTATGATCTTTTTATTATTTCTTGACATTTCTTCGCAGTGCTTCAAGAGTCCATACAGTAATTTGCTGGTTTAGGATGTAGGTTAAAATGTACTTGAAAAATGATTGGGCAAGTCACCACTTTGCCACTCTGCCACATTTTGCCAAACGTTCTGGTGCGTGAATATGTGGTTACTATGTTTGTTAGCCTACCTTTTTGTTAAATTATGTAAAGAGTGAACGTGCAATACAGGGACATATCTATGATCACCGCTATTTCCTTAGACCGTTCAAAAAGACGAGCCATTTCTTTGTAGATTATGTTGAGAGTTGAGATACTTTTACAGTGTTATGAGCAAGATTTCATTCATGAGCCGCCAAAGATAGCTCTTGTTTACTTTTTGCAGGCTAATTGCCTTATTAGGTTACACTTTATAACATGACAAAGATCTTCATGATAAGGTAAATACACTCAAGTTACTGTTTTTACGTGACATTTACATTTAGTGCTACATGAAAGCATTTGTAATTTATTTATTGTAATGTAATGTTTATTTAAGTGGCAAGTTGTTTAGGTTTCTATGCCATGTCTGATGTGAAAAGCGTGTGGGCGCTCACTTTAAACCATGTGGGAGTGAACCAGCTGAAGGTGCATCTTGGAGAAGCCATTGTCATGTGTAAAGTTACTTTTTTTTAATGCAATGTTTTAAAGCTGTTCGCATGATAAAGAAAACAGTGTCTGCTGAGGGAGAGGACACAATGAAGGCTTTGTACTACTGTAATATTCATGTGTAAATACAACCCTTAGTTATGTTATTTATCTGTTGTACATGGAAAAAAGTTGAAGATAAAGCAATATGTTCCCCTTGTGTCCCTCCACCTGGTTTTCTAAATGCAGCATTTTACTATGTGAAAATTTTACTGAAACAGAATAAATTATAGGTTTTATGTGACAATACCAGCTGATTACTCTTGTTTTTACTTTTTGTGCGTCACATTTTGGTTGTGTGAGATAAAATCTGTCAAAACAAGACTACATTTGAAACTGGAAATGGACAGTGTTTCGGAGCTTTATTTAACAACTGTTCAAACAAATCTATCTTGTACAAGGTCGCTGAATTTAGCAATGTGTACTCACCTGCTCAGTTCAAATCTACATGTTCCACTTGCTGCAAAAAATAAGTGTATCATTGTTGGTGCACAGAAGGAAGCCTTATTTCAGTAAACCTTAGAGTCTTATGAGGACCATGATGCCCTTTGACAATTCACCAGCTTCACTGAGATAATGAGAATCTAAAGCGGTTGAGTGCAAAAGAATAGAGAGAAAAAGTAATACGAATAATTTAAAATACAAAATTGTAATTATTAGTTCATAGTCTCACACCTGTTTGTGATTAAACTGTTGCTTCTCACCTCGGGTCATTTGTTTTGACACAAAATAATTAGGTGCAGTCCATTTCATGTCCAATATACGATGACCGCTTTTACACATTCTGTCTGCTCCTGTGCCTCTCACTCTGCTCACCTGCATTACATTGGACTCTGTGACCACCACAAGGAAACTGTTTGGATGATGAAGTGGATTTGGAGCTGTGGGAAAGTGGACAGCCTGACAATGCAGGAGCCCTTGAAGATTGTGTAGAATTTAAATTTGAAGCAAAGTGGAATGACAGCAGATGTTTTAATACTTTCTGTGCATCACCCAGACCTGTGTCAGTAACATTTCATTCACTAAATTAAATCTGTACACAAGAAGAGATGAACAATAAAATAATGTTTTGATGATATGTAGGCTTTTTTTGTCTTGCACATTATATGTAGCATAAGTACATTTTGGCCAGATACAAAATTCATAATAAATATTTGGGTGGGTAACAGTGATAATAAAATGTTACAGGTTTATGTTTAAAGTTAAAACAGGTGCTTTTGTTTTGATTAATTTATCCACAGCACACTCACCTTGTGCCTGCCTCTGCCTCTCATAAACCATGCAGCTGTGCAGCGTCTCCCTGGTGCTCCTGGGTTTGGCCTCTCCTTCTGGGCTCAGTGAAGTGAAGTTGGTGTGTGGAGACTGCCCATGTCCTGGTACAGTTTCATTGATTGTTGTTACAAGTATGTGCACTGATATGACCTGGTCTGCGCTGTGTCCATGACTTCCATCCTGGTGTCCATCCACAGCCTGGAGGAACACAACTTTATCAGAA
Organism: Rhinogobius similis; assembly: GCA_019453435.1. NCBI lineage: Eukaryota > Metazoa > Chordata > Actinopteri > Gobiiformes > Gobiidae > Rhinogobius > Rhinogobius similis. The sequence goes on from CM033635.1 coordinate 20,578,809, forward strand.
GTTTGATTCAGATTTAGAAATATGACCACATTTAGGGTTCCACCTGGATTGGACTAAATGAGATTGTTAAAAAAAAAGTGGATGGAGGTGGTCTGATGGATCTGCTGTGGATTTTGTCCCTTAGGAGTAGGACAGCCTGACCACAGTGAAGGATTTGAGGACTGTCTGCATTTTAACAGTGAATGTGTGTTATGTACTTTTCATTACAAGTGATAGAAGTTCTTATTTCAATTTCTAACTACAGATCCATCTTATGGTAAAACACCTGCTAGTCAGATCTCACCTGGTTGATGTAATGTTGGTACAAATGACTGTAATATGGCAATATGTATCATCATTGGGTCTTACAATTAGGCCCATTACTGTGCAGGTGCCTTTCTAATCCCATTTTGCTTTGACTGTCTAATGCCCATGTTCAACCATAATGATATGTTATAAATCTTGAAAACAATGTTTTTGAGACATTTTGACTGGCGTTCTGGACAAATAAGGGAGTACAGACAATTAAAATGATATACGAAACATGAGGCAATGCAGTAGCTAAGTAATGGGGTGACTATCCATTTCCATCGTTCAGCAGTATTACTGTAGGTCCTGACTGAGACAACCAGAGTTTGCATTATTAAGACTTCAAAACTTCAGAAATGAGGAATTACTGGAAAATACACTAGATTTACCATGAATTATTACATCAAACAAAGCTATAACTGAGATCTCAACTTACTTGTCTAGCCTTGAGATGCATTAGAAAACATTCAATGACTCAATTTATATGAGTAAGGAAAATTCAAAAATTCAAAACTGTCAGATATTTGCTGACATTTGGTTTCACTGGGCGTAAAAACAAGTGTTTAGTTTAAACAGGTGCTATTCTCACAGCATTACATTTATTTTGGCATATATCCCCATCGTCACACCGCCTTCTTTACCGCCCTATAAAAGAAAACAGGCCCTTACTGGCCACTCACTCAGCCCCTGTGTCTCTCAGACCAATACCATGCAGCTGTCCAGCGTCTCTCTGGTGCTCCTGGGTGTGTCCCTGGGTTTGGCCTCTCCTTCTGGGCTCAGTGAAGTGAAGCTGGAGCGTGGAGACTGCCCCATGTTCTGGTTCAGCTTCAATGGCCGCTGTTACAAGTATGTGGCCGCTCATATGACCTGGGCTGATGCAGAGTTGCACTGTGTGTCCCAGCACGCCAACCTGGTGTCCATCCACAGCCCTGAAGAAAACAAGTTTGTAAGCACTTTGATCCAGAATTATGATCACACTCGACAACAAACTTGGATTGGACTCAATGAGGTTCACAAACAAAAGTCATGGATGTGGTCTGACGGTTGTCCAGTGGTCTTTAACATGTGGAACGATGGGCAGCCTGACAACACACACGGAAAAGAGCACTGTGCCGAGATGAACTGGGGTGGACACGAACAATGGAATGATAATTCTTGTTCTGTGAAATCTCCCTCTGTTTGTGCAACACGGAAACCTGTGTGTTAGTGTTGATTAAAGTTTGTTCTCAGATGAACATCATGCTGAATAATAAAACATATCCACATGACTTCTGTTTGCATGCTGGTTTTATTTTCTTTTTTATATTTTACACACCTCACTATCACTGGCAAAGTGCAAAGTTTTACAGGAAAACGTTCTTGGCCGTTTTAAGGTACGTTTCGCCATAGACTGGTTCAAACACATACTGGCCTGGGTGTGGTTCTGGTTAAAGCCCAATTTAGTCTTGATACACTTGATATGGCCTTGTTCTAGTGGTTTAGTCCTGATCTAGTTTCGGGTTTAGTCTCAATTTTGATATAGTTTGTTTGCAAGTAGGAAGGCAAGGCACTATTAGTCTCTCATACTACCACTTTCATCCACCCCAACACATTTAGCGCTCCAACTAGTGGGTCTTTTGGTTTTGTTTTCCTTAATGACTTTAATCTATTAGGCCAATTTCCAGCTAAATAATAAAAGCCTGGCTCTTAACCTGAGTTTTGTGTCTGGATCAGGTGCTTTCACATTGGCTGTTCCAATCTGAACCTTGATTACTTGGGGGATTACTTATATTCATACTGGAACTATAATAATGAATAATAATAATTGGCACAGTCTGCTCCATACATGAATATATAAATCACCTCTCACCATTTGGCAATTCATTATCATTCTGCTTTTGAGATGAACACCTTGCAGCTGTCTAGCATCTCCTTGGTGCACCTGGGTGTGTCCCTGGGTTTGGCCTCTCCTTCTGGGCTCAGTGAAGAAAGCTGGTGCTGGTGCGCAAGAAATCTTTTTAGCAATAATAGAAAGTTAAATACAAAGCTGTGGAACATTCCAGGCAAAGAAATAACAAGCACATTAGTGGTACTCCTTCAGAAATGGTAAATATTGCACCTAGTAGCTTTTAGTAGCTCTTAGTATGTCTCGTTTATGTGGATAAACAGCAGCCAGTTCTCACATGGCAAATGACTTTATTATGAGACTGTAGCCCTTTGTGCACCTTATTGGGTCTTACAACAACACAACTGTATAATGTAATGTACAAATAATATTCATTCATTCATTCATTTTCTACCGCTTATTCCCGTTAGGGGTCGCGGGTGACTGGAGCCTATCCCAGTGACTTTGGGCCTTAGGCGGGGTACACCCTGGACAGTGGCCAACTCAGAGAGACAGAGACAAGGACAGACAACCATTCACTCTCACATTCATTCACTACGGGCAATTTAGAGAGAGAACCCACGGTAACACGGGGAGGACATGCAGACTCCACCCAGTGGGGGTGGTTCGGAATTCGAAACCACGATGTTGGGGTGGTCTGGGATTCGAACCCACGATCTCCTTATTGAGAGGCAGAAGCTCTAGCCGCTCTGCCACCGTGCAACCCCCCACAAATAGTATTATAATAAATTAATCAATAATTGCAGTTAAAGTAGACCTAATAATTAATTCCTGCTTAGTAAGGCAAGCACACCAGATTTAACAATGGTTTCTCAGACTACTTTAGAACATTTGGATACTTTTGCTTATGAGTTTTGCCTCTGGGTCCGGTGTATGCTTTCATTTTTCATTTTCAACCTCCCTCTGTAATCTGCCATTTTTACATTGTGCCATGTTAACATTGTAAAATATGCCTTCTGATAAAACTTCTGAGCTGTAATAAACTTGGAATGAACTTCTTTTTGTGTCAGTGAAACATGTCAGAGTCTTGATTACTGAGAGTGGGGTTACTTATGTTCTTACATAAATAATACATGAAAGTAAATCGTACAAGGACAGGCAATTTTTATGAGGAGTTATTAACATCAAGTACCAGTTAAGTCTAAGTCTACTGCATACATGGCATAGAGCGTATAAAAAATACCTCTCTCTGTTTGGAAAATTTTTATAATTCTGCTTTTGAGACCAATACCACTGAGCTGTCCAGCGTCTCTCTGGTGCTCCTGGGTGTGTCCCTGGGTTTGGCCTCTCCTTCTGGGCTCAGTGAAGTGAAGCTAGTGCGTGGAGACTGCCCATGTTCTGGCTCAGCTTCAAAGTCACTGTTATAAGTACGTGACCACTCATATGACCGGGGCTGATGCAGAGCTGCACTGTGTGTTCTTCTTCAGGAGAATAACATCACTCTTTTGGACCATCCTGCATATTCCCCTGATCTAAATCCAATTGAGAATCTTTGGGGGTGGACGGCAAGGGAAGGTTACAAAAATGGACCACAGTTCCAGACAGTAGATGCCCTTCATGAGGCCGTCTTCACCACTCGGGGAAATGTTCCCTCTCACCTCCTGGACACATTTGCATCAAGCATGCCGCAACCAATTTTTAAAGTGATCAACAATAACAGTGGCGCTACTCAATGCTGAGTTCATGTTTGGGACTTGATTCCTGTTTTGAGGGGGTTTCGGGGTTGTTTTTGAAGTGTGGTCCTAAACTTTTGATCAGCTGCAGAACAGCCTATTTCAGTTTAAAAGTTGTTTAGAATAAAATGTTTACTCAAACTTTTTTTTTTCTCACTCCCATTTTTTGTTTCTTATCGACGCTCTACTCAGAACCTTGTTAAAATCCAACCTTGGAAAATGTGACTTTTGCCATTTATTCAACTGGTCCTTAACTTTTGATCGGGACTATATTACATTGCCTAAAATGTTCAACTGAACAGCATTAATCTTATCTATCTCAATGGCGACAATCAGGTGATGCAACTTTTACAACTAGAAACAAAACAAAAGACAAAACTGTTATTAATACTGTCAATAATTACAGTTAAAGTGGGTCTAATAATGCTTTCCTGCTGTCCTACTGGATTATCTCCATTTTCCACTTACAAACATGTGGATATTTATTTACGCTGATTTGAGTTTTGTTTCTGGATCTGGTGTATGCTTCATTTTGGCGGGTCCAACGTGCTTTTTATAATCTGCCATTTATTGTGCTACATCAACCTTGTAAAACACGCCTTTTGACAAAACACTAAGACTATAATAAACTTTTGAACTTCCTTCTGGGTCTCTGAAACATGACAGAAGCTTCATTACTCGGAAGAGTTTCTAATGTTTTTACTGTAATAATAATAAGAAAGTCACTCATAAATGGCCTGGCAATGTTTGATGAAGTGTTTTTTTTTGCCTCAGATGGTTTGTGTTTTCACAAATTAAGTCGGTCTACTGCATAAATGGCATATAAAAAAACATTTTCTGTTTGGGAAATGATCACTCTGGTATTGAGATGTGTCCCCACTTGGATTGGACTCAGTGATGTCCACAAGGAAGGAGCATGGATGTGGTCTGATGGTTCTCCAGTGGTTTTTGACCTGTGGAGAAATGGAGAACCAAACAACATGGGAGGGAACAAACACTGTTACAGTAAAGAAAAAGTTGGAACGATCTCCCTTGTTCTACCACTGTTCCCTCTGTATGTGCGACACGTAAACCTGAGTGTTAGCTCAGCTTTTTTTCTCCACATTACCTTTCTCTTAATGTTGCTACTGATACTATACTAATAGTAAACCTGTTGTGATCTTAAATTGCTGTTTAGTTTTTCTGTGTCAGTAACCTCTCCTTGACAACAGCTTAAAGGAGACATGGCCTATTATGCATTTTTCTGTTGCTTAGTAAAATCCATGGAAAAACCATGGATGTGGTCTCACGATAGGCCTGTCACTAGAATTACAATATCGACTTAACATTCAATACATGAAAGCTGGAACAATATTTTTGGGGCTTAATATTTATCGTGGCTACAGAGTCTTTGCAGTTGAGAAGATTTTTTTACCCGTATCTTTTTGTAGTACGACAAGATTTGAGCTGTATAGAGTTGAACAAGTAATTTTAATAACTCAATACAGACTCTGGCTAACCACTTGTGGGATGTATTGTGCTATTTATTTATTGCACCTCATGTTTCATCATGATATGCTTCTTAGAAAAGGGTTCACTGGGATTATCCTACTTTAAGGCTATTGTGTCAATTTGATTCAATATTATCATTTATCATGATACTTCCTGTAGCAATATATCATGCTTCAAAATTTGTATCGTGCCATGACTATGTGACGGTTGTCCAGTGGTCTTTAACATGTGGGGTGGACGTGAACAATGGAATGATCACATGTGCTCTGTGACATCTCCCTCTGTTTGTGCAACACACAAACCTGTGCGTTAGCGATAATACTCAGCTTTGTGATTCAAGTTTGTTCCCAGACAAACAATATGCTGATTATTCAAAACAAAGTGCACAGTTTTATAGAAAAATGTTCCAGAGTGTCTTAAGGCGAGTTCATCATGCACTGGCCTGGGCGTGGTCCTGGTTTAAGCCCATGTAGTCCTAATACACTTAGTCTGGTCCTGGTTTAGATCCAGGTTCCAGTTTTGGTGTGGTTTGTTTGGAAGTGCAAAGTCTCTGTACTACTACGAAGTTCACCCATTCTAACACATTCAGCACTCCAACCATGGCATCTTTTGAGGGGACGGTACAGTATTTGAGTTTTGTTTCTGGTGTTTGCTTTCACTTTGGTTAAGTTACAGCGTGCCTCTGTAATCTGCCATTTATACATCAAACTACATAAACCGTGGAAAACACACTTTTTAATAAAACGCTAGGCTAATAAACTGAAATGTGACAGAAACTTGACTGACGTTTCACAAACCCAGAAGGAAGTTCACAAGTTTATGGGAAGAGTTTCTTATGTTTTTACTGGAATAATAAAATCGCTCATAAATGGCCCGATAATGTTTGATGAAGTGTTTTTTAACCTCTGATAGTATGTGTTTGCACAAATTAGGTCAAAGTCTATTGCATATATGGCATATAAATACCTCTCACTGTCTGGCAAATCATCATTCTGCTTTTGAGACGAACACCATGCAGCTGACCAGCGTCTCTCTGGTGCTCCTGGGTGTGTCCCTGGGTTTGGCCTCTCCTTCTGGGCTCAGTGAAGTGAAGCTGGAACGTGGAAACTGCCCCCCGTTCTGGTTCAGCTTTAACAATCGCTGCTACAAATATGTGGCCACTCGTATGACCTGGGCTGATGCAGAGCTGTACTGTGTGTCCGAGCACGCCAACCTGGTGTCCATCCACAACCGGGAAGAACACAACTTTGTCAAGAATTTGATCCAGAATTTTGATCACACACAGGGACGTACTTGGATTGGACTCAGTGACATCCATAAGGAAAATGCTTGGACCTGGTCTGACGGTTGCCCAGTGCATTTTGATCTGTGGGGTAATGGACAGCCTGATAATGCGTCAGGAAAAGAACACTGTGTGGAAGTCAACTGGGGTGAACAAAAAAATTGGAACGATGGCATTTGTTCAGAAACTTCTCCCTCTGTCTGTGCAACTCGTAAACCTGTATGTTAATATATCAGTTCTGTGATTAAAGTCTGTTCCAAGGCAGACAATCGTGCTTAATAACACAACGACAACAATTTGCATACAGTTTTTTTATATTTTACCTTTAACTTACTGTTGCAACTCATACAATATCATAATAAAGGTTTTGTGAACTTACCTTCAGTTTAGTCTCTGACAGAAGCTTAAAGGAGACATATTTTGCTTTTTTCAGGTGCACAATTTACATTGTGATGGGGGTAAGTGAAAACAGGACCTGTCAGAGCACTTGAGCCTGAGTTGTAGGACATTACAGGATTACTCAAACATGCATAAATCAATTGAAATATAGGTTTGAGGAAATTAATGATCGAGGAACAAGATCAAAACAAGCGTAAAGTATTTTTGAGCAAAATAACAATATAGATTAAATAAGTGTGGGCCTGTTTAATATTTCCTACACCTTGGGTAAGACAGCATTTACCAGTTTGGAAAAGTTGCCATCATTGTATAGGACCTATTCCTGGCCATGCATACTTTGGTCTTTTCAGTAGGTCAACGTTATTAATTAACCTCGACTTTTTCAAATTGTACCTGAAAGTTATGAGATGTACACGTTTTCACAAAGGCGTGCTGGACTAGGGCATGGATTTATTAAGGACTACAGCCTGGTGAAATTGTAACTTGCCTCGTGTCTGCAGAAAACGAAAGGGATTTTACAGCCTTTGAGAAAGACACGCCTATTGACTCTTTTCGCGGGAAAACTTGGAGCGCACCATTATTGATAAGAAGGGGTTTCAAAATCTACAAATGTGTCAAAAAATAAAATAAAACAAACCGTCATTAAATATCCATCTCATTACTACAAGATGTTGATTTATACCAATACATTAATCTTATAGTCAAAGTAAATAAAATCATATGAAACAAGCGATATGTACCAATAAAGCATAACACCTTTCTTTTGGTAAAGTCCAAACTACAGCCGCTGTTGGTTTTTAAACTCTTTTCCGCCGCTTCTCGTTGTTTTTCTGTGCACTTTTCTGTATTATTGTATCAAAACGTTATAGTCCTACAACATGACCCTGGCATCAAAGGTAAGCATTTTGTCAACTACACGTGGTGGAGTTTACACAGTACATTTTGTACATTTCATGTTGTATAATTAATGTTTCATCGTTTTATTCATCCAAACAATCAACTCGCTTTTGCACATGGAACTAGCGTTAATGCAATAACTTTGACTAAATGGGCCTAACGTGACTCGAGTTATATATAAAAAAGACGTTGTCTTTGTTTGTGCTGAAAAACATCTAGCTTGCCACTTAATCTCGTCTATTTTATTACAAGGTGTTCTGATCTTGCACCAAGGGCTTTGTCGTTTGTATTTTACATAAAGTAGTTTAGTTCAAGCCAACTTGGGCCTGTCAACCTTGTAGCATGTTGTGGTTCCAACATTTATTTTTCAGCGATGGGAAAGGGCTCCCTCTGTTGTATAAAAATGCACAAGGCATGTTTTTGTCTTTTATGGGATCTTAACGTCATTAGTCTACTACTTATTTACTTACTTACTCTACTACTTATCTGGCATGTTAATTTCTAGAAAACCTAGTCTACTCATTAATTAATTATATTTACAACATTCTGGAAATTATTGACATGTGACATAACGTTGCATAAAAAAATATCAATAATAACTCACAAGTTAATCAATAATGTCCACTATGTCCAGGCCTCTCTGTCATTCACAGCTTCTCTCCATTTGCTACAGACTCCCAATTTTCGGTCCAGATTTATAACTCCTGAGCTTACCCGATTGTTCAGTCAGTCCGACAGTGAGGAGGAGTTTGAAGGCTTCAGTGAAGATGAAGACACACTGGGAGAAAACAAAGACCTGAAGGTAGAATATCTTTAATGATAGGCTGCATTCACACTCTAGAAATTGATAATTGATAATCTTAATTTCAGATTGAGTGCAGAAACCATGGTAACTTTATAGGAGAGTCACTGTTTTCGAAAGAAATGTACAAAATTATGATCCACAAACGTTGAACCTTATAGTTATTATTATTGTTAGGAATTGACACCATAAGTTTGCCATATTAATCTTATGGCTTAAAGTCTATTCAACTGACAATTACCATGTCTTCGGAGTTGAATAATTGCATCACTTTCTGAAGATGTTGTGATAATATGATTTCACTTTAGTAATTTTTGTGTCATTGACCTTTGTAACAGTTATTGTTTCATGTGGATTGGCCCAGGAATTCTAGAGAAATACCAAAACTAACCATGTCAACAAATTTAACTATAGACACTCTAAAATGTTGTGTTGTCATGTGAACACAGCCTATTGATATGTGTGTAATATTAGTTTATAGCCGTTTTTTAATTTCTTTTCAGATGATTGAGTCTGAGGAGGACAGTGACACCAACTTTTATTCTGATGGAGAAGAGCCACCATCTCCAAAGAGGAGAAGTCTGTTAGTGGCGTTAAGGTTTGCACATGACTAAAATAAAACTTGTCTTTAAAGAAAATAAATTAAATTCACTGTGCAATGTTATAAGTGCAAGAATTCTTTTAGGTTTCCATTTAAAAGACCGTCTACCCCCAAACATCATGCATTCAAAAGAAAAGCACAAAATGATAAAGAAAGTTGTCATCTACGCAACAAGCAGAAGATGCAGGAGCCGGAAATGGAGGATGACGATACAGATGATGATGAAGAGGTCTTGTCTCAAAGCTTGAAGAAGCGGAACAAAAACATTCAGGAAAACAAAGCAATGGTACGCCTAGTGACCTCCGCTTGGTGATATAGGTCTCATTTTTCATGTTAAATATGTATTAAGTTTTTAATTGATTTTTACGAAACAGATAAACATATATTTAACCAAACAACAGTTAAATCTTTTATTTACATTCATTCACTCTTGTCTGATGGATTTTAATTCTTAAAGGATGTGATGAATTTTTTTATGAATAACGAAACAAAATTAATTCATCATTCTCAATTTATTATTTTTTAATATATAGTGACATCCCCACAATGAATAAATCAGTACTCTACGCTTTAAGTGTTGCAACATTTTGGCCTCACAGTTGTGTTTCTCATTTGTTTTAGCTTGCAAAGCTGTTTGCTGATTTGAGCACTATGGCTGTTTTGACACCACCCTCAACCCCCCAAGTGAGATTTAGTCACTCCTATGCATTTATTACTCTCTAATTTACTTATTCACGATATCTTCTTTAATGACTGCTTTAGAAGAAAAAAAGCACACCGGAAAAAGAAAAGCCTAAGAAACGCAAGTTTGAGCCAGATACAGGGTCTGAGAGGAGGAACCCGTCACGCAAGGCCCGTCCTCCAGAGAACTTTGCTGTTGAAGAGAAGGCTGAACCTCTTGTCCGCAAAGGGCCCAGGAAGGTGGACATCAGGGCACTGTTGGAGGTATTTTTCATCCTTCACTGAGGATTTAGACATTCTGTTCAGACAATGTATCATAATGAAATGTAATGTAGGATTCTTCAATGTGATTGGGCAGGTTGACGCGGAAAGAGCCACAGACGGAGCTAAGAGAAGACAGAGCTCCAAAAGGGGCAAGTACTATGTAAAGTCAGTAGATGAGATCACAGAAGAAGAACTTGACAACATAGCGTACCGCTCCAAGGACAAAATCTGGGACAAAGAAAACGTTGGTGGTGTCTTACTTCTAAGTTCTTACGCAGTCATTCTGCACAGAGCAAATTGTCTATACAGTGTTCTTCATGTTCAGGGCAGCTCCTGTCACCAGTGCAGGCAGAAGACTCTGGACACAAAGTCCGTGTGCCGCAGTGGTTTCTGCTCTGGGGGCAAAGGTCAGTTCTGCGGGCCATGCCTAAAGAACCGTTATGGAGAAGATGTACGGGGAGCGCTGCTCGATCCGGTCAGATCTGAAACAAAACAACCACACTCTTGAGTTCTCATTAGATGTTTTGAATGAACTTTCATTTTCTCTGTAGACATGGTCCTGCCCCATCTGCAGAGGCATGTGCAACTGCAGTCTGTGTCGCAAAAAGGAGGGACGTTGTGCCACAGGGATTTTGGTGCAACTTGCCCGCTTCAACGGTCATGACAATGTTCATGAGTATCTGGAAAGGTACGTTGTGTGAGACTATCTTTTTTAAATGTAGATTATGAACACCCAGTGATTCATTCTAGGCCCATTCACGTTTTTTTTTTTTTGCAGCATTCAGAAGGAGCTGCAGTAGATTGAGACATACCAAATCATGACAAATGATGTTTATTAACCAGGGGAAATTAACAGTCATTTAATTTTAGTTCCAAACAAGGCACATAAGCTGTAAAAGTTGTATTCAGATTTTATTGTTGCATATGACATGTGAAGTTAATAGATCTTTTAGTGTGCTGAAAAACAGACTTCACCTAAGTCACAACCTCTTGTTACTTGTGCGACACTGGCTTTATATTTTGTATTTTTTGTGTCAACATATGATTTTAGTCCAGCATATTGTGTTTTGTATGTTCACCCACTTTGTACCCAAATAAATGGTATAATCTGATTTTGATATTGGAAATGTGTGAGACTCAGATTTAAACTTGCTGTTGTAGCCTTGGTATTGAATATATAATGGCAGTGGTGGTTATAATATTCAGAGAGAAAAAAGTGTTTAAACCAGTTTATTGTTGAGTGTTATGCAGGTTAAAGCAACCATTTCTATTGGAGTAGTTATTTTTTAATCAACATAACACATTTGCACAAACCAGTTTTAAAAATATCAAACTGGAGCCTTTGAGGCTAAACATTATCAAATGTCATGAAGACAAACAAACATCTTTAGAAAAAGATTTACAAATGAGATTTCACTACAAAATATCAAAGAAAATTTGGTCGGCACACAAAATTTTACCAAAACACCTAAATCTGTTTGGTTTCATCCTTTTAACAATTGTAGCTTTTGCATTCTTTTCTTCATGTATTTTGTAAAAACATTATGGTGCAAAGAGAATAAGAAAAGCAATTATCAGATGCTGAAAAGAAATGTATAGCACAAGTAGAATTTAAAAGCAGCACTACGCAAAGAACTGAAACATGCTGTACACAAACTCACAATACAATCCCAGCAAAAGGCAAATATTACAAATCAAGGACAAATAAGTTAGACTACACAGAGAAGCCCTGTGTGCTAATAGGATGCAAGGGGACATTAAAAAGAATCATAAACTCTGAATTCAAAATAATGTACGCACAGAATTAATACAGAGCAACATCACTAGAAAACATTTCATTATATGCACATAAATACCCTTTCTTGCACTCACCGCTGACACGCAATCTTTGACTTTAACCCCCTTTTCTGCGGCTCCCTCTGTACAACTGGCTTGGCTGCCAGACAGGTGCTCTCCGTAGCTTCAGGAAAAGCGGATAGTCTTGGCTGGCCAGGCAAGGGTACAGCTTCTTTTGTTAAGGCAATTGTCTTACATGGGTCGCACACCAGAGAGAAAGGCGGGATAAACAGGTCAAAAACAACAGTTGTAGGTGCTGTTGTCACATGAACCACCAGACTGTAGTGGTATCTGGTGGTTTGAGACAGCAGCACTCATATCAGAGTCCCTTCTTCAGAGTGAATAGATTTGTTTATAAACAGAAAAATCCCCTGACAATGTAAACATGACTTCAATAGGATTGTCGTAGAAGTATTGCTTTCACTAAACAAAGTTGTAGAAAGCTAGATTGTTTTTCATAATAGAAACATTTTACTTCAAATGGCCACTGTGCCTCATAATAGGAATGCATTTTTAAAATAAATCTTTCATATGTGCTTACTTATTTTTCTTCATCCAGCTTGACAAAGACTTGTCAGTCAACTCGTCCCAAAAACCCACCTGAATTAGACTTGAGGACAACAAGCTGATCCATTACGACATATATTTAGGTAGATCTTCATCCAACAGGAGACATCATTCATACAGACACGCACGAAAATACTAACCCTCTCCATCTCATGACTGCCACTGCTCTTCCACGGCTTTAAATCCGTCTTTAAGTATGATTGACCCTCAGCATTGTGGGAAATGTACTTGAGAAACAGAACACAACTTTGTGCATAGAGATTATGTCATGATTAGGAAAGGTCTGTTATAGATGTTTTTTTGTTTCTTCCGGTTTTGTGCTAATCTTATTTGACTTTTCACACTGCAGATGGAGTGATTCATTATTTAAAAGCCAACTATCTAATCTTTTACACAAAAAGTATTTTATCTACTAGCTGTATATCTTCTTGAATCTTTTTTCAAATTCTGTTAAAATGTGTCTATCATGACACACGCATAATTTAAAATCTGCAGGAAACAGGAAATTATCCTTCTGTGTACAAACAGGAGTCTGCTGCCTCCTCGTCCTCGTCCTCGTCCTCCAGGTGATTGGAGGTTGTGGGTGTGGCTGGGTCAGAGTCTCGATTCAGAGTTCCCACGGCAACAATCTGTGGAGACGCGCCCAAGCCCTCAGCAACATCCTCCTCCAAGTCGTCAGTAGTGATGATGGCCACTGCCGCTCCGCCTTTCTTGTTCTGATGCGTCTTGATGTGCTTTGACAGGTGGTCGCTTCGCATGAAGCGCTTGGAGCACTCTGGGCATTCAAATCTCTTTTCCCCTACAAGAACATTCATTTTGCACAAAGGTTATAAAGGTTAGACCAACGTATCTCTCGACTTTATGGTCATCTTACCTGTGTGTGTTCTTCTGTGTCTTTGTAGCTCATCACTTCTTGTGAACCGCTTTCCACAAAAAATCCAATTACAAACAAATGGCCTCTCTCCTGTGTGCCAACGTAAATGCGCTCGCAAGTGGGATGTTTTGCCATACACCTTGCCACAGCCTTCCATGTGACAGATGTGCTGCTTTTTCTTTGAGGGGTCTCCGCTATTCCTAACACAAAGATGAATCTGGTCATAACTGTGTGAAATCTATGAAAATACAACCAGGAAGCTATAATGAGTACCTTCCCTCTCCATCCCTGCAGTTAGGACAGGAGCAGGCCACGCGACGTAGCCTCTTACTGGGCACTCCCTCCTGGTCTGAGGAGCTTTGAACAGAGCCCAACTGGTCTGGACTCAAGGATGACCCTGATGCCATGTTGCCAACAGTGACCGTCACTTGAGATGGTTGAACTTTGACTCCCTCCTGGTTTTGAGGTTGACCTTAAAAAGAACATATTAATCTGGATTATAATATGTAAATATGGGGCTATGCAACTCTGTTTTTGTTTATGTCTTACTCTGTAGACCAGTGATGGTGAGGGGAACACCCTGTACTTGAACCCCAGCGGTGCCTAGTCCAGCGATGCTGACAGTCTGAACCCCAGAGCCCGGGTTAATCTGGGCCGCACTCAGAGTAAGAGGAGCTCCACTGAGGGACACTAGGCCTCCGCCCCCCACTGTAGCACCGCTGCCCACTGGAGCCAGTGTGAGCTGTTGAGGCACAGCAGTGCCCAGCCCGCCCTGCAGTGATACTCCTCCGGGCAGCTGCAGGGTCTGCCAGGTGATCTGTCCTGAGGGCGACAGGGTGGGTGTGCGTATGAGAACCTGGGCGGGGTTTTGGAAAGCCTGGATGGGCTGCAGTGTTTGTCCTGGGGCCAGCTGCACTGTCTGAATATGCTGGGCTTGTGACTGCTGGGCTTGGGCTTGACCCTGAGCCTGGGGTTGCAGCTGGATCTGCTGCACCAGCTGGTGTCCGACTTGGCCCACAATCACCTGCTGGATGCTTCCAGTGGAGTCAGTCTGACTCTGGAGTCCATTGGCTTGGCTCTGAGAGTCCACCTCACCGCTTTGTGCTTGGATGTCAGCCCCTCCCTCGGCTCCAGCGGACACTACTTGTGTCCCCTCAGATGTGCTGTCGCTCTCACTCACAGCCCCTGCCGGGGCAGCAGGACCTGGTGCTGCCCCAGTCACGGCTGTTAGCAACTGGTTACTGTTAGCAACAGATAATGTGCCATCTGGCGATTGAATTAACTGCACAGCCCCAGTAGCGCCAACATTATTAATGACAGGTAAAGCTAGGGTCATGCCTCCAAGGTTTATAGGTACTGTGGTCATCACAGGAGTCTGGGAGCCCTGAATAGTCTGGAGTTGGATTGGGAAAGACTGGGCGGGGCGAATCTGGAGTGGGACAGTCTGATTGGCTGTACTTGTCAAGATGGCCTGCTGGGTAGAAGGCTGCAGAATGGTCTGGGTCTGACCTGGACTTTGAGTTTGTATGAGTTGAACTTGATCTGATAAAGCCCCAATGGAGGTGGGCTGGGCAGAACTGATATGAATCTGCTGTCCGTCTGCAGTCTGCAGGTGTGGAATAACCTGGTACTGGACCCCACTGCCAGCATTGGGCAGATTCTGAACCTGAATTATCTGGAACTGCTGTTGCTGTCCGGCGGCTACACTGTTGGTCCCACCAACTTTTACCTGTCCGATAGAAAAGAAAATACGTTAAAGCAATTAACCTTAATTTTCAATGTAAATAAACTAAAACTCTATAAATTACATTCTTAATAAAATATTTGTGGTCAAAGAGTAGTGACTTAATGAAGACAAGCAGCAATGCACTACAAAGAAAGTTTGGATCTTTATATATATATTGACAATGCAACAGGACTTCACCTTGCGTCCACCAGGGGAGCTGTCATTGACCAAGGTGGGAGCCAATGTGACAGCTACAGGCTGATTGTTGTTCTCCTTGGCCATGGCTGGGGCTGCTGCGATGATCTGCCAGCCGTTGCCCGTGAACTGAGCTGGAACCAGTTCCAGCTGTTGGGGAACCAGTGTTTGAGCCCCGGCTGCGTCCAACACTATCTGACCCTGGAGCTGACCTGCCTGCAGCTGGATCTGACCAGCCTGGACCTGGGTCTGCTGGGTTCCTGCCTGGGTCTGAGCCCCCTCGGTTCCCCCTTGTCCTCCGATCTTACTGCAGGTGGCAGCTAGCAGAGCCAATGGAGAGGGCTGGGAGGAATCCTGGATCATAGAGTCAGGAAATGAGATGGAAGGGGAGGGGCAGAGGGGGTTAAAGAGTGACAGGGAGATGAGGGAGGGCAAGTGTTTGTTAGAGTAGTACAGATAATTCTAAAGCTTAAATAAACATACAGTTAAATCAACGGCAATAGGAAAGGTAAGACAGATCATTATACTTTCTAACATCTTAGAATCAAACTGTAAAATGTGAGGGGGGAATTGTTCAAACACAAAGCAGAAAGAGAGCTGTCAGTGGAAGTGGGCGGTGATACAGGAAGCGAGTGGGTGGGCGTGTGAGAAGCACATTTCTCTTTTCTCAGAATAATGGAAGAAAAAAATGCCACTCTTTCTCCTCCCTTTCAAAAGAAGTAGGTCGTAAGCAAATATTTTATACGATACACTTGTCGACTGGATATTTTCTACAACCCTTCAGCACAACACCCAATCAATGCCTGTTAAGCATCACTGATAGAAGATGCACAAACCAAATGTATAAAAAAACACAACCACAATACATAGGGATCTCAGTTCTACAGTCATGGTGTCACATATCAGCACTGCCGCTACCTCCAATGAGTCCACTATGTGCAGATTATTCTGAACTAAATTCAAACAGACAGGCTAAAATAGCAGTGGTTGAAAGTGACAGCCGTATAAGCCTATTCATGAGGTAGGACAGAAGCAGGAAGTGGAATCCACCAGAGAAACGCCCCCAGAGGTGTTTGGCTGGCTGCTAGGAGGGAAGGAGGAGAGAGCATTTTTGACCCAGAGGCAGACAAAACTCAAATAATTTCTTTACATACCTGAGATCCAGTACTTTTGCCCTTTTTAGATGCTTTCCCTCCTTCTGTTCCAGATGATTCTTTCTTAGAGTCTATGGGGACAGCACAAAGTAAAGTATTACAATGTTGTAATTAGGCTATGCTGTAGTTCCCAATATGGTGATGATTACAAAGTCACAGGACAAGGCGCAAGCAGGAGCTCAAACCTGATATCGCTAACTAAACATAACACAGCTGGTCAATAAAACACATAAGAAAGGTAACCTCATCACCAATTATCAAAGAGCCTCGTATCTGTCAGACAGAAGCAGGGAAAGCAGAGGGGAGGAGAGACCAACAGGGGGAGGGTACCTACCACTCATAACGCATTAATATACCGAGAGGGAGAGGGTGTAGTTCACGGTAGAAGGCCGGCCGGGTACAGAGGCGGAGGACGGCCTATGTTCGGCGCTGAGCCGTGGCGGATCTGTCCCTTTGACGAAACCACCCACCGGCCAGGAAGGGCGGTGCCAAGCGCAGCACAATCAAGCACACATCGAGTATTGAAGAAAAGACACACCACAGTAGTGTCCGGAACAGATGCTTTACGCAGCTTCTTAGAACCGCTCTCTTACCGTGCAGACAGTCCATAAACGAGTAAATAAGAAAGTGTCAGGGTGATATCCACAGAGAACTTGGCAATGTGTGACCGCGGAGGCCCTCCCACTTCCATTTAAGCATCAGGACAACACCCTCTTCTCGTCGCCGCCGTTATTCCCACCGCACGACACAGGGACGCCTCGTCGCTCTCGGCTGTGCATTAAAATAAACGCGTAACCTGTATTTTCATTTTAGGCGTATTCCGCCTTTTTCGTGCACAATTGATTTTTAAAGAGGGAGATACGAGCAGATAGCAGTGGCTTTTGTGGGCGGATGCGCTCCTCCCACATATTCAGATTGGACGACGAGGCTCGGCGTGCGAAGGTCGAGATGGGAGTTGTATTTTGACGAAGCCTCGCCTTCTCCAAAGCGATTGGGCAGACAGCACTACAAATCCCACAATGCACCGGGGTTTGGGTCGACCGAAGCGGTTGAAGCGGTCCACAAAAGTCACGTTTGTGTGAGAGCGAGAGGGAAATGAGAGGGAGGGGCGGTGACTGAGGCTGTGGGGGTTGGGCAAACGGGAAAGAGAGGCGTAGTTTCAGTATCAGTGAGGCCGCTTGTTTCCATGAGCTCCTGTCACAAGACTAAAGTCTAAAAGCAAGCACAAGTATAATACGGGGTTTGATGTCTTTGCTGTTGTAATTTTGTTACAGTCTTTCCCTCTCATTTGTCAACAGGGTTTGGACAAATAGAATAGATCTAATCGTCCTAACAGGCATTTTAGCTTTGACGACCACATATGAGCACGTCACTCAAATAAGTTCATCCTTCAGTTTTGTAAAACAGTGCTCAGAATGGATTATGTTGTGATGTTATGTGATGAAGCTCCAGAAACTGGACCTATTAATCATCAATTATAAACTCTAAAACAGCAATTCCCATTAGGCTATAAGTTAGGACACAGGGAGGACTGTCAAGATTTGGTAGCCCCCACTCTTGACTCCATAATGAAAGGATGGAGAACCAAGTAATTGAAAAATCTCTAAAGATCAGGCCTAAATATAGACCTAGTTTTCAATTCCCAAATAGACCTTGATGAACAAATGAGGCATATTACTGGCCGAATGTAAATTTATTTAGCTTTATTTAACCAGGCTATTTATGCACAAGACTGGGACATGCAACAGAGCATGCCTGGTCTACAAAACCTTCTGATTGATAAATCATAGACATTACTTATTAAGACATGTAAAATACATTTCCTGTTGCAGTTTGTTTTAACACCTTTTTCAGAAGACAAAATAACTCCACATAAGGCCACAGTCTAGACTTTACAGCGCACAAAATAAGTGAGAGGCATCAACTCCCATGTGAGGTTTATCAGAGTACTTGTACCCTTCCCAAGTCCTTGTACCCTTCCCAAGTCCTTGCTCACTTCTGATAAACATGGGAATATAGCTCAGTGAGTTTGTCAGACAGAGAGTACAGGAGCATGGCCACAGTGTTACACTTTCCTACAGGGGCATGAGTTAGACTCTATGCATATGGAAAATAGCTTGGCCAGTGTGTTGAGTGTTGAACACAAGTGAATCATGTCAGCGGTGCTCTGCTTTCAGGTGAACTATTCTCTTTGTTTGTCACAGAGACCTAGAAGCCTGTTTTCACATCTAAACTGCACAAACACCTGGGCTGGCCCAGAAACAGACACACATGCAATTACTGCGGAAGCCAGCGTCTTGTCTCCGCCCCCTGGGCCATGGTAGGCCGTTGCTAGGCGACCAGGTCTGTCTGAAGAGGGCTGTTGTGTGCAGCGGGAGCTCTGTAACACAAACCAAGTAGGTCTATGATCCAGTAAGCCTACTACTTGCTGTACTGTCTGCAAGTGTTTGATGAATGATATGTTATTTTCAAATGCCCCACACATAGTGAGCCAATGCTCATGAAAAATTCTGCTACCAAGAGTAAAAAAAATAAAAATAAAAAAAAACTCATCCAATGGGCTACAGACCAAGGTCCCAATCTATAAAATCAGAATATAGAATACTGGTCCATGCATAATTAGTTATTGTATTGTATGCAAAGCCCATATAATCATGGTGCTTTTTCAGGCCTATCAATATACTTTTAAGCCACTAGAGGGAGGCATCGAGTCAAATCCAAGTAGCCAAGTAGCCTCTACTAGTTACTTTTCTTATATATATATAATATTTCCAAAATATTAGTAATATAAGTAATTCTTCCCAAATTGTATCGTATTGCAATTCCACATTTTTGCTATACACATATTTATTTCCTTTGAGTGTATCAATAAAAAATAAAAAAAGATAAAAATGCAAATTTGAGATAATTCCCCCCAGATAAAATGCTTCACACCCTTTCAATTGTGAATAAATATGTCCACTGGTTAAAACTTGATTTCAAGCATATGATGCTCGTTTAAACCCACCTGAGACAAGTAACGCGTGGGTAATATAAAAATCCCATCTGAAAGCAGATAAAAAGGAAAGAAGTTAACTCACTTCACATTGTGTGACTGTGTGTGTCACACACTAAGCATAGAGGAAAGAACTGTCTGAGGACTTGAGAACCAAATTGTGGAAAAATATCAACAATCTCAAGGTAACAAGAGATCTTGATGGTCCTTTGTCCACAGTGCGCAACATAATCAAGAAGTTTGCAACCCATGGCACTGCAGCTTATCTCTCTGGACGTGGACGGAAGAGAAAAATTGATGAAAAGTTGCAACGCAGGATAGTTTGGATGGTGGATAAGCAGCCCCAAACAACTTCTACAAGCTGTTCTGCAGGCTCAGGGTGCATCTGTCAAAATTTGAATGAAATGAAACACTATGGCAGGAGACCCCGGCGGACCCCATTACTGACATCGACATAAAAAATAAAAAAAACTGCAGTTTGCACATAAGCCAAAAATCTTTCTGGGAAAACGTCTTGAGGACAGATGAGACCAAGATAGAGCTTTAAAGCACATAATTTTACTGTTTACCAAAAACGGAATGAGGCCTACAAAGAAAACAACACAGTACCTACAGTCAGATATAGAGAAGATTTATGTTTTGGGTTTGTTTTGCTGCCCTGGCAGTGGGCGTCTTGACTGTGTGCAAGGCTTCATGAAATCTGAGCATTACCAAAGGATTTTAGGCCGTAATGTAGGGCCCAGTGTCAGAAAGCTGGGTTTGTGTCCGAGATCATGGCTCTTCCAGCAGGACAATGACACCAAACATACATTTAAAAGCCCCCAGAAATGCATGGCAATAAAGAGCTGGAGAGTGGCCAGCAATGAGTCCAGATCGCAATCCCATTGAACACTTGAGTTTAAAATTGCTGTTGGGAAAAGGCGCCCTTTCGATATGCGAGACCTAGAGCAGAATGGCCTAAAATTTCGGTTGACAGGTGCAAGAAGCTTATTGATGGTTATAGGAAGCAACAGATTTCAACCAAGTATTAAGTTAAGGGTGTGAATCATTCAGTTTGGCCCATTTTTGGAGTTTTGTGTGAAATGGGTGTGAAATTTGCTTTTTTTCCCTCAGTTTCCCTGTTTTTGAATTGTTCCAATACACACAAAGGAAATAAACACGTGTAAAGCAAAAAATATGGATTCAGTGGAAGTGGTAAATGTAATTCAAAAAGATGTACGTGCAGCTGACTGTATAAAATGTTACACCAGTACTTATTAGTGTGAGTCAATATGCCATAACAGTGCGTTGCGTGCAGATGTATTTTTGCGTGATAGTTTGGAGTAGGTGAGCGTTCGTCACATGCATCCTCGGCGTCAGGATGTCTCCCTTCTCTTTAAGGTGAGGTTGTAAAGACAAAAAAGATTTATGACTTTGAGCATGACTTAATGTTTTGGCAGATGTCCATGTTGAATGAGTGTGTGAGAGAGACTGGAGCTTGTTGACAAGTAATAACAAACTAATTTAAGATGAATTCAGTATAGGCCTAACAATAAAGTGGTAGGTGGTACGTGACGATATTCTATCTGTGATCAAATTATTCAACTAAATTATGTAAAAAAATGGATCAATTAAAACCAAAATTCTAATTTGTTTTAGAAAATAAAGGCTTTTGTGCCTAGTGTTCTGTGTTCTAGTACTAGGTTTTATCTATCACTTTTAATATAATTTAATTTAATATATTTTTTTACTTTAAATAAAGCAAGGGTTAGGTATCCACAGATATGAATGGATGATTGTATAGTATTTATTACTAATCTTTAAACATCCATGAGTGGCTTATAGAGTCATAATGACAAATATGACTGTTATGCAGCTTGTTACAAAACGACAGCCATTTGTTAATATTTAGTCACTTCACTTATTGTCAAATATTGTCAAAATGAATCACATTTTACACCTCTGCTGACGCAAACTCAAACTTATGGTTAGACTCCTCAGCTCTTCGTTCAAACATAATTTAGCGGACTTTTAAAAGGACATAATTACAGGCCCCAAAACATCTTCAAAGACAAAGAGTTTCCAGAATGTGCAGAATGTGTTTTTTCTCGCTCAAAGCATTTTTATTCGTAACATGCAGCGTGAATATATTTTTGTATATCATTTTTCACATTCATCTACATTTGAGAAATTACAGGTACAAACTGGCCGAAGAGGTCAACCATGGGTCAGCTACAGCTACCTGACGTCCCAGGGTCAAAGGTCACACTAAAGACTAAAGGTGAAAACATGTACCTCGTTACAAAAGGCATGACTCCCTGAGACTGAACGCACAGTGAGACCAAATCAAATCCTTTAGCTATTTTTAGCACAAATGAACACCAAAGATGAAGAATTATATTTTAGCTATAACATCTTCTCCGGGAGCAATCACATACAACCACAATTTAAGTGGTCACTCACTCAAAGGGAAAAACAGTCATGTATGATTTAGAATTTAATATACAAAAATTGATTGAAATCAGCAGAGTGAAATGCAACAAATACACATCTACCTTGAAGGGCTGTGTAATTAATTGAATCTTAATTGAGATTCAGTCATGTTTTTTTTTAATCAAGAGGTCCACAGCCACAGTCCACAGTGGTTTGGAGCAGAGTTCGGACTTTGGAGGAAGAAATGTTTTGTTTTAAATAAACATCTGTCTTGCTTATATTCAGGAAATGTATATTGAATATAAATTTATTTTATTTGTTTTTCATAATCAAAATCAAATAAAAATTGTGATCATCACAACGAGGGGGAAAAAAAATTATATATTTTTTGTATGATTCATTTTGACAATATTTGACAACTGTATCACCCTGCCCTCGTCTAAAGAAATACTTGACTAAAGACAGGCTCTGTGAGTCAGTTCGTCGACTAAACACGGCAAAGCACTCATGTATGTATAGCATCGACCGTGTATCTGTAGCCAAAGTGCACTGACAACACCACGAGACAAATAGAGACCACACATATGTAGACTATATATAGACAGACCATACATATATTTACATACAAATGTAAATAAACAATGAGTTAACGTATTGGTAACGGTGTTTTTATTGGTAAAAGGTCAGATTAAATTTACAATCCACACCCAATTCTAAAAATGACTCACTACATGCTTTCTCCTTCCTGATATTGTGAATATAAATTATTTCAAGTACTCCAAAAATAATTTGTTGACTAATAAGAATTTTGGTTGACCAATACACCATCGACCAATGAATGGAAAACTAAAATTCTACAGCACTGTAACTTTCCTTTACATAGTGCGAAAGGATAATACTTTACAATAATTCTAAAAAGTCATCATTGGGTATTAACATTTATAAACAACAAAACTGTCATGGCAATCTCAAGAAAAACACATACTGGTGTTTTGGGGCTCTCAATTCACAAAAAGGGCAGAATAAACCTGAATATATGCACAATTAAAGAGGACAGGGCCCATGCTGAGCTTCCAGGTAGCGAGCAAGCATGTATTTAAGCATTCTCTTTGAGGCTAAATGTGAAATGATTAAGACCTGCTTAGAAGTCAGTGCTGCTCAGTGTGTGTGAGCAGCATGGGCCTCTTTGAAGATGCTCCTATAATACTAGATGAGGAAAGGCCTTTACAGCAGTAGCAGTAGTAGTCTTAAGTGGAGGGTGCAGCTGGCCATAAAGATCCAAGATAAGTTTTCAAATTTGTGTGAGTTAGTTGAGGGACCTGACAGGACTTGCGGGGCCTGGTTGTGCTGACGCCAACCACTTGTTCCTGGCTGTCTGTGTAAGTCTTGTGTGAGGGCCCCGGGGCAGTGCATGTGTCTGTGGTGAGGAGGGAGAGAGCAGCGTTTCATGTTTGACGGGAACCATCAATAAAACAAGCAGCCATGAAATCATTGCAAGAGTCACCTCAATGGAGTTTGAGAAAGTGTACATTCTGTGTACGAAAAAATAAAATAAAATAAGAAAACATATTCTTTTGTTTTCTTACAATCAAAATAACCAATTTATGCTGACAAACATAGAAACTACACAGTTCAACTTTACATCATGCACATTTTAAGAAACTGGTAACAATGAAAACCTTTTTCCAGATTTTCAACAAAAGGTCATTCATTAAAGTGACAATTAAGTGAAAAGCCCCAAAATATAAAATATATGCCAAGATTTATTTTAGAAACTGCAAAGAAATTTCACTCATTGTGAAGAATTTTAGCTTTTCATTGTGGAATAAATTAACAATCTGAAGTGCGGCAATTAGCATGAAAAAGCAAGCAGCTTTTTTCCAGTCAATTTAACGTCAAGCTGTTTCTTGGGGCTTTTTAACCCCTTCTCTTCTCCAGCGCCTGAGCCCCCCACATTTTATGGCAGTCATTGTGCTGAGGTTCACCACAATGGCTATGGGAGGAGCAATAGGTAACTATAACATTTAGTGGCTTTAGATATGCTTCTTTCTGTGAAAATTGGTGCGCACAAGGTTTGGGCTTAAAAAAAAAGGTCATTGACTTTTGGACAAGCACCAAGACATGATGTATTTGAAGGAGGCCAAGGGCCCCCGTATTCAACAGTGTTTAAAACATTGTAACAAACTATATTTAAATCAAAATTACTTCATTTTCAGTAAAAAGTTAATCAAATTATGAAAAATTGCGGGAAATATATTAATTTATATTCACCTCATAATAATGACATTAAGAATAATTTTTAAAATTCCAAATGTAATAGCAATAATAACTAAGAAGTTAGTTTTGAATAATTTGGGATGGAATAATTATTGCTGAGTGATGAAGTGGCTAGGAGATCTGTTTTGTTTGCAATATAAGTAGACATGTCACTATAACTACAATATCAACTTTCTTTCAATAAATGATAAATGGAACAATATTTTTATGGTTCAATATTTGTATTGTGTATGTTTACTGTGCAAGAGTGGAGAACCTTTTTTTAAGTAGTATATATACTATAATTTTGAGCTGCAGACGTTGCGCTACAACCTCGAGCTGCAGAGACTTACTGAAAGTATCCTGCTTTTGGATTATTATGTCAATGGCATAAAATGGTTTCAGTATGATTGTTTATTGTTTTTCTGAAGAAATACACCACACTTCAAAGTGTGTTCTTGTGACAGAAGACTTGACAAAAAAAGTTTACAAACTAATCTTTAGAGTTTTGGGGACATTGAGTAAACCAATAGTTAGACCATCACTCTGAGATACTCAGTTCTCTCCTTGATCACGTTGTAGAGTTTTGCCAGACTCTTAAGCACACCTCCTAAATGACCCAGACCCCCCGCACGGAAGTAGAGCTCTGATCAGAGACATCAAGTCCATCCTTCACCACCCAGAGTGAAAAATGACGTCTGGAAGTGTATGATTATGCTGTGGGGCTTGTGCACATCAATCACAGGACAAATTGAACATGCAGAGCCACGCACACACGCACACTTGACCACACATTAAAAAGAGAGAAGAGGTTGATGAATGAACGTTGGTAAATTAATCTTCGCGTCCAAGAGTGTGTGTGTGTGGAGAGAGGGATGAACAGAGTTATTGGTGACGAGAAGAAAAATTGTGGACAGACCCAGGATTTAATCAAGGAAGGGTGAAGGAAGTTAAGAGATTTGCGCTGCCGTTGGTCACCGACTTTAGACTTGGTTTAAGTGTCTAAATATACTCGATTTAATTCCATTGCTTATGTAAATTAAATATGATACACAGTAAAATCAAAATGAAAAAACAAACAAACAAAAAAAACATGTGTTGTGAAAGCACACTCCAATTGACTTTAGTCTCAGTTGTACGTTTTATTTATTTGAGATTTTTTGTGTGTGGTTAATGTTTTTTTAATCTATAGCCTGCAAAATCTGAACAAGCTCCATGCCAAAATTGAAACAAATTGGGCGCAATTTCATTAAAAGATTCATAAATACTATGACAAAGATTGACCAACAAATACTAAAACAGCCCAGATGATGAGCTAAAATAAAACTTCAAAATATCGAACCAACAGGACAACTTGAACAAACACCATCTTGATTAATCCATCAAATTAGTTCATTCTTATAATAGTAAAACAACTTTTTTTTTTTTCGCAATTTCGCATTTATTCAGAACAGTCAATGCTAAGCCCTCCTCTAACTGCGTCTCATGAATACCCTCTGTTAGGCGTACACAGCGTAAATCTGTAACTTTTACCGTTGGTGGTTACGAGTGGCAGGACAAAAGTTGATAAGGCACTGCAGAAACCCATAAGGCAAGCGGCTTCAGGACAGACGCTTGTTAAAAGAGACACCACACAGAGAGTCGCGGCTGTAGACGTGAGCATTTCATCTAGTGCACTTACTAATCTTATCCTCTTTCACGGAGCGTAATTCTTCCCGTTGCCTTTATAAATCTCTCTGCTCTCCACACCTCTTCCCCTCTTTCAAAAGCAGAGACAGCAGATGTGTAGGCAGCCAAAATGACCTCTGTGATGTATAGCTTAACAAACTACGGGCATCCATCAATTGCAACCAAGCTCCATCTCTCTGTGCATGTGAGACAAAGGGCCAAGGAAGAGAAAATGCGAGATTTTGTATTCACTACAGCTCAAACACGCAGACAATACACAAACCGCGAGAATATATCTTCCTTTGACATTTTCTATCTTCATGAATGAAAGTGGCCATGATATATGTTAAAGTCCAGTGAGCAGTAGTGAGAATGAGCTGCTACTATAATGCACTGGTGTGACTACTTATAAATGTGTTCTACTTGACCTAAATACAAAGCCATACAAAGTATTAATGCTATTATAAAATATAATGTTTAGGGTTGAGACACTAACAGTTACCTGTATGTTGTCCTACTTACAGGATATGTTTTGCCTTTGCGGTCGTGGATCAGATCGATGCTGACAGACAGAACACATGCCCTCTCTCTGGTAATTGCAGGAAGCAGAGAGGAGCTGCATCAGGCACATCCTGGCACACGCCTCACCTGGATGACTTCTCCTTCGATGTTGTTTTAGTGGTTGTGGTTTTGAAGCCATCAAGCGACACATTTATCTTCAGGTGAAGCTTCCACTGCAACAGGAGAAAGGGCACAATGTACTTTTAACTGACCTTTAATTGTGAAAAATGTCTTTTTATTTCATTTTGATTGATGGACAATCTTGCCATTTGTAATGTATTTTTTGTGCTATGTTTAGCAGCATGCCTTTTGACTGTCTGATTCTTCTACTAATTGTCTCAGCAGGGCAGCTGACCAAGATGGCCGCTCAGTGACCGTGCTCCATTGACCAGAGAGAAGCAGAGGAAAACACCAAGGAGAAGTTAAATACCCCACCCATCCCTCTAACCGAGAAGTGCCAGATCTTTATTTCACTCCTTTCTAAGAGCCTTTTCTGTCTCAGTGCCCACCAATTGATTGGAAAGCACACGACAGTCCTGTTTTGTTAGACTTCAATGGAGCGTGATAATTTGGTCATTATCATCGCTGAAGGAACAGGTTGGGGCTCAGACAGGGTTTCATTGGGGGCCTTTAAAGCACATGCACACACACTTTCAGTGTGGGAAAAGAAAGCTTCTAAAGGAGGGACAGCTGTTTGGGTGGCTCAGGGTGGTGATCAGGTTAAAGGGAAGAAGGCCTACTGTAAAGTCCACCTGTGCATTTGGCCAGGCCCAGGGCAAAGCAGCAGCCAGCGTGGGACCCTATAATTTAGTCAGAACCACTGAGAGATGACATTAGAATCTGTTTAGAAAATTAAACAAGAAAAAAACTACTGTAGTAAGTATATTATACCAAGTATTTATTTTTTACATTTTTAATTCAATTATTTTACTCTTTGTTTTCTTTAAAGGCCTCATTGAACCACTCACACAACCACAATGCTTCTCCTTTCCCAATATATACATACAACACTACACTAGTCATACGATGTATTTGCATACTGCTGTCAATATTAATTTTGAGCACTTTCAATCACCATGTATAATCAGTGGACTTGTGTGTTGCTGAATTAAGCAAATTAAAGACGTGATTAACTTTTCTTCTGCCATGTGTGTCCACTGTCCAGCTGACTTTATTTGGACTAATAGAGAACAAAGGAGACGAGGAGAGGGCAGGGGAGCAGTTAATACCACACAAATGAATCAAATGGATTAAAGCCCTCCATTTTATTAAATCTGAATTTCAAATGAAACGCTCCCCCCACCATCTCATATGGCTGTTCATTTATTATAGAGACTGACATGATTTCTAACTTTGCATTTCTTTATTCTGACCGTCTTTAAAGAACAGATAAGTGATAATAGTACATGAAGTGATTTTACTTCTTTGTTTTAACATATGCACAGGCATGGGTAGTTATCTAAAAGCTTACATTTGTTTTGTGTCCATTGAGGTAAAATTGCAGAGGCAGTAGTGGTGTCCTCCTCTCCCTCCCCCAAGGTAGACTCCATACGCCCCAAGGACAGGATGGGACGGTCCGGTACAACCTCTCATCCATCAGCCTCTGACTGAATGCAACACATCAGTGAAAACTGTAAGGAAGACAAAACAAGACTGTCGTTTGCAGCACACTCACAATTAGATGGTACGAACCTCACTTTAAAAATGAACCTTGGTTTGTTTTGGTTTAGATTTGCGACAGGTCAAAATTTAATCATTTTACGTGCGCTTTGTTTGGGAAAGATAAATTGCAGTCCTATAACACTCTTTTATAAAGTTATGAGAAGCCGATTTGTTCAGTGTGTATAGTGTCAAGTGAATCCAGTCAGTCTGGCTACTTTCCGGATTATTCAGCTCCTTTGGTGAAATACTTTTTACCTGTTGCCATCCGGGGAGCCTGTAGGCTGCAACGTCACGTTTTGATTTACGACTCTCTCGGGTACTGTCTTGGAGACGTTCAAAAGCTGAACTCTGATTGGATAAAGGGCTGTCCGCGGCTCTTCAAAGCCACTCAACTGTATTTCTGAGCGCCAGAGAGGCAACTACCAGAGAGTTGTTCTGTTCAGTCTCAGAACAAACACACTCTTCAGGAACACAAAGCAGTTCAGAGCGCACAATGGCAGCGACTCTGCTCGGGGTATGTTCACTATTTAAGAATTTAAATTATCTCTAAATGTATAGATATTTGGCTATCTGTATAAAATATTCTAATCTTAATTAATTAGGCTAGTGCTTTTACCATCATAATAATAACAACAATGATAATAATAATATCAATAGTAATCAGGAAAGAAAACTGTTTTGCGCCCTCGTATTTTACGCACAGTCCTAAAATGTCTGTATTTGTCCCCCAGGAAGAGCCCCGGCTCGGCAGCACCCCTCTGGCCATGCTGGCTGCAACGTGCAGCAGAATCGGGGAGCCTGGTCCTTCATGTTCACCGACTTTGTCTGACGGAGCCCCCGGATTTGCCAAGGGTTTTCAACCTTGGAAACTGAACGCTCCTGGCAGCAGTAATTTGGGCACCTGCCTAACGTCAGTTAATGTCACATCTGGGATTCACAAAAGTAGCAATACAGGGCTGATGAATAGTAGTGCCTTTTCGACTACCAGCACAGCAGTTGGGAATGATTATAACGGGTACCACAGCCCCGTGGCTTCCGGGGGTATCCCAGATGCATCACACGCACAGAGGCCCCTGTTTTGGACTAAGTTCCCACAGGGTGTTGAGGGTCTTGGAAGCGTTTATCCGAGGGTGCACGCGCATCCTTATGAGTCCTGGTTCAAGCCTGTCGGAGAAGTCAGTAATGGGCACGCTTCCTGGTGGGAAATGGGGCCTGGTTGGGTGGACACGCAAAGCTCAACCGGCATAGGAGCTCCAAGCGGCTTCAGCCCTGAATACAACCCGCTGACTCACCACACCTTCAGCTCCGGTGCTTCTCAGTCCATTCTCCCCGGGACACAGCCTCTGTTTGACAGCCTCAGACCCGGCCACACATTTACAGAGTCGGGTTCTGCTTCTCTAGCGCTGAGCGCCAGCCCCGTGCTGTCCGCACCTGCTGCGCCTCGTTCATCCTCTCGGCGCTACGCAGGACGTGCCACGTGCGACTGTCCGAACTGCCAGGAAGCTGAGAGCTTAGGACAAGGGGGCACGAGCCCACGGCGCAGAGGGCTCCACAGCTGCCACATCCCAGGCTGCGGGAAAGTTTACGGAAAGACGTCGCACCTAAAAGCTCACCTGCGCTGGCACACTGGTGAGCGCCCTTTCGTCTGTAACTGGCTCTTCTGTGGGAAGAGGTTTACGCGCTCAGACGAACTCCAGCGTCACTTACGCACGCACACAGGCGAGAAGCGCTTCGAGTGCACCGTGTGCCACAAGCGCTTCATGCGCTCTGACCACCTGAGCAAGCACGTGAAGACGCACAGCTCGGAGGAAGGAGCTGAACATGCATTTGGCAAAAGCGCCAGTGACACTGAGAACAGCGCGTGCAGCAGTCCCGGACTGTCCTCTGAGCAGCGCGTGCGTGACTTAAACCAGAGCACAGGATCTGAGGGAACTGTGGAGTAACCCTGTTTCTACTGGGGGCATACGGGTTTGTTGTGGACCTGCTGCAAACTGTGAACTCTGAAAACTCAGGCACTTTATCATAAACTTTGTGTCTTTACCTCAACTTTTTCTAAATAAATACTAGCAGAAGTATTTAGTCATGACGCATGTGTTATTCTTTCATATTAGGTCTATTTTGCTACCTAGTATTATATTTTATAGACCTTTAAGAAAAACAAAACAAAACACGGAGACCTACATCATCGAAAATAAAACTGTACGCTTACATCATGTAAAAAAATCTGGCTTTATTGTTATGTAAAAACACGTTTGCTACAGTAAAGTTGAAATTCAAACAAAAAAATGCCTTTCAGATGAGATGAATATTGCTAAATTGTTATGATTAAAATAAAATACAATTAATAACTGACGAAAAACTCCAAGCGTCTTGGATTACTAAGAAAAGAAATATTTAAAAAAATAAATAATTAGTGTTTCTCACTTAACAAGAACAATCATGATAGCTATAACGTGCTTATTATTGCTGTAAACAAGAATGCAGTAAATAAAGGTTTTAAAAGTATAACAAAACTTATCTAACAAGCATGTGAACAGCTTTAGTGCACACGTTTTCAAATCACCTCTCATAGCAGCATTTTAGCTGTGAATACTTCTGAGATGCATTATACTGTCTATATCCAGTGTTATGACTGTTATACCCATGTCTGCATACACTTTGTCTAATGCCCATAAAACGTTGGTCCATATAACACCTAGTACCCAGTAGTACAAAGCAACAATTGTTCAAGTGCAAGTTTAACCAATAAAACTAAAATCCATAAAAATCATGAACATAAACAAACTTAAAAAAAAAAAAAAGTGAGCTATGCTAATATAATAAAAACGAAAATGCCAACATTTAAACTACTCAGAAGTCTATTAAATATCAGAACTTTTAAAACAGTGTAGTTCTCCAGTATAGCCACATCGGGGCAGACTAAGCTAAAGATGCTGTGTGCTTTGGCAACATCAGATCACTGCCACTCTAAAATGGATCATAAATAAAATGCCCTGAATGAGCGCAAATTTGAATGTAAATCCACATAAGCATTTAAGAGCAAGTAACAGCTTTTTGTGCTTTCTGAATTTTAAGTCTGTAAGTTTAAAATGTTATAAACCAGATGAAAGCATTAGACTTCAGTCCAGGTTCTGACTTTGTGCAGTTGCATCTTAATGCCAGGGGTCACTGTAGGGCATTTTGGGGGCCTGGATGTTCATCTCCACTGGTCGATCTGGTGGTCTGTCCCTTCTGTAGGTTACTGTCTTCTCATTTGTTTTAGGGATGTAAGAGAGATCCTGAAAGTGATCACAAAACATTGTATTACTCTCTTGTATATACAAATGTATTCCAACGTTCACTCAAAGCACTGACATCACTCAGTCAAAATGTTTTGCAGTAAAATGTGAAATGTTTTCTGTCCATTTCAAATTTTCTTAAAGGCAATTAAGCCGTAGCCTAATCAAGTCAATTTTGTGTTTTGCCCCCTGTTTTATACACTACAATTATTGTGCCACTACTAAGAATAAGACAGATTCACAGCACATTGCTTAACCATATCTCCAGACAATTATTCTGTGTGCAGCAGTACATTAGAAAAGTACAGATGTGGTACAGATATGGTTTAGTACAAATCCTGGGTCCAGACCAAACTAACGGAGGCTACATCTGACACTTTTAAACACATCTGCCCCCTTGTAGACCCAGGCCTATATATATATATAGGCCTGTATATATATATATATATATATATATATATATATATATATATATACAGTTAGTTGAGCGCACCTTATCAGTGCAATTGTAGACGCCATCTGTAGCAGTGCCCCCTGGTGGCCGATGCCTTTTCTGAAGCAGCAGCCTAGACACAGCTACCACCACCAGCCCACACAAGACAGTCAGAGCACAGACACACAGGAAGGTTCCCACCCGACCACTGCTGGGACACTCTGAAAAAAAGATAAACATTATTTAATAATTGCTCATACATTTTGTAAATGAAATAGAACTTCAAAAAGAAATGTTTTGTAATACATTTGAGTAGCTTTGTAATGTACGTATCAGGTCCAGAGGGAGAGTATAAAACTATGAAGCTGGCCAAAAATACAGAAGTAATGTAACTGAATTTCGATAAACAGAACAGATGTGTGTCCATAGATGTGTGTAGGGGCCTTATTGGCAGCAGTGTAAATGGTGCTGCTGTGTCCTGTTATCGGCAGTGAGGTTGCTGGAGAGCATGTGTGGATGACAGGCCCATCACTGAGCACAAAGAGCCCAAAGAGAGCTCTGACATTTGGTAACAGTAACCATGGAGACCTGGCTCCTGCTTCACCCGGGAGGAGTGGGCGTAAGCAGGAGCCGGTCCTGCTGGTGAAGGGGTATCAGGATCAGGGCGATGGGGAAAAATACAATGAAGAGTGCAGTTCCATAAACATAAAATAAGGATACAGTAACACTGAAAAGTGCTTAACCTGGCGCATGGTGTGATAGGAGTTTTGTGTGGCAGCAGAAAAGTACTAAAGTGAGCTGGAATCTGAGAGGAAATGTGAAATACAGCTGTAACATGACAGCAAGCTGCTGAGTCAAAATCTCCAGGGTGCACTGGAGACGCAGTGGTAGCAGCGGAAGTGACCTGAATGAAGTGTTTGAGTGTGTTTATACCTGCCCTTGTGTTAATGTGGAGCTCAGCCTGTCCAGCCTCTGTCGTTAGTTGAAATGGATAGCGACAGTTGTTATTACTGACGTACATGCATTGGACCCACTTATCCCCTGTTTGACCTGGCAGGAGAGGGCGAAATGGAGAACGTTAGTCCTGGGAATACATCCTTACAGCTTACTAAAAACAAAATAGTTGAGAACAGTATAACATTGTGTCATTTTTAGAGGCAGTGATAAGTAAAGTCCTTGCAATAAAAAGTGGCTAGTTTTTCAAATATATATACACCATAAATAAGGATCCATTGTATATCCATTGTACCCCTAAAGCTTTGTCTCACACTCCAAGTACCTCCTAACTCGGGTATTAGGCAAATGTCATTTATTGCTTATTTTTGGTTTTGATTATACTGATGTCCAAAATCATCCAAAATGTTCAACGTCACCTTTTTTAATCTAAAAACCATTCCAAGTATCCCTGGTAAGTGTGTGTAGAATTCCTAAAATCCCAATACCCTTGAAACACTGCTCTAAATAACTGTAAATAACTGACATCAAACCTCTTTGGGAAGTTTTGTTTGAGATCATTCTTGTGCCCCTGGTGAATCATATCAGTGCATAATGACAATGAAGACAATGAAGAAATATTAAAGTTATGGCAATAAAAACATACCATTATCAGTGTAGTGGACTGAAGTGGTACATGTCTTATTGCAGCGACCTCCTTCTTTGTTACTAAGGCCGTAGGCAACATGGCAGACCACACAGTTCCTAGAGGGATTGACAAAACAAAAAAATGTAGTTTGAAAGCCAATGGACAACCCCACACATTCACCGGAAATGTGCACAAACTCACATGTTTGACTGGCAGGTGCTTTGGAAGGCAGGACATCTCTCACAGAAGCTTCCAGAGCGCCAGGAGTCGCTGCACACGCACCTGCCACAGACGCACTCACCGTGGCCACTACACAGCGAACCGTCGGGGGATTGGCAGCTTGAGGAGGAAGCAGGGCATTCACAGCTATCGCCTGTCCATTCATTTTTACATACACACTCACCAAGAACACAGTCACCACGCCCTAAGGAAGGTTAGTAGACTATTAGCACACAGTAATGTTTTTTGTGTTAATTAAGGATAACATTGCAACCACCTACTTATTATTGCATGAACTGCAGTCTTATTTGCAATTATCTCGACTTCTATTACTACTTTTGATCAGGAAAGCCTAATAAGAGTTGCAGTGGAGATGTTCTGTTGTCTAACTACCTCCATTTCACTCTTCAGTCATCAACAAAAACTGTTCTACTTTTCTTCTCTTTCCACCTATTATCCTGTCTGGACAACATCAGTGTAAAGGTTTCTATAAGGAGATCTGTCTAGGAATGAGAGGGTCACTGGTTTAGAGCACCTTGCATTCCCATCTCCCACACTAGTCCAGTTACAGTATTATTACTAGTTGCGATGGAGCGTCAAACATCTGCCAAAACTCAACACAACTGGTTTGCTGTGACAATCCCTGATTAAAAGGGAACAACCAAATGAGATTCAAATTCACCGCCATAATTAAGTTTGAGTTAATAATCTGCAGTTCATTTTCCAGTGGTCATAGTGTTATCCCTTATGAGTGTATTTGTCTATTACCTCCACACATTAGCCCTCTGAAGTACGGACATGAGAAGTCGTCTTTCTCACAGTATTTCCCGTAGACAATGCCCAGGCGGCTCTGGTCACACACACATCTCCCGCACTCACAAACTCCTCGCCCGTTGCAGATCAGGTCCGACCCGGCAGATCGGCAGTTCATGTTGAAGTTTGAGTCCCTCTGCTCTTGGCCTGTCTCTTCACATAATGTCTGCCCACTGTTTTGGCAGTGTCCGGCTGATTCACAATGGCACCGACACTTGGAGCGGATTCTGATCACACTGGACTCATTGTAACCCACAGG
The DNA here is from genome assembly GCA_019453435.1 of Rhinogobius similis. Lineage (NCBI taxonomy): Eukaryota > Metazoa > Chordata > Actinopteri > Gobiiformes > Gobiidae > Rhinogobius > Rhinogobius similis. The sequence goes on from CM033635.1 coordinate 20,613,562, forward strand.
TTGGACAATCACTGATATGTTTTCATCTTCACCATTGTCGGGGCAGCTGTGCATTCCAACAGTGATGTTAAAGTAAACCTGCAACAGAGGAAAGAAAATAACGAAATATTTTCCTAATTTGGTGGAAAGTATTGAACTTCATGCAGGGCTGGTTACCATGTGACCAACCCAAGTCATCCAAGCTATGTAGAGGAAGATAAGTCACCTATCTGAGCAAACTTGTTCGTGTTCAGAGTAATAAATATTGGACAACTGACAACAAGTGCCCAGTTGCTTTTGGAAATGTGAAGGAACTGAATACACCTGCACTGAAAATTTGTAAGAAGAAGATAATGGACAATGCTGCATGTGAAATGTGTTTCGTGTTTAAGTTAAACACTTTTGGCTTTGCTCCGCGCCGCTAAACAAACCAAACACAAGCCGGCGAGCTTGTGTCAAACCGCATGTGCTCCGTGACGAAAACAAAACACGCGTGTGAGTGCTAAAAAAAGTTAACTGGGCCAAACATTTCACCAAACTATTAAAAAGCACTTGAGGGCACAGGATCAACACCAGCAGCTCCATCTGTCTCCTTAAAGATGAATTACCATGGTGAAGTTCGTTGGCTATTGGACATTCGACAGATATTCAGATATTCGTTTTGCATTGTTATTTAGGAACGGTCAACAAATTATTTAACAGGAAAGTGAAGTGAAAGCAAATTTAATGTGAACATTTTTAATATATATAGAAATGCTGCTGAATCAGCTAATGATTGTGTGCATGTTTAGGGACTGTCAAAATGTTTTTTTTTCTTCAGTAACTTTGAGGGCATTTGACCCAGTCACCCCAAATAGGATATTGCTTCCATCTCAGGGCTATAGGACTCAGCCCTTCAAATCATCTTTTAAAAGCTTGTTACAATTTTTAAATCTTTTTTTTTTAGTTTTTCTTCAATAGCTTTTAGGGCATTTGACACAGTGACCCCAAATGACCTTGGAATGTTGCTCCCACCTCAGGGCTATGGGGCTCAGCTCAATAATGTATTTAGAGCTGTGAAATAGTACAATTATTTAATTTTCACAAGAAAATGTGCAAAAATACTTCAAAATAGACATGTTAATAATGACTAATAATAAGGCACACAATGTGATTAATTGTGATTAATCAGATTAATTTCTTTAATCATTTGACAGCGCTGTTCTTCAATCTTGTAAAAATAGAAATATGTTTGGAATGTAGTAGAGCAGTTAAAATAGAAACCTGTCTTCAAGGTAATGTCAAGACCTCTTCAGTAATGTAATAATATAGGCCTCTATTTCAGGTGGAGTATATTTACCGTCTGGCCCGGCTGCACTCCGGAGCAGCTCTGTTGGTTTGTAGTAGAGCCGTTGGGACAGAGGGGAGACACGGACACCCAGAACCTGCTGGACACCCTGTCGTCCAAAGACACTGCCACGGCCACTTCGGAGAGCAGCTTCTACATGGACACAGAACAGATCATTTAAACGTTTATAAAGCTAAACAACTACCACACATAAGACAAGAGCTGCTGGAAAATGCCTCTTTAAACATGTCATTTTCTGCCATGATGGCCCAGACATCAAGATGTTACTACTCCTGCATTAGGTTATGCATAACCTATACGTTTTGGAGTAAAGCGTTTACTTACATTTACTTGTTTGGAAATAAAGAATAGTGTTAGTTAAAGACAGTCTGTCTTTGTTCAACTAAATAGCGGACTAAAGAAATAAACTTCAATATACTTTTGAGCATTTAATTAAAATCAGTATTGTTTATATTCAGAAAATTTAAGTTGAAAGCCATTTTTATCCCTTTCTAATTTTAAAAACTATTTTTCGCTGCCCAGCAGTGGTGGATAGTTTCAAAGTACAAAATTCCTGTGCTTAAGTATTATGGGTATCTGTATTTTACTTAAGTTGTTTTTCCAGTGGATACTTTTTAATATGAGGAGTTATTTTAGCACCTTCATGGTGACATCCAAACTAAAGATTTTGAATTCAAGCCCTAACTTTGAGCAAACATAAATTAAAAATTAAGAAAGTGATTCAAATTGATTCTTGTTGATCAAAGATCTTTACCAAAATCACTACATTGAATGCCTTAATAGTTCTCAAAATCTGTCTGAAAGAACACGTTTAACTTAAATAGATTTTTGAATGCGATAATTTTACTTTTGTACATTATTGCACATGTGTCGGTACTTCGCCTTAAGTAATAAAATTGAGTTCTTCTACCACCACTGTGGCCCTACCAAAGTCTATCTATTCTTGAACAAGAAGAGGACCTTTCCATCACCTGATTTCACACAGTATAATAAAAGTGAAGGACCATGCAAAAGTATACAGGGATAAAAAGGATTGAACCGACAATCTTTCCGTTAATGGACCAGCTACAAAAATCAAATCCATTGTGAAAAGTGTGAATTATTTGACACAGAAGAACTGTGTGATTTATTTTAGTTGTCACAAAGTTGCCCCCAGGAAAGCTCTTTTGTTATGCTTCCTTTCTGTGGTACCAGGGAGGCTTATGGGAAAAAGAAGGTGGGGCCCAAAATAGCATCATTGTATTCATTCATGATTACACAGGCAGTTTTCAGCAGAGATCTGATAGCTATTATAAAGCCCTGCTCTGTCCAAGACATCCAGCCTGTGTGTGCCTGGATATGTGTATTCTGCAGATTCCCTCTGAAAACAATGTGTTACTGTGCCTGAGGGCCGATTGTAGCCTCGCCTGCTGCCAAGTGAACAAGCACATAAAACATCTATCCCTCACTTTCCTCAAATTTATACTGATATTTTGGCCAAAAGTGCATACAGTATACATTTTACAATTTGATGAACAACTTCTTTTTGCATGTAGGATTAGCTGTGCCAATCAAAGTCCGCTGGCTCAGCAAATCATTACATCTCTAATATGGTGAGAGTCTACTGTATTGATTTTGACCTGTCTCTAACCTCTGCCTTTCCTTTCTACTTTGTCCAGAGGCTAAATAACACAAGAAGTACTCTAAAAATGATTCACTCTTCCAGGATAAAAAGGGCGGATGCTGAGTAAGCTTTGTACCTTGTATGCGCCCACCACCAGCTCTATGAGGTTGGAAGCCTGGAACAGTCCAAGCTTTCCCAGATATGTCCCTGGCAGCAAGCGCACCAATTCCTGAAAAAATAAAAAAAAGCATACATTATTCATATGTAGAGGGATATTTAGAGAGAAGACAGTTAAATGTACAAAGCCTTACCTCGTACCACTGATATTGCTGTTTTTCCACAGCAAAAATAGAATAAATATGATTTTCAAGCAGCTTGTCCGACAGCTGGCCCAAACTGGGATGGTCCTACGAGGAAAATAATTGTTTTATTTGTATAGATTTTTCTATTTTGTAAGCTTTTGTAAATCATTACTTTGCACTCACCATCTCTGTACTCGCAGTGTAGATATTGTTCTCGAGGTGACACAGTCCATCATTGGGCATCACAATACCAGCCAGCCTGCTGTCCAGAGCCAGGTGAGAGGGTTGATCCGTCATCAGCAGCAATAAACGCTTTGCTGTGGGTCGCCAACCCACAGCTTTCTAAGCCACACAGAAGCGCACATGTTACCAAAGACTGTTAATTTATCTCTGTTTTAACACTTAATAGTAATTAATTATATACGGATGCCCACTTTATACTATGGGATTATTCTACTTTGGTATATAAATTTGTACAAGGAATAGTTTTAGTATGAGTTATGTCAACAATAGGCTTGTAACAAGAAGCACAATTTATTTTTAATCAAGTACATATGTGGTAAGGAATGTAGCATTCGTCATTCAAATTGAACTAGTTCCCACGTTAATCTGCTTTTTCTGTAGCACCCAATTAGAGAGAAGCAGCTAATTCTTCCAGTGACTGGGGCTGTTTTTGTCTGTGACTCGTCAAACAAGGAGAGGAAAATAGTGTCTACAGCCTAAGTGTGTATTTAAGGAAACCTAGGATGCTTTTATTCTCTGCGTGAGATAATGGAAAGGCTATTTTTAGAGTCACGACCACAGTGGTGTTCCCTGCTTGGGTCCTGGATGTTCTGAATCATTGGCCTCCTGCAGTCTAACTTTCACTAAGCATGGCCCGGATTCCTGGGTGACTCGCTAAAGCTGAGTCACCAGTCACTTGAACTACTGGACAAGACAGACTTTGTGTGATAGTGAGATGGCCCTGTGACAATATGAAGATATAGTTATATTGAGGTTCAGTACATATCTGTTTGATGCAGTTCTTTTTTCACACAAACAAAAAATATAAAGAAAGAAACAAACTAACTAACTCACTAAATGAGCCTCTTTCTGGTTTTGAGTCAGAAACAGAAAGAATTTAACCAATCATAGAGACATACAAACTCTCAGAGGAAGCAAGTACATTTAGTCATCTCTTTAAGTAATATACAGTTAGTGAGAGTGAATAAAAAAATAATTGAAATGGTGATTGTGATCTAAGAAAATAATAAAAGAAAATTACGATTCAGATTAAGTTCAATCATCGCAATTATTGCAATTAGATAGAAAACCTCAATCTCCAGCTGTTAAAAACATTCCGCATGTGTGATTACATTTTAAAAATTAAATTAAATTAAAAACCCTTTACTAGACTTTGTGCCAGACCAATTTTTTTTTTTGCTTCCTGGTATTTTTTATACCAGATGCCCTTATTGACACAGTCATTTAAATTTGATCTGGGTAAAATGTATGTGATAATTCACATGTCATTTTCTAAAAAGAGTTAGGGTTAGGTTTAGAAGCAGGTATTTTGGTTAAGGTTAATGCTTTGGGGTAGGTTTAGGAACCGGGTCTTGGCAAAACTGCATTGAGGAAAAACGTGATATTTTGAGGACTTTTGACCATTCATTGTCCAAGATATAATATTTTGTTTTGAATTGTTTAATGCTATGGCAACAACGCAAGATTTTCTTTGTAACCTATGTATATGGACACAAATATAACTTATATAAATAAGCTATAAATGAAACACAACCTGCAAAGTAGTCTTTTCTCAGGCCAATATATCTCTTATTCTAGCTAAGTTTACACATTTAGTTTATACCTGGCAGACAGCAGCTTGCAGCATTGCATCCAGGCCTCCTTCTGGTGTGTCCATGTTTCCAGAGATGCGCTGCCGTTTGATCACACGTGTAAATTCACTCATATTTCCGGTCATACTTAGAACATGATGGAAGCCGTGAGCAGGCCGACAGCGGACCTCATAATCACTGTGTTGAATAGTAGAAAGGTATTAGGGGTGTATTTTATTAATAACATTTTTCCTAAATAATAACATGAAACGGGAAGGCAAAAATCTTATACTGAGAGAGACTGATCATATTTATCATATTTGAACATACATAAAGTATTCTAAAGGTGAAGTAACAGATTTTATGGGTGCAATCACTTTTTTTGTCCAAGTTTGGTCCTGGTTTGAGCCCAGTTTAGTTCTGATGTAGACTTGGTTTGGTCCTGTTCAAGTCCTGGTCTAGTCCAGTTCCAGGTGTAGTCTCACTTAAATATAATGTTTTTTATGTGGTGTGTGTGCAAGTGTCAATACACCCAAGATGTGTCTCTATACAATATTAACCCAGATAAAATAAATATCTATTGTTTTAAGTGTCTTACCTGCAGGGGTTATTTAATTTAGTGGGATGAACGTTGATGTAAGGGGAGACTGGTTTATCCACAAAAGAGCCAAAGCCAAGCCAAAGGTCTGAAGAGTGCTGCATCATCCGTAGAGAAAGTGCAACACCGACAGTCTTCAACTTGAGACAAAAACAAAAGTCTTGTTCACCAAAAGCTAATAATCCTTAATGCGTATGCTATTAAGCTAAAAAGCACATACATGATCCAGGTTTTCCTGCATTGAAGCTGACACATCCACCAGATAGTACAGATCCACGGGGTAGCGATCAAGTTGCTTAACAGCCACAATAACGCTGGCCTGTGAGCCTAAGACAAAACATGTTAGTCCAAATATACCATAATGTACAGTATAAAGGTGCATAGAATAGAACCTGGGTCCAGTTGGACGCTGATGTCCTGAGGTGTCACTTGAGTGCCGCTGATGGTGGCGTCCACTTCTACTTTGGTCTCTGACTGCTCCATAAACTCTTGTCCACAGCCTTTCAAAAGCAGGTTTTCGGCCAGATCACAGCGGTAGTTGGATGCTGCGCCTTCTAGAAAGCCCTAAATGTTCAAGAATATTGAGACAAACATCTTTAGAATTTCAGCCCACATTCAAAACAAATTTTAACGACAATATCCTACAAATCCATTCTTATCTTGTCTGATAAAGACCACACGCTTTGACTTAACAGAGAGAGTCTGGAATCATATCCTGCCTGTCCAATTTCAAATGGGCATGATTGAGACGCGGATTCTTGACAATCATGCCTTCTTACAAGTAAAAAAGGGAAAAAAAACACCATGGAGGACTACGAAACGTTGTAGATTTCATCGTGAATCCTCATGCTATCAACACTAAGCTATTATGTATCTAAGCAAAACAAAGTTATTTATTTTGTTCTGAATATTATGAGAATATTCAAGGTAGATGTTTTCCGCATTTGAGTGACACATGCAACAACTTAGCGACTGTGGTTGGACCTGCCCAAGTTAGGAGAGATTTTTTGACACCTTTTACAGTCTAATTCCAGACCTTTCACACAGAATGTAGAAGGGACTGGCTGGTCATCCACTTCTAAAGCTACTATCATAATCCTAGCAGGAAAATCTACTTAGTTTTAAAAATATTTATTTACAGTGAACATTGCATTGTTTAAGTGGGTTGTCCATCATTAACTTTGTCTTATTCATTGCATACTTTTTAAGGTTTATAAATAGCATAGAGAGTGTAAGTCATATGAAATAAACAAATGTTGTTGCATTATGAATAAACAAGTTCCTTTAGACTTTTGGCAAAATCCCTTTTCCTGAAAACAGCCACCACGTCACGCCTCACAGCTTTAGAGAGGATTAGTGACCTTTGCTAAGTCTCAAAACTTCCAAGTTGTGCTTTGTAATGGCAGACAAGGTAAGGTTCATGAGAGGAAATGCACAGGAGTGTTTTAAATAAAATGTATAATGAGCAATTTTACAGCTTTTGAAGGTCATTTGTTGTTTGACACTAAGGAGACAAATCTAGTGATCTAGTGTGTAGACTAAACATGTTGGCTCCAAATGCTTGGGCTTTTGTTGGCACATGAGAAACAAGACACAGAGAGATTCACATGCACACCGGCAGAGGCGTTTAAGGTTAGAGGGCAAGCTACAGGGATCAGTCACGACCATTATCGCCACATTAGTGGATCACATAAGGAATAGAGTGAGTCTTGCCAAGGGTTGAAAGCAGTCTTCCTTGGAAGTACATATACAATCAAACCAGACCACTTAATAAATCCACTGGTGGCTCTTAAACTGCAGTACAAGCAGGCGTTCTTGGGCTCTAAAAGCAGAGTTTCAACATCATACATATATCTAGTCCAGTGAGTATATGTAGAAATAGCAGTTAGTAGTTCCATAATCTCTAAATTCTGTTTAGTTTTTAAATCAAAATTTTTCAGGTGTCTTCAAGTCCACGACATTGTCCGCACTCAGTTCCTTTCATTTCCCTTGAAACCAGACATTTGCTCTATTTACGAGTGTCTGATGCCTAAACCTCCCAGTCCTGTCCAAGTTGTATAGAATCATTCAGGCCAGTAGTTGTTTGTCATTTCTCCCTCTTAAAAACCAATGGGGAGAGGATCTAAACTTAAATTTAACTGATGAAAATTGGCAAAGACCCATTCATAAAATATACACATCCTCCATCTGTGTCGGGCACAGATTAATACAATTTAAAGTGTTTAATCGATTGCACCTTTCCAGGACAAAACTGTCAAGAATTTACCCTCACGTGGACCCTACTTGTATAAGATGTCGGCAAGCTCTTGCTTCGTCGGTAGATAGGTTTTGATCCTGTCCAAGTTTGCATTTATTTTGGGCTGAAAGTTTCAACACACTCTCCTATACCTGTAAAGGGAAAATGGACCCAAACCCTGTTGTGCTGATATTCGGAGTAGTACATATCAATGGAATTTCAAACGATCATTCACAATTAATAGAATTTTCTTCATTACTGGCTCGTCGTTGAATTCTTACAAACTGGAAATCTTGGGTGAGTGAAACAATCATCTCTTGTCATATGAATCACTTATCTCCAATAACACACATTTATTCAGACACATATTTATACCTCTTTGAAGCACCAGGCACACTGTGGTCCACGTTTGAGGCATTCAGTACAAGAAGTGAGGCTTGAAGACCAACACACACTGTCACCTGGAAAAAAGACAAACATTGAGAAAAAAATAATCTGCACTTTGCATATGAATGATTGTGAATCTGTGTAGAGGGCCAAAGACAAGCCAAGACCAAATACAGACACTTTGAAGGTTAAAAAGCAAAACTTACACTTTCATTATGGCCCATTGAAAACTTTTAGCTAAGCAGTGGAAGCGTGGACAGGTTCTTAACATATTTTTGAACAACTTATTGCATTCCATTATAAATCTATCTTATAACTAAAAGCCTTCGGTCACTGAATCAAACTATTTGTAAACGTACTCAAACCATAACCAAACTTACCGGAGAAGTAGTATTAGAATAGTACTATGCTGTGCTTCTAGTAGTATTATAAGAGGCTTTAAGATCTTAGTTTATATAAATGTATCCCCTTACAATAGCTGTGTTAAGCAGACAAAGTACACCAAACCTAAAGGAACCTGGTGTACCTCCATGTGATGGGATTAATGATTTGTGTAGGCTGTTTATCCACTAAAATCCAATTTTCCAGTGAATTTGAGTGACATGGTTGGTATGTAGGACAGGCTGCAGGTCTGAGCATCACTAACAACCCACTAACAAGCTGCAGTGACCCAATTACAGCTCAGTGGCCTCTGGCAGCAGCACACTGAATAGATGAAGCCTTTAACTCCCAATTACAACTCATCAATACAACTGAGAGAGAGGTGCAGTTAGGACTGTTAATGTTTATATAAACATCTGGATACTGATTTAACACTGGACAAGAATGAGCAACTTCATTTTATGAGTAACCTGTTTACAAAAAATGACAACCAGAAGGAAATCAAAATTAAGCTAAAAATGCACAAAAAAACGTAAACGTATTATTTTTTTATTTCTGATTTAAATACAAATAAAAGACTGCTACAGACGTCTATCCAGCAAAATAGAGATTTTTTCCCCTGTGGTAACCCTAAAAAGGGTAAAGCAAAAAAAAGAAAGGATTTGTTCATTTTGGTTAAGTTTCATTTATTTAGTCATACTACATGACTACAAGTTTCACATCCACAAGTGAGAGTACTCTACTCTTCATGTGAGTAAGAAGTCTGGATAAATGGGCAGGGTTTTGTAAGAAACCGCAACAGGTCTAATTTGCCACTTTTGTAAAAAACAAAAAAAACAAACAAAAAAAACAAGAACTAGCAATTCCCATTGGAAGTGCTGCAAGGGATGTGGGCTCAAGTGTGAGCACACATACTTTTAACACGTAATCTTCAGAACTTTACTGGGGTCAGGGATGACCCCCTCAGTAGGGTCTGGAAGATGACATTGATGGTTTGACATCGCGCAGTCTCAGGAAGCGTCATTGTCCGCGGATATGATGTCATTAGTCCAAATGAGTCCACTTACCGGGTCTGGGGACTCGAGAGCACAAAGCGACCACCATCAGCAAACATAAGAAGGCAGGGTGGAAGCTGCGCAGCCAAGACTTCATCTTCTCCTCATCGGGCAGAAGAAGGAAGGAGACCGGAGAGCGGGACACGGCTACTGCTGCTGGGGATGCGGTGGAGCGCCGGTCATGAACAATAGCCACGAGTGAAGGCGCATGGTCCAGCAGTAACCTCGTCTAATCCCACAGAGGCATTCACAGCCCCGCTGAAATCAGCTTAAACCACGACAAGACGTGGAATAATCGGGTGAGGGTGGCGGCAGAGGCGCGGGTCCCTCCGTGGGTTTCCATTCAGCTGCAGGTGCGTGTCCCAGTGTGCGGACAAGTTCTTCACAGCGCGCTTTGGGCCACACGTGAATGCGGGTCCTGACCAACACGCGGACTGAACATCTCTCAATAAAACCAGCAGTGACCGAGTGCCATGGAAACGACGCACGAGTTATCAGCGAAGAGGGAGGGTGCAAGTGAAGGGAGGGACAAAATAAGGAGACAGGCGAGAGAGACGAGGGCAGAGGAGCCGCTGGAGGCGGCAGCATTCCGAGCCACCGTGGCCTTGAATTCAGTTCACTTGTTTATATTGCTTCTTCAGGGAGCCATCCACGAGAACTCTCAGAGTAAGCACTCATGTGTGTGATTTATAACATAGGTCCTACAGTACACTGCAGGCCTTTGTCATAAGCAAGTTCTACTCATTTTCCAACTAAGGGATTCACATTTTTCTCAGTCTATTACGTAGTTACCAGTGAATTAGGGTAGCCTATGAAAATTATCAGATCAACTTTTTTTTAACAGCAAAAGTAAAATAAAGGAATAAGAACGACGTAACTTGTCTGCAGCTGCAGTTTGCCTAAAGACCATCTGTGCCCTTACAGTATGTTTCAGTAGGCAGACAAAAGCCCCTATGCATAGTGGCAATAAACTGTTTTTCTCCACATGCAGTTCTCATTACTGTGTGAACCAAAAGCTGCTTGAGACTGAAGCCACTAGTCCTATATGTTTCTACCAGTGTTTTGGATTATGGTGAATTGATGATGTGAGTGAACAAGGGTCACAAAAAGCCTGGCTTTCTCAGAAAGGGCTCTCAGGCTGGTGCTCAGGAGACGAAGGTCCCGAGATCCATTGTGCAATGACACAGAGTAACCTCGCCCTGCCGGCTGCTCCGCTAAACATGAGCCAAAAAGTTTTGCCAAACAAATGAAGAAAGTTGAGCAGGGTATAATAGTCTACATTTTGCCGTGTCTGGATTTTTGGCAGGACCACTGAAAAAAACGATGTTTCACTTGGCAGAAAGCCAAACTGTGACTACGCCAATAATGCATACATTTAGAGTCCCCAATCTGCTCTGTTTGACCTCACTGTGGTGCTTGGATTGTGGCCAGCCAAGCCTCTTATTCATTCAGATTATTTGGGAATTTGGCAGAGGGAGTGCTAACCCCTCCCCAAACATCCACCCCATGCCCTCCACTCACAATTATGCTAATGATGCAAACACATGCGGCAGCCTTTTATTAAGTGTGTGAAAGTGGTCTTCAGAAAACGTTTATTCAAGTACAAAAACTTTACTAATGTTAAATGGAATTTAACATAACATAGAAATTTAAATTGAAATCATTTTCTAATACGTGTACATTATACTACAACTACTTCTGTCCCTCTTTGATGACCTGCATGTTCTCTGTTCTGTTTTCCATCTAAGTGGATTTTGCTTTCGTCATCAACCTTAAACATACACAGTACGTCAATCATTGTGTCACACCTGACCAGGGCTCCTGGGCATTAACCTGGGGTCTTCTGAAAGATGAGGTTAAAGGGAGGGTTTTTCTTACTCTCTTACTTACATAGTTTAGAGACAAGTTGATTTACATGCATTATCTCCTAAAAAAAGCAAATAACTACTAAATGCTAATTGTCCAATCATCATTACTGTAATACCAAACAGAGCTTAATCTTAAATTGAAAGACTAGATTTGTCTTTCAAAAGATTTTTTAGACAATGTGAAATTTAGTTCCTTAAGATCTCTCAGATTTCCCCAATGGAGTGATGTGGAGAAGAAGAGATGGACTGGTTTCCTTCTGCTAATGGACTCTTTTGTAAACATCGCTGACCTTATCAATACTGTTTAGCATCAAGATTCAGGTGACAGCAGATCGTTGCAAAGTTCAACAAAACCCTTATCCTTTTTTGGTCTCTATCGCCCCCCCTCTCTCCCTGCCTCTCCTCTCCTCTGTTTGTGTTAGCAGTCCACTGGGCTTCTCATCACGCTGGTCTGGTCCCATCACTCTGCGCACATAAACACTTTTTTTGTCCTTTTACAGTGCATCAACCCTACTGTGTCACCTGCCTGCTGGTGTTTCCCCCAATAATCACATTGTCTCCTCTTGGTCAGTTTCGCCAACACTTTTCCATTAGCTGCACATTCTTTGGTTCGCACACTTGAGGGGAGGACAAAACCAGGGTCAAAGGTCACATGGGAGCTAGATGAGTTTCCAAATGTGATCATCAGGGAAGGTAAAAGGAACAAACTAATTATTAGTTTCAGTAGGTACCATCCCTTTTTGGATTTATGAAGCATTTACGCTTAACTAGAAGAGCCTCAGTTTTGAATCAGGCCTTGCATGAAATATTTTACAGAGTAACTGACTGGATGTTTTATAAAGAGTCAAACCCCACTATTTGAAATATTCTTACAGATATTTTTACTTCCCCCACCTACGTTACATAAATGAAAGGTGCGCTTTGATTTAAATGTCATTTTGGAGGAGGGATTTGACTCAAAAACAAATTCACCTTGTGACTGCATCAGAAGTTAACGTTCCAACTTCCTGTTTTGTGCTTGTAACCACTTTAACCACTTTGTCCTCATTCTCATGTCCTCAGTAAATATATGTTAAGTTTTAACAATTTAATTCTATATTCAAATCTAAGAACCATATTCAAAATGATTAATAATGCCGCTCCACCTCCATTGAAACATTTGTTAAATTTTGCTCTGAACAAACCACCCGGTCCACTGCTCACAGAAAGTGCACAATCCCAGAAAGATTATCTGCCTTTGCACAATCAGCCTTTTCATTTATAACGATCAGACAGTGGAACCACAGTATAACATTTTCTGTACATTTATTTTTTCATTGACCTTTATTTAACCAAGAAAGTTCCACTGAGATTCAGCATCTCTTTTCAGGGAGTTCTGGCTCCAGAGGGGAGGAGCCTATTGTACATGTTTTTAGCGGTGGGGAAACCAGAGCACAGGAGGAAACCCACACACGGGCAGAACATGCAAAATCCCCACAGAAAGGCCCCAACTTCTTGCTGTGAGGTACTAAACACTGTGCATTCCTTAATCATTTCACACAAGACAACTATATTTTTCAATGCAAAAATGTGCATATTGGGTTGCTCGGTGGCAACGGTTCCTGCCTCCCAATAAGGAGATTGAGAGTTCGAATCCTGGACCAGACCAACATCACACAATCTCTCTGAGTGGAGTCTGTATGCCCTCCCCGTGTTACCGTGACTTCTGGGATAGGCTCCGGTCACTCGCAACCCCTAACAGGAGCGAGCGGTAGAAAATGAATGAATGATGTATACTGTAACTATTTTGGGAATTTTAGGAATGTCATTTATTTGAAACTGTGACATTTTATTGTGTATTTTACAGTGCTAATGTTAACAACTGGCTAAGTTAGTTGTAATGGGCTCTATGCATGGGCTTCATTTTTTAAAATGACTGGCTCTTTGTATCACTGAGTACGTGATACCAGTTTAATTCATTACTTTGGGTTTTTTGCCAAGTCAGTCTAAAATGAAGAAACACTGACCGTGATCAGGTAGTGAACAGTGAGTTGTGGTGTTAAAGACTTTACAGAAGAGGTGAATACTTCATCAAACACTTAAAAAATAAACAGCCCAACTCACATTCCATGCACAGAGCTATTGTAATGGAAGCCTAAGTGTACGTGTTTACTGTTGTGTTCTGCCCAGGGACTGCAGATGGAAAGTAGCAGTAGCTAACTCTGCTGCAGATCATCTTTTCTTTTGTAATAAATTTGTAAACGGTCCCTGACAAATAAAAACTTAACTAAATAAAACTTAAAGCGCTATGTAACTAAATTAAAGGTGCACTGTGTAATTTTTCTTTTGGGTCTGCCACCTTTTACCTGGAATGTTCTGCTGTATGACATTACACATAAATGCATAACATTTCCATAGAGACGGGCAAGTGGTGTACCATCAACCAGAAAAGTTACATAGTACACCTTTAAAAGAAAAATATTATGCCTTTTTAGCCTTCAAAACGTGCTCTTGAGTACCTTGAATTTGCCATCTCGTGTTTTGAAACTTTTTTTTTTTAATTATTGATTAACTTACAGGATTTATCAGCCTCTGTGAAATGACACTTACTGAGTACATCCAGCCAGTAGATGGCACCTAGTGCTTCCACAATTTTGTGAAGTTAGTGCCAAACAGAGGCTAGATACGGGTTAGCGGGAGCAGTAATAGTGATTAGAAGGCAGAAATACTCTTAAAATACTTAAAACAGTGGAATATTCTCAGACAAGTGTCGTATGAAATCTGAAAATACATCCCGGAACAAGAAAGTTCAGCAGGAAGTGTTTTGGACGATCAAAACAGTGTGAATGCTGAATTCAACTTCAGGTATGTTTTTGATGACGGAACATTGTTAAATGGGGTTAAAAGCTCAAAAAAGTCACTGTAGCAGTAAACGTGTCCTTTAACATATGTAAATCCCAAACAAAGAGTGCCCAATTTAATGGAAAATCATGAATGTGTACAAATTTATTGAAACCAATTAAACATTGTTTCTTCCATTACTGACTCCTTAAGGGTGGAGTTAGTAATCTTGTTATAAACTTATAAAAATATCTGCATAGACACCACATGACAACCCAGAGAAATCCCCCGCCCATGTGACAATAGGAATTGTCTGTGCAAAAGTCTTACCATATGAAGACCACAATACCCATACACCTCTGCTTTTGTGATGAAACTGCACAGCTTCCTGCTATGACTTCTATTCAAAGTAACCAAAAGGGGCAGGTGCTCTACATGAGACTTTCAGTATGTCTGCTTTCTGCGGAAGTGCATAACCTCGACAAGCTTGTTTGGTTTGGCTCTTGAATAAAACAGAGGTAAGAAATGACTGTGAGTAACATACCTCGGTAAAGGGAACAAGGATTAAACATTGCTTTGTGGTTTCATGACTGGGACGGGACCATGTAGTTAGATTAAGGAAAACATCCGCTAGCTGCCTTCTGGATAAGACCTAGGAAAGCCCATGGTTTGTAATATGTCAACACAGACATTTGCATGGACAGTCAGTGGCCTTGTGGTCCAGCTAGCACACAACATCTACAAGTACACTTACATTTCACTGAACCACCAGAATGACTGTCAAGACACTACAGCACAACAACAGTGAGACAGACTGTGGTCAGAAAGTCCAGCTACAAGTCCACTATATACATTTGGGTGAACAAATATTTACTGAAAACATAAATATATATTTTAATAGAGGCATATTTAAACATTTAAGCAAACAAAAACATAATCATTTGGGGGTGTAAGTAAGAGTAACGTTACTTTAAAATAGTATTATTTAAGTAGAAGTAAAAACAGAAAAAAAAGAGTAACAGTGTGGACATAAAATGTTGTAATTTAATATTGTGAACTATCTATCTATCTATCTATCTATCTATCTATCTATCTATCTATCTATCTATCTATCTATCTATCTATCTATCTATCGATCTATCTAATTTAAATTTTACTTCTGAAACCAAGCAGTAGGCGGTCTGTGTTAAGCTGTGTTAAGAGTGTTAACTCATAAAAATTAAAATGCTTTTTGGGGATTTATAGGCTTGTGCCTGTGAAAAGAGATTTTTTCCCCCCTATAAAGATTAGGGAATGTTTTGGACACAGAAGTGCACTTGTGCTTGCAATGTGAAAGTGAATGCAATTATTTCAAAAAAATGAAACCGCTCATGATTTTTCTTAATATCACCTTTTCCACTCAGCAGGGAGTCGGACATTTGTCATTCACTGTAATTCCATTATAGTCAACACAGCAAGCATGCCAGCTCTGAGTGAAGAAAGTGGGTAGAAAAAGGAGACAGGTCACACGGTCTCAAGGACTTTTAGAGACTGTGTTGGTATCTTCAGGGAAATAGCACATTTGAAATTCAGGGAGGGGTGACAATGATATACCCTGGTGCGGTTCAGTATCCAGTCCAATCTATATATGCATACACCCTCACACCACAGGCACCACCCAGCTCAGATTCCTCTTACACAACCTCAGCAGTCATAAAGACCACTGCTCCCGTTCGCAGGTAAAACAGCCACTATATACTTTCTCAAACAATGGATAATTAGAAATAAATAAAAAAGGTAAAACAATAGTCAACATTGAGCCTGTGCAGGTTGTCCAGTAACAGTGTGATTACGACCTTAGCCTTAGCCTTGATATGATTATGACAACACTGTCCCTGTATTTTACAACAATAAAAACTATTTGTGACGTGAAAGTGCCAGATTAAAGGCCACCACTGCAATAGCCACTAGATGGTGATAGAGATATTAAACTGAATGATGATGATTAAAGTACTTAATTAATAAATGGCCTGTGCTGTATTAGCATACTTCTGCCATGCAGGCATTAAAAAAACATAGATTGTTTATCTTTATGTTGTTTTATCATGAGCAGAAGAATCTAGTAGCCAAAACATGGCTTCCGGTGAGTCAGTGGTTTCTGGGAAAGAACAAATTACTTTGACCTACAAAAGGACAAAGGATGGGCCTGACATAAGGCAGGTTTGATTAAAAGAGGGATTTCTGGTCACTCTTGGTCATTCTGAAGAATACAGTAGTAATGACATTCCTCAAACACTACAGTAGCTTTCAATTTCAGGAGAAAAACTACAGAATTGTATTTCTTTCTTCCCAGCAAAGCAGGCCTGTTCATTCCTTGATATCAAAGACTCACTGTATCAAGAGCGATAAGAGAGACCAAGTCCATTTCACTGTATCCAAGACAAGTTATTTATTGACCAGTTGGTTCACAGAAGAGTCAGTTTACTTTATTTTCAAAAAAACACAACAAAACAAAACAAAAAAACAATCACAGACTTTTGTCACAGGATCAATTGATTGATTGATTGATTGATGTAATAGAAAAAAACAAAAATGTATACCAGTAGGTCAACAGAGCTTCTGATGTATTTATACAATTATTTGTTGTACTGCATTCACTCTCACTAACTCATTCATGCACCAGCGTTCATGGTCACTGGAGGCAAGGTGGGTAAAGTGTCTAGCACAAGGACACAATGACAGTATGGAATTGTTTGAGTGGGAAAGTGCTCTCACCGCAAAGCCAAGTGTTGCCCCACCACATCACCAGGTGCTCCCAGTAGTCTCCTATTCGAGCACTAACACGGCTAAACTATGCTTATCTTATGAGATCAGACAAGATCAGACGAGATTGAACATTCCTGAAGTGGTGTGGTAAATGACTGGGCATTGTCCGGTCCCTCACCTCCACTGACGCTGGAATCACCTTCAACCACCTGCACACTCCATTTAGAATAAGAGAAGGAAAATATAAAATATTCTATTGATGTCTTGGCCATGTCTTCTATTGGTTCTTTTGGCCAGACAGGATAGTTTGAGGTAAAGGGTGGATGAGAAAGCGGTACTTAAACTACATGTTACATACTAAACTATGTTGAGTTTACCCATTAAATCAGATGAAATTTAGAAGACAGAATGACCTTCACAAAATACATCTGTTTTTGTATAATATTTATTTTATATATCTTGGCCTGATGGTTTATAAATCATAGGCTGTGGATCTGTCCAACAATGTAACAATGTGTCAGTGTAGTTTCAAACCAGTGTAACTCCACAATGTACTGCGTCCACTTTCCTACATTTGACGCTGCTCTAGTTATTCATCCTGGGAATCGGCACCTTCAGGATACTCTTACATCACCTCTACAACTGAGTGTGTCCACACCAAATCCATTTTGCCCCTCAAATAACGCCCATTAGTATGCGTCATTCAAAAACATGTCATCCTTGCACGCCTCATTTCAAGTTTCAGAATTTGCTGGACTAACAGGGACGGACGTTGTTTTATGTGTGCCTTTGATACGGCTCATTAATGTGTGCTGACATGGTCCCAGGGTCCACACACAGCTGCTTGTGTTGGTGGACTTTTGGAAAAGCAGGGAGTTTCCTTCCTGGGTGAAACACTGTCATCTAGGAGTGACAGAGGAGGGGCAGGAAAACACCAACTCAACCTTTTGCTTTCACAGTATTGGGCTTAACTACTGGTCTGTGAAGTGTAAATAGATTAAGGGGATAAAGGGGCTTTCTCTCATGATGATACGCTTTGTTAGACAAGCCAGAGTAACTCTACGAAGTGAAAGCGAATGTTAGAAGTTAAAAGTTAACAGGCTACATCATTTCTGTTGAAAAGGTATAAGCAGACACTTCAACGTAGAAGCTGAGCTGAATAAAAAACATGGCAAAAATTATCATGTTAATAAAAATGAATATATAAAGTATTAAATGATAAGGACAGACTGCAGTGTGGTGGTCTTTTTAATGATGCAGCAATGTCAAGTGGGTGATGTTTATGGCTGTGGCAGCTACGATAAAAGCAGAGTCACCGCAATGTTACACAGCAGCTCGATGAAAAAATGTAGCAAAATAGTTACACTAATTTAATGACATAACATACCTAACGCTTTGTCATTATGTATGTTGTAATATTGGAACATATATTTAAATATAAATATTACATGTACATGGATTTTAGCTCTTGCTGTGTGATGTAGCCCTCTAGTGGCCATTCAACAGAAATGCTAGTACGTAAAAAGTGTGACGTACATTACCCAAACAAGTGAAGGGAAAATTACGCAAAAATTGTTTGTCTTACAAGAACATGGGATGGGCAAGTTAAGGTTATATTTGAGCTGATTCCATTGGATTGAAATCTGCTTATCAAGTTCTTCCCGTCTGCCCCAGAGGTGCACTGTGTAGGTGTAGCACCTCTGTCCTGTGGAGATGGGTCCAATTTCACTGTGAGAGGAGAACATGACTCTGCTATGGGACTGTCTTGGATCAGTCCCACATTGCCTTTGAGCATTACTAATAATGTGTGTGTATGTGCTAGCTGTGGTCCCTAATGTGAAGTGTTTAATACTTAATAAGCCTTGTTTACTTGGCAGCGTGGTTGTCCACACTGCTTATTCAGATTTATGCTGGAAAAACTCCACATGGAGGAACAGAATTTGCTGCATTTAGGGGTCAGTTGTAAAAAAGAAAGTGTATAAATAGAAACTCTAAATTTATTTACTGAAATATTGAAAGTGCCTAAAGTTTCTTGTGAGATAACAAGAAGAGAGAAGTGTTTATATGAAAGCCACTGATTCATAGGGGAATCAAAATACATCCTATATATGAAAAAGTGCGTATAGTGTAGTGGCCAGGTGCTCTTCAAGGATCCAGGCGGTACAGAAGGCATACATACACCTATATATGTGTACACTAGAGAGTGCACTTTGCTAGAAACTCATGAGGCGAAGGAGAAAAAGTCGGCAAAAGTCCCTGGTACCACTGTGGTCCCTAGCACTGTGGTTCCAGGCACTGTGGTTCTGGGCACTGTGGTCCCTGGCACTGTGGTCCCTGGCACTGTTGTCCTTAGCACTGTGGTCCCTGGCACTGTGGTCCCTAGCACTGTGGTTCCAGGCACTGTGGTTCTGGGCACTGTGGACCTTGGCACTGTGGTCCCTGGCACTGTGGTTCCAGGCACTGTGGTTCTGGGCACTGTGGTCCCTGGCACTGTGGTCCCTGGCACTGTGGTCCCTGGCACTGTGGTCCCTAGCACTGTGGTTCCAGGCACTGTGGTTCTGGGCACTGTGCAATGTACATGCAAGGATGCCATATTTGCCCCACAAGTGAAGGAAAATTAATCCTGCTGATCAATTAGCCTCTTGATCAATATCTCTCTCAGGAATAGTCTACCAGAGCTTACAAATTGAACCTGTCATCATTCACTTCTATTATTTATGATACATAAAATTTAAGTCACAAATTGGCTTGTGTGTAAACCCTGTTTGACCAATTTATGCCAGTAAAAATAATGGGGTTGACTCAAGCGGTGCTGACTCTGAAATGGCCTGGGAGCACTCCATGCCTGTTAGCGCTTTAGAGCCATATATAATGTCTAAATGGGTGTTTACATTCTAAAAACGCCAATATATAGACATTTAAGTGGAACCACCGCTATTTGACTGGTTAGCCACATGGACATTTGGGATCATGAAGACAAATGACAATAGCCACTAAAACAGCACCAATAAATTAGTAAGTTAAAGAAATCGTATGCAAAATTGACTCATGAACTTTCAACAATGTTATAAAGGTGTTCCCACACCAGTAACTTACTCAGAGTTTTTATTTTTATTTTTGATTGATTCATGCATATTTGAGTAATCATTTATTGTCCTGTATCTGTTTTCACTTCAACACATAACCCCGCCCACTGCTCTGTACTTACATTCAAAGTTCAAAGTTGAAAGCAGTTTTGAACAGGAAGTCAACATTTTTCAGTGTACAATGTCTTTCTAGAACAGCAGTTCCCAACCTGGGGGGAAGAGCTTTGTCTGGTCAGAGTGAAAATCTCAAACAAATAATTGGAAATTGGACGTGGGAACATACAAAACACAATTGGAATGTATGTGTTTGAAATAAATGCGTCTCAGTTATAATTTTTATCATGTAATGCATTTGTTGGGGCCACAGCTTTGGACTGGGGGGCCCCGACAAGTCTCCAGTTCACACAGGGGAAAAAGGTTGGGAACCACTGTTCTAGGAGGCACTTTCATCACAAGATATTAACATCATAAAGTTGTTATTGTAGTAAAATATGCCATTAAAAATATGTGCATCTCATGAGCAGTGATACACCACATTAAACTAAGGTTCTTTTTTGGAGCTCATTTTTATGGGACTGGATCACTTGTTTTGGAATTTTTTTGGTCACTTGTTACTCACTGGAAATCTGGTAACTTGACCCTTAGTTGCTTGAAAAGGCTTGGGACACCTGCTTGAGAAAATAAAGGAAAATGTAAAATGCAGATTTATGTATTCAAGATATAATATGCTTTAAAGGCATGTGCCGCATTCAATCTCCAAAGTCACACGCACTCAACAAAGGTAGTACCACCACACACATGTCCCATATATAAAAGCATTCAGCACATTTATTGTTTAGCACAAAAAAACAAACCACTAATTAGCCAAATAGGGCGTCCCATTCTCACTGGCCCATTCGTCCTTTACAGTGACCTTTCACACTTCATGAGCATTAATTAAGCAAACAGCGTGTAACCTTTGACCTTGCGTGTCCAACCTTTCTCATCCTATGCTTAGCAGGCTCCTGTTGGGTGCTGACAAAGGCTACACTGGCGCTGACTTGCTTTGGCTCCGAAGCATTGTAGAGCAGCTGTTTAGGTACACCATGCAACATAAATCACCTCACCCTTTGCACGTGTACATTTTCATATCATTTTTAATGCATTATCTTATGTCGTTTCCTATGAGTACAATTTACATTCATATACTGTTCTTGAATGCTCACAGATAGTGATAGAAATTACATCTGTAGCTGTAATTTCTAGGGAATTCATTGATTTTGATTGTCTTTGATTGTTGCAGCATATCCTGTAAGTCAGAAAGTATTGATTGATAATTCAGTCCAGGCTCCTTGTCTTTGCCTTGTCTTGCCATTCAGGTCTGCAGGGATTCCCCCAATTCCAATGCAGCCTATTACCTTTCCTTCTACAATCCTTGTTCTTTTGCCATACCACTTTTAACTCAAAATGCAACCACTTCTCAAAGTTCAGGCAGCGCTGAAACACAACCACTTAGAAAAGCGTGATTTTAATTTGAAGTTGGTACATCTGTGGCTCACCAGGGGCTTCAGTAAATTATGCAAAAACTGACTCTGTGCTTATCAAAAATGCACCTTATTTGTGTTTGTGTTGGGTAATTAATTTGTGTTATATGTAACTGCTTAATTGTGCCTACAAGAGTGTTTGTAATACAGAGGGTTAATGGTGAGCATTTAACATAGTTCACTTGAATGAAGTGCAGTGCCACATTTTTTTCGGCTTTAACTTCAGTGCTGTATGTTTAGTCATATGCATTAGGCTAGTAATCATCACATCTCAAAAACACTTCTAATAGGTTAGTAGGTAAACAGGAATGAAGCTGAGACAAAAATCATTGCTAGTTATACTAATTTCCTCATTATTCTTTTCGAATGCAGAACACTGCATGGTATAAACAGTAATTGAGTAAATAATACTTTCATGTAATGTTATTTGAAGAAAATTATCAAAATTGGCATCAGAATTCTACAAAGTTGGTATTGAGATCGACCTATGTCTTTTCCCTCATGCATAGTCGTTTTGGATACTGTTTTATTTTGAATTACTTGAGTTTCTATTATGCAGTTTTCATTTTAACAAGAATGTCTATTGGACTGCTTCTGTTAAACCCACAAATTTTAAGTGGAAGAGGGAATATGTCAACGACATCCAGGTGCCTTAGTGATGTCACTCAGCTGACATACCTTCCTCACCTGTTGCTGTCGCTACCACCAAAAAGCACAGCCTCAAAGTCAGCCCCAAAAAAGGACTTTCGATCCCCTTCTCTGCTCCTGTCTCCAGGGACAACCAGGGGATTGACATATGCCTGGCGCTCCAGTCATTATAGGCCAGCGACCATATATGTCCTAATGATTCAGGGGCCCACAAATAGCACAGGGTACCACTGAGGAGCTTATAATGGGCCTCTGGGGACAGCGCACTTCCAGGCACCTCCTGCTAACTCCTGTCTTTATCCACTTAGCTAAATAGAGCTCCATACATCTAGAGCCCTGGGCCAATAATATGAGTGAGTTGAGGTCCATTCCAGCAATATGTCATTGTATTCCTCAGGGTTTCTCATCATTCTTTTGTCTAATAATACCACCAAGGGGACAATAGGAAGATTGAACTCAATCTTAGAATTTTTTTTACTAGAAATATTTGAGTTTGATGCCCTGATCCAGACTGCAGTATCAGAAAACTCACAGAACCAAAACAGAAACAAGACACTGCACATTCACGTATCACACCTACTGCACTGTGAAATGTTTGCATCGCAACACTCAAACGTAATAGATAAAGTGGCAAATGGAGAGGGTAAATGGCCAGACGGTGTGGGCTGAGACTCAGTGAGAACGACAAGCAAATTCACTGCTATTGATCAGAGCGTACTACATTTTAGGCACTAGGCCAATGGTTGCATCTTATTTCAGTCCAATACAAGCCTATTGAACTCAACCAAGTGCAGCTCGCAGTCCTGAGCCCCTGCCATAAACTATAAGTTACGTAACAAAGCAAGGGCTGGTCTCCTCAGATGGGCCAATGAAAAAGCTGTTATACGTTAATTAATTACAATGTTAATAATAAATTACACTTTGGAAAGAAGGTGAAAATAAGGCAGCAACAAAACAAGAAAAAATAAACATTTAAGTGCACAGAGATTAACCAATAAACAAAACCACTCCAAGTCATTATCTGCAACAACACTACAGAATCTTTCCACTTGAGAGCTGAGCATAGTGCTTTTACCTCAGCCATCTCAGCACAATTTAACAGCAACGTGCCTTCAAATAGTAAGTGGATTTGATTAAACCAACGATACGGCCACAAAGTCATGAAACATGCATGAGCCCAAGAGAAAATAAAGCCATGCAGCTTTGCTTTGGTCAAATTGTCTATATAATTTCTGGTACTCAAATGAGCCACATGGAGAGAGGGATAAAACAAAAAATAAAACAAATAACTCAAAACATGCTTTTAGGCTTGATTTAGGCTGCAGTGAAGGAGGGACATATCTGACATTAAATATTAGACCTATCAACTTAAATATTAGGCATATCAACTTAAATGACTCACTAAACAATAACAAAGAGTGTTTGCAATACATTTTTAATGTAGGTTAATTGTGATCATTTGGGGGGAAAAGAAGCAAAATACAAAACAAGCAGGCGTATATTATTATAGTCTACAGGCTGGACGCAGAGTATAATGTTTTGTGTGCGTGGTTGAAGACTGATTCATTCCGCACCAAATACTCAGGCAAAAGTGTGTTAAACTCCTAGGCTGTTTGACAGCCAACTTGGGGGCAACTCACTGACTTCCCAACAGTTGTACTTGTTTTAGCGTGACGTAAGCAACAGTCAACAAGAAGCGTGCTCTCCGCTGTCCTCAGCAGTCACCACAGACCAGGACAGCGCGCACGTGTGGAGGAGAGATCACCCCTTTAGAGCTGAGCGCGTGTTTGGCACTCACACTCAGAACCTGGAGAGTGATGGATCACGGATATGCTGTTCTGCTGTTCGCATTTTACTTTTAATTCTCATCGAGGAGTTTTGACTTTCCATCTTACCTGGTTTATCCTGTGAGGGTTTGAAGTGTAACCTTGGAGCGCCCAAAGCTGGACCAGCCGATTGTCTGTTCGCCGCCTCTGCCGCTGGAGCTGGAGAGATGCGCGGGGCACGATGTGCTCCAGTCGGAAGATCCTGTGGAGCCTGCTGTTGCTGTCCGTGCTGGAGGTGGGCCTGGGTGTGGCCAGCATCGTCCTGGGGGCCGTGGCAATCAGCGCTGTCCGGGGAGTTCACAAACCGCACCAGGGCGACGCTTCCCCGGTCTGGAGCGGGCTCTGTGTAAGTCCTGCTGAGACAAGTAGGCCTAGTCTTTTGAGAGTTCCACAAAGGTTTAAAAAAAAAACTTTTTATATCTACTTAAAAGCAACATATATAGTGCAGTTAGCACTATATCTAATAAGAATAGTGGGCTAAAACACAACCTTCTTTAGTGCAGTGGACGGTCAGCATTCATTGTCATTATATTTTGGGACATTTCTGACGTGCACATTGTTCTAAGGGTGAAACAATACTAGACATAAGTTTTGCCAATGTTTTGCATCTGTGAGAATCTATGTGTGATGTGGCCAACATACGTTTAATTTATGAATAGATTATACAATCAATGGCAGCATGTGCTGTGCATGTTCAACCAGTTGCTGAATCAGCCACTCCTGGCCCATGGTCATGTAAAGGTGACATCTGATGTTAACTGCTTCCAGTCAGAGATATAGAAAATCGACCTACTGTCACCAGTAAAACACATTTATTTTTACATGGTAATAATGGAGTATGGCAACAATTTTATTAGTTTCCAAAGGCCACTCTGCAGGTCAACTCAGCTTTGTTGTAGTTTATTCTGAAGCAGTGATTCAGTCTGGAACAGTTTCCCTGAAGATGTGAGACAAGCCCCCACTGACAATGTTTAAATCCAGGCTAAAGTCATTTTTGTTTAGATGTGCATACGACTGAAAGATCTATCTGCACTCTTCTCTTTTAAAGCGTTTTATTTTAAAATGATTCTGTGAGTCTTTTTGTGTTTTATGATTTTAATGCAACTTTTCCTGTTATGTAACGCACTTTGAATTGTGCTCTACAAATAAACTTGCCTTGCCTTGATTCCAGCGCTTGAGTCCACCATGACACGCTCACGTTTATCTTTCTATCTTTGGTGCAAACTATGAAAAATAAGTTGTATCTTTTCTAAAAGTTTCTCACTGACTTGTGCACTTTTTTTTTTTGTCTCTGCAGTTTCTGGTCTGTGGGATGTGTGGGGTGCTGTGTGCTCGCAAGAGAACAGGGCTTATTGTAAGTATATTATACAATGTACCATGTAGGCTATAAGCTCGCAAAATGGATATCTTGTACAAATATACATAATTCTCAAGTAACTTAAATTATTCTTAACATTATAATGTAAATGAAATGAAATACAAAAAACATATCTGTGGTATGTTGCTATTAATATTTCTTTAGAAAACGACCACCTACCCCAAGAATGCCTTTAAAATAAGCTCAAAATACATACGATCTATAATTGAACCAATATCTTTATTGTAATCTAAGTTCATGATCAAAAATGTATTCAGTCTTTTCAAACCCAGCCTAAGGAGAGCATCTGTCGAGCAGTTCCAGTGTGAAGAGAGTACAAGAGACAACCAGTCACCTCTCCGGCTTTTTCTGTCACTCTTTTTTTCTTTGCTTAGCTCCACTCTCCCTCCGAGTCCTCATGTTTCTCCCTGACTGTCTGTCTATGTGTCTTTGTCTGCTATAGATCAATGTTGGCACGATCTCTTGCAACATCAACCTTTTAGCATCTCACTTCACAAAACAAAACCAATCCCAAATCTATTTAACTGTCCCATTCATTTTGATGCCTCCTATTTACTAACATTCTTCTAGTCAGAAAGCTTCCCTTGCATCGCCCTGTCTACCTCTGGGACAGTGATTGCATTAGGTTGGTTAGGCTCCGGACTCCTGCCAGCCGATCTCAACACTTCAGCGGGTAATGACTGAAACCGGAGATGCCCTTTTCCATGCGGTTAGAGACATCTACGCTGGGAGCAATGAAAAAAGGCAGCCTTCAAAACAAAACACATCACACACACCAAAACAGTTGGTAGCAAAATCCATGCAGACGTCGATTAATCATGCTACAAAGAAACCAAAACATTATTTATCACAAAGGAAAATTACTTGGAGCTGAGTGATATTGCCAGTTATTGCTATGAAAATTTGTGATAGATTTTGCACATAGTCAGTGATGTAAGCATATTTATAGCACTTGCAGGGATTCCACATGCAGCCAGATCCAATTTTCTAATAGGAAATGAAATTTATTTTGACTGATTTTCATTCCTCATCACCACAGCCCCACCACTCTTAACAGATAAATGACAAAGATGGAAGTTCAGTTTTAAAATCCTATTGCATCTCATCACATTTTGTCAGCTTGCTTACAGTTTGGGAATTGAGAGCATAAATCTAGACATGTCCAGTAACATGAGCGTCTCACTCTCTCCCCCGTCTGACTCATAGATGATCCTGTTTTCAGCCTGCTGTATCTGCGGTCTGATCGGTGGAATCCTCAACTTCCAGTTTGTCCGTGCACTCAGCAAAAGACCAAGTTCCATGCATTCTGTTCACCTGGCAGCAATGACTCTCGCATGCCTGGGTATGAATAAGTTAATATTTTTGTTTACATGTTCAGGCGCTGAGCTTTTAGAGTAAAGATCCTTCTTAGTCATGGGAAAGACCAACACTCAACTCATATTTATTCAACTTCAGCACTTTAAATTAATAACAATAGGCATTTTCACACATAACACTTCTAAGAACTAAGTCCCTATTATCCTGTTTAGTCAGAGGAACCACCCAGTCCCTCTTGTGTGTGTTCACACAGTAACAGTGGCTGAAAGTGGGTCTAACCATCATTAAAATATTTAAATAAGTTAGGAATACAAATCATTTTTTCCTTCATCCTGCTCCTTTTGAGCTCTGTAAACCTGCACATAAAACTGTGCACAAAAGGCTTAACAATGAAATTAACAATAAAACACAGTTATTCATAATTTTAGTTACTGCTTACTAATATTATGTCAAATGTATTTCTCTTTTGCATCAAAACAGCTTGTCCAAGTCAGAAAATTAATGAAACATATTCCCAAAAGGTAATGCTATAAATGTACTTTTTAACAAAAAGGTTCATGGTCTGACTAGAAAGTACTTGCCCCAGAGTCCCCAAAGTGTGGCCTCAGTCTCTAGTTCCTACTCTGTGTGAATGTGTTGGAATAAAAATTAAAAAAAGCACCAGGAACTGAAGAAGGTTCCTACACTGCGAAAACACAAGACAAGACTACAATGGTTAATTCACTGATCTGTGTGGTTGGATTTGGCTCTGTATGGCAGTAATTTAGAATTCCATTTGTCTTATCTTGCCTATTACTATCTTCAATATTTAATCCAGGGTTGTTGTCAAATCACAATTGTTTGAGTCTGAGTCACCCTCAAGTCCTCATTGTCTCAGCCCAAGTCACGTAGAACTAGTCCAAGTAGAGTCCAAGTCGAGTTCTTTGGTTTTCTAGTGCATGTCCAAGTCCTCATTGTTCAAGTCTGAGCCATACTGTGAATTTTCATAGCTAATATAACGTCCAAGTTCTCTTACCTGAACCTCACGTTGAGTCACACGTCACTGCCATCCCAAACTCACAAATCCAAACTGAGTCATCTGTCATTATGTTCGAGTCGAGTCACAAGTTTTGAAAACTGGAACATAAAACATTGCATGATGTTTAGCTTATTATTTTATTTTGTAATCTTTTTTACCCTCTGTGTTTTCTTTAGGGATATCGTCTTGCACATTGTCAACGTGGCTCACTTGTCGGCTAGCCAGCTCCGAACAGCAGAGGATGTTTTTGGAAAGGGAACACTCACTGCATCACTCTCATGAGATGACCGACAAGGTGGGACATGAGGATAAAAAACTTCCCTTAGTTTGCAGTATTATGGGTGTTTACTTTTTTCTCTCAACAGGAGACCCTGGACAATTCTAGTAGTAACGGAATTCCTCAAATCTCCTACAATGGACACACAGCAATATCACCGTGACGACACATTATACTAGATAACAATAATACAGCTCCCATCAATAGAGAAACAGCTTGTGATTCTTCCTTTATATCTTCAGGCATTATGGTCCTGACTGTAGGGATACTTCAGGTGTGTTTGGTTGGTTTGGTTTACTGCTGAAGTGCAACGGCATTTGGCCGATTAGCCAAATTACATATTAAATATGCAATTCATTTTTATGCTCAGTTAAACCAAAGTGGGGCAAAAGGCCTCTTAATGGTAACCTTTAAACTATTAACCGGTAAGGATCAACTTTATTCAGTCAAATGCCTCAAAGTGATGAGCACAAAGAAGCATGCGGCTGTTTGAAGAGCTATTTATTGAATGCAAATGTTAGCAAATAGTATGTATCCATTGTCTTATAATGGAATGATTCAAAACAAAGTGATGCTTATTACTGTATATCAATGCCTGTATAACTGTATATTGTTATGTCTAGAAACTGAAATTATTTTTATAAATGCTTCTTATAAAAGGGTACTCGATTAAAGTGACAAATCTGCCTCAGGCTCTTCCCAGTCTGAGTTCAATTTTTACTTCAATCTATTATGTCTGTATAGTCCCTCAGTCATCCATGTAGGGTCCATAGCCAAAAAGAATTCTGTCACCTGGACAAGGTTATTTTATTATTTTGTTATGTATAAGGCCTGTAGTGTTGTAAAAGGGCATACAGGTAGGCAACCTGCACACCACTTTGTCACTTAAACAAAAAAAGGAAGATTTAGGGACTCACCATGTTCAACTTTGAGTCAACAATTTAACATAGTAGTAAATCTATTTAACAGCACCTTTCAAGCATTCAAACACAAAATGCATCACCAGGGGAAATATATAATAGGATGGCATCCAAATAATACACAGACAGTTGCAACATCATGTGATACACACAGTAGTGTGAGTGTGCTGCTGAGGGTTGTTGCTGAATAAGAACCCATGTCACAATTTATCACAACTGACAAGATGCCCCCTCTTATTATTATTATCTCTCCTCCACATATGTTTTGGTTTCTAGTGATCCCAAAGTGGAAATCATCCACCAGGGGTAAGTGGGCACTTACCAGTGTGTACTTGAAATGATTTTCAGATTTTAAAAGGTGAAATAGAATAGTATTTGAATAAGAATTGCAATAAAATTTACATCTTTAGAATGTTTTGAAGCATTTTGGACAACACTATTATTTGAAATAAAATAGTTATTATTGACAATATACTACTAAAGTAAACATATGTATTTACTTAGTATCCGTTTTACGAGACACTCGACAAAAAAGGTTGGGAACCACTATTCTATAGTATGTGCATGATCAGTTATTGCATTGTCTCCCGCTGTGCTATTTGCCTTTCTTCCACTTTAAGAAAAATATATAATATTATGTATGCATTTAACATTCATAGATAGATTACTATAAGCTGGACATCTTTTGTCTCTTGCTAAAATACTAGTGTTTGTGTAATACTCACTCCAACCAATGGGTGGCAGTACTTTCGGAACTGGTAGATTTTCAACGAGGAACATCTCTTCTGTTGCACTTCCGGTTTCTCCACGCAGCATGGCGAATTCGCAACATGCAGAAGACGACTCAAAACAAGTGAAAATGCCTGGCGATGCAGTAGTTACCTCTACCCCAAACCCGACCATCTCTGCCCCGGTAATCGATGCGGGGGTCGCGGCCTCGGTGCCTTCGTTCGCTGCGGCCTCAGAGCTGCTGTCAGCGCCGTACTCGTGTTTGGTCATGAACACGCACCGCAGGCACATCGCACTCTCTCCTCTGCACCTCAACAAGAAGAAGACGGGGATCAGGCAAGAACTGGACGCGGAGCTGCTCAAGTTCTCACCGAGGTGAAACAAATCTATTTATTAAGCGTGTTTTTATGTTTTGTGATCCTTGTCAACAACACGAAGCTGCGTCTAGTTCACTTTGCACCTGTCATGTCCCCATGTCCCTGCTCAGCTCTTCATATTTGTGTTGCAGCCTGAGTGGGGTGCCTTTAGCATATGACAGCATAAGAATAGTGAGGCCTCAGGGGGACATCTTTGATGACAGTGGCTACATCCACCTGAACATAGAGGCCAACTTCATTGTGTTTCAGCCCAAGAAAGGACAAACGTTGTTGGTAAGAGATGGGGCATTCACAAGTACTGAACTGTTTGAGCTGTTTTAACTTTGTTTAATGAAAGTCTTTGCTCGAAGGGTAAGGTAAACAAGCTGGGCGCCAATCATGTGGGTTGCCTGGTTCACGGCTGCTTCAATGCCTGCATTCCCAAACCCAACCGGGTTTCTATGGAAGCATGGAGGGACGCGGGACCCCAGATCGGCTCAGAGCTAGAGTTTAATGTGACGGCCCTGGACGCAGACACTGCTGGAGTGCTGCTCATCCGAGGACAGCTGATCAGAACAAGGCAAGTGAAAATTTAATTATTGCTAAAATAAAATATAAAACAATCTGATTGGTTCATGATAGTTAAAACTATAAAATGAAAATGTGATTTGAAATGGTATTAAACCTAATACTAGATGGTCTCTAGTTGTACTCTTGCATTCCAAGAATCTTATGTTTGGTTGTATTCCCCATTACAGGGTGCAGGAGCTGCTGGCTATAGGTGAAAGCATGACGTCTACTATACAGACCACTGTACAGCAGGAAGTTGAACCCAATGCAAACCAAATCACAGAACCTATGGAAGTGTCCCCGGAAGAGACTCCGAAGAAGAAGAGAAAGAAAAAAGATAAAGTCAAGGAAGAAGCAAGTTTTACCCCAGAGAGTGACACAGCGTTGGATACATCAGTGGAGTTAAACAGGACAAACGAGACATTAGACGGGAGCAGTGGTAGCACAGAGAAAAAGAAGAAAAAGAAAAGAGATCAAATCAAGGAAGAAGCTCCTTTTACACCAGAAAAGGCCACAGCAGTGGATACAACACTAGAGTTGAATCAAACAACAAATGAGACATTAGACAAGTGCAGTGGTAGCATAGAGAAGAAGAAGAAGAAGAAAAAGAACAAAATCAAGGAAGAAGAGTCAGTGACCACCATATTTTCCCCTGAGCAGGACACTGCAATTGACGCAACAGCTAAGTTCAATGGAACTATGGATGAAACGAATGGTCATGTGGAGAAAAAGAAGAAAAAGAAAGACAAACATGTTAAGGAAGAACCGCAGGAGGTTGAACTGTCATCTATGGAGGTCCACGGCAGTGACTCCAGTGGATACCTCAGTGACAAGCCCAGCAAAAAAAGGAAACTACAAACTGAAAGTCAAGAGTTGGAAATGCCAAGTAAGAAGAAAATCAAGGCTCTAACGAGCTGAAAAAAAGAAATTGAATAATGTTCTAAAATGCAGGAATTGCCTTTCTATCAATGATTGTGGTTACATGCACACTCAAAATATGATTATTATAGTTTCATTTAATGTTTGATCATTTTTGAGTTTTAGGTCTAATAAAATGATATGTAAACAGTAAAAATCTCTTTCTGATCCTGGTCCCTCTGATCATCATATTTTGCTGTTTGCATGTCATTGAAATTATCTGAAAGATCCAGAAATCAGACGATCAGATTTTGGTGTGCATGTAAGCAACCTGTGCAAGCGAACACAAGGTGGAGACAATGAACAGACCTATTGTTATGAATTGATTACCTGACACTGCCTAAAGGGGGAGCTAAATCACCAAACTTTCCTCCATCTTTTGGCACAGAATGATAAACTGAAAGTTTGTATTTCCCTGAGACAAACCGAATGGACCTTTATTTCTCATGGACAAATTAGTGGAACGAGATAAACAAAGATGACCTTCTACACCTAATAAAGAGATCTATATTTTGACATGATTTAATGCATGGTTATTTTTTGTTTGTTGTCATAAAATGACTAAATCAAAAGAGGAACTTAGAACATCTATAATTCATTCATTTTCTACCGCTTGTTCCCTTTGGGGGTCGCGGGTGACCTTAGGCGGGGTACACCCTGGACAGTGGCCAACAACGCATGGTTAACACATAGACATGGACATTGACAGACAACCATTCACTCCCACATTCATTCGCTATTTAGAGTTGCATTCAGCCTACACATGCATGTCTGGTGGTGGACGGTGGGAGAAAGCTTAGAACCCGGTAACACGAGGAGGACATGCAGACTCCACCCAGAGAGATCGTGTGACGTTGGTCTGGTCCGGGAATCGAACCCACAGGAGCTTTGACCGCTCTGCCACCGTGCACGCCTAACATCTATAATGTAATATATATAGTGAGACAAAGTTTAGGGGCTACTTGGGACAAAAAAAAAGGTTGGAACCACTGTGTTAACGCACAGTAATTTATTATGATGTGATAATTGTGAGACTTCAAATCAAGCAATTTTGTGGTATTTTACCAACAGAGTTAACTAACATTTTGGTATTTATAAATACATGTATATATATATATATATATATATATATATATATATATATATATATATATATAGTGATGTCCGCCGTCATTGCACCTGTACCCACACACCTCATTTATCGATTGCCGCCTTGATCTCCTTTACAGTTACAGTACACCCTTCTCTGCTCCCACCTTTAAGTCTCCTCTTCCACTTGTCTGCCTGATTTATTTGAGGCAGTGTGCAGTTCACACACATTCCACTACAGGATCCCCCTTTTCGCCCCCCTGTCCTGCCACTAGACTCTCATATCATAGGGCCAGTCATTTATCTTCATAATCCTCTGATGGAAAGAGTAAAGAAAGCATGGCGGAGGAGATGAGACAAAAACTCACTTCTTGAGTAAGTGTTCTTAAAGATGAACATAGAGCTGCCATAGAAGTCAATATCACAACAAAACATTTAAATGTTGTTACTTTATTTCACTTTTAAGGTCATTACCATGCATTACAACAACTGACAAAATATGTTATTAAAACTCACTGAATCGATTTTGTAATTTGACATGATACAGAAATATGTTTTTGAATTAAACCCTATGCAGCTCCATCTGCCAAAAAAACTATGGTAGTACACAGACCACAATGCAGCCATGGTAGAGCAAATTAGCTTTTACCAAGTTTCTTTACCAAGTTTCTTCCTCTATCTCAAAATGTCTAATTTGTACATGAAAGAGCAAGAGGGGTCATTCAAAGTGACGTAATCCCATCAATCCAGGATACCACTGCCACACACTTGGAGGACACGCATTCGCAAAAAAAAAAAAAAAAAAAAAAAAGACTAATCCCCCCTCTTTGCACCCCCCTCTGGCCAAGCCTAATTAGTTATGTGGTCGGCACTGGTCCGTCCCATAGCCCCAAATGGCAACGGGTCATAAAAACTTAAGTGTTCCACCAGTCAGGGCAGTGCAACTGTGGCTATATATCGTCCAACGTGGCTGAGTAATATCAAAGCTCATCTCACAGGCCTACTGACATCCATAAAATCATTTTATAGCATTTTCAAAGGAATTTCTGGGTAATTTCTTGGCAATTTTGCTTTCCTTCACGCATCTACTTCCATCCCACAGGTAGGAAAAAAAAAAGGAAAGGATTTCCCAAGAGGTCCAAGTCTTGTATACAAGTTCAAATGCACACACTTTAAACTCCAAAAGCAAACGTTACTTTAGGTTAGCAATACTTATTCCCACAGTTAGTTGTGTTTCCAGGGCACCCGACACCCATGGTCCTGCCCTCAGTAACCCTGGCGACGACTGACGGGTGTTTCCTGTCACAATATTATACCCAGGAGAATAGTTTGGACTAGAAGTAAAACTGTTTTCCGTATCAGATCATTACCTTGAATACCTTAGGGGACATGTCACAGGCCATCAATCTGAATGGATCAAATTTGACATTTAGCAAAGATGTGTCACTATATTTTGAAGAGATCCAAAACAATTAAAAATAATTATAATGTTTGATTGAAGAGTATAACTCTTCAATCATAATCTTTATTTCGGATTGAAGAATCAGAAACTTTATTAATGGCCACACTAAACATTTGGTGGAAATACCTTTACAGTTACTGTTTTCTCATCTCTCGTTTCCATCTTTTGAAGATGAAAAGTCCATCAATACCATATCGCTTCAGCCGAAAAATGGATGTGTCAGCATTGTGACACAACTGTGCATCCTTCTGTGTGCCCACCTCTAGCCCAGTAGTTTTTTTTTTGCACATATTGATCATGTCGGCACATGTGGCTCACAAAAAATGTATTCACGTTTACAGATTATGCTTTTTCCAACCAATGCAATAATAATACATTTTCCATTAATTTTTCTCATAGGGATTCTAAAAAAAAAAAATAAAAAAAAACCTTTGAAAGCTTGCTCAAAGCTAAGACCTATAATTTATTTCAGTTATTAAAACATTATGTCAAATTTTAAGTTTTACATGGGCTTTTTGGACTGAAAACAATGGCGTTATGGACATTAGTTACCACATAGCTGGTTAGCCTCCGTCATATTATTAAACTTGTAATATTTGAATTTTTCTAAATGTCAGTGGCAAAAGTGAATGAAAATTTACTTCCAGAACGGTGGCTTACATGTGGGCGGGACGGACTGGTGAGTTCCATTGAGGAGGCTCACAGGCGTCTGTACAGTATTCAGACAGCACTCCGGCACCAAAAGAAGAAATATGATAGAAACAGGACAAAATGTGAGATACATATATATATTATTAGGACTGGTTGATGATGGTATCTTAAACATGCTTTCATGTCATATTTCATATAGAGGCAAAGGTTACAGAAAGACTGAGATATGAACATACCAGATTGACGCAAACACTGTGATTTAATAGTGGAACAACAAGCTAAGGTAATAAAAAAAGGACTTTTATTCCTCCCTCATATCTTATGAGATGAGACCAGATCAGTGGAGGAGAGAGTAGGGGAACTACTCACAGCATATCAACACAGCCTCAGTCACAGTCCCCCTAAACCACAGCATGACAAATGAGCCCCAAGCAACAGAGAAAAATGCATGACTTTGGAAAATATGATCTCATATTTAGTTGTTATAATACACATGACACACATAAATTATTGAGTTTTTAACTTTTATGACAACCAGTTCAAAGCTGGTAACAAGGGTGGCCGGTAGTACTGACGATATGAGCATTTGGGCTTATTGGTGGAAAAACACTTAAATAGACATTAGAAGATGGAACTCCCTTGATCAGTGAAGCGTTTGGCTCTGGCACACAGCTTTGCTTCACTTTTAAAGAGCACATTAGTCTTCAGAAAGAAAAACAACACAAAAGTTTCCCTTAGATCATAGCTCTTCTTCAGAGCTGCTACCATGGTTTTACACAAACTAAATGTTAAATATGTTGACCTGGATGAAAGTGAAACTTATATACTACCCATTTGCCCATCAGTTTTATAGATATTGACATAATAGCATAACTTATAGCATATTGATAAGACAGTGAATATGGTTTGATTTAAGAAACCCTTGCTACACGAGTCAACAACCAGATGCTCTATTGTCTAAATTACAATTCATTTTTGTGTTTACAGTTGAGTTCAAGGAAAACTTACCCTTTGACCCTAACGGCAGGACATTCCAATGAAAAGCCAGGCAACAGAGTCCTGTAGTTTCTCACAGCGCCGCCTAATGTCATAAAATAACATAAAAATACACTCTAAAGATGAGCTCTCACTGGAAACAATCGCAGCTAACTTAACTTAACTTCCATATTGAGCTTTGCTTCATCTCAGAATATGGACTGAGCATATACAAGCCAGTACATTCTGTTCCAGAAATTGGCCAGAATTTCTGGAGTTGATTGCTGCATCATTGACAAGAGTAATCCCATTATCCTCCTCTTTATCATTTAAACTGTAACACCACTCCTATGGTCAATGAAACATGGCACCCTGAAATGCATAGTGAAGAGTGATTGTAAGGCTTTTGCAGTGAAAATAAACACAGAACAAAGTGCTGACATGAGCGAAGGTGGGTGGGGAACCACATTGTGACATTTCTGTGCGGCACGGGGGGAGGAAAGACGTTTGGATTAAGGAGGGAACTGAGGAAAGGAGGAGCCGAGGGCATTTTGCAGAGTCTTTTGGTTTAAAAAGGAGGGTGCGTTGATATATATGATGTGGTTTTGGGGTTTATCCAAGTTTTGAAGCACATGCAGGGCTCTTACCTTTCACTGGCCGCCCAGCTGTGTAAACAATACGCCAGTGGCTGGTGTTTTCAAATGCTCAACCAATCCCAAAACAAGATTCAAGAAGAGGGCGGGATTTGTGACTCAGCTTCTGTGTGGAAGAAGAAGTGACATAATGAAGGAGAGTTAGATGGGTCAGAAGTTAAACTCATCTTCCCTACTCCCACTGTCTTCCCGATCTAGATTCAAAAACCAGACTGGCATTATTCAAATTATTGTATAACAGTGGCCAATGTTCTTTCGTAAAATAAGGAAAACGGTATAGTACTGTTGATAAATCCTGTCACACTCCTTGACATAAGGCAGGGAAGATGCAGTAAAGAGGAGTCTGGAAGTGTCTAGTTTCAGATTTACTATGGTGGTGGGAAAAAGTTGGCTGTGTTTTGTAGCACACAGTGGACAGAGCCAGAGAAGGAGGAAGGAAGACAGATTTACATAGTGAGAACAGATCTGGCAAGGTCTTATGAGCACCCTGGACACTAGTAGTGTTCTTCAGTAAACTCTTTATTACCTACAGCTAACCATAATACTGAAACTTGCGCTGGTTTCCACATACTAAGGTTCACCCACACCAAGCCATCTACAGACACACTGTCCTGTTCATGATGGATGGACTAAGGAAGGGGGCAATTGTAGAGGCTCAGGGCAGAGTGTAAATCAATGGGTAGGTTTTGTGTGTAAGTATAACTATATCTGGAATGTTTTGTTGAGAGAAATAGATTTTCACGGTGGGGTTTCAAAATTGAATCCCTGTAAATTATAATACAAATAAAAACAATTTGTAGCACTTTCAATCATTTCATAAAATAAGCACAATAAATAGAGAGCCTAGTGCTTTACAACAGAAAAAGATGAGTGTAGATATATCCAAACATCTCCTGATCTAAAATAAATCACTGGCTTGAGAGCGAGTGTGAGTCAAGACAAAAATATCATGAGGATAAGGAAAATAATTATTTCT
Source organism: Rhinogobius similis (assembly GCA_019453435.1). Taxonomy (NCBI): domain Eukaryota; kingdom Metazoa; phylum Chordata; class Actinopteri; order Gobiiformes; family Gobiidae; genus Rhinogobius; species Rhinogobius similis. The sequence continues at coordinate 20,651,070 of CM033635.1, forward strand.
ATTTTAATATTTCTTCCTGTTGTTACAGATGAAAATCGTAGTTGTGTTAACAAAATAAAAGTAGGTCACTGTAGAAATGAAATAATTTTGGATAAAACTCAAATAGGTTGAGCACCACTGTTTGCACTGTTTTCCTAACTTGTTATGCTCTTAGTTTTCTAAGACTATTATACTGTTACTAGGTGATTGTACGTTATTCAGGTGGACTGTCTCTCATTGTTTTCCTCAAGTGTAAATATTGTTCCATAAAACACAACTACAATAACTACCACATAGCCAATACAATAAACATTATACAGTGCATGTATATTACTGACTATTATTGACTATTGAATGCTTGAGAAAAGCATGTATTAACACTCCCAATGATCCAATACCCACCTGCGTGTTCTGGTTCATGGTGTTGAATGTACTGCACCACACATCTTTCACATTGTTAAACTTTACAGTTGTGAGGCATCCCTACGTTGTGGTTTCACACTGACTTGATCATCTCACTATTTACTCGTCCAAACAACAGGTTTCTCCTCGAGCGATCATTAATTTCCTTGTTAATAAGAGAGCTGAGCGGGAAGTGGGTCATTATGAGTCCCGTCTTGTGTGTTTCCACCATAAACTCTAGGTGTGTGCTGCTTTTTGGGCTTTTACTTCTTATTTAAGACCAATATTTACCCAGCAGCCCCAGGGTGAGATTACCTCATATTCTCCTGCCCAGCTGTGCTTTCTCAACGTTTCCAAGACAACCAGCAGAATGTCCCATCATGTTTATCTGGAAAACAGAGAGGAAAGGATGGATAGGATATGTTTAAATTAGGCCGTGGAAGTGACTGGGTTGAGCATCATTTGCAAATAAATTAAAACAAAAGTGTTATACGTGGTTAAACACAATGCAATTTATGAGGCCATTATATTAAATAAATCTGTTTTCATGTTTTAACGTCACATGCTAACTTAAACTAGGGCAAAAACACACAAAATCATATTTAAGTGTTCTCAATGTAGAAAGTCCAATGTATTCATATATTCTGACCTTTAGGCTGTATAGGTTGTCAAATTGTCGCTGACTGGAGTTTACACTCTAGCGGGGATGGCACCAGCTGTAGATTTTCCTGCATGTGCACTTCGGCTCTATTGCTGGGTGAACCACAAAGATCATTCAGAGGATAAGATCTCTCAGAAAATAACTAAACTCAAAGAAAGAAATTGGTAATGGATTGAATTTCAACTGTACGGCACTCTTTCAAACTTTTCTCAAATAGGGAAAGCTGCATGACTTCACTCATACAAAAAATCTTGGACACATTTAGAAATTGTTCTCCAGGTAAACACCTGGCCCATTGTAGTGGATTATGGATCATAGTCTGTGAATTAAAACAGCAGCATAAGGTCGTGTTGGTATTTGAGGTAACAAAAGAATGGTTTAATCAGTGTCATGACACATGGCTTTTCCAGTCACAGGCGTATCCCACAGTCTGTCTCATAATGTCCCATTACTCAGTCCTCCGTTTTCAATATCACTTTCAAAGTTAATCTGATTTGTTTTGCATAATTAAATTGTCATATGGACCGAGCACCTCCTTTTAAGGGTTGTTGTGTACTCTGCAATGCCATGGGAACAGAAAGATATCTGCTTCAATTTGCAACAGAAAAGCGTTGAGTGTTAGGGAATGTTCTATTTGGTCTTCTCCTGGTCTGTTTAAGTGGTAAAAGTCTCATTATTTAGCCTCTAAAGAGCAGAGGACAGTGCAAACAAGTCGCAATGACCTCGAAGTCAAGAGCCTCCGTCCTTCAAAACGCGCGTTAGAGGCTGCGGAGTACACGCCATCAATTGGAGATGCCCCATAGTGTTTTATCTGCAGGTTTAAAATGAGATTTTGCGTATTAATAAGTCAATTCAAGCAGAAGAGGAGATGCGGAGGCAGAGGCAACATGGCACAGACGATTTATTAAAACAGCAGGAAGGGGACTTGGCCTTGAGCCAAAAGGATCTCACCCTGGTGCGTATGGACCGGATTTAGAAATTAAATTCACTTGATTTGTACCAAAGTCATTTTGTAAGAGACTGTTCGTGAATCGTTATGAATGGTGAGAAGGCTTCTTGGCAAATAAACTCTTAACTTGCAGGAAAATGGATTTTCCGCAAAAATACCCATTTGAGTCAAACTCGCAGATGGACTGTGCATTTGGCCAGAGCAGGCAGGACCACCAGGACCCGCTGAGATTCAGCAGCAAGGCCAAACGCAGGAGGATCATCACTGTGGTGCAGAGGAAAGCGGCCAACGTGCGGGAAAGGAAGAGGATGTTCAGCCTTAACGAGGCCTTCGACGAACTGAGAAGGAAAGTCCCTACCTTCGCCTATGAAAAGAGACTGTCCCGTATCGAGACTCTGCGGCTAGCTATTATCTACATCTCCTTCATGATGGACCTGCTCGAGAGCACCTGATTCTTCACTTTCTCCTTAAAAACTGCCGTGGAACAGGATTTAACTATAGCTTAAGGAAATTATGTATACGTGGACAATACAATAATTTATTTATCTGAGGCTATACAGGCATGTGATGCCAGCATTTTCCCATTGCTGTATATTATAAAACACTGGATATTTGTTTAAACAAGGCATGTGCTTCTTTTTTCCTATGGTGAGACGGGTTGTCACTAACGCCATGATGTTGATCAAATAAGGAAGAATCGAAACGTTCAGCAGGTAGTTCAGCACCACGGACAGCGTCATATGCGCCTTACAGGTGTAGTTACCTGAACAGTTCCGGCTGATTGCCGCCACAAAAGGATAGCTAGTGAAACGAGGTAGGATGTATGACCCCACGTGGGCTCTGAGAATGCTGACAAGTGCAAACTATACCCAAGCTTAAGGGATTTAAATGTCATACCCACTGGTGACTTAATGAAGCACAGTGTTGTCTTTGGCGATTAGGTGTGAATTGAATTAGGTCCATGGCGCACAGAGACGCACAGATCGGTGGCAGGCCTTTTGGCCTCGAGACCCACTCCGCTGGTCGAGAGTGCTGCATGTCCACATTCAGTCTTTTGTGATAGCCTGGTCTGAGCTGTACTGGCACAGAGCCGAACGAGCAGTGTAATAGTCTATATTCAACATTTCTTTCCCCAGTGTTTGTCTTGCTCCGCCTTAAGCGACCCCGCTGTGCGCACAGATCCGCCCTATGTGCTCCCTGGAACGGTCCGCCTTTAAACCTGAGCCGCGGTGTCCACATCCCTGCGGGAGTCAGGTCCGTTTAAGCGCATACCTCAACGCGGGGCCTGACGGGAAAATAAACACCTCTCTCCTCTGCGAGGCGGACCTCCAGCTGAGGCAGCCTCCTGAGTTTTTAGCAAGTCTGAGGAGAGGTTCACCACGACAACCAATAGAGCAGTGTCTAGACCTGTGCCAAAGGACTATAAACATGCAAATATCAAGATAATTTTGGAAATAAATATGTGCCCAAAATGTCCAGTTTATAAACAGCAGTTGTGAAGATTGGCCTATTGTTATGCGACAGTGTAGCTTCCTCAAGTCATTAGCCAGTTGTGTAATTTATTAAAAGACACATTTAACAATAACATTTAAAACATAATTAAACAATATAACTTATTATTTAAACAATTACTAATTATAAATACAGGTAGGGCCTTCATGACAAGTAAATCCTGTTTTGTGAGTCAAATGCCAATATTGGCAAAGCTAACCAAGTTTTTAAGTTTTGACACACATATTTCTGATATTATAACAAGGCCTAGTTTTTCTGCAGTATTAAGTTACACACAGACGCTTGGCCAATCAGGGCGCTCCCCAAATTCCTCCTGCCTGTTCCCCTATAAAAGCCCCGGCCCTCCTGTCTGGCAGCCACCTCTGCTTCTCTGTGGCTTATGAATATTTGCATAACATAAGCGGCTCAAGGTTGTGTTTGTTGAGGGGTACGGTATTGGGTCAAACTCCAGAATAAGTCAAGTTTTTCGGGATGCGGGAAGAGGACCCCTCCCCAATGGACAGTGCGGGGAATAGTGAGGAAGAGACAGACCGTCAACTTCCAAGAAGAGGCTCGAGAAAGCGGCGAGCGGCGCGTAGGAGCACGGAGGACGAGGAGGAGGCGGACACACAGACTCCGAGCCCCGGGAAGAAGAAAAACAGAAAGAGCTGCGATGGCGGAGGTGGCAGTGCGGGGAGCAGCGGCAGTGAGGCCAGCAGTAGCCCCGCACGCTCTTTTGATGACCTCCATACCCAGCGCGTGATGGCCAACATCCGCGAGAGACAACGCACACAGTCCCTCAATGAGGCGTTCACGTCATTACGAAAGATTATCCCAACACTGCCCTCGGACAAATTAAGTAAGATTCAGACTCTAAAGCTGGCAGCGCGTTACATCGACTTCTTGTGCCAGGTTCTTCAAAGTGACGAGATGGATGCGCGAAGTTCTAGCTGCAGCTACGTGGCGCACGAGAAGCTGAGCTACGCGTTTTCGGTCTGGAGGATGGGGGGAGCGTGGTCCCTGTCCACAACATCCCACTAGCAGTGTGCTAAACGCATTGCACGGTAAGACAAAATTGTTTCTTTGAATGACAATGGGAGTGAAAAATGAGTTGATACGTCAGCCAATATCCTGTACTGTAATACAATATCCTACAGTCAGTTATTATGAATCTTATGAACTCACGATGTTATGTTTTGAATTTAACATGACAGCAGACATCAGCAGCCCATGACAACATATCTGTCTAACCTTCAGTTTACTAGCAGGCTGTATTATTACTGTACATTCCTCTAATTTTCTCTCTGTGTGGTTTTACTGTAGTCCTTGTGATGGTTTGAAGTTGACTAAACACTCTTCTCTGCTCACAGATGTTCCAGACTGCCGACCCAGTCCTTTGTCAGGCAGGAGCAAGTGAGACCGCCATGGGGAAGGTGTCACTGAGCTGTGGGGTCCGGAGGAGAGTGACCCTTTATACGTCCCTCTGTACAGACTTGAACTGTAAACGCAAGGGAGCACTTAGGACCAGGCACACATGAAGAATGAAGACCACTGCGACTATGAATGTTGTCCGAACAGACTCTGATATATTACCAGAGGGAAAAATGATCATCCATTCCACTTTTTCAGCAAAATATTTATTTTTCTACATAAGTTTGAGATAACATGCCACTCAAATAAAATGTATTTATTGTGGGGACAGGTTGCCACAAGGAAACATTTGAAAATATTGTAATGTTGTAAATATGCTGTGACTTTGAATAAACATGGATTTTATAATTAACATTGGCGTCATTTTAAAATACTAGTATTCAGAAGTGTCTTACCACAGTCCGCCATAAAGTGATTTCATTGTGCCAGTCCAAAACCTGAATAGGTGAAAAGGTGAATCGTCACTGCATACGGCAAAACAAAAATCAATTCGATCATTAAACATGCACAAATACCTTTCTATTCTACACACTTCCCATAACGTTCATTTTGGAGGCCTATATGCACAGTTTATTTTTGCTGGTTGTTGCAGGATCCCTCAGTTAACTAAACCACAGCCAGGGGGGCAAAAGAAAACATCTCATAGCCGTGGCTTATTCTGCAGTGATTTCTTGAGCTTAGGGATCTGGGAAAGCCATAATTAGCTGGTGGTCTGTTTGAACTGGGTGGCTGTGGAGCTGTGGGAGGCATGCATGATATTCCCAGATGTCCTCTGAACCACAGGTCAACATGGGAGTCTCTCTGTGCAGGTGCTAAGGCCCTGCCATCACTCCACTGCTGACAGATAACAGGGTGGATACGCCTCATAATGGCAGCTATAGGCACCGCAGAATAACACGAGGACACAAATAAATGGGACTATGGGGAAGCGTATATATCTACTGTAAATAACGCAGAGCAGAGGGTTGTAAAAAAATGTTTCGCTTTTTAATGCTGTTTAGAGATCATTTTGGAAATCAGAGCATCTGTAGTAGACAAGCCAAAACATAGCTTTTATGCTCTGGACAATAAGAATCATATAATGTCAGTATTCCAAATCTATAAATCCCACATAACACATAGGGAAGTCAAGATTATTCGGTTAACCAGTAGTCATGATTATTCAGGTCACAATATTGTTACAACAAAAAACTAATAATTCTACTATATTAGAAACATTAAGCAGTAGGTATTTTCAATTATTTTGTACTTTGTAAAAGTTGACTTCACTATATAGTGCTTTTTAAGTGATTGTTTATATCACAATAAGTTTACTTTTGCATGTATTAATGATCTTAACAACAATTCTACTATATATAAAACATAAACAGGGAAAAGAAGGAAATTGTGTTATGACTGATGATGAACGGGAAAATATATGCACATCCCAATGGAGAAGCAAAAAATCTTACATTTGGAAAGAATTCTGTTTGGAAAATGTATCACGGTCTTCTACCATGTCAAAATGCACATTATTCACAGGTATACACTCTTTCTAAGAAACTGTGGATGTCAAGTAGCTCACCACGATCATGTGTTTTGGGACTACCCTATTAAATAAAAATTAATCCTGGACTGAGATTAATGAGGCACTGCAGTTGGTCTCCAAAACCAACATTCCATTTGACTTTAAAGCAATGTATCTCAGAGGTAACTCCAACAATGGAAACGATAGATGCATACATGTGGAATGTTCTTTTGGCTGCAAAAAAAAAAAAAAAAAAAAAACAATAACAAGGAGATGGATGACAGGAACGGAGCCTACTGTCAAGGACTGGACTGAAACATTATCAGACCTTTATAAAATGGAAAGATTAACTTTTGCAGTGAATTTGAAAATGGGAAAATTTGCCAAAACTTGGAACAAATGGTACAGATACAAAAGGGGATATAAGGCAGACTGACTTTCTATGGACTTTTTGTTTTGTTTTTGATCTCTGTGTCTTCTTCTGTCTGTTTTTATTTTGAACTATAAAATAAAAAGAAGAGGAACAAAATAAAAATGAACTACAAGAAAAGCAACATGGTGCAACTTCATCAACACCAACAGCCAAGCGGAACCTTTACTTTGATTTCGTCAGTAAAAGGCCTTGGGGTGAGCACATCTTCACAGTGAGCGGCTCATCTCCACACCGCACTTCATAAGAATGATTCTAAAAGTCAGTGCTGTTTTTGCGGTTCTTGCGTGCGGAAGGTAAAGCCATCAGCTCTGACCCAGGGACCTGGCCAGCCACCGGGGGAATCGATTCCCACCCTTAGATCACCGTGGCCGTGTTATCTTAAACTTGAGGCTGTTGCTCTGACACACAGGAATGTCACCTCTGCGGCTTCAAAACACACACATATAGGTTATAGACGCACAAGGAGATTTCTCACGCCTACCAAACAGGGACATGCATTCCACGGCGCGCGAGGAAAAAGAGCTCCTGCCACCCTCTTTGATGTGGAAGGTAATGGGATGACCGCTTGTTATCAGTGTGAAGGCATCTGGCCCTTTACATTTAAGTGTGCAAAGATTTATAGGGTCTTTGATGACGGACACAGACGCACACTCTCTCCCGCTCATTAATCACACTTACCAGCTCGCTTTTTATTGGCTCCAAGTTCTTGAACACATCCACAAGTCAAAGGTGCAGCCATTTGTGTGTTTTAATAAAGTCAGTAGCAGTAAATCTTTACGTGAATTTACTTCCTTATTTGTAATTCTAAAGGATGTAAAGGTTCGATTTGTGTATTTGTTCAGCAGTTGACATTTCATCAACGGTTGTAGTGCAAACACATTATTATTGCATGTTTAAGAGAGGGGGAAAATATCATATATGTTTAATGAATCTGGAACTTGCATTATGTAATATGGCAGATATGCTAACCGTATTGGGTTAATAAAGAACAAATACAGTAAGTACAGTAGGTGTCATTAATCAGTTAATCAATACTTGTGTTCATACAGGTTGCAATGTAATCATACTAATTATACTGAACTAAAAAAAAACAAAAACGTGACAATGTGTTTTTTACCTGTATTTGTCGTATTTACTTTAATTTATCATTCAGAAACACTGATGTCATAATGATAATCTCCTAGGATTGGTAATCTATTAGAAATTGCGAATGAAAGTGTATGGATTTTACTGTTGTTAAGGTTCTGGTGCCAATAACTGTGAATAATCATATAATTGTACAACAAAAACATCCCTGATACATATAATTCTCCTGATTGTTTAGTACATTTTTACTTCTTTGATTCTGATTGATTCTGAACTAGATAATTGATCCGTGCTTTATTGTGAGACAGGGCAATGCATTTAAATCTTGAATTCCAAAAAAATATGTGACGTAAAGGACCGCAGACATATTTCAACTGGACAATAATAGAAAGTCACATTTGGCTCTTCTGCAACACACCTTTATTGTGGTCTGTCTCACACCAAAATGTTATCAAATTGAAATTGCAACGTAGTATGGCCAATTCTGCAAGAAAGCTGCATATTGCTATATACCAAGTTTTGCAGTCTACAAAATCAGGTTGCTGCCCAAACGTTCTAGCTGTCTGAACCTGCTAAATCTACAGCCTAGATCACCACTTTTCACAAGGTTTTAAAGCAGAGTGCAACAAATGAACTCAATGGACAATTAATTGAACTGGATATAGTGTGGTTGAGGCTGAAATCACAACAGACTGGTTTAGCCAAGGTTTACCTGTTTTCAGCCAAGTGGTGCCTTTTCTCCTCTGAAGTCTCCCATTATGAAGTAACAAGCTCACAAAAAGGAAGGGGGAGAGGAAGTGGGTCTGAAACACACAGGGGGAAGAGGGGGGCTGTAGTATTTGTAAGTCTGGTTTCCATTAGAGCTAATTATCTGTGTTTCATCTAAACCTGAAACAGTTTGTGTGTTTGAGTGTGCGTCTCCAGTGGTGCTATGAACTGCTTTGACTTTTGTGTGTGTTTGTGGAATTATATAATGTCACTGTTAAAAAGTGTGTTGGACTCACAACACAGTTTGAAAATATGGAATAGCAAAACAGAATGGGTCTAGTCTCACACATACGTTGTACATTTCCATCATATTCTCCCAGAATTACAGAAATGTCCCAACAAAGCCCTTTTGGTGATTTATTTTGTTTATTACAGTCACCTAACTGAAATAAAAAATGAAAATTGTATAATTGCAGCTACAACGGAAACGTATACAACCGCTTTTTATAAGATGACATAAATTTTATTTTATTTTTGGGCTTAGTATTAAAGATGACATATCATGTTTTTTCCAGGTAGTTAGAATTAAACTACAACATAAGTAGATCAGCAATTTATATTTTATTTAATGTAAACCATGATTTTGATTTAAGTCGCTTAGTAATAGTAACAGGTCCATTGACTTCCTGTTCAAAACTGCAGAACTGACTGATTTCATTAAAGCTAGCAGCAAATTTTGATTTACATTCGATTTTTGTGGCTACTTGACATTTTAGAACTCTACATGTATCACTTGATGTCTGAATTTTTCTAATAATTATTACTAAGTAGAGGGATGAGGGTGAAAACAGGAGCCTCAGTTGCTCAACATGCATGAATCAACTGAAATATAATTTCAAGCAAGTTAATGATGAGGGCACAATGTTATGACAGGGTTAAAAGCTTGTAAAAGTTGATTTTACAGAATATATATTTAAATCTTGTATGAACATCACCTATTCATTATTTTTTCAATTTTTTTCCTTACTTTTCTTTTCCTGAGCCAAGAAGGCGATATATTTCATGACACAGCTACAACCTCATCTATTGCCAACTTCACTTAGATTTTCCACAGTTTGTAAAATAATGACATAGTGATGAACTGGCCACTGCTGTTGGCGGGACACCCTGAACACAATGAACACTTAGATGGAAACACGCGTTCCCCCTGAGGACGATGCCCACCCCAGCCATCCCTCCTGACCTCTGACTCCCACCACCGACCCTCTCCTAGCCCTGCCGGACCTCCAGCCACTATGCTAACTTCCACAAAGTGACCCAAACGTTACCCTTTCCTACCTTAAGGGAATCGACCTAAATAAATGCTACTTGTGGTTAGAAAATAAAAGATTTTCACATTGCAATACTGAGGAGTGAACAAGTGAGAAATAGCGGAAGATAACCAAAAGAACAGGAAGAAGAGGAATAGAGCAATTCTCCTGTGTGCTGGTGCCTAGGGCTGTTTTTCTTACAGATTGAGTTAAGCACAAGCCTCTTATAACTCTCCGCATACCAGACAATATCACAGTGGCCCTGCTTTAGGAATACAAACACACACACACTTTATGATAGACACGGCATGGATCAGTCAAACACATAGGCCAGCTCTCCTAACTTAATTAGTGGGCAGACTGCACCCTATACAAAGTCTCCTTATTGGATTTGAGCTGTTTGAATGTTTAATTTTGGCCCAAAATAGGGGACTTTTAAGGGTATATTGATGAAAGCTTAAGAGGTTTTGCCAATTGTTTACTTTACGGCTTCTTATCGTGAACTGGGCAGCATGAAGAAAACCCTTGTCACGCACAACACAGTGGAGTCGTTGCAGTGTGGTAACGATGGGAGAACTGACAGAGATGTACTGCAGAGGCGCCATGTTGCATCATCCCGTTTCCCCCGTTGAAAGCAATATGAGCAGGACACTGTAGTTTACTGGAGTCCTGGGCCCCCACTTGTGAGCTACTATGAACACAAACACATGAAGATGGAGTGAAGGACGACTTGGAAGGCAATGTTTGGCCAAACATAGAGATCTCCAAGGCAAATTGATACGGTCCTGATCAAAAGTTGAGACAAAAAAATAAACATTTCATTGAAAACGACAATTAAACTAGAGCCACAGTTATTGTTGATCACTGCCAAAATTGGTGGCCACATGCTTGATGCAAGCGTTTCCAGGAGTGGGTATATTTCTCCAAGTGGTGAAGGGCATCTGTCTGGAACTGTTTTTTGTAAACTTCCCATCCATCCCCAAAGGTTCTCAATTGGATTTAAATCAGGGGAACACGCAGAATGGTCCAAAAGAGAGATGTTATTCTCCTTAAAGAAGTCCTTTGTCCTGCAGGTTTCGTGAACTGTAGCGTTGTCCTGTTGAAAAACACAGTGGTTCCACAGACGAGGGCCCTCAGTCATGAGGGATGCTCTCTGCAACATCTGCACAGAGCAAGCGGCCGTTTGACCTGCACCACAGGGAGCTCCATTGTTCCAGTGAAGGAAAAAGCACCCCAGATCATTATGGCGCCCCCTCCCTGTGGCACGTAGAAAACATCTCAGGTGGATCTGCTTGTCGTGCCAGTAACGTTGGAAACCATCAGGACCATCAAGGTAAAAAAAAATATATATATATTTCTTCCACCTTTCAATGTCTCATGTTTGGTGTCTCTTGTAAAGTCCAAGCGGCAGTTCTGTGGCGTTCAATGAGACGTGGCGTTCAAGGAGACTAGGCCTTTTGAAGACCTTTTTGTGTTTGAAGCCCTTCAGTGGCAGATGTTGTCTGACGGTTATTGAGTTGTCCTCAGCACCAGTAACCAGCACCGGTTTGGGTCGAGGATCGTCCAGTGTCTTGAGAGACCAATCGGATCGTCCGGCTCAGTGGTGGTGTGATTTTTGGGTCTTCCACTTGACTCTTTGTTCCATAACCCTCACGATCTTTTAAGAAATTCAAAATGACTGTCTAACTGTGTCCCACCTAAGCAGCTATGGCGCACTACAAGAAGCCCTGCCTTTGCAGTTCAACACCCCGAAAGTTCAAAAAGAGAACGTTTTTTTGCCTTGACACTGAATCCATATTTTTGCACAGATTTGGGCTTTGAAAGGCATGTGGTCCTAAACTTTTGATCAACTGCAGAAATGACATTGGTAGGGATTCCATTTTAGAACTTGGCTCTACTTCATGTAATTTTAAATTTAGTTTTTCTAAATTTCCTCACCGACTGCATCTTGACTCATGTAAAACTATGATAAATATTTACCACATTTGCCACCAAACTAAGCCAGAATTAGACAAACATGAGAACCTGTCATATAGACTTTTAATTGTTGCTTTCAATTAAATGTTTTTTTTTGTCTCACTTCAATTTCTTGGTGCTTATTGAAGCTCTACTCGGAACCTTGTTAAGATCATTCATTCATTCCTTTTCTACCACTTGTTCCCTTTAGGGGTCACGGGTGACTGGAGACTATCCAAGTGACTTTGGGCCTTAGGTGGGGTACACCCTGGACGGTGGCCAACTCGTCAAAGGGTTAACACAGAGACATGGACAGACCATTCACTCTCACAATCATACACTATGGGCAATTTAGAGTCAATAACAGCCAATCAACCTACACAGTCATGTCTTTGGACGGAAGCCGAAGAACCCGGAGAGAACCCACAGTAACACAGGGAGGACATGCAGACTCCACCCAGAGAGATTGTGTGATGTTGGTCAGGTCCGTGATTCGAACCCACGATCTCCGTATTGGAAGGCAGAAGCTCTAATGGTTCTGTTACTGTGTTGCTGAGATCCAACAAAGCAAAATGTGACTTTTGCCATTTATTCAACTGGTCTTAAACTTTTGATCGGTACTGTATATGTATAAGGAACAATGACTTTCCAATGACTTACAGTATAAGCAAAATAGCTTTTATGACACTGTTTACTATTTACAAGATAGATAGCCTGTAACTCAAAATCGGAATTAGCAAATGTTTATTTATTTATTTATTTTTTGTGATTCTTTATCAAAATTATTTGAATGTAAACAATATTGAATCTTTGTATTTAAATTTGCAGAAACATATGTATTCTTTTTAGATATTATGACTGACATACTACAAAAGTTAAATCTAAATAAAGTATTGAAACTTACAGCCAAAAATCTTACTTCTTTTTTTTTCTTTTTTTTTCCGCAGAGATAAGAGTTGCTTGTCCTCAAAAGGAGAGGGACATCATTCCAGAACCTGGTGTGGATTGAAGAATGACCTCTGTCAAAAGGTGTTTTTAAAAGCGGCTCTTTGAGCTGCTCCTGTGAGCAAGATCTAATGTTCACAGGAGTGTTCACTGGTATTAAAGCTACCAACACTGAAAGCAAAACCTTTATAACTCAGTTGACACGAAAATGGGCCTGTAGCCCAGACATGCAGTTCCATGCAAAGGCAAAAAGGTAAAATCACTAACATCAGACCTAACGGTAGAAGAGGGCAAAGGAGGGGGGAAAGAAGGTAAGAGAACTTGATTCTTTTGTCTGTTTATGTTGTTATGGACAGTTAGATCATTGTTGACACTAATGTTAAAATGTATTAAGAAATAATATCACTAAATTATGATAGTATTGTATTGTATTGTATTCTGTATTCTGTATTCTGTATTCTGTATTCTGTATTCTGTATTCTGTATTCTGTATTCTGTATTGTGCATTGTGTATTGTGTATCGTATTGAAACTCGTACAGATCTAACTAAACAATTTTCATAAAAGTAGAATGCTTTTGGATAAAGAAAGAAAACAAAAACCAGCTCTCAAGAATCCCGGGCAAAACTGGTTAAATTTGGCCCACCGGGGTTTCAAGTATCAATTTTGATCAAATCTTGCAATGAGGAGACTGTCTCTCCTGGAGAGAAAGACCAAACTAATCTATTAATCTTATTGATCACAAATATGTTTTAAAATGAACAATTTACATACAAACATTGTGATGTCTAACCTATAAAGCGTATTAATTTTGACATGTACACACATGCACACACACACGCGTACATGTACACACATGCACGCACACACACGCAAATGCAAACACACACACACAAACGCACACATATGCATGCACGCACACACACGCACGCACGCACGCACGCACACACACACACACACCACAGCTCAACTTGAGTCTTCAAGATCAAGAAACTATATCCTGACCATTTGTGAGATGGGGCATTGCGTTTGTGAAGTTCTGTGCTCTCCAAACGCTTCTCAAATCTGCTGTGTGTCAGAGGAAATTGCAAAAGGCAGGACTTGGCACTAAACTTTTTGGTCTACAAGAAGTAATGCAATCATTGCAGTCATTTTCACAGTAATTCTTCTGGTCTTTGTCTTAGTGCACACTTGTTTATGTGCATGCCACCTCCATGTTTCTCTCTCTCCTTGTTATTTTGAGGTGGTCTTTACTTCTCTGTCTTGCATAAATCTTTCCTTTGACTTCTATTTATCACCGAATCTCCACTTGGTCTGTTTAATATTGCCCACGTCTCATTTCCTTTCTCCCTCTCTGCCCTCCTTTTGTTTACCTCCACACACAAACACAAAAACAGGACTGGGCTTTGATTATTTACCCTCCGCTGTCAGCCGTAACAGTTTTGGGGAAAAGATGAAAATCGTAGCCAGACAAAGAGGACTTGTTGAATGTTCATACCTTAAGTAATGAGACCACTTTCACAGTTGCGTAACTTGTAGACATCGAGTAGTAAATCTAACTATGTGATGTTTGTATGCTTTTCTTGCTTCATTAAAGCAACAAAAGTGTGCAGAAGTATTTAGCGATAGCTTATCAAAACATTAGCTCCCAGACTAAAGTTTCTTTGGTATGGATGACTGACTGCAACGTGTGCAATGTCTGCCGTAGAGCCCAAGGCATAAGGTACAATGTTTGGGACACAACTTTTTCTTCTGATACTTAATAAGTATAATCTGACAAATAGATTATACTGTACTGAAAGCTGTATTACCATAATTATGACTTGAACATCTTTCTTATGGTTTATTATTATTATATTATCAGTATTATTAAATGTTAAAAAATATTGTGTATAGTCTTTAAACTAGATTGCCAGATCAGGGAGTTTCTAAAGTGTATTTTGTGGGCTTCAATGTTGTGGTCTTCATCTCAATGACGACAAGAATTTGAACTTAAATAATCAGCTACAGATCAACATTACTGTTCTTTTAAACAATATTGCAAATAACTGACCTACTGTAAAGATTAATATCAAGCATCACCTAAAAATAGTCCTTATAAATACTGACTCAACAACAACTCTCGGATTTGTAGTTGTTTTTCTCACTGTCTTACTGAAAAAAGTGTCTGTCTGGCGTTTTATTGGCCTGGTGTCATATGAACCATTTGCATGTTTTCCTCAAGTCCCATAAAAACCCAAATGCCTCATAATTCTCTCTTTTCTGGCTCGAGGTTAGTGCCAGCTCACAAACACTGACACTGCAGCATGGGCAAAAGAGGCTAGAGAAGAAGTGACAATGTCTTATTTTTAACAAAAGAAATATTAGCACAATTACCATAAGTGAATGTGCTTGGACAGTTATAAATAGCAGGTTCATCTGTTCTGGGCAACATCAAAATTAAACCTCTAAAATGAACAGGTCCTTTACCTCCAGACACAAAGCCCCTTTGCAGAAAACCACAAAACATTCAAACACATAGAGCAACTTGTTCAGCAAAAGTCATACTAAAACCAAAGCACTCAGACAGGCTGAAAGAGGAAACCAAGTGTCTCTTACAAAAACACGACGGCGTTAGGCTAAATCACAGCTTTAACATAAACACAAGTTATTAGCAAAAGGCACCGTGGGGAGATCAACGATGTTATAAAACGCTGGGCCCAGTGTTAATTTAAAGGGAGGGAAAACATAATGTCTGTAAACTTTTTGGCTTAGAAACGACCATACCGCACCTAGACCACACATGAAAACCAAGCACCTGCACGGCCTCCACGAGAGAGGATGCTTCAAGGTGTTAAATGGTTAGAAAAAAAAACATTTTCTTTGGCTGTTTTGGAACATTTAATGAGTTCCCTAAATTCTATTTATATAATATTGTTTTATAATCTATCACAAACACATGACAGACTTTCAAAACATCTAAACCTGAAAAAAGACATCAAACAAATGGTGAAAATTTAACAATAACATAAAATAATTATTAACCATGGAAATATAAGTAATTAACTAAAAGGTGTCATTTTGGAGGTAATTCTGCATGATAATAACATTTTTTAAACTTGTTTTAGAATCCATCTAGTCTCTGAGTTTTGTCCAAAGGTAGGAAGTGAAGAGAGGTGCAGGAGGAGGGCCTCCCTCTGTCACATTTACAATGAGTGCAGGCTGAAACCTGAGCCACAGGAAGTGGTCCTGTGCAGCATCATGTCAGGCCAGACAAATTATTCACCATTTGAAAAATGCACTGTTTTCCCCACCCTCTATTCCCCTCTGCCCTCTCCTCTCTGCTTGTCTTCTTCACTCGCGCTGTTGTTTTTATTTCTGGTTCTCCAGGGAGGAGCAGTCAAAAGAGACCAAAAGCTCAGCTACCTGCGTTATCTCAAAGTGAGCCACAGAATCGAGCAAAATGAGCTGCTGCAGGGGCTACACAGGGCTGAATTTCCCGGAAATATCTGCCTGTGGTGTTCCCTAAAGATGTGTGGTATTCCTACCCACTGAATTCCCAGTTTGTTTTGATGGAATTTTCTAAATGGATGAAAAACAGTATGTAGTTTATGTATGAAGTAAAACAGACTATTTCTACAAAAGTACTATATTTTACAGACAAAGCCTAGCAGCAAACGAAAATTAACCATTTTCGACTGTTTTTTACTATCATATAAGAACAAAAATCCCTCGTTTACAAATAATGTGGAAATAAAAATGCTTCACTGACCACAAAGCTGATTGCCATCTCCAAACTGGGCATACCAACGTCACTTTATTTATTTAAATAGCATATGACCCTCTTTCTTACTAAAATCCATAAACATTAATGAGCTACACACAGAAAACAAATTAAAAGTTTGAGGTGTTTTTTTTACTGAATTCCCCAGCGCACCAAAAGTAAACAATGAGTGCTGCTACACGAAAAATGAGAAACTATGTGATTCTTATGCTCATGCGTTGATTACTGATTGCTCTGATTGTCTCTTCCTCTTCAAATCTGAAACAGGATCCATGGGCAAGTCTAAAGCCAATATCCGTCTTGATTACTGACATGTCCAGCAGATTGTGTTTAACTCAAAAATGAGCAAAGCATAGGCGACTGATTGAAGAACAATTTCTCTGGCGCCATTGTAAAATTGCCATTGTCTTTATGGATGGCTGTACTTGCTAAGCTTTTCTTTACATTCATACATTGTGCTGAATGCTGCCTTTTCCTATGTGTCGTGTGACATGTTTTTCCATATTGTACTAAGTCACTGTTTCCCTGACATTTGCTCCACATGTGACAGTGGTCTGCATGGCCACAGTATTGCTGTGCTAACCAATGACCATTATGACGCAGTAATTTTGCTTTGGGAAACGTCCTCCCCCTCTGCAGTGACTATGTGGATTTGGCAGAGGTCAAAGTTCACAAGCTTGTATTAAGTGGAGTTAGGGAGATCAGCAGTCATACACACTTGCCCCTCAGGCAAGCGGTCAAGGGACAATTGGGAACTGGCACACAAATCAGCTCACGCACACAAATAGATGATTCTGAGGTAAACAACTCAGGTCATATTAATAACCTTAGAGCCTGAGGCGGCCTGGCCCACTGGCCTGCCCCTCTGACCCTTGTTACTACGGTGATTAGGAATTGGAAGCACTCATCTGCAAACATTTAGCCAGTGTCACCCCTGATTTACTGTGTGTCACTGCCACCAAGATCCAACACTGACGTATACTGCGGTTCAAATTTCATATCTCATCTGATGTTAGTATATAATATAAATCGTGCAAGCCTCATTAAATATTTAAACAGTATTATTGTAACTGTTGACAATGTAAATAAAGATGGGATAAAAGAATGGGTTCTTGTAACGTTAATGTTGCTGCCCCATCAGACATCAATTGCTTTCATTTCATTCACTTCTCAGCCTTTGAACTGTGACTTATCAGGTATCGTACGTCTCAGCACCCCAGAAAAATATTATCATTTATCACATACATGGAAACAAAGCATTTTGTCCTTCTGTATGGACCAAGTCACTGTGTGGCTGCCCTGAGACATTTGCTTTTTTCACTAAGTTCTCCACCTTGTCTTTTGATGTCTGTTACTTGGTTAGAGTTTCAGACTTGCCTGCTGTTTTTTATGATACTACTAGGTTAAATAAAAAGGCATCAACAGGCAAAACAAACAAACAAAAAAAGAAACGATTTAAGATAAAAGTTCTTAGGGATTCTGTTTGCTCTCAAAGTCACCCAGCTTTAAAGCTTCACCAAACTTTTTTCATTGTATTGTGTTGGCCTAAGCCTTCCACTGACAGTAAGAGGAATACATCTGTGGTACTTTCCCTAAAATCCATCCTCAACTCAGAGCCAAAAACACTACGTTAAGAATGTGTCGAGAAGACCCTCTAGTGGTAAAGATATAATACCGCACAAACCAACACAGTCATGCAAAGTGAGCTTGAGAAACTTATGGCAGCCACATAGTATAATGTATTTAGAGAGCAACTTTACCAATTGACTGACCATATGATGCATTTAAAATGTTATCAGTGGTGGACAGAGTTCTGAAAACTACTCAAAGTACCAGTTACTAGTTACATTTTGATGCATTTTAGTAGCATTTTTCTTTCATGAAAAAGCCCAAACATGACTACTTTTCCTGTTTAACGCTGAATTTAGCGCTATGTGTACGGTGTAGAAAGGAACACAGACAGAGGTCATTGGAAAGTTGGGACTTGCTGTAACTCCTATGATTTAAATGTAATGAAGAACAATTACACACAACGATACTCAATTACGGGTACAAAAAAAGAAAAATTACCTGAAAAATTAACTCAATTACAGAAACTTGAGCCATTCTAATTAGTTACTTTTCACTCCTAAATTTTCTAAAGCCTAATTATAAGTCGCCTAAAATAAGAAGTCTGGTGGATCCCAGAAGAGAAAACAAAATAGATTTCAAGAGAGGTATATAATGTACCTACAAAAATTTGTCTTGACATTTGTTCTTCCCATGGTGCGCTCACATTCACACTAAAAAAAAATAATGATAGAAAGAAAGGCAAGATATGACAAGAAAAACGTGAAATGCTTTCTGATTTTTCTCCAGGTCCCATCAACTTGAGGAGATCAGAATTATTCATGGTAATTTCTCTGCATTGATCTGACAAGGTTTTAAGATGATGTATAATTTCATGATCCATTTTGATAAAACTGACAAATTTTCATTTTCCAACTTCTACTTACCAGGTAGTACAAGGTGAAAAATGACTAATTCAGCCAAAAATAATTTTGTCGGAGTAATTTACAAAGGATCATTTGAACAAAATAAACTTTGATTACTTTACAAGCGAAAGACGTATACCGTGGTACTGTCGCAAAAAATGTCGCAACGCACCCGTATAAAAACAGCAACTGGTCAATATTCGCTCTCTCATAAACTGGCAGTGAAACGAGAGACTACTGAGCTCAAGGTAGATAGACTTTACTTTATTTTTCCTCTTCTCTTGGGCACAGATTTAATAAAAAATACGAGATTAAGTTCACATGTTGAGTGAAGTGAAGTTTGCGGTTCTAACGCTCACCACGTTTAATCCTGTGGTTATTTGATCCAATGCTAACAGCTAACTAGCTGTACCGCATGGCTCATTGAGAACCTGCAGCATCCGCACCATGAATCAGAACTCACAACTATTTTTTTACTTTACCTTTGTACAAAGGCGCCACAGTGTTGCCCAGTCAGTGATATGTCCTTTTTAAATGGGCATAGTCCATTGACACTGTGGCCAGAGTACTTCAGGTTTTGCTTTCACCACAGCACTGTCTTTGCTGGAGGGTGACAATGAGGTCTGGTACATTTTTTTTTTTTTTTTTCTTGTTTTGCTTCTACTGTTTTGAGCCCGTATAAGTTGAATATATTAACACTATTAAACGTATAAAGGGCCCTTTTGTTTACTCTTTCCAGGAGCAATTGATAAGGAGCGTCTGGAATATGGCGTGACTGTGGCAATCCTGAGAAATGCATGGAACATCCAAGGGATTTTGTTGTAGGTATACTTTTTTCTGCATTTGCATGACTAGCCTGACTTGCACAGTTTGCGCTATTGTCCTGTTTTGGTAGGTAATAGCAATTTTACTGTGCTCAGAGTAGTTAATTCTCATGCAACCCACTGCTGTCAATCCTCTGCAGCAGTGTTACTTTTGAGAATTGACAAGTTGTATAAAAAAATATCCCTTTTTATCACCTTTTGGTATTCAGTTTAATTTGTGTGGGTTTTTTTTTTCCTTTAGGACTGTTCATCCAAATCTGCGGTCTTTTAGGTGTCAAACTACGGTCTCTAGCCACATGGTAGGATGTTTCCTTGTCTCCTTTTGTTTTAGACTGTCTTATGATGATTGGCTAAATATGTTCAACTGCTCTGATGTTTCAGAAGAAAATATGCCTTTCTGAACAGTCTGGTTTATACAGTTTTGTGCATATAGTACATTTACATATCTAAAATTGTTTATATTTCAGGTTGACCTGTGTCGTGATGACCCAAGAATCTAGCTAAAATGTGAGTAGAAATGTGGCCATTTCTGTTGAAAATGCATATACAGTTCCGCCCCACTGTTTGAGGACTGTTTGAGATGGGGTTTGTCAGACAAATTGAGGTTGGTCCTGATTCGTCTTCTCAGTAGACTGCATCATGGGAAACGCCTCATAGAGAAAATCTGTAGCCTAGCTTTACTCATGTGATCACTGATCATTGACCATGTGGGATAATGCTGCAGCACATGCCTTTGAATAAATCAGGTTTGAGTTGGTTATCAAGTGGCAGTTAATTCAGTTTGTATGGCGCATTTGAAACTGCCTTTTATACAGAGAAATTCACTCACCTTGCTGAATGATTTTCCATGTTAACTTGTATTTTGACTGTAGAAGTAGCTAAATGTGAATTTCATGCTAAGTTTTCTTTTCTCAGATTCTACAATGACAGTTGGCAGTGGTAAGTATATTTTTCCGTTATGTAAAAATGGTTGAGGTTGGTCCTGATTAGTCTTTTCTGTAGACGGTATCACGGGAAATGCCTCAAAGAGTAAATCTGTAGCTTCGCTTTACCCATGTGCTCACATTTACTTGAGCATGTGGGATAATGCTGCAGGACAGACTTGATCAATGATTAAATAACCTGGTCATTGACTTTTTGGTTTTGTATACCAGTAATTGTAAATTAAATGTAATCAACCTAAACGCTGTGTAATTGTAACTTTGCTTTACAGGAATTGTCCTGAGAATTAGACTTCTCTGGTAAGTTGACCTTTCACCTATTTAATTTTTTTTTTTGCTGACGCACTGTGTGGTATCTGCAGCCTGCAGCACCATCTGCTGGTTTGTTCATAAGTCAGTGCTAGATAAATTCAACTTTAGGCATCGTTGGTCTCCATGCTGAGGTGTGTGGAGTCCTGGTTAACATGTTGAGACAGCTTTTAGTTACGTTGTAATAAAATGGCTTAAATTTGGATTTCCTCATCACTTATAATTTCTGTTTCAGATTTGGTGGCTGGTGCCCTGAACGATAACACTTTTTGGTGAGTGAACAATCGCTTTGATAGTTTGGTCATATACCAAGGCAGCCTGGAAGGTCTATTCCTGGTTTGCTGTGGACTTGACCAGAAAGCAAAGATCCAAGGGGACTTCTGTAACAACTTGTTAAGAAGTTCTCTTGGTACAAATCACTTTGTAATAATGGACAATAAAGTTTCAGAAATGTAATTTTATTTTTTTTACAGGTTGCCTTCTTGAATTCTGAACTGATCACAGCTCATATAAATAAAACCGTTGAACAACTTATCCTGTCTGATCCTTTTTTTTGATTGTTTGGACATAAGCACAAGGGGTTGACTTGTGCCGGGTCACATTTAATAAGCACTTATAGCTGGTATTCTGACGGATTGCTTTTAAAATATGGGGCTTTCCAGACTGAGTCAGTGTTCCATATGTGCCTCAATGAAAGTGAAACTAGGTTTAGCGGGGACCACGAGGACTTCACGCTAACGATGCAATTTCCCCCTTGAGAATAACTTCGCTATAGTTTTGGCCTAAATGAGTATGAAAAGTGCTGCTGTTAAAAAAAAAAAAAGTATTTACAGGTACAGGGGTTTAAACGTAGTATGCCGTAAGGTTTGTCTTAAGCCCTTTGAGGCAAACTATATACGCATCGGAGGGTTTGGCCAACATCGGAACAAGAAACTATCATTAGCCAATTCGCAGTATACTTTAAGTTTGGGGGGAGGTATTGTAAGACAAAGCTGGATATAGATGCGACATTGAAACTGGGCAACTAGGAAATAACTTGTTTACTACTATGAACGTACTGTCTCGACTTCCTGTGTTCAGAGCATATGCTGTGCACGTTCGACATTCACCCAGCCACGCAGTGTCCACGCGCCGCTTGTGCGCTCTGATTGGCTGGAACCGACAAAAACACCCCTTTCCCACCAATTGGAGCGGTGTGCATGCGCTGAGCCACACTGTCCATTCTAGGTTCTCGTGTGCTGTTCAGCCTTATCATATAAAACCAGACGCCGCCTTTGTTTACAGCAAAGTTTAGTGGGAGAACTCCACAGCTCACGTACACACCAACTGCTCATCTTTTACACTTGGTTGGATAAAGGAGACGCAAACATGGTGGCCATGACGAAAAGGATAAAAACTTTTCAGATCATTTTTGCAGACCCAAGCAAGACCTTTTATTGCGGCGGTGACAGAATATGTGGACGCGTGGAAGTTGAAGTCGGTGAGGTTACTCGCGTGTCTGCCGTGAAACTGTTGGGCCTTGGATGCGCAAAGGTGGAATATGCTAAAGGAAAGCAGCGCTGCAGACAAGAGGCCGAGTACCTCCGACATGAGGAGGTGCTGCGACTGGACACTCAGCCCACAGGTAAGAGCCCCTGTGCCCCAGCATTCACACGAATACAAGGAGACAGAGGTCCGGGAGTCTTAATGAGTGCCAGTTACTTACAGTCTGTTATCTTCCTAAGAATATGTATCAAGTTTATTTAATGATATGTACTGAACTCAGCCATTGGCAGGAAGTAGAAAGTGACTTTAAACTTCTGTTTGTCATTTATAGATGCTGATGGATCTGTCATCTTAAGACCTGGAAACAAGTA
The DNA here is from genome assembly GCA_019453435.1 of Rhinogobius similis. Classification (NCBI taxonomy): domain Eukaryota; kingdom Metazoa; phylum Chordata; class Actinopteri; order Gobiiformes; family Gobiidae; genus Rhinogobius; species Rhinogobius similis. The sequence continues at coordinate 20,674,094 of CM033635.1, forward strand.
TGAATACCCTTTTGGGTTTGAGCTTCCTCAGGAAGGGTAAGAGCACGGTCTCATCCTTATATTACAAGCTGTTAGATGTAATCTGTTGTCAAATTTTTATATTTTGCTATTTTTTTTATCCTCCACAGGCAGTTGGTGTCATCATACAAAGGAAAGTTTGGTTACATCCATTACTATGTTAAGGCTTCACTGGAGAGGCCACAGCAGCCTGTCCTTGAATGCAAGAAAACATTTGAGGTGGAGGAACCACTGGATGTTAACACCCCAGACCTGCTGGTGAGCCCACATGTCTGACACACACTTATTACATAACACAGTCGACTTTTGCTTAACCTGTTGCATTTCATCAGTGTCCCACAGGTGGCTCCAAAGAAAAGAAGGTGACCTGTATGTTCATCCCGGACGGGCAGGTGTCACTGAATGCCAAAATTGATCGTCGAGGCTTCTGTGAAGGAGAAGACATCTGCATCAACGCAAAGTTTGAGAACACTTGCTCTAGAATTGTGGTGCCTAAAGCTGCAATCATTGCCAAGCACACTTACCTGGCAAATGGACGTACCAAAGTGTTTCGCCAAAAGTTGTCTGCTGTAAGGGGAAACCACATCATTTCTGGCATGTGCGATGCTTGGCTGGGCAAGTCCATCAGAGTGCCCAAGATCAAACCGTCCATGCTGGGCTGCAACATGATCCGTGTGGAGTATGCCCTCATGGTAAGCCCCTACTACTCCCTGGCACACAAGCTTCAGTCTTTTTTGTTTTAACACTTTTGTCTATTTATAGATTTACATCCACATCCCTGGCAGTGAGAAACTGATTCTGGAACTGCCCTTGGTTATTGGGACAGCTGGTTTGGGCAGCCGTAGCAACAGTGTGAGCAGTCAAGAGGGTTCAATGAGCAACTCTTCTCAAAGCTGGGTATCCCTCCGCATGCCCTCAAATCCCCCCAGCTACTGTGACATATCCAGAGACTGCAGCCTAGACCAGCCTCTTACACCACTGTTGGATGACATTGATGCTGACGACAGTCCTATTTACATGAACCCGCCGCGCTTTGAATACACTATGCCACCCGCATACACAGAGGTAAGTATTAGCAATACCACTTATCAACGTTGCATTCTTTGATCATAATTGATCTAATGAACTATTATGCATTTTCAGACAGAGGAAGAATACAATGGCAACGCTCGCATGCTACCTGTGTGCTGAACACCACCAACTTGGGACCATAAACAAAGCACTTACAAAGAGTTAAAGAACAAACTCCAGTGGACATTAAGTGGACACAGGGCCAGGACTAAAAGGGCTTGCTTGTTCTGTCAGCTGTTTTCCCAGCTATAGACTGCATTTACCTATGCTGATTCTCTCCTGGGCCTGGGGCTCCAGCCACAGCTGATGTAAGGTGTGGACATCACTGATGTCCTATAAGGAAGCCGAGCTGGCCGAGTTTCGGAAAAAAATTGATGAGACATTTGAAGCGCCACAGCCTGACACTACCTTCATGCTTTTGCATTCCAGCCTGTACAATAAGAGATTTCATTGTGTTACTGTAATATTGCTTAGTACAAGATTACTTCCTGTAGACTAAAATTCCTGTTAAGCCTAATGTAACATACATGGATTGAACATTGTTTTTATTTTCATTTGCACTTTTCAATGCGATGCATATAGCTACTACGTGTTGATTGAATCAGATAAGATGTAGATAAAAAGCCTTGCATGTGGTTTTCAGATCCTGTTTATTCTAAGTGTTAGGTTCTGATGGTTCTGATGCTGCAAGTGCCAAACATGATTCACCAACTTGTACACTCCCATGTCATGGAAGGCACTTTATGAGGGGAACTTTATGATCTGCTGTCGCGCTTAGTAACATTTCACTGTGAGAGCTACCTCTATGGTGGAGTATTGTTTTTCAGTGGAGTTTTATCATTGTTTAAGACTGATTTGAGAAGATGTGTTTGCTTTGTATCATTTATACCAACTATTTTTGTATTTGCACCCTATGGGTTTTATAATAAAGTATTGTTGACAACTATACAAGCCTATCCTTAACATACAAAATAATACAATCATTTAGATTTTTTATTATAGATTTTTGTCTGTGACCATCTTAAAACACTACATTTATATTATAAGGGCTTTTGTATCCACAGTTCCTCAGCAGGTGTGTGCAAAATTAAGTACATTCGAAAATAAGTGGTATAACATACAATATTACAATAAAAGTACTAGTTTTATTTATGTATTAATAGTTAGTATGCATAGATAATAGTTAATAGGCATAGATAAGAATATACAGATAAAAAAGAATTAGACATATTTGCCCACTCTATATCCCAGGACAGTTTAGTGTTCACGCTGTTGATTTTTGACATATTTCTTGATTAGCAGATGTTTTTGAACAACTGCTCAAATGTACAATACCTATTCTCAATGCTCCTGCAAAGCATGATAATGTGGTTTGCATTTCAAGCAAGCCACATTTCAGTTAAATTTTAGTGGTGACTCCTTTTCTATTTAAATTTTTTTTCTGGCTCTGAAACTGTTATAAAGGTCACTTCAACAGTATGGTCATCTTCAGTTGTGTGTACACAAGTACAAATTTAGTTTGATTGGCACCAGCGGCTGTTGTGGACAGTAGAAGGTTCACAACAAACTGTTTTTAGAAGTGAGCAGTAGTGCAAGAAGTTGGCATACATATCAAACCTAATGTAATAATACAATATATTGTTGCTGAATGTTACCAGGTTATTGCAAGTTTGCTACTTAAAATTATTTATTTCTACAATGTATTAACAGTCTGTATTTCAACTTTTATTTATACCTATGTAAAATGCACATCTGTAGCTTGCAAGTACCATTCGTCAAGCTTTATCATAACACTATTTTAACAGCTTCTAAATAATGTTTTTATTGTTTAACTGGCAATAAGACACATCAGAATTGCCCACTGTAAACCTGCCACGCTCAGCAGCCCTTAAGCCTGAATACGTGCTGCCCTGCTTAAGAAGCCCTGACCCTGATAACTGAGAACCTGCTCCACACATTCGTCCAGGCTGCACCTAACACTGGATCATTTAAAATTTAGCAGCAGATGTGGGCAATGATGGGAAAAGGTGCTAACTATATGGCCAGTGGCTAGTGTTGTAATCTAAGATTCAAGGCATGTTTGGAAAAAATGTTATATGTCAATTTTGAACCTGCTTTACTGAGGAATGTGATCTTATGCCCTCAAAATTCCATGACACTTTTACCATCAAGTGCAAACAATGCAAAGGTCAGGAGGACAAAAAAATACTACATTACATAATATTTAATAAAATATCTTGTCAAGATAATGTCAAAACGTACAATGGGTGCTCCACAAGATAAATAGTTAATGTTGAAATGAAAATTACAGGACTGTAAAACAAAGACACAATAATTAAAAACAAGAATACATCAATACAACAAGGAAAATTAAAAGTGCTCAGTAATGAGATTTAGCCTTGAAACAGCACTGAAACGATGTCAAATACAAAATAGTTGACATAATTTTATAAACAGGTCATGGGTAACAGCTGAATAATAAATACACTTTTCAGGGAAGTCAGGCTATTATTGATACAGGGGCCATAGCCAAGGTCTTTTCATGGTGTTACGATGACACCATGTTTTGAATAGCTTTTGGCAGGAGGGCACGATTCTCATGTATCAGTGCCCGTCTAAGGCATACAAACATTCAACTCCAAAATTATATGTTGCCAAGTCATTTGTAACTGAAGAATCCATAGTGTTCCAGAGTCAACACTTTGATGAATTATCAGTACTGAGAATGAAGATTGTGCAGACATAAACATACATAACACAACAAACATAACTACCGACACATAAGGACAGTGCTGCTGGTGTGGCACTTGGAGATGCCTCTTTCAACATGTCTGTTACAGGTGTATGCATTTTGAGTACAGTACTTAGAAATGTGTAATCCTATCTGCCCTGATGGCCCAGACATCAAGGTTACATCACTGACATACACTCTAGCATATGGCGGTGAAATGCCCACATCATGGTTTGGAAACTGGTTATGGAATATAGTTGACAGTTTGAGGTAATGAGTACAGTACAATCAAGTCAAAGTTAAGGTATACTTTATGAATTCCTTGTAAGGGAAATTCATTTTATGCCTTTTACCCATCTTTCAATGTCGCACCATGAATGCAATCCATTCAGGTCACATCAGTCACATTTACTTTCACCTTGAGCTTTTTAAGTGAAGCAAGTATCAGTGTGAGGAAATGCTGTTGTGAAGTAAGGTCCTTAGGGCATTTTCATTTGTGGTTTTGTGGCACTTGTTGTTTTGTTAAGTTGAAACATTTCCAGTTAACAAACCTGTCTCATTAAAAACAACAAAGTGTTTCTGCTGCTGAGGACGCTCGTACTAAGGAAGGCGCCGCAGGTGAATAGGGAGAAATCTTTTATGTAAGTTGCCAAAATTGCACATATTTGGGACATTTAAATCTGAAAAATGAACAGAACCAGGTTTAAATTTCTTGGTTAATTTTGTACACATATTAGTACTAAGGGGATTGTGGATATCTTATACAACCTAATTTCACTTTGATAAATCAGGCCTACAATTAGATATCAACCATTCATTCTGTACATTCTGTTAAAATCTTGTGAAGTACAAGACTGTAAAGTTTGGTGCATATAGATGCTTCTTTAAGTGGTGATCATTTAAAGAAAATGCCTTTTGAAGTTATAATTTTCCAGAAATATATGGATGCAAGTGGATTAAATGAAATAATAAAACATCTTTAGGAGCATATTGAACAAGCTTGTTGTTTCCACATGTAAACCTATATGTTGAGAGAGCAACTGACCAAAAAAACGAATATTTAAGAGTTTTGCCTGTAGTGTTTCGCCTTGATAACTCGAGAAATCAGATTTTAGGTCCTGGCTCTTACAGTCTTGTGGAATAGTTTCCTGGACTAAATTACATGATGAGCCAAGTATTGCATCAGGATTTGAAAGAATGTTCAATCGTGTTCTCCAAGGAGTGATTCTTGTGGCGTAATCCACCCACATTACCAAAACAACCCTAAAAATTGTCCTGAGTCCTGATTGGTTGAATTTGCACCTGAGCTTTATGATTGGTTGAGGGCTTCTTCCATGCGCCAGGCACGCATGCTGATCATGTCATCTTACTGTTAATAGCTCTTTTTTCTCTGTTGACCTTTTTGTTCATGACTCAGAAGATACTTACACTGTAGTTTCACATAAACACCATTCTGAATCTGAATAGCATTAATGCCTTTAATCTTCACCTTTTGCTCAGTATCTCAAATACTGGCTCTATCATAACTATATCACTCTAATTTGTTTGTTTTTTTTCTATTATATGAATGTTTGTAGGCCCATGTCTCCTGTTTTTGCATCGGAACATTGCATTCCTGACCTTAAACTCCCAGCAATAATATTTGAAACATCAACAGTGTTATTGTTTGGTCTGTAAACACGCACAAACAGTGGTGAAGAGATATGTGACGGCATAAGGAACACTCTGTGAGTTTTGAGTTGGGCCATATCATATGTTCCTGTGTTGGTGTGCATGCAAGGACCTGTTGTTAAATCAGCCCACGGGATTGGACAGCTGCTGACACTGAGGGGAGTGGCTGGCTACACCTTCAGTCAACAACATACTTTAAACTTGAGTTTGTGAAGCGAGAGTAACAATCAAATGACCTTAACCTCAAAATCTTAGTCAAGTGGTTAAGTCACAGCAATCACGAGTGCTGGACTGACTGAAGGTACTAAGATCATAAAGAAAAGAGGGGCTTTTAGAAGAACTAGGTCAAATGTTACCACAACCAATTACTAAATAAAATGGTTGAAAATGAGATAAATTATGTGTTTTTAAAATGTTTAAATGGTTGGAATTTGCACAGATCTCCCATCTCCCATCTGTGAGTGGGGTGGCCGTAGATGTCTCAGAAGAAACTGAAACTAATGAGATGAAACATAATTACAAAACACTACAAGCAATTTCATTTGCACACAAGTACATTTGCATATAAAAAAGTAGTTTTCATACACAGTACCTTTAATACTTCTTCAGTAATATATTTTATAGTGTAACAGTACTCTTCCTTGATTATGGTTACTCCTCCCCTTGAGATACAAGTGACAAAAGCTTTATGTTGACAATAGTTAATGACTTGAACATTTCTGTTTCTTGCACTTTCTTGTTTTTCACATTTTTGTGGTCTACCCTGAAATTATTGTGAATTATTTGATGTATTTTTTTCATTTGAGTTATAGTAACGTCAGATATTAGGTCCTGACTTACCTGTAATTTCTTGGACCACTTTATACTCTTACTTGAATATTATTTTTGAAATATTGGTACTCTTAGGGTGCATTCACACTTGCATAAACACCACATTGAAATTGGGACTAAACCCAGGACTAATCATGGACAAGGCTAAGGACTAAAACACAGCCAAATTAGGACTAAATATAACCTGGCCTTAAACAGAGACAAAGCAAGAAAAATGTGAATGCATCCTTACTTGAGTACAATTTTTGGTTACTACCCCTCTATTCATAACAAAAAAATACTTGATAATATTATAGTAAACAGTAATCAGAAGTCTAAATGTAAATGGATGAATGGATGAAGTAATAAATAAACTTCTGACCACTATCACTGGGTGTATTCTGCTGCTGTCTGTGGCCATGTCTCGCACTGCACCTTATTTACTCTTCGAAAGCGCAGACCTGAGCTGCCGTAACCTTGTGCGTTTTTGGAAATCCATGGCAGACGAAATGCTTCCCAGTATGAGTCACCACGCACAGCACGCCTCTTCAGACAGACGTGCAGTTGTGCAAGCTTTTCCTTTGTGGCCAGGACACTATGCACCAGTGTGTTTATGCACTATGCTCATTTACGTAGCTAGAAACCCAAATCCTTTCACACGTTTCCTTCTTTTTTCTGTATTGTTCTGTCATGACCCTGCGAGAAATTAAAGGTATAGGACAACATAAACAAGAATTCATGCAGTGCTTTTATAATTCAAATTTTTCATTAAAGAAAAACAAAAAAACATTCCCATGATCATTACCTATAACATTTTGAAGAATTTATATTTGATATCCATACTTTGAAACTAAGTAGGCCCATCTACTGGTATAACACATCTTGTATATAACAATTTGGCTAAAATAATGCATGTGTTTCTAAACTATGTTGTTCTTAGTCCGGTGCTACCTGACCCAAGTTTTCAAAACATGTTTAAAATGTGGTAATCTGAAACAGTATCCCAGATGGCAACATTTGAAACATTTTGACTTTATGATTCCTAGACAAATGAGGGCTTAAACCAGGGCCAGTGGGTCAAAGTTTCTTCTACTCAATCAAACATTGCAACCTGACTGCTTTAGACAGTTATTATATATGACATACTATGTACCTACAGTTTTATCCCTTTAAAACCTATTATCCTGCAATACATGCTGACTAGAACTCTCACTTCCTATGGTTTAATACTCGTTGCAAGAACAAAGCGTCCACACAGCAGATTGTGCAAGTGCTAGTCACATGGGTCACATTCATCAAGAAAACTTAAGTATAACATCGAAGCAAAAAAAGTCACACATGAAAGCAAATTGTTTTGACCTTTATTAAACATAGCTTGCAAGAGATAAATATTACAAAGTTATTTCCTCCAAAATTAGCTTATTTTTTTCAATCAATGCATAATTGGCAAACAACTGGCAGTATTCAAACAGCATTATTTTCTTTTACTATTTTTGAGACTGTTAAATATCAACTATGTGCAAAAGGTCAGGATTGATGTAAGCAAAGCAATAAGACTACAAATAGTCAACTTTTTCAAAACGGTTTCCCCTTCAATGTTTGGTTGAAATAGTATAATTTAACAAACCAAATGAATGTACAAGGTAAAACAACTTAAATGGCTGAACACTGTGATTTAGATGGTCACACGACACATATTTTGATGTGTTCATGTAACAGTTTAATCAGGTCACAATTAATTAGTATGTCCTTTGGTCACATTCCCTTCCATTCATCAAAATAATGTTACATTGTGTTTTCTTACAGCTCTGAGATTATGTGACCACAAAGACACATTTTTAGGAAGTCCTGACAAGTTAATCTGACAGTGAGTGTAGTCTAAATCACCGTACAATTCTGCAACCTTGTCAATAAAGCAAATGCATTCAGGGAGATTGCTTTCAAAAGCAGGAGGAAAAAGAATCCCAAACATTTTGCACATATGTTACACAATATTACACAGTGATCACAAAACGAAATGACAAGATTCACAATATTCATGGCTTTTTGTTTGCTTTTCTACACAATATACAACAATTTCATTTCATTTTTTTTTTTTAGTACAAGGGAGGAAAAATGTTTATGTACAATAAGTCCTTATTACTTCAAACCTAGCAAATATCATGTCATTTATTTCATACTCAATAAATTTGTTTATTTTAAACTGCAAAAAATAAAACAAATCATTCAATACACATGAAAAACTTTTGAAATCTTAAGTTTAGATTTGATCACATTTGCAATAAAAAGCTTGTAAATGCATCTACAGAAAAGCAGGAAAAAGGGGTTTTAATTCAGCCTGTGGCCGAATGAGATGCATAAAAATTGCATTACCAAAACCAAATAAGAGTGCCATTACAATTTACAATAAACAAATCCTGTTCGGTGGAATCTGATTCCAATAAGCATTTAGGTATGCATTTTTTCCTTGGCCAAAAACAAAAACGTGTAAACTAGAGTTTACGTCCAAGTTTCCAGTAGGAAGTGACCATCAGGAGAGGCTTGTTTTTCAATGGGTCTGGGCTGCTCCACCAGACATTTCTTACAGACTGGTGCCAACTACTGCAGAACCACTGACTTGAGAACCCACAATAACACAGGTGTTGCGCCAAGGCCCAGCTATTATGGTCCCACTTCAGAATAACACTGTCATAACAACATTAATAGAGAAGAAATACTGAGGGACTTGAACAGTGAGAGAATGAAGATTCTGTCAGTAGAACATATAATCTCAAAAACTTCCTGTACATTTTTATTCTGATAACAATATCAAGTTTAATGTCAGAATAAAAACTTGTCCATGCCGTTTTTAGAGGTAAAGGTAAAATATCAGACAGGCTGCTCACATGTAAATCAAAATAAACAAAGTCATACATTCTTTGTTTGTGCAAGTGCACAGAAAATGAACTGCAGTAACATAATAGCCAGTATTAGTTTAGGCTGAACAGCACCATAGTATTCAGTCTGTCATGTTGACTGGGCTTGGCTACGACAAATGTGTTTGGGTGGCAATAAAACATGTGTGTAGGGCAGGTTTTAAATAAAGTTAAGCTCACTGGTCCTGCATTGATCATTTTGAGGATAATAGCTTCCTGTCAATCAGTTTTCACTCCACAGTCCCACCAGTCCTGAATAATACTGGACACTCACACACACTAGTGGAGATAAAGGGAACTGCATCCACACTGCCAAACTGTTCATAATGTACTTGAGAATTCAACCTTTGTACACCATAGTATATTCAAAGTGCTCTATTTTTGAGAGATTTGTATTATTTATTGCCCTGGTTATTTCCACAAGAATGTATGTACTTTGATCAGTTTTGTCAATGTGCGCTGCATCTATAGGACAGTAGATGATAATGTGCAGAGCAGATACTGAACAGTCAATAATTGATGTAATATCCAGCCCTTATTGTGGTTTAAATATTATTACGCCAGCTTTTGGATACCATTATAATCTAAGGGTCTAACTGGTGGCAGGGCCCATGCATGGGACAGTGTGGAGAAGTTGCTATAGGTTATTGCTCTGGTCAGGACTCTGGGACTCTGTAGTGAATATTTGTACAGTTGCTGGGACCTTAGACCTCACACCCAGTTTTCTCTGAACACATAAGATCCAACATCTGTAAAGACAAAGAAAAAAGTCATTCATCCTCTATACATGGTACAATGCATAATCCACTCTGCACCCAGACCTTAATTGGACTTAATTGTAACATTCTTTACTTTAAAAAAAAGTTTCCAATTGGAAATATGAAAAGTGCTCCTCTGGAGTGAGGCAATTTGTGTGCATAAATATACACACAATGATTGATCCATGTCTCTTTCACAAAAGATAAAAAGTCCACATTTTTCTTTCAATCTATGTGTCTGTACATAATCCATACAGATTTCAATAGCTTCTGTCCTCAGCTGTTGATTATTACCGTCTCCAGGGGCTTTTTCCTTTCAGGTTTGCCCCAATACGAGGGGAGACGCCGCCAAAAAGTAAAACAATTGGAAAAAAAAGGCAAGGGCAAAAAAGACAAAACAATCTAGAAATCTATATAACATCAAGCCCAGAAATGAAGGCTTTAAGTACATAATGTCTGGTTTGTGTGCACTGACGTGCTAACATCTGTTGATTGAAGTCCTGTAAAGAGCATATGCCAAGAGAAGCTGCTGGGATCAAAAGGCCAGTCCGTGCATACTGGGCAAACTGGACAAGCAAAGGTGCATGGAAAAGAAAGAAACAGAGGAGCCTGGAGGAGCGAGTCTCAGTGACACCATCGCTCACGTAAACACTGAGTCCACTTTAGAGAGGGCATAATTGGACTCCTGCCCCGCACCAATGACTGCTAACAGGGATGTGCAGGTCGACTATTGAGCAGCTTGAATGAGTACATCCAACTGGTACATCCAAGAGGTGGCCAGCCCATTTAAATTAGGATGCCAATGTTCAACAGAAAACAAGAGATAAACAAACACGCGTGTGTGTGTGTGTGTGTTAGGGTCCACTTGATGAGCTTAGATGGTGTCACAATGAAACAGGACTTCTGTTAAAAGAACAAGTTGGATCCTTGTCCTCCACTCCATTTCCTCAAAATCATGCGGTAACAAATAATCAATTTCTGTTCACGTTGCCAGTCCATGATAAATTCAAGAGAAGAAATACAATGGTCAAAAAGTTTTCAGATTGTTAAATGTTGCATAGCAACCAGAATGCACCCTGTTGATCTTTTTCCTAACAACACTCACAATTAAGCTACATGAACCGAAGACGTCTTATGATAAAGGCTTCAGCAGACCTCCATGATTTACCATCTTCTAACAAATGATGGAACAGCAAATAAAAAGTGAAAAGCTAATGAATACAATACTAACTGAGGAAAGAAAAAGCTTTAAGTACAATAATAGTGCTACTAAGAATGATATGAATGGGAGTCATAATTATAGTATGGACAAATAATTTTTTAAAGAACTTTGAAATGCCTGGACAATTAAGTGACTTTGTCTGAGCAGGAACTTGGTGTGGTTAAGGTAGGCACACGACAGGCACTGCATGCGTCGGGGAGGTTGGGGTTTGGCTGATTGGGAGTGCTTTAGTGTGGCTCAGAGGTCAAATGGGGCTCATTTTTGTCCAGTAATGGACTGCGATATGGAGCGTGGTGGGATCATGTCCAACAGGTACTCTCTCTGTCGATCTGCTAGGCTGGAGCTTTTGTGGCCGCCGACGGCCGCTGGGTTCAGGTATGCAATATTTAATCCTGTGGAGTATGACACAAATGTCAGGACATTAACTATGGTTAGGCTCAATGGGTGATATGTCTGTGAGGACGTGGCTATTACCTGGGATATTGTATATCTGACGATGGCTGTCGTGTTGGAGTCTGTTGCTGCTACTGCTGCTCCCACTGCCACAATGCTTGGCACTAGTCATACCCATGAGGCTGCTGGCCACAGACAGCTGGGAGGCCTGGGCGAAATTAGACAGTACGCCCCGCGCAGAGTTTGACAGGCCTCGTTGAAGGGACGCCTGGGCTTGAGGCTGAGATGCCTGAACACATAGGTATAAAGTACTGTTGTTATAAAGAATATAATATCATAATATATTATCACATATTAATAATGGTAACTCTTTTTGTATCGGTTCACATATATTGCAGGTGATGCAGGTACCTGGCGGAGTGCATGGTGTCGAATCATTGAATCTGTCTTTGAAGAGTTGGAGCCAGTTGAGGAAGAGCTGGGGGAGAGTGTGGCCTGCTGCTGCAGTCTCTGCTCAATCTCCTGTTATGGAAGCAAACACACATTGTGAAACCTGCAACATCAGTCATGAATCTTACACATTCTTAAGTGTCAGCTTTCAGGAAATGTATTATATATTACTTATTTTTACCCTGACGCTGCAATGGATTAAACATAAATGAAAACAAAAAGAGCCTTAAACAGACCTGCTCCTGCTGTAGGGCTTTTACAAAGGCATTCTTCAGTCGGTTGGTGTGCTCAGCCTTCAAAGCCTTCTTCTGATTGGATGTCATGCATTGTTCACACAGGATCCGTCCAGTCTTTTCTCTCTTCCAGTGGGGTGTGAAGTCAGTTCTGCACTGGGCGCAGAAGAAAGGCTCCATGCGGGACAATGACCCTCTGAATTTACCTAGAAGACGCATGCCAAACAAATGCTTGCTAAACCTGATGCATTATATTACTTTATCACAAATTCTGATTTTTATTACTTACCCTGACTATCGAGGACGCTCTGCACCACTTCCTCCAGTCCTACCATGTAAATAAACTCACTGTTGGCCGCAGAGGGCAAAAAGTGAAGGAGTGGGGCCGGGGGTTTAGGTGGAGGGATCTCCAGGAGGGTTTTCTCAAGCTGTTTTCTTAGAGCCAGTTTGGCTGCTGCTTGGCTGCTGGCCTGGTCAGTTATCCCGCCCACACCAGTGGATGGACTGACGGCAGAGGCACCGCCTAGAGCCCCTGCGCCTGCCGCTGCTGCTGCCTGCATGTGGGCCAGGTTCATGTAGATGGCACTGGAGCTGGAGTGCTGAGATGACACCTGTTGACCACCCTGCCCAGAAAAACACAGCTACTTAAAACAGTGCCTCATCCGGTTCAGTGTGTCCAACAAAAGGCAACGTCAGTAAAATAATTTGAATGCATATTTTAAAAATGTATAGAAATATATTATTTGAACAAAGGTGAAAGTCTTGTGACCAGACACAGCAACACCAAGACTTGGATTAAAAAAGAATAAAGTTCTGTCTGAATTCCTATTTATGCCTATGTGCAGATAACCATATCAACAGGCAAGCATCAACTTCTAAAAATCATCTTCTAAAAGGGGAGTGACTGTGGCGGCAGGAGCCTAAGCAGGGGCTCCCAAACTTCCCTCACCCCAGACACTTCCTCCAGCTCCTCCGGGCCACCCCGAGGTGTTCCCAGGTCAGCCAAGAGACATAGTCCCTCCAGCGTGTCCTGGGAAGACGTTCCCCGGGAAGATTGAGGATGTTGAACTATCTCAGTGACTTACTGATACTGATAATACATGGATTTCTCTATTCTATCAGATTGTCTCTATTAAATAATTACATTTCGCATCTTAAACTGGATTTATATCACCAACGTAAACAATAAAATGCCCACAAATATCACAGGCTAAATGTATATGTAAATTATTCATATGAATTAAAGATCAGAAGACACGCAAACCTGGTAACTGACAGCATTAGCCATGCTGCCGGACCGGCCCATTCCAGGCTTGGAAAGTCCTCTCTGTCCGTGTAACTGGGCAGGATTGGGTGCAATCACTCGCTGAGACATCAGCATCGGAGGCAAGCTGGCATTGGCCGCTGACCTGATGACTGTGTGGCCCTGGAGACAACAAAATTATTACAATTAAATTCTGTATAATGTAAACAAATGAGAGAAGTTGCAAAGCTTCAATAAAATAAAAATATATTATAAAATATATAAAAACGACATATACAACAATGCATACAGAAGTATATTCCCCATTCACTAATCTAAGGTGCATGACATTTTGTGGACACCAGGGGGCAGCACATGTACAGTAAAGATCTACTTTAGCCAATAAGACATTCACTACACAAAGACCTCTCTATACACAAACACAAAGATGTGCTGAATATTTAATCCTGCTCATCATGAAATGGAGGAGTGAGGCAATGCCATGCATGAATAAAGACTCTTCGCAGAAGGAAATGTCATAATGACGACTATCAATTCACCAGTGCATGTTCTACAACATTTGTTAGTCAATTTACAGCTACATTTCAGAGCAGGACATGTCTGCCATGGAAAAGACTCAGCAATGAAGGGTCACATTCCTATGACATAGATTACTGTCCATTTAGAAACAATTTTAAATGCAAGTAATTTGATCTATTATTTGTAGATTTGTTTTGGGATTAGCAAACACAAGCGTTTGCAAACATACCAGTCCCTTCTTCATAAGTTCACCACTGCTCCTTATGGTGAACACCTCTGATAAATTGATTACTTCACAAGCAGGATCACTGCACGATAGCTGACATTACTTTTATCATGTAAGTCTTCTTATTTGACAAACATTTTTTCAATTGTTGGAACTCTCAAATATCCATTTACACAATTAATGCAATACAGACCATGGAAAATAGCTAATAATTTAATTTCATAAACTGCAGAATCAATTAAACCAAAATGATGCATTATTTGAACAATAAGCATGACTTTTCTCAACAAACTAGCTGTCATCTGTCATGGTAAGTGAAATCTTAGTTGCCACACCTGAGCAGTGCGTAGATTCTGGGGCTCTGGGTTGTGCATGCCGGGACGCACTGGCAGCTTACTAAGTCCCGAAGAGCTGTGTAGCGGTGGAGGCTGCGCAGAGGCAGCATTCTGGACCACTGGCACCTGTAGACAAAACTAATGGTCAGACTGAAATAGCCAATGACTAATGAACTAACAGTGTCATCCTTGTGAGAAAAGAAAAAAGCATTAGGAACTTTAAACTTTAACCAAAAGGGTTTATCGCACACCATCTAACCAGCAAAATGTGAATTTTAATACAGCACAAAAGACCTTTCATTCAATAGTGCCTAAACATAATGTGTGTCCTAATAGCATTCATACTTTTCAAGTTAGACGGTGTTCAGGGATCAATTGGTCCATTTTGTGCTGCTCTCTCTCTCATCCAACGCATCCACCATTTAACTTTCCAGCCCCCCAAAATGATTTTTTTTTTTTACTACTGTAAAAGCATTTATTTAATTCTGGATGTTTTACAAAGAAAGGCCACAATTTTGAAGTACCATAAATTCCTCCACAAACAAAAATATCACTAACCTGGATCTGAACAAACATGTTCTGAAATACATGTGATTCTTTTATTTCTTTGTCAGTTCTTCGGCCCGTTTAAGTCTTTTTATCGGTTTTCCTGAGGCCTGTACAGCGGAGCTGGATTAGTGGGTGAGCGAGGTAACTTTGGGGTTAAAAGTGGTGTTGCGGTACTATGAATCTGGTTCACTTCCTCCCAGAGTAAATCTATATGGCAACATATGTCTGCAAACTCCTAACCTGCTCCGGACCAGGTTAAGTTCCTGGCAGTTCAAATAGCACATGCAGCTAACCAATCAAATCTCATCCATCATTATGGCCCTTCCTTGAGAATCATGTTGATTTGAGCGCACAGATTGAACAAGGAGCGCTCCACAGAGAGAGAATTTTCAGGGATCGCCAAAAGCAATCTTTTTGAGCAGTACCAATTCTCTCGTGAAGGAATCGAGTGCCTCTGTGGGCTTTTAGAGCCCTACATTGCTAACACCACTAAACAATTTAAAATTATTTGCTGGACACATTTGTGGTGTTCCCCGGTCATCTCCCATCCTACAAAATCAAAATTTGTTGAGGATATTTTTGCGTCTACATGTCAACGATTAACACGCAGCTTGTCACAGCCTCATTAACTACCACCTTGCACAATATTCTTATACTTATTGCGCACTTCCCAGGTGTGCTTTACTCCCATAGGGTTACAACTGCATTAAAGAAGACAGGTTCATCATTACTCAAACAAGAGCTTGGTTCTAATGCCCTGATGTTGTCCTGCGAAGAAACGTATAGTCTACCCATCAAACTTACGCATTGAGCGAATCATCAGTACTTTCCCAGTCCTCTTTTCTGACTTTAGCTGCTGCCATGTTTCCTTTATCAGAATTATACTTTTTACTTCCTATTATTCGCAGGGATGATAGCTTGTTCCTTATGTGAGAGGTACGCCACTTTTCCCTTTTCCATTATTCTAACTGGTCGGTGGGCACTAACTGCCCCTTTATGTGAACGCGGATGGTGTCATTCAGAAAAACTTGGGTTAACAGAACGAGATGTGAACCCCCTCCGTAGTACGGTTTATCCAGAGACGCTTGTGTCTCGGTTAGTCACTTATACAGGATCAGTTTAGCCAGCTTTGACGTACAGGCCTATGGACATGTTTAAAATGTGAACTTTGAACAGAATCCTATTGTTAAAACATAAATCACAAATCTAAATCCCAATCACATTACTAGTCAGATATTGCTGCTCTATTAAGACAGCATGTAAAAACATCAAATGTCGGAAAAAAGTCTAAACTACAATTGAAAAATTTAACAAATGTCAGAATAATAAGTTGTTTTCTAACAATAGAAAAATATGTTTTGTTTTTTTCCCTTTCTATATTCTCTATTTTTTCTTTGCCCTATGACCTTAAAAAGGTCAATATCTACTTTATTGCATTTGTCTTGTCTGTGTTGCCTAAGGAGAACAGATGGAAACTAGAATCGTTGCAATAATCTGGCATATTTACACTGTAACTGTTACAGATGTTCATATGCACTGTTCCAATCAAATAAACAAATAAATAATAGGGAGCACAGAATGCTATTAAATTAGATATTGTTAAATATAAATTCCAACGATTATCCTTTTGTGACAATAATCAATAATCGTACTTAATTGTAAAATGTATTGATGCCCTCCCCAATTGGATTAAATTAGAAAACTGAGGTGATACTCCATAGCTGAAATATTGAGCAGTAGTGGAACAGCCATTCTCACCTTCTGCACCATGTTCTCCTTCTGCATCTGACTTTGGCGGAGCTTCTTGAGCAGCACCAGACGGGCCTCCTCCAGACGCAGCTCCTCTCTCAGGGCTTTGATCATCTGCTGCCGCTCCTCTCCAGTTTTACCCTGAAGCACAAAACAGTGACATTTTCTACCTCATTACTGGCAAAGCAGCGGCCTCCATCACCAACTAATAATAAGATGTCATTTATTTAGACATAGGGAATAGTTTAGATTCTCTTCATGAGTCCAACAAAGACCCAAGCTAGACCTCAATTCAGGCCAGGATTGGGTCTCAGATCTAGGGAGCAGAGCTGCACTGAGAGCATGTGGGTGATCGGAGAGTGGAAAGGAGAGTAAAGGAGAAGAGTAGTACAGCACATGTGGTACCAGAGACAATTGCAGGTAACAGACTAAACCATTTTAACACATAAAGCTCCATCAGGCCGTGCTAATTATTAACTGCCAGTAAAACTTCATCATAATCCTAAAACATTTTCTTACTTTGAAGGACTATTTAAGGACATTTGACCTTTGAAAAAATATACTATTTGGTTTTGAGTTACTAATTGCTATGGCAGCGGATCTAATTTTTCATCGCTCTGAAACCTATAAACTGAATGTGAGCAAGCTCGAGTTAGGCCTATATGTACGGGAATAGTTTGGTTTCAGGTCGAGTTCGGGTCATGCCAGGTTGGATGTTTTAACGCCTGATCTAATCTCTAATAATGAGATATTGCTATTATTATTTACATTACAAATTCTAAAGTCATTTGTTGTCAGTACACATAACCTCTTAGAATTTGTCTGATTTTCATAATTGCTGCTCCGCTTGTCACCGCTCAAGTCAGAACAGAGTAACTGAACACCAAAAGTATCTGTTATGATGTGAGGTACAGAGAAAATTGTTTAATCTCCCAAAAACGTATCACTGTTAGAATGTGTATTATGGGCTGAGTAATATTATATAAACTTGTATAGTATTGTGATAGTAATATTTTAGCAATATATTGAATGTGTCGAAATAAAATCCTAACAGATTAATACACTCATTATTATTATTTTTATTATTATTAATTATTTAATAAATGAAACAATTACTAAAACTTTTATCTCTGTTAGATGGAGAAGAGCAGCAATATTATGATATAATCAATCAGAATCAATCAGAAGAATTCTAAAATCTCAAGTCCAGTCTCTGGACATCTGGAGTACTGCTCGGTCATTTGGTCCAGTGCTACACAGACGCACTTAAAAAAAACTACAGCTTGCCCAGAATTGAGCAGCCAGGTTGGCTCTTGGTTGCCCTTACAGAACCTGTGTGAATGAGATGTACAGCACTCTATTATTGTGGAAGGTACAGGACAAGATTAGCCTTCTGTGCTACATGCATAATGCCATATTTAAAAACAACCTCAAACTCTTGTGTTCAGTGGGTACTGTCATCAACATATCACCTCACAAGTCAGCTATGGTGATTTAGTTGTTCCTTTCACAAAATCAAATTGTAAAGAGTTTTAGATCCCGAGCAGCATGGAATAAGTTGTCTGCGAGTACAACGCATATAAGCAACAGATATTTCAAAAAGACACTAAAACAAAAATATATGAATGAACTGTTTTGAATTTTTAAGTTGAAATGATTACAATTCAATTGTACAAATCAATGATCAGTGATTATTGTAATTGTGAATTTATTTGCTTGATATATATTGCAAAAAGGCAATTGTGATTATATATGTGATCTAATTTTATTGTTGAATGGACCCCAAGAAGACTAGCGACCACTCTGTGGAAGCTAACGGGCTTTGAATAAATAAACCAAAAAAATAAAGGCAGATGTGTTCACAAATGATTGATGATGATAACTCAGGTTTGTTTGATTTGTCTGTATAGTGGAGCCAAACTAAAATAACCTGGATTCAGTGATAGTTTTTTATGTATTGTAGTTTTTCTTCATTTACGTTTACCATTAAAAACGCAAAAGTCCCATCCAATTATTGTTGCTCTTTAAATAAAAAAAAATTGAAAAAGTACATTATTTGGCTCTGTTGATCTGTAAACGGCTTAGGCCTGGTTTGGTTGAAAGGTCAATGTAAGTGTGGTAGTTGTACCTTAAACATTTCGAGGTTTGCACGGTGCATCTTCTCTTCGGGCCGAGGAGTTGCTCTTGGGCTGGAGGCTTCATTGTCTGACAAAATAATGACATCTGGAGATGGAGTTCTTCTAACATGGTCCGCATCACTGCTGGCAGAGAGAAGTTTCATTCAAACATGCACATACTTTTTTTTAAGAGAACCATTTTTCCAAAGAAACCAAACTAACTAAAAAGTATGTAAAAAGAAAGTGTCAAGACTGTATAGCTGTAAGTAAAGCAGATAAGGTACACGTTAATGTCTGCATTTGACCCATCCTTCAATGCCACTAGTGCAACTTGCCAGGAGCAGAGGGCCACCGCAGTAATGCACCCGACTCCAGATGTTCAGCTAGATTTGCTCATAACCACTGCCATTAAGACTACTTAGCTGAAGAAGAAGTAACTTTGAAATAGGTTCATAGAGAAAAAACGTAGTCCCCAGTGGAAACCCACACAGACAACAGTTGACTATAAGGTTTGAAGAGAACTATAGAAGCACTCACCCTCGTCTCCCAGCACTCATATCCACCGGTTCATCCAGCATATTCTCTTTTCCATTCTTGGTCTGTACAGCATGGCTGCTGTGTCCCCCAAGCCGCAGGCTCCCATTTATCTTCTCCTCATAAGATCCAGTACCCATGGTACTTTGGTGGTGCAGGGTGCTTGCTCCAGGGCCCTTCCCGTCTCCAAGGGGTCCCGCCACATCCAGACCTGCTAGATCAGCAAGGTCCTTACGTTTTAGCAGAGCCAGCATCTTGAGGCGCTCCATGGCCTCGTGGCCCTCCATCTTCAGACGCTTGGCCAGGGCCTCATCGCGCTCACTGGAGTCTAAGCCCCTCTTCAGCAGGTTGAGCCTGAGTGCCTCCTCAGACATCCGCTCCATCCTAGAGACACAACATCATCACAAAACTAAACTCAAATGTATCATAAGTTGTAATGTATACACATAAGAAGGACAAGAGAATATTTATAATAAATCACGTGGATACTGAATACTAACATCTTTATTCTAATTCTATTCTAACATTACATTTTTTTATGTAATGACTTTAAAGCAACAGAAATACATTTAATGCAAAAGATAGTAAAAGAACACCAATGTCATCTCAATTCTTAGGAAAGTCTATGGCGGTAGCTTATATCACTTGAGCAACCGTCCCACAAACAAAAAATGTCTCAACTTTAGAGGCACTAACCCACATAGTTTTTAAAGCGGTCTTTCAGGAATGAAGACAAGAGAAAGTGATAACACGGTGCCCTGCTATGACCAGGGTTAAACCAGCTCTACAGTGAATCTATTCACTGCACACATACAGGCCTGCTTGCTTTGCCCTGTACCTGTGTCCAAACGCTGACAATCAAAACAGCAATGCACATTAAGATGGATACAGTAATACAACATCACCTATTAGCTACAAGCCAAGAAATGTGCAAATAGATTAATATATTTTATAGCACTGGTTTCACAGTTGCCTACACTTGATGATCGTTAACAAAAAAAAGTTGAGAACAGTAAGCTACCCAATTGCATAAAACCTGCTACATACTTCTATTAGATCTGGAGAAGTGAAGTCTGAAGATGTCTCCCAACTCTTTTGATTTTGTAAGCTAATTTAGAGATTTACTTCAATGAGAGAGAGCAAATTTACAGCATTTGTATTCACAGTAGTATATCAAGCACATCTAATTGTTTCTTTTGTTACTTAATCGGCTTCCTAATTATTCATCCCAAATCTGATCGTATCATTTCCGCTGGTGTATTGTAAGCATGGAGAAGGATGCAGGGGCTGTCTCTCCTCCGATGTCTCTGTTATCCCGCTCATATCTCTGGCAGCCTCTTTAGCGCAAGGAGGAGTCTTAATGATGGCATACAATGGCCCTCCCTGACACTACTTCTTCTCTAATTCATTTGTGACGCAGCAGGGAGCAGACTTGTGCCTCCATTTGCTGACAGAAAACCTTGCCGCTGAGCCTCCACCTTTAATGAGGCATGGAGCGCCTGGAAGAATGCTGCCGGGCCAATCGCGGGCCGCTACGAACTGGACGTCACCAACTGGCACCTCGCACCATCACCCCCCCACCCCTCCTCCACCACTGCCGACCGCCTTTACATAATAAAATGACTGTTTCACTCAGCTGCTACACAAGCCACACACTCGCTCTGCTCCGGTCTCAGTCCTCAGACCGCCCCCTCTTTCCCTTTACCAGGCCCCTCCCACTCGTGACTACCAACCCCTGTGGGCTCTGCCAACCCAACGCAACAAGAAGCAGAGGAGACAATAAAAAAGGTGAGGTAAACGATGCCGGACACTGATGCAGGCATTTCCCCATACAAATTTTTACATAAGTTGAGCCAAAAAAGTTGCTCCACTAAAGTGTTGTTTAAAGTTGGTTGCTTTACAGAAACTGTGCTAAAGCATGAAGGACTAATAGATTGATTATGTACAAATATGTAATGCGTTCCAACAGTAGGCAGAATTTTGTGAGGTCTTTTCATGATCCAGCTGTAAAGTACCACAAAGAAACCCCTCCCTGCTCCTCTACCCTCCCCCAGTTCCTCGAGCCGTTCTCCCTCTTTCACTGTAAAAATAAACACATGCTTACTTTCAGGGGCCCCTTAAATGTGGCTGGAGCGGAGGGGTTCATTTGTTCACGTTACACTGGCCAATCAGCTGCGGACATTCACTGTGTAGGCATGTGTGTGCAGGCATCCAGGACTTGTGCGAGATCCGAGGGAAGTGTAGTAAAGAGTGACACTTTGAAGATACAGTAAGAACCAAGGAAATGTCTTTGTCTTGTGCTGTGTGCCCACACTGGAGAGGTTGTGTGTACACACTCGCAGAGCGGAGACAGAGATGGCAGCTCTCTGCTGACATAATGCCAACTCTTAATTCCCTTCTCCCATCCCCCACACACACACCATGTTCTTTATGCACAGTGCGCCCTGTCGATCAGATGGCTGCTGCTAAAATGTCCTCCTTACAATAAACCAAACACACGTCTTAATAATAGCACGCTACGGAAGCGCCCTTTGTGTCTGTCAACGCCAAATTAATACGACTGGTTAAATAATGGATCTGAATGCATGAATATCATTTGATTAACTCTGATAATATTAAATCCATTTGCATTGTGCCATTTACTGTCCTCATGTCACCAGCTTCACAGAGACCAAGACAGAAAACCACATGTGCCAACTGTCAACCTCGAATGCCCTGTAGTCCATTCACACCAACAGCCAGAACATAGAGCTAAGTCTGGGTTTAGGCCCGAGCCAGTGTGTGCAGTTGTCTCAGTGTGTCACTATGCCACTACCTGATAAATCTAATTAGCATTAGTTAAATAAAATCTTAATTGATAAAGCCTAATGGTTTCATGTAGAGCAGTGCTATTAAAAGTATCATGTTGCAGTAATAATAATTACACACTTGACATCACAATAAAAATAGAAATGTCAGCAGTTATTTCTTTGTTTTAACAGTCTGCAGACACAAATGTCTCTTTGGATTAAGTGGTAGAGCAGTGAAGAATGATGCTAGTAGTAAGTAAAGCAAAACAATTACCTTAAAGGGAGGGGATATAGATGTATATAATTTCATAAATATGACCTTTCAATGCTCTCACATTATACGAAGTATATTTTCAAATAAAATGTTTTACTGATAACAATAATGTTGATTTATGCTCCATTCCAAAAAAACATTTTATATGATGCCCCAGTAGTTTGTTATATTTTGGTGTTGGTTTTCAAGACCATTAACGAATTAGAAAGCAGATTGAACCTCTCAGTGGTCTCTCATTTGAGTTGCCAGACCCAAAAACTTAATCCAGTGTGTTTAAACCTATGCATCTTCTCTCTGATCTGAATGGTCACGATCAGTCAGCTAGTCATGAATCAGTGCAGCCTCTGCAGCTCAGTGAGGGAAGGTTCTTTCGGGCCCTGTCCATGCAATGAGAAGTGTGTGTCCTCTATATGCAGGATAAAGGGACACCATGTAACTTTCTGACCCAGTGGCGTTGCATGCTTGCGTCAATGGAGATTGTTAAGTTGAATGCGAACCTTCCAGGCAAAGGAATCTCCACAGAGACAAGCACATTTTTAAAACAGGTATTTAGCATTAAAGATTTGTTTAAAAACGCAATATTGATCTAAAATGGCTTAAATGCAGTACCTTGTTTAGAGACCAAGAATGAAGATTTGTAATTAGAATGATCAGACTGGACGGTTGTATATACCTTTGCACATTAACATATTCATACTGTATACGCTAATACAGACTAATACAGTTCAAATGGATGTGAAATAATTAAATGAATGTGAATTTATGTAAGACCAGTAAATCTTAATATAATGTCCAAAATGTGCTAAATGTAGAGGAATGCTACGTCATTGTATGTAACAGGTTTAAAAAAAAAAAAAAAAAATGCATGCACTGTTCTGAAAGGAGATAAGTGATGTAAATGAGAAAATGTGTTCTAAGCCATTTATATTAAACCAAAGGTTGTTTCTGTTTGTCTTATAGTTGAAGACATATGCATACAGTAGAACTACACAAAAGATAAAAAAAATAGTAGACCAACTGTGGGTGAGCGGATGTATTCTGCCCTTACATTAGCAAAAACATACAAAATGGCAAACAGAGATTGTTTGAAAGTGTTTGGGAGCCTTTTGTTTCATTTTTGAAGCTAAAGTATGTGGTGGGTTGTTGTTTTTCCCCCCCATTTGTTGTGGGCACTGTGTTATTATTAGTTAATTTTATTAAAAAAAGATAGAACCAGTTCATTTTAAACATGTTCCTAGCATCATAATTAGTCACCTCGATGAGTTTATAAGCACTTTTCACAACTTTCTGAGGCAAAAAACTAACATGTAAACAGCACATCAGTCCAGTGCTACTTCCTAGTTCACGGACAATAAATAATTATAATAATTATTATCATAATTAGATGCAGACAGCACACAGCTTAGAGCTGATTCACAATTTCTGTATTGAGACAAAACAGATTTTGCATTATTACATGAAAGAGTATTCTAATATTAAAGTAAACCCTTTGATATTAGAACTGACTTCCTGTTTGAAACTACAGAACTACAGTGGCATTTCACCATAGCAAGCAGCAGATTTTCATGTACTGCAAAAACAACATGACATCTTTGAAACATACATGTGATTTGGTGTGTGAATTTTTTGAATAATTGCAAGCAAGTACAAAGCAGGCAGACTTAGGGGGTGAAAGCAGAAAATGTCTGAGCATTCAAGCCTGAAATGTCCGACAATATGAGTTTACTCAAACATAAATCAGTCAAAATATAACTTTGAGCAAGTGAATGATAAGGAAGCAAAAACAGTAAAATAATGGAACAAACTGTTCTCACCTGCAGCTCAAAAGACAAGTAAGGGAGAAGGTAGGGCTGCTCAATTATAGCAAAATTCTAATCAGGATTATTTGGCTCATAATTGAAATGATGATTATTTCTAACTATTACTTACATTTTCAATATCATTCTGTAGAGAAAGTAGGGACTGAATATATTTTATAAGTCATGTTTTAGTTTGTTTGTTCCTTTGCTCTAGGTTTTGAGCGGCAACAGGAGTACACTTGTAATTCTGCAATTAACTGTATTTTCGATTACAACCTTTTTAAACTTATACAGAATAGAGGAATAAATGAAATCATGATTAAATATATGATTAGTTGCACAGCCCTAGGACGAGGTGCTTGCTGCTATTAAATAACACTTCCATTTATCAGAAAAAGACATGTATATTCTGATGATCAAGAGTTCGAATATTGAATTTAGAATATTAGAATATTGAGAATATTAAAAGGGAATGTTAATGTCTTGCTTAAAATGTATGGTGTTGTTTATAAAAGTATGAAAATATATAATAACACTGAATGAGAGTCTGATACAGAAAAAACAAGCCACAACCAGTACACATTACTGTTCTAACAAAAAGAGAGATTGTTTCTTGATCAAGGGGAAATAGCTACAGCCATTACATATTACACCATGATTATACTTATACTATAAAAGGAAAAAGCACATATTAAAAAAAACATAGACCAACTTTACCTAGACAAAGTTTTCATTTCAATTCAGTGGAGGGTAGTTAACTTTACCTCATCCATGTGTCTGATCTGCAAACAAAACTCAGTAAAATGCGTATATAGCTCAGGTTAATCACATTAAACTCCAAAGCAGTTCTTCTCCACTCACACCATGCACACACATGTTGCCCAAGGTGCCTCCCTTTTAGGACACAATCAGCACATTCCTTATATTAAGAGACGGCCAGCAATCATGAGTTGATTTTTTTTTTTTTTTGTCTACAACCAAGATAACTGAAAAGAGTTAGTGGACATGGAAAAAAAACACTTGGCAGAGAAGAAGAGTCTTGGTGGAAGTCTGTGCTTAGTTTAGTGGTGTTTTGGTAGGAGTGTAAGAGCACATCAGAAAACCCTCCGTCATACTGTAGATCATTGTCGTGAAACAAATACTGTGCTGCTTTGCGCTTGACTTGACATTTTTCATCAAGTCTTTTCAGTGGAGGGTGCATGATACAAGAAATGTAAGAAGTGCTATGGCTAGGAGCTATACAAAGAAATTACATCGGTGTATTTTCAGATCACAAGTTGTTTAAACAGCTAATGTATTGTGCAGTGTTGTAATCGTATTGCAGCATAACTGTAATATTGCCAAACATTGCATTGTGGCTTCTATGAATTGATAATGTACTGCGTCGCGAGTCGTGATAGAATTAGTGATTTACATCCGAATAAGCGGGTTTGAATTGGCCTGTCTAGCCAAAGTCGTGTCGTCATTCGCACGGTACGGCGTGGAGCAGGACGGTCCGAGGCGTTTCCACAAAAGTAAACCATGCCACCCCGTTTGAGGGATCCCAAGGGGGCTAGCTCACAGGTACCAGAGGGTGCTGGCTCACTTTAGAGCACGGACCGGTTAAGAGCGAGCTGATTGGATGAGAGAGAACCGAAGAGAACACAGACTCAGGTGAGAAAACAGGCACAGAAAAGTGAAACAAATACAGAAAAAACGGACGAAAAAAAAACGAAGCCGTGTCTTGTTTGCGCAAGCACGTCTTACAGCGCCACAAAGGTGTAATTAACAAACTTATTTTTATGAATCAGGGAGATGAGCCACATGAAGAAAAAGTGTAATTCAGGTACGATTAAGATTTTATTTATGAAGAAAACATTAACCATGTTTGGGTGGCGTCAGCTGCTCAAGTAGAGGACCCGGATCCAGAAAATTTGAGCGGAATCTCTGGACGGAAACGCAGTCCGCCATGAACAGAAGCGAAACACGCCACAAGACACGCTTTTGCTTCAAAGTGTAGTCTTATCACTCTTACTGTAGTTCAGATGGGATTCAGTTTAGCCAGTGAGACGCATCATCCATCTGTACCAAAATAAACATGGCTGTTAATGGGTTTTTAAAATGAAAAATAAAAAGGGAACAACGTATAGAGCTGAAAATACATTGAGGTAACAGACTTCTGGAGAATCCGTGAGCTAAGTATTAAAGACTTTTAATCTGATAGATGACCAATGGGTTTGTTCGTTCTCCGTGCGCCACAGAGTTTTGCCTGAGAGGAAAAGGAGGGACTTATAACCAGACTGTAAATCCTGTTCCGAGGATTTAAGTCTGGATTTACCAGGCAAAGTTTAAATATAGTCCCTGTATAAAATTTGAATTGCCTACGGTTCATAAGCAAAATCTTAGTAGTGAGTGACATCGGGGTTCAGTTTAATTAGTTCAGTAAATCATTCTGAAACAACGACATTTTTACAGCTGACATCTTGGGAAAAAGTACATAGAAGCTACAAGAAGGTGTACTATGTAATGTTCTGGCAGAGGGTTGAGATCTGCTGTTGTTGCATTAAATGTATCGATCTTAAATGTATTCAATCCCAGGCGTTTAACTGACTTTTAAGTGACTTCGGAAAAACATGCATTCTGTGAGCAGCTTTCACCTTTCCATAGATCTGACCTATGACTTGGCCTGGTCGCCACCGGTCTCCTTGGAAATATACAAGTTTACTGCCATACTATAGAACATTCCAGGCAGAACAATAACATCTTTAACATTGTTTTAGGTAGTTTGGTCCTGGTTCGTCTTATTTTAGATTAAAACAGCTTTAGCCCAGTTGCACCAAGTGAGAAAAACTACTTGACAACAGTTAAAAAGCAGAGAAAAAGATGATACTTTTCCAACGTGGCTTTCATATACTTTATAATTGTTATATTTACTTTCCCTTTAATACTAGGGTTGGGAAGACACAAACAAAAGCAGTGATTTGATGACAGCAAAGTCCTCAGGCCAACTCACCAACCAGTACCTGTAATGTTGAAGTCTATACTTGTTGCCTGAAATGAATAGATCTTGGGGAAGAAAATTGGCTTTACAAGGACAGGAATAAATAGCCTATAATTTGGCAAAAAAGATATTTGTGTCGAGAAAGTGAATTCAATAAATCTAGACACATTTTTAAGCAAAACTGGTCAATGTTGTGAACCAGGAGGGATGCAGATGAGATGCGGCGGGAAAAACAATCATTATTTGTAAAGGCGAGTTTTGGACGCTGGCGAGACCAATAACAACGAAGGCCATAGCAACAGAGCTGTAATTGGTCGCTTAAGACTTGATAGTTGCGGGATGCCGACTCCAGCCAATCAGATGGTGGCGTCTGAAGCTGGTAGTTGTTGGTCGAAACACACACGCGCATGGCTCACCTGCCTGTAAGGAGCAACGCACACCTTAAACACAAAGCTGCTCTTTATTAAACTAGACAACAGCTCATTGTGGGCGTTTCCATGACAACCGGTCGTCTATTTTTAAGCCGTGTCACTAATCAATTCCTGCTCTGCTGTCGCCTGAGGGGTGTGGGTGTGTGTGCAGGGCGGGGGCGAGGGGAGTGATGGGGTTGTAGGGGGGCAATTGGGAGGGGGAGGGGGGTGAACCTGGAGACAAAGAGCACAGACAACCAAAGGGAAACGTCTGATTCCAATACTACATCCAAATTAAAATCCTCCCAGAGTCCACAGCGTCGGCATGAGACCACTAGAAATGTTGAACAAACCTAATTGGTACAAACTAGACTTTGCCAAATGTGTACATCTTCAGTGTACAGGCTGATGGACGGAATTTACTTTAAAGTTACATTCAGCAGGGTTTTTTAAGGTCAAATGTTTCTCTGAATGAGCAACACCAACAAAGCTTTAAGTGCTGACAAGCTTCTCACACCAAGTAATAGTAGTAGTAGTACTAGTGGTAGTAGTGAATTTCTGGAGAAAAAAAAACTCATTAATGAATATAATTACAGTAGAAGATTGTTCCACTTCATTCAGCGGTAAACTGTACATGTACTGTATATTCTTTAAGTATAACATATTGGATCACCTGATTAGGGCAGGGCCATATCATATCATTAACTGTCATTTGCTTTTGAGGCAGTGTGAAATTTACAATATTGTGATATAACTATGTACACTGCAGCTGATTTTCTTCGCAGTTGCACAGGGAGGCAGACGGAGATTGCAGCTAATTTGGACCATTAACATTACAGACGTAAAAACTGACTGGAGGCTCTGCAGAGCCTAAAAAAACAATAATAATGACTGAGAAAGAACAAAACAGAACCTACAATCATCACTTATATATCCTTAAACAAGGTAGTACTATAGTAGTACAGATTTTTGTCTAGCATCAGTTTTATTGTTAACAGAATTTTTCTCCAACATGATACAAATTTTAGGTCATTTTGCCTTGCCCTAAGCCCAATGTCAAAATTCGGATATTTTTGCAATCCATCAGAAATGTGTTAAAACGTGCCTGTAAATTTGTAGTTGAGGATCTAGTATCGCAGAAATGAGTGAACTTTAGTTTAATTAAAATTTAAAAAAAAAATGTTTGTGCAGAAATAGCATTCCACTTGTTTGAAAGATAAATAAAATAAAAAATGTGTTATATATATATATATATATATATATATATATATACTTTTTTTTTATTATCTGCTCTTTGTAACCTCTTTTCAATTTTTTCTTTACATACTCATTTTGCTTATTTTCAAAACACAATTGTGTGTTTCATTTTTCGATATTCCCATCTCTAAACTCACTTGTGTTCTTCTCTGGTGGACTTTTAGATTTAGTGCAGAGTTTAACATAGTATCTTGGGTACAGGATGTGAAGTCTCTTTGTATTTCTGACAATAGAAAGAACATGGTATATATTACATTTATTGTAATTCAGTAGCCTGTGTGTGTATTCTATACCATTCATGCTCTTAGGCTCCAGTTAGGTCTGCAACAATTATCGGATTACAATTTATTCTAGGTGATTTTTCATATCATGTTGATTAACTACAATCTGACTGGGCCGGAGCAGACTAGAGAGGGCCAAGTGCAGAGAGTTTGAAACCATAGCAACGTATTAATACATCAAAATGTATGTACTGCAAAAATATCTCAATATTCGTTGAAAAAAAGGAATATTGACATTTCGTGTGTTATCCCGCTAACAATATTCAGACAATACATCAGTCTAAAAGAAATTTGAAAGTTTACAACAAAACATTTTTATTTTTAATCACCTCTTTTTGTAGCTTCTTTTTTTTTAAATATATATAAATGGTACATTCGATATGCAAATTTTACATATCTTCAAAACAACATTCTCAATATCATCTAAAATTCAAGATATTGCCTAACTCTAAATCTCAAAAGTGTTGGAGATATTCACAATAGAATCAGACTCGGAATCAGAAAGGTTTTTATTGCCATGGTCAGTGAACAAACTATCACAAACTAGGAACTTGCTTTGGCGGTAAGGCTCATACAACGATGAACAATAATAATAGTGGTAGGTAAAAAGTATCGACTATGCTAAAATAAGGGCATGCAAAATAAAACTAAATAAACAGTACAAACAATGACAACGAGATCCGAACAATAGTGCAAACTTGCAGTGCAAACAGTGGGATAGGTGAAGTATTATTATTCTTATTATTAAAGTGACAAATGTTATAACGTGTTCATGAGTCCAACAGCAGAGAGAAAGAAACTGCTCTTGTTGCGGGAGGTTCTGGTCTGGATGGACCGTAGCCTCCTGTCCGAGGAGAGTGGCTTAAATAGTCCATGTCCAGGTGAGAAGGCTCAGCTGTGAGCCGACCTGCTCGTCCCCGAGTCCTGGAGACGTACAGGTCCTGGACAGATGGAAGGCTGCAGCCGATCACCTTCTCAGCAGAGGCACAATGCTCTGTAGTCTGTGTTTGTCTCTGGCTGTGGCTCCTGGACCACACGGTGATGGAGGAGGTGAGGATGGACTCGATGATGGCCGTGTAGAACTGCACCATCATCTGCGCCGGCAGCTTGGCTTTCCTCAGCTGCCGCAGGAAGTACATCCTCTGCTTCTTGATGATGGAGCTGATGGTCGGCTCCCACTTGAGGTCTTCAGTGATAGTGGTGCCGAGGAAGTGGAAAGAGTCCACGGTGGTGATGGGAGAGTCTGTCAGGACGAGAGGGGCAGGGGGACTGAGACTTTCCTTCAGTCCTTCAGTTCATGATCATCTCCCCTGTCTTCTGGCATTGAGCTCCAGGTTGTTGTCGCTGCACCAGGACACCAGCCGGTCCACCTCCCTCCTGTAGACAGACTCATTGCCGTCCGAGATGAGTCCGATGAGGGTGGTGTCGTCCGCAAACTTGATTAATTTTACAGAGTCATGGCTGGAGGTGCATTCTTCATTAGATAATTATATTAAAAATTTATTTTTGTCATATCACTCACTCAAGATAAAAACACAGCGAAGTCCCAGTGGTTCACATGTAGAGGGAGTGTTCCAGGTTTGTAAGACTCAAATAGACCAGCCTTCTTACTGCCATTTTTCTCATCTCTTGAGCTTCTAATTATTGATGAAAAAATATTATTAAAAGGCATAAATAATCTTGATCTCTCTTTTAAGGCCCTATTCATGCACAATTCAATCTTTCAAATACTTTTGCATGCCTCACATCAAATACAATGTGTATTAAAAATGCAAAGATGCTATAATGTCTTTATACAAGTAACAACATGGTGCATGGGCAAAGGTGGTGATAAGTGGTGTAGTTAAAATGAGGCTAAACGCCAAACGCTGCAAACATTAAAGTTTGTTAACTGTGTAATATAGGCAGCTTGTTTCCTGAAATAATAAGAACGAGTCCATTGAGCGTGTGGACTACAAAACCACAGGGGAGCACCTGGGACCACCAGGTGACGCTATGAGTTACACAAACAAATGCAAATGAAATAAAAATTTAAATTGTAACTTTTCTGGTTGGGGGTCTGCCACATGTTACCATGGAGAGGTTATTGTTTTGCCTGGAATTTTACAGTATAACATTAAACTTATCAATTCTGCAGTTAATAAATAACAGGTGTTTTTACTGCTCCAAAATACCTTGAAAAACATGCACACTTACTGTTAGCAGTGCCTCATCTCCACACATCTGACCTGTAATTTGAGCTGGTGTGTCACCAGCTTGTCTCCATGGATATATGTTTGTATGTTTAATGTCATACTGTGGAACATTCCTATCAAAGCAAAAACACCACAAAGACAAACAGGTAGCAGACCCTTCACCAGACAATTTACATAGTAAACCTTTCAACTTTGCAATGTAATACATCATCACAGCATCTATGTTGACGTCAGGGCAGACCATCGCGCCAAGTGAAATAAATTTAGAAATAGGCATGGATAGCTTTTGAGGAAAATTATAAATCTTAATATCCATTTCCTCTCACTCATGAGTGTTGTTGGGTGAGAAATATAAAATGACTTCTATAGCTGCTTTATCCTGACACATATATATACAGCCCATGCCAGTAGCAGGCTATGGAGTAGAGCGGTTCAGAGCCCAGTGGGGATCAGGCCTAAGAGACCCGGGCCTCTAGAGAAACAACCACCACTCTCCTACTGAGGTTTACTATGCTGTCATACACACAGCTGTCTCCAGCACAATGTGTCAGCACTGTGTCACAGCAGCATGAACTATGTACCTTTGAATAATAAGGGTCTTATATTCTGAGAGGCATTAAGTTTTAAAGTTTCTGCATTTGCAGAAACCGTGTTGTCAATTAGATTGGCACAGATCACATGTTGTGTTCTGTGCCCTGTGTTTTATGTTTTTCTGACAATACAGACTAGTGAAATGATGCAACAATTTACTGTAAAACCACTTTTTGACCACTTCATACGTGTTTAAACTCAGGATTGTTGCAGATTATTGAGCGACCAGACCTTGCGAAAATGCATGACTAATTACTATGAATAAATAAATTATCTCTGCGTTATGTCAGCGAGCGAAATGGTGAAGGGGAGCAGAGGGCCAGAGGTAAGAGTGGCGGCCCATGTGTTTCAAAGCACAAAGAGGAAAATGTCTTCCTCTAAGACCTGGCACTGGGACAAGGCTGAGTGCACAACTTTAGACCACAGGGTGGGGCATACCGTTTCTCCAGTCAAATGAGAGAAAAATAGCAGCTGGAACATGAGACATTTAGTGAGAGCGAGGCAGAAGTAACAGACATCTTAGAATGGAGAGGAACATGGCAGCCAGGAGCACAATCAATATCTCCGTAGACATCAATTGTTCGGATCAGGCCTAAAGCCAATCAGCTATCTCTGCCAAATTACATGGATAGAATGCATAATTAAACTGCATTCTGGGTATTTTGGGGACAACTACTATTACTAATAGACACATTTGCATTTTATTACAATTCTCAAATCAACTAACCACTTACACCCTTAGAACAACGTGTTCCTTTAAGACGGCAGCAGTCAAAATGGAATCCATTAATTCTAATTTACACCAATACCGATCAATGACCAGGACACAACCACAGCTTATAGAGAGGTAAAAGGATTATCTGTGTATGTAGGCAATCTATAGACAGAGGATAGTTTTTACAACGGTCAGAACCTGAAGCTGTCCAGTAAATATTTCATTTGTGTTTTGTTGCATCTTAGCAAAAAATAAATAAATAAAAATAAAAAAGGTACAATCACTAAAACAAGAATTCTCAGTGAACAAGTGGCTCACCCACAAGTCCTGTGCTGCCCAAGTTATGCAACTTGAACTTGGAATATGAAGGCACCTTAGGCATACTAATAAAATTTTCTTCATGTATCACAAAACATGGACATTACGAAAAATTACTAACTGTATTGAGAATCTGTAGCCCATTACCTAAACTCCAAATACATATTAACTCGCAAAGAACAACTGTCCTGTGGTCATGGACTTAACACATCATCATCACAACAAAACAATCAGGGCAATTTATATCATTATATTGATAGCAACAGTTAATTATAATAATTAAAAATACATATTATGCAGACTTATAATTTAGCATGTACAATATTAAACAAATTCATTGGACAAAAAAGAGGCAGAGGAAGGAATCACAAAAATGAAAAATTCTGTATATATACTATATCTATGTGCTCTTAGCTCCTCCCGATGAGCCCATGGGAGATGCATTGCTGACCAGTAGCAGAAATGAGTTACTGTAGAATATCTCAAATGGTGCAAATTAAATAATGCGGAGCTCAATTATCACAGCCACACTCCATAATGGTAAGCTACCTGAAAGGTGAGCAGAAAATATTGTGAAAAAGGGGGGTGTAAGGAATTGTTCTCACTACACTGAGACCGGGACAGGCGTATGTGCTGTGACCACTCTAAGAGATACCAAACTGGGGAAATGAACGTTGTTTGTTTAAATATAGCAGATGACAAAAAGACTACCCAGTCCAATAGTTGCACTTTTCTTACTCAACTATAGGTTGTTCTGTTTTGCTCTACATAAAAATGTTGGGGGAAACTTTATGAAACATCTGTTTGATTTAAACTAGAGAGAACTACTTTTTTGTAAACACAATTAAAATTTGTATACATTTTTTATTAAAGCAGACTTGAAGTGAATGCCACCTCTTGAAATTTGATAACTGCTAACACATTTTAATGCCCGGTTTGAACGGGACCAGAGGGAGCAAATGAGAGCCAACTCACACACCACAGTGACTCATACTTTCTGTCGTTACTGCGCTGTAATTCTATCATAAACTAGTTCCCCATTTATTTATGTAAGATGACACCTGAAGGTTCCCCAATTTTATGAGGCCAAAACATGGAAGAATTTGATCACCGAGATAATTCAGTGGCTTGAGGCCACAAGACAAAAGATCTCTGGACGATGTAGTAGAGTAGCATTTAGGCTTCATGTGGCTCATATGGAAGTAATTAAGGAGTATGGCATCTGTAAATATGGATTGGCAACACAGGCCAGAAACAAAGATGGCAGTTGTGTGCAGCTTTTTAAACAACAACTCGGCAATGCTGAATCAGCACCGAGCCAAGTATAGCTCGGTGAAAAGGAGTTTATCTTGTCATCTGCTGTTATTTATAGTTCAACCCTTTTCATATTTTAGGTGTTTTAGGATCCTAATGATATAAAGCTACTATGGCAGCCCAATACATTTTTGTGTCTTGAAACAGAGACTGCTTTATCCAGCACACAGCGTCATGGCACCTGGTGGCTAACCCAGAAACTCCTCCGACAACAGCCGCAGTTTGTAACCAACTTCAGCTCATACCAGCACATTGTACTCTTCACAATTTCAACAAAGTGTCTTCATTTTCCAGTTTCTCTATGTAGTGTAATCATGAACAATGTAAAGGACAATATCTGAGACAAATGTGATGTTGATTAATAAAATGGACAGCAGTGCGGATTGGCTCATGTCTCCTGTTTTAATATGAAGTGTACACTTTTGCATTTGGAGTCTCCCTCTGTGTGAACTCATATTATAAAAGTGTAAATTCACATTTCTGAAAGCAAAGTCCCTTTTTGGGTAAACTAATGCACTATTCAAGTGTTAGGGCACATGAGCTCCTCATCTGTGGCTGTGCTAGGGCATGTTCAGTCCCCTTTCATTGACAACCCTTCAGTTCATTCACAGACTTCAGAGGCATGGACCTTTCATTCATAGAGCCAGTATGACAGTAGAATTGTGTAGGTCGATTATTGCAAAGTATGGCAAAGTTTTACATCTCTGTCTGGTCACCACTGGAAATGAGAACGGATTCTCAAAGTTAAACCTGGTTAAATAAAGGTTAAACAGATGCATATAAAACTCTACGCTACACTGTGCCATGAAACAAACCACTGTTTAGAAACAAAGGTACGTAAAAGCTGAAAACATTGTAATGACCTCCAAAGTGCAACGGAACAAGTGTAAACTAAAGCCTGTTTAGGCCTATTCACCTTAGTCTTAAAGTTAGGCCTATTCGTTTTCAACAAAGTTAAAAGTGAGTAAAATCCTCCTCTCTCAGTAGGAAGGAAGCCAGGCACTTCTGTGCAGGTAATGTCAAACTATCCGCAGAATCACAGCCTGACCATTTTCATTCATATATTGATTATCTTGTGATCTAACGTCACTCCGCTACGTTTATGTGTTGCTCATACAGTGGACGCGAATAATGCGCGGCCTTAAAGCCAAGCGCTACTGATGCTTGTGAGGCGCCAGGCAGCCATTTAGGTGCATATGGAGGCTACGTAAATGGCTGATGCATTTGCAATGTTTCTTCCTAATTGCTGAACCATCATCAACCCCCAGGTCTTGCGCCTGCTACGCTTAACCCGCCACGTCCCACCACTTCACCCAGTCCAAACCTTCTTCCAAACCCTTTTTAACCCCGATGCTCCCAAATTATATCAGAGAAGAAGGTTTTGGGGAGAGTGCCTCTCGCCTCGGTCTGATTTAACCTCTAGAGACTGTGGATCAAACAATGAAGAAGCATTCCGCACGACGCTTCATCACGATGCCGTCACAACATTTGCATTTACAGTGAAGAATTTATTCAAACAAGGGCGCATTAAGATTCACCTTTTGTTACATTTCTGCTGACAGCAAGAAACAACAAGAGGGTTTCAAAGGGATTGACCAGCTGTCGGCGACGATTGCTGGTGGCCAACATGTCAGCCTGAATCAATAAATAGCAACGCAAAGGCCCTCTATTGTCTGTCCGAGCACCGAATTGGGAAGAAAACACAACAGATAGCACTATACCGCTACACGAGCCGCGCAGCTACAGTCCAAAGCATCTTTGAGCGGGAGCAGGCCGCGCGCACATCCTCGGGCTCACCTGTGCGTCCTTCCCCTCTGTGTGTACAGTCTCCGGGTTCACGGTCCGGTCCTGTCGCTGCGGAGGCACCTCACCACCAGCTCCCGGCACCGGCAGGCAGCACTGAACAGCCTATTGGGCCTACACAAACCCCTTCCCCTTGCTGATGCCAGACGCGCAGCTCATTGGCCAGGCGCGCACTGTGGATGACATACGATTGGCTGCTCACCTCCATAGAAAACCCAGACAGGACCCTGGTTGGTTTGAAATCCCATGTCGGTGGAGCCAGCCGAATGGTTAATTGGATGCTGTTCCACGGCGTAGCGAGAGAGACGACACATTGGTCTGTAGGCTTGTTGTTGTCTGTGTCTGGAGCAGGACAGAGGCTCGTACTATAGGGCTCGACCATTACAGTAAGACAAGTCAAGTCCAGGTTCTAGATCAGATTATGTACTCTTATTATTGGGAATAGATCTATTGCACTGTGGAAAACCGGAATAGAAAACGGAAAGCAAAGCATCATTGCGCATGAGAGGTTTGACTAGCGACTGATTAACACGTTAACGACCGGTTAAAGATGGGACTTGGGAGCATCGCTTTACGAAAAGACAACGCTCTGACCCAGACTAATAAATGAGAAAGCGGACCCAGAGGACACGTCATTGCACGTTTGTGCCGCATAAAAACAGATGCCGAGCATCTACTACCTCCTACGGAAGTGTTTATGTTTGCCACAGCTGCACGGGATTTGACAACCTGTTTAATTGACCTGTTGTGTTTGATCAGAATAGCTACAATGTCTATTTTTCTAACTTTATCAAACATTCCTACCTATTTACTCTGTATTAGATGAAACCATTAGGTTAAACTAGGGCTAGATTTTAGAAACAATAATGGTTTAAATGGGGACGTTCAGATCAAAAGTGTACACCATGTAACACGTACATAGCCCATATATCATTAAGCTCCATAGTGTAAACTAATCATGTAACCTAACTATGTAGGTCATGTGGCCACTGAAAAATGAGCGGTGCGCAAGGCCATTGCGCCATCTGGCGTCCACGTTGCCATTTCTCCATTCTTTTTGTCTCTCCAGTAGCTCTATAAATCTCTGGAATTATTTTCATTCCATTTTGCAAAAGGTAGTATACATATGATCATTTTCCTTTCTCAGGCATCACATCCCTTCTAACGGTGATTGCTTTATGATGACGTCTTATTCCTAAATGCCTGTGGAAGCCCTTTGAATATATATTCATTAAAGCTCAACATAAGTGAAGCGTCTGAGCTTGAAGGAAAAAGTAGATGTTGCACAACTTCGCCACTAGATGGCATAAACACATAAAATTCTGCAAGTGCTTCAACTATCAGAGGTTTCTGGACCAAAGAGGTGGTGATGATGTGACTAATTAATTCATTACTTAATCATTGGAATTATGTAGCCTTTCATGACACTCAAAGTACTTTACAGAGCATTATTCTTTCACTCCACACTCGGTAGCTGTAAGCTACAACTACTGCTACAGCTGCCCTAGGGCAGACTGACAGAAGCAAGGCTGTCAATCATCTGCCCCTCAGACGACCACCAACCAATCACACACACACACACACACACACACGCACACACACACACACACACACACACACACACACACACACACACACACACACACACACACACACACACACACACACACACACACACACACACACACACACACACACACACACACACACACACACACACACACCACTTTCATACTAGGCAAAGTGGTTGAAGTGTCTTGCAAAAGGACACAATCACAGTTTCTTTTAGCTCCACCACTGTGGCACTTGGTGTTTCAAAGGTGTAGTTTCAACCAGACCCCATCCTGTTTAGCTTCTGAGATATGACAGGATCAGGCATGTCATACCCTCTATCTTTAGTTTTATAAATGTTACCATTCATGGGTCCGTGGTGTAGTGGCCAGCGCTCACAGCTGACAGCAGAAAGAGCCAGGGATAAATTTCACTGTTTAGACTGTTTGGGGCCTTTCGGGGTGCGTCCACACTTGTCTTGGTTTAGTTCTGGTCTGAGCCAAGATTAGTCCTGATTTAGGGTAAGTTTGGCCCAGTTCATTTTGTTTATGTGGTGAGTTTGCATTGCATTGCATAAAGGCCTATTCGTTAGGTGTAGTATAGGACATAGTCCATGTATATAACTCTTGATTAAAGCAGAAGTAATTTTGGACTAAATCATGTCACAACTACTCCAAATACACAG
Source organism: Rhinogobius similis (assembly GCA_019453435.1). NCBI lineage: Eukaryota > Metazoa > Chordata > Actinopteri > Gobiiformes > Gobiidae > Rhinogobius > Rhinogobius similis. Next base: position 20,712,621 of record CM033635.1, read on the forward strand.
GAATTGAACTAGAGGAGGTAATACTCAATTGTTATATGTTGCACCTTACCGCCAAAGCCAGTTCCTATGTTTATGAAATGTGTTCACTGACAATGGCAGTAAACCTTTTTCTGCTTCTGACCACTACTTTGTACGTCTACTTAAAAGTATTTTCAAGTGGGCCTAATGGCACTCTTTTTTTTCCACAATTTTATTCTACTCCACGTACCTCATGCTATAGAAGATTGCAGTTCAGATTACAAATTCACACATTACAAAATCACACAGAGAAAATTCATTGAGCACAGTTGGTTTATTTGGTTTCAGGCATTTTGTTGAAGGCAAGAGAGGAAGCACAACACAATTCAGACTGAGATGAGAGAAAAGCAGAGACCAAGCTGGACACAGCATTTGTATGCCCTGTAAGTAACAATATATACTTTGTCTTTAGACTATAAAACCAATTATATTAGCTTAATCATCAAAACGGTGCTTTCTGTAAGTGCCTACGTCAATCAGGATCAAAAGAAAATGCACTACAGACTTGGTCTGTATGCACTTGTTTCCATGTTTTGTGAACAATGTAAGGGTCAAGTGCTAGTGTTGTTCTTATTATAAACTTAAACTAATATTAACTTACGATCTAATGCTACAAAAATAAATAAACACCATCATAATGATGTCAGACTATGCCTGGTGACACAATTTCAATCACAGCCTGGTCTCTGTCTTTGCTCCTCTCGTGTCCATGTATTATGGTCGAAATCTGGACCATGTTGAGGCTTTCCATTTTCCTTTGGCCATTACTGACCAGTGAAAATCTAAATAGTAAAGCACTTCATAACGTTTTTTCATCATTTTAAAGCATTGTTTCTTGTTGGTACAAGCTGCCAGTTTCTAAATACCTACATTAAAACATTTTAAACCTGTTATTTCTTGTCTATAGTAAGAGCATTAAATATATTGCCTTTGACAAAAAAAAATACACATCCCCAATTCAAAGACAAACACTCCATTCTTACATAAGCAAAAAATAACTTGAAGCATATTATAAAATCTAACAACAGTAACATTCATGGCTTGGTTTGGCAACTTTTCAGTGAACAGAAAAAACAGTAGACTCAAATGAAAATAAAAAGAGGAATTATTTCAAATAGATCTATTTCAAAACTAGTTAAAGCTCTACACACTTCACACTACAAAACCTAGAATTTATAGGTCTTTCATATCAAATACACTTTTTGGTTTCATGTTTGTTTTAACAGCTCTTTATGGAGTAGAAAAAATAATGGAGACCCTTTTTAAAATATCACTGCTTTTGGCAAACCTTAGAACAATCAGTAGCCTCAAGGACAAGCTTAAAGCAAAACACATTTTCTGTTGAAACAGACAGTTGTCTGGCATAGCAAATGTGAAAATGCTCTCCTCAAGGTTTATTAAGGTTGTTTTTGTGCTTAGGCTATGAATATTGTGGAGACCATGTATGTAAAAATACATTGTTTTTTTGGTTACTATCCATCAGGCAATATATTTGGCAATTTGGCACCTGTTCCAAGGACTTTTGACATACATGGTCTTTTCAATACTTTCATGTTGGCATTTGGTCACTATTTATTATGTTGTAAGTGATAACATTTACAAAGACACTACTTGTAAAAAGGTTTCCAGTGAGATCTGAAGTCATTAGAAATATTTGGCTTGAGTTCAGTTAAAGCACTTTACAAAATTCTAACAAAGGGAAAGCTACAAGTCAGTTGTATAAGAGATAAAAGAAAACCATCAAAGCGTGTACATCTTTTGGTGTCACTAGGTTTTCGAGGAACTTTTGTTTTTTGGGAAGACTGACACAGAAAAACAAGCCTTGTCTGTGCAGTCAGTCAGGCACACATTCTCTTCCTTCACTTTCAGCTGCCAACTCACATTTGGCATGTATAGGGTTAATATGGCTTGTTGGTCCAGAAGAGGAATAAAGTTTTTGCTTCTCTTGAGTTTTTTGTGTTGTCAGGCGTTACCTAACATCAATGGCTTCAAATACACAGGAAGCACACATAGGTCCATGAACGGCCATCGCATACTTCTTCTGTAGAATATAGGGTTTCAGGCGTGTGTAGGATGCACACATTTGTAGAGCAGGTAAAAGTTTTCCTTAAGCAGAAGTGCTCAAGGGGAGGTAGTCTCATCCAGGGTCAGTACAGCACAGTGGGTCCACAGCACTGAGTCCTCTCAGGGTGGTCATCGGAGAGCAACAACAGACAGATGTCACTAGCAAACACTGCACACTGGCATTGACACTGATCAGTGATGGCCTGCAGTATTTTTGGTTGAGGTAGGTTAAGAACAAGCAGCATCAAAAGTATGGCTTTTCAGACTGAGGTAGCGTTCTTTAGAGATGAGCAGCAGTTAAGTGAGGAAGTAGAAATATGGCTTCAAATAGTTTATATGGCAAAAGGCCATCATCTCCAAGAGCAAAGGCCACTATGTACTATTCCCATTCTTATTGCAGAGACACTGAAGGCTATTTCAACATAATGCACTGCAATGCATTATAAAGTCCACATCAAGTGAGTATATTTGGCATCATTTTAAATATAGCACACATTTCACATGTCTCTTTGTCTGGAAACATCTGAATAAAAATATTATTTTGGTTAGGCACAGACACCAGAGAAAAGGGACACTAGAATATTTGGTGCACACAAAGCACAGCTTTGACGAATTTTGTAGTCAGTTTAAAGGCTTTATAACATGCACATCTGCATGTGCACAGGCAATTGAGGCATTCACTTTGGTTTGAGGTAGGACTCGTCAGAGGGAAAGAGGTGGAAAAGGGTTGAGGGGTACAGCTGAATGCTGTATTACTACTACTATTCTGCTTTGAACAAGAGTTTAAGTTAGCAGCATGAGCTGAGAAGAATATTCTCATGACTCAGCAAAGGTTTAAGCTTACTGTGGCGGTCATTGGTATCTGTTTATCTGGTGAGGGGATAGTGAGGTATGGGGGAACAGTATTACTGATCAGTGTTAGCCAGTGCCAGGCAAACCTGCTGCGTTTCGCTCTATGACCACCTGACATTGTGCCACCTGCTGAATCGATGGAAACAAAGATACATGATTATCTTATAAATAAGCTGACAAAAGTAACAGTGATTTAAGCCAGTGAGATTTGGCACATTAGTACAGCTGTTAAATATTAAATAGTACCTGAGGTTGTGACTCCACTTTTGATAAATTAGCTCGATCTTTGGGAATGCCATTGAGTCCTGCATTTTCCCGGGGAACTGACCAGCTGTCTTGGGTTCCTTTATTGCAAAACAGACTAGAAAAATTGTTTCAAATATGAGTACACATACTTATTTTGAAGCAAATAAATATGTGACATCTACAAAAACATTAGATTATTTAATAATAGTGAATACCTGTGGCGGTATCCAAACATGAGGAAGAGAACACAGAAGATAATGCAAGCTGTGCCAATGTGAATACCAATGACAACACTGCCCAGAGAGGCGTCTCCCTCACGACACTGACATCCTATGATACATAATACCACATTTAAGACAAGATCCAAAATATCTTTGACTGATTCTAAGCACAAAATTATTTTAATTGCTAAAAAAGCAACAATAAAAAAAACAGTATAAAACTACATGTGCTCACCAGTGGTTTTGGCACTGGGCCCCTCCTCTGCCAGTGAGACCAGTCTTTTGGAGCAGTCACTCTCTCCGTTTCCGTTGTAGGCCACCAGCTTGATCTCATACACTGCCTCACGTTCTACACAAGGGTAAAAAATAAAATTATTGAATTTGATAATGTACATAATAAATAAGCACATGTAACAATAGAATTCCCGTTTGCAGACTCACCCAGGTTGGTGATGGTAAAGGCATTAACATGGAAGGCTGTTTGGATGGGACCTTGGAAATCGGCACTGGGGACCCTGCGGTAGTACAGCCGGAAGCCCTCGATCTTGCCTGGCTTAGAAGGGAGCTGCCACAGCACTTGCACAGCAGTAGAGTTCACCACTTTGGTGAAGTAAGTGGGGGCACCAGGTACTGTATACAAAAGATAAATATAATACATTATGGTAAAAAAAAAAAAAAAAAAAAAAAAAAAAAGAGAGAGAGAAAATCCTTCTTAAGTGATCTTCTTCTGCTTGCTCATTTCCTCATTATAGGTAGAGGCTTGCAAAAATATTACATGTATGGGCTAAAAACAAAAAAAAACCTCTTACTTACAACCCTTACAACAACTTAGTTGTGAGATGGTTTATCCCCATAACAAAATTTGAAGTGCGATATATTGCTACAGAAAAATATCATGACATTACTGAGTCTACCCTATGCCACTGACACAAAACATTCTAAAGCAGGAGAATCCCAGTAAAACATGTTCTAAATGTTTAATATGAGTAAAAAAAAGAAAAAACAAAACAAAACATGGAAACAGGAAAAAACGAGCAGAATCAAACACTTTAGTACTTAGTTAGTATCTGTAATTAGATGTAGAAGTTACGTATTTGATCATCTTTTTCGTAGCAACAAAATCCCCATAAGTATAATAAAAATGTGCACACAACATATATTGATCCCCCCAAAAATATTGTTACAAATATTATTTAGTGAAAGGTTAGTCAATGTAGTAATTATTGGGACAGGCCTAGTTATGAGGAGGGATTTATCTTCCTGTGTACATACACAAGGAATTACAACAACTTCCTTCGCTAATAAATGTGCAGTACAGGATCAGATATGCAAAGCACTTCCTAACCTCCTCCAAGTGTAGTAGCCACCACCGTGTTGGACTGGTCGCTGGCTCCCATAGGAGAGTAGGCCTTTAGGTAGATGGAGTAGGTGGTAGCTGGCTCCAGGTTGGTCAAGTCATGTTGAAAGTTGCCTTTACTAATGGCCTCCTGAAGCTCCATGTTGTCTGGTTCTATTCAACATAGGATTTGAATTAGATTACACATAAGTTGTCATTTTGTTGTATTCTGACCGGGTGGTAGCTTACCTCCCATCTTGCGGATGTGTAGGACATAGCCGATGATGCCGTCAGTGATGGCGGCTGGAGGCTGATTCCACGTGAGCTGGATGGTGTTGCTGGACAGGACACTAGCAGTGAGGCTCTGGGGGGCTGCCGGGAGGTCTTTAGCCTGAGCTACAGCCAGACGAGCGCTGGCCTGGTTTGTGCCCGCACTGTTCTCTGCAATGCACTGGTAAATGGCCTCGTCTTCAGAGCCGATGCGGGTCAATGCCAGAGTACTACAAGAGCACAAGTCACATCAGAATTCAGGGAAGTTATATCACAAACCACATTGGCACTGTAGAAATAACCTTGTTTTAAAACAATACAAACTGTGACCAAATGTGTAAACTTTCACCTGTTGTTGTTCGTCAGTTTAACATTGTTTCCAGGCACAAGCACTTTGCCATTCTTCAGCCAAATGAGGTGAGGCTCTGGGACACCCTGAGCCACACATGTGAACACAGCACTGCCCCCTGCTGGTTTGGACACAGACTGAGGCCATTGCAGGAATTCTGGAGGCGCTAAAGTCAGAATTTTTACACGTTAGTATGATGTGAGATCGATCGATCTATCTATCTATCTATCTATCTATCTATCTATCTATCTATCTATCTATCTATCTATCTATCTATCTATCTATCTATCTATCTATCTATCTATCTATCTATCTATCTATCTATCTAACTATCTAACTATCTATCTATCTATCTATCTATCTATCTATCTATCTATCTATCTATCTATCTATCTATCTATCTATCTATCTATCTATCTATCTATCTATCTATCTATAAAACTAGCCAAATCTATAAAAGGACTGCACTTGACATATTGAAAACAAATTTAGTTTTTTACTTTTTTGTGCATCAACCTCAACTTCATTAGGAGCCAATACGAATACAAATAACGAATATGTATTTATTTACTGCAATAATAACCCCAGAGGCATTGCTGTAAATGTTGTACATTGTTAAAAAAAAACAAAAAAACTAATCTATAAAATATACAACTGCTTGTTTCTTTCCATCATTCTGGTAGCACATTGAACAAAAGAGACGCTTAAAACCAGAATAATCCATGGCTGCTGTGATAGATGGGTTCTTATTGAAATGGCCATTTTGTTGCCACCACCCCCTTGTGGGGAGATGGTTGGGGGTGCAGGTTCACGCTGGGGGTTAGGGTCAATAGATCAATGAGATGCTAAGCATGGACCTGAGGAAGGAGCTTATGGACACACAGTAAATATTGCAGAATACATGGTATTTTACTGTCCCTGCTGATAGCCACAATTAATGGGGAAAATCAAACAGTAGCTTAAGTGGAAGGAGTTTGACTTCACAGATTCAGGCCCTGGATTTTAAAGTTGATGTTTAAGGTTGTGTTAGGATTGCCTTGTGTTCATTATGTCTCTGGTGCGGAGCTGTCCACCCCTTCAGCTGCTCAGCTGTCCCACTGCTGGACGTGTCAAGTGTCCTTAGCTGATTGTCCCTGTGCGGATCTATACTCAGTATTGATCTGTGATTCAGTTGACCTTGAATTTCACTCAGGTCTAATGTTGTTACGGCCTTTTGTTTGTGCTATGGCCAGGGATCTATGCAACTGACAATGTTTTGGTCACATGCACTCAAATCAATATTGCATTCACTTAAATAATATATTAAGAATCACACTAAGCTTTATCCCAAAGTTTCCTTTAAGTCAGTATATCTGTATATGTATCAGTACAAATGTATTATGACTGCAGGAACCACAGTGTAACGTCCTGCTTCATGGAATACAAAATACTGTATATGCAACATATGTACATACAAAACATACATATATTGCAATTTCAGTATAATATCTAAAGCGATGAGAAAGCATTTGTAAAACCGACCATTGTAGGAGTGCAGATAAAATGTATGAATGGTTAGACAGTTCCCCGCAGAGGCAGACGTATTCTCTGGGTGTGGGAAAGACTCCTCATAAACTGTGAGAAATGAGGAAGTGGGATCTGCATTATAAAAGTTATGCATCTCATCTGAGCGTATTGAGCGGCAGGCATATGGAGCAGGGGCGGGGTACGGCCATATTTAACTGACCATTCTCCAAAGGCCTGACCCTTCTTTGTGCATGTCCCGATTTGGTGACACCCCTGCCTGGGCTCATTCATCTCACAGCCGTCCTTAATTAACCCTGAGAGAAACAGCACCCCCACCCTCGGGTCGGAGGCACCCACACATGCACCCACTCCTTCTGTCACGGTCAGTGTCACCGCCGTCTGCGTGTCACTTTCACCCCTCACCCAGCATTACCAAATTCTACATTTATAAACAGGCGTAGTCCAAAATAGGCAGGTGCAACTGGGAAATGCAACTGTGGGAAAATTATTATTAGTGGTTCAAGTAAAATGCTATTATATAGATACATAACCTTATAGTTTACTATATTTTGCCTTTAGTACTAATAAACCTCAATTCCAATCAATCTACCATATCCAATGTGCTACAAAACATAATGAGTATAATAATCACTTTTATTTAACAAAAAGGTTTGATGTAATATTTTCTTTGCAATTTATTCACTTGTTTTCGTAGACAGATAGTTACTACATTTGACAGTAATTTGTAAACTGCTTAAACTGTTTTTGTAAAGTTATAGACAATAAAGAGATGCTAGAGATGAAGAGGAAAATATATATTGGATTGACAGTATTTTTCAAATGCTCTAAAACTGTATCTTTAGACTTTGAGAAAGTAGCAGTAGTACTAATATAAGTAGTGGCAGTTTATATTGTGTTTGGTTGACCATGAATCAAACCCTAAAGGTCGTCTTTGTTCTGTTTGAAACCCAATAATGAAGAAAAAGATCAATAAACAAATGCATATATTTGTGATCACCCCCACACTTTAACAATATAGCACCAAAGGCAATGCCAATCTCAGGATTGACAGAAGGAAGTATTTATTGATCCAGTCAAGACACCAATCACCAGCAACACAAGTGGAATTGATTAATACACATCTATTGTTCTGTTGTTCTTGTTTCACTGGTGTGAAAGCTGATTTTGGATCTTAGCATAATAACCTGTTATCTTTGGTTTTCCATGAAATTGAATTAAATTGCCACTTCAGCTTCAGAAAACATTTCATTAGCTTAAGTTATATCTGTAGACACAGACAGAACAATTTCAAGCATTAGTTACTTTAAATTGGGGAGAAAAATGTCAAATTATCATTGCAATCATATGGAATTTTTCCACCATAGTGTAATTTTTCTTTTTTTTTAAGTAGCATTTGCTCGTTTGTTTACTAATACAACTGACTTTTTTTTACAATTACACTTTTCTCACATCATACTTTTACTTGCATACGTTTAGTTTGAAGTAACTACTTCTTGAGTAAATGTTTTGGTTACTCTTCTCACTGTGATCAAGTCTCTAGTGACAAAAGCTTGAGTTATGTTGACATTAATAAGTTATTCAAACTGCGTTTCTTACACGTTACCTTAAAATATTATTTGTTTTTGTATATTATTTTCAAAATACCTGAATCTGTTCACTATTTATTGATTTGTCCATCCAATTACCTTACAGTTTTTCTCTATTGGTTTGGCTCATTTCTTGAAACAGAAATTAAATTTTCAAAATAACATAATAATGGACAATCCTCCAAACCTCTTGGCAAGTGTTCACAACAGAATGGAACTTCTCATTCATTTGATCAAATGGCAGATGCCTTAGTGCATGTCTCAATTGTCTCAGTGCATCTTTGCAAATGATTAAGTACAAGTCGCCTACAGTTCGAACAGTTTGCCTACATTTTTCAAATGAATAGATCTTGTGGATCAAAACTGGTTAATTGATTCTCAGTCTAATGATCATTCTCTCTAAAACATGTTAGCATGATTTCATTGTAAAAGTACTCACATGCACAATAGTCTGTTCAATTGTCAAAACTGGTTAAGAATATAATACTATGAATACCATATATGAATGTCGTAGAACATTTGACAATTGAATTGAATAAGTCCTTGTTTTTTGATTTTGTGTTTGTTACTGTATTACAGTTTATTACTGTAATGTACATTATTTTTACATATGTATGGAACTTACTTTATGTATATGAATAAAAATGGTTTTGGAATGGAATTTCCTTGGTAGTATGAGTGCAATCTGTAATTCATTTTGAAGGCACTGACTATTCATATTAGAAAGAAATGTAGTTTTGACACATAAGTGAACTGTTTTGGGAGAGATATGTGCTTTTGCAGGTGAACCATGATGTTGTGATTAACTATTCAGATACATTTTGGTAAAACAATCAAGAATGTTGAGAACATTGGGTCTGTTTCAAGAAATGAGCCAAAGAAACTGAGAAGGATCTTAGCCATTCTGGAGGCACTGACTATTTAAATGGGAAAGGGATTTAGATCGAAGTATGAGTGAACAGTTTTGGGAGAGATATGAGCTTTTGCAGGTGAGCTATAGTGTTGTGCAGAACTGTAAGACTGTTTTGCTAAATGATCTTAGAGTTTTGAGAATGTAATTTCTGTTTCAAGAAATTAGCCAAACCAAAGGAGAAAAACTGTAAGACAAAATACAACAGTGTCAGAGGTGAAGCACTCGGAGAGGGAACCTGCTAATGAGTCGCTAGATGGCCAATTAAAGGGCAGATAATGACAGAGAAAAATATGAGTAGACCCAGAGTAAGGATGCCTTGTATTTGATGGATGAGTCCACGTCACACAGGGCAGCGCATCCCCAAGCAACCCCCATATACAAACACAAACCGATCTGCTCGCTGCTTAATTGTTGCAGTGAAATTGAGAGTGGTGTTAGAGTGGGGAGGGGCTCCAGCTGCTACCCCCACCCTTAGGGGCAAAGGTGAGGAGAGAAGGTGGAGCCTGACTATTGACCCTGTGCTGACTGCATACGGTTGTGTTATGGGGTGAATGTAATGAACAACTGTCCACACTAAAGCCAATAAACCAAGGAGGTTACATTCAGTTTAATTTTATGGGCATTTTTCATTGTTATCAAATTTTGTAGCAAACAATTATTATTAAATTGAGTTGATGAATATAACTTGTCTTTAGTAAAATATTGAGAAATTATATGGGCTTTAGTTGGTATTTTGAATACAGATACAGTCAAGGTCATCATTATTTTATAACATTACACTTTTGCAACAATTGTAAACCTAAAAGCAGATCTTATATTTGTCAGGATCAACTTATTTAAATGTATTTAAACAAAATCATTAATTGACCAAGGTTTTAGTCACCATCTGGGACGTTATGTAAAGATGAAAATTATTTTAAAAACAGACATAATTCAAATTGTTACTCATTACTCATGAAGATAAACAAAACTCACTCAAAATTGTTATTCATAGGAAGGGTTTAAAAAAAATGTATTTATAATTTTGCTATAAAACTGGATTACAGGTATTTTGATTCTAATGTATTAATGTATGCCTATTTAAGCCCTGTGTTTAAGTGCAATATACACATTGTACTTGCTTATACAGGAGGTAATTCGAGTCCTGTGGCTACAGGCTGCCTGATGTCTTTTACATTTTGAAACAAGGCATGGATTATTTTGGTCGACCATTTTTAAACCAAGAATGAGGCACTGCTACATCAAGGGCCACACTCTGACAACTAGCTCATGGCTACTGTCTCAAAATGAGCTTCAAAACACCTTGCATATCTGGACATAGCACAGTATATCATCTGACTAGTATTTCTCTAGTACTCTTACCTTGCACCACAAGTCTTCCCAGTGCAGTTCTTCTCATTCTGGTGCCGGGGCGGTTGGCAGCGCATACATACACGCCTGAATGCTGCAGTGACACATCCGAAATCATAAGGTTCCCTGTCCCAAGAACCTGTATGCCTTCCACTCCGATAGAGCGTCCATCTGAGGCACACAAGAGTCAAGTAAATGATCATGACAAACTTCTGTTTAATTTTACTTTAATATTTGGAGTAGTACCCAGCCTGCTCCAGGAAACTATAGGCTTTGGGTTGCCTGTGGCTATGCACTCCAAGATGGCGGTCTGATGGACAGTGAGGGTCAGATTTTGGGGTCCTGACAAAATAACTGGCTCCTTGTAGGATTTCGTAGCTCCACCTTAAAAGTAACATATATGTTATGTAGAGTCATTGTCTGAGAACAGTAACATAATACAACATAAAAATATGATGCTTTGGTGTATTTTTACCAGAGACGTTGAGGGTAGCGTTGTGGCTGTAGCGGGTGTTAGCGATGTTAGTGGCCACACATCGAAACACACCAGCGTCAGCCTGCCTCACACCAGTCACCTGCAGGATACCCATCGGGAGGAGAGTGTACCTGTTGGGGAGATTTTATTTATACTATGGTGTATAAAATGGGTTTCTAATTGAAGTAAGAATGTAGTACAAATACATATCACTTTTGTTTCCATTTCTATTCATATAATCAACCAATGTGATGTACAGACATGAACATTAACTATGAGTCTACTTCAGAGAAAAATACAACTCAGTTGAATAATTTTAATTTACTAACTGCAATATTATGTTAGTATTTTGGATTTATCTAAAGAGATTCATTTTGTCTGCTTTAAATGCTAATTCTTTCAGAATTCTTTCATTCTATCAGAACAGAGTTTGTTTGTAAAACTGTACAAATCAAACACGCCACAGCAATTTCACGTAACAATTCTGAGGAAGAGTGCAGGTACAGTGAAAACTATAAAAACTAACAAACTCTGATAAAATAAAACAAAAAAAGAACACATACCCTTAATACATACCCTTGATACCCTTAATTAGTCTAATCGTGAGACCCACATCTCTGTTCATTCAATACTAACTTTTATAGAAGTTAATATTTTGTTGTTGTTGTTTATTTAAGTTGTGCATGTTGTTTCATGCTATATGTGATTAAAACTATTTTATACTTCATAAGCTGACCACTGAATATTCTGCTCCCTCTGCAGTGTCAGAGACAGAGGTGGAGTGGCCTGACAGTTCAAGTTCCTGGACTTGCAGGTAATATCTGACCTGAGCTGGACACAGACCACTGCTGCTTCAGTGAGAAGAGCCCAGCAGTGGCTCTATTTCATCAAGATGCTCAGGAAAGCTGGGCTCAACCACCACCCTCTTACTCAAGGTTACAGGGGACATTGTGTGGTGCAAGAAACCCACACTCGCAGATTGGAAGTCATTATTTTAGGGACAAAACAGTCAGTGGAAACAATCTACACACAGCTCTAACAGAAAAGAATGGAGGAAGGATCATGAAAGACTCGAGCCCTTCCCAGCTCACTCTCTGTCTCAGTCTCTGTTCAAACACAAGCAGAGTCTGAGACATTACTGGTAGGCCTCACTGCTCCTTTAAAATTACAGGCCTGCTTAAATTATGTATTCAATGTCTATATTTCTTGACTATGTTTTATCGCAAATGCACTTTTAAACCTGTTTTTACATGAACCCATGAGAGCCCTTGTCACATTCATCTTCTCCAGTGTCTACTTTTCTCTACACCAAACTAATAAACATAGACTGTCATCACATAGTTTGCAGAGAACTATGTCATTCTAAACACTTTATTTTCATTTTGGCAGTAGGTGTATTACCTGTTGTCTGTGGTATTAAGTGCTACTCTGTCTCTCTCCCAGGTAATATTAGCCTCAGGTACTCCGTTGATCTGACACTGAAAGCGGGCAACTCCTCCCTCGTCCACCTTCATGGACACAGGGTGAGTGTGGAACTTTGGAAGAGCTGAAAAATAATGATAAATAAAAATAAAATGTGTTATGAATGTACAACATCTCACCTACAAAGTAATTACTGTATATAGTGAATATCATTGTGACATGTACTTACATGCCATTTGGACTTTGGCTTTGCGACTGACCAGCAAGCCGTATCGGTTTTGGGCAGCACACTCATATTCGCCCACATCTGAGTCGCTGCCCTCTTTACGTTTCTGAAAAGTCTGGATAAATAATGTGCCGTTTGCCAGGACCTGAACCCTGGGACTGCTGGGTACGGGCACACCATTCCTCCTCCACGTCACCATAATGGGATCCTCTCCTTGTACCCGACAGTCCAACAGGAGAGGACGGTCCCGCACTGCTATCACATCACTGGGCTCCAACAAGAACGACAGCTCTGAGGCAAAACACAAACCTGCACACAACAAGAAATATAATATATACATTTGGTTATTGTTACAAGTTATGGTGTCTAAGTCTTAAACAATATAATGAAAACCTTTCTTGTAATGTTTTATTTACAAATAACATATATAAGTGAACTTGAACTATGCCACACAATTGTAGTCTGAACGCAACATGGCAGACAGACTGACAATGCCCTGAGCCTGAGCTGAGTGAGAACACTGGAGCAGCGAAGGTCAATTTCACAAAATGTCTTTAGGGGGGCTGATTATGGCAATAGTATTGTGAGTTCTTGTTTGCACCCCACCCCCTGTGTCCTCAGTAATGTTGCAGCACCCCAGTCCAAGGCCACCATCTGCCCCCTCCTGAGCTTCCTCCACCCCCTGGTCTCTCTCAGCCCTTTCAGTTTGGTTTCAGAGGTGACTTTCCCATGCCACACTTGTCCCCTCTCCTTCCTGACCTTTGTGACACTTGCACTCTTTTGCTTTTCTCTAGCCTATTTTGGTGCCTCTGTATGCAAATCAGGTGCAAATGCCTGTGTCTCTCTCACAGCTGTGAGGCAAACCCCTGCTCTTGAACTTGCATGATTCATTATCAATGCCATTTTAAGCTTTTGCATCTGCTCACCCCGTCTCACCACAGATGAGTTCTACGACAGCATCTATTGTCCTCTCCATCTTCCCACACATCAGCTTGCAGCTGAACTTGGCTTTGACTTTTAGTGACATCCCTATATTCAATATGATGAATTACATATCTTTTGGGCAGTCCTTAGTACAGATTGGCTTGATTCAAACTACAATTATTATATTTTATCAGCAAATAGAATACTTAATTTCAACTTCATATATGTCATCTGCTTCATTCTGTTTCATTCATGAGGTGGTGGTTGTACAATATGATAAAGTGCTCAACTAAAACTAAAATTAAGAAATCAAATTGCCCCTTGTCCAGGAAAAAATGTTGACTCTGCAGATCCTAAATTGTGATTCTAAGCCTGTATGTAATAGTTACTAGTTATCTTGTGTTTAAATGTGTTGCTTCTGTTGCTGACATCCAAATGCATCAATACTAACCATAACACCCTTCAAAACATCTCCAGGCCAGATGATTAAAATGCCTGCTAAGTTCCAACAAGCTTTGAGCTACATGGGGTGTGATAAAGTACTCAGCTCTCAGTGTGTTCAATATAAGGCTACTATAATGAGATTTTTTAAACAAGCCAGTTGTCCAGCAACCCCCACACAGCAGCCTCTTCATAATGCTGAGCCCCTCAGGGTCATGAGAGAGTCCAGGCCAAAAGGATGGATGTGCAGATGAGGGAGGGGGCAGATTGTGTCCAGTCACTGCTACACCCCCCAAACCAACCCCACCGCTATTGTTTAGGCCCATTTCACTTGAACTTCACAGTTTTCTGACCCCCACATATGAACAGACAGAAGTGGTCTGAGAATACAATTGTAATGTTTCCCTTTACACATCTGTCTGCAAGGGCCAGTGGAATGTGTGATTTTTAGAAGGTCAGTAGTGTTTAGTGTTTAAAAAATATACAATATAAGTTCTGTTTACATTTAAGTATTAGACTATGTCTAAAATATGGATAGATTCATGTCAGTATAAAACTGAAGATGTGTCAGTTGTACATGGCTAGTCAAGCTGTTACTGAAGATATTAGTGTCAAACTGAGTGAGCCTCGGGGCCCTCCACACCAGAATGGCTCCTGCACGGGAGAGAAACACTTTGGCTGTTATGCAAACGTGCTGTTGTAATGGCAGTAGGGTCATATCTCAAGTTTAATGAGTCACATCACATCTCACAATATCTCACAAAGTCAAGACAACATTAGTAGAAACAGTCCCCTATAGTACTTTATACCAGTTTGATAGTTCTAGAGTTTTCATCGGTGAACCCAAGCACTTAACCCAGTTCTAAAATGTTCAGTGGGTATTATTTCTTTTCTGTAAAAATCAAAGAGATAGCCCAGACGATTGATAAAGTGCAAATAGAGATAACCTTTGCAGTGTACAAAGTTATGGTTTTATTTTGATCAAATAATTTAATCTAAATCTCACTAAATCCCTTCACAAACACTAGTTTTAATGTCAGTAACCTGCCATTACATGTACAATTGAGATATATGTCTATTATGGACATTTGGACACACACAGTGCACTCTTTAAATATGTCCATTGTATGCAGTATGCATTAGGACACCCATCCTGGGCAGCTGTAGCAGGATTAGCCCTTGTGCACCCATCTTGAACACGTTTCAAATCTGAATACAGACTGGGCTAGTGTTATGGAGATGAGACTGTGAGGGTCAGGTCAGAGGGCAAGCAGGAGACGTAGCTATTGTCTTTTTTGTCCTTCCATTTCTGCGCCCCCATCACCATATCACCATCCTACAGCTGACCAGGCCGAGGCAGAGCCCAACCCCCTTTAAAGGTTAAAGGCCACTGACTCCTCGCCTCTCTCTGTGGTCTGGAGTCAGGACGGGGGTTCGCTTTGTCTGGATGGAAACCTCACAATTATTAAATAGATTTCAATAACACTCTGAGGTACTAATAACTAAAAATAGTATTACAGCAGCATAAATGTCAAAAGTATAACTGGCTAGACAGCACTGATTCATATTGTAATGATTGAGATCAAAGTAAAAATATATAAAATGATGACGAAGACATGAAATACCATAATTTAAAGCAAAAGTGACAGTAACTAATAAAAAAAAAGTATAGCTGTCAAAAGTCCCAGTACAACAGTAAACAGTGAACATTGAAAAGTATAGCAAGAAAAAAAAGGAAATAAACACAATGAAAAGTTTATATTAAAAACACAGAAGAAGAAGAAATAAATATTGCAAAAATGACCAATATGCTGACACAAAATCTAGTTGACAAGTCTATGTTTGAGTAGTAAAGTATATTGCAGCGGAAGTTTTGCTCAAATTGTCAATAGTTTTAACATTTTAATGGTAACAATGTAGAATAATGAAACGAGTGACTTACTTAAACAGTATAAAACTGTTAGGTAGGTTACACAGAGCCTTGGTATCATTTTGGTTTGTCTCTTCAGTCTTCAGTTAAAGCTTCGTCCCAAACAAATCGCCAAAATAAAAAAGTTAATCCAATCCAAAAATGGTAGTCAAAATTCTTCTTCAAACTTCTTTGGTGGTAAAGCTAAAAAACGTTATACTTTTTCCTAAAGCATTGCTTCTCTTTTATTCCTTGGTCCTGCGTTGGAGCCAGTGCAGGCTGCTGGTCATGTCCAAAGCCACTCAGAGAATGATGCTCGCGGGACACCTCTGCCGGGATACACATCATTAGTTATTCAGCCTCATTGTTGTCACAGAACGGACACAGATAGCTTTC
This sequence comes from Rhinogobius similis, assembly GCA_019453435.1. Classification (NCBI taxonomy): domain Eukaryota; kingdom Metazoa; phylum Chordata; class Actinopteri; order Gobiiformes; family Gobiidae; genus Rhinogobius; species Rhinogobius similis. Next base: position 20,729,146 of record CM033635.1, read on the forward strand.
ACCGGCCGCTAGCAGGTCGGCCTCCTCTCAGCCAATCACAGCACAGCGTTTGGTGGAGGGGTGGCAGCTTGGCCGTGGCTGTGAGACAGGATTGATATTCATTTAATCAGAAGGCCGATGTCCTCCCCCAACTCTCTGGACTGATGGACCAGCTGTGGCCAGAGCTGGACACTGCCCCTTCAGCTGACACGGGGTCCCAGGATAGAGGACATACAGAGCTGTTACTGATCATAAAGTGTATCATTTTTTTATTTTTACATGTTTTACTTTCCTACATTTGTGAGCAGGTGTCTGTACTTTTTGAAAGACTGAAAAGTACTTTCTTTAGTACTTACTTTTTCTTATGGTGACATCCTGCATAAATGCTTCGAGTTCAAGTCTTGGGTCTGAACTAACAAAAACTATAAAAAGTATAAACACAATACATTGTATTTAAAAATCTGGCACATTTTTAACCATTTCACTTGTAAATAGTTGTCACAAATAATATATGATCCAAAAGTAAAATTTAAAATGTACCTCAATACTTTAATTCATGTAGATTTTGTATGTAATACTTTTATTTTTAGTGCCAACGTTTACTGCATTCACCACTGCAATTAAAAAGTGTGATTACCAACTCTTTATATGTACGATTGTTTATTTCATATATATTAACCATTGCTTAAAAAGATGTAAAACCTTTGTCATTGTTATGTTTCTTAGATACCTTTAAAGTTGATTGGTGATGGCCCAAGAAGAAATATAATAAAATTGTTTTTGTATAGATGTAGGTCGCAATCATTCTCAGTGAACAAATCTTTTAGGATTTTCTATTAACATCTGAAAAAAACACATAATGTAGATATACTCATGTTAAATTCATGATTCATTCAGTTTCCTGCAAATCCTTTTTTGCAATACCAGACTGAGGCCTTACTCACAGTATTAATGCTGATCGTAGTGGTTTCACAATCTTGTGTTACTTTTCGCAACCCTTATGTCATCTGCGATGTACTTATTCTGAATCCAATCCATCCTCCAAAAAACCTCATCAGCTTTGAAATGTTCAGCTCTAAACAATCTAGTTTTACTAGTCTGAACACCGATGTACAACACCATGCCTTCTTTATGAAAAGTCACAAACAGCACATACTTGTCTAAACTATAATCTAACTTAACTTTAACACATTTTTATCCAACCTTTTCTGTACCCAAAGCAACCTTCTGAGGTGGAACACATGCTTGATTTTACGGAAATAGAAAGTTAAAACATCCAAGGAGATAAATACATAAGTACAATACCGTACACAGTGAGGATCTTGTTTTTTTTTTCCATACAATAAACAAATTGAATAAACAAAATGTATTTTTACTTATTTATTTAAACAAGGACAGTGCACAGAGATGCTCTGCACCAGATTTGGCGACAAGCTACTTTCCATCTGTAGTTCTTGGGCAGGTTTGAAACAGAACACAATAAACAAAATCTATTTACAAAGTAGCACCTGTTATACACGAAATAACTAAATTATTTATCAGCAGAAATTCTACTAAAATACAATAGTTCATATTTCATCATTAGCGCTTTAAAATGCTATTATCCAATTCATGATTAATCATTAGCAAAATCTTCTAAAATTTAAATTATTAAATTCATCATAAACCTTTAAATTAAGTAACCAATTCATAAATACAATTACAACATAAAATACTAAAACTACAAATGTTTAACATGATGTTCTAAAATACATTAATTTAAATTCATTATTTCCTTAATCTCAGTCAGAATGTTTCAGTTGTGACAAAAAACCTGATGTTGACAGGCCTGTCTGCTCAAAAGCCATTGCCCATGTGAGAAAGACAGATAGTTTGAATATGTTTTTAACTCAGCTGGAAGTGTGTTCCAGTTTTTTGCTGCAGTGAAGGAGAAAGCGGATTGTCCCATCCCTGTATGTTTAAGGGGAATGCTCAAATCGTAATTTACAGTTGAACAAGATGTTAGTCATCTACGCTGATCGTAACTGAAAAAAGCCTCTTAAGTGAGGCGGAGCTGCATTGTGAAGGATTTTATAAAGTAGACGCATTTCAGAATAGAGAATCATATTTTCCAAGTTTAACAAATTATATCTATTTATATAGTTTAATAATTTTTTATCAAAAACTTTAAGGACTTGCTTACATTGTGTCTCGATTTCTTAAAGTTTTCCCTGCCTGCAACCAGGAGGTAATACAATAATTTATACGAGAAAAAAACATAGCATGAAGAAAAGCTTTTGATGCCTGAGTATTTAATGAGCTCCGAATATGTTTAAAATTCAAAATACTAAATTTTGTTACCTTACCTAGATGTTTACAATTTTTCTCCATTGATTTGGCTCATTTCTTGAAACAGAAATTACATTCTCAAAACTCTACGATCATTTGGCAAAACAGTCTTACAATTCTGCACAACACTCAATCTAAATCCCTTTCCCATTTAAATAGTCAGTGCCTCCACTGGCGTCACTGGCAGAGGACCAGCTCACACCAACAGAAAAAAGGATTTTACACTAAGAGTAGCCTCCAAGGTTGGAAATCACAGATTGCACTCATACTACCAAGGAAATTCTAACTATTTTTATTCATACACATAAAGTAAGTTCCATACATATGTAAAAAGAAAATGTACATAATAAACTGTAATACAATAACAAACACAAAATCAAAAAACAAGGACTACTTGATATTCTTGACCAGTTTTGACAATTGAACAGACTATTGTGCATGTGAGTGCTTATACAATGAAATCATCAACATGTTTTGGAGAGAATGATCATTAGACATTAGACACGCACGTGAGTCTTGTATTACTTTATCAGATCATATTTCAGTCGACTCTCAGATGCTCCTGAAGTTGTTTATAATTGTGGGCAATGTTTACAGTCCTTTCAAATTTGTCTGATTAAACCTCAACTAACAGGCCCAAATCCAGATTGATTTTTGTCAGTATCACTCCATATATGTACTTATTTTTTAAGTATCAAGTATGGCATCATTTGCCAACCAGCCAACCGACTTATTTCTCCATGCAATACATGACGTATTCATGTAAACACAAAATACTTTGAATGGAATACAAGAAGATCATTTTGGTTGGCCAGGCAATGGCATCGTTTACCTCTGTTATTCAACCATGCCCCGGGATAAGCTCAAGCTCAAGTTTTTTAACGTGGAAAGAGTACTGAGCATGGATTAATTGTACTCAATTACAAAATCAAGTTCTGCGGCCAAAATCCTCCAACATCTGAAGATATTTTTAATACTTTTATAGTCTACTCTAAAAATTGACTCCAAGAGCTTAAAAAATCTGAAATGACAGAAAACACAGTTGGAAAGTAGGAAAAAGGCATAAACCTGTTCAAAGAATACCTCCCACATGATTAGTTAGCTGTTAAAAGTACATTTCGACAAACCACTCAACACAACACAACATGCTGTAGGTTCCCAACCTCTTTCTCTCAGCGACTGCATATTTTACCAATGGATGTCCTGGCTAACCATGCATCCATTTCCTACATCTTATAAAGAAAAAACAAAATGTGTGTTTTGTGCTAATAATGTAGGCTAATCGTTATATTATAGGGTGAAGTCAGTTTTTTGGGTTTTTTTGCAGGTTAACTTTAAGAGTAAACCTCCACACCAGTTTGGTCCTTAATGAGTCACTATTTTTTTGTTATTCAGTTGAAAATATTCAGTTCACTGCTGAATAATTTAAAGAGTTTTAAATTTAAATTTAAATTTCAAGTCTCCCTCTGTGCCCCATTTTACCTGATACCCAGAAAAATGAGCCACATGTGGTGGTAAAATGAGCCTGTGACTCAGTCTGAGGCTTTATTAAATAACCAAGGAAATGTGGTTGTATTTCAAACTATAGGCTGTCCTGACTCAGTCAAACTGAAAACCACGTATTATACTGTGAGTAGAGTCTTCTCTGTAGCGTCTCTAAAGCCAACATTACAAATCCATTGTAACATGTTCAGTTGAACCTGCTCACTCACCAGGTGCCCGTCCAATCCCAAATATTACACTATTTGTACAGAACTTTACTGCAGTGAAGTATAAAATTAATTAAAAAGCAGTAGCCCATTTCAACTTAACAACTTCAGGCAAAATGGGCCAGGGTGTAAACTGAGTTTCTTAAAGCAATCTAATAAAAATATCAAACTCATTTTACTGAAATCGTAACTCTTTTTGTTAAAGGATTTTTTTGGCCCATAGGCTACATTTTACAGTACAGTACAGCGTGAAATGGGGATGAGACTGGGGAACGTAAATGGTCGGATCTCAGATTTGAACTCAGATTCTAACACACGACCCTGCGGCCTGCCCCGCATAAGCACTATCCACAACCACAAGCAGCAATTTGTATTTCTAATGCCATTGCAAACATTTGACCTGTTTTGGTACCACTGTCCAAACAAGCCAAACAAGGTAATAGGGCGTTTGGTGACCATGAGGTGTTGGTAGATCTGTTGGCTTCAGTGCATGGACTGCATCCCTCTCAAAAGTGTTTGCATTGCCTTCACTTGCAAAATGTTTTGTAGACATTCCCTTGCAAATACTGTATAGCCTTCTATATAAAAGAAAATTGCACTTGGCTGGTGCTGCATTTGTCAAAGATAACATGCGATATATGGCAAAAATGTAATTGGTTTACAATGCACAGGTCACCTTGGTATGGGAGCCAGTTCCCTCCTACATAATTATTTTGCTATGTTTTACTTATTATTTTTCATTAGCCCCTGGCCATTACAAGTTCAAGTGTTTTATTTCAGTCCCGTTTGGTCCCAGAACCCCCCCTTTTTAGTCAAGCCCCTGACGGAATTTTCACGTACAGTGTCATATAGCCTTGAAATTTGGAAATTTGGAACAAAGAATACTGACGTGACGAGGAATACAGCAATATAACATGACTGGGGTTTATCCATATTGGTTTCCAATTATTAGACAAATTATTAATATATTTAAAACATTTAATTTCCATGGCCAAGTCCTTGTCACAAGCAGTTAAATTGTGACCCCACAGCATGGCATTACTTTTCCATATGTAGATAGAAAACTTCCCCAATTTATTAACTTTAAATTAAGCCCAACATCATGAGTTTGTTCATAGAAAGCCCACACTTGCAGATTCACTAGCAAGGACCACAACCTCAAGCTTGGATGCAGAAAGTTTATTGGTGAACGAGAACAACGATAAAATGCTTGAGAGTAGATAATAAATGTACAAAACAACAAACGCTGGTATGTGTGACCGGGAAGCTTAAATAGAGTAGTCACCGGAAGAGGCGTGGATGAGGTGTGGTCCTGCTCCCGAACTTCAGATAACAGACTTATCTCCATTTTCAGAAAAATAATTAACTTAAACTTCATGGATTTGCTTCAAACTTGGCACAATTGGTGTTGATATAGTAAATATTTTATGAGTGAAATTTTACACTTTCTGAGATTTGGGGTTACAAGTTCCTTTAGCCACATGACTTTGGACTGTTTGTGGCAGATTATCTTTTCTTCCAACTATTTATCATTTTTATACAATGCCAGGCTTTGAAGACAATATTACATAGATTACTTTACGTAGAAAATAGTTGGTATAAAAGATACTCTGCCACAAACAGTCCAAAGTCTGTGGCTAAAGGAAAACACCTCCAATTTAAATCCCTCAAATGTCCGAAATGAAAAAAGATACAGGTCTAAAATTTCACCCAGGTAATGTTTAGTATATCAACATCAACTGTGCCAAGTTTTAAGAAAATACATGAATGTTAAGTTGAGTTGATTTTCTGAAATCTGTATTTTCCATAGAACGAGAAAGAGCTCATCTTGGGCTTAATTTAAAGCAAAAAAATGGGAAAAGGTTTCTTTCTACATATGGAAAATGTAATGCCATGCCAAGGGATTACAATGAGAAATCCCATAAGAATGCCATTTTTAATATATTTTCTTCAATATTTTGTCTAATAATTAGAAACCGATATGGATAAACCCCAGTCATGTTATATTGCTATATTCCTCATCGTGCCAATGTTCTTTGGTCGTGAATGTGTGTCATGTATGTGACTCTAGCACCACTTTTTACTCACCTAAAAAAATTTTGTCAGAGGTTTGGTTTAAAAGAGGGGATTAGGAGGTTCTAGGACCAAACGGGACCAAGTTGAAACAAAAGACTCATAATGGCCCATGGTATACACTAATGAGAAATTACTGTAACGTGAGGGTCCGTGGTGATAATTTGATTTATCTCAAAAACAGAAAACAGCAAGATGGAGCCGGATGATATTATTAGCCACATATGTTTATTCTCTCCGATCCGAAAAACCCACACTTCCTGTCCATGACCGTGTCACATGACATTTTCCCACCACATCAGTTCTACAAAACACCGTTTACATTGCTTTTGAAAACACATCCAAACAATGAACTTACAAAATCCTAGTTAAGTAAATAATGGGTATGACTCTTACATTACTCCCCCTCTCACAAAATAAACGTCCCCGTTTCACACAACCCACCGTGAACAAAACAACCGCCAGAAAAACAAAAACAAAATACAACTGTGAGTGCAACAGACTCACTTAGTAATATAGTCCTTAAGGTAACCAGGCGGTTTAACATGACGTCGGCTGGGCCGTGCAGAAGTGCCAGACTCCTTGCATAAACGAACCACGGCAGGAGAACTAAGTGACCCTTGAGATTCTGCCACAACTGGAGCTGGAGGCTGAGGCTCAGATAGGAACTGGGGTGGAGCTGCAGGTAAAGTCACAGAAGGGGCCTTGTTACGAAGGAGCGCTACACTACCTTTTGAGCATCTATCTGCAGAGGATGCAAAAGGCAAGGCACCAGACAAAGCGGTCAATGTAGGTAGATGGGGCCCTCTGATTGCTATCCGGGACAGGTGCCTTGTAAGGTCTAAGCCGATTATAGTGGACAATTTGGGACCGGCTAGATTCATCTAACAGATAACGAATCTTATATGTCACCCCAGGAGTTTAATCCATCTAACCCAGACACTCTTGAACCACAAATGGCCCTTTCCAGTGTGGAGCCAGTTTTTGTTTAGATGTTGTGGGGTCATTCAACCATACGAGGGTGCCAGTCACATAGGGAACATGTTTAACACGTTTGTCTTACTGCAGTTTTTGTTGACAGGATGCATTGTCTCTGTTGGCAAATGCAGTTTGGAAAGCCTTCGCAAGCTGATCTATAAGAGTTCTGTTAAACCTTTCAATCATGTCATCACACTGTGGATGGTAGGAGCTAGTGCGTGTTTTTTGAATACCCAACATTAGACATAGATATTTAACCAATTCAGACTCGAACTGTCTGCCCTGGCCTGTATGTAACACTCCTGTTGCTGAGCTGTTTTGAGATCTTCAGCCGGAAGCTGCAGCAAAATAGTGGAGGCAACAGTCTGTGAGGCACCTTGTGAATCCGAACTGTGTTCCAACAACCGAACTGACATGAGGGAACACCTTGGTTTCAGCGACGGTGTCAGTGACAACCTGACCTCCAGTGAGCGGGTCAGTAGGGCGACGTGACAGGTCATCCGCATTTGAACGACAGTGTCCCTCCTTGTAAACTACAGTCCATTCAAAAGGGTCAAGCTCAAGAGCCCAACGTGCACGTCTGCCAGTCCTGTCACTATCTATAGGTATTTTCCTGAGGCCCAGTAGAGGCTTGTGATCAGTCACAATAACAAAGGGCTGTTTATAAAGGTAGTGGCGGAAATGGCGGACTGCCCAAACTATAGCCCAAAGTTCCCTGTTATAAGTAGACCATTTTCTTTCTGCTTTCATTAAGACATGGCTGGCGTAACCTACTACTTTTTCAGTGCGTTCCTGTTTCTGTCCCAGAACGGCACCAACAGCGGTGCATGAGGCATCCGTGTAGAGAACAAATGGTAAAGAGAAGTCAGGGAACGCAATGACGGGAGGATTAGACAGTGCACCCTTTAAATGGGTGAATGCCTCTTGACAGTCTAAAGTCCATACGAAATGGGCATGTTTTTCAGTGAGAGCATGCAGTGGTACACTGTGGTGTGCAAAACCTTTTATAAATTTGCGATAGTATGAACACAGTCCCAGAAAAGCTCTCACCTCAGTAGCAGTCTGTGGGGTGGGCCAGTCGCACCTGCTGCTGTGCAAAACTGCATTTGGACGGATTCAACTTAAGCCCACTTACCTGGAATATAGAAAAAACCTCTTCAAGGTGCTGGAGGTGGTCATCAAAGGTGCGACTGTAGATGAGTACATCGTCCAGATACACTAAACAGGTTTTCCAGGGAAGGCCACGGAGAACCATTTCCATCAAACGTTGGCATGTGGCAGGAGCATTAGTGAGTCCCATGGGCATCACTTTAAAGTGATAGAGCCCACTGCCCATGGTAAACGCCGTCTTCTCATGGTCACATTCCTCCAGCTCAACTTGCCAGTAGCCATGTTGCAAGTCCATAGTTGAAAACCAAGCAGCACCTGAAAGAGCATCCAATGCATTGTCAACTCTGGGAAGAGGATGCAAATCTTTTATTGTCACTACATTAAGTTTACGATAGTCCAAGCAAAAACGCCATGACCCATTTTTCTTACGCACCAAAACAACCAGTGCAGCCCAGGGACTAAAACTTTCCTCAATAATGTCTGCCTTCAACAACTCATCAACCTGAACTTGTATCTCTGCCCTCTGGTCTGGTGTTACTCTGTATGCCCTCTGTTTAATAGGCAGTGCATCACCAGTGTGAATGTGGTGCTTTATTAATCCTGTACGGCCCCAGTCTTGGGAAGTTGCACTAAATACCTGCGAGTACTTCTGTAAAAGGCTATTTAGTGACTCTATCTGAGGGAGTAACAAGTCTGTATTAGCTAGCTGCACAATAGGACTCAAGTGCTCATCAGCAGTAATGTTACAAGTATCATCAAGAGGCACAATGTCAAACAGAGGAAGCAGAAAGAAACTCACCTAAATGCTGACCTGGATGTAGTTCAATATCCTTTCTGGAGGGGTTCAATACTCTCACTACAGTAGTGCCATTTTGGACAGAACTAACCGAATGGGCCACCATGACATCACAGTTAGTAGTCTGTAGGAACCGGGGAAGCAGGGCTGGCAGCAGACACACAAGCTGTGATTAGAGTTTCGCTCATAGCCGGTAATTTGGTGGGTATTAGAACCGACACATTACAGCATACAGCTACTTCATGTTGTTTTGATAACAGAGGTATAGTCATGTCCCAAAGCTGTAGTGCTTTATTTTTAATGTCCAGCAAAGCATGGTGCTGCACCAGAAAATCCCAGCCCAAGATAACTGGTTGATAGGCACCTCTGAGCACCTCAAACTCCTGTTGCCAAACCTTGTGTCCTAGTCTAAGTCCAATAGTTAACTTGCCTAAAATGTCCAAACATTGACCATTCACTGAGCGTGCTGGGACCGTAGAGGTTGTAATGGGTCGTCTCTTCAGAGCTGGGTGTGAATTATGAAAATCCTCACTAATGACGGAAACAAAAGAGCCAGAGTCAATCAGAGCACACACTTCAATGCCTTCCACAATAGCAAGCACAAACAGACCCTAACCATGCCAGGGGGACAAAGCACCTCTTATTTTGTGAGAAAATGCCTAATTTCAGCCGAAATCTGCCATGTCCCAAAATCAGACTTTTCTTATGTCCGGACCTGTCGTTTGGCTCAAATTTCACCAAATTTTAAAAATGCTCAAAACTGGCTTTAAATGCTCCCAAACAGACCCTAACCATGCCAGGCGGACAAATCAGCTCTTATTTTGTGAGAAAATGCCTCATTTCGGCCGAAATCTGCCATGTCCCAAAATCAGACTTTTCGTAAGGACCTGTCGTTTGGCTCAAATTTCACCAAATTTAAAAAATGCTCAAAACTGGCTTTAAATGCTCCCAAACAGACCCTAACCATGCCAGGCAGACAAATCAGCTCTTATTTTGTGAGAAATGCCTCATTTCGGCCAAAATCTGCCATGTCCCAAAATCAGACTTTTCGTAAGGACCTGTCGTTTGGCTCAAATTTCACCAAATTTAAAAAATGCTCAAAACTGGCTTTAAATGCTCCCAAACAGACCCTAACCATGCCAGGCGGACAAATCAGCTCTTATTTTGTGAGAAAATGCCTCATTTCGGCCGAAATGCACTAGGTCCCAAAATCAGACTTTTCGCAAGGCCCGGACCTGTCGTTTGGCTCAAATTTCACCAAATTTTTAAAATGCTCAAAACTGGCTTTAAATGCTCCCAAACAGACCCTAACCATGCCAGGCGGACAAATCAGCTCTTATTTTGTGAGAAAATGCCTCATTTTAGCCAAAATCTGCCATGTCCCAAAATCAGACTTTTCGTAAGGTCCGGACCTGTCGTTTGGCTCAAATTTCACCAAATTTTAAAGATGCTCAAAACTGGCTTTAAATGCTCCCAAACAGACCCTAACCATGCCAGGCGGACAAATCACCTCTTATTTTGTGAGAAAATGCCTCATTTCGGCCAAAATGCACTAGGTCCCAAAATCCAACTTTTCGTAAGGTCCGGACCTGTCGTTTGGCTCAAATTTCACCAAATTTTAAAAATGCTCAAAACTGGCTTTAAATGCTCCCAAACAGACCCTAACCATGCCAGGCGGACAAATCAGCTCTTATTTTGTGAGAAAATGCCTAATTTCGGCCGAAATCTGCCATGTCCCAATATCAGACTTTTCGTAAGGTCCGGACCTGTCGTTTGGCTCAAATTTCACCAAATTTTAAAGATGCTCAAAACTGGCTTTAAATGCTCCCAAACAGACCCTAACCATGCCAGGCGGACAAATCAGCTCTTATTTTGTGAGAAAATGCCTCATTTCGGCCAAAATCTGCCATGTCCCAAAATCAGACTTTTCGTAAGGTCCGGACCTGTCGTTTGGCTCAAATTTCACCAAATTTTAAAAATGCTCAAAACTGACTTTAAATGCTCCCAAACAGACCCTAACCATGCCAGGCGGACAAATCAGCTCTTATTTTGTGAGAAAATGCCTTATTTCGGCTGAAATGCACAAGGTCCCAAAATCCAACTTTTCGTAAGGTCCGGACCTGTCGTTTGGCTCAAATTTCACCAAATTTTAAAAATGCTCAAAACTGGCTTTAAATGCTCCCAAACAGACCCTAACCATGCCAGGCGGACAAATCAGTTCTTATTTTGTGAAAAATTCAATGCACACTGTTCGCTGCAGAAAAACACAGTATATGAGAGATACGTGTTCAGGTGAGTGCAACAGCCAGAAGAGGCTTTTGATTGCTTTATCACCGATTTGAAGCTAAAAGCACAGTCATGTGAGTTTGGTGATTTAAAGAACTCAATGATTCGCGACCAGATTGTGTATGGCATCTGTGATAAGAGGACAAGGGAAAGGCTGTTAAGAGAGGCTAAACTAACTTTAGAAGAGGGAGAGAGAATGTGCCACGCAACTGAGTTAGCCCAGCAGCATGCAAAAACTTTTAATGATCCAAATGTCACCGCAGTCCATGACAGCACCAAAGTGGCTGTGGTCAAGAACAAAACAAAAAGGAATTTGATTCAAAAGAAAACTTCAAATGATGAAACTTACTCCTGCAAACGATGCGGTAACAGACATGAGCCCAGACAGTGCCCTGCTTATGGTAAAAGGTGTTCAAAATGTAATGGTAAAAATCATTTTGCAAAGCAGTGTCTATCAAAGGGCAAGCCCAAATCAGTGAGTATAGTAGAAGAAACTGACCTAAGTGAGACTTTCTTTGTGGGGATGGTGTCATGTAGTGCAGACGCCAATGTAAAAGAGGACAATAAGAACTACTCAAACAGTGATGATGCATGGGTTGTGTCTCTCCCCATAAATGGAGCGCTAGTACCATTAAGAATTGATACAGGGGCACAAGCAAACCTAATCAGCATGACAGAATTTCATGCAATGAAGGATAAGCCCAAAATATTCCACAAAAGAGTGCTTCTAAAGGATTACAATGGCAAAGAAATAGAAAGCAAATGTCAGTGCCGAGAGTCGCTGCTCAGTGGGACTACCTCAAAAAGACTGAACTTAGTAAAAAGAGTCTACCATATCAGCTACCTATCAGGCACACAAACAGTGGACACCATTGTACAGCAATATCAGGATGTGTTCAAAGGACTGGGTTGCTTACCATACACATACAAAATACAACTAAAAGAAAATGTAACACCAGTGATTCATGCTCCAAGGAGAGTTCCAGCGCCACTACGAGGCTTTTTAAAAAAGGAACTGGACAGGATGAGTCAGTTACAGGTAATAACAAAAGTGGAGGAACCAACAGAATGGGTCAACTCTATGGTCTGTGTAGACAAAAAGAACAAGAGCAAAGAACTAAGAATATGCATGGACCCTGGTGACCTGAACCGAAACATAAAACGTGAGCATTACCAGATTCCAAAGCGTGAGGAGATCGCAAGTGAAATGGCTGGAGCCAGATATTTCTCCAAACTGGATGCAGCTCAAGGTTTCTGGCAAATAAAGTTGGACGAGAAGAGCTCCAAATACTGCACATTCAATACTCCTTATGGCAGGTATAGATTTTTGAGGATGTCATTCGGAATAATCTCGGCTTCAGAGATCTTTCACCGTGCAATGGACAATATGTTAGAAGGACTTGATGGGGTTCGCTGTTATGTAGATCACGTGGTCATCTGGGGCTCCACCCTACAAGAACGCAATGAAAGACTGAACAAGGTACTCCAAAGAATGAGTGAAAATGGACTAAAACTGAACCATGTCAAATGCCAATTTGGCGTGCAAGAAATCACATTTTTAGGAGACAAACTGTCTGCACATGGTATTGAGCCAGATGAGAGAAAGGTTAAAGCCATCCTTGGCATGCCTCGCCCTGCTAACAAAAAAGATATGCTCAGAGTATTGGGGATGATCAACTTCATTGGGAAGTTTATACCCAATTTGTCAATGAAAACGTCAGCTTTGAGGGAGTTACTTCATGACGCCATAGAGTTCAGATGGACCACCAGACATGAGCGTGAGTGGAACGTTTTAAAAACCACTCTCACAACTGTGCCCGTGCTCGCTTATTATGATCCGACAAAAAGACTCAAGATCTCTACAGATGCATCAAAAGATGGACTCGGTGCGGTCCTGCTACAAATGGAAGGTGAAAGCTGGAAGCCAGTTGCATATGCTTCCAGATCAATGACACATACTGAGACCAAATATGCTCAGATCGAGAAGGAATGTCTAGGGTTGGCTTATGGACTAGAGAGGTTTCACTGTTATGTCTACGGCCTTCCTACCTTCACAGTTGAGACAGACCACCGCCCGCTGGTGTCTATAATAAAAAAAGGCTTAAATGAAATGTCTCCAAGGATTCAGCGCCTCATCATGAAACTCCAGAGGTATGATTTTGACTTGATATATACACCTGGCAAACATTTAGTGTTAGCAGATGCACTATCACGTGCACCAGAGCTAAATTATGCAAGTTCTACAGACAAAGAAGTAGAGGAGCATGTAAACATGATTGTTGAGTCCCTACCAGTGTCTGATTGCAAGTCAAAACAAATAAGTGATGAAACCGCTAAAGACACAGAGCTACAAATGGTCATGAGTCACATTCTAAGTGTTTGGCCCAAAGGGTCGTGTCCAAAATATTACCACTTTAGATCAGAGCTTAGTGTAGCAAATGGACTGTTGCTGAGGGACAAAAGGATTGTGATTCCTCACAGTTTGAGACAGGACACTCTACAGAGAATACATGAAGGACACTTAGGAGTCGAAAAATGTAAAAGACGAGCCAGAGACACTGTATATTGGCCTGGCATCAATGGAGATATTGAAAACATGATTGGTAATTGTGAGACATGTAAGAAGTACCAGAGCAAACAGGCAAGGGAACCAATGTTGTTCCTGATCTTCCTACTGCACCTTGGAAGAAAGTAGGAACAGATTTGTTTCATTATAATGGAAAAGACTATTTGTTGGTGATTGATTACTACTCCAACTACCCTGAAATTGCCTTGCTCACAGGTACAACTGCAACCAGTGTAATCACACATGTCAAATCCTTCTTCGCCAGACATGGGATACCAGAGACTGTAATCAGTGACAATGGTCCTTGTTACAACTGCAAAGAGTGGCAGCAGTTTTCGCAACAGTATGGTTTTCATGTTACCTCTAGTCCTCAGCATGCACAAGCTAATGGAAAGGCAGAAAAGGAGAACATATCATCAAGCAGCGTCTAAAAAAGACCACAGACCGCAAATCAGATCCTTATCTTGCTCTTTTGAGTTACAGGACAGCTCCTCTTGAGTGTGGTTTCTCTCCAGCAGAACTGTTGATGAATCGCAAGTTGCACACAACTCTTCCCTCCTACACAGGGATCAAAGAAAGTGAAGTACTGACAAAAATGGAAAATCTGAAAAGGAAACAAAAACTTTATTTCGACAAATCAACTAAATCGCCATCACCACTTGCAAAAGATGACGTTGTGAGGATACAAGATCAGGATGCATGGAGCAGGAAAGCAACTGTTCTTCGAGAAGTGGGTCCAAGGTCGTATGAAGTGAGAACTGAGAATGGGAATGTTCTCAGGAGAAACTGTCGCAACATTTCCAAGAGACTAGTTGTGATGCTGAAAATGAGCATGCTGTGTCACTTCCAGACTCAGTGCCTGAAAGAAGATCCAATGCACATGATCAGACAACTGCTTCTTTAGCACAGCCTGCTTTAAGAAGGTCGGAACGTCAGATTAAGAAACCTGTTAGACTAGATTTGTGAACTTCTAGACCAGGTGTTCCGTGGTAAAAAAAAAAAAAATGTTTGCATAATTTCTTTATTAAATGCATTCGTTCTGTACGAGGTTCCTACTTTAAAGAAAGGAGGATGTCTTGATATGCAGTGTAGCTGTATTACATGTAACTGCTAGATGTCACTAGTGAGTGAGTAAAATGTGTGTTAGCCAGATAAAAAGGAGGTACTTGGCGCTGTTCCTGTTAGCATGGCATGCATGGCACCTCATTAAAAGTTCGAGCACAAGCTCATTTGTTCACTAAAACGATGTCTCGTTATTAAAGATGAACAACACATAGCCCTCCAATCTTGGTGGCCCATTTTACCTGATGGCCCAATATATCTAACGTCACCCTGATTTATTCACCTTATTCCTGAAGTTGCTGTACACGCCGCCGTCTTGTTTCCGTTGCATTAGTTTACATGGAGCAGACGAGCTCAACAGAAAATAAGTTCTACACGGATTAAAAAGCCGCTTTCAGGCCGCCCAGGAAATCGGAGCGTTGTTGACTTGTTGTTGCTCGTGTTCATTAAACATTTTACACAAATCAACCTACTTTATGTGACATTTTAGCGGCGAGACTTTTCCCTCGTTCGTCATTAGTTTTAACGGAGTTCTCGTCAAACGGAAGTGTGTTTACAACAAAAGTGCGTATATCTGTGGCAAAAAACGGCAAAAGTGGGCGGGGCAGAATAAGGTGAATAGTAGACATAAGTAGTAATGACATCCCATGGATGTATTAAATGAACTGGATAAGGTACGCCCCCTCTGTCTGTGGTCCCAGATTGATTAGTGGCCGTGCGAGGTACTGCAGCCTCTTGGAACCAGCCTTTTTCTAAAATTGCACATTATAATTGCAGACAGTACTGAATTATTATCGGTATTTAAATAAAATAGAAGGAAATGTTCTTTTCTACCGTTTCTAAAATCACAGAAATTACCGTTTTTATATGAAGTGATGTCACCGCAAACATGTGCGAGTCACGTGAACGAGCACGTCGGACGATACAAACAGAAGCACGTGGACAAGGCTCGACTAGTGATACCTTTAAGTTGTATTTCATTTCAGACGCTTTCACGTGTGATCTAACATGAAGAATACAATTACAATCACACAAGCTAACGTTAACACAAAAACTTGCAAGCTGCGTGGTCGTTCAAGTCGCTCAAAGCATCATGGGGGATTGTTGTCACGTGGCGCCCTAAAGCAAAGATGTCAGCCTCCGTATCAGGAAGTAAAGCAAAGATGTCAGCCTCCGTATCAGGAAGTAAATGCGGAAGTAAGAATTTTTTTTGGGGTCATGCGCCAATGAGCACACTCCATAGGGATAAACAGGGCGCCATTATGGATTCATCTTCCAGGTTTTATTATAGTTCTATGTGACATCCCTACATTATAATTCAAGCAGTCTAGTTTGGATCTATTTTTGGAGGATGTTAAACATAAAATCCCATAGAAAAAAATATAGCCAGTATATTATGATACAAATAGAACACAATAAAAACACACAACAACAACTTGATAGAATAGTAGTGTAGCTTATGGGCTGATTGCGAATTTTCAATAGGCCAATAAACATTTCTTACCTACTATTTCTGAAGCTCCCTCCATTTCTTCACAACTCTCTGTATTGATTTACAAACGTTAAACCAAAGACACACGAGTAATTAATCTTAATATATAGCAGGCTACACACTGGCTGGTGATAAACCATCCATCCCTGGCCAGGACAGGGGACACGTGAAGCCCACGAGTGCAGTCACACGCTGCGGGAGGAGGGG
The DNA here is from genome assembly GCA_019453435.1 of Rhinogobius similis. Taxonomy (NCBI): domain Eukaryota; kingdom Metazoa; phylum Chordata; class Actinopteri; order Gobiiformes; family Gobiidae; genus Rhinogobius; species Rhinogobius similis. The sequence goes on from CM033635.1 coordinate 20,745,732, forward strand.
GCAGTGCAGCGGGATGTGGAGCCTCCAACAACCGAAGAACAAAACACACGCAACGTCACTCATCAGAGAGAAGCTGTTTTGGGTGTCAACACTGAACCTATGATTTAAATTAAATCAGCTTAAAAGTAAGTGATATTTCACTGCGAGTGTTATCTTTTTCATAGTTTAGACTGTCATAGCTGTAGAATGTGGACACTTTCCTCTTTTCCTCCTGCGCCAGTCTGACAGGTTAGCATCATTAGCTGCTGAGCTAACATGGAGCTAAACTGTTTTGTGTTTAACGAAGACATTTTATTTGTAGAACTATTACAGGGTTGTATTTATGTTTAGGCAACACAGAAAGTCAGTATATTTTTTGAAATGTCTTTTGTCTACGTTGCGTGGATCGATTCCCTTTAAATTGTTGGACTTTTGTGCTATTGTGGGCGTCATCACAACATGATAAAATAATTTGTCAGTCAATGAGATATAGAGATGGGTGTGTTTGGTTTTAGTCCATGCTGGATTCCAGGAGGCCAAGGCAGTTCTTGGTTAGAGCTTGGTTATTCTTTGATTATAACATAATATTTTAATTCTTGCAGCACAGCTCAACAGAAAGCCTTGAGCAGCACCAGAGACAGTCCACCATGTCTTATGGTAAAACAGACAGTTATCGTCCTGTCCCACGGGACTTCCACTCCCTCACACAGACATGCAGTGCCAACATCCAGAAAATCACACAAAATAGTAAGTACTCAAGTTATAATGGGCTGCTAGGAAAGATGGTTGTTATGCCTCTGTCACAAGCCTTTAAGGTGTAATATTTTGAAATCCAATTGACGAATTAACGTTTTTTTTCCTCACAGCTGGACAAATCAAAAGTATGGTAAACCAACTGGGGACCAGGCAGGATACCACTACACTCCAAGAGCAGTTGTAAGTAAACATTAAGCATGTGTGATTTGTAATTGTATTATGTAAACTATTTACAGATTTAAGATTGTGTTTCATATAATACTATTATTTTCCAGGCAACAGATACAACACTCTACCAACCAACTGGCCAAAGAAACCAATAAGCACCTTAAGGACCTGGGCTCTGTTCCTCCTCCTTTGTCTCCTGCTGAACAGGTAATGACAAAATAATTTGAATGTATGTTTAATCTACGATTAAGAGGATTTTGATATGTGTTTGTCTGACCTCTGTGCCTTTTGAGTGGTTATATAATTTATTATTTTCATTTACATTAATTATTTTTTATCTCCACCAGAGGCAACAAAAAATCCAAAGGGAGCGACTTATGAATGATTTCTCCGCGGCTCTGAACAATTTCCAGGCGATACAGCGTCTAGCAGCTGAAAAAGAGAAGGAGTCAGTGGCACGAGCAAGAGCAGGATCCCGTCTTTCGGTCAGTTTGAGAGGGAGATAACATTAGATACAGAGCAAAAGCAATATGGTACAACACCTGTTCTACTTCAAACTCGTTAATTACTTTCTCTTTGCAGGCTGATGATCCCTTTCGCGATGAAAAACTTGTGTCATTTGACAGGTAGTGTCATGTTTATATGATTCATGGGTAATAAAAGACAAGTGTGGATAGAAATAAATGTTACTGTGACACAAGGACAGTTGTCCTCAAACTATGGTAAGTGTACCACTGGTGGTACATGGATTCCTCTGTATGTTAATGCATTGTAGATATCTGTAATCCAGTTTGGATTTGTCAAAGCTGAATTGGATAAGAAAAATTATTGTTATGAATTGGTCCGTTGTAGACTATCTTAAATCAAGCTAAATCCTGTAGTGAATCCTGAAGCAGTGTTCAGGTACAAGTACCGTAACCCAGGTGTTGTTTAATACAAACAAAGTACTGTGACAACAAAAATATACTCCAAGGCCACAATAGTGATGCATTAGCATGCTTGCCATAGGACTATATTTTCATTATCCTTTTGTCATGCATTTGATATCTTATCTTGGTTTTTTCAAAGTCAAGAGGATTGGGGTCAGATGACCACTCAGACGGAAGAAGTAGCCATTACTGAGGAGGACCTAGAGCTTATCAGAGAGAGGGAAACCAACATTAGACAACTTGAGGTATATCTATGTGCCTTAACCATGTTTTGTTTTTTGTTTTGTTTTTTCTACAAGAAAGAACACAGCTCAACTTGAAAGGATAGATTATTCAACTTTGGTGCTATTAAATGCAAGTGACTGAAATTTGAGCTTTATTTATTTTATATATGTTATATTTATACATACAGGGCTCTAGACCAACCACTTTCATTAGTGGCACTGGAGCGACCTATTTTTAACTTGTTCGTACATAACGTGATTTGTACATATTATTTGCACAGACAAATAATGTAGTTGAGCTGATGTGCGTGTTATAACGATCATGATGCAATGCATTTATGCAACTGTCCCTTTTATTATAATAAAAGGCATCTGAAGCATGTATTGAATGGTCATCCATTGACCCACACAAGTCACAGAGCTGCTTTCATTCAAAAAACATTTTGATACTTAGTTTTATAATTATATTTTATAAACTGATTTAATCCTCAGAATACGCACTTGCATGCATGAGTCTCTCTCATCAGTCACTGGTAGTCTAGAGTCCTGACATATTTACGTACTCAATAATAATAATTATTCCTTTATCTTCAAGTCTGACATTTTAGATGTCAATCAAATCTTCAAAGATCTGGCGGTGATGATCCATGACCAAGGCGAGATGATTGGTAAGTGACTACATATTACAATTTTTAAAAAACTGTAATAATATTAAATAATATTCCATTATTCTTCATTATTCTTTCAGTCTTTATTGTTTTCCACCTTTTTTTATGTAAGTGTTTTTAATGGTGTCAGTGCTTTTTGTGGATCTCTGCAGATAGCATCGAGGCAAATGTGGAGAATGCCGAAGTCCATGTGGAGAGAGGAACAGAGCAGCTTCAAAGAGCAGCCCATTACCAAGTGAGTTCACACTATTTGAAAGATGCAGAGAAAAATACTTGTTCATTTTGATAATACTGTGTTTCTGTGTATTTAACAGCAAAAGTCGCGCAAGAAAATGTGTATTTTGGCAGTGGTCTGTTCAGTAGTTATTATCATACTAAGTCTTCTGATCTGGTGGGCAGTAAAAAAGTGAAAGAATATGTACAAATTCAGTGCCACAAAAAATTGCACCTCTCCATTGTGAGGACCTGACTGTTGTCTTACCATTTGCAAGAAGATATATTTTTTGATGATCACTTCTTGGAACACAATATTGCTTCTTTGTGATCAAGGCTCATTGATTGGGCTACTGCTGCAAAAAAATGTATGATTTTCTATTTGCCTATTTCTTTACTTATTTTTGTTTACTGCACTTACATTTGTCACTGTGTTGATTGTATACTGTCTTTGAATCTGGTTTAATTAGATAAATTAGAGAATGTGGGAATATACACACATTTTGTATCTGAATTCTGATATATAATTTAAGCTTTATCACATTACGTAAACAAATAAAAAGAATGAATGTACCTGTAATGATATATACATGTTGTACAATATAAAAACTACTACTACTTATGACCAATATAAAACGCATTGTAAATACTACGTTCTGTCACAATCTCTGTAATTATGCATTTTGGTTCAAGTAAACCACCACAACCATTTTATTAGATTTATATGACTTTCGCTCTACTCAATAAACGTCTGACAATGTCTTTTTTGTTTTGTTTTTTGTCTTATTTGTTGTAACCACACATTTGCGCACAATGTTTTAAAAATGAGCAGTGTGTGGTTTTGTATTTAGTCTGGTGTGCCCTCTAGTGTGCACTTACAAATAGTGAATATGACATTATTTAAGATTATGATATATTTCATTGTACAATCATGTGGCATTTGAGGCTCTCTGATATACAAGTTAAATACATATTTACGATGAATAATAAATGACAATGGCACTAAATAATAGTTTTGTTTGATAAAAACATTCTAACTACCCAACCAAGAGAGGGCGCTGCCGTTTCCTTCAAAGACCCGGCGAACATGATGTGACGTAAAAACCCTGCGACTTACCAGCCACAACAATCCCCCGGGTGAAGTCGCGACTGTTGTGTTGTGCGAAAAAGTATCAACGTGGAGCTTGTGTAAATCAGTTTCACGTTTCAAAATGCCCGTGTGCCAGTTTTTCCTCCAAGGCCGCTGTCGATATGGCGAAAAGTGTTGGAATGAGCATCAAAGAGGAGGAGGAGGAGGAGGAGGAGGAAGAGGAGGCGGTGGCGGCGCCTACAGCAACAACCGCGCTCCTCCACCGCAGCAGCAGCCTCGAGGCGGCGGAGGAGGGGGTGCGTATCTATGACATTGTTTGTTTTCAAAGTAGGATTCTGTTCAGTTTGTACATTGAAAACTATCTCAGGAATAATCGCTGAACTTTGAACTGATAAACTAATATAACAATCCAATCAAGTTCTTCCTGGGCCTCACAAAGTAATAGATTTTTCCTAATGTCTTGTTGCAGGGTTTGGCAACAGGGTTTGGGTGAATCCTTCCCAACAGAGAGGGGGATACGTACAGCCTTCGTCTTTTGGCTCTCGGGAGAATGATCAGTGGAACCGCAGAGGAGATGGTGGAGGCGGTGGCACAGACTGGGGCAGAGGTGGAGGTGGCGGCTCGGACTGGGGCAGAGGTGGAGGTGGCGGCTCGGACTGGGGCAGAGGTGGAGGCGGTGGCGGCGGCTCGGACTGGGGCAGAGGTGGAGGCGGTGGCGGCGGCTCGGACTGGGGCAGGGGTGGAGGCGGCGGCTCAGACTGGGGCAGAGCTGGTGGAGGGTTCGGGAGAAGAGAAAATATCAAAAGCTCCGAATTTAACTTTTCAGAAAATCGATTTTCAGCTCTCGACACTCCGAGCACGTTTGATAAGGGCGGAAGAACTGCCACAACAACAGGCGATGATGAAAATGACAGAAAATGGTTTGTTTGCTTAGCTATTCTAATTAAACTTGATTCACGATGGAAATCACTTGGACATTACAATTTAATCAATACAATTCAAGATAATTAAAGTAGACCAGGTTCTCTTTAACATTACAAAGTAATGATGTTTCGATTTGTTGTGTAGTGAGACCATTCAAAGTGACATGGAAGCCTGGGAGAATTCTGGACAGTGGGGCTTTTCGACTTATTCTCACGCCAAGAATCCACTCTCTGGTTTGTAGATTTCCATCCTGCCAATACCTATGCTTTTGTATATCGTTTGCTTCTAATATCTCAAATTCCTTACAGGATTTTCAGATCTTTCCCCAGAAGAGCTAAGATTTGAGTATTACACTTCAAGAGCGTCTGGAAACCTGCAAAATTATGTAGGTCTAATTTTTCCAGTTTTTATCCATTATTGATGGTATTCATTGTAAATACTTACTCTGTTACATAGATCAATGGCATAAATCAGTTACTTAGCCAGTGGAGAAGTAGAGTTCAGGAACTCAAAATAATGAATGCCTCAACACGAGCAGCCTTGGTAAGTCACAAACAGTACATCTCTATTTTACAAATACTTTACATGAGTCAGTTTACTAATTGCTTCCATTTTCTTGCAGATAAGAGAACTAAACAGCTCTGCAACACAAGAGTCCTCAAAAGGCTTTGGTTCAACAGACACTGGATCTGCATTTGGGAGCAAAGGTAGTTCATTTAAAATTCACATTGACTTGCTCTTTGTGTGTGTGTGCGCATGTGCGTGCGTGCGTGCGTGCGTGCGCATGAGTGAGTGAGTTACAAATTGTAAATACTTAATTGGTGTCTTGTGTTTTCCCTATGCTCTAAAGGTCACTGTGATCAAAACACTCAACACTCAAATTTTAGATCCGTTTCGAATCTGCTACTCATCAAAATAATCGAAAATGTCTTTACACAAGTCACTCACTATCTGACATCTGAAAATAACCTTCTTGACCTCTTTCAATCAGGATTTAGAGCTAGAGTGGCCTATACGGTAGAGCACTCAATTTTAATACACAGAATGGAACACTATTTTTGGTTTTTCATCTATTATAATCATAATTCTATTATGAGTTGGTTTAGGTCTTACCTTAATGACAGAAAATAATTTGTGTCACTTGAAAACTGTAGTTCTGATGAATATCAAACAAGGTTTAAGCCTTTGCCCTCTTTGTAATAATTTGTATATTTCACCTTTTAACCAAACTGACACAGACCTGCAACATCTCGTACCATCTCTAAGCAGACGATACACAAATGCATGTCTCTGTCACTCAAGGAGATGATGGCGATCTTGAATCATTGATGCAACGTATGAAACAAGCATGTCTGTGGATGTATAAGAATTTTCTTATGTTGAATGAGGATAGAACTGAGATAAAACTTAGGTTATTGTTTTTGGTTCTGTGAAAGATAGAAGAGCTGTGTGTGAAAAGCTTAATGGTCTGTCCTGCATGTGCAAAGACAAAGTGAAGCATCTTTGGGTTACTCTGGACTCCAACTTGACCATATTAAACCATATTAAAATGATCAGTAGGTCAGCTTTTTATCACCTAAAAACATTGCCTGCTTCTCCAGACAAGAAAAGCTGGTCCATGCATTTATTTCAAGTTGGCTGGACTATTGTAAAGGCCTGTTTGCAGGTCTCACAAAGTCCTCAATCAGGCAGCTACAACTAATACAAAATGCTAGGGTTGTCACTAAAACAAAACAAAAAGATAGCACGTTACCCCAATTTTATCAATGTTACATTGACTTCCAGTCCCTCATAGTATCAATTTCAAAAATCATCTATTGGTCCACAAATCACTAAATGAAAGAGGTCCAAAGTATCTCACAGACCTGCTGAGCTCAGTCGCCACCTGAGATCAACTTGTGCTGGTCTGCTGGTGGTTAAGTTAAGTTTAACCCCACCTTGGTGAAGTACGTAAGTGACTCGATACGGAACTCCCTTTCAGAAGGTCTACGCTTTGAAATTAGGCACAGTATTTTTAAAAATTTAATTAAAGACTCATCTTTTTAATATTGCTTATATTTAACTTAACATGAAATCATACTTTAATTTCTTTCTCTGCTTTTTGGGTTATTTCAGTGCACACAAAGAAAATAGACACGTGTATAACAAAACACGTGTAATTGTAATATTTTTCTGGGAGAAATGGTGCATTCTCTGGAAAAAATCCAGGCTTGCCAACACTTTTAGCCAGTACTGTATTTGTGTAGGGTGCACGGTGGCAGAGCGGCTAGAGCTTCTGCCTCTCAATAAGGAGATCGTGGGTTCGAATCCCAGACCACCCCAACATCGTGGTTTCGAATTCTGAACCACCCTAACATCACACGATCTCTCTGGGTGGAGTCTGCATGTCCTCCTCGTGTTACCGTGGGTTCTCTCCGGGTTCTCCGGCTTCCTCCCACCGTCCAAAGACATGACTGTGTAGGTTAATTGACAACTCTAAATTGTCCCTAGTGTATGAATGTATGAATGTGAGAGTGAATGGTTGTCTGTCCTTGTCTGTCTCTCTGTGTCAGCCCTGCGACGAGTTGGCCACTGTCCAGGGTGTACCCCGCCTAAGGCCCAAAAGTCACTGGGATAGGCTCCAGTCACCCGCGACCCCTAACGGGAATAAGCGGTAGAAAATGAATGAATGAAAAATGAATGAATGAATGTATTTGTGTATATGTACATGACATGTGTCTTAAGTTAGTGATTAACTACCTTTGCTACCTTTACACACAAACTAGAGGTCAACCGATTATGGTCTGGGCCGATATATATATAATTTATATTCATACTTTTTTTTTCCCCACTCTCACAGGGGCTTCTGGGGCTTCTGACCAGCTGAGTAGTTTTAGCTTTGCGGCCCAAACAACTGGATTCGGCTCTTCGCCCGTTTCTACCTCCACTGGTTTTGGTGGTGCTCCATCAGCACCACTTCCCTCTGGTTTTGGCGGTGCTCCATCAGCGCCACCTCCCTCTGGTTTTGGAGGTGCCCCTTCAGCACCACCTCCCTCTGCTTTTGGGGCTCCTTCAGCTTCTGCCTTTTCTTTTGCTGCCTCAGACAAAACCTCAACCATGACTCCTACAGGGTTTGGCTCTGCATCGGGTTTCAGTTTTTCTTCTAGCACGGATGGAGGGTTTGGCACTGGTTTTGGGGCTCAAACACCTGCCACGACCGGAGTTACCAGTGTATTTGTACAACCAACCACATCTGTGCCTGCCCCTACTGTCCCTCCCGGTGGAGCATCAGACTGTCTGTTTTCTAATGAAAGCAACTTAACTTCAGAAGAACTTGATCAGTTCAAAGCTAAAAGATTTACAATTGGTCAGATTCCACTTAAACCTCCTCCTGCTAACCTGCTTTCAGTGTAATTCCTTGTAAATGTACAATTATTTTGTTTTTATGATTACTCAAAATGGGGGTGTACGGTGGCAGAGCGGCTGGAGCTTCTGCCTCTCAACAAGGAGACTATGGGTTCAAGTCCTGAACCACACGATCTCTCTGGGTGGAGTCTGCATGTCCTCCCCGTGTTACCGTGGGTTCTCTCCGGGTTCTCCGGCTTCCTCCCACCGTCCAACAACATGACTGTGTAGGTTAATTGAGAACTCTAAATTGCCCCTAGTGAATGAATGTGAGAGTGAATGGTTATCTGTCCATGTCTCTGTCTTTCTGTGTCAACCCTGCGATGAGTTGGCCACTGTCCAGGGTGTACCCCGCCTAAGGCCCAAAGTCACTGGGATAGGCTCCAGTCACCCGTGACCCCTAACGGGAATAAGCGGTAGAAAATGAATGAATGAATTACTCATAACTCATCTATGTACATCTTCCCATAGGATACATGGATACAGCTCTATAAACCTATTCAAATTATTATATATTAAATATAAATATTTTTATTTGTTTTTTGTGATTTATTGTCCTTAATATATAAATATGTATTGTGCCCTAAATACTGAACCTCAATTGGTGTTTTTCAAATACTTCAATGTGATTATGTCATACTTCCAGATTGTAATATGGTATTTTCAAATATATTCTATCAAGGAAATTCACAGATGTTTACTCCCTAAGTTAAATATTCCAGATATTCTATTAAATAAGTGTGTCCATACATCGTTATCTGTATGTATGTGTACGTTATCTAAGGAGGAGTATTTGTTTTTTAACAGTCGGTTACATGTTTGCTTTCTCTTAACCTGAGGACAAACTACACGATTTTAGGCCGATTTTCCTGTGGTGTTAAGTCGTGCCTCGTCACTGTCAGTCATCGTTAGTTGAGGTTAGTTGCAGTTGCTTCAGTCTCGTAGTGTGACCCTGTTACGGCTGGAGTCACGCAGAAAGACGCAGTTTGTTTACTGACACTACGCCAGCCGCGAATGGGAAAAAAGCGGTAGAAACACCGGGAACAAAGTTGGAGAACTTTCTGTGTTCCTCTTTTCAGAAAAGAGAGATGAACAAAAGTGGAACAGCAAGGCACGTGCTTATTATCCGTGCCTTAACATCAGATTAACACGCATACGCACTACTTAAACCAGAGCCGGCGCGACAAACAAACACTCACTGCGTGGTTCAACCCTTCTCCATTCTCCTCGTGCGGCTCACGTCTGTTTTATGTAAATGTTCCACATGACACAATTTTCCTCGGATAAATCCACATGAAACATGTCCATCTTCACATCACTTCTAGTGCACAACTTTGGACTGGTGTCACATGACACCGTTTATGAGAAGTCAGGAAAGACTACAGCCTAAATAAAGCATCAATACATTAATACAGCTCTGTCATTATGAAAGATCATAACATTGTTTTTGTAGATTCTTGATCGTACTTTGTAGAAAAGTGTATTTAGTTGTCAGTCAGAGCCTTGTAGTGTGCTCTCTCACATGACTGCAGTTATTAAGTGTGGACCACAGACTCAGATCGCGCAGATTCCAGTCGTGTTGTGTGGACTCACAAAAACTCACAACTGAGAAAGTCGTGTTGTGTGTTCCCAGCTTTAATCACTTGGTAACAATTGGCTCCAAAATACTTTCAGCTTTGAGCTTTATAAATACAGTTACGTTCATTATCACGAGAAAGTCAGACTGTTAAGATGAATCAGATACTTTACAATCTGATGTGAAAAAACCAAATGATCGCTTGCATTTAAGCTGCAGTTCTCAAACGCAGCCACACGTGCGCGCGCTCCTTCTCCCCTCCCTCGGCTCCTTCTGTCTTCAGCAACAAACGCACTCCACAGCCGCGCCTCTGATGCAGTGTGACCAACATCTCCTCTGTCCGCGCACCAAGCAGCGATATCAAGAACAAACGATGACATTAATACACCGAGCACAAGAACAAACTATCATCTGACCACCAAAGCGCTGCGCACTGCATCGCCGCTCCCCGGGTGAGTGTCTTTTTTTCTTCAATTGAACAAGGTGCGCTAGAGCTGTTTCTGCGCCGGTCCAAGCTGAGAAAAAGCGGCTCATTCTTAAGAGGCTAGCCGGATCTGCAAAGCCTTTGAAATGATCGCAAGTGAAGGGCCTCTTGTTATATCAGCAGTTGTTCCGTCATATTAGGCCGATATGTCATCATGCACAGGTTGCTGTACACGGGCCATGAACGCCTCACCGGAGCATATTTAGCCACATTGATTTGCCAATTAAGTTTATTTTCTGAAAATCAAGTCTATAAATATGTGTTTTCAAGTTATGCATTATATGTAGATGTATTATTATTTTGTGTGTGTGTGTGTGTGTGTGTGTGTGTGTGTGTGTGTGTGTGTGTGTGTGTGTGTGTGTGTGTGTGTGTGTGTGTGTGTGTGTGTGTGTGTGTGTGTGTGTGTGTGTGTGTGTGTGTGTGTGTGTGTGTGTGTGTGTGTGTGTTTAACTGACAGCAGATACAGTAATTCTGTGTCTCTCTACGCACTCAGACCAAAGCACCAGGTGCTCAAGAGGAAGACAAATTGGGTTTAAATTCCACTTTGACTCAACCAGAAAGCCCCAACACTCTAAAATAAGCTAATTCAAACATTAGCATAGGCAAACATTTCTTCTTTTTGCACTGAAACTGCCTAAAATCAAAGTTTTGAGCCACTACATCTGTTTTATCTCTTTTATTGGACGCGAGGCAACACATTGACTTAGGGCTGCTCAGTATTAGGGTGAAGGTAATAAAGCTTATATTTTGTAAATAGGCCTACACCGTTCATACCTTTTCTAAGTAATCATTAGCAAACTCTTAGGTATTTATTTTGTTATAATAAAGCCACCTCACCAGTCCGTTGATCCTCTAAACAAATTCTCGACTTACTTAATATCAAGATTGCATTTATGGCACTTTAAACAGTTGATCATGCTTTCTGAGCACCATTTTTGTTTTGGATGTGTTTTTACAATGTCATGCGGAAATGTCCACTTCATAGTACCACCCTCATGTTTGACTTTGCGATGTTGTTTTATGGAGTGAAGACTAATGCTATGTCTCCAAACGGCTGCAGAATTCATGACCAAACCTCTGTCTCTCATTCCAGATGGGTTTTGTGTGCTTTTGTGCCCGTACTTGCACACTGAGCCCGTCAACTTAAGCTACTGAAATTAAACTGACTAATTACATGTCCCAGTTTAAAGCAGTTTCTGCTTTAGCATAGCCTATTATAAAACTGGAAGCCACTTTCCAAACTTGTCAGGATTGGACCCCCAAAATAGCCATGAAACCGACCCAAGCCCGCCACTGCAAATTAGAATCAAAGCCTGTTTAACACAAATTATTTGATTCTTTTACTGTGTTTTTGTTCCTGGTTTCACAAAAGCCCACTGTTTCGCCCGTCCCCCTGACAAAGACAGAAATGTTTTGTTGGCTGAATGATTTTAGAAATATTACTCTAAACCATGTCACTGACCTTAAAGTGAAGGATTTGCCTCATGATGGGGACATGATCTTTGAACTTAAACTATTAAAACTTAACTGTGTTTGTTTATTTGCTGTTTGGAAAGGAAATTTGAGGTGACTTGTCCTTTCTGAGCTCAGACTTAGTTCTGCTTGGTTGTATCTACACACAATCAATGTAGGCTTGATGATGACTGTACATTTGGTCCATACTGCCATCAGTAATCTGTTCAGCATCATTTATAAAATGTTTGTTATTAGTTGTTGTGTATGACAAGAAACCCATGTCTAATCATGTGTCCTTAGAGTACCACACTATGAACCATGTACCAACATTCAGAAGAGGCCAAGCTCACGCTGGTGTCATGGCCCAACAGATGGCTGCATGTACATTACACACTACAGCAGCTCTGAATATGGGGCCATATGTAGCCTGTTGACTTATCCATTTACTTTAACAGGCTAAAACTGTAAATTATGCTTTAATGTTGGCTTTAGGGAGGTGACTTAATCTCGAAGCCAAGGCATGGCTTCAAACGTAAGTCACCTTCCCTGCGGTCAGCATTTGACCTTTATATTCTGGTCATGAACTTCAAAATTGTTTGGTGAAAATGTTATGGCTTGTTCCTCTGATGTGTCCTCCTTTGAAATGCCGCTGGTACTACATAGAAAAGGGCAAACTTGAGTCTAAGGCTTTACCCTTAGCCTTTACCCCATCTTCTGTGACAAGCCAAGCACTGCGGCATCACAACTTTCATCATGTAGCATTTATATAATATGCCTGTTTGATTTTTTTTTAAACTGTTCTCTGCATGTAAAGGGCCTGGTTTTGGAATTATGGAATTGAGTAGTTGAATATAACGCTTCATAAACTGACCAAACAGTGTAATGGGATGGGATTAATCTGGTGAAGTACTATGGATTATCTTTCTGAGAAGACCTTTGCCTGACTTCCACTGTCCTTTCCCTCAGCGCTGCTTCTACTCTTCGGCATTCCACCAGCGTCACCATGAGCAGTGTTGGTGGTTTGAATGTGGTGCGCTCCTCCAGTATCTCAGGGGCCATGTACAACCTGGAGAAGAGCCCTGGCAGCGGAGGAGCTGACACGGCATCGCTGTCCGGAAACAAGAAGAGGAGGTCCAGTCTTGGAGCCAAAATGGTGGCCATTGTGGGTCTGTCGCAGTGGAGCAAGAGCACGCAGCAGCTCAATCAACAAGGTTAGTGTTAGGAATACACGTCTCTGATATGTAAATGGTTTAATTGAAGCAAATTAATTAAAAGACAAAATATAAAAGTAAAATAATAAGTTATGCACATTGTTTGCGGACACCTGTTGTATTTGACAAAGAACTTTTGAAAGATTCTTTTGTGAAATTGTTTTTTCATTTTTCATTACTATACACTAGGTATTTATATTTTGTCAACGTTTATTTTAATTCTAATACCTTATTTTTACACCTTTTTATCGTCAAAGCGCATTCCTTGTTTGTGAATTGTCTACACTAACAATGTCAATAAAGCTTTTTCTGATTCTCTTTGATGGCAGCTCAAGCCAAATTGTAGGCATTTCAGTTTTATTCTCAACATTGTCTTAAGCGTGAAGGCTGAATCTCTCTTAACCACTAGCATTTGCATTCCCTAATTCTGTATTTTTCTATTCTAATAGCCATATTAAACTTTTGTTGTAAACCCGTCATAATTCAGAATATTATACAGAATGCACAGCTTCTCTGATTGTTACGTGTCTATACTGTTCTGTCTTTGTGGACTGAACAGTAGTTTAAATAATGTTGTCCGTTATCAGCAGTAAGCACACTGTTTGGAGTCAGACGTAGGTAAACTTGAGTTAATGTGTTGTGTGATGTGACTTCACTTCATCATCCCTTGGTCTGGGCTGTTTACTGCGCTGCTTACATTCCTGTAGTACATGATGTTTTGTCCTGGACTGAACTGAAAGACAACCTTTTATAGAATAGTGTGTCCATGTCATCTGCTCCTCTTCTTGATTTCTCTCTATGGTTTTGCTCTCTCTGTTGGTATGGTATTTGTGAGCTTCAGTTAGGTTAAGTACAGATTATTATCTGCAGTTGAGTACAGATCACTCCAGAAATACTTTCTGCATAAATTACCAGTACTTTGTTGGAGACAAGCAAGTTACATGTCATATCTGTGGAGAGGCAAACCTCTGTTTTTTTTTTCTCCAGCAACAAGTACATTGAAATTGAATAAATGCAAGAGCAGTTCAGTACCATACTGTGGAACATTCCAGGCAAAACAATTACATCTCCATGGGAACACATAGGAGGCATACCTTCCACCAGAAAAGTTACACAGTTCTCTAAGTTTTTACAAGAATACAGTGTTAGAAAGTTTCTCTGTACTTGTTGTTCTATCACTTCTTGTAGCGCTTCAGATTTTCTTTGAGAGTAAACTTGTGACCACACCAGTGTTGTGTCCATCTGATGTGTTGCCTGTGGCCTGTAGCTTTAACCGGAGCTCATGATGCTAGACACTCCTATTCTGTGAACGAGAGGCAGATTCTTGGAGCCTAATCAAACCCTTTTTAGAACAACATCACACTGACGTTTAGTGGCTTCAGAAACACCATGACAGACTTCTGTACCAGACCAAATCACTGAATTCTGGTTGAACATGTTCCATTGAAAACAACATTCAAATTTTGTCAGACAAGAAATCAGAATGTAAGAGGGTTAGCAGGTTTCATACAAAATAAGGTAGGGTATTTTGCTGTTTTTAAGGGAGATTATGCAATTTAAATGTTGCTGTGTTTAAAGGACTTTCTGGCCTGTTGGTTTTATTAAAGTTTATTTAATTTAAATTAAAGTGTATAAAAAACAAAACAACAACAACAACATTCTTGTAAAAGGGTATTTTAATGACCAGTCCATCATAAAAGTTTGCTAACATCAAAAGCATCAAAAGATATATATCAAAAGATGTAACCAGGCATATGTGCTACAGCTTAGACCACTCTACAGGACAACTGGGTAGTACTAAGTTTGCCCATTTGAATTAGAATTTTGATTAGATTGTGATCGGTCTGTTAGCTTTTAGCTGATTAATCAGTCGATGGTGCCTTAGTCGACCAAAACGTTATTAGTCAATTAATAATTTTATTGGGATTCTAAAGGATTTATGTGGAAGGCAGAAAAGAAAGGGCATGGAGTGAATTAGCTGGACTTTTAACATACAAATATGCAATTTATTAGTACTTATAATTTCTTGTCAGTGCATAGTGGGTCAAATATATGGCCAAATCAAAGATAATTTTTGAAACCTTTTGCTATTGCCATGGCCCCTTTAGACTGCTAATTGATGCACAGGGCACGTTGATAGTCGAGCAAGAATTTCTTTAGTCGATTACAGCCCTAGATTGAGACTATTCTTGTATCTCATTCAGAGTGAACAGTTGTTTGTTTTTTCTTTTCTGTTTCTCCTTGAACCGCCACCTTAACATGGTGGAGGGATTTGCACCCAAATTATCCTGGAAACTATGTTGTTGGGGGCTTCATGCTTCAGACCAAGAGAGGTTCAGAAGCCCTTTATGAACAGTTTTACAACAAGGCCAGATACAGCGCCCGGATTGGCGTTATCGGTGTCCCGCCTTGGAGCCTGACCTGGGGTGGGTGCTCGACAGCGAGTACCTGGTTGCCAGGCCTTTCCCCCACGAGTCCCAGCCGAATGAGCGATGTGGGGCTGTCCTCCCGTGGACCCACCACCTACTGGAGGATCTGGAAGGGGCCGGTGCAGAGAGATCTGGGATATCCAGACCGGATCTCCGGACACAGAGACTACACTCCCCAGCCTCCCTGATAAGGTCTATTCCAGGGTACTGGAGAGGAAGATTCAGGAGGAGCAGTGTGGTTTTCGTCCCACTTGTGGATCACTGGACCAGCTCTATACTCTCCATCGAGTGTTAGAGGGTTTATGGGAGTTTGCCCAACCAGTCCACATGTACTTTGTGGATCTGGAGAAGGCATTTGAATCAGAATCAGAAAAGGGGTTATTGCCATTGTCAGTGAACAAAATTCACAAACTGGGAACTTGCTTTGGTGGTAAGGAGCATATAACAACATATAAAATAGTAGCTAAATGTGTAGAAGAAGGCAAGCATAAAATTAAGAATTAGCTAATAAAATAAAATAAAATAGACGTTAAAAGTATACAGAAAATTTACAGTTGGCTAGAATGTAGTGCAAATTGGCAGGTCAAATGGATAGCTCCTTAAATGATAAAAAATTAAAGTGACAGCTGTTCATGAGTCCAACGGCAAAGGGAGGCGGGAGCTTGTGGCGTGCTCAGGGCTGTCCAGTCCCTGGATGACCGGAGCAGGAGCTGTGTTCGCGTTGCCGGCAGTAAGTCAGACCTGTTCCCATTGCATGTTGGAAACCGCCAGGGCTGCCCTTTGTCACCGGTTCTGTTATTATCTGTGATTACTTTTTATGCACAGAATTCCTAGTCAGGGCCTGGAGGGCATCCGGTTTGGGAACCACAGGATCTCATCTCTGCTGTTGAGATGATGTTGTCCTGATGTCTTCATCAAACTGCAACATGCACTGGAACAGTTTGCAGCCAAGTGTGTAGCAACTGGGATGAGAATCAGCTCCTCCAAATCCAAGGCCATGGTTCTCAACCAGAAAAAGGTGGCTTGCCCTCTCCTGGTGGGCGGAGAGTCCTTACCTCAAGGGGAGCAGTTCAAGTATCTCGGGGTCTTGTTCAAAAGTGAGGAAATTATGGAGTATGGGATGTACAGGTGGATCGCTGTATTGGACCGTTGTGGTAAAGAAAGAGCTGAGCTGAAATGCAAAGCTCTGGATTTACCGGTCTCTACGTTCCAACCCTCAACTATGAGCTTTGGGTAATGACCGAAAGCAGAAGATCGCAGATACAAGCAGTCGAAATGACCTTCCTCTGCAGGGTGGCAGGACGCACCCTTAGAGATAGGGTGAGGAGTTCAGTCACACAGGAGGAGCTCAGGGTAGAACCGCAGCTCCTGCACGTCGAGAGGAGAGACACCTCCACGGGTGTTCCGGGCGTCTCTCACCAGGAGGCAGCCCCGGGGAAGACCCAGGACACACTGGAGGGACTAAGTCTCTTGGTTGGCCTGGCAAGTCTGGGAGTCCCTGCTTAGACTACTTCCCCCTGAATAAGCTGAAGAAGTTGGATGGATGGTTGTCTGATTTAGTCTGTGTTAATTTGGCTACTGGTGTGTACATTTTGGACACTGGTTTTGTGTTTGACCCATAGACATTTACTGGGTTGGGCATTGAACAAGCAAATTGGTTGGGGGTTAGTCGAATCAATGTATTGAAATCACTGTATCGCACCCTTGGATAGGCTCCAGTCACCCGGTAGAAAATGAATGAATGAAAGTGAATAGTTTATTTAAGAGTTACTGATAGAAAATAACATTCTAAACAATTAATTTGATTTTTTGATTTATTTATTTTTTGTGTGTAATACACACAATCTATATAATTGATTAATTCTCTAGAAATACATTACTAAATGGACCTTTGTACTAATTTTGAATATATTGTATTATTTATGGCTGAGCATCTCTTGATATCTTCTTTCATAATCACACTGATATCTGTGAATTTGTTTGTAAAAACTACGATTCTCTTATTATCCTTCTGTGATATTTACAGAGTTAATGTCAGATATTGTTCCAGTGGGAATATTCACCATTCCAGGTGCACCAGTCTCTTATTGTGTAAACTAAGTAGGCCAAGATCAAGTGGACTTATGATGTAAACTAGTAAGCCTATTGTCAGTAACTCAATGTACAATTTAAATACTCCACTGTATTTCTGTGATTGTCACTTTCTTCCGCTGCTTTTGTAACAGACGTGTGCTAGTGTCAAGCGTATTTTGAAGCTGTCTGTGTGCTATTTTTTGCTTTCTATTATTAGTTGTGGTGAAGAGAACGCGCAGCAGTATCTTAGGTCTAATGGATGACTCACTCTGGTTTTATCTCCTGAGCAGGATAATCCTGGAGTGCAAAGACAACTAAGGCCTACCTCCTCACACTGTATATGTGACGGCTCCAATATTAAACAAGGAAGTGTTTGTGTACTTGAACTGTAGTGCGCCCACAGTGATAGATCAGTGGATATTTGGACCGTAAGAGTTCCAGTATCGGCAGGATTAAAATAGCAATAGTGAATTGCCAGTCACTGTTGGTATTGCAGTTATTTCCTTTTACTTTGCTCCAGGGGCATTTTCTTGCCAATTTATAAATTGATTTTGTTTGGGCTGCATTGTACATCTAATATGTCACAAAATTATAATGTTTTATATAGTGCCAGTATATGCAGTAACAACAACTTCTTTGTTCTGTTTGCACCTTGGGTCGAGTTTTTGAGTTTTTGATGCAGTGAAACAATATGTGTAGGTTAAGTTAAGTTAAGTAGTGTTGTACCTATTTCTAACGAAGCCCTTGCTCTTATTCTCACAATGCATAAACAAGTTTAATGACAGCAGGGAGGTCATCCTGGTTGGAGAATTAGCCCATTAGATGCAGAATTCATCACAGTGAAATTGCCTCTGATGTGATTAGTCTGTAGACTGCAGCGTGTGCCACAGTAATGGCAGATTTTCTGTTGTGCAAGGAGATAATTTTCTAAGCCATTGTCTGAAATCCATTTTCAACTGTGTGGTTGAATTATTAAAGTTTGAAAATTTAAAGGTGCACCAGGCAACATTTTTGGTGGACCTGTTTGTCTCAAAGATATGTTATTGCTTTTCCTTGAAGGCGCCACAGTATTGCCCAAAACTTATATATAGCATTTATTCATGTCCAAATGTTTTCATTACTAAAGTACCTTGAAGAATATGCATTTTGACAGTGAGCAGGCTTGCCTATCCACAGGTCTGACCTGTAACTTGGCCTGACATCACCCACTTTTCTCCATGGGGATGGCACTTTTGGTAGCACCAACTCAGAACAGGCATATTTTTTATTTCAAAATAAATAATACATTCTTTAAAGCCTTTACTTGGCTTTCAAGAGAACAATTTCATCATTACAACAAACTTTATAGAAGATTTTCCATTTATAGATGCTATTGAATAATGGAAGTTAAGCTATTTGGATCCACACGTCTCCTGTGAATCATGTAAATGCACTCAAATTAATCCCACTGCTCTACCTTGCGTCTTCTTTTGTCCAAATTTAGCAAAGGCACCACTGTCGAAGATACCACAACAGATCTTATTTTTTCTAACTCTTACACCCGTCCCTGGTTACTGTTGCTAGGCTTGCTGAATTGTTGCCGTCACTGGTGCATTCAATAGGCACGTCAGCGTGTCCAGGGAGTCTAAAAACAGCTTTCTATATTACACCATATAACGAGAAGGTCTTCATCAGTGCTCCCTCCAAATGCCAGGGAGGCTGGCTGATCCTCCAACTGCACAAACATACACTTACATGTAGATCACATGTTTTGACCTGGGAAAGATGAGATTAGCACTGTTCTTATTGTTTCTTCTTTTCAATCTCAGTCTTGTTTTCTTTGTATATAATTGCTATAGGTATAGAGCTTGGAATCAAAACTCAAAAAGTGACCGTTACTGACAAAATGTTATATAATGTCTGTGAAAACTCATTAGCCAAAACAATGTTAAATGTAATCAAAAGATTACAAACAAGATGAGCTGCAGGGTTGCTATGCTGCAATATTCAGACAATATTATGTTAATCCAGAGCAGACAAAAAAGCTTACCGTATGTTTCTACTGTCTTTAAACATATTTGTCTGTTTAATTATCACGAAAAATACGTCAAAAAAGTGCAGAAATATCACCTTATACCCTTAATTGAAAGTTTACAACATAACTTATTTTTTTTATTTTAGATGGTTTTCTATGAACAATACACCCAATATTTTGTATATCTTCAAAACAGCATTCACAATATTATCTAAATTTTGATACATTGCCCACCACTAGTCAGAATCCTTTTAATGGCTGCTAAATTTTGTATTTAAAAAAATCTCTATTGGTTTAACATTAGGCTAACTGAAAATTCTCCTGATGTATAACAACACAATCCCGAGCTCTATTGTCTCGCCAAAAGCGGCCTTACTTCAAGAACTCTTTGTACATCCCTGTGGCATTGTTAGACTAATGAAACATGGCCTTCAACGCAGTAAACACATAACTTACGTAATAATGGTACTTGTTGAGTGTACATTGTTATATAAGTATTTATGGAGGTACTGTAAATCATGTTGTCTCCATAAAACCATTGAACAAGAAAGGCGTCCAATACATTGCATATTAAAGGGTGAAGGGATTGTTGTTAGGGCTGCTTCAATGTTAGAGAATATTCTTGTCTGTGATTAAGAAGGGAGAGTCATGCAAAGGCCACAGCAGTGAAGACAGAGGGGTAGAAGTCTTGTGCACCGGCCGCTGCTCTTGGTGCAATGCAGAGCAGATTGCCATGGAAACGCACGGAGGGAAAGCGCAGATGAGGAGGAGGGGAATAAATAGGATGGAGCAGATCAGCGGTGCTTCGTACTGTGTTAGGAGAAGGTGGGGATGGGAGGGGGGGGGCTGTGTGTGACCAAGAGGGGAGGGGCCAGTAACAAGTGTTCGTAACAAGCCCAATGACAAGATGGAGATGCACTTGAGTTGTGCATACGCTAAGCTTTTACCATAGCAAGGGTTAGAGTTTCTCCAATGATGGTTTTTGGGTTTGGGACCAGCACAATAGTGATTTGTGATTGTTAAAGGCTGAATTTAACTCTCAAATTTACCTGCTGATATGTTTTCCACCATAGTTAATTATCTATCCCGGTGACTGGTACTAATCAGCTAAGAACCTGAAAACAAACCACTTATATTAACTACGTGCAGTTCTCGACGCTCCTTTGAGCATCACCGGTACATTTAAGTGAGCTATGGCTAAATTGCAGTGTCATTAAGTGTATTTTGAAATGATGGAGGGCGGCCGAGACTGTCGCCATGGTGCCATTTCTCAGGTGGCATTGTCTGGTCCTGATCTGAGGCGGGGGTTGCCATGGCAGCAGGTGCATGAGGTCTGTCTCGATGTGATGCTAAAAAACACAGACATACACACAGCATGCAGGATTATAAATAGAGCGCTGTATGAGTATTGCTCTCAGCCTATATTTCTTTCGTTATTCAGTTTTGAGCTGAGCACTTGCTTCTACAGGCCCTTTGGTATTTGTCACTTTCCCTGCTCCTTTCCCTGCATCCTATACAAAGTGTTGACATGTCATTAAAATGAAAAGCGCTATTCACAACTACACAAGTGAGACCATGAAAACAACTTTTTACTAAGGTTGTAGTTTTACCTGTGTGGCACCTTTAGATATATAGAGGGCATTTTAACTATACTCAAGACATAGACATAGTTGAAAGTGCTTATAGACTCCTAAACCATTGATTTAAGATGAAAAGAAGTTACCTTGTTGCACTTCACTTTATCATTTGTGTTATGTTTTATGCAGATAACGGAACAAAGAAGCTGCGCAGTACAATCCGGCGGAGTACAGAGACAGGTTTTGCGGTGGAGATGAAGAGTAGAGTGACACGGCAGGGCAGCAAAGACTCAACGGACGGCAGCACCAACTCCAATAGCTCCGATGGAACGTAAGTTATCAGAAATACACATCCACTCACACTGAAGTCATTAAGTCCTTCAAAAAGTGTCTCTCGTTTTTAGGTTTGTCTTCCCAACGCCACGTCAAGCACCAGACCGGCAGTTCAGTGACTTTCTGGATGGATTAGGTCCTGCTCAGATTGTGGGTCGGCAAACTCTAGCGACACCCCCCATGGGTAAGTCTCAACAGAATCTAGACTGGACCGGCAGTGGTTTCAAACTCCATTTATTCGGGTATATTCAATAAAAAGCAGCCCAGCATCCAGTTCATTGTAGAACAAGCAAAAGATGAAAACAAATTTGAAGGTATTCAGAACTCAGAGTAAAATTCACAGATAGTACATACTGTTCTCAGTCCTGCTTTGCGCTTCTTTGATCATTTATTTTTTATGATAAACATGTTGGAAGATCTCAGGCATTCCTTTCAAGTTTAGTTTTTATGTGTCATTGTGCTCTGGGTGCTAAATATAGAAATTCTTCTGTGTTTTACTCTTTTAGCTTTTAATCATTATCACATTTCAAAAATAGAACAGCTTATTCAAAACACTTAAATGAACAGCATGAAGATGCAATTTCATACACAACTGACTAATTTATTTAATCTACCATCTTATATCATATATATTCATCTTAATACAGTGGTTTTAAGTTATAAATTAACATTTAAGAGTTTATGGATAGAAATAGAGCAGTTATGCCTCCCTCTGCTGGTAGAAGCCTGAATCTGATGGTGCCGTCGCATTACTGTGGCATGTGCTGCTTAATATTGGATTAGATTAGTCTTTATTGTCTCCATACAGAGAAGTTTTATTGAACAAGCAAGGCCTCATTGACATTTCAATCACTACATATTCACAATCCCAAAATATACAACATCAACACAGTAGTAGAAGTCTCCATGTGAACTTCACACAATCAGTCACAGTACAATACACATTGCGTGCAAATCCATCGATATTTTCCATTTTCAAGCACCTGCAAAGTGCACCCAGTCCTGAAAACAAAAGCACATACTACACAGATAGATGTGTTTTGTTTCTGTAGGGGATGTTTATGTTGGCATGGTGGACAGAGGAGGGCAACTTGAGGTGGAAGTCACTCAAGCCAGAAGCTTGACCCCAAAAGCAGGCTCCAAGAATTTACCAGGTAACAGCAATTTGTAAATGACAATATTTATATTTATATTAGATATTAAAACTCCCCCTCATTATGTCTCTGCAGCAACCTATGTTAAAGTGTATCTTTTGGAAAATGGCATGTGTTTGGCCAAAAAGAAAACCAAAGTAGTCAAGAGAAACCTGGATCCCACATACCAGCAGACTTTGCTGTTTGATGAAAGTCCTCAGGGCAAAGTTGTGCAGGTAATAATTACATCTGTGTTACATTCATTATAGATTTGATGTTTTGACCAGTTGACAAAATTATTATTTGGTTTCCAGGTAATCGTGTGGGGAGATTATGGGCGTATGGACCACAAGTGCTTCATGGGAATGGCTCAGATCCTCCTGGAGGACTTGGACCTGTCTGCCACTGTCAGTGGCTGGTATAAGCTGTTCCCTACCTCCTCTCTGGCAGACCCCAACATCGGCCCCCTGACCAGACGTCTCTCTCAGTCGTCTCTGGAGAGTGCCACCAGCCCAACCTGCCCCTAGACACTGACATACAGACTTGTGCCGTGGTGGGACCCGCAAAGGGACATGCACACTCAACATTCACGTACTGCCATCAGAACTGTACATTTATATGTGCTCATAGTCTCACGTGACACTCTGTCTGACTTTGATTAGCCGCTCCTGCAGGTGGACACACTGAGTAGAAGATGTAGCATTAACATTTCACTATCTCGAACAAGGACTCACCTGGTGCCATGTCAGACATTAGGAGTTTTCAGATCTCATCCCAGGGCCACCCCTATGCCCATTTATAAACTCTATGCCAAACTGAAAAAACTTTATTTTTTAAAACCAAAGCAATTGTCATTGTTGTTACTCTTATAATTGTAGATGAGTAGTAGTTTAACATGGATATGTAGCAAAGTCAGTGACTTAGATGTAATGCAAAAAAGATAAAGCATCCTAAACCCATGAGCTGAAAATAACGGGCAGAACATGACCACGGCTTAAATATCGATTCACATAATTATTATGTGAAGTAGCCACATGATCTGCCATTTTATTATTTCTCACCACAGAGTGGATATACTCTCTATTTGTGTTGCTGTATGTACCAGCTAAATTCTGCATGTTTGCTTGCTACCCTCTTAGAGACAGTTGAATATGCGTAAGTGCTTTATATAGTTTCTAGCTCGCCTTGACCAGTGTGAAAAGAGTATAGTGCCATTATCTTTTGTTGTTGTGAATCTTATGACGGGAGATAACGAGAAGGTGACAAATATATCAAATGCATTGCCACATGCAAGATAGTGAGAACACTTCTAGTGCAAAGGACCAAGGACCAAGGCTTTATTAGGAGAATCCTGGTCCAGCAGATCTAGTCTGGAAGGTTTCACAGTCCTCGGTTCTCAGGCATAAAGTTCTTGTACACCAATGGCGTTATCTATTTGCACTTTACATGTTATAGTAGGGAAATATTAGACAGAATAACCTGATGATATGCACACAGCTTCAACCAACTAAAACCTTTAAGTCTCTTTAGAAAATAATTTCCATTTTTACTGACTACTTGACAGCATGAACTGGCCAGCAGGGTGTTTTACTTTTGTGCCGTTTTCTGTCACCATTTAGTCATTCAAAAAGAGACACTTTAGCCAGATCTGTTTTAATCATAACAGCTGCTGCATTGACTTATTCCATTTTGGCCATACAAATTATTTTGACATCATAATAAGGGGATATTTAGCCTACATTGTGGACTGTACAATTTGGAGTAGTGTATTAGAAGTATTCATTATCAGTTTATTGAAGAAAATAGAAATATGAAGCACTTTCTTTGTTTACAATCAGAATCCTAACACAAGCATTGGCTCAATGCTGATTTATGTAAATACATCAAATGAATTTGTTCGAGAGCAACTGCCTATTAATTTTTGCATTACTTTTGCTTTCCAGTTACAAGAGCGGGATACAACTTCATTTCATAACATATGTTTTCCATAATTTTTTTACAATAAGGGATAACTCACTTTAACACACTTTGATCAAAGGGAATAATCTCTGGTATTCTTGAATTTTTGGGAGGAGCTTGGCATTTATTTTGGATCTCCCACTCTATATATAAATATATATTGTATAGATAAGTATGAAGCCCCAAGGTCTACGGTCCAGACATATATCGACCAATTCCTAGCAGGCTATGTAATGTTTTAGTGTTTTTATATTAAATAAATGTATGTATATTTTGTGAGCAGCTGGCATGACATTAAAATTTCTGTACACATCTTTGAATCAAACTGTTCCTTTTAAGTGGCAGCATTGAAGGAACACGCTAATGTCAAAGGAACTTGAGCATAAGGGTACTGTTGGCTTGTTTTAAATCCCTGTTGGATGCTGAATGTTTTGTCTCAATATTTAAAGAACAAAGAATATATTCAGACTTATCTTGGGGTGTATACAGTTTTGCCCCTTTTGTTGTATGTAGCCCAAAATATCCACAGATCTACCTGTGTGAAGGAAATAATGTTTTCTGAAGAAGTAATCTGTTGCATTAGACGTGACAGATGTGAATGGTTTTGGAACCAAAAGGAGAGCTGTACTTGACCTTTTCTAAAGTGTGTTCTGTGTATGTCTAAAGATCTGTATGTGATATAGTGAGCTGCAAGAAAGGCCTGCGAGAGTCAGGAAGAGAATACTGAGAGTTGAATTCAGGGCTTTGATCTAATGCTTCTTAGGTTTAACTGTTTTTCTTTATCAGAGCTGTCCAAACTACAACCTGCTGCATTTTCATTTAACCCCTTAGCCTCATTTGTGCAAAGCAGCCACTGAACTATGATTTACTAAATATGAGTCAATAGAGTAAAAATGTAAGAAGTGGATTCTGAACGGGCATCTGACATCTCAATCCCATTTAATCTGTTCTAATATAATGTTCTCGTGTGAGAGTGACGGGAACTGTATATTTCGGTAGGAGGCTCTCAATCAAAAAAATAGTTTGGACATCTGAAGTCATCATATGAAGTTCTAGCTTACCATTTCTTAGCTATAGCACACTTTTAGCAAACTTGATATTTCCCTGTTTATACTGCTTGTGTTTCTCACAATGGAAATAGCAGTTTGTTTGTTTTTTTTTTTGTTTGTTTTTTTTTTTTTTAGTTTTTAGCAAACTTGCTATTTCCCTGTTTATACTGATTGTGTTTTCCTGTTTAAACTGATTGTGTTTCTCAATGTCTTGACATTTTCCCAACCACAGTGGTAGATGTTTTCTTATTTAAAATGGTTGAAAAGACAAAGAAAGGAATTAGTTTTGCATTGTGATTTGAGCTTTGGTTTGACACTTGATACACACCAACTTTGGCTGCAATGTAAGAAAGTTGGACTGTGTAGAGCACAGTGATGTGCAAGGATGACGGGTCTTTTGTTGCAAAATAGCAACTTGTGGCAGGAAGAAGCATCGCTCTGAAATGCTGAGGGTACTTGGAATGTAAACGGCTTGCTTACTTGCTTTATATGAAACCCCTATTGTGCAAAAACGATTATTGAATTGTCTCAGTTTTATTTTTGTATAAGGAAATAATTATTTAGAGTGGTGTTAGTTTGAGCATAGTAAGGTAGGCAAATCTTTTGCAAAATTGAGGGCTTTTTCAGTTTACAATGGCCTTATTTTGTGTGGACATTGTTTCAATATTGTAGCACACAACTGAAGGTTCTGACCAATATATTTTGCTTGAAATAGTGTATGAATATAAATATGTGTATGTACATAGTTTTATGAATGTATTTAATAATCCTTCAACAAGGACTGAGTCCGAAGTTTTGTCATATTGTTTGCTACTGTATCTTTGAGATCTTTCAGGGAGCTGCCCTTCACTGGAGTTGGCTGACCCTGTACTGTACATTTACTGTATATCTCTATGTTTTTCATTACTACCACAGTCTAAAACTAGCATCACTTCTGTACTGCAAGCAATTATTTGATTTATTTACATTTGCAGCAGAAGAATTGCACATTCCTACCCGATAACCATATTTATTCTTTATAAAATATATTCAATGTATTATATTTAAATATTTGAGTTCCATATTTTTTAAGATTATATGATGGTTAGTATAACATCTGGAAAAGGCTGTGTGGCTACTGGAATTTCTACAGATGCAAATTTACTTTTTCAAAATGCTGTTTCATATGGTAGCATACTCCTAGCCTTCCATGCTTTGAATTATTTATGGTGGCAATAAGCCTTGGCTGTAGCCTCTCACTGTAGGTTATTATTGACCTGTCCTTACTCTGTAGCTGGAGACACGGCCAGTCCTAGCGGTCCCAATCATCTCCAATCTTTTACAGGCTCAAACATTTAACTGAATATTTTGCCTTTCAGATCAATGTAGCAACTTTGAAACACGGTCAAAACAGTCATCAGTAATTTGTTGCTTTGTTAAATCATGAGCTATTGTAAATGTCTTAAAATGTTATTTGTGATATCAGCACAAACTGCAGGCAGCCAATGTTTTCTCTAAAGACTTATCTCTTAAAAGAAACCAGCCAAGCACAAAATTATCATTAAATGTCATGCAAAAAATGACAAAAGGCACAGAATATTTATCCTAGTGTTGTCAAAATGCTGGTACATGTACTTGTCTTTCTAATTGGCGTACTCCTTCCATTAAAAGTCTTTATAATGTGTTTTCAATGGCAAAACGAAACAGACTGATGCAAGTGAGTTGTTTATGGCGTGAAGGAACAGGAATCTGTAATTTTTTACCTGTGCTTTGTAAATGTTTTCTATGTGCAGTATTTGATAATGTAAAACTGGTATTTTTGTGGTTTGTACGCTGCAAAATTGATTACTTAAGGTGCACGTAGTTTTCTAAGAAAATGGAATCAAAACATAAAAAAAAAACTTTGGAGATTCAAAAGCCTGTATTTGCATGCCCTTGGACATCTTGACACAATGTCAATAAAGTTTATCAATCACCAATGAAGTGCTGTGTTTTTCTGTGTTATTAAATTTCTCTTTGGGAAGAACAAAACTATTATCATCATAATTTTTGTTTAAACGCCCATTTGTTCCCTATTCGGGGGTTGGACGTACAATGGCTCTTCTATCTTTTTGAAAAACAAAACTATCTGTCTCTTTATTTGCTCCTTGTACAAAACACAACAAAAGAAACATGTTAATATTGTATTTTTTATATATATGTATATATTTCACTAATACAATTATGCCACAAATGTAGTCAAGTGAAAGTGAGAAACAAATTTAAAATAAAATATCCTGGAACAAAGTAAGCAAAAATATCCAGTTTGCCAATTTTTGTCATCAAGTTCATAGAAACATACATTCATTGTGTGATATACTGTAGGTCTTAAAGTATACTTGTTACTTAAGCATTATTATACCTAGACTTGTTGTTTTGACCAAAGCGCACAAATAAGTGTCTTTGAGCTTGGTTCATTGGCAGCAATAAATAATGTTTTTTGTATTAACTGCATGTAATGATACAAACCAGAAAAACACTATCAATAAAAAATATCAATTAAAAATGAAAGCACATTCAAACAGAAATCGCATCACAAGTTTACACAGCACACATTCAAGATATGGTCAGTGTTGGTCTCGACACGGAAAAGACATTCAAAAAACACCTTCCAGAGACACAGTCAGATTGGTATTTACATTCATGCAATTCACAGAAAGACCTCATTTATGCATCTGCCCTGTTTGAGATATGCACACATTCAACAGGGGAAGAGGTCTTTATTTTACACAGGTAGAGTTTACATTTCAACAACGCACCCGGCCCTTTATGGAAGCAGCACAGTGACTTTACTGTGTGAGCGCTTATGGTTAGAGGTAAAGAGCTGCAATGCAAAATGTACTTATGCTAATCTCTTATAAATTAGAAATATTTGTGAGTACTGCAAAACCAGGACACAGCAAGTCCTCTTTGGTCATGCCAAATTGACTACAGGGTTATTAGTGAAGGTATTAACTTTAGCAAGCCCTTTTAGATCCTATATAGCATGCAAGATGTGGATCTACAGGTAAATAGAAATAAATAATAGTAGCAATAATAGTATGGTAGTTTCAGAATATTTATAATTCATTAATAACTACAATAAATTACTTATCATGATTTGTGGGTTGAGCCTTACCTAGCTTAGCATTGTCTATTGTGTAAGTGCTTTACACACATAAAGACTAAATAAAAAAGGAATTAAAGTAAAAAGTATTGCTTATGAAAAACACTTGCTACAGCAAAAATGAAGCTGTGATGCTGCATAGACGGATTCATGCAAAGCACAAGACAAAAAACTTAGACCTAACAACATGCAGGACAGTAAAAGCATTCAAATGAGATAATATTGCATCATGTCATTAAAAAAAAACAACAACAACCCCCCACAAAAACAAAGGTTGCACTTCAGGCACACGCAGGGTTAAGCTGGGCTAGGCTGCTTCAAATCTCCACTCAAGTTCATATGCATCCATCGCTCAATGTGCAAAAATACCTTGTGAAGTCCCAACTCATTTTGTTCATTTGAAGAAAACAATCAAAGGCAAGCACTGTATTCTGCAGAACATAGCGAACAACGCTGACTGACCACGAGGTTGAAAAGGTTGATTGGAGGAGGTAGGAGAGGTTACCACACCTCTAGCACTGCTCCTCTGCTTTTGTCCAATGGTGAGTGTCATCCATATTGTCCATTTCTCCACGTGCTGTGATTTCACTTCCGGGTTTATGATGCCATTTCCTGGTCCAAGCAGATCATTTCCATACATGTGCGGTCATGTGTGCCGAGCTGGGAGCGGCGGAGCCTTCCATGTGCTGATTGTTGTAACTCACCATGTTGTTAGAGTGATACGCATTGAGGCCTGCCATGTGCTGAGTGATCTGAAACGCAAAAACAATAACATGTTTATACCAAACACATAGATATGACTATCATTTTCTGTAATGTTTATCATATCGAAGTGCTTCACAAAGTTCCTCCTGATATCTATTTGTGCAGCTTCCCTTGTTTTATATCTGTGCATAATCATGTCTCACAGAAAAAAACAGAAAATTCACCCAATAAGTGTGTGCATTAAGTTATTGAAGTGAATGTTAACAAACTATGGTATGTATATTATGCATGTCATTCTAAAACCCATCAGCTAAAAGTGTAGCTCTCACCTGTGCGATGTTCCACTGCAGCTGTTGAGCCTGCTGTCCGTACATTTGCTGCTGCCCTAACACCCCATTCTGTGGCTGAGCTCCCATCATGCCACAGTGCTGCTGTGCCACCATCCCGGGGGGCATCCCACTCATGTACGCTGGAGGAGCAGAGTTAGACTGAGGCAGGACCCCCTGAGCTCCCACAAGGCCATGCTGCTGCCCTATTAGGTTGTTTTGGACTCCCAGCCCCATGCTCTGCTGCGCTGCCACCATGCTACCCTGCTGTTGTCCCATCATAGGCATTTGTGACGTCATCATGCCCCCTGCCATAGGTGCATGCTGCACATGCTGGGCCAAGGAATGGTACGAGCCAAAGGTCTGGGCTGAATATCCCATCTGGTTCATGTACAAGCCTTCAGAGATATATAGGGGTAAGGCAGGAAGAGAGAGAACAGTTTAGAAAAGATTTATTCACATGAACTGTGTCTTCTTAAATAAAATGAAAGTATCAGGATCAAACAAATCCCTGTACATTCAGTTAAAGAAAATAGGCAGTCTCAGAGGATAGAACATGAAACAATGTCATAGATTTGTCCATGTCTATGTTTAAGGTATCATTTCTTTTTCAGTGACACAATGGTGATGCAAATCTACATCAAATTATGACTTGACTCTTTTTCTTACACATTTGCTGAAAATGTTATCATATATTGTTTCATTAGCCTATGCAAACGGTTTATCTTGCTTGCTTCAACCCAACAAACAAATAAACCAATGCTGTCAGCGGTTTAAATCCTCACCATGAGCGGCCATGCTGTTGGCGTGCACTGAGGGAGTCGATGCGTACAGAGAGAGAATGGAGTCCTTGGAGAGCTTCTTGACCTCTTCTTTCTTTGGAGCTGGATCTAAAAACAGACTGAGGTTTTCAGGCACTGATGCAGTCACTCGGCTGTGAGGCAGAGAGCTGGAGACGGGCTGGAGAGGGCGAGGGTGTAGAAAGTTACTCATATAGTGGAATGATCTGAAAATATAAAAATGTGAGCTGAAATAGTCCTTACTGTGGTTTTAAAGGAAGAGGACGATGGCAAAGAGCTGAAAAGGTCTAACCCTGTGTGGTTTAAGGCTGGGCTATCAAAACTGTCTGAAGCAGGCATTTGACCATTTGATAGAGACGGACTTGGAGCATCTGAAATACAGATTACAGGATAATACATATATCACTACAATACTACACAAATATAGTATGTGTTTCAAATAATGTACCTAATCCAAGCAGATCTGTCACTGCCTGAGAATCTGTTTTGGGGCTGGTGTCTTTTTTCTGTCACAATAATAAATAAATAAATAAAAAACATTTAGTTCATAATTATGGATTTAAATGTGTCATGGACTCACCAATTTCATCTTCTCAAACACTACTGGCTCCTTTGGTATGTTGTCACAGCTTTTTTCTTTCTGTAAAAATGAAATCAAATTTGTGGGGACATACTTCACAAAAACTCCAGTCCAGAACTGTTGGAATGTATTATTGTGTTTACATAGGAGAAATTGCAACACCAAAAGACATTATTCTGCTTTATTAAGATACGATAAGTATTAGTAGCTAACCCTATAGCTATAACTTGACTTATAGTTCTTGGTGCACCACTAGAATTTGACTTTTCAGATGAAGAACAGGGGTCCAAATATGTAAAATCCACATCATCAAGAACCTCATCATTTTTTGTTGATCAGGTTCACGCACTTTAAACTTTCAACTTACAACAAGTGAATTGAATCTATTGGATGTTTTTGTTTAACATGGAGAGGGCCAATAATTACAAATTTTATGGCCATAAACAAGGTAAACCTTCTGCATTTTACAATTAAAGGATCGATCAAAACAAATTCTGACTGCCTTCTTCACCAATGGTAAACTTTGGTCTCTTTAAAAGTGTACTATATAGGTTTTCTACTTAACGGTTTGCCTGGAAGGTTCCACAGTATGATCTAAACTCATCTATCTTTCATTTATCCAGTTAAAGTGATGTTTTTATTGCCCAAAGTACTTTGTTTGGTGCTTATCTCCATGGAGCTTGCTTGTTTTTATTCCATCTCCATGGAGGATAGAATGTTTCATACCCTCCTCCGACAAACTACATGTAGTACCCCTTTAATTGTTGTGATATCACATGGCCGCAAACTATAGAGAGTTTATCAAAAAAGTATTTTTAGTGGCCTTACCCTGAGCATCTGTATGTCAATGACTTTGTCCATGTACTTCTTCTTCTCGTACTTGTCTCGAATGAAGATCTCGGCGGACTGGTCAGTCTCTGGGCGCTGGAAGCACTCGGGAAGGAAAGCCTCATACAAACGTTTGGCTTTAGCATTTCCCATCTCCTGAACACACTGGAATAACACAGGCCACAGTGTTAGTCAACCTAGCCAGCTCTCAGGATGCAAAAAATTACAGATGGCCTTATTTTCTAATAGAGATGTGAAGTTGCTGGTGACATTATGAAAGCCAAGAAGATTCAGGTACACATAGAGTGTAGTGCGTGAATCGAGGAGACTCACCTGGACCTGTTCCTCGGTCCACTGGTCCAGATTGACAGACTTGACTTTGGAGATGTGAACTCCCAGGTTTCGATGGATACCAGCACATCTGATGCAAACAAACACACCCAGGTTCCAAGACGCCCATCGTGGTCCTGGAGCAAGATAAAAAGAAAAATAGATAAATGACTGCCCAGTACACCCTCAGGTCAATTTCATGGAGTTGCTATTTAGTGTGTGAATGTGGGTCATTAGTACACTATTTAAAATGTGTCAGTTTTCCAGAACACATGGATAGGAAATGGCAAGACATGTAATACTTTTCATTATCATAATATATCATTAAAAAGTATATGTACGAGTAGAAAAACTTACTAACTACATAAAATAGCTGAAGAGTGCATTGAGAGCACATTGAGGCTTAAGTTTTTACAAAAACAATGTTTCAACTTTTCTGCAAGGTTTTAGGAAAACAATAGTGGACATCAAGCCAATGCTGCACTTTATGAGCGCTAAAGCCAGCCCTTCAACCTTTTGTTCCCTATATTGTCCTATTGCGTTGTTGGAGAGTCACCAATCTCTAAAGCTTGGCTAATCTTCCTCATAGACAGTAGACCTTGCTTTGACCTTGTCCATGCAGCCCCCTTGAGGGAAGCCATTAATTAATACCTTCTAACATAAAGGAAAGAAAATAAAGAACAACTTTTGGTAAGACATTTGTGAGTTCCTGTAACATTTATATACAGTATAACATCAAGCCAACTGCAATTGACACCTTCACGATCATTGCACACTTCAAATGTTGACACTTGCCAGGATGAACCTCTTGTGACATTTCTTCTATTCCTCTATCACTTGTGCTTTACGACTCAGGGTCTACAGTCCAAGCTTTTAAGTAAGATTTGGACCATTAGATGCATTATGTGTTACCTTAAAGTTTAGTCCCACCTTATGAATAACAGCTCAAAAACAGCTCAGAATACTGCAACATGCTGACCACAAACATACATCTCATCATGAATTATTACTATTCAGTAAGTACAAGCCCCTTTCATGTGTGAATAATTCAAATGTTCTTGTAAGTTATTTAACCTTCTTCCTGCTTATGGCTGGAAAATAAAACCCAAAGTACTAGTAATACTATAATGTAATGTGGGAATATTGGTTGGGTCATTGAGCATTTGAGGCCACTTCCAGTAAAAAGTATTTTTCAACTAAAGGAGTCATTGGAAAGCATGTTTTTTGTAGTTACCTAAAGTAGAGTCACATTGCGTGGTTAGCCTTGTTCATCATAACAAATGAGGGTAGGGACCTACATTGATCTTTACTTTTGACATTTTATTTGAACAGTTGTTATAAAGACTGGTTGAACACAGGCAGGTGCATGTCACTCATTAACCTATTTCTCACAAGGATAAATGCTTTTGTCCACGTTAATCTCAAAGCTCATGCCATGTGCAAGAGCTTACCCTCAAGTAAAATGGCATGTTCATATTCAGCCATCTTGGTCCACAGTGATTCAATGAGCAGATGGACCTTCCTCATAATTTAGAACGTGGCCATAACAATATGTTTGGCACTGGTGAAGTGGCTCAGTGGTCCTCCAGGCTGTGACTCATGCTGGATGAGGGTGCATGATATGGAGAACATGCAATATGGAAAAATAACAGGCAATATGGCATTAGAGTACATTTGTGTTATTTTTTTTAACTGTATAACTGTGTCAGTTTTTGCCAACACTAAGTTGAATACACCCAGTAATCACACAACGCACTTTGTGTTAATGGGATGATTACAAATTAGAAGTGTTGTGCACTAAATGCCAGAGAGCCTGTTAATTCTGACACATATTACTTGCACAGAATACAGTGCACTCTGCAACCCCTTGTGTGATGTCGCCTGTTGTGTGGATAAAATACAACATTTTTGGATGCTCAAATTGTTTGACAGTGGACACAACATTACTCTTTCCCCCTCTGTCATTATAGTCTGTGGTGGTGAACTACTGCTCTAGTCAAAGATGTTTGGGGCAGACTGACAGATGGAGCTTGCAGTCTTTGATGATGACAGCTTCATTATCATGGCTGAAGTGAAGAGCCCTAGCAAAATTCAAATGTATGAACTGGGTAAGGTGGACTCGATCTGGCTTCTTCTACTTCATATACCAGTTGTGCCGATTCTGCCGAAGATGATTGTGTGCCAGAATTGTAGTAATGTCTCTTGAAGACTCAATATGAATTCTTTTCCAGTGACACGTTGTGTACTCATCACTATGCGGCTGAGCTATAGGGACCTGCTGCTCCTCTGACAGCCCTCGACAGGAGACCAGACCGACTGAGGTTTTGGTGTAGCCAGGTGATGTCTCCATGGCAACCACAGCACATAAACACAATTACAACTGGGAAATCCAGGAGGGGACGCTATTATTGCAGTGTGTACACATGCACAGCCAGAGGATGCTAAAAGTAAATATGGATACACCTGCTACACTTCCCATTTCACAAATGTCAATAAACTCTGCATAGCCTACAATGGTAATGCTTTAAATATTTCTGATTTATAGCCGCAATGTTATAATATAAGTTTTTATACTATGTATCCTGTCCATATGGGTATGGATTCAACAATAAGTATGCTGAACATTATAATGGCTACAATAACTATATAAGTCTTGAATGAAGTGTTTTATCGTAATATCGTAAAGCCTACGGAGTAAAACGACATACAGAATCAGCATTCTAGGACAATTCTCATCTACCTGCAGTCTAGTACTGGTCACTGTGGTGTTACTAGAGTTACCTGACATAAATATGAAGTACATGAGTATGAAAACAAGCCTTTGAAAGTAATTTGTTAGGTAGAAGTAGAAGTCTGTTTGTAGGCCTAGTAGAAGTGGTGAGCTCTACTCTGTGGAGCATACATGTGCATTGTGGCTATTTTCTTCTCTTAGCCACTTAATCCCATCTGCAGTGATTAGACCTGGCTGCAGCACTCAACATCCATCTGCTGAACCATAGGGACTATATGAGAAGTATGAAAACAGGAAGACAACAGTCTGAGATCAAATTTCACTGTAGCGCTGTGAAAATTCCAAAGAGCAAGTCCATCAGACACAATGTCCTGTTTATAAAGCCCTAAGTGCATCTCCTGTAGCCCTCTATAATGTGGAAGCTGTTACTTATTTGCTTTAAGAGTCTATATATTGAAAACATGTTGTTACTAGTAAGGAAATAGTATTATATTTAAGTCTACCCCATGCTCTGGTTTATTAAGATTATACATCTTCATATTGTTCTTGGCATCTTTTGAAACAGCTTGTGAGAGCAGAAAGGATACACATCCGGCCACAAATATAGACTACTAAACAGGATTAAAGGTCTAATTCTTGAAGTTCAAAAGTAGATTAGACGTTATTACTTATTTCTAATGAAGTTGAATATTTTTTGGGAAGACTGAGCAAATATTGTCATTTCTGTTTGCTAATTACCTGCAGGGTGTACTGACTGTTTGTCTCTAAACAGTAGTGTTTGCACTCAGTAGTGGCCTAAAGCAGAACAGGTTCTTCTATGAGTGGATGAAACAGTTCAAAGCTGCAGGTACAAGCCTACTTATCCAAGCAGTGCTCTGTGCCCATAGACCCTCCAACCAGGGCTAATAGGGCTTGGGATTGCAGCAATTTTCAAAAAGGCCTTATCAATGGATTTCAGAATTATGAAGGGAAGCTAAAACATATGAATATTTCAGTTCTCCGGAAGCACAGACCAACATCTGTTATTCTAGTTTTAAATACCAACAGGGATGCTGACCTTTGCCATGGACCTACCCCTAGAGGCTTTAGGCCACTAACCTGATTTATATGTATTGCCACAAGAACATTTTGTCCACCAGTCTAAACAGTACCTTTGAGGGTTTGGGGCACTGCATGTGGGCATTATCATAGTCATCCTCAGTTGTTACCCTTACAAATGAAGTTTATTCATATTACCAGTGAATTAACTCGTGGGTTCTTGCAACTCGAGCTTGGCAAATGTCCATGACACGAGCCCCTTACTCATTATTGGTTGAGACATTACCTGTGTTCATTACGAGTGTAGGCTACAGCAGGGATTGAGAAAGAGCAGTCAGTGTGCAGGCAGTCCACATCGACAGAGCAACACTAAAACATTATATAAATGAGCAGCTTTACCTTTGGATTCACAGTCCGCGCAGAATTTATTCTCCTCCAGCGCCAGGAGTGAGTTGAGGACAGATTGGTATCGGTCAATGTCTTTCACAGATTTGCCCGTCATTATTGCACGAGTCGTCCGTCTCCACCTCTCGATCCGGCTTTCACAAACAGCCTATAGTTTCTCGAAATGAAGCAGAGAGCCGCAGCGGTGCGCTCTGTTCCTCTTCCCCTCGTCACAAAGCGGTGCGCGTTTCTCAGATCAGGATGGGACGAGCGCCTCCAACCAACGCGAGCTTTGGGTCTCTTGGATCAGGTGTATCGTGAAAAAAAACGTGATTGAAAATGTCGACATTTAACTGTCTATTCCGGTGGTTGTACTGACTCCAGCCTCTCTCTACACCCCTCAAGACCCACTCATCATGCCTCCATCTCTCTATGAGTCACGAAATGACTGTTTGCCTTTATAAAAACAGCATTGCTATTAAAACCAAAGTATATAATAATACAAATATATTTACTTTACTTAAGTGTTTGTTTACTGACTGACAGCAAAATATTTAAGTCTCTCACAGAGATAACAGGGATTTATTTTATTAAATAGAGCCGTAACCTATGGCAGTAATACGTCACCATACCACTAGGAGTCGCGAAAGCGTCAGTAAGAGCGCCGACGAAGGTCAAACACAGATATTCTTTACAAGAGGAGATTATTATTTCTTACAATCAAGAACGAAATTATAACAATTCGAGAGCAGAAAACGTTTACAATTGAATATAGTCAAGTAAATAATCTGCATTACTAATTTATTTCAGTGTTTTGGGAAAGATATATATTGTTTCGTATACAAAACTTTTGAAAAATTGTTTTGTAGTTAGGTGTGCAGTCATAGACCGTAGAACAATGTGTGCAGCACTTCCAGAGAACACCTGAACCTTTTCAAAACAAATGTTGTAACTGCTATGCACATTGTACAGCTAATATTCATGTTACAAAAACACAGCTGTATCATTTACATGCAGTGTTTTTTTACATGTCGTAAACAAATAACCACATACCCAATAATTAAGTACTAAAATATTTTATCAAAGCCCTGACCGGAAGCCCTGACCGGTAGCACTCTTCCTGCTCTTCCTTGTTAGCTTGACGCTCTTAACCTCATTAGCGCTGGGCTTTTGCGGAAGATTCAGTGACAAATCAAATAAATAAAGGATTACTTCTCGCCTTTCTAACGGTGTAAGCCTGCAACATTGTCTACAATGTCCAGGCAATCCAACCGAGCCACAGACAGTAAGAAAATGGTAGGAAGCCGCTCTATGCCAGTCTTTACATAGCATTGTAGCTAGCGAATAGCACGCTAATACTAATGACAGCTTTGCATTTATATTATATTATGGATGGTTTGGTTTAATGTCATGTAAGTGATACGCCCATTTATCCTACATTTAGTGCAGTCTATAGTCTAAAGTAGATTTCTGATTTATTATTTTTAATGATACATGTTTATAACCTGACATGGTCATGAGTGAACGTAAACCTTTAGTGTTTTTGTTTTATTCTTTCAGAACTCAGAGTTGT
This sequence comes from Rhinogobius similis, assembly GCA_019453435.1. Lineage (NCBI taxonomy): Eukaryota > Metazoa > Chordata > Actinopteri > Gobiiformes > Gobiidae > Rhinogobius > Rhinogobius similis. Next base: position 20,783,779 of record CM033635.1, read on the forward strand.
TCACATTAACATATGGGGCCTTAGTCACACAGCTTTGTAAAGACTATGAGAATGATGAGGACGTCAACAAGCAATTAGATAAAATGTAAGTATACTTAAAAAATAAATAAATAAATGTATGCTTTTGTTCCATGAATACATTGAATATTAAACTAATTTCATCACAGAGGAGTAATACTACTGCATTTTCCATGTATTATAGGAGAATTGTTTTGTTGTTATGTCCTCTTTGTCGTGTTCTTATAGGGTACATATTATACAAAATCAACTTTTATTAGCTTTAATCATTTTATAATGGTTCCTCATCATAAGCTTACTCAAAGTTGTTTTGATTGATTGATTCAAACATGTTTGAATAATCCTGTTTTCGCCTAGCCCCTTTCTACGCCCACAGCACAATAACAGAGTACTTGTGGTTATTCAAATTTAGACTCCCAGGTCATACATGTAGGGTTAAAAAATCTCATGTTTCCATTTTCAGCTATAAAAAAGGGTAAATGAAAATCAGTTGCTTGTTATGGTGAAATTACTCTGAAGAGGCCTATCAGTTCTGCAGCCAGTGGACCTGGCTGCAGAACTGATAGGCCAGTGTTTCTATTATTTGTTTTAGATCAATATCATGGATTTCAATGAAGAGAATAAAAAAAAATCTATGTATGTTGTGTAATAATGAATACTTGAAAAGAAATAGCATAAAATGTATTCTTTAAACAAATTAAAGGATGACATAACTGATTGACTTGCTTCCTTTGTCCCTTTTCCTCAGGGGTTATAACATTGGAGTCCGCTTGATTGAGGACTTTTTGGCACGTTCCAGTATTGGCCGGTGTCAAGATTTCCGAGAAACGGCTGATGTCATTGCTAAGGTAAATGGAAACAATTAGTGTTAATCAAAAACCCCAAATCAAAACACGTAAAACTAGAGAAGACAAATTTATGTAAATATGAGAAGAACCCGTTTCTAATTGGTGATGAGCTTGTTTTGAAATCAAATATTATATCAGTAATTATTCAGTATTTGTCATGCAAAAGTTTAGCCACGGTTTTGTTTCCTTCAGGATGCACATCAGCCCTGATTGTCTAAAATGCTCTATATAACAGTAAATTGCATATGGAATTTTCTGTGGTGACCTCTGATAAGATGAAGGAAGCTGAATAGGACTCTTTTATTGCTAAAAAAAAAAAAAAAAGCAACACCAAAAAGATGTCACAAATGAGCTAGAAATGTCTCAGCAAGAACAGCTACCGTAAATTAGTAAAAATGCTCAACAGCATGTAAAAATAAAATAAAATAATTGCTTTGGTGTCATGGTGTTTTAATTGAACAAATTGGTTTTGGCAGGTTGCTTTTAAAATGTACCTGGGGATAACTCCAAGTGTGACAAACTGGAGCCCAGCAGGAGATGAGTTCTCTCTGATTCTGGAGAGCAACCCTCTGGTGGACTTTGTGGAGCTGCCTGACAACCACAGCACCCTCATCTACTCCAACCTGCTGTGTGGCATCCTCCGAGGAGCTCTAGAGATGGTAACCTCACCCCCCACTAATGTTGGTTGTTGTAAATCAAATAAATTACTTAATATATCACTGAGATAATTACCCACTTGTACATAATGCAGTTCAGTATGCTATAAACTGCGATTTAATTCAATTAAAAAGGCCTCGCTGAGCCACAAGTAGAAAGCAGTTTAAATAAACAATGTTCAAGAGAATTTAACAAATGAATAACTGTCCCAGAGCATCCCCTGTCCTTGACCCTCCTTCTTGGCAAGGAAAAACTACAAAGAACCCTGTGCTCTTTAGTGTCTTTACTTTGACATCTCATGTTTTAAAACTAAAAAACTTACCAGTGGCTTCATCTACTGGCTGTAGAGGCAATTACACATGTGGATATACACAATGACTTGATATGCTGTTGGTATGCTAAGTTATCACGCAGTTACAATCATCATGTTTAGACGGCAGAAATGCTCAAAACGAGTCTGGCGATGATTTAAGGACTTTAATCAGCCGAAGATAAATGACGTTTAAAATCGGAAAAAATCGTCATCGACTGAGGGAGTTCAGCAGGGAGTGTTTTTGACGGTCGGAGGGGAGAGAATTTTCTTCCTACCAGCATTCCTCAAACTTGCATGAATGCAGCTAAATGTGACTCCAGGTATGTTTTTGATGACAGAACATTGTTAGAACATGGCTGAAAGCTCAAAAAAGTCACTATAGCATATTATGCATCCTTTAAAACCAGACAATGACTTTAGAATATATATTTCAATAGCTCATTCATTGAAACGCCCACCATTTTCACTCTTACGTCATACATCGTTGTTTGCGTTAACCATATTTTATAGAATCTTGCCTTGCCCTGTTTTTCTCCCCAGTTCTCAAAATCGTACTGCTTAATATTTACCTCATATGCAATAACAGACCAGGTTTCATGAATGATTTGATAGTGGTCCTAATGATATGCTTGATTTTTTAAAATAACATCTTTGTTTTTAAAATGTTGTGTTTTAGGTCCAGATGGCTGTAGATGTCAGGTTTGCCCAGGACACTCTAAGAGGGGACAATGTGACAGAAATCCGTATGAGGTTCATTAAAAGGATTGAGGAAAACATTCCTGCTGGAGACGAGTGAGGAAAGCATCTCACACACATTTTGTAAAATGAAGAAAATTTTCAACATATTATTGAGACTGATAAACTTTGAGGATGAATGAACATAATTAAGTAACAGCAGTTGTAAAGATGAAGATCCTGACCATGATTAACTCCATTGTGTTATTTTCTGTGTGGTAAAATGTATTGTTGTGCTCTATTAATGTCTTTATAAAATATCAACTGAACATTTTACAAGCATAACTTTTCATTTTATGAGAATAAAGTCAAAGCCAGAAAAAGGTGCAATTTTACGAGAATAAGATAGTAATTTGATGAGAATAAAGTTGTAGCACAGCAAAAAACATAATATTATGACAATAAAGTCGAAGCCAGAGAAATGTTCATAAAATTACAATTTTTTCTGGCTATGACTTAAATGTCAAAATGTTACAACTATTGCTCTGTTGTTATTACATTGTTTCTGAAATCAAACTTTATCTATTCTGCATTTCTCAGTTGTAGTCTGCATGTTCGTGGGCCACCAGAGGGCGCTAAATACATTAACTCAACCTTTGATTCCGTTGAAAGTCTGGCAAAACTGCCAGGTAGGGATGTGCAAACCAGCTTATTTTCTCATTCGATTGGATTCCAAATGTATACATATACATCTACAGGGTATGTTGATTAAAAACTGACAGACTTATTATAACTTTTTAGGACTATAATCATAAAAGTTGTCCAAATGTATTGTGTCCTTCTAATTGAGACACAGCACAGTCTTAAAAGATAAGAACGTAAAGAATGGTTGGGTAATGTTCAGATGTTAATTTTAATAAAAGTAGTTCAACAGTTTGTTGTTTCAAATTTTGACTTGTTTCAGAATTTTACAATTACGGCGATTTATAAGTTTCTAGAAATATTGAGTCTTTTAGATCATTATCTCATTACTACAAATTACAACAGCTTATAGAGAAACTATCATTACTTAGAATTGATTAGAACATCCCAAGCGTCAGGTGTAGGGTAAAATATATCCCGGATACTGAGACCGAAAAGAAAATCCCTATTTCACACACGACTTACTGTGTCATGTAAACCACCATCAGTCCCCCAACCTAGCTTTGCTTTATGGTTTATTCACAAACATTCAAATGTGATGGTTCAGTAGAATTCATTGTTAAAGATAAAGTTCTTTCATGTGGAGATATGTTACAGGTGCATAATGCAGATTATTAAGTTTGATTTTGAAAACAAGTAGCAAATGTTGTGGGTCTATACTGATATGCTTCGGGCTAGCTAAATGTTTCCATGTGGCCTTCATGGGAAACAAATGGTAAAAGGCACGCTGCAACTGTAAAAGCCCAGCACACGGACCTTACTGACCAGTGGTCCTAAGTATTTATGTTATTGTTTCCTTTACCGCTAGCTACTGACAGATGGGGAACTGGTGCACATTTTTGGACATAGCTCAAAAAGTCTAAAGATTGGACGATATCACAAAAACAACTTAAGCGTGTTCTGAAAACTGAAGGTAAAAAATATCCTTCTGACTTACATTGCTCGTATTTCTTACTTGCTTCAGATGTGAACCCAAAACATGCACCATGGTTCTGACCAAGCCTAGTTCAAGGTCTGGGTCCGACTGGGGTGGGTGCAAATGTAGACGAAAAATTTGCCTATGGGACAATAAAGTATGTTAAACCGAGTCGATGACAATGAGGGGGGTCCCTGGTGAAAATCGAGCACCATCTCCTTGGTTTTGACACCAACCCTCAGAGTTCTTGACAAGGTTCCTATACTCTCCTTCTTCACCCTCCCTTATACATGCTACAATTGCAGTGTCGTCAACATTATTTTTCTACTGCTAAGTCCAAACCATAGACAGAGCATTGTGTTATTAGGGTATATATATTTTTTTTTTTACTAATCTGGAGGAACAAGAACAAGCCAATGATAATGAGGTCCAGTAAAGTGTGGCTCTTGTCCATTTGACCTGAATTCAGTGCATCATCAGATATTCCCGTCAACCAAGAGGAAGCACTGTCAGGCTGAAGACTGTCCAGACCTGCTTCTGTGTCTCGTATCGTCAGTGAACTCACAGGTCTGGGATGACAAGGACTTCACGAATCCCATTTTTCTCTGAAGGTCTGCTGCACTTCCACTTCCACTTTATGCAGCTGAAACAGTATATGATCACAATGGGTGTACCACTGTAAATCAAAACGTATGTACGTATGAGTCAGAGAAGTGTCATTTGAACCAAAAGCATGCATGTTTTTAAAGAAATGTGTAGCAATATAAACAATGTCAGTAATTAATAAATGCAAGATAGATATGTTTAATACTATGGAACTTTCCAAGAAAAGCAATGGAGACAAGCAAGAAATGGACCTATCACCTGAAAAGTTTGCACATTTAACTATCAAACTGTGCAACTGACTGACCAAAATGAGACATGTTTCCTTTCAATAAATACTGTACTGACAGTTAGGAGAAGTTATTTAGATTGTAAGATATTTATTACATTATGTTGCTGCTATTGAGGATTTATCTCCATCTGCCTCAACGTGAAGCCTCCCAGTGTGATTTTAACTCATTCATGCTGAAAGGGGTCATGTAACAATTCCACCTTGTTCCAATTAGGTGTCAGGTTTGGGCCCAGCGCTGGTCAGATCTACTGTAAATATAGTGCAGACAAAACAGACTCTGTGGACATGTACAAGGCCCACATAGAGGCAGGAAGAGGAGGAAACAAGTGTGAAGCTGTGTGGGGTGGTCCCATGCCTTGTGCGAAGGTCAACTCCTGGACATCGTCATCGTCACATGGAGGACAGCCAAGTCATACTGTGTGTGGAGGGACTGTGTTGAAAATGATGCCCGGATGCTCTTTGTAAGAAAAGATTTATGTTTGAAAAGGTTTGTGAAATAGCATGAGCTTTCTGTTTTTTTGTTGTTGTTTCCATTTGGAGATGATATTTAGGGAATAAACTAATCTTTCTATCTCCTAATAAGGTCTAAAGAACTACAGACAACCCCTGAAACCTTTTCTACGTCTAAAGAACTAGTTTTTCAGAAATGTCAAAAGGCCATTTGATACATGCTCTGTGGTACTGAGCTTTGGTTTTTCCAATATGGAGGAAAGTATTGGACTTGCAGGGCTGGTTACCATGTGACTTGCCCAAGTCAACAAGGCGGGGTCTATTAGTACTGAGTACTGCACAAGTGACATGCACCCGGCTAATTCTGAAAATGTGGAAGGAAGCAAATACCCCATGAAAATGTGGAGAAAGAGAATGATGGACAGTGCTCAATGTGAGAAGATGTTGGGGAGGATGAATGAGGGGGATGACGCGCATAGTGTCTGAGCATTGGGACACTTTATTTATCTGTGTCTACAACTCTCTAAATGCTTATATGTATGTTTCTACATTAAACTCCTGTTATACCCCACAGTTTTGTTGTTGTTGTTTTTTTGGTGCTTCTGTCTACTTCTATTTAATATAAAAAGACATAAAGAATATTTATACTATAGGCTATACTGTTAAAAAAAATCTTAAACTTTGCAAGGTCCTCTGGTGGTACATGGATTCCTACAGTTCAAGTACATTTTATCCACATTTTTGTCTTTCCGTTTATAATAATTGTAATAATAATGTCTTTTACTAGTTTTTCGGGCTTGTCAAAGCCTCTCAATACACTACATTGTTATCCATTGTCACTATTATTCTTTCATTTGGTGGTAAGCCACTTATATAGCTACAGCTGCCCTGGGGCAGACTGACGAAAGCAAGGCTGCCAATCTGCGCCATTGGCCAGCCTGATCACCACCAATCATTCACACATTCATACACAGCAATGGGTGCTGTCTTGCCTAAGGACACAACAACAGAACTTAGGGGAATTGAACCTCCGACCTAACTACATCAATGTTGCTGCATTGTGGCTGACCTCTGCTCCCGACAGGTTGCTCCACTGAAGGATGGGTCAAATGCATTAGTGGTACTGAGTAATGATCCAGGAACAGTTCATCATATGAGACAATGAGCAGACGTTTTGGGGGTGTCTGTGGCATTCTTGTAGCATAGGTACAAAGTTGGACGTTTGATTCCTGTGGAACTATCTGTGTGTTGTTGGGCAAGAAACGCCACCTGCCTTGGTTCCAGTTTCTGTGTAATGGTTCAGGAAAACCTGACTCAAGTGCTCCTTTAAGTAAGGTGAGATTGTCGGAAATGTGTTGGTAACACTTTATAAAGTACTGTATGCATACAAATCATTTAGATGTTTATTAATCATTAACTAATCAATGACAAATATTTAATAACAATCTTTAACATAAACCAGCCGTAGTAATTGATTATTAAAAGTGTGTTTCGTTAGTTTGTTGAATAAATATTTTTTTAGTTTAAAAACCGTTTGTGAAAATGTCCACAAACAAATGTCCACTGTCCACTCATTGTCTTTTTATCAAACATAAGCAGTAATCATTTAATCATCTGTAGTTGAAAATGACCTGGAGAACAAACAAACAGCCTCCTTGAATGCTTTATGATGTTATGTGTAGAGCTTAAGGGCTGCCTGTTCTGTGACACGCCCAGCGCTGGTCCTGCATGGTCTGCTTCAATTTTACAATTTCAAATGGGGTGTGGGGGTGGGTCTCTCCAACATACTTGTCACTACAGCACCTCCAAAAAATGTTGCACAGTGGCAAACAACCTCAGCAGAGCACTGGCACAATCATTTACTGGGATTAGACCCCATGACATCATAAGGCTAGGTGATTGAGTGTGAGCGCTCGCATTTTCCACCACTTAATATGATCACTGAAAGAAATATATGACTAAATATGCCGCTTAAGGTCATTTGCTAAAATGCCTGTTCTGGCTCATTTACCGTAAAGGACTAAAAACAAGTTGAAAACACCAAGTCGTTTGTTACGAAGAAAGGTGAAAGAAGTTCTCCAGAACCCATGTGCTCTTGCTGCTGTAAAACTATACCAATTAGTTTGTTCATTTTATTGCCGTTGTATGCCAATACTTCCACAACCAGGATGTACTGACAGGACACAAAAACACATTCTACTATTGCAACTTCAGCTTTATAAACCTAACATTCTAACACACCATCAAATCTGTACACAATTCCTAATTGTGGGTGAGGAACACACTTTTAGCCCCGCCCAGTAAGTCCTTCCTTTTTGCTATAATGTTGAACTACGACAGAGAAACATCTAGTCCCAAGTCAATTTGTGAATTGGAAGACATCATGGAGGGCAGTATTCTGTGTTTTTGAAAGAAATAAGCTGACTAAAGATCCTAAAGAGATCTTTTTTGTTTTATAAGAGATTGGCTCCACAAACTTTCCAAATTGATGTTAAGGCTTAAAGTGACAAGTTGAACTACTCATTTTACATAAAACACAATTAAGATCATTATACTTAAGATTTAATTTAAAAGTTATCCCAGTTTGTCCTTTTTTTAGGTTTGAAATTTTACCTCCTGATTATAAATAATGCATCACACTTGGAAATTCTGCAATTGTTACCTGGCAACCATTCTGTACACTGGACCAAAACTGCTCTAATGTCACTTAAATTATTAATTGACATGAAAACAGCTCTAATTTTGTTGAATGAATGTTTAAAGGATCAGAAAAATGTGAATCAATTGTCCCAAACTGTTGAATGGAGTCTCCCTAGTGTGGTGTCATAATGTTTTGGAACTCTGCTCTACTTCCTGACATTTTTAACATATGTTTAACCTTTTTAAAATTACAAACTACAAACTAGTATTGGTGGCAAACTATCATCTATATTTACAACAGGTATTATCAAAATTAACTAAGAATTCATGAAAACTTGTTATACGTCACTTTATGGTCTTTCCCAATGACAATGATTGTGAAGCTATTGTAAAAAAGCAATTTCATAGAGAATACATTGAATTTTGTGCCAGTTTTTGTTTCATGTGGATAGGCCCAATAATTCTAGATATATTAGGTATTTATTTATTTATAGAGCACAATTGGTACACAAAGTAATTCCAAGGGCTTGACATAACCCTGACCCTATCCATTCACTTTCATTTTGTGTCACATGTAGCCGGTTTTAAAAAAGGCTGTTAAAGGTTGTTAACTAAATACGGTAATTCATTTACTGATACATAAAAGTCCAGTGTTCTTCAGACATGTTTTGGATGTTTCCTGTTTCCTCCTCTCGTTGATCAGATGTAGATTTTTGCAATAGTCTAAAACTGTACCAGTAAAAAAGCATCATCATTAAGTCTGTTCAATTTCAATAGTGTGCTGAAATAAGGTTAATACAGTATTTTTTTAGACTGTACCCAGAAGTACAGAACATGTTCCTGGAGACCTTTGAATAAGCTCAAAAGAATGTTGGGAGCCATTTCTGGGTGGAGTCCGAGGACCTTATTACTGAGGACCTCGGAGCAGTGCTGTGTGTGCAGGGGCTAAAATTAGAGAAGGAAAACATAATCTATGTTTCCATTTTACACTTGGGCTCCTTATATAAAGTGCATGATGAGATCAAACCAAATATTGTCTTATGTTCTCAGATGCAAATGACCAGTGTGCTAGATCCAAAGAGCAGACATTTTCTCTGCCAGCATTTCTCTATGATTGATTAACCATAAACAAATTAAAATAAAGATTTATTTGAGGAGTATTAAAAAAAGGTTCACACAGAAATAGTTTTCCTCTTAATGTTAATAACCACAGCCATTTATTTTCTGCATTTAACTATTTCTTACTTTTTCTTCTTTTAATTTTTTTTAAGGTTTATTTGACCCAGGACAGTGTGAAAAGGGGATGAGACTGGGGGCGATATACAGTAAATGGTTGAAGCCGGATTCAAACTCACGACCCTGCGGCCAGCCCCACACGGTAGGCGCACTAATTACAGGCTACTCCAATCAGTGATTGGTCTGTTTTTACCAGACACGTGACAGTTCTTAGAGCAATGATTGATAGATTCATTATGGTGCCAACTGACTCAATATCTGCTTTGACTGCCCTGCGTGACATTAGTTGGTAAAAAGAAAAAAGAACGAAAAAATTGGGACCAAAATATAGGCTGACTACTATCAGTCTGCGGTTGCCGGGTGAATGGGTCAGTGAAATACATTCAAACTACACCGTGAAGTTGCACCAATCAATAGGTGTACTGTATATATCACATTAACACAGTGGCTGATGATTGGCAGAGCGTCCCCTGTTAAGAATATCCTTGTACAGTATCATTGTTGCGAATGAATGTTTGTTGCCGCAGCAGTGTTTTCATATATTTTGTATAATAATGCAAAGAACCACTAATTATGGGCGGAGGACTGGGGGGTTGAGAGCAAGGAATGAAAAACACTTCGAGATGGACTTTTTTTCTCCCAACCTGTTACCACAGGAGATCAATTTCCCTTTGCCACTCCTCTGTTTCCACGGCTTTGTTTTTCTTCTCACTCTGATGGTTTGAACCAGAGCTGTGGTACAGTCCAGGTTGGGTAGAGTACACTGGCTCTCACTTCGATCTTGGACCTGTTCTGTCAAATCGGTTTCCCAAACTGAGAACCATGCAGAGAGCAGCTGCAGCCTCTGCTGCTGTTTTCAGACGCCAAAGACCATTAAAACTGACATGTTGGACTTCAGAGCCTGCTTTTGTCATTCACCTAAAGAGACCTTTTTATAATATTTGAACCTGATCTGAAAGCTGTTGACAAGACAATATCAGTGTTGTACGTCAATACCTGTTTGAAAAATACATGAAAAATAAGGATACTAATTTATAAGCCATGTTTCATACGTAACACACAAACTCTTTCAATAAAATTGTTGATCAAACCCAAAACTTGAACTGGCGAGAAAGATGATCCAAACAATCCTTTATCTTGCTTTCAAACTCAAGACAGTGAAGGTGCTGAAATTCAACAATATGGTTTGATGAATTGAAAGTAAATCGTTTCATGGCTTGTTTAGGCACGCACATTATTACGGCACGTTTGATTTAGTAAAAACCCTGCTTTGATAGAAATGGTGTGTGCCAAGAGCTTAAGTGAACGTCTGGACTATAGACCAAACCCCAGACTGTTTATGGATTACTTTGTAGTTGCATTGGTAACAGCTAACCCTTTAATAATCTCACAAAGGTTTCTTGGTGTTTTTATGAGATGCTTTTGAACTTCAAAAAAAAAAAAAAAAAAAAATACTCCAATGTTTCCTAATGTTTGTCTAGCTGTGGCCAATTCAGTTCAATAAGAAAAAAAACCTTTCTTTTTCTCTATAAAAATATTGAAATACGTTGTAAAATAACGGTTTTATTCATTGCTCTTAATTTGTTTGGCTTGAGCTTTCTTTGCAGTCCTATCAGCTTTACTTCCTGGACTGTGTAAAGACATCCATTCACACTGGCCTGCATTTAGTGCGTGTTCTTTATCGATATGAACCTGCATTCATCCATGCACAGTTCATGCGACTTAAAGAACATTGGAGACTACTGTGCTGAAGGTCAAATCCACAAAGGTCATTTGCAGGTATGTTAACCACTCTGCCACCGAGTACTGCAAGAACAACAGTGACTATTTTCCTCTCTCTAAAATCCATGTGAAATCAGTCCCCACCATGAGGTCATGTCTGGTTGCAAATGGCTTTGATTTGACACTATATGAGAAAAATATGCAACAATTACTTTCAGCTTTAACAGATGTCTGAAAACCTTTTTACAAAAATGAGTACCAGTGAAGATTTGTTATGCTCAAAAAGACCTAGGATTATATTTGGGAATTGATCAAGGACGGATTTCACAACTTTGTTATGCAACTTTCTGAATCAGCACAGCGTGGAAGAATGTACACAACTAAAAGAGCGCTGGACGGGAGCAAAAAGTTCAATATGTTTCCATTTTGATCCACACAGCCCACTCTGGAAACACACGGCTCAGGCCAAGAGCTGATTTCAAACAAGCTCTTATGAGTGAGTGTCACTGCTAACATGTTTTTGTGCTGTAACGCGGGGGAAAGTGCAGGAAGCAGATGATTTTTTGAAGAACTATTATAGATGAATAGCTTTGTTGCCAATTTGTCAGGCTACCATTTACACTCGCTTCTGCTGGATTTATTATGGCTTTTTTTTTTTTTCAGCAAATCTCTGGAAATTTATTTTCAAATATATTTGTATAAAAAAAATACCTGCATAAATGTGATGGCACTGGTTGTGTGTCACAAAAGTCAGGATGTGCCTAACGTGAAAACAATTATAATGTAATGTTTTTTTCTATTTACAAATAAATCAATCATTTGAGTGCTTTGTCATGTGTGGTTTGACCTGACATATGTGCACCATATGGCAAAGGTTCATTTTATCTTGTTTATCTGAAAGTTTGTTAACTAAATACAGCACATCCAAACAGTTGTAAAATAATAATCACTTAATATGTTCCTTGTCTTTGATTTAGCCATTGTTTTTGTGGGTCAGAGATTTTCCACTGAGTCGTTGCCATCACAAGGCCATGATGTGTGCAGTGCTGGTGAGGAGAGGAGGTATTGAGGTTTCAAATAGGAAACAGACTGGAGCCGAGTCTTTCTCAGTGATTATTATCGGTGAAGGGAATATACAGAAGAGTGTGGTTTCTTTGACTGTGCTGCTCTTTAGCTGACCAATAGGGGGCACAGTTTAAGAGATCGGGCATTTAGCACTGTTACTGCACATCCAGTGTTAAGTTGAAATGTTGACTCGTTATCAGTTTAAATCAGACACTTGACATTGATGCACATCCAATATGAGTAGGCCTTTATAGGCTATTTTTCTTTGCTGATCAATGCCAGTTGCTCAAGAGGCAACTTAAACCCACAGGCTACACTACCTAGAACAGACAAAAAGGTTATCAAAAGATATACATAAAAAAATGAAACAATTAAAAGCAATCAGACTCATACGACATCTGGCTCAGAAGTCGGTTTACATGGGACAGAGCACTGTGTCCTTGTCCTGTCCTCACATCTGTTCCAATTAAGCTTCTTTACTCATGTCTTGGCCTGTCTGAGTGCGTAAAGATGGTACACCTGCCGAATCTGGCCAGTGTCTCCCCAACAGTCACTGTCCTGTCTCCTGCAAGTCACCCTGGACAAACTATTGGTCTCTTGAAATACTCTAGATTAGCAGTGCAGCCTTTTTCATCAAGGGCTGCATAATGAAACCTAGACAAAGCCGGCATAATCTGTAGCGAAAAGTGCTTCTCAGGATGATGTTGGCCAACAAAGCAGGAAGCCTGGTGGCCAAGATAAATTGGTCTGAGGGCTGCATTTGGCCCCTGGGCCAAACACCCCTGCTCTAGATGACGCCTGTGTGACGGGAGGGTATTGAACTTATTTTCTACTTGAAAAAAAAATGGGGTTTTTACTCCAAAGCAGAAGAGCATGATTAGGTCTAGGCCCTAGGCTATTTCATTTGATTATTTTAAAACAAATTAGGCTACTTAAGTAAATAACACATCTCTTGCTCACTGATCCATCTTTTCCATTGTCAACATGAGTGGGTTATGCTAATATATATGTGCACATGGTGTGGTTGTGCGTTTTGTCAGTCTTCTCTCTTCATCACATCTGTGATGCAGCTGAGCAGTCCTTCAGGCAATGTCTGCCCTGTTTGATATTTAACATCTTTTATGTGTGTCCTTTCATATCAATATGTGTTTTTGTATTTTATCCAATGAAATATATCCCTGGCTTTGGGCTGATGTTGTGAAAATAAAAGTCTTAATATGCCTTCGTTTTAGCAATAGGCCTACATAGCAGGGCAGGGTGTGTTAAGGCCTTCAACTCAACATTTTAACTTCTTCTGTAACTTCAATGAATGAAATTAAAAAAAGAAAAGAAAAGAAAAAAAGTCCTTCTCAGTTTCACCACGTGGTGGCAGTGTAACCGACCATGTTGCTTTTGTGCGCTAAAAGTGCGTAATGATCCTGTGCATGGATGTACTGTACAGACCCTTGTGCGTGCTGCAGGTCTGTGGCGCAGGTACGTCTGAGGCTCGTTCAAATCTATACTATAAACTAAACTAAACTATAATAAAACCTGGAAGATGTATCCAAAATGGCCGTCCTGTTTATCCCTATGGAGTGTGCTCATTGGCGCATGACCCCAAAAAAATTTCTTACTTCCGCATTTACTTCCTGATACGGAGGCTGACATCTTTGCTTTCCCCCATGATGCTGTGAGCGACGTGAACGACCACGCAGCTTGCAAGTTTTTGTGTTAACGTTAGCTTGTGTGATTGTAATTGTGTTCTTCATGTTAGAGCACACCTGAAAGCGTCTGAAATGAAATAAAATACAACTTACAGGTATCGCTAGTCGAGCCTTGTCCACGTGCTTCTGTTTGTATCGTCCGACGTGCTCGTTCACGTGACTCGCACACGTTTGCGGTGACGTCACTTCATATAAAAACGGTAATTTCGGTGATTTTAGAAACGGTAGAAAAGAACATTTCCTTCTATTTTATTTAAATACCGATAATAATTCAGTACTGTCTGCAATTATAATGTGCAATTTTAGAAAAAGGCTGGTTCCAACAGGCTGCAGTACCTCGCACGCCCACTAATCAATCTGGGACCACAGACAGAGGGGGCGTACCTTATCCAGTTCTTTTAATACATCCATGGTTCAAATGCATTATCTGCGCGTGCCACGTGACCTGTACGCCAGCCGCAGCCATCTTGACTCTGGCCGCTAATGGAAACAAATATAAATTTACAGAAAATCTGCATACATTTTTATCAGAACTGTCATAAAGAGTTTTGTAGAAAATGCAATCATTAGCATTTGTGATTAGCATACAGGTCAAACACAATGGGCTCCAAGAAATCTTCTAACAACTGAAACATGGCTTGTAAGTAAAGTGTCTGAAACTTTCCTTGTGTTTGGTGATAGTGCCGCACAGTGTGATTTTGAGCTTTTAATGCTAACTTTGATGGTTTGACAGTCCATGTAAAGTCGTTAAAATGCTGTTCAAAAGCTCCGGCATCTGCGCTGACTGCCTTGTGAGACATAGTTTGCAAAAACACATTTGTTACCAAATTTTGCGTTTATGTTTAGTTGTATTTCATATTAGTTATGCCCTAATTTCTAAATGTTGTTATTGGTTAATGTTAATGTTATTGGTGAAATAAAACGATTCTTAACTTGCCAATGCAAATGTTGGACGAACAATTTGATTTCCCACTTTCTCTTTTTAGTCAGTCTGGTGCCTGGTCCCTGGTCACTTGGTGCACCTTTTCAGCTCTAACTCATCATGGTTGTTGATAGTGATTACAGGTGAGCTATTATTTATTCATTTTTATTGTATTTATTTCAGACCCAAAGATGGTCCATAGTTAAAAGAAGACAAGACACAAAAAACACAATCAAATCATTTCATATTGTTCAAGTTTCATTTATTTATATATACATTTTTAACATATATTTTACATATAGATACACAATATTAATGTTCTACATGATCCTAGTATCTAGTAGATCTTTTGTTCCCCTACATATGTGCAGAATCATATTGGTTCAAATTTTAGGGCAGTGTGTAGTGATGCTGCATTATGGCTTGGATTATGGCACCATCTTTCTCTTGCAAAGTAGTCGCAGACTACTACACCTTATAAGGCCTTAAAGATGACAGGACGGGTTTAGTTTCAGAACCATGTTAATTTGAGAAGTCCTGGAGGGGCCCCAGAAGGAAGCAGATCATCCTGTAATCTGCACATCGCTATCATTAGATGTCTTGAGTTGTTTTCACTATGAGCTCCTTTCCAAAGGCTCTCTTTCAAATTTATATCAAAGCACATTCATCCTTTTCCTCTCTAGGGCTGTTGTTGACTAAAGAATGAATGTGTCTACAAAAAACAACAAAGTGGATGTGGCACTGACAAAAACTCTAAATGATTAGCATCTCACGCAAAAACATGTAGTATAATGAGAAGTACTAGTAAACGGCATCTTCTTGCAAAAAGCGCAAAAAGCAGATTAAATTGTCCAGTCAGCTGAGGCTCACTTGAAGTTGACTCACTTCATGCCTCTTATTTGTGCTCTTGTTCATATAAATCCAATCCTTTAATCCCCCCTGTTTTGTTGACAAATTAAAAAATTGTTCGACACCATCAGTCAGTATCGACAGTATCATGTCTTTGAGTTGAATTTGTTGAGGTTTATTTATCTTTTTTCTTTATCAACTCAAATTATTTTCTTTAACACCCTTTTTTGTGTGTGCAAAAAATGTATTTTAAATATATGCCCGTTTCTGTGATCTCTCCCCTTTGTCACTGGCTACAGACCGGCAGTTATGATAAGAATTCTCTCACAGACAGGAAATGTTTTAATCTAATCGCACTGCCATTAATTCCTGATTGAGATGATTGTTTTGTCTTCATAAACTTATCTTGATTGTGCACGTTGCTTATTTTGATAGAATGGCTTGTTGAAGTGATGGAACATACCAGACATACTTAAGAAGAGCTATTATGCTGTGTGCAAGGGGTTGGAATACACAATTACAATTAGGTTTACATGAAAATGTCAAGGTTCAATAACAATATTTAAAGAGAACGTAAAATGTAAAGTCGACTTTTCAGATTTCAGAAGGATGTTCGTGCATTGTTAGTTTCCGAAAGGTGTATGTAAATTAATTCAAGCCTGCATTAATAATCCTGTCCTTCATTCGAGGTTTGAGAGTTTAGAAATCACTTTCACCTCCTTCCTATTCCCACCCATTTTTCTGTTCTTGTAATTAATGTAATGATGTACATGAAAATCTGCTGCTTGCAACAGTGAAATGCTGCTATGAAGCCTGGTAGTTTGGATTTGGTTTGGAAGTTAGTGGATCTTTCAATTATGAAGCCGTTTTAGGTCAATATTGCGGTTTTAGTCTTGTCAAGATTTCGATACTACGGCTTTATAAATAACCCCACGATGATCACGGAAACACTATTTTTTTTTCAACAAAAGAAAGTCATTTTCAACACTAAGGGATAGTACTTTTTTCATGTAACCATGTGTGTCTTATTCTACTTCTGATTTCTACAACTGGTTAGAAAAGGTCACATTTTGTTCAGCACTTTTGACAACTCTATGCGTTTTACAATGAACAAAATGTAAACAAATGATCTATGTTTGTTAATTAAAAATACCTGTTTCAAGCTTTCTCCCTCAGTCTGAAGAATGCATGTTTGTGGCATGTGAGTTGGATAGTCTTATGCCACATAGTGGTGGGGATGGGGTCAGGCACTCAGAAAACTGACAATAGCAATAAATGCGTTTTGAGGCTGAGCAGAACAGAGCAACTGTTACATTCGTTTATTTGCATCAGACCGTAATGGCTAAATTAAATTCATTTGACTGATGATGGTCATTTCTAAACTGTTGACTAGGGAGGGAACGGAAGGAGGGAACATACAGGAGAATTGAAGAAATAAATGTTTATTGTAGCACTGTAAAGGAGATTCAACCAGGCACAGAGTTGAAAGGGGTGGAACAGTCTAAGAAGCTGTGGAGGAGGCCTCAGGGAGTGGCAGAGGGTCGTTTGGGTTGGAGCGGAGCAGAAGGGGCTTTGGGAGGGGAGCGCAGAGGGACACTGTGAAATGTTGAAAAACCTCACAATTGATGGTGTTTGATTTCCACAGTAATTACCATTCCTCTGGCTCTGTGCATTCCCAATCTGGCCTATCTTATATCCACACCACATTCCGCAAATGATTAGCTGGCCCACGACTTCTCCCTGCTGCCCACGGCCTGAGTCTGCAAGAACCACCGGCAAACTATGCATTGTGTAACAAAACACATTACCTTAAAACGTTTCACCAATGTCCCCTCTTTGCTTCATAGAGGATGTGAAAATAGGGCTGTTCCAATACTGATACTGGTTAACAACTCAATGACAAGATTTTCTGCCTGAGGTTGTAGTGTTAAATGGGCAAAGCGTGTAGAGACATTTGGTAAATTTGGTAAGTCTTGGCCAGGATGCAAACTCACAATGTTGAAGTGGTACAACCAGATGGGCAAGGCCTTAAACCACTACACCACCAGTCAGCACCAGATAGCTTCTTTTTGTCTATGTGTATATGTGTTTATGTGTTTGTCTATTGCAGATGTGATGTGACATCTAACTACAGTATTATCATAGTTACTATATATCTGCAGCAGAATTGAATCAGAAAACAACAATATTGGATGAATCCTAAAATAGTGCACTAATAAATTATATAACGATAATAACAATGCATTACTCTTATGTATTTTAGGCTCTATGGTGGTAAGCTACTATCGTTGCCATAGCTCTCCCTTGACCACCACTAATCACTCACTCACTCACACACACACACCACATTCATACTAGGGAAAGTGGGTCAAGTGTATGACAAAACGTTCTAGGTGTGTAACAACAGCAAATCAATTCTCTTCAAAACATTTTTTAAATTATTATTATCTATATCCTTGCTGTCTCATCAACTTAGCAAGGGATGAAAATTCTGCACTGTATTGAGGTCAAATGCCCAATTTATTACATATTCAGGCTACGGATGAGCAATATGCTCACACAAAACAAACAACTATTGAAAATGTAATAGGTCTACTATTTAAAAGAGTTGTTATTTCTATGACATTTATGACAGCAAGCCGTTCTGAGGTAAATGTAAATGAGCCAGTCACTGCAACTTAATGTTTTTTGTATTAATAGTGCAACATTAAGTCTAGTCAAAAGCCGCTGACATAAGCAGAACTCTTGCTTCTGTTTGGTCTCCATGTCACACTGCTGACAAGACGTATTCTTTATGTGTGTTGTTCCGAGAGCTCGTGCCCACCTTTGACTTCGAGGTGTCGGCAGAAATCACATGAGCAGTGCTGGTGTCTACAGCTTTAACCTTTACCTCAATCAAAAACAGCTGTCTTTATGAAGTCTGACAACATACGCCGGGCCACTGGAGTACGGTCAAATAAATACTGGGGCACTTTAAGAGCCCCTTGTGTACAATAGAGTGTACCCTGCCTCCCTCAAACACCTGTGGGTCTTCAGTGGTAGATTTGCACAGCTGAAAAATCGTTTTATGTTACTATTAATAATAATAATGGTCCACGTTTTTGCCGGAATAGGTTATTAGGTAAAGCAATGCTTTTGTAGATTATTAAAATGTATTTAGTGACATAGGAGCTACAGACCTCGCAGTGCATTGTATTTTGCATGTGCATGGCGCTTGTTAAAGCCCCTAAGCATTTATGGTTTCCGGTTGAGTACACAGGTCCAAATATTTTTCCTGCTCATTTGTTGAGAACATTAAAAGTTGCCTCTGAGGCCTTGCTGCAGATGTTGGTGATTGTCGGATCCGATGTTAGAAATTAATTCACCTTTTCCCTTTTTCTTCCCCCACCCTATTTTTTTGTCATTTTTCCTCGGCCACATAATTTAGCTTCGAAATATCAACAAAAGTAACTGTTTTAACAAAAAATAACCCCCTTTAAAGAACTGAATCCTCATATGTTTGTTTGAATTTTCTCATTCAACAGCAAACAGTAAATTTCTGCAGATCATTTTCAAGCCATTATCACAAAGTGCTTGCACTCGGTGTAGAGAGACGAAAGACCTCAGAGACATTATAAGGAAAAACAAATAGAAAATCAGTCAGACAATAGTCCTATGTCATAATGTTTTACCTGATCTGGCATTGACAGTGAGTCTCGCCAGTGCTTCCATGTTCCAGGTCCCAGGAGGCTGTGCTCTGCTCTCTTTCTAATGAGAGAACCTTCCAGGCTAGACATTGTGGGCTCTGGCTCCAACACATAGCCCATGCAGCTCTGACCACAAGGAGAAAGCCAAGATATTCACTGATTCTTCCCTGACATCCCAGGCCAGAACACGTCCAACCCCACAGTTCTGCAGCCATCAGTCTCTACTACCACTGCTATTAGACTAAATTGACTAAATACTAATTGTGTAACATGGTTTAAAATATTAATTGAATATATATTATATATATGTTATACATATTTTGACACCTCAATAATAATACAAACACTATTCTAACAGAATAATAGGTCTAGTAGTTTATATAATATAAGCATTTGGTCTTATAACTAGTTCTGTTATAGTAGTTCTATTTTTTCGGTATTGATACTTGTTCAGATTGCTAGTTTAGAAATTAGTTTTGGTATCAATTTGTATTGAGGTATTTTTGACAACCGAACTGTACATACCCCTTAAACTTTTAACTTCTTTTAAATAGTTTGTGAGAGGGATAATGACTCTTCTTTTAACTGGTCGCTTTTGCTTTCAAGAATGTCTGCAATGCTTCTCAGGAATCTTGCCTTGTTGATTTTGGTTCGGGATAAAAGGTGCAGCGTTCTCTGTTCTCAGTACTGATCCGAAAGGTGATTAGGCTGGCCCCAATGTGAGCCTATATGCACAGGCCCTCTCACTGGCCCAGACGCATCACCCTGCGTTCCTATGTACTGTTAGTATTCAGGACGACCGAATGATAAGAAAGACAAGAGAGGTGAAATTAAGGGAAGGGTGTTGTAAGGAGGACAAGTGTGTTACCGAGAGGACAGAGTTAAATTGTGGTGGATTTTTAAAGCATCTTTAATTTCGACACCATATTTACAGAGAAGAGAAAGAGGTAACATATTTGACAAGACCAGAGATAAAAAAGGATGACTGGTGAAG
Organism: Rhinogobius similis; assembly: GCA_019453435.1. NCBI lineage: Eukaryota > Metazoa > Chordata > Actinopteri > Gobiiformes > Gobiidae > Rhinogobius > Rhinogobius similis. The sequence continues at coordinate 20,804,070 of CM033635.1, forward strand.
AATTGCGTGCAACTATGGACTGCATCATTTGGACCACATGAATCTCCATGAATCACATGAGCAAAGAATCATGGCACATCACACACATTATTAGACATAATTTTGCCTGTAAAGACCTTCCACACACAGGGGCAAAAAAGAATGAATATATATAATGTTATTAACTCATATCAGTGATCATAATATCCATTATTGGGGTCATACTAATACGTTTGATGCTATACTTTCTCCTTTGGCCATACATCTTAAACACAGGACATGCCTGTACAAATGAACAAAACAAGATTAGAATAGCCCGGATTATGTTTAAAGAAAACATATTATTAGTAAATGCTTTTAGCCACCCTTCCCGCTTTAATAACCCCTGAGAGGGGCAGAGGAAGAGGAAGGCATGGGTGAGAGTGCCACAGGATGTGATTAGGCTGGACCTCTACTTTATGATTTCTGTATTACAGGCGCTCGTGCCAGACATTCTCTGCATGGAAGGAATGTCTTCCTAACTAGTTCCATGTGAATGGTTTAGGAGGGAGCCACAGCTCCTGGTTGGGTCGAGGGTTCACTCTTAATATCAACCAAGGAAGAAATATATACAGGATTGACATAGTGGACCAGGCTGAGAACAAAGAGACTGTTGGATAAAATGTGAGACATGAAGTGCAGAGGGCAGAGAGTACAGTTCAGAGCTGTTCCCATGGTGTTATGTCTGATCAAGGCACTCTGTTTAGGAAGCAATGACATATATAGTAGATTTATATAAGTTATTCTAAAAAAAAAAGTCTCAGGACTGCATATTAGCAATAATGTCTCCATATTATTGGCTTATATTCATTTGTTTAAACATTCTTTCCTTATAAATCATCGTCTGCTCCTTTTCCCCAAGTATAATAGCCACAAGTTGTACTACAACTGCAATGGTAAATGTCACTTACTTGCCTCTGGTGCAAGCTCCAACAATAATGTTTGTTCATCTGTTTCAGGAAACAAAGACATGCCTGCTGCTAGCGGCTAGTCAAAGCAGGAAATCTATTACAGAAAATGTGGACATCCTGAACATGCACAAGCTTACATCTCACCAAATAAACAAGCTGGAGGTGTGCAATCAGATACAGGCAGGAGGGCACCAATGCTTCTGTGCTAATGGTTCACAATACCAGCAGTACTGCAAAAAACACGGTATTTGTACAATACATTGTAGTCTTATACTGTCTCTTGCCTATCATTACTTTTAGCATAAGGCTTGGTGATCTATAATCACGTTAAATATTTTTTGGGCATTTCAGAAATAAAATGTCTAACATCTTCAGATGAACTTCGATCTCCCTAATCCTTCCTACCTCTCCTGACCCTAGTGACATGTATCTCTGATTTTGCTGAACCCATGTGGCTGGTCCTTGTAACTGGACTGTGCCATAATCCAAAATGGTTTTGGGCTTGGGTTGTTCTGTTGCCATGGCAGTGGGTGGTCTCTGTAAAGCCCTTTGTGGTGCTGTTTGCGTTGTTCAGATGTCTGTTTTTCTGGCACGTCTCTCCATGCTAACCAAAGCTGGAGGCCTGCTGCCTTGTTTTCTCTGACACAGTCACACATCTGCAGGCATTTGAAAAGACCAGACAGAAAACTCAAAACAAGCAAAAACAACATATCTTTGCCATCACAACCAAGTTAGCACTTTCTCCTGCCGCGTTATGTGAAAGTCATAAACTGTGGTTGAGTGGCTGAGGCCAACTGCGGGCACACCATTCATTCTGCATTCTGACACTTCTACATTTTATCCTCATGCGATTTGACTTCTCAGTTTCAAAGCATAGGTCTTCTTTTTCAGAAAGCAATAACAGAAAGTCATCAGTAATGTTGTGCTAGGGTTCAAACACCTTGTCCATGAGAGTGGTTAATGGTGTGATGTCTACAATGTATAATGATGTTGTCTTTTTCATTTTGAGTTCTTTTTGATTGTTTGAATTCTTATGAACCCATTTCCTCATACATTTATCAGTGCATTGAGGTAAAATATTTCAGTGTAAATGCAGAATTCACATTATTTTATCACAGTGTTTGAGCAGTGATGTGTTGATGTCATGGAAGCAGCTGTTTGGGAAGAGCTTCCTTTTGGGTTAAGGTCAGGACACATCCAGAGCCACAGGAAACCAGGTGAGACATGTCAGTGTGTAGCACAGCAGTTTTGGTTACAGACATGTAGCCGTTTTGGGAGGGCTGAGGTTTTAGTAGGCCTGCTGTATCAGTTATAAGCATTATGTGAGCTAGTTCTGGAGCAATAGTTGTGCTTCTGAAATTACAGACCACTTTATTTGTTCTAATCTGATTGTTTAGGTCTGGATATTCTGTGGCCTCTGCTGTAAAGGAAATGGCTTGCCTGTACTTTAGAGAGAAAATGGTTTATAGCAAGTCAAATCCTTTGTTTTTCTTTGCTTGAAATATGTTTGAGGCCTTTGACAGTCTCCCAGCCCAGTCTGTCAGCAAAAGGAGGAACAAAGTGTATAAAAGATGGTATGATGATGCTTGTTGGCCAACTTATTCAAAATTTCTATTAATTTACTTTAAGTAATAAACTGTATACAGAAAAACTAAATGAGTAAAAATAGACTAGTTTCTCCTTTTTACAACATAGGCAAAGCAAATGTTGCAAATTTGCTTGGTAAGGGTAACATTGGTATTGCTGGAGATTTACAAGTATGTACAGTCTGTTAAATAGAAATACTCTGGAAACAATTAGTAAGCCATATCCTAACATCCTGATACCCCACCTTGGCCCAGCTGATTTGCAGAGCTACTGGTATGCAGAGAAACCTAAAACATATACTTTTTTTTTTTTACAGTAGGCACTTCTTTTTTGTTTAAAGCTTAACACACACCTGACATCCGACTCTTCCTGATGATTAATGGCTTGAGGTATTTCAGCAAGGACCACCCAGGGTCAAAATAAGCCACCATAAAGAAGGAGCAACATACCATTCAGTCGCCACTCTCTTATTTATGCTGCTAACAGGCCATGTGGCTGTGTGCTGTATATCAGCACAAACAACCTGCACTCACTGACTCTCCAAAACCAGCAATATCAGCTTTATATCTTTACACTTACTTTACTTAACAAGAAACACTGATGGCCAGTGTCTCTTGTTCAATGTCTATATCACGTATTTTTGACTTCTTTTGTCTGTCTTTGGATGTCTTTTGAACCTGATATTCATTCCCAGGGCAAAACAGTGCCACCCCTCTGTCCTCGGTGCCATCCCTCTTTTATGTGTCAGACAATTACCCCTGGGAAACAGAGAGGCTGCCAGCAGCGGTCTCAGGTGTTGATGTCCACGCTGCTCCTGTTTGTGCTGTTAAAGACATTTATCCTCTCTTGGGAGTATTGTCCCATCAAGGCTGATGTGTGTTGTCAACTGAGACATCACAGCTCTATTCAAACATTACTTGATATTTTGCCTAAAGTAATTCCACGATCTTACTCTTTTAATGCATAAGTATTTTATTCTTTGTATGTGCCTTTCTTTTCCATGGGTGGATGTGCCTGGTTCATCTTATTTTCTTGCTTTCTTCCATTCCCACTCTCCTTCATCTTGTGTAGGCACAGCCTGGTGAATGCCAGACATGCCTTTGTAAGGTTAGAACAGACAAAAGATGAACCACTTCTCGGGGAAAAGCACCTGACACTCTGCCGACTGGAAAAGAGAAAACGGTTATGGCGTTCCTTCCATTTATATTGTCCACTTTGTGTGGACGATTGTTTTAGTTTGTAGGATTGCATAAGGCACACTTTTTGGTATAATCAATGTGTAGAGGTCTTACTGTTTTGAACAAAAGTAGTAAAACTAATCATAATTCTCTCATATCTATCTTTCTGCAAACTGGAGTTTGTAGTGTAGAGTTTGTTGTGCTGTTCTTCCAGATCTGTTATGATAATTTTGTAGTGTCATCTGTAATTTTGGCATTTGTTTTCATTATAGCTTCCCCATGATAAGCTCAAGGAACATTTCCCGATATTGAGCTTTGATTTTGGTCAGGAGAAGTACCTTTGGATAAATTGGATTACCAGTGCTTTTGAGCATCTATCACTGAGCTCCCAGATTTAGTCACTCAGCATTTGAATTAATTGACCATTTAAACCATTATTCTAGTGCCCTAAATTTACCTAATTTTGTTTTAATAAAAACTATTTGACACTGAACAGTCTTAAATTGACAAGAATGTTTAGGTAAACAGGGGTGTAATCCACCAGGAAGTTTATTCTATTGGAGCTCACAAACAACTGCTCCACCCATTCACACACTCCCACCATTGAAAGAGTCCTCTTAGGGAACATACAAGGCCAATGTACCTCGAACAAGCTTTACCCCACCCCACTCAGTCACACAGACCCACCTCAGAGGAGAACAGAGACTTATAGGTGAGGACATAGGGTGCTATGTTCAGAGGCGAGGGTGGGGTGTGTAATATTACTGCCAACATCACTTTGACTGCTTATTTTAGGGCAACGGCAAGTGGCCTGCGTGATGCAATGCGGTAGTTTTAAGTGAGTCAGTAAATGAGAGCTGTTTATTTTTACTCTTACTAATGGAATGGAGAGAACAAAAAAAGCAACCTATGACGACCAAGTGTTTTTTTTTCCTTTGGGAATGTTTCACCTTGTAAAATGGAGGCAGGAGGAGCATAGAACTTAGAGCTTAGAACATGCTCCTGTTTCAAGTAGTTCTAGGGGTACTGGCTAAACTAATGGTATCAGAATTAGAGTCTTATGGTTTGGTTTGATTACTTTGAAGAATTAACAGGAACATTTATCACTGGCAATGTATAGTGAGAAGCTGTTGACCATGAGTTGTTTTTCTCCCAGAGCCACACAGGGCTTTTGCTTTGTGTGGGGTGTGACCGGGCCACACGTCGTCACTGAGGCACACACCTGCAGATGAATGGCAGGCCTCACTACTACACAGGCCTCCTATTGATGACATCATTGCCTTGCATCTGGTCACTCCACCCTTTCCATGTTCTGAGTGCCACCAAGTCGACGGAGCACCATGGTCCTTTCACAAAGCTGACTTCGTTGCTTGTTTGTTCAAGCGATTATTCAATTCATCTGGATCAACTTAGAACAAAATTAATTTCTTCTCACTGAAGTCATTCATAATGATCTGCCCATTATGTCCCCACAGTATTCGATTAAAATAAATATTTGCCTTTCATAGCAAAACAATAAAGATATTATTATTATTATTATTATTAAGAATAAATTATTCCTTACTATTATGATGTGCTTTACAGACTTGTCGAAGTCTCTCAAAGCGCTACACTGTTGTCATTTTTCTTTCACTCGGTGGTTCTAAACCCCTTCTGTTGCCACAGGTGCCCTGGCGAGGCCCTCAGTTTGCGCCATTGGCCCCTCCGAGCCACCACCAATCATTCATGCACACACCACTTTCACTAGACAATTTAGGTGAAGTGTACAATGACATTTCCATCTCCAGCCGCCCCACTGTTTTGAACTATATATATATATATATATATATATATATATATATATATATATATATATATATATATATATATATATATATATATATATATATATATATATATATATATATATATATATATATATATAGTACAAATGCCTTAGCCCTATCATTTTTATAGTTTCTCTGAATTAGTTTACTTATTCCCTGGATATGTATCATGTGTTGATTGATTGATCACAATTTTCTGTATTGTATTCTTATTACCTATATTTATAATCTTATCTCAGCTACCAGCAGAAAGCATGGCCTACCTTTCCCAATTGCATCCAATCACAAGCTAAAACAAACAGTGCAACACTTTTCTAAAATCTACTCCCACCATACAAGGCCAACAAATACAGCTCACGTCAGCTGAACAATGAATGCTCAGCCTGTGTGAGAACACTGCACACCAGGACCACTCATGTTGGGATCAATTATGACGGGCAATTTACTGTCCTATATCAAAATGTATGCATTTACCAAATACCTGGAATAATTTGACACATGTAGTATGTGTCTCATTCATACCTGTGTTAGGTTAATTGGAGTAAAATTGGTTTAATAGTTGACAAACTCATAAAGCACAGAGATCCATTTTTCACTATCTTGTTAAAGATCTTACAGAAATTACAGTTTGGCTGGCAGACTATTTCTCAGTTCTTGCTGTAAACACTTGGACTAATTAATTTTATGTACTCTGAATACATAACTGATTAACAAAAAGTGCAGTGGATGCACATTGTTGCATGATGGAGAAATGAGTTCCCCGTCCCACAGCTTTCACCTTGTCTCTTCATCACCAGCTCCATGTGAGCACTACCCCACCCCATCCTGCTCACTTCCCTCCTCTCCGAGAGCCAGCCTCAGACACTTGGTTTTTGGAAGAAGGGGGTGAACCCAGTGAACAATCCTGTCTGTATTTTCCCAAAATAAGCCAGTGGGAGAGATCGCCAAGTAAGTCAAGGAGATTGGAGCAGCGTGCTCAGCCCCTGGTTATAAGTGGTGTGAGTGGAGCCCGACCTGCTCGGACCCTGAGCTCACAGCAGCTCTGCCTCTCTCAATGTTCTGCTCCTTATCCCTCTTTGTCCTGCTGCCTCACTCTCCTCACTTTTCCACTGTTAGAGTGAAAAGGCACACATCGGGAAGGTGCTGTTCAGCTCCAAATTCTTTTATTGACTTTTTTTCAATTGCCAGAAAGCACGTGGATGGACTTCATTTTTGTTGGAAATAGCAACATAAACTTTCAAAATTTACTACCTTTTTACGTTTGATTTTTGTTACCGTGAGCAGCACTGTAAGGGACCCCTTGAGAGTGTTTGCATTTTGGTTGCATGCCTCTTGAGTTTTTAATGGCATCACACCCCTTGGGAGACCGGTGTGGCTGAAGGAGGGACAGACCTGAAGCTTTGCCCCTGCTCCCATCACTCAGAGGAAAAGGTAAGTCTCATCTGGCAGCATGCATTAACAACTGGAAATACAGCAAAACCAAATGTGTATAATATCTTGGTCACAGGACCTACATAGCTCACAGCTCATACCTGGCATTGTGGGCTTCAAATACTTTTTGTTTGAGAGTATTTTTATGAGACTGGGATGGCACTGTAGGCTTTTTCTTAGTCTTTGATATTGTACTGCAAAGCAGACCCACAGACTGTTTTTGAAGTGCTTATTCAAAAAGTTGGATGTTGAAGTGGCACTGGTCTTTGGAGTGTTGGGGTGGGGCAAAGGGAATTCAAAACAGGTTAGGACAAAAAACATAATTGGCTTTTTGTTGTAAAAGTCTTTTATAATAGCATAATAGTTATAATAATAAATACTTCTTCTTGTGTCTTTACAACCATTGATCAATTTCCACTCTCCATCCAGTGGAGGGACTTCTGGCAGGCTCCTGTGCATTCCACTGAAACAACATCCCTGAGTAGCGCTGTGCAACAAATCCACAGTCCTGTGGATTTCTAATAAAATACAGAATCAGGCAAGTGGTAATGAAGAACATTCACAATATCAGTGTAAAAATACATACAGCATATAAAAGGCTTGCCTTAGAGTTTGTTTTTAATCACATGTGAAGGGGGTGTAGAGGGAAGGAGGGAAGAAAGTCTGGAAAAGACTGGAGTAGAGCTCTAAGTCCAAAAAGACTTGGCAGCACTTTGTGTTTTGCTGGCTTATGGTGAGAGAAGCTGACAGACCGGTGTGTGTCTGCACACATGCTTCCTTCTATAGGTCTGCAATATCAAAGACAGTTACACAATTGTACGCCAGGGTGGGAGTAGGTGCTCCAGTGTGAACTCTGCAGCTGTGTTTTATGCTTCATCTGGAGGGCTCACAGTCCCTGTCCCTGTGTCCTTTCTGCACTGAGACTTGCAATCTATGAGAATTTGCTCATGCAGAAAATTTTGGAAACATGTCATTTAAACATTTGGCTCTGTGTCTTAAACGGCAAAGTATAAAGAATTTCAAGGACCCAGATGCTGATGTTGCAATGATTGTGTTAGCAGAATGATACTTTTTTTTTCATTATTCAGAATAGTAAAAGAACTGTTCATTTCCATACAGTTTTTTCTGCTCTGTCAGAACCATATACTATATATCTGATCTGACATTGAGTAAAAAGCACCTGTTCCCTTTCTTTTAAAAGATGCTGAGTGTTTATTGAACCATGCTTTATTCAGGCATTTATTTTCATTAAATGTCAAAATTTTGTTCATGTCCTCCATGATGAATTATTTAGAAGACATCTTAGAAGACAACTCAGGTGTTAAATGCAGAATTTGCGGGAGGCTGACGGTTGTGACTCGCAGTCTGTACGGTAATTAATTGGAAACCACATTTTATTGTATGTGAACTCTCAATCCAGCAGCTAGCATGCTTTGCTCCAGAGTGTGACCAAGCATATATAAACAGTGGTCATGCCAAATGCCCTCTAATGCACACAGACAGCATACCTCTGCCTGTGCATACTTCACTACAGCTGTTCCCCACTGGTGCCACTTTACAAGCCAGAACATATTAAGCTTGAGGTGAGAACAACACCGTTAACATACAGAAAAATGATTTAGGAGCTTGCAGCTTCCCTCCTACTCTTTCAGAAACCAGGTGTCGTGCTCATTTGAAATGTATGTAAATGTAAACCTATTGGCCACTAGGCGACTGAGTCACAATCACTGTATTCATTCTGTATTTTGCATATTACTAGTTGCTTATGCTCAAAACATGTTTACTTGATTAAAATGTTAGTGTCAATGGAAACTGTTTGACTATTTCTTTTTGTCAAATGTAGAGGTAGAAAGGGGTATGCTGCTGCAGGTGTGTGTGGGAGAACTAGGCAAACACACGTGTGCCTCCACTCCTCTGTGTATTGCCATTCGAGCAGGAAATGAAGGAGAATGCCACTCATTCTCCAGGAACAGTAACCGCCACAAATTCCTTCACTTCTTTCCTTTGTTTTAAGTGTTTCCCCAGCTCTAGCACGTAATAAGTACAGTATGTCAGACACATTTTAACTACAATTTGGATTAACAGTTTTGCATGAGAACCTTCCTATACGGCCAAAACTGTCTAAGACATTTTTTGAGATAATACTTAATACTGATCATTGGGCTGTTTCTTTTAGAATTTATATTTGTTTACATTAGTAACTAGAACCAATATGGCGCCATGTGGCATTTTAGTCATTTGTCTGACAAAAACGGGTTGATCATACAGACAGGCTCTGTAACCTGTGGCCTTCCTTCTTGGTGAGTGAGAAAATGTAGATACATTTCATTTTGGGGTTGGCTTACTAGGGTGTTGTCCTTTGTATAGAATCAAAAAAGGTCTAGACTTAAAAACATTGTGTTGAGTTGGCTGGCTTCTCCGTCTCCCTGGTTACATCATGCTCTCCACTCTTGTTTGCTCACGACCAGTAGCCCTCCCAGAACATTACACAGCTGATTTATGGGAGAGCCCTTGAGCAGGATGTCAGAAGTATTTCATTTTCACTAAGTGATGGCACTCAGGAGTAGATGGAGCAGCAAATAATTATAATGACAATTTATTTCAAATGTAGCTTTAAAAAAAGTTTAAATATTACTTACCCATAATTTTTTTGCCATTGTCCAATATTCCTCTTAACCTGCTCCGGTTATCTGGCCAAAGGGGTGGTTCCTCCGGGCTGTCTCTCTGCAGACCTCTTGTTATTTCTCCCCAGTGCCCATTGAGTCTGTCAGCAGTGGTTCAGTCTTTCTCGGCAGCTAGAATATGTGGGCAAGTGCTCCCATATAACACGATCGCATTTGTTCAGGTAGTCTCACATGCCATTTTTAGCTTTGACTTTTTGTTGGCCTATCCTGCAGACATTTCCCCTCTCCACAGCTAGACTCCTGGCAGAACTCTTGTCTGAGATTTCCAGTACAATGTTTGCTCAGTTCTTAGCGGAGGTCATCACCTCACGATGTACATGGTCATTGCTCCATCTTATCACAAACACACACTCATACTGCTTTATGAGAGTATTTTATGTCACACATGGGATTGATGGAGACTGGGGACTGGTTAATATTTTGAAAGAGGTTAAAAACAACTCCACTGAGACCCTTTGAATCGGTCCAGACTTTGTTATTGTTCAGTCGGAGCTTGATTGATATGTACGTAGGTGTTCGTAAAAACAGAGCCTTGAGACGGGTATTATGGTGTTACAGTCCCTTTAGAGACACTCATATAATATATTTTATTTCACAGAGACAGATTTCCTGCTGTAAAGGGATTCTTTTAAATGACATATACATTGTACTATATGAGCTTTGGTAGTCTTCACAGCAATATGTGATGTATTAAAACTTTGCCTGGAAGCTTTCAGAAAGACATTGTCAGTGATTGAGTGGACAGTAGTAATCTATGTATCTATTTTATGTTTTAAAGGGGCAATGTTCCAACCAAATGTGATTTTATAACGCGAAAGAAAAAAAATATTTTTAATCCCCTCATAGAAGTAGTAGAAAAATACTTGCCTTTTTGAGATCTTTTACTTCAAACTGAGCTATTATTTTTAAAATGACTACTTGCAATTATGGAATTATGGAATGACTTGTGTTGTATTATGACTGTAAATCTTCGGAAGAGCTCATGTGTAGATTCTGCTGCAGACAACCTGGATTAATCCCCGTTATTTTCCTGTGCAGCATTCTCTCTCTAAACCTTACGTTTATTTGGCCTTGGCTTTGGACTCCTAATCCTTACAGTTTAAACTCTAAGCCCATTGAGCAACATGTGCTTCATATTGCAATGACCAGAGGCATTAGGTGGTGTACAACACAACCAGCCAAAATCCCACTAATTATTCCTTGTAGCAGAAGATAAATTCAGACATTAAAACAAAACAAAACAATGTCAGTTTCATGCAGTTTTAGACTTGCTGTGGCCATAAGACAAGACAAATATTGGTTCTCATGTGCGTCTACTATTCAGCATCCCTCCTTGGCTTGGTTTGGCTTTATTATTATTCATTGACAAAACAAATTTGTTTTTACAAATGAATTTAATTGAATAGTTTAGGAATAATGAAACTGAAGTCACTTTACCAGCTTTATGGTCCATCATTTACCATCACAGTAAGACGTAACAGTTTGTCTTCGTTTTCTACTTTCTACCGGGTAGTAAAACAAATCAGATATTTCCTTTTTATATTTCAAGATTTATCCTCATTAGGGTCTTCCCCTTGTCATATCAGCCAAGTTAACAGAGGTTTCACTGCATCGAGGTTGCTGTTATTGGCCGACTGATATGCTACTTAATTGTAAAGAGTTCTGAACCAATTACCTTTGTATTTCATGTGTTTGGCAGACGGATATCGATTCTGTCTCCATTTCTCTTCATTTTCCTCTTTATACTGCCAGCAAGAAAACCATGTTGTGTTGCCTCATGACTAATTTGAACCAGAGGATTTCCTAACAGTGGGCCCCGTATTGCTCTACAAGTTGTATGACAGTCAACTCCTCACACATCTAATAAATTATTGAATTATTAGAATGATGATATATTTATTTATTATTTATAACTTCTTGGATCCATTTTCTTTGCAAATGCCTCCAATATGTTGCCTGTGTTAAGCAATATTTGCCGTTGAGGTGTAGAAAAATGCCAGTTTTCGGTAATTAAAGCAGCAGAAAGGATTGAGGAGGCCAGTTGGGCCATGTGGAGTCTTTGATCTGAGCAAGGATTTTCTGCTGAGTGTCAATGGAAACATGCAGAGACTGTTTGTCTGCCAAAGGATTTCACTCATACGAAGAACTTCTCTTACACTCTTCCACCATTTGTTTGCTTTGCCTGCTCAACACAGGCTGTTTAAAGCTGGCAACTAACATATTTCAGTATTCAGTATACTGTCTCTTATTCATTGAACTGTGAGAACTTAGAGATGGATGAAGTTTAACTGTGTTAGGGCTGCACAATATCTCACAATTGAATGAAATGTCCCGTCGTTTGATAGAAAACATCTTCTTGTACCTGTAGTTTGGATCTACACAAACATCTTCTGAAATTCACGAGATTCTTGTATTAGTTTATTAGGTCATATTTCAGTGTTCTCAAAAATGTTAATGTACCTGAAATTCTACTTTTCAAACATATCACAAATCTAATCAGGGGCGCAAATAGATTTTATTCCAAAACCGTGCAGCCCTAAACTGTCTAATGTAGTATGTGAGTCAAATTTCTACATCTGAGATTTGGAAACAAGGACTAAAATGAAGATGAGCATTTGGACATTGTCCGCCAAACTATTACAGTGGAAGAGTTCTCCGTCCCGGAAATGTGAAAGCTAATTCTAACCTTATGTGAGAAACCAAAACAAAATGATGTGAATGAATGGTCTGAGATCATAGTTTTCCTCCCCATGAATGGATAAAATACATTTCCCTTTTCTTTATGCGAAAAGTCAGAGGTATTTAAAAATAATTCTGGTATTTGATGATGTTTTGTTGCTCTATTGTTTTTTTATTTTGAATGTGGCATAACTAAGGACATTATACATAACATAACATTTGTGAGTTCAAATGAAGTAGAAGAGCAACTGGGCTAAAAATGTTGTGATAATGCAAAAAAACTACTTTAGATTAATAGATGTCTGATTTGTGCGTAGAATTTGAAATTGTTTTTTACACATACGGTTCATATTGGACTACACATACCACAAGGCAAATGCAAATAACGCTTACGTTTTTCTTGTCTTTAAACTTTGCTTTTGACATGGTTTTGGTTGAGGAATTTGTGACAATCTATTGTTTAAATTCAGAACGGAGAAAACCAGAAAGCCACATCCCAGATAGCACAATGACATTGAATCAACATTCATGTTGCTCTTGCTGATCAACATTGAACAATGGTTGGTCAACTAGATTTGAGCTGATGTTTTATTTATTACAATTATATTGATTCTACATTGAATCGATGCTATTTTGATAATAATAATGGATTGTGCTTTTCTGGACACTCAAAGATTCTTCACATTGCATTATTCATTCACTCCACACTTGCTGGTGATAAGGTACTGTACTATTGTAGCCACAGCTGCCCTGGGATAGACTAGCGGAAGTGAGACTGCCAATTTGCCATCGACCCCTATGACCACCACCAACCATTCATGCACGCACAACTTTCATACTAGGCAATGGGGGTGAAGTGTCTTGCCAAAGGACTCAACAACATTTTCCTCCAGCCGCCCCACTTTTGGAGCTGGTGTTCCAGTTGTTTCCCATCCAAGTACTAACCAGGCCCTGACCTGCTTAGCTTCCAAGATCTGAAGGGATTGGGCATTGGCAAGCAGGTATGGCCTATGCCAGCACAATTGAATGTGGCTCATTGAAACTGGCATGTATAATGAGTACATTTCGCTTACATTGATGTGCGGTCGTTCTCACCCCTGTAAGTTTGTTGCTTCCAGTATGATGGTAGAAGTGAGTTTTAAACTTACAGGAAAATCTACTTTATGGATTGTGAAAGGGAGCTTTCATTTGCTTTAGTTCTTGGTTTATTTTCCTCTGTTTATTATGTTTTCTTATAACTGCAGATCTTTGTTTATTAGTAATCATTTTGCCCTGTTAATTTTTGCTGTGTTTAGTAACATTTATTTTGTGTGCTGTAAACTGAGGTGATGAGTGGTGATGAGCCCATGAGTGGGTTTGGCTGCAGCACTGGGATTAAGTTAGAGGGGGGATTTATGAATTTTTGTTACTTAATTTATAGCTGTGATTAAATTGTCAATTATATTGTTTTAAATTGTTATTCCTTTTGTTTGTTTAATGGCTGTTTAAAGTTATTTTGTTGGTTATTTTAGTGTTTTCCTCCCCTCCTTGGTGGCTGCTGGTGCCTTCCAGGTGGTGTGGGCTCCAAATTTAAACTTCTGTATGAGAGGAGTGTAGAAAGGCAGTTTGCAGTGAGGCTGCAGAAGTAAAGCTCTTTTTTGTCTGCTGGGTTTTTTTCTTGGCATTTTGGTATTTTTTGTTGTTGTTGTTGTTGTTTATTTTTTGATTCTTTCTGTAAATAAATGCACTTTTTTGAGCACTACTCCTGCTTTATGTCCTGCCTGATTGTAAAGTGCAGTTATAACATTACAGGGATATTGGCCAATTTACCAGGATGCTTGAACACAAATTGGGCCATGTTTGGCCACCATGTCACTATTTGAAAAAAATACAGCAGAATAATGTTGACAAAAATCCATCCATTCCTGCACTTTTTGCACCTGTAGAATTGTCAAGTCTATATATATGTAAACAATGGTGCGTTAATGCTGGCATTTTAACCCTAAAAGACATGGTACAATGGTGATTTAACAACTTTTTCCCAACCATTAATGTTTCAACTGTTTTTAAACATTAACTTAACGTTGACTTTTGACTTTTGACTCTCAAACAAAAATAACCAATCTGACCACAAATTAACAATGAATTAACATTTTCTTCCTGGGATATAACACCGAAAGCCGTATAGGCCTGATAAATTTAAATTTCAGAAGCATTGGGCAGTTTTTTTCTTTTTTTTTGCACCAGATGTTTGTTACATGTAACACAACTATGTTCATCCAATATTCTTTTACATGTATGGGAAAAAGGAAATTACTATTTTCCTCTCAATTAATGCTTTTTTCTTAGGCTCAGAGATCAGTGTATAGTGGCTGGACATGACCTCGAACTGGAGATCATTTTGTTTATGTAAATAAATAATGAATAGACAAAAAGATCTCACAACAACAAAACCATCAACTTTTGATCTAACATCAACTTCCATCCAAAAATCTTTGGGGTTTGATGAAGGAAGGTTTTCACATTGTGGTGGCAACATAGAAAAAATGAGGGCATTTTGGTAAGAACATCTGGATAAACTATTGGCCTTTTGATATGCGCCATATGACAACAGCTTTTTATTTGTAGATTTTATTGCATGGATGTAGTTTCAGTTTAATCATCAGTGTGCTCTTAAATGTCTTCATTCCTCTGAATTGACTCATTAGGTTGGTAAGTGGTTATTAAAATCTCTCAGGGCATGGTATTTTCTCCTGCTACTTTCCTTATATCCGTATTGGCACGCCACAGCGGGCATCTGGTATGTGTCTGTGACGACTTTCACTGCATTTTTGTGCAACAAATGAAAAGTGAGCCAGTTAAACACTAGCACAAAGTGTCTATTGTAAGTAGAAGCATGTGCAGATTTATGACATATGAACATGTCATTGTCGATAAGTGCTGAGTAAACTATGGTCTAAGCAAAATGGGCTACAACTAGTCAGCCATTAGAAAACGTTCTTCTCAGAAAGTTGCCAAAGTGCCATTGGACTCATAAACCTTCCATTTTGAATCTGCTTTAGACACATTTTATACCTGAAACGTTAAGAAGTGAAGGCAGTAAATGGGAAATGTGTGGAGAAAAAATGCAGAAATGAGCGTGACCATTGTTGGAGATGTGGTGAACATCAAGAAAGAGGGGGTTTAACAGAGGAGGTGGGCTGGGTCTTTGTGGGTAAGAGAAATTTGGCATGTCCTATGGAAACAGCTCCGGAGCCAGCGCGCTCATTCTACTGTAAACACATACACACATCTCGCCTATTGTACAGACAGAGCGCAGACATCAGTGGCCGTCATTCAAACTGCATTTTAAGGGCTATTTAAAGTCATTCCAATAAAAACCACAACCCCTATAATATGCTGTTCAGGGGTAGACAGGGGAGAGAGAGTTTTGTTATGGGCACGCAAGGGATAGTAGGAAAGGGGTAAATAACATTGTCTGGATTTTGATTCTTCTCTCATTACCTTTGTAAGCATCTGGTAAAGTGATTTAATAATAATAATAATAATGATGTTTTAGTCTTATATAGTGCTTTTCCAGATGTTCGTGCATTGTTTATGCATTCCACACTTTGGCCACAGCTGCCCTGGTGTAGACTGGCGGAAGCGAGGCCGCCTATCTGCCATCAGCCCCTCCAACACAGCAATCACTTGCTTAAACAATGTAATCATATTAGACCATGTGGGTGAAGTAGACACAATGACAGTTTGCTCTAGAGCCACTGCTTCCCTACCTGGTACGGCCACATTTACTCGTCGTAAAACACTAAATAGATGCATGTTTCTGCTGGCTTTTATTCATCAGTATCACTTCCCTCCACTGCCTCTCTGATATTTCCCACAGGTATAGTTATGAGAGGTGCCCACTTTCTGACCCCAAGTTGGCAGTGTGTAGCTGGGAAATATTTCAGCTATGTATGGTGCTGTGCAGCCGCTTCACTCGAGGTTTGGAGTATTTATTTACCTTGGTGTGTAAGCCACAACTGATCCTATTGTGTTCCGGACATCTCCACACCAGCAGAGACCACCACACATTTACAGACAATATGACGGGCCAGTCCCCAGGGTAACAGGATAATGAATGAGTTTATCTATCTACATCACCACCTCAAATCTTCATCCAAACCCAACAACTGCATTACATTCCGTAGAGTGTTTTTTTGGCATCATGTCTATTTTCTCTTTTCTCAGCTAAGGGGCTGTGAAACACAGTCTAAACACAGTCACTCATACCGCAAAATCCTGGGGTGAGCTTCCAGTGCTCAGCAAGGGTGAACATCGAGCGCACTAATAACCACTGTTTCTAGACTAATGGGCATTTATAGACTCCTGCTTTTAATGGAAGCCTTACTAAACATATCTGTAATGAATCAAGGGGCTGTTCTGTCTTTTTTTCCTCCTCCTGGTTGAATGAGAGTTAAGTGCTGTGTTTTGTATTCATTAAGAAAGTAGGTAATTATATATGTATTTTTTCAATATTTTTTCAAGAATCACAATAACCATAATCAGAAGATAAACATGTTGCTCAATTTATTTGCTGAGATAAATGTACCCATGAGAAAGGACTGTGAAATTAATTAAGGGCAGAACTATAAAGTTTTAAGCTTATTTGAAAGATAACTACAGAAGTGAATAGTTTTTATTTTTAATTGTCTATTTTTGCAGCATATTGAGATTGTATTTTAATGGTATTTGATATTGATAATTCAGTATACTGGCCACCTCTATGGAAAAGTGTTTGTTAATGGTACCATAATTGCCTATAAACTTGGTCATGAGTCTCACAGATTCACAATATTCATTGTCAAACATATCAAAAATGTGTTTTACCAGTATCTAATCCAAAGTAAACCAATCATATATCTGCCATGTTAACAGCTTTAAATCTGTCACTACACAAACAAAGATATCACTGACTGAGTGAAAGTATTAAAGTAAAAGTATAAATAACCCATGTGCAATAAAAGGTTATCATTTAGATTTTGAATTGAACATTGGGCGTGGTCATGCCGATCTTTCAACAAAATGTCAATTCTTTGAAAAAAAATCTATATTTTACAAACATTGTCGGATTTGAATGGACCCAATGGAGCGCGAGTGCAGAGTTGCGAGCTGGACGTAATGATATGCTACTTAAGGCTCTAATAAGATGGCTCTCTAGCGCCTCCTTCATATTTCATTTTTTCAAATTCATAAAAGCAAATCTGTTTGTCGTGGAGGTGTGAAAATATTTATACTGAGAGCGTTTGTACTGGGGAACAATGTCACCAAGTTACACAATTCTAGCATTTATCGTTGGAGCGTAAAAAATAAGATTAAAACTTTTTTTTTTCTTCTAATAAATAGCAGTTTATGCCCTAAATGTGCACAAAAACTGAAAATGAAAATTGGCACAAAATTAGAGCCGCTCAAATTTAAGTTATTTAAACTAAATCTTTAAAAATGGCTCTCCAGCGCCCCCTACAAATTTAAGAGTCAAATAAAATTAGTTTTTCCTAAACTTATGAAATTTGGTACACACATCCATTATGTGATTCTGAACAAAAAAGCCAATGAAGACCACACCCGATCCCCACCCACATTTGCATAGCCACGCCTCAAAAAAGTGAATGGGAAGTGAAAAATGTAGTTTGTTGTAACCCAATGAAATTTGGTACACCCATTGTGTATGTCAACCTCAGCAAAAAAGTCTCTTGGGACCACACCTTATCTTCAATGGGAAGCCGGCAATTAAACAAAAAATATCTAGAATTTAGAATTTCATATCACACCAGGGGAGATATGCAGCCCTCCCACTGAAGCGTGCCCTTGCGCAGTCGCAAAGTTTGCGAAGGCCCTTCATCGCTGCTTGCAGTTTTTATTACATCTGAAATTGGACATTGTTTCTACTTGCCTCAAACACCAATGGACAGAACATGTCTAAAGCTTTTGATTTGCAATCCTCTCACATTTTGGAATTGTACTGAAAAAACATACGCAAATGAGTGCTCCGGTGTCTCCAAACCTATGTAAACACACTGGCTTCCAAACTCCACAGCGCCGTGCTAAAGAGACATGTCAGACAGGCTTGGAGTTAGGGCTTTCTCCACAGAGGATGAGTGATCTGAGAGGAAGGAGAGGTTTGTGGCCAATTTACATATGCACAAATACAAGGTCACTGTGGGGTCAGTGGTAAGCTGCCAATGGACCGTTCCAAAGTCTGTAAGCCAATCACATCTCATGTCATGCGTTTTACCTCTGTTAAAAGTGCATTTAGATTGATTCCTAATGCCTACATCCATTCATCTGCAAAGCTCATTCATTCTCTACCCTGCTTCCCATAATTTTCTATACCATGTTATTGCTTATGTAAAAAACAATGGCATTAGTCTTCCATCTGGTTGTAGTTTGCATCCCGTGCCAGTTCGAATGGGAGTTATACACAGACCTCCGAAGGGCTTAAAACAACACCAGCTCACACTCAAGGAGACTAGTTGCATATTTCCAGCTACTGTAGCAACAATAATAAACACACATGTTTTCTAGTTTCCCCGTTTTACTTACTCAGCCCAAGTGTGAGAATGAAAAGGATAAACGTTTGAAAAAGCTACGTCTCTATATTTGTCTTGAAAATTCATTATAATGGCCTATTGTATGAAAAAGACATGCTTTAGGAGAGTGACATGAAGGTAACCCATGGCAAGTGCTGTGGAGGAATGTCCCAGGCCGCTTCAATGGAGTTCGTCTCTCCGCACCTGTGGAACTAATAGTGAGCCAGTGAATTCAGATCTGCTATGAAAATATTTGGAGGAATGAGAGAAGGAAAGAAGGGGGCGTGGATGGGCCAGGAGGTTCATACCTAAAGACAGGCGTGTAGTTTGGCTACAGCTTAGGATTTCCATTAAGCGGCAGGTTTGAGAAACAAGATAATTGGTCTAGCAGAGGCTTCAGGCTGGAGTCCCTCTCCCCCTCGTGCTGTTTCTCAGAGATGGGTCTGTTAGCTGCATACTCCATTATATTAAAGGGAGTCTACACCAGCAATGCTCTCGCAAACTGCACTTTAATGGAGATTTCTGTTTAAAAGGATCGTTATTTGACTGGTTAAATATTATTTGGGCTTTTTAAAATGATTATTTATTAATGTTTGTAAAATATTATTTATGAATGTATTTACTCAACCAAGAACATTTCTAGTGTAAGCCACATTCCTTAAGATATAATGCCATTTTATACAAGAATGACTTTTCCTGGAGTCTTGGGATGTAAAATTAAAATTCCCCTAAAGTGCGCAACTAAACTAAGGTTGACAAGCCATCCGTGATTAAGTTGGTGAATATTGGGTTTCTGTACATAACACACTGTGGTTAGTGTACCATGTTTGTAGAAAATATGTACATGGAGACTCAAAGTTTACATTAAGTGAATAAGAATTGATAGTGTTTGTTCCTCACTGACAGAAGTTTATGTATTATGTATTACAAGTTTAATCGAAAAACAATGAAAAGCCTGATGTGATTACAAAACCTACCAATACAAATATTCTTGTTCTAAACCTTTGGAAGGAAGTTGTTATTACTGGGTACCTCACCTGAAATGCCTTTAAACACTGGGAGAAGTCTAAATAGTGTGACATCACTTGGCTGCGTGTAGATTCAATGGGCTGTTAAAGCTGCAGAGGTGTGGTTTACGGACCTAAAGGTAATTTAAAAAAAGGTCACTGCCTCCTTACCATCCAGAGTTTATAGATATTAAGGAGTTAGTTATTAAGATACTTGGAGACAATCTTTGGCTATTCCATGCACTGTAGTTGAGCCAATCACCTTATGCTATAGATAGATTATCAACCATTTAATTTTTGGACAGTAACAGAGACACATTTAAGGCATTTTTCACACACAATATTGATATGACTATCTCTCTTTTTTCCCTTTTTTGCATGTCAATTGCCCACATACAATAATGCATCAAGATTAACTTTTCAAGCAGTCAATGTTTATTTAGTAACTCTAAAGTGGTCTATAAGGAGCAGCCCATGTTTCCGTTTGGATTTTTCAATGGTTGGGCTCAGCCTGTCTCCATCCTCCCCCTCGGCCCTGCGCTGTCCAAGGATGTGTCTCATTTTCATGTCTGTGGTGTAAGTTTTATTCCAGTCTGACTCTCACAGTCCTCCCACCAATCCTCCCATCCCCACAGCTGCCAAGCTCAGACAAAGACGCTGCTTCAGCCCTGCTTTGGTCCTGTGATTATCCCAGCAAGGGCCCATCTACAAACTTAAATGTAATATCAAAATGGTCATTGTGAAGATATATGCTATCAGAATATTCAAAATTAAAACTCAAATAAAAGCAGCAAAATAGAACGATGTGTCAACTTTGAAAAAGGGCACATGATTTTTCTACACTTTAGTGTTTTTTGAGTAATGCTTCAAAGATATTTACAGGCACGCATGTTTTAGCACATTTCTAATGGACTGCAAAAATATACTCTGATATGGTTATCACTCTGAGGTAGTGGTATTGGATTGGATTGTGAGAAGACAACGTCTCCTAGAAGCACTGTGCAGCATCTGAGTTCTGCTGCCGTTTTTTTAACGGAAATCTTTCAATTACTAATAATTGTGTTGTCCAAATTATTTGCATGTTTATATGAGCAGTATTTATACATGACATGCATCAACTCAACAATATTTAGCAAATATTTTGGGTCAGTGGTCAGGGTATTGTCCCAGAAGACCTTTAATATTAACATCTTTCCACTATATATTTTTATCATTACACCTTTTACAATTTTAAATTGATTCAGATCAAACAATGTTTTTGCCTCCTTAGGTTCTATTGAACATCTTTTGTACAGATAACATCTGAAGTTTGCGGTATTCTTAACATATTTTCATTCACAAATAGACACAAACACTCTTTGTTATACTTTCTTTGGAACACACCAGACTCATTCGCAGCCTATTAACTGAACAGTTGTCATGATTATTTGTGTTTATTACGGTAACACAATTGTAATTAACTGCTATTTTCCTGCGGACAATTTTCTTTAACTAGCCCCATGAAGACGCAAGTATGAACCAAACCCAAATGTGTTATTATGGGAAGTTGTTGACAAGAAGAATAATTTCCCCAAATCTATTTAGCGGAGTTATTTGTGAACCAGGGAGTATGACACATCTTGTTAAACCTGGATTTATCCTCCATCCCACCTAGCGCAATGTGCGGCCGATCTTCAGCTTGTCTTGTATCTTAAAAACAGACGCAATTGCTGACGGCGAGTTGGCTCAGCAAACCACATTCATCTCATTAAATAAATGTGCTGTACCATTTGTTTTGTCTTCATCTCCCAACATAGTGTGATAATTGAAACAAATTGTGATGCTCTTGGCCAACACTCTTCTGTCTGACATTTAAAAATATGTCTGGAACAAAAAGGAAACACAGACACAAGCGTAGTCAATTAGGCTCAGTTTAAATGAGGTAAAGCTTAAGTAATAACAACATATGAAACTGGTCTGTTCTCTAGTTTGCATACAGTACATACAGCTATTGAAGTTAAAAATGTATATATATATATATATATATATATATATATATATATATATATATATATATATATATATATATATATATATATATATATATATATATATATATATTCTAAACATTGTACCAAAACATATATCTTTGGCTGATTCAAACTAGTGTGACATGATTGAAAATGCCTTTTTAAAAAACATAAATGAAAAGGTTTTTGTTTTGAATGCTTGATTTCCAAGATTGGTTCTGGAAAAGCACAATTAATGCTTAAGTCATTTTGGGACTTGGGTGCACGGTGGCAGAGCGGTTAAATCTCTTGCTTCCCAATAAGGAGTTTAATTCCCAGGGCCAGACCAACATCACTCTGGGTGGAGTCTGCATGTCCCTCCCATGTTACCCTGGGTTC
This sequence comes from Rhinogobius similis, assembly GCA_019453435.1. Classification (NCBI taxonomy): domain Eukaryota; kingdom Metazoa; phylum Chordata; class Actinopteri; order Gobiiformes; family Gobiidae; genus Rhinogobius; species Rhinogobius similis. The sequence goes on from CM033635.1 coordinate 20,826,326, forward strand.
TCTCTGGGTTCTCTCTGGGTTCTCTCTGGGTTCTCTCTGGGTTCTCTGGCGTCCTTCCACCATCCAAACATATGCATGTATTTGGTCAATTGGTGACTCTAAATTGCCCTTGTGAATGAAGAGTGAATGGCTGTCTGTCCATGTCTCTGTGATGAGCTGGCCCCTGTCAGGGTGTACCGTGCCTAAGGCTCAAAGTCACTTGAATAGCTCCAGTCACCCACGACCCCTAACGGAAACAAGTGGTAGGAGATGAATGAATACATACAGTGGACTTCAAAAAATCAATCTGTAACAATCAAGAAATACGGCTCAATTTGAATTGATTTATCACCCTGATTGCAAATAGCACATCTCGGCCATCAAACTTGTGAAAGTGTTCTTGACATGGTAAGGGATAGTTTGCATAAATTATGATAAATTAATTGTAATTGTCTTTTTAAAAAAAACATCAACAAACAAACATGGTTCATGTGTACACAAATTTGACAGGTGCTGCTCTCTTGTGGATCACAGAGGTCTACTCACTGACCATATACTTTTTTAATACTCTTCTGTGTTACCTACCTAGGGACAACAGTTGGCAACTTTGCTATAATTTGGCATATTAACACTGTTACTACACAGTGTACATATGTATTTACACTGTAACTGTTACAGATGTTCATTAATATGCACTGTCCCTATCATGTAAATAAATACAAAATTAAATACCTACCACAACTACCAGTCTAAAGTCCATGTCCCATTGTTGACTGTGTGTTTGCAAAGTAACTTCATGCAAAGCATTTTCCTTCACCAGTTTTGTACCTTGACAATTCAAAAGTACAAAGTAGTTCATATATGAAGACTTGAATTGAAGATTCCTTACAAATGTGTGTTTGAGTCTTGAATAGTGTCATAATTTTGCTTGTCATATTATTGTCAGTGGGCCTTGATTTTTCCTTAGTGCCACACACTCTGCTCAGAGCTTCCTTAAGGTGTGAGTGTGAGCCTTGAACTGCTTGGGTCCTCTTACACAGAGCGCACTCTTAGCCACAAGCCCATAAAGAGCTGCATTGATCCAAATGGGTGGGGTGGGCTTCAGACAGTCCTGTGCTGGTGGTCTGGTTAGTGTATGTATGTGTGTGCAAGTGTTTTGTGTTTTAGAACTGGAGCCTGACCCACCCACAGTTTAACACTAGTGTTGCTCTCTAGCCATTCAAAACCTGAAACTATGGCCCAAAGGTTAAAGAGGCTACTTTTTAATTTTAAGTATTCATCGCTGCTGTGTTTAGGCTTTTTCACTTCTAAACACTATAATAACTTCATGACAATTATTTTATTTTAAACAATAAGAATGCTTGCCACGACATAAAGCACACATGTTTTTACATATGGTAAATGTATGATATAATGTTTAATTCTATACAAAAATAGCTATAAATCATGACTTGCAAGACTGGTCCATTGTATGCTTTTTGGTCATCTGCCTTGTTGCTTCTGCCAGAAGCCCATTCAGATGGAGCCCAGTCAGTCTCTAGTCCAGTAGCCTGGAGCATAGAGGCATTTCATCTGCTTCAGGGGGATTTGACCAAGATTTCCTGCTCCTTATTAAATTATAATCTCTTTTCTCCCTCTCCTTCCCTTTCCTTTTGTTCAGGACTGAAAAATATCAGCTTCCTTTTCTGTTTTGCTGCCAGCCACGGCGTGTCTTGTTGTGCACACTGGAGTGATGCTGGCTGTGCTAGAGATTTTGCGATGATTGGCGGGTTATGGATTTGAAGTGGGTCAACAGGGAGATCAAATGCTTGAGCATAGTGTGTTTACAGTGCAGCCTTTTATTCCTTGTCTACTCCTCAGCTTTCTGACTTAAGTAATAACTGTGTATGCCCATCACAGCTCTATTTGGAATTGTCACTTTCCATTCTATGGAAAGCCCAAAAACAAACATGTGACGTGCCAATTTAGGCTTCCAAAGCTTACTGCAACCACTCAAAAATAACTTGTTTTAAACTGTGTTGCTATTGATCAATAGCAAGTTTGGTTTTGATTTGAATTTTCTTATTTAAATTTTTTTTATGTCTTTCACTATTAAGGTTTGTGAACATAGGCAAGGCAGACTACATAAATAAACCCCAGCGTCATAACAGATTATTGCTTTCCACTCCACTCCACTGCCATTTTAACACCAAGAACATTTAAATTTATTCCTCTAAACAACATATCTTGGTACATAATTTGCTGCAGACCTGTCACAATTTGACTAAAATGGACCAAGAAGGTCTGAAGTGTAGCTTTTTTGAGTAATGATTTTCCTTTTCAATGTGAAAAGATTTTTGTTGAGCCATATCTTCTAACATTCCAAACTATGTAACAGTATTCAATATTGTATTTAATAATGCAATGTCCTCAAACACCCAGTGTGCAAGCTGGTATGTAACATGTTTTTATTTATTATTTATTATTACAATATTGTTCATGTAGCAAAGCTGTCTGACACTGCCCTCTGCGGGAATTGCACTTTGTACACACAGTTTACTCACAATTTGTTTACCCAAACACCCAGATATGATTAATGAACAGTGTATAATGCAGACTTTAAAATCACAAAGTTTTTACTACAGTTTTTACTATTTAACTTTTTACTACAATTTCAGATTGTGTTTCAGACTCTGGCAGGAAACAATGGAATATTTGATGGTGTGCGATTACCCAGGGTTATTTTTGCACTCCAAAACATTCCTTACTTTGAGAGCAGTACCCCCTCATCAACATAACTCAGGAAATCTAAAGCAGGTTGCCCCAGTGATATTGAAGGATGGGTCAAATGCAGAAAACAAGTTTCCCTGGGGAACAATAAACTGTCCCTTAACCTTAAAAGACATGCTCCTGTACTGTACTCACAAGAAATGTATTGTTGCTCTCATGCCTTTGTTACTTTGTTGTTCTCTCTATTAAGATAACATACATTTTTCAAGTCTCTTATTTTATAGTTAATTATAAAGGAGGTTGTGTGTCTAATCCTTGATCTGTGTAGTCTATGTTTATAAGCAGAGACAGCCCCTGAGACCAAGGGCTACTTCTGGAACTGTTGATCAAATCACAAACGACACCGGGTTATGTTTTGTACACCAAATTTGATCTTCTTTCAAGTTCACACTTCTGAGTCATAAAAAACAAAACCAACCTTTCTCCTTGTCCCAACAGCTCAACGGAGCAATCTATGTATTTGACCTCTGCTTTTGTAACAAATGATCAAATGTAGTTGGTATGACCATGCCATGGACTGTATAAGCAGACAATGTGTGCTGTAATTATGCATTACTTTTTGGGCAACTGTTGTGAGTTTCTATTCTGTGTTATGTAGCTTTAGTACTTACTGTAGCCCAAGACACGTTCCCTTTTAGGGACAATAAAGTTTACCTTACGGTATTTGAATATAACAATGAAACCTTGTGTCAGTTTAGTTGCTGTCTGGCTAAAACCCACTGGCAAGGCAAGGCAGGTTTATTTGTAGAGCACAATTTGTACACAAGGCAATTCAAAGTGCTTTGCATAACAGGAAAGAAATTGCATTAAAATCACAAAACATGTGAAGACATACAAAATCATTATAAAAAAATACTTTTAAAGAGAAGAATGCAAATAAAATATTGTAGATGTATTCACAGCAAAATTGAGCTGTTTTAGTCTGGATTTGAACATTGTCAGAGTGGAGGCCTGTCTCACATCTTTAGGAAGCCTGTTCCAGTTTGTAGCTGCATAAAACTGAAATGCTGATTCCCCATGTTTAGGGCTGCTTGAGTATGGAGTCGCTGGTGACATCTGCTGGAATTACCAGAGAGCCTGAATCATAACACACAGCCATGTATACACATGTGTAGCACAATACCGGAGGTGTCAGGCTTGAACAGATCTGATGAACTGTGGACCAGCCCTTTGTTATGGAAATGTGATTGACCCTGAGGCCTCGAGAATATGCTGTTGAAACATTTAGGCCTGTCCAAATCATAATTAATTACACTTTTAATTTTGTTTACACCCCACTCAGAGGGGATTGGATGTTTTCTGACTACCTGTTAGTCACCTGCTCTTCATAATTGATCATCCTTAAATCCTTGAAGACCACTTTTATTTTTTTTTATTTTTTTCCAATTCTGAGCCTTTGTGAAGTGTTTTCCCCCATTCTGGAAATATTGAAATTCTTAACCTTAAATAGAAACCTTTAATTTAAACAACCTTCCCTCCCTGGCTTAATCTGCCTACTTGAAATAAATTAGACAGATATCCAATAATTTGTTACAGTGTATATGTAAGTTTACACACATTATCTGGTTTCTGGAGTTAACATATTATTTAAATGTCATCTAAACCGTTACACCTGGTATGAGCAATCTGATTTCTTTCTTATTGTCATAACATGCACAGCATTGCAAAGTGTGAACAAAGAAAATAAAAGGGCAAACTAATGTGGCAAAAAAACCAAAAACAATTTAAGAGAAAATGTTAAAGATTTAATTAATTACCATGTGTCAGATTTTTCGCGTGCATGAAAACACCAAAATATCATCATATCATCGTACTGGGTTATTGGATTGTTCTCGTTCTGATTTTTACTGTCCATATAAATGCACACTGTCCATAAGAAAACCTATATTTTATGAAACTACCTATTTGAATCAAAACATATGTTCTGTTGTTCGAGTTTCAATGTGCTCTTTGTGTAATGGTGTTGGTGGTAATTGTGCTGGATGTAGTAAAAGGATCCTGTTTGGAGACAGCAGCCTGTGCTACTGTCTGTACAGTATGTACTTGTATAGGCAGGGATGGCATGTACAGTAGAGATTTGGCACGTGGGTGTTCTGTGTGCGTGAGTCTGTAGTTTTGCTCTCACAGTGGCTCATGGACGCCAGCCGGAGAGGATTGCATGAGATTTTTAAACAATGTCTGCGGAGCTTTTCAGGGAAAATATTTGATAAACAGATTGTGGAAGTCTGTGAAATGCCTGGCCTGGTCTGATCTCCATTAAAGCACAGCTGCTGTTTGGAAGTATGTTTCCTCAGCTTCTGCACACAGTGTGACCCTGACCCAAGTGGGTATCCAGAGATGACTTAGATTACGCCATTTTCAAAGCTGGCCTGTAGCAGAAAAGCCTCACTAAAAGTCACCCAGCCAGATCCAAACAGTTTCTCTTGATTTATCACTGTCCAAGAAATAATGTGATAATATTTGATACAATATAGACTGACATCACACAACACATTATACAATATGTACAATTTATTGTGACTATACTTCTTTTTGCATAGTTACAAACATTTTGTGTAGCTGGAACTGACTGTAGTGTCAGTTAACTAATAAATGCAAATTGCAGGAAAGGGGCCCTCCAAACTGTGAGCATGCTGATACACACCTGTGAAGCTTTAAAGGTTTTAACTGACTTTGAAATGGGACTGACATAAGATAATCAATTAATTAAACAATTATTGAAATAATCATCCAAAATATGCCATGTGCTGAAAGATGAAATTTTATGCTTCAGACAAACCAGCAAATAAATGAAAATGACACGAGAAATGTATGAATATGTGTCTTTGATGAAAAACCTATTTTGTCTTTAAGTTTACTCCATTACAACCCAGCTCTGCTTGGGACAAGGGGAGGTAACAAAAAACAAAGATGTACAAATGAATGTGAATTACAGGCGCTGCGACTGCAGCCCCAAACACACATAAAATAGCATACTGGCCACACAGACCAGCAGCCCTAAACCGGTGTGGAGCCACTCCTTAAATAGTGGGAGGCACTGCAGGTGGACATTGGCAATCCAATCAGAGGGCCAGGAAGCAGCAGCCAACCACGTTCAGCTTGAGCAGGCCGCCAATCCCACACGGGAACTTGCACAGAAAAACACAAAACAATGGGAGAGAAACTGCAGGCCAAGGGCCGTAGCACCCTCCCCCTTAAATTACAATGTTTGTAATACTCAAATAGTTTTTTATTATTAAAAAAACTACACTATTATTACTAACTAAACTAAACTAAACGAACTATTACAAGGCACCGGTGATTGAAAGGTGGAACGTAGGTCACAGATATAACAGAGCCTGAGCTGGTATTAGGCCGACCAGGATTCCAGTGCCATTTTTCCCATACGCTCAACCCCCTTTAGGACCGGCCAGGCTCACTCAAGGCCGAGCCCAATCGCTGGAGCTGGGCAACCTGGGAAGCAGGAGGCGTTTTGGACAAGGAGGCCAAACCGGGTGATCAGGCCGTTTAGCCCCCACATACGCAGCACCCTGCAAAAACAAGACAACATGCCACAGGCCTCTAACAAAACCACTTCCCACCACCGAATCAGCACAACAGCGCAAAATTTAGATAAGCCAATTAAAATGTACCAATGCAAACCTATTCAAATTACAGCTTTAGGATAGAGTGTTATGATCCCGGACGAGACCCCAGTTGGCTCCTGAACAGGGACCTGAACCCTGGACCCACAGAGGGTCATAGCATACTCCATCACGATTCTCAAGTGGCATTACTTAAACTTCATAAATCAATCAAATCTAATTTCGTAGGCCTTTCTCAGTCTAAATCACTAATAGATTAATTGATAGAATAATAACTAGAATAATAGATAAGCAGGCATTAAAACATGCATTTTGGTCTGATTACTCCTGATCTGAATGGTCGTCATAGATTACATCTTATCTTACATTTTATAGGTAATGCCATAAGTCATTTAAGCAGAAGTGTCTTCTCTTGTCTGTGTTTCCAGTTGTGCGAGACTTTTGAAAGGCTGCCAGGCTGGTGACAATGCTGTTTATCCATCTGTGTGTACTTCTGATGCTGTGGGGCTGTGCTCATGCAGGGGGCTATCCACCTATACCCCACATGAAGTACATGCAGCCCATGATGAAAGGACCTATAGGACCTCCATTTCGAGAGGGAAAAGGACACTATGTTGGTGAGTATGTTTAAGTATTGTAGTAGCTTTACTTCATTTTTGGCTGATGGTGAAAACCTCTATAATGCATACACTTAGAGGTTTTCAAATTTAAGCTTTTCTGAAGGTAGAAGACATAAATGCAATGCATTTACTTCCCTCTGCTGGTTATTTCAGGTTAGTGCAGCATGACGCACTAAGCCTATAATCTTATAATCAATATTTTTGAAAAATATGTTTAGATGTTTAATGAATGTCAAGCATACAAGGAACTGTACTGGTTTATGAACATTTCTGTGTATATGCTAATATGAGTATTTTATTACAGGAGTGTTTGAAACCTACTGTACCTTTTGTGTATATACTCAAAGTATATTTTGAGTATATTTTAGTAACTCCTAATTTTTATGCATGCCTTATTTTGCCTTAATTTATATTTTGCCATTATTATTATTATTCACTGTTTCATGTTGCACCATATTGCCAAAGCAAATTCCTAGTTTGTGAATTTTGTCCACTGACAATGGCAATAAATCTTTTTCTGATTCTGAAAATAAATACATAAATAAATAAATGAATAAATAGATAAACAAGAATTCAGCCTTACTTATGCATGTAACACTTAAAAGTAAATGAACAAACAAAGAAACATTTAATCGACATAAAAATGTGTCCTGCACTTGCCTCACAGCAAGAAGACTCCGGCGTCCATCTGTGTTTTTCTTTGTGGCGTTCACCATTTCTGGGTGGCTTTCCTCTGAGCACTCTGGTTTTCTTGCTTGACATGCTACGTATAATCATTTGCATCATATAGTCATTTACACTTTTTACATATTGCTACAAAAACTACACTAAACACTCCACACTCCAAATTCACAATCGCATTTATAATATTCCTTCACAGTGATATGAAATAAATGACATATTTTACACTCATAATCACATATATATATTATACATTTATATTACACATTACTATTAATATGTGTGTGTAACTGTTTTTCTATTTTCACTGTCATCAATATCATAGCTAATATTGTCATTTGTCATTGCAATTTTGATCTGTCTACGTACATTATATTACGAGTATAATGTTTATGTTATCACTCTGTACACAGTATGTTAAACAAGTTTGTGCAGTTTGTAAATGAATATTTGTTGCAATGTTACATGCACAATACAGGTGATACATTCATTCATTAATTATGAGATCACTTTTTTCACCCTAGGTACTACCTAAACCTAAACACTGAGATTTCCTAATTAGATAACTGTGTGATCATTTAATTAATTTTTATTCTATTATACCTACCTATGTTGAACTTGGTCATTCCTAAAATATAGAATAAGTGTCAGCATAACAGCATAAAACAAAATCAGCTATTAACTTATCTATTATTTAGACAAATCAGGTCATGTTTAATTGAATGTATAAAGCTCAACGGTCCTTAGACCCTTAGGTTCCAGAGGTAAATTTATCCGTTCCATTTTCCCATAGACTTTTTAAAAAAATATATAAAATTCAACTAATAAGAGTTTAAAGGCATGATGGGATAACCAGCTATTTTATAACTAATGTCCATGACGTGGTGGTTTTCAGTCCAAAAAACACATTTTACACCTTAAAATTTGACAAACTGTACTTAAAATGTGACTTAGTGGTTTAAACTGTTTCAGAAACATATTTTAAATACAATTATAGATCCTGTGTTACCACACACCTGCAGACATTCAAACCTTTAATGTTTTGTTTTTTCCCAAAAGTGTGAAGGAAAAATGTATGGGAAATTTATTTCCGGAACCTTATAGTGGGTAACCAGTAATGTGTGCAAAATCCATACACATTTGACTACTGGATCAGTTAGCCCTGCTAACCAATAACCAATCATCAAACCTCACAACCAACTCATTGAAACATACTTAACTAGTGTAGCATTCGTCAAATTCAAAATTCTAATTCAGTTCAGTTGAGGAGTTTGTAAATTGACTTATCTCTGTTTAATTTGTGCTTTTTGATCAGCACAGTGCCCCCCCTGCATACAGTTCTGGATGTTTATGACATACAAGAAGTAAAGGTATAATATGTTGCACCAATAGTACACAGCTTGTTTCTGGACTATGGGGGAACATTCATCTACAAATAGGAAACGCTGACATAGCGTTAATACGATGTTTTTACTATAGTCTTTACAGTATTTTGGAAAATCTAATGATGGCACTATTTTTTTCAGACATGCCACCCATGATAGAAGTTAAGGGGGAGCCAGGCCCTCAAGGAAAGCCAGGACCAAGAGGTCCACCTGGACCTCCAGGACTGACAGGAAAGCCTGGGCTTGGGAAACCTGGAGTCAATGGACCTCCTGGCCCTCCAGGCCCTCCTGGGTTTCCAGGGATTGGAAAGCCTGGACTCCCTGGTCTACCTGGAAAACTTGGACCAAAGGGGTTAGCAGGGGACAAGGGTGAAGTTGGTCCCCGTGGTGAACCAGGTCCTCGAGGTCAACAAGGACAACCTGGTCTACCTGGTCCTGCTGGCCTTTCACTAAATGGTAAACCTGGACTTCCAGGTACCAGAGGCCCTCCTGGAGCAAGAGGTGAACCAGGACTTAAGGGAACTAATGGCCTGCCAGGTGATCGTGGACTTAAAGGTGAAGATGGAATAGGGAAACCAGGATCTCCAGGAATAAGAGGGCCCCCAGGACTTAAAGGCAACATTGGACCGCCTGGGCTCACAGGCATTGGAAAACCTGGGCCAAAGGGTTTACCTGGGTCACCGGGTGCTAAAGGTGATCAAGGACTGCCTGGAGATCAAGGAGAACCAGGAGAGGCTGGGGCTCCAGGTCCTCAAGGGCTACCTGGGCCAGGGGGTTTGGGAAAACCTGGAATTGATGGTTTACCAGGGCTGCCAGGTCCTGTTGGCCCTAAAGGAGAGCCAGGTCTTAGGGGAGTTCCTGGATTCCCAGGGACTCCTGGCTTTGGAAAACCAGGCCTAAGTGGGCAGAAAGGAGACAAGGGACATAATGGATTGCCTGGTCTCCAAGGTGACAAAGGTGAGCCAGGAATGATTGGACCATCTGGAGAACCTGGCCTTGATGGACAACCAGGACCACCAGGTCTACAAGGTCCAATGGGACTTCCTGGAAAACATGGCCTACCAGGGCAAAAGGGGGAACTTGGTCCTCAGGGTCCTCCTGGACTACCTGGCCTCAGAGGTGAACAAGGAAACAGTGGGCTCCCAGGAAAGCCTGGCATTCCTGGGGAGAAAGGTCACCCTGGTTTCAGTGGCCCAATAGGAAAACCTGGACCTAAAGGTGAGCCGGGACATATTGGTTTAACAGGAAATCCAGGTCCATCAGGTATTCCAGGACCTAAAGGGGAAGCCGGATTCATGGGCACTCCAGGTCCTAGAGGCCAGTCAGGAATACCTGGTCTTCAAGGGCCCATGGGTCCTATGGGGCCACAGGGTGCACCTGGACTCAAGGGTGAACCTGGACTTCCAGGACCTGAAGGAATTGGTAAAGTTGGTGAGAAGGGACCTATTGGTCCACAGGGTCCACCGGGAAAACCTGGTCCTGCAGGCCTAAATGGTAACCCAGGGCCTCCAGGACCACCAGGGCCTCCAGGTCCTGCGGGAAATGGACAAACAGTTATCGCGGGTCCCACGGATTCACAGTTAGAAGGAGATGAAGTACCGGGGGACAGAAAAGGTCCTGCATATAGCCAGGTGCCACTCTCAGCCTCTGTGGCACCAGCCTTCACAGCCATCCTCACCACACCATTCCCTCCATCTGGAATGCCAATCAAGTTTGACAGAACTCTATACAATGGACAAAATGCGTACAGCACGTTGACTGGCATGTTCACTGCACCTCTGTCTGGCATCTACTACTTTGCTTACCACATGCATGTAAAGGGAACAAGTTTGTGGGTGGCTTTATATAAAAACAATGTACCAGCTACCTACACTTATGACGAATACAAGAAAGGTTACATGGACCAGGCATCTGGTAGTGCAGTCCTGGAGTTGAAGGAGGGTGATCAAGTATGGGTCCAGATGCCCTCTGATCAGGCTAATGGCCTCTATTCTACAGAATACATACACTCGTCCTTCTCAGGGTTCCTCCTTTGTCCCACATAACCCAATCTGATATTTTAAGTATTTTATGTACCTGAACAACTCACCTCAGAACAACTCACAGATTACAGCCTTAACAATATCCATTATAGAAACACGATTGTTTTTACACAAATCTTTATACATTTAAACTGCCGCAATGACATTTAAAAATCAAAAAAATGTAAAACTATTTGAGCCCATATTTATGTGATATTTACCAGTGTAGCCCATCTACTGACAAAGAAGGAGGTAAGAATCTGGTGCGCTGTGTCCTGAGAGTAGAGTAGTGGGCTGGAATCAAGTGCAAATAAGCAGAAAGCAGAAGAGTTTCATTCTGAGTTTCGGCAATAGTGTCGTTAAGTGTGTGTTGTATTGTGTTTTTAGATTCTTGTGATATTTTTAAATAATTATATTGTCAGATTTTGTTGTTTTAATATGATGTGATGTTGTCATTGATTTTTGTTTGTTTTCAGACTTGTCATTTTTCTAACTTTGTAATGTGCTAGTAACAGGCATTCCCATGTGACTGCACATCTTGCCCACATGCTCTGACACCACAAGAACAAAACGATCGGGACTTAAGGGCATGAATGGTTTCTTTGGCTACAGTCAGTCCTTTTGTGTTCCCATTTCAGATGCTAATTACTTTTTAAATAGAAAACAGTAGTATCCATAGTTATGGGTTATAATTGGGCTTTTATAAATACAGTTTGTACAGAATTATAATCTTGCTCATTATGAAAGGAAATTAATTTCAAATGCACTGTAGTTTGCACCGCACATACAGTAAATTTAGATGTAAAATCCCCAAAGAATGCTTAGTAATGCAAATAAATGCCTAATACAGTATAACATTTATTAAGAGGGTTCTACAAGGCTACAGTTCAGAACATTGTGCAATGTGTGTATCTTCATCTTCATGTGTATTACTGCATACTAATATCAAAGCTGTTCAGAACAGGATTATTGTTTAACTTATAATGGGACATCTGTGTAAACATGAACTATAGGTAGTGTGAAGATGTATCTGCATTTACTTTTAATAGGTAAAGGGATTAGGTTTGCAGGTAGCTACTTCTTATTTGTTTAGAGTTGTACTGGAACAGAGGTGTTGGGCTATTTGCTCATTTCCATTTAAATGTAATCTTAAATAACTTTCTCTCTACCAACAACAACAACAACAACAATGACCTATGTTGTGCATGTATTTTCTTGTGACTAAAACACATGTATCCCAAGGACAACTTTTAAGAATGTTTCTATAGTTGAGATTTCCACAATGATTACATCATTGCAACCAACTGTAACGCTGTAAAAACAGTATTCATGAAACATAACTATAATAGGACCCTTGCAGTCAGAATGAATGTATTCAGTCCAATCTGGGGTACCACCATACTGTCGCCTACTGTGCATTCTGTAAATAAGAAAAAGCTGTGTAAAATCAAATCAGTATTCACATTTATACTACATTTATATGACAATTTGTCCTAATGAGCACAGAGAAGACTGATGAAACATAATTAGGTTTGTGCTGTTTGTTGCCATTTTGACAACTTACATTTTGAACACAAGATAATGATGTAGGCTATTTTAAAAGTGGATTTACTCCTTTTTTATGTTTTCATAGACAATGTCACTTGTTTGTAGAATTTGCCCAATGAGGACATTTTTGACAAGTGTCAGTTTGTATTATTTGTTTCAAAATTTAAAGTATAAAAGTTGCCTGAATAAATCAGAAAAAGCTTACTTTGGGTTTAAGGGATATTTGTTTGATTGAAATACAAACAGTTATTCCCATTTGCACATGGAACTGATGAAGATGTATTTATAAAAATGATAATTTAACAGGGATGTCACGTGACCACCGAAGCTTGGAACGTATAATATTTAATAAAGTAGTGATGCATTAAAAAAAAACCATTACAACGTGTACTTAGCACTAAAGTATTTTTTGTGAAGGATCATTTGTGAAGTTTTGCTTGTTTACTGTCAGTTATCAATTATCTGCATTCGTGTTATTGGCTATTGCACTCTAAGCAATAGAGTTTGGGTTTAAAATGCACTCTTTGATTAGACTTTTGTCTGCATTTACAAAATCTGCAGTACTTGATTGTATTAGTATCATATCAATAAATTACATCCCTCAGATTTGTGTGAGACTTTCATTTAGGCCTATATAACCTGCATGTTGAATTATGGTGTAGGCCTTTTTACCAGTTGAGGCTACTAGGCCTACATATTCTTTTAACTATGTTTGATAGTGCATCTATGCTCTCACGGTGGCTACTTTCCATCATTTTTCAGAAATACTTATATTTCCAATAGTAGCCGACAATAACATGACAATACCTTGTGGGCATAGGCTTAACAAGGCCTCGTTTTGCTCGTCACAAATAATTCGCCTAATTTCTGGAACAAACACTAGAGGGAGATAGAAGTTTGCTTTAGTACTACGCTAATTCTTAGAACGAGGTTAGTACCTTCAGTGACACTTGTGGCATGTTCAATCTATAGTGGATTAATAGGCAGTAAATAACGTAACCAACACGTTCTCAAATCACCAAAGACACTTCAAGAAACAGCTTAGATACAATATTCTATCTGTGAGAAAATCTGTTTCAATGATTATCTCATACAAGCCCCGTGGGGCTTGCTTGGTTTTCAGTCCAGTTATTTTCTGGAACTATCGTCACCATGGTGAGCTGTCATCATACACCCGGATCCGTCTTACGTCGTACTGACGACAACTGCCGTGTGTTGCGTTTGTAGTATTCTAAAGAAAATGTATTATTAATGTACAAAGTTTGAGTCTATACTTTGAGTATAGTAATTAAGGTTGTTAAATAGAATTGATATCATTAAGTAGTGGAGGGGTAGTTTACTACATTTCTCCGTCTGTCTTTATTTGTGGCAAATGTATCCGTTATCCTCTTCACGCTACGTAGAAACTCCCATTTCCGACAGAACTTGAAGGCTTGATCGAACTGAAGGGAGACTCCTCCCCAACAACAGATTCCGACCTCCAACGAGAAGCGAGGCTGCCTGCCACATTGAAGAGGAACAAAAAGGCGACCTGACATCGCTTTTTACACTCCCTCCACTTTCTTCGGGGTAGTCACGGGATTTCAATGTTCAGTCTGCTCTTTGTAAGTAACCAAAAACTCTGTAAAACTGTTTGAACTCTTTAAATTATTCTTTTGACCAAGACTGTAGGCACAACAAAACCCCCAAAACCTAACTAGTAGCTAAAAGTTGGTTTTCGTCAGCCCTTTGGGTCGACACAAGAGGCGAGACACGAAAGTTGCGGTTTAAACTGAATATAACGCCAACCACTTGGCCCATAATGAAATGTAGGCGATCGCCTCGTCTTTGATTTTTCCTGAGTTCTTTCACAGAATAGCAGTGATTCACATTCTACATTTTTGCCATCGTTGTCCGCGTCGGCAAAGCGATTGTTTTAAGGTTATTATAAACAACGAGTTGCTGCTATCTTTTCAGTTAGCATGCTAGCTAGTAATATGCTACGTTAGCTTTCCTCCCGGACCAATATTCTTTTGTTTATAAATAATTACTTGAGAATAACGTTACGTTTTGTGTTTGTGTTGAGGTCCTACTGTATCAAATAATAAACATTATTGAAATTATTTCATAAAAAATTCCGTCTTTTGTTCAACACAAAGCCCATGCTAGCAGTTGCTGCAAATGAGCCCGGTGATTTTAGCATGTCCTTATTGACCGTCCAGGTAATGTGTTAACCGGGGTTAACATTTAGACAGCCTCGTGCAAGAAAAAGACACAGGACAATCTGGCTCTGTAATTTATAACCCGTGGCCGTGATCATGTGTGTTTTAAATCGTTTACCGTGTGTTTTCAAAGCCAGGCTAAATCGTGACTGAGCTGAACACATTTCCGCCCTTAAACCGTGCATTCGTTTGCTAGTTATATGTCTAACCCCATTGTACCTGGTCTGTGGAAACTTTAAGATGTCAGTCATTGAATTTGCCTTTAATTTGGATTCGAGGACTGCGGCCCAAATAATGTTATTTAATCAATAATGAATCGTTTCAAATTGCAATCTTCTGTTCTGTATTGTTGCTTCCATTTCGTAGCTTTTATCTTTTGTTCAACCCATCATTTATGTTGACACATTATTCATTGGAGTGTAATATTAATAACTATGAGCTTTGTACTTTATATACTTTGATTGTTGTGAAAATTTAAATTAGTCGTGGTTTATGTTTTTTGACACACTTTTTAACTTAGTTAAATTGATGTCATGTTGAACTAGAGCAAAGGTTGCCTGTGATTTAGCCTTGTGTCCAGCGATTAATGCGGTTTCAACCGATAGAAGGAAACCCACTTGGAGAGGAAGTCAGGCTGAAGCAGCTGTGACACTGAAGGCCACACCACGTTCCCATGACTCTCACTTTTCAATTTATGACCTCCCACAAGCCTCCATCTGCTCAACAAAAAATATTTTAATCATTATTTACTACAAATGGGTAATTGTGGCCCCTCCTACTGCTGTGTGTGAATGAGTAACTGGTGCAGCAGGTAAGCTAATTACACATTCCTTCAGGTGACTCAGTGCCAGGTGACCCAAATTGCCTGTGGTGAGCTTATTACCGACCCAACGAATAGAGCCGCTTCAACTCATGTGCTGTCTGCTTTCAACTTGTATGTTCCTATGTTTTCATTCATTGGATACTGCACGACCAGTGCTAACTTGAGAGTTCAGTAATGTGGCTGTAATGAACCCCAGGAATATTCTAGTTTTTAAAAAGGACTTTATTAAGTTGAAAAGATGGTTTACAGCTCGACTCAAAAACGTGACACATTTTGCAAAACTGCCAATTATACTAATACTTGTTGACCATGTATTATTTTTTGTTGATAAACTATTATTCAAAGTTTAGTAAATGAATAGAGGCTTTGTATGTTTTGACAGACATCACTATGATAGGTTATATGTTATAATAATTTATCTAGTCTAGTCTAATATTTTGTCTTGTCATAATTTTGTTGGCACTGCTACATTGAACTCTTCACATAGGCTGCAGTTCCAGGAAAAGACCTCTGGAATTTTAAGACCCACAATGCTGTGTAGTTGGACAAAATGGCCAGACACACTTTTGCAAAGTTGTTTTACAATGTTTTGTACTCCTTTACGGCCTGTGAGCCACATAAAGCTGGCTAATGTGACAAACGTGGAAGTCTTCAGGTTTGGTTACCGCTAGAGTGAAATATGAGCCTGGAGCACGGTGACATGGGAGGTTACTGGAGGACAGGAGTACCTATGTTGTAATGTCCTGGCACCCGTCCGGTCTTGTCCGCACAGTGAGGTAGGGCAGACCTGTTTGTTTGGGCAGTACGTCTGGCATAAAGACGCAACACCAGGCCTTGGACACTGTTTTCCTCAACACCGGCTTGTTTTTAGATCATAAAGCAAATCCACGTGTGTATTAGGTCTCTGGAGGACCTCACCCGCGTGCTGTGAGTGGCCTAATGACTTCGGTCCTCATTGGCCTGCTCTTTGTTTACTGTTGTTGCCAGAGCACTGCATTAATCCAATGAAACTGCTTCTAGACGATGCTCAAGACTGGCTATAGCAACAGGTTGTTGTTGTTCAAAACGATTGGGCTTTACCAGGTTCAGTCGCCATCCAGCTCAAACCGGGTGAGTGTAGGTTTTTATTTACATGGGGAAGTAATTGTGTAACAGCTAGAGTACAAAGTGATACATTTGTAATTTAAGTGAGATGCTGAAATCCATTTTGGCTGATCATCACTAACCTCTTGAACAACAGTTCTTGGTAAAAGTTGTATATTTAGCGCTAAACCTGTGACATTCTAAACTAGCATGTTGACAGTTTGTCACTATGGTGGTTAAAGATAGAGAAAAGTTGTGTTAGACTAGCTAAGACAAAATGGCTTCCAGCTCTCCTTTGTTGATTTCTTTGCTAATTTGTATTTCTAGAGCACAAACTCTGACCTTAAACATTTAGTCCTTGTACTCTGTGAACTTCTCTGTATCCAAAGTTTATGATACTCTATCTGTGCTCGCTCAGATGCTGCACATTTTGTGATAAGTGGTGTTTCTGTGGTACTGGGTTTAGTGTTGTACGGAGGAAGCAGGTGTAAACATGGTGAATTGTACAGGAGTAACGTTAAGTTCTAAATCCCACAGGTCACAGGCTGTTCTCCAACAGCAGAGAGGGAGACATGAGATAGTTTTTGAATCCTCCTATGAATCAACTTGTGCGCACTTGCAGTGTATTGACATAGTTAACATTAATCGTTATGTGTCATGAGACTCGCTGATGCATTATGTGGCTGTACTGCAAGTCCTCTTCACTTGGCTGATGTGAGAAATAGAGCTGTAATCCTTTAGTTGTTTAGTCGATTAATCGGTCATTGGTGTTTTAGTCAACCAATTATTTTATTTAGATTATAAGGATTTATGTGACAAAAACCTAAAACGAGAACATATGGAGTGAGTTGGCTAAATATTTTGGAGTCAAACATATAATTGCACTGTTTCCTAGAATTTTTTTGTGAATTATTTATTTATTTATTTGGTATACATTGTTGAACTCCTGTGCAGTTTTGGTCTTTTGAGTGCAGTTTGGTCATTTACATGGAGATACTTCATAGTTTTGATATATATTTTGCCATGGCCCTTTTAGTCGACCAGTTGGTTGATAGGGCAGGTCTTTAGTCGACCAAGACTTACTTTAGTCGACTACAGCCCTAGTGAGCAAGAGCTTGTTCTGTAGAAAGTGGTTGGATGATGTTGTATGAATCACAGGTTATTAGGTCAATTGACATTAAAACAGATATTTGTCTTACTGTTGGCCAATAATTTATACAATATTAAGGCTTTAAAATTCAGCAAACGGCACAATTTAAATGTTAGCGTAAAGTTCACAAATTAACTAGTAATTCATCAAATATATTTATTTGGGACATAAAATATTTTGTTCATGATAGTGTAAACTATTAGTTAATTGCTTTTCTATTTCCATTTTTATTCATTATTCTGTTAAAAAAAGCCACATCTGATGATCACTGAGGATAAACATAACACACGCACACAGAGACTGGGGCCAGTGCGACTATCAATGCCACATATCAGCTACATTTTTAACATGGGGCCAGTAGTGAACAGTGAAATGTACTGGAGTTGTGTAGTTCTGAGAAGCCTTTGAATGAAGGTGGTAGCGCTTCGGATCTGTAGCACATTCCAGGAAGCACACAGGTGGCAGGTTATCAGAACCCGCTTGACAAAGCATGGGGCCACACTGAGTCCACACACTTCAGAGTATCATCTTCTGCTCAAGGCTGTGTTTGCAAAATTCTGAGAGCGGCGTAAAAGAAGAAGGCCTGATGTCTTGAGATCCAGCTTTGCCTCACAGTGGGAACTACTATTTTAGATTGGTAAAGGGTTAGAGCTGTGAATTTTTTTGTATATCAGATATGTCGATTTTTCAGGTTGGCTTGTCACAAAAACAAATTTAGAAGTGTGATATATTGCTGATTTAAAAAAAAAAAAAAAAAACTATAGATGGTAAACAATATTATGGAAACAAATGTATACCTCTGACACAATAACCCAAAAGTCAGATTATTCCAAAAACTCAAAACTACAATCATGTTTAAATACAAATAAAAATACAGTTTTAATTGGGATCTTTACTGAGTCGTACAAGTTATTCAACTGTCTACAGCTCAAATTTCAAAAGTCCCCACAATTAATATTTTCTCTAAGACTTCAGTGACCTTCTTTGAACCTATGAACCCTATTTTTATAATATATTTAAAAAAGTCTAAATGTACACTAGAAATAACAGTTTGAATCTAAATCAAAAAAGCTGTGCAGGTGGAGAGTAGTGTACAATTAAAGGGACTTATCAATATCATAGTTGTCCAATTCACACTCGAAACACAGCGCAGATACTTTGGTTTTTCTAACTCTGGTACGGGTTCAAGTTTAAATTTACAAGTTGAAACTTAGAAATTCCTGGAAGTCAGCACTAAAGAGTAAAAAAGTCTGAATCAGAATGTGCTGTCCTGACTGACAGACTCACACTCTCACTGTAAACAATGTCACGTTGGTGATTGACTTGTTTGTTTGAGAGAGTATTTTAGGCAGTGATGTGAGCATTGTACTTCTGTCTAGATAGCTTAAAGCTCAAGTTGCAGCTACGCACATTTTTGACATTTCTCTTTGCTCATTCATACATACTTAAAAACTAATATTTTTGCCTTTTAATTCCACAGATGCTTGTAGCTGTGGGTAATGTAAGTAACTCGGTAAAAGTCTGGTTACATATCAGGTCACAATAGTTATATTTTGTATTGACAAATTAAAGAGCTACAACCCTGATCGGGTCAAAGTGTTTAGTTTTACATCTTTTTATTTAAGCAAAAACATTCAGAGAGATTCCCAATCTTCCAGGAGAATTTTCATTTTATTGTTAGGGGAAACTCCAGGACTGCAAACCACAGTGTCTTTGACCCACATTTAACATCTTGTACTTTTCTTTGTGTGGAGTATAATAGAAAGTTGAAGTATTGGATCTGCGTGCTGGTGTAGGTGCAGCAGGTCGTTTGTGGGGCGAGGTTCTAGGGCACATTTATCTTTGTAGCGCAGTGTTCCTCTGACATCAAACTCCAGTCTGCTTCCTCCTTCACACCATTGCTTCATACCAGAATCTTGTGTTGCATAATTGCATAATAAGTTATTATGACCAGTTTGACTATTCATTTCACCAAAATGTTCTTATATATATTATGTATTATATTCTTATATATATTTTTTAAATTAGAAAAAACTGTTAGTTTTTCATTGTGTGACAATTTTTTGTGAAGTTTATTATTTTACTTCCTGTTTGGACAAGTGCAACAGATGTAGATGTAGAAGTAACTCCCCAGCTGTTACCATACAGTAAACCAGGTCCAAAATGGTAATAATAGAGAAATGTAGGACTGCAAGATTGATTGCAATCTAATTGAAATCACAATTTGAATGGACACAATTAGCAAATTAGCAAAAGGATGCAACTTTTACAGTATTCATAACTTCCTCCACAAATAACATCATAAAAAACTGCTAACCCTGTGGTTTAAGTCTGTACAAACATACATGCTTCTTTGTTAGTTCATAGGCCTATTTCAGCCTTTTTGTCAATTCTTCTGGACACATTTAAAATGTGAACTTTGAACTGGGGTGGGACGAGATCTCGTGGCTCGAGATTTTGTGAGATTGAAATGCTTCAAGATTGTGCGAGCACCCAGAGAGTAATCTCATGAGAATTATTTAATACTTTGTTTTTGCAGTGCAAGTACTTAAGAGTAGCCTGACCAGCCAGTCCCACAATCTTTCAATATCTTTCAATTTTGGGTATGGGCATGATCGCTAAACCCTCTACTTCCTCCGTCTTGCGGTAACCGCCAATCAGAGCCACGAGAGGAGCACGTCACATCCCGTCTGCTGCAATAACAAGCAAGATGGCGTCCACGACAGAGATAATGTTGGGGGCTGCTCTCTCGTCTGTTTTAAAAGACCAGGATGTGTCGTTTACATGCCATTTTGGACTGACAGCCACAGCTCTCTGCTGCCTTTCGTGCATAAACCGTACTTCCGTGGTGCTGTCACGTCTGCTGTTTGTCTGATTGACGCATGTTTGTCCCGCCCCGCTGAAGTCAAACTGTGTGGCGGCATCTCCAGACTAATAGACAGTATTGAATAATACGTGGAGATTAGAATGGAGGCCAGGAAAATATTCATATTGGAAGAATTATAATTTTAAGGAAAAATATTCTCAATTTTTCGTATTATTATTCACCTTGTAAACATCTCATGTTTAAAAAAATTAAAAATCTTTAACTGACAGGTTTTATCAGCTGTTGTCAAAAGGCACTTACTGAGTTCATCCAGCCAGTAGTTGGCACAAGCGCAAAGGAAGTTGACAAGCTAGTAGCAGCAGTTATCGTGTTTAGACGGAAGAAATGCTCCGGTCTGTTGATGATTTAAGACTTAAAACAGCTGAAGATTCTCGGATAAGTGACATATGAAGTCAAAAAATACGTCCAGGAAGTTCAGACGGAAATGTTTTTCACTGTGGGAGGGGGAGGATTTTTTAATAAACATTCCTCAAAACAGCGTGAATGCAACTGAATGCTACTTGAGGTATGTGTTTGATGACGGACCATTGTTAGAACAGGATTAAAAGCTCAAAAAAGTCACTGTAGCAGAATGTGTTCTTTAAGAGAATATCCAGTTTTAGAGCAGCGTTGTTCTTTATTTCCTAGTTATGCCATATTTCATTTGTAATACAGAAAAAGCTGTTTATTAGGCTTGCTATGCTTAATTAAACAACTTGCATTTTAATATTATAAAAAAGTTCTATGTACTGTGAAAGTACCATGAAAATCTCTTCTCGTTCTTGTCTCGTCTCGTGAGCCCAATCTCAGTTACACCCTGAACAGAATCCTATCATTAAAACATAAATTTCAAATCTAATCACTCTACCTCTGAGAAAAATGTGAATTAGATTCCCCCCCCTCCAATGGTGCAACCTTAGTAAAAATATGAACAGCTTCATTTCGATTGATAAATGTTTAAATCGTTATTAAATTCTGTTCCTTGTGCGTAAATGGCATTTTTGATGGAATTCTATCTATTGATGACTTTAGGATTGTAAGTGCAACTAATGATTATTTCTTTCTATTGTATTTTGAGATTTTTAAGTACATTATTACATCAAATAAAGGTTGAACTATGGGGACTAAAGACTTGTAGATGGATAATAATTACAAATAAAGTGTATTATTTATGACAAATAGTTTATTATTGAAAACAAATGTCAAAGACCATAGTCTAAAATAGTGTTTTAGAATCTTTATAGACCAGATAACAATTACAACTGCAACTACTATTTTACTACTACTAGTCACAATAAGTCGATGAATTAGTGTTAAATTGTAAAACTACATTTCACCGTTTTCTTTTATACTTTTCTTAATACCCTGCCACTCATACACTTTAAGGTTTTATATTTTCACTTCTATGACTTGATTAACATTAGTGCTACTGGTTTTTAGTCTCAAACACAAGCTCTGTGCTCATTATCTGGCCTCATTTGAACTTAAGACACAGATGTAGATCTTCAGATATTCTGTCACGTTAGAATGTCCACTGTCATGGCAGGCTCCGATCACATTTAGGTTTCTACGCTCTCTGGGCTGAGATACTGCTATGACCTTATCACGGAGTTACTTTTGTGCTGTCTGCCTCCCTCCCCCTTCCGAGTGTGTGTGAGAGAGAGAGGGGGACTCAGGACTCCTGGGACAGTCCTAGTGTCTGTTTTTGTTGTTTCCATTTTCAGTTCTTTAGTCTTTTTGGTAGGTTTTGCACATGTGAACAAGCGCTAACCACTCCCTTTCACATTGTATATTTACAGTGTGAGTGAATGAAGTGTGCGTTTTGAGCTGTGAGAAAAGCCTTATTGTTTGTTGGCTTTACAAGACTTCCTGTGTGGTAGTTTGTACAAATGCATATTTAGTACAAGCGACTTTGAATTTGGTCAGGCTTTGGTTGAGCCTTGGTTGTGTCTGTGCAATGGCAGTTTGCAAATTGTGCTGATTTGCATGAGATCCGGATGGCGAGCTCCAAAACCTGTCTGCTGCCTTTTTAATTATTTTAGAACTGATGCAAATTAAAACAAATTATTTAAGTCTTGTCTAATTGCTTTTCGACCCGAGTAGACCGGTCACAATAAGACGCACAGTAAGACATATTGCTACAAAACTAATAATAATATTGAAACTACTTTATGCCTCTGACACACAAACTCTGAAGCAGGAGAAACCCTTTTTTAAATGTGCAATATGGGTAGAAGAGCCGTAACAAATAAAATTACCGTAAATAACAATTAGCCATATAATTTACTTATACAATCCTCTGCTGCTCAGCTCTTTTCATATTAAAACAAATAACGCATATTGAGCCCCAAAATATACTGCCCCATCTGTTATTGACTGAACAATGAGTCTATAATAGTACTTATCATAACAGGCCTATTCAAGTTTTTTTCCTTCTAAAATTTGTTTTAAAATGTCTTTGACTCACTATTACCTGAAATAAATGAACGCAAGATGAGTTAATGTTTCTGTTTCTTCTGACTTGAAAAGACTGATCTATTTGCATTGGAATATAACTTGTTGAAGTGCCGTCAAAGTGAGAAGAGAGTGGCCGCGGCGTGCATAAGAGGCGGCGAAAAGGGCACAAAAGCGCCTGTTTGAAGCTGTGCCGCCTGTAATCCTGAGCTTGTGACTGTGGCGCTGACATGGTGCTAAAGTCCACTCCTCCGCACTCTGCGCTCACACCTTGTATGTTCTGCTCTGTGTCCTTTGCCCTACTCCTCCTCTCTCTCCCTCTCCTCGCTCTCCCACTGAGGCGGCTCCAGCCAGTATGTGGCGGCCAAGTCAAGGAGAGGGCAGACTCTACCTGCAGCCACCACAGACACATCCACAGTTTGTGTTTTTAGAAGAAGGAGCAGAGGCTGACAAGTCAAAGTAGAAAGTTGGTACAGTCAGATTTGACTCAGTGGATGATGTACTAAGGTCATAAATATCTAATATAATATTGATTTTGTTTGATTTTGTTTTTGGCTAGTTATAAAGAAAATTCAATTATATATTTAGGAAATGTTCTGCGTAGGCCAGTATTTCCATGTTTTGTACTAGAAGTGAAGTGAAAGCACTTAAAATAGAAATGGAATTCTGAGCCAAAAATAAACATTGAACTTTCTTTTCTAATTCTACAAAATGCACAAAAGGCAATTACCGATTTTGGCAAAAACTGGCTTTAGAAGATCTGCTTCCCTTGTGCTGGTCTCGCCCTCACTCACTTCTATTATAAGGACATCTATAGGTGGCACGAGCAACCAGAGTGACATTCTGAATCTGTGTATGTATAAATGTAGATTTCAAAATAGTTTGGCTCATAATCCCCTCCTTTGTTCCCGCAGGGTTTCCGTTCCGACTTGAGCCGCACCTATATGGCGTGTGTGAGCCGAGAGTTCTGCCAGGCACAGCACCTCACGTCTGCGGAGAAGTGAACTGGCCGCCACTTCTTCAGGGACTACGCTTCCCAGAAACCCCCCTGACACTGCCTCCAAGGTGCTCCTGGGATACCGCGTAGTCTGCCTCGGCCTGACAGCACTGCCCTGTCACCAACCGACCAATACGAACACAGACCTGAACTTGTGTACTTTCTCGCCTAACAGCCAATCACAAACAACTCTCCTGAATGGGGTAACTTGATTGGACGCCTGGATAGTGTCTCCATGTTTTTCTTTTTTTCATTTTTTGTTTAGTTTCCTAATTTTATTTCATCTTGTTCATCCCGACGTACAGTGGACTAGCTTCTGTTTTCGTTCTCCTTGTGTGCTCACCATCCCCCTTTTTTTTAGTTAAAGCAACTGTTGACCTCTTTGACTGATCCTTCCACGTGTTGTCATTTTTATTATTTATTCTACCCTACACTTAACTGCATCTACTAGATTTTTTTTGTTGCTGAGTTCTGAGCCAAAAAGTTGCGTTTGTATTTTGTAAGAATATTGTATTGTAATTGTTTTTTTAAGCCGTCTCGCCAACATGAACCGCCCCGCTGCAGTCGAGATTAAAAGCGAGTGCATGAGGTTCCTGATCACCCATAACCCCACCAACGCCACGCTCAATAAGTTCACCGAGGTACGTCTCTGTTAAACCATTGAAAAAAATATGCAAAACATCTAAACTTTGTCCCTAAATATTGTCCTCTTTGTCCTTAGGAGCTAAAGAAGTTTGAAGTGAACACGCTGGTCAGAGTTTGTGAAGCCACATATGATAAAGCTCCAATAGAAAAGGAGGGAATCCAAGTCCTGGTAAGACTCCTTCAGTGCATTTTACTGAGTTAAATATAATGAAGGTGTGATGTTTATGGTGTCATTCTGTGCTTCAGGACTGGCCCTTCGATGATGGCGCGCCCCCTCCTACCCAAATTGTAGACGACTGGTTGAAGCTGCTCAACACAAAGTTTCGAGAGGAGCCTGGCTGCTGCGTCGCTGTGCACTGTGTTGCTGGTCTTGGCCGGTGAGACTTTTTTTTTTCTTTTACAATTCACAATCACTTCTCTTAGCAGACTTTTTGGGAAAGGGAAATGCATTTGCATGTCAAGTTTCTCTTAGTCATGAGCTGAACATGAGTCTTTTTGACTTTACACGCCACTTTAAACAACAAATATTTATGGGCGTGGAGGCGCTAAAAGGCCTTCCTGAAAACACTGAAATGTGGCTTCTGACATTTTGAATTGTTGCATTCCAAAGATTCTATAATTTCAAGAATTTGGTTGGACTTGACATTTAAAACTTCCACTGGTGTGTTTACATGCATTCTTGTGTGGCAAATATGTTTAACCAGTAGAGCTAGACTGGTATTTGTACTTCTTAGTACATCTGTATCTTTTAGTATCATCTGACCAAAGGAAAGACCTTCAGCTTTACTTGAGCACTTAGTGCAAAGAGGGCACTGCACAAAGTGACTACATAGCATCATATTATTAAAAAAAAAAAAAAAAAAAAATATATATATATATATATCAAAATTGGCCCAAAACCTAGTGGCAGAGCATATCGGAGATTGGTTATCAGAGCTCTAGTTTCTAGTTTTATCGGCATCTGCCGTGAAAAAAAGACTTTGGCCAATCTCTACTCTGAATGCAGTGACGATAGATTCCACTGTTGCTAAACCCTAGTCAGCACTTGAATCTGACCACTTTGTTTATCTTTTGCACATTCTGTGAGAAAGGCATCTGAAACTTATCACTGTTTGGTGTGTGCGCTCAGTGTAATGCAGTGCCCCAGGGCAACGGTGGTGTGGCAGCCCCCTGTAGATTTCCCAGGCCTCTTTCCCAGGTTTAGAGCCCCAGCCCCTCGTACATTATTACTACAGCTATGTGAACCTTGGCATTTAATCCTGTGCTCTCCTTGTCTGCTCCTTTGATTCTTTCTGCCACTTCACTGGTCCGTGCTGCAGAGCTCCAGTCCTGGTCGCCTTAGCCCTCATCGAAAGTGGAATGAAGTATGAAGACGCTGTGCAGTTCATAAGACAGTATGTATCACTCTGTGAAGACACGATCACATCATATCATCAGTGTAGGAACATGTCACTGTGTAAATGTGTAGAATAACGGCAAGAACTGCCGTATATAAATACTGTATATTGTTCAGTTTAATTCGCATGTATACAAGTCTGTTGTATGTTTTAGATGTCACGTGATGTTCTTTTTATTGTAAGATAAAAAATTGTCATGGACATTGCTATAGAAATTGAGAAAGAATTTGGCATAGACATTTGAAACTAAATTCCTACTCTTGATTTGTCTATTTCAGGAAAAGACGTGGAGCTTTCAACTCCAAACAGCTCCTGTATCTGGAGAAATACAGGCCGAAGATGCGTCTGCGATTCAAGGATACAAACGGCCAACACTGCTGTGTGCAGTAAGCTGCGCACACTGCAGCTTTTCCATGCCTTTAGTTGGTAATCTTCCACGCTTCGGGAGACCAATAAAGAGTGCTGTCAGTAATTATTGTGATGATTTGTTAACACTGAGACATGGTTTATTGATCAGAGAAAAAAAAGCAAGTGAATGCAATGAATCCAGATCTGGGCACCCACCAGCTGAACCTATGAATGGAAGGTCAAAGCACATCTTCAGGCCTGTGAAGGGCCTTAGTATTTCAACCATGGGCCACGATTAATGCTCCACTCAAGACCATCATGTTCCTTTAAGCTGTAATCATTGGATACCTTTTCATTTTCATGGATTTTTACTTTTTACACAAATATTGATGATTATGACATGGAATCATTTTCTTTGTTTCATCTGATTATGAACTGTAATTTGGCTGGAATTATGTACCCATTTAAAAAAAAAAAGCATTTTCAATATTATCATTTCGAGGTGGGTTTGATACATGAGGTCAAGGTTCATGTAAAATGCAGTAATGTTTTTTCTTTTTGGTCACTTGCCACTCTTACTTAGGGCTTCACAGAGTTTAAATGTCTCAATATTTATTCACTATATATTTGTGGTGGCTGTCAAAAGAAGGATGGGGGTCGATCACCTTGTTAAGTTTTCTAAAGAGCCATGTATTTCATTTGTTTGAGTGCAATAATCTATTCCCTCACCTCAGTCAGTAGACCAAAAGCCCTGTTGCCATCCACACAGGGAAAGCAGGTACTTGTTTGCCATTTCTGTGACAGTAGGACTTCTCTCATGCATATTCAAAATGGTTCAAATATTGCCTACGATCTGAACAGAAAGATGGGAAGTTGAAAGAACATGGTCAATTTTGTATCATTGTACCCATTTTGAAAAACACCCTGAATTCGTATTGGTTCTTTAAATATAAATAAAACTGAATAAAAACCCGACCCTGGATCTTTTATTTCTTGAATCGCTGGAATCCACGTCGTCACCGTGCCCTTGGTGTCGACACACGTGTCCCTTGATACAGTGTACTCGGTAGACATGGCAGTCAAAGCAAATGGTTCGTGCCCTTTTCAAATCCGCCAGTGACTCAGCACCACGTGGAAGGCACAGGACACCGCGCTACTGAGAAATGACTCACAGCTGCTGCTGGTAATTCCGACCAAAGCCTCAGCCTGCTCCATAGACAGAGCCGGCCCCCTGCTGGCCACTGGCGCTCATTACAGCTGACATTCTGGATTGAAGGCGATTCCCAAGCTTGTCTTTTGTCAGCTCCAAGGTATTTTTCTGCATAACATTGTTCTGAATTTCTTTCCTCAAACATTTAGCATCTCTATGTGCTTGCTGTTGGTTTAGTGGTTAAGGTGTTGGATTTTTGGCTTCTAAACTCGGCCTGGTGGGTTCGCTTCCTGGCCTTTACCCTTTGCCGAATGTCTACTTTCATTTCACACATTTCACATTAGCTCTCCAGTAAATAAATGATTTGGGCAGGCAAACCTTGTAGAAAAAGTCTAAAAAAAAATATATATATATATATATACGTTACTGCACCATTATATATAGTACAGAGCGATGGTGCAAAAATGCATGTTTGACTTTATGAAGGCTTTTGGAGGCCAGCCCAGTGCATCTGGGACTTGGGCTTGGTATTGTGTCCATGGTAGAAATTGGGTACAAGTATATAGGTCTGAAATTGAGTGGGATGGTAAAAAACAGTCCCATAACAGTTTATAGCGGTTAGTATTTCCCTGAGAATAGGGCCTACTTTGAGATAGTGTTTGACCCAACCGTTTGTCATCTGCCATTACAAGAGCCACAGGCGTCACACTACACTGGATATTGTTCCATTAAGAATTGTATTCTGGGTCACACCTGTGTGGCTGTGCTCTGAGATGAGCTGAAATAAAGGCAAGGCTTTACCTTTTTCTTTTGATTATTGTAGGGTTTTGAAATTATTTTGTCCCATTTATCAAATAACCAGCTGGGAAGAGTTTGGAATACATAGGGCTACAGTAATCTATGTAGGATGTTCATTTGAATTGTTTGGATTGGATTGGATTCATTGGCTTAGATTTAAGAATGGACTAAGAATCCATTTTTCAAGGTTTCTCTTTATGGTGGTAACACAGTAGCAGAATAAAAAATGTTAATACTATGCCATGTTCATAGATTAATTAAAAAAAAAAGTTGAATTAATGTTAAGGCACACTTTAAAGGCAAAGCAAAAAAATCCCCATGAACACAAGCAGCAAATTGCTATTGTTACATTAATTTAATCTAAGTTTCCTGTTCTGCAGCAAAGGAAAGCGACAACTTTCAGAACACGAGCTGACAACCACTAACACTAATGCCCACACACTCTTATCTGCTAACAAGTGCAGCCTTCTGCTAAAAAGACTTTGTATGCCTTTATAGAGTGGGCATCAGAGTTACTTGTCCTCAAGTAATCTTAATTCTTAAGTGGAGGAATAACTTGTGTCCAAAGTTGTTCATATAAAGGCGGCAGCACGAGCTACTCCTGTAAGTTCAGTGTTCAGATGTGTGTAAAGTTGCTGGTTTTCTTTTTTTAAAAACTGAAAGCAAAATTTGATAGCTACTTTTTAATTTTCAAAAGTCAGTGCATTACATCTGTTACAGCCTACAGTGTATACAGCACTGTACAGGGGTAAATGCCCTGTTGTAAAGTCTGGCCACAGGCTCCAGGACATGCTTGTGAGTGAGAGGCAGACAGTTGGACCTCTGCGTACAGGTGTTTTACTGGTTGTCAGAATTATAGACAAACGTTCGCTGTATAGGCCAAGTTACAAGTCAGGTCTGTAGAGAGGCAAGACTGCTATCTGTAAGTGCAATCAAGACACCCATAATAAAAGAATTGCTTTTACTTTTTTGTCAGAAGTATTAAACAGTGGGGCTTTAATGTAGTAAACATTTTCATTTTATAACTTAGCATTTATTTTCATCATGTCCTCCAATGTTGGTCCTGGCTCCTGGGGAATTAAATGATAATTTAGAGTTAAAAAAAAGACCAGATTAATTGAAATGTTTGATTATTCCATCTCACTTCACTTGGACTTTTCCTTTAGAAATGAGCCAGTCCTGGTTGCATGCAATACCAAGAAACAAACTTCTTTGCGAATAGTGGCATTTAAAAAATGCATGCTTTTTGTTCTGTATCATTAATGAGATGTGTCTGAAATATTTGATAGCCTTGTACTCATTTGAAAAACAAATACATTTATTCCCATTAATATTTGATACAGAAATGAATATATGTAAAACACATACAATAATTAGTCTGGTTTGATCAGTTGTCTTTGTATAATGGAGTGTTTCCGCAGTCGCTCCCTACGGCTCTCACTGGTGCATATCATTCTGTGATGCTCGGAGGAAATCCTTTAATTTTAATGCAAAATGAGACTTCAGCATCATTTAAACATGGAACACAAGGCAATTCAATAGAAGGGGCAAACAAACTTGTATTAAACACCTAAAGCATGATTCTTGTACTGCTTTAATCAGATGTGAAAGTATTAGCCAATAATCTGTACTTTAAATTCAACAAATATTTGTAGAGATGCAGTCAAAATTTCAAATGGCAGGTTTCAGAATGTTGAGAATTTTTTTCCATACCAATTACTAATTCAGAACTAAATATTTTACGTTTTGAATGGGAATAAGTCATTGAAATGTTACATATAATCAATCAATCAATTACATTTATTTATACAGCACATTTAAAAACAACCATGGTTGACCAAAGTGCTTCCCAGGTACAGTTTTAGAAACACAAATACACATATAAACAGTGACAATCATGCATTAATGTTCGAATATAAACCATGGGATCTGCTCAAGCCGTGTTAAAAGCAAGTGTGAAAAAGTATGTTTGAAGTCATGTTTTGAAACGCTCAATAGATTGTGCAGCTCTAATGTGGCGAGGGAGATCATTCCACAGTTTTGGAGCTGCACCTGAGAATGCCCGGTCCCCCCGCTCACAAGCCTGGAGCGAGGCCCTTCCAGCAGCAGCTGGTCAGCAGACCTCAGGGCTCTGGCAGGTGCCTGAGGATGGAGCAGCTCAGACAAGTACAATGGGGCAGTGCCATTCAGACATTTAAACACAATCATCAAAACCGTAAAATGAATTCTATAATGGACTGGGTGCCAATGAAGAGCAGCTAAGACAGGAGTTATGTGCTGGCACTTTTTGGTCCCTGTCAGCAATCAGGCAGCTGAATTTTGCACCCACTGAAGACGGCGAAGAGAAGACTGATCCAACTCCATGTACACAGCATTACAGTCATCAAGTCTTGATGTAATGAAGGCATGGATGGCCTTCTCAAAATCACAGGCAGGAGACACGGCTTAACTTTGTTCAGGGTTTTAAGA
Source organism: Rhinogobius similis (assembly GCA_019453435.1). Taxonomy (NCBI): domain Eukaryota; kingdom Metazoa; phylum Chordata; class Actinopteri; order Gobiiformes; family Gobiidae; genus Rhinogobius; species Rhinogobius similis. The sequence goes on from CM033635.1 coordinate 20,857,294, forward strand.
TGGAAATAGCTGGACTTGACAACCACATTTATGTGTTTATCAAATCAAAAGTCACTGTCCACTGTCACCCCAAGGTTCTGCACAAAGGTGTGACAGAACAGGAAACTGAAACCAATTAATATAACTCTATGGGAAATTCACTGTTTTTAAAAGAAATGTCTAAAATTATGACCCACACATTTTGAACTTTATCATAATTCTCATGACTTGGCTCCAAAAACTTGCCATATTAATCTTATGATTTATGATTAATCCTAAATCCTTTTAGCTGATAACAATCTCCTCTTTGAGATTGAATAATGCCACCACTTTAAAGTGCACATGACATGTTCTAATGTTTTTCCTAATTAGGACTTAGTTTGGTGTTTGGTAATCCAGTAGTAAATATTTGTTATAGTTTTAAATTAGTCAAGTTGCAGTTAGTGAAGAAAAAAAAATGTACATGGAGTTCTAAACATTTTAAAACAGAATCCATGTCTATGTTATCAATAAGCAACACTGCACTGAAAATACAGGAACTTATTTTTATTATTATTATTATACAGGAATTTATTATTATTAACCTTTTTTTAACAAAGTAAAAACCCACTTAGATCAAGACCTCTTTTTCAAGGGTGACCTGGGCCAAAGTCCAAACTTTGCAGCCCACAGTATAAAACATTTACACAGCTACACTTAACAAGAGACACATTAAAAAACAGAAAACAGAACTACATTTAGAAGCACAGACAATTTTCATAAGAATTACACTCTCTGTTTTTTTTTAAATACAGTGAAAACCCCCAGTGACATAAGCTCTGACAACTTGCTGTGTGCTGCTGCAGCAGCAAAAGGCTCGAGTCCCCCAATTGGTCCGTACCCAGGAGACAGACAAGTAATAAACGTCCAGAGAACGCAGGGCATAGTGACCCTTCGCTCTCTGCACAAGGGCGCACAGGTATAGGCTCCAGACCACAAATAGACTTAGAAATCGAATGACTGAACCTCCGAGCACTCAAATGTTCTGACGGTTTTAACAATCATTTAACAAAGAATATCAGGTACTATTCTATGTAAAATAATAACTTTACACTATAGTTTCTAGGTAAAAGTTGTGGAATTGTGTCACATCTGCTGCTCATGTCCAACCAGGAACTCTAGTCTGTGAAAAATGAGAAGGGACTGGCTGCAGCCGATGAACAGCTCCATGTTGAGAGGAGCTCCAGTAGCTCCATCCGGTTTGGTTTAATACTCAACTATTGCCCCCTATCCCTAACCCAAAGCCTAACCTACCCAAATTAACCATGTTGCAATTGTTAATTAATAAATGATTCCCCTTGAAAAAACAAAAAAAATAGCTGCCGGATGTGACGGAGAGGTACTCCACTCAGCAAACCTCCACTCCATACAGAGTCTGCAGCTAGACTCTCTGGGGAAAAATAGGCCATAAGTGAAATCTTAAATATAACCATGTTCATTACCTTGAAAACTGTGAAATCTGTAGTCTAATTTGTAATTTGCAATCAAATTTGCATTTGATTTATGTATGCTGACAGAAGAGACCTTGAACTTCGCGCCAGTTTTTGTTTCATGTGGATAGGCCCAGTAAATATTGCCTGGCCTCCATTCTAATCTCCATGAAATGTAAAATAAAGATAGTGGGAATGAATATACAGTTATAGAACATGACGCAACAAAGCCCACCAATGCCATTAAACAGCCAATTCTACCACACACTTCTGACTTGTCTCCAGCTCTATTTAAAAGGATTAAACCAATCACTGTTTCTTTAAGAAATCTAACTCAAATACCAGATTTGAACAATTTTAGACCAATTTCACTTCAACTTCCTTTTTTATATCCAAAGTTTTAGAAAAAGTGACTTCCATGCAAATTTTAGTTTTTATGAATGAAAACAGCATCTTTGAGATATTTCACTCTGGTTTTAAATCTGGTTTACCATGGTTTTAAAGCCCTGCACATCTGCTTTTAGCTGTTGACAGAGAAGAGTGCTCAAGTTGAATACATTTAGACCTAAGTGTGGCTTTTGACACTGTTGACCATGTCATTTTACTAGAGCACCTAAAATTATGGGTTGGTATCAAAGAGACTGCTTTTAATAGGTTTTATTGCTATCTTTTTACCAGAACCTTTGTAGTTGGTCACCATAGGTAATTTTATCTCCTCTTCAGCCCCCATTACCTGTGGTTTACTGCAAGGCTCTATTTTAGGTCCAGTCTTATTTTCTATTTATATGCTCCCCCTAGGACACGTTATTGCTGGTCCTAACGTGCCCAACACTGTTACGAGGATAACATACAGATATACCTCCCGCTGACACCAAACGACCCCAGAAGCCTGGCTGCTGTGTTAGATTGTTTTAATGATGTGAACAGTTGGATGGCGCAAAGTTTTCTTCAGTTTAACAGCTCAAAATCTGAAGTAATCCTCATCAATCCTCCTCTGTCCATTTCACATATTCAAAACCACCTCGGCCCCCTCTCTGCCAGCATAACCCCCTCTGCCAGAGATCTCTGTGTATCCTCTGTATTCCAATCTCACTTTCCAAGCCCATGTTAAAAAGACTGCTCGTCATTAAGGCGACAAGTGTGACGCACCGCCAGCAAAAAAGTAAAAAAAAAAGAGAAAGAAATACTCGAGTGGTGTTCTTGAATTTCACATACATTAAATGAAATATCCTTGTCCAATCAGCAGAGCCGGTGTTCAGTCACCGGCACATAGTCCCGCTCCTTTTGGTACGATCTCTGCAGCTCTCAGAGACGTTTTTTTTCCAAAGTTCCAGTTTTACAATGCAATCTAATAAGAGCTTTGGATGCTCGACCCTACGCCCTGTCCTCATCAACCTTGTACGTGACTACGCAAGTCACATTCATTGTTACGTCTACCCATAGACCGTCCTTTATGTTTCGAACATGGGCATAAATGGATAATATGTTCTGAAAACTTTTTATCTTTGAAAGAAATTGTCTTTTAAAAGGTGCTTGTATGATTAACATCAAGCAAGTTTCATCCAAACGTGGTAAGTCATAAAATTGTGGATTTTCACTGAGCTGGTCAGTGTGCAAATCCTACGTAGCTGTGACATAACCCACGCCTTCTTTTTCTGCCCCTGTCGCTTGTTTCACCCATAGACCTTGGGTTCACCTGGTGGCACTGCTCATGGGCAGAAATAAGCAAGGTTCCATGCTCATGTTATCAGTCATTTAGCTACTTGGCTGGTCCAGTATAATTTTAAGGGACTCCGGTGGCAGTGGTGTATTTCTGATGTATTGTTAGCATTAGCCTGCAAAACACACGTTAAACCGTCCTGTGTTTTAATTATACGTTAGATGATGATTAGTGTGTTAAACTGGTATCCGAGCTAAAGGCTAATTAACTTTAAGTTGAGATTTCTGATTATGTATTCTTTTAAGACTACTGGCCATAAACCATCCTCTTTTATGTGTTACAGGCGAGGAGAGCAGATAAATGACATAAATATCATGCAACTATTCATGATTATTCCTGTGATTCTTATTAATTTATGTCTATGCCGTCTAGTGGTTTAAAGTGGTATTGCAATGAATTGCTTGTGAGCTTTGATCCCTTAAAACTGGACATTGCACTGACCATAGCACCCTCAGTGAAATTAGGCAGGAGCCGCCACTGCTACCCCATTCTGCTTCCTCCACCTATGCACCATTTTGAAAATCAAAAGCATCCTTACCCCCCTGATAAAGTTGTCAACACTCTAATTTTCTCCAAACTCTACTACTGCAAGTCCCTCCTCTCCTTTATTGACAACAAAACTCTATTGCGCATCCAACTGGTTCAAGAATGCAGCAGCTAGACTTCTCACTGCTAACGGGCAAGAGCACATCACTCCGGTTTTAGCCACCCTTCACTGGCTCCCTGTGCATTTTAGAATTTATTTTAATTCTTCACTGATCACTTTTAAAGCTTGTTTAGATCTAGCACCAAGCTGCATAGCTGAACTTTTAACTCCTTACGAGGCAACCCACAGCCCTAGATCCTCAAGCAGGTCCCTGTTGGCTTGTTGGCTGTTCCAAAGTTGAGGCTTCGGACGAAAGGTGATCGAGCCTTTTCGGTCCAGGCCACTCGGTTTGGAGAGGTAAGAGATAAGGCTTGCACCATCAGTATCATCTTTTAAAACACTTCTTAAACTCACTTTTATCATTTGGCCTTTTTATGATCTTTCTTGTCTTTCTTTCTTTTGCATTGTGTGTATGTGAGTGAGTGAGTGAGTGAGTGAGTGAGTGAGTGAGTGAGTGAGTGAGTGAGAGCGATGCTTTTATTTGTTGTGAAGCACTTTGTAAACTTTGTTTTTAGGTGCTATATTTATAAAGTTTATTATCGTATGTTATGATTTTACATAACCCATTGGTTTACACTAAACTATTCCCATGCTATACTTAAGACACAATAAATGGCAGACTGAGGTTTGAGTAGGTTGAATATGCTGCATCTATGAGGACATAGTGTAAGAACCATATAGTCTATGGTAAGAACCCAACAAATACATTTGGAATTCATTCCCAAAAGTGCAGCAAATAAACTCACTGTCTGTGACGAAAACCTTCTTTTCCCACTTCTGAAAACAAATAAACAAACATGAAGAACACCACAAACAAAGCACATTACATTCCACCTCATTATGGACACACACAAAATGTTGTAGTGCTATTCACTGGAGGATTAATGTGAAAATGTTAATTAAAATAGGTTTAATTTTTTTTCCATTTTATGGCATTTTCAATCTATTCCCGGTGTGTTTTTGAGTGTAATCTCTCCATCACACACCAGAGAGCGCTAGAGCTTTATCTAAACACTATTCCGCCATGCCTTTTGACCAGCAGGGGGCAGTACACACCCTGCTGTGCTAGAATGAATGGCGTTGTTAGCCCCAGCGTCAGAAAACATTGGAGTGTGGAGCGGTGCTGTGGATTCTCTGTGGACAGCGTCAGTCTGGTGAGTCACGCTGCATGTGCGCGGTGGTTTTAGCAGAATCTGTTCAGTAATTAATAAGAACACGGAGAGCGGCTGAACAGCAGAGCAGTGCAAAAGCAACACAAATATAAAACTATGATCTGGACAGTTTGCAACACGTGCCTGCTGCTGCTGCTGCTTTTCGATGACAAAAAGTTGGTGCGTTGGACTGAACAAAGCTTATTGCATTACTCAAATCTACAGTAGGCCTATGTATAGAAGCATTTTCTTTCTGTTTCAACTGTGAGGCATCAGTGTCGTTGCAATAAACCAGCATTCTCCTAGATTTCTGCTGAGATAATGTTAACATGTTTTTAAATTTAATTTAGTTTAGTTTAGTTTAGTTTGATTAAGTCAGAATGTCTCTCATTGCATTTAAGCATTCAGCATTGATCACAAGCAAAAAGCCTGTGTTTATGTTATGCTATACCATATCATATCATATAATAGTTGCAAGTAGAGCAACAAGAAATGGGAGTGTGACAAAAAAAAGTTAATAAAAGTGAATAAATATTTTATTGAAAACAACAATTAAAGTGAAATAGGCTGTTCTGCATCTCATCAAAAGTTTAGGACCACACCTGAAAAAAAGCCCTTAAACCCCCTCAAAACACAAATCAAAATATGAAACATGAACTCCGTAATGAGCAGCGCCACCGTTTTTGTTGATCACTTCAAAAATTAGTTGCGTCATGGTTGATGCAGGTGTTTCCAGGAGGTGAGAGGGAACATTTCCCCAAGTGGTGAAGACGGCCTCATGAAGGGCATCTACTGTCTGGAACTGTGGTCCATTTTTGTAACCTTCCCTTGCCATTCATCCCTGAAGGTTCTCAATTGGATTTAGACCAGGGGAATATGCAGGATGGTCCAAAAGAGTGACAACTGGAGAGACTGAAGAAGTCCTTTGTCCTACAGGTATCGTGAATTGTAGCGTTGTCCTGTTGAAAAACCCACAGACGAGGGTCTTCAGTCATGAGGGATGCTTTGTACAACATTTGCACAGAACCAGTGGTCATTTGACCTGCACCACCTGGAGCTCCATTGTTCCACAAAAGCAAAAAGTACCCCAGATCACTGTGGCGCGTAGAAAACATCTCAGGTGGATCTGCTTGTTGTGCCCGTAATGTTGGAAACCAAGTGGCAGTTCTGTGGTTTTCAAGGAGTCAAGGCCTTTGAATAGGTTTTTTTGTTTTTGAAGCTCTTCATGGCAGATGTCGTCTGATAGTTACTGGGCTGCAGTCGGCACCAGTAACAGCCTTGATTTGAGTCGAGGATCGTCCAGTGTGTAGATGGTCAGCCAGTCAGATCCCCCGGCTCAGAGCTGGTGTGTTTTTGGAGTCTTCCACTTGACTTTTTTGTTCCATAACCTTCAGGATCTTTTAAGAAATTCAAAAGAACTGTCTAAATGCGTCCCACCTAAGCAGCGATGGCTCGCTGCGAGAGAGATTTATTTTCATTACTACTCATTTTTATTTGCTTTTCCATATTATACTATGCAATTACAGAAAAAGCCAAGAAATCTTATAACTATAATGAAAACCTCATAAAACATCAGGCTTATTGAGGCATGTCTGGTTGAAATGGAATAGTGGAAAACCGTCTTTCTAGTTTAGTGCTTACCTGTACATGTCTGAAGTCCTGGAGCATGAAAGAACCACCCGTCCTGACACAGTGCGTGCTAAGAGGCCAGTTTAACCACCAGCACCACTGATAATTATCCGCCTGTGAGCTCTTCTGTCGTTATCATTTAGGGTCACATCATTCTTGAATGTGCTTTGCACCATGCTTGATCTGTGTCTCATTCTTTGTTTTACATTTGAAGATTTGTTAGCTAACAAGAAGTCTTTAAAGTCTATATGACAGGTTAGACAACACATTTCACTAAAACGTAGTGAACATGATTACATTAAGATTTTACTAAGCATTTTGCCTCTTTGTCCCCATTTTGACAGTTTTCATAATGTTTATACTAGGGCTGTTGTGTGACACAAGGCCTGCCCTATTGACCGATTAGTTGACTAATCGGCTGATAGGGTCTATATATTTATCAGTCGATAAAGTGTGGTAAAAATATATCAACTATACGTGTCTCCATGTATCTAACCAAAACTGTACTCAAAAGACCACCACTGCAAAAAACTTCATGCAAAAACAACAATTTATACAGAGAAGTACTAGTAAACAGTATATTTATTTGTTAGATTTATTTGTAAGTCAGACTAATCTTAGGATTCACTCCAAAATCTTCAGTTAACTCACTTCACATTCACTCGTTTTTGCTGTTTTCACCTTATAATCCTTTAAATCTAAATCAAATATTTACGTTAGTCGACAAAAATGTTGGTCGATTAGGACATCATCGACCGATTAATCAACTAAACAACTAAAGGACTACAACTCTAGTTTATAATGTTACTTCCTGGTTGAACATGGGTAGAAAATATGACGTAGGTAGAGGTAATTCCACAAGTGTTACCTAGCAACCATTTTGAAAACAAGGGCCAAAATTCATATAAATCCAGAATCGGAAAAAGGTTTATTGCCACTGTCGGTGAACAAAATTCACAAACTGTGAACTTGCTTTGGTGGTAAGGTACAACATATAACAATGAATAAAATAGTAGCTAAATTTATGAAAGAAGGCATGCTTAAAATTAAGAATAAAATAAAATGGACTTAGACTATACAGTAAATGTACAGTTTTCTAGACAGTAGTACAAATTACACAGTAGTAAGGAATTGACAAGTGGCAGTGGATTATGTTTTAGAGCCCAGAACTACTGCCTGTAATTTTAAACTTTTATTTTTCAAAATTTCTTCACAAACTGCAACTTCATGGGCATAAAACTATGATAAATATTTACCACTGATGCTATGCCACCAATGTAAGTCATAATTAGAATATCATGAGAACTTCATATACACTTTAAGTTGGTATCCACTTTCTTATGGCCGAGGGCTGCACAATTTGGGAAAATGGCATGTTTTTATTCTGGATATTTTGTGTTTTGTGGAGGAAATTATGGGAGTTAAAAAATTGTAGCCTTTGCAATTTGCTAATTGCGTCCATTCAAATTGCAATTTTGAGACTATTGTGATCAATCTTACAGCCCTATTATGGTCAGAAATACAATGCTGAAATATTCATATTTTGTATTTTTTTTATTTTGCATAGGCATATTATTTTTGTACTATTTACTCTCATTAGCAATGTAGTATTTTATTTCGAACAAAAATTTGTACCGGGAAAAAAGAACAACAAAATGAATAGTGCCAAATTACACCTTTCCTGAATAGTTTCATAAGAAAATACAACCATTTTGTCTGGAAAGCTTCATTCTAATGTCCAAAAATGTGTTTTATTTATAATTATCAGGTGGCGTGCCTTTGGTCTTGAATTTGAATTTGAAATTTTAGTATCGTGACAACAGCGACTGACTCTGCCATGAGATTGTGCCTGTATCCTTTGTCCTTTCTGTCCAGGGCTCCAGGCACACAGCAGATTCCACTTGAGCCAATCAGATGCCAGAGAATTTGCTCTGAATGCCACTGCTCCCCTTCTGTCTCCCTCTGACAACCGCAGCCAAGTCCGTCTCCCGGTTTAAGCTGCTAATCAAAACAAAGAATTAGCCATTCTGCCCCACAGTGCAATGTACAGCGCTGTAGATTTTTGATGACCCCTGTTTAGACCTGATATTGATGTATGTTATTCTAATCTCGAGATAATGATTGTGCTATTGACCCGGTAATGCCGTCTTTTCATGGCGCCCTTTCTGTTATCGATGCTGCAGTGGTGAGTGACTCTGTATCCAGCGCTGAAGAGTGAAGGAGTAGCTTAGACAGAATCTTGAGATCACCTCTGCAGTCACTGATTGTGGTCAGATCAAAGGAGGCTTTATGCAGCGCCCCCGGCTGTGTGGAGAAGGATATTTATAATAATGTAGAAGTTCAAGAGGTGACCCTGACAACCTACTAATGTATCTGGTAACAGGTCCTCCTGGGTGATGTCGATGGAAGGAAACTAGTGGCAACATTTAAGGGTTAGGAGGTTGACAAAGCCATTTTATGATGACAAGTTGTCTGAGAGCATCTCCAAAACATCAGCTCTTAAGGGAAGTCTGCAGTGGCCAGGATCTGTTGAAAATGATTTTAAGTCTATATGACAAGTTAGACTACATGTTTGACTAAAACATGGTGAATATGATTGTATTTAAGATTTTACTAAACATTTTGTTCCCGGTTTGACATTTTTCATAATTTTTATAATTGTACTCCCTGGTTGGTCATGGACAGCAAATATGACATAGGTAGAGGTAATTCTACAAATGTTACCTAGCAACCATTTTGAAAACAAGGCCCAAAAGCCATATTAATTACACAGTAGTTATGATTTGACAAAAAATAAAACCTGATCACAACATTATTTTGTTGTGCGTTTAAACTGTCAGAAACATGTGTCTGTTGAGTGTTAACTGTATATCGCGTTTTGATGACACAGGTGAAGGGATTTCATTTTAGAACTCAGCACTACTTCCTGTAATTTTAAACTTACATTTAACAAAATTTCATCTGGAACTGCAACTTCAAAAATGTAAAACTATGCTAAATATTTTCCACAAGTGCCTTACCACCAAACTAAGCCATAATTTGAATATAACGAGAACCTGTCATGTAGACTTTAAATGAAGGAACCAATGAAAACCCGCACAGGTGCTGCATGTACAGAGAAGCCTTGTTTGGTCTACTCTAGTAATAGGTGAGCTTGAATACTGCAACTAAAATTGTTGTTATTGTTCAAAGTCTCCTATTCCATAAAAATATAAATGTGTTCTTTTTTCCAACAATTCACCTTATTCCGCCCTGCCCACTTTTGCCTCTTTTTGCCACAGATCCGCACTCCTGTAGTAAACGCACTTCCGGTTTGACAAGAACCCCGTTCATGTAAATGCCAAATGAGGGAAAGTCACGGCGCTAATGTTATAGAAAGTTTGATTTGTGTAAAATGTTTAACGTACACAAGCAACAAGAAGTCAACAATTTGCACCGATTTCCTGGGCAGCCTGAAAACAGCTTTTTAGTCTGTGTAGAACTTATTTTCTGTTGTGACCTCATCTGCCCCATATAAACGGAAACAAGATGGCGGAACTTCCGGAATAAGGTGAATAGTATTACAGGTTTACAGGTACATTGCCAAGTCACATTATATTAATACTAATACTGTATTGCTAGAGATCAACCTATATGTTTTTTAAATGTCTTTTTTTAAAAAATTGTTTATGACCAATACCATTATCGATTGTTCAGAATCCAGATATATTTTTGGACCAGTTTTGATTTGATGTACTAGGCCTACCAGCCCATCCACAAACCTCTTACCATAAACTAAATAAGACCATAGTATTCACATGTTGTGCTGTCCCTCCGCTAAAATATCGGCCTCTGCTGTGATAGCTGGTATACTTAAAAAATGCTAATATTTCTAACCCGAACATTCACTATGATCATAGCAGGACAATAACATTGTTTCATTGCAGTTGTGTTGGTATACCATAAAATAGGGCTTCACAATATATAAAAAAAACTATAATTATCGCATTTGTTATTATCATGATATGCATATTGCCAAGATGCGCGATAATTTCAAATGGTCAAATGCATTAATCTTGCGTTCTTGTGGGCCTGAGGTTGTTTTTACTTTTGACCAATCAGATGCACTGTTAAATGTTCACCCCCAAAAGCGCCGTTTTGAAAAGTTTTTGAAGTATGAATGTTTTATTGTTAAAGTTCTTGCATCAAAATCCTCATAACTTTTTTCACTATTTCAGACACACATAAATGAAGGTGAATAAAATGTCTGAAATGTTTAAAATGCCTCTTATTTATGGTTTGCAGAGTAATGGATAAAGCAACTCTAGGTTTTAACACTCCAATGTGTACATGTAAACTTTATTTATTTATAAAGCTTTCATACAGAAGATGTCACACAAAGTGCTTTACAATTTACATATTAAAAACAATTCCCCAGAATGATGGATTACAAATATAATGTCAGTCTGAATCAAAAATGAATGACAACATTAATACCACTATTTGGTGATATTTGTCTGTAGACCTGTATCATTCTAGTTCTTAGCATATTTTCTTTAGCCGTCAGTCAGTCAGTTGAACAGATAGGGTGGCATTTGGCTTGATTGCTTGTAATGAATGCACTCTTTGCTGTATACTGCATAAGTAATAACGCCGGAAGGCTTGAGTTCCGATTGCAATCAGAGGGGCGAGTGGTTCGGGGTGAAGGGAGAGAAATCCAGTTCAGTGGACATTTAACTGTGGCCCTATAGATTCTAGAAGAAACTGAACAAACAGGTAGAACGTATTAGTTTAGGGAGAACGTTAAGTAAAGGATTAAATAAGCTATACCTATTTGTTAAAGCATTGTATTGTTAAAGCAGCTCTTACGGCTAAATGCAGTGGTGAAAAGTAACAAAGTACAAAAGTGAAAGTACAGTACTTTTTAGGTATATGTACTTTACTTAAGTACATTTACAGTAGATACTTTTTACTTTTACCTCACTCCATTTCAGAGCATGTATCTGTACTTTCTATTCCACTACATTTTTGAACTGGACTGAACAGTAAAAGTATATTTTCTTAAGGTTTTAGACCTGCTGAAAAGGCTGAGGGTTTTATTTTTTTAGCACATTTATGGCGACATCTTGCCACTTTTTTTTTTTTTTTTTTTTCTAGTTCCTTTTGAGCAAACAAAGAACCTCTGTGGAGAAAAATAACCAGGGAAGTTGTCTATGATGAAAAAAAAACTCAACAGAATAAATCCATCGAGATTACAGTTTGACGCTTTAATATTTCTCCAAACCTAAAAAAACTATTTTCACTTTTTACTCTTTAAGTTCAAAGGAGTACTTTAATACTTTCACTTGAGTAGATTTTAAACTGTGATACTTTTACTTTCACTTGAGTATTTTTTTGCTGGTGTATCTGTCAACAAAATGGAGTACATCATCCACTGCTAAAATGAGACCACCGTGTGCCGTCTGCATCTAATTATAACTCAATGCAGGAAGTAATACTCTTGCAGATGGATGTTTTTGTGTTATCTAATGAGCGTTGCACAGTATATTTCTGTTTTATTCTCCTACACTTTCAGAATTGAGATAGTTTAGACTAGAGTATTGCGTCTGACACACAGTTCTACATATTCTGACATCTCCTTTGTTTCTTCACATCTCTAAAGCTCCGGAAATCCATGTATAATTCAGTCTGGCTCCTGCAGTAGCGCGTATAGCAGTACTGTGTATGTCTAGTTAGTATTCTGGTGGTTTAGCACGTGGCACCCTGACAAACCCACTGCTGCCAGGATCCCTAACAGGTCTCACTGTTGGAGGAGGTAATGGGGAGGCTGTAGAGGAAACGGGCTGGTGAGAGGTGAGGGGCTGATCAGCTGGTCCACATGCAAATGCAAAAAGTGTTTTCTAGTCTCTGTACGCGCCAACGCTGTCAGCGGCACTATGAGGTTGAAGGCAGGGGAGACTGTGACTGTTTTTACTTAAGTTACATTTCAATTCGCTTAAAACTTAAAAATCACAAACTATGCTCGTCTTCAGGTTTTTAAAAAAGTATTTGCTCCTTTAAAGTGGTATGTTTAATGATCAAAAACAGAAGAAAGTGCTGTTTTTTCAGTTTACTAAAGCAGGGGTTCCCAAACTTTTCTGCCCGGGACCCCCAAATTAGCCACGCAATTGACTCGGGACCCCCAAAGTGAAATGAAAATGACAGTAGCAATAATTTTAAGTGTCAAAGCCTGTTAATTCAGGTTTAATATTGGTTATTTGAATAGTTTATTGTCCTATTAGACCCTATTTCACTAAAAGACACTGTTTAAAATAATAAAATAATAATAAAATAGAGCAAATGCAATGTCATATTAATTAAAATGAGATCTTGAAATCATCTCGCGACCCCCCAGCTCACCCCTTGGGGGGTGACCGACCCCCACTTTGGGAACCACTGTACTAAAGAACACTTACGATTTACACTTTCACAGGATTTTGTCACCCTCTGCTGGTAACTTTTGAGACTGACACACGTCCAAGATGTTTATTAGCAGCACATCTATTAGTAACTTTGTAGTGAAAATATTAAACAATATTTAAAATGCTGCAGTGAGAGTGAAGTCAAGTCTTGCAATGAAAAGATTTTTACTAAATTTGACCCAGATGAAGCTGAAGTGTAAATTTATGGAATGTATAACTTATGTATAGACCAGTTAACGGTTATTTGATTATAAAATTTGTTGACGATTACTTCAATAATGGATTAGTTGCGATTACCGTAATCAATTAATTTGTTACATCATTGGAGTGAAACTGAACAGTCTTTACATGTACGTCTGGAAAATCAAATCTCCGGCTCGGTCTGATTGGATCAGAATCTTTAAAATTCTTGTGCGGAACTGCAATTCGTATCACCCAAATCCCTGTAGTACGCTGATTGTACTTAGAGCGCCGCTACTAGGGTTAACTACTGTTAGCAGCAATGACACAACAGATTTTTAGCAATAAGTTCCTAAAAGTTCTTCATTGTTTGCTTGCTGTTCTATCTCTAGTTAGACTCGGCTCAACTCCTTCTTACACATTAGAAGGCTCTGAGTCACAATAGACACGCACAAATAAGTGGATATTTTTAATCAAACGGCTCATGAGCAAATTCCACTATCTTAGAACGGCCCTTTCTGCGTTTTAATCAAATCACAGCATTATTTCCATCTGTTATTGAATGCTCTTGGTTTTTTCGGTGCCGCTGTGGGCTTTGTGCTTGGTAATTGAATCTGATGGTCTGCTCCAGATGGAAATTTTGCATTCTGGGGGAACAACAAGCCGGGTTATAAGAAGATATGGAAGCGTACAGAAATCTAGCCTAGCCATCCAACCCTGCAAGCATAACTAATCATTACACACACTGCACCTCATCAAAGGCGCACAAGCATGTAGGGATTCTTAAGTTGGCGCCACTCGAGGTGTGCTCAGAGAGATGCGGCGGCAGCAGCAGTGTGCACGCTCATATTTCTGTGTTAGTCTTGCATCACCATATCAATCAGACCGTACAGGAAGAATACAGGACTGCGATGTCATGATGGCGCGTGGGAAAGAGTAGCAGCAAGTCCAGAAGTAATAAGGACGTGCTGGAAAATCTAGACGGCCGTTTTGATCACCTCGTGTTAATTAAAAGTACTTAAAATTTGATGTTCTGGATTGCTTTTGAGTCTTATCTAGGCGTATATGACAAGCTGTGAGCCAGTTTAGAAATAATCGGGTGCCAGCTTTAGTTGTTGGAGATGGACCAAGATATTGGCTGGGTGATACATCAGAGCAATATTTGCACTTTTTAGCATACAGGCTTGTGGCCTTGAATCTCCTGCAGAGGCTGATATGTGGTTTGGGTCAAAGTTAACGCTGCTCTCTTATCCCATTTGTGGTGTAACTGGATTGTGAATGAATTTGTTGTTAATTCAAATGATATAATATTAGGGGTGTACCGGTGCACTAAAATAGCATTTGGTTTGGTTTTGTATTTATTATATTTCGTATTGATATTGGACAGCATTAGTTCGATATATTTCTGTACGTTTTTGGTGCAGAAAAAATAATCTAAGAAATACATTGCTGAAAGTAAGTCATTATAAGCAAATACATAATTATTACAAATGAACCCTCACGCCCTGCAGTAGGCTGAAAGTTACTAAAGTGTAACACAGTAAGCTTTCTGGGTCCATGTACCCTTCATTCATTTCGAATGAAGGGTACTTATAATTGATGTTATGCTTAATAAACATAATAATAATACATTTTATTTATAAGCGCCTTTCAAAACACCCAAGGACACTGTACATGACAACAAGAAATAAAAATAACAGAATGAAACCCACAAACAGAACTGGATGATGGTGTTGGAGTGACTGAGTTATGTGGTGTAGGATTGTCTGAACAGGTGAGTTTTGAGTCTGGATTTGAAAAGTGGAAGGGTGTCTATGTTGCGGAGGTCAGGAGGGAGAGAGTTCCAGAGCTGAGGAGCAGAGCGGCTGAAGGCTCTGCCCCCCATTGAAACAAGACGGAAAGAGGGGACAGAGCTGGAGAGAGGAGGAGGACCGGAGGGAGCGAGAGGGAGTGGAGATGTGGAGGAGGTCAGAGATGTACGGTGGAGCCAGGTTATGGATAGCTTTGAAAGTGTTTAGGAGAATTTTGAAGTTAAACTGTTATTTTATGGGGAGCCAGTGAAGTTGTTGGAGGATGGGGGTGAGAGGGCGTCCTGGTGATGATGCGGGCTGCAGAGTTTTGGAGAAGCTGCAGTTTCTGGAGGGATTTATTGGGGAGACCAGAGAGGAGAGAGTTACAATAATCGATCCAGGAGGAGGTAAACCATGCATTTGCTAACTAAATGAATAGTGGATCATAACACATAACAATGATTGAATGCAGTGTCTCTTGCTGCCTCTTGGTGCAACAAGAGCAGCTAAGCAGTACTGAGCCTTTGGTTTAAGCTTTTGGTTAGTTTAAGAGTGCTGTAAATTGATCAAAACTACATGTGCCACACTCAGAAAGTCACGCTGACAAACAATAAGCTAAGTAAGAAGTGGTAGAAGTGAAAACTCCAAATAATAGGCTGCTCCGTTGCTTATTAGTGTGATGAACCGAACCAAACGTCCTGTACCCAAACGATTCACTACACTCACTGTTACATGCCTATATAATATGGTGAAAATTATTTAGATCAAATCTACACATCAGCCCCATAATATCAGCAGAGCTTATCGGCTTTCGGTTTCGTTGGAGTCTTTTATATATAGATATAGATATATTAATATAGTCGTAGAAAAACAAGAAATAACTGTCGAGTCCATATACTGCCTAGTCAGTGGTTAGCATTATAAAGAGTCTGTTTGCAAATGTGAGCTTTTTAACATCATAAACAATATAATTCGACCCTAATGCCTTACTAAGAGCTTTGTCTGTGTGCCTTTTAGCCCCCCACACGCCCCTCTCAGCCTCTGCTGGGCCTGGGGCTCCTAATGGTGTGCTTTCACCACTTCTCTGCTGCAGCTTGTGATGTGGTGGAAAATATAAACAGTGAAAACAAGGAATAAAAAACTACCACTCTCCAGTGTAAGTTTTAATTGGGACCCAGGGGAAATGAGCGCCTCCCCTTTTTCTCAAATTCATTTTTTTAGCTTTTATGTTAGAAATAAGCAGCTATTTGACGCATGATTGCATTTTTATGGCTCATGCATCCCAACAGTTTTCAGTCTTTTGGGCATTTTTATTGACTCAAAATACTATCTCTACTATTTTTACTTCTTATTTTACTACTATAACTACTTTTTACTTCAACTACTACTACTACTACTACTGCTACTGTATATACGTATTTTATTGCAAAATGTTCTCTTCTTTGATTTAAGAAATATGCTCTGTAGCTTAAAAATACATTTAAAACTTTGGAACATAAACAGTAAAAATAAAGCAGAATAATATAAGCGAAAATCATGACAAAAAAAAGTGCATAAATATAAAAAGATAACAATGTTTGAAATGAAAATGTTTATTTCAGAAATAAATAAATGAAGGTAATGCATACATTTCTAACTCATTTTAGAAACAAATTAATTTACTGATCCCCTGTTGCTGTACTTTGCTGAATACGTCAAACATTATTTCTAAACAGAGGAATAAAAAAAGGGAAATTTTCATTCATAAAAGCTAACCGAAAGTCACAGATTGATACAACCAAACCACAATCGTGCACAACCATTACTGCCTGTTTTCCTGCTGTGCCACTAAAGCTGCTGTCTTACTCCACCTCGACTGCTCCTTCTCTTTCGTTGTGTTTCCTTCACCAAGTTCATTGATACACGAACTGGTCCGTATTGAGTTTCTGTCCGAGCTCAACCGCAAACTGCCAGCATCGCCCTGGCCTAAACTCTAAAGAAACGTCCATCAAAAGTCGAAACAACGGCGAGATTGGTGGAGAACAATAATGGCGTTAGGAGTGACCCTTTAACAGACTGGCATCACTGAGAGTAATTGCCTGTCAAGTGGCGTTCTCCTTCGCGTTTCACAAAAAAATAGAGCTTAGTTTGGGGTGGGCCAAGGTTGCCACACTTGTCCCGTAAACAGAGCAATAATTGAATGGCACTTTGGCACAAGATGGAGAGACAGCGGGGTCAGGAACAAGTACAGGTTAACAGCAACTGCATTTGTGTGAGTGTGGCTATCAAGTTGTCGATAAAATGAGGGAATTTGCCTTATTATTCAGTTTGGTGGCTTTAAAATTTTATTTGTACAGCAATGGTGTGTCGCAGAATTGCAAATCACTGTTCAAAACCCACCTGTTCAAACCTTCAGTTCCTTGATTTGACCACTGACGTCTTTTTCATTGAGCTGTGTGGGTCCCAGGTCAGTTTCATGGTTATTTTGGAGGACATAGATGACTTTTTTATGTCGTGTATTGCACCCTCTTAACTTTCAGTATTCATTGAGTGATTATGAAAACTACTCGATTAACCCGCGCTGTTCTCTGCACATGCTAGAGCTTGTAATATCTTTCCTCGGTGTCTTCCCCTGGTGTGCGAGATGAAGAGGGACAGCCATAGTGCATCATATTAAGGCCGGAGAAGCCATTTCCAGTTCTGTCATACATCTCGCACTTCCTGTCAGGTGTTTTAGCCCTACTCACCTGCCCTGTCAAAACAACACCTTGGGCATCCTCCACATTTCATACGGCACCACTCTCCAGAGAAATAAGCGAGAATGTACGCAAAATAAATGATACAACGTAGCATGTGCAAATCAAAAACAATTTAGTGTTCAATTTTGAAAGCCAAATCTATGGTGTGCTTGGAAACAGACACTCCAGGGTGAGTACATGTTCTTATATGTGAGAGCATTCTGCAGCATGATGTATGTGATTAGAAAGGAAAACGCAAAAAACCCTGATATTTGACAAATAGCTTTTGAAACAAGTTTGGAAAAAAGCCTTTGTTCATGCTTTCTGGTGTTTCATTGATGAAGAAAGGTGTTAATTAATATTTTGAAAGTTAAAGGATGGGATGTTTTGCTTTGTGGTTTTGCAGAACAATCTCTATTCAGTTAATTTGTGCCATTGCAATACACGTAGACGAAGGCGCTTACTCCTCTTCAAGTATTTCTATTTGTTCTTTATCATTGTGAAATTGCTTGGCTTTGTGGCTCAATTACTCGAGCATTTGTTTATGAACTAGAACCAGCTGTTTTTGTCCCCCTTCTTTGATTTTTGTACAGTTTAGTGTTAGTGTTTAATGTTTATGTTAATGTAGTGTTAGTGTTTAACAGTTTAATGTTAGTGTTAAGCAAGAGTATTGTCAGAAACGATCTTGGTTTGTTCAGTGTTTACTAGGGTACTTATTCTAAAAAGGCAGAAACCCAAATGTTAATATTTGCTTCAACCTCAGAGTGTGGATGTAGCTCAGTTTGAGATTATCCGTAACTCCTGACGTGAACTGAACCAGGTTTTGTCGAACCTAGAAATACTTTGTCTGTTACGAAGCGATAAATGCATGGTGCCAATACATCGTAAGGCTGAGCTGTATGGCTAACATTACATGACCTTTTCCACCCAGGCCTTTCATTAGTGCTCTCATCAGGCCCTTCAAACATTTACACTCAATGACATTCTGTAAATGTCACGTCACTCTGCAGTGGCTGTACTTCACCTGGACTATAACAGGAGCGCATTTACCCCTGATACTGTAGTAAAGGGACATGATTTCTTCCTCAAAACTCATGAGATTTTGCTGTCATGTTTTAATGTGTAATCTTGTCTGAGATATGCGTCACTGCAAAATCCACACATAATCTTTTCTAATAGATGATTTAAATCACAGCCTCTACAAACAAGTCACTTCATCATGTTCATTTCTAACCTTCCTCATGTGCATAGTAGTCGTAACTGAAGAAGTCTGTCCCCACATTCAGTAGAGACTAGGGAAATTTCACAATTGCTATAATTCCGGTGTTGCTGGGGACACATCTTGCGCAGGATCGTGGTCAGATGTAGTCTGCTGTTCCTGTTTAGATCTGTGGGTGCAAACTAGAGTACCATCTTTAGTGTTTCATGGCATAGTCATCATTGAGCTAAAGGACCTTCAACTCTGCTTCCCATTATCTTGGCGGAAGTTACCCAGAGTGCTTTAAGTAATATTCTGTGCATTCAACTGAACATTTTATGTAGGAATGACTTTATGTTTATTGTCCTTCATCAGTTGAGCAGAATATGAATGAACTGATCCTGATCAAATGGACACAGTAAAGATGATGGTAATCCATCTTAGTATATCTTTTGTTGTTTGTTTGCCAGCGGTGCCTTATTTCTGTCACAAGTCATAGTTCAAGTGAGTAAAACTGGAACCATTGTTTGAACATTTACATCTTTTACATATAAAATGCAATTGCCATCTGCTAAACCCAGACCCCCTAAAGCTGTGACGCACATGAATCTATAAGTGTACAGTTACCTCTCATTACCGGCTTCTTTTCCAAATACTATGCAATTCAGATGGCCGCATTTGCAAGCACTTTAAAACCTATGTTTCTCAATGAGACAAAATTGCGTGATTATTCTATCAGTGTGTGGGGATGAAAGATAAGATGTGTTGAACCTGCTAGCTCCTGCAGACTTCTATTTTGTACTCGATAAACACAAGAGCAGGCAGTAGAGTAGCCAAAAATGAATGAAAGCTTTTTGCACTAAAAGCAGGTTTGCGAGCTGTAGTCTGCATTTTGTTCATTGTGGCACATTTGATCCTGTATGTTAAAATTAGTTGACAGACTGGCATCTCAAAGATAAGCCAGTCCTTTCTGCAGCACTTTGAAATGAACATATCCCAAATATTCAGCTTCGTTTGAAAGAGCCATGCATGCCACTTCTAGTCCCAATCCTGTTCTCATTTTCGAGCTTTAAAGTCTCCTACTAATCTGAGTCACATTTGCTTTTCTGTCCATCTTCACGCTCTTCCTCTCGTCTCTCGCCTCCCGTCCTTTCCTCCGGTCATTATTTATTCATATGATGCGGCGTTGGATCGCTTCAGTGAGTGATACACTTCAACCATAACAAACAAGGGCAGATTTCTGTGCTTATCCGGAGCACTCGGCTTTGATGTGAACCGGGGGCCAAAAACAAAACATCTTAATACTATTTTTAAACATGTGTATTTATTTACAAGTCAGAGAGATGATCTGGTTTAACTATTCATTTACCCATTTGCATCGCCAAGCTCATGTATATTAACCATTGTTTCAAGCAGTGGTTAAAATATCATCCCTTGGCAGATCCGTTCTTTCCATTAGTTTGAGTGTGTCTCCAATCCTGGTGTGGAGAAGGGGCTTGTCCTTGAAGTGCAGCAGCCTTCCAGGACGCTGAGCTGATTCCTGCCCCAGAGGAGAGAGTGCTTTTGCTGGCTCATATCCTCTCAGTGGACAGCCCCATACTGGCAGGGCTGTTTGTCAAAATGCCACAATATTGAGCGTGCCCATAGGAACGTGGCTGTCGCAAATAGACTGTCTTGTCATTTATGTCAAGCCTCAGTTGCCCATGGACTATACTTTACTGGAGTGGCAAGTTAATTCACCAAATCCAGTCATGTATCTGCATTGTATGTAACTGTGACGACAATGTGAGGAAATAGCGTTGCTACAGTATATACTCCAATACAGTATGCTATTGAAAACAAACCCGGCTGCCCTTTAATAAACGGACTGAGCTGCAATGTGTTCTAAGTTCAAAAAGATAAATATAATGTTAAACTCATTTAGGCAATTGTAATCTTTCTACTATCTCAACCATGATAATGATAAATCATGTAATATAATGTTTACCGTCTGAGTGTTCCGTTGTACAATAATGAAGTGAAATTATCATAAATATTACAATTCCTTTTAGTATAGTCAGTTAGAATGCATAACTAATATGAATCCCTGAAATGAAACTGTTCTAATATACAAAAGAATTCCGTGCTTTCTCTGTGGCGCAGTGGATAGGGGCGTTCAAGTCCAGCTCGACATTTGCCGAAGGTCCATACCCTCTCTCTAACCCTTTCACGCTACAACTGTCCTGTCACAAAAAGGCTTTGGGCCAAAAATTCGTAGAAAAAAGAAGAAGAAAAGAAAAGGTCCCCCTGAGTGTCTTACAGTGTTATATTTCTTTGTGTCTCGGGTGCTGACAGGGTGTATTCCAACATCCTCAAACTGATGATGATCTGTAACATTTGACCACAAATCATAATTTCTTTGGGCTCACACTAAACAAATGACAGTTTGGTGACTTGTCAAACTAACATGATAGAAGTTAAACAGTGACTCAAAAGAGGAGTAAAATGATTAGTACTCAAGCCACTGAGATGTGACATGTACAGTGAAACTTTCAGGAGAATCTATATCATAACTACTACTACAATACTGGGGCGGCAGTAGCACAGTAGGTAGAGTGGGCGCCTTCTGATCCGAAGGTCGGCGGTTCGAATCCCACTCCAGACATGGAGTAGTTGAGTGGTCAGATCCCCTGACCCGCAGGTTGGTGGTGCGATTTCAGCTCCTTCAGATGAATAATGCCGTTGTGTCCTTGGGCAGGACACTTAACCCACCTCGCCCCCAGTGTCTGCGTACACTGGTGTATGAATGTGTGAGTGAATGGGTGACTGGTTCCTTGATGTAAAGCGCTTTGAGTGCCTTAAAAAAGGTAGAAAAGCGCTATATAAATGTGACCATTTACCATTTACCATTTACTGTTTTTGTAGTTAGTTTATGACCTAATTAATGGGAGGAGACACTTATTGTATTAATTGTAGGTGGCATTGAGGGTTATACTATCAAAATACATGTTCAGTTGTTCAAATAAGTAAGAAATTCTTATATAATTATAAGACGTTTGTCAATTAATCTCCCCCCTCAAATCCCCCTAATTCTCTAGCTAAAGTTTACATGAGAAACTGACACAAAATATTTGGATTAACTCAAATTCCTTTGCCAGAAAGTGCCCAACGTAGTGACTGAGTGGAAGCACATGGTCACTGCTCACAATACAGATTCAGGTCCTTCCATTTAGGATGACTTTTGTATTTGTAGTGTTGCATTTAAAGTAGATAACTGGGGTGAAAAGTGCATTTCAGTCAGCTTAGATATGTTAAAATAATAACATTTAGTATTTATAGGAACATGTCTTCCACTGCCAGTAAGTCACCAAGGAATTGATTTCAGTCTAGAACTGTAAGAAATAAAGAGACGTCAAATATGTTGTCGAAAAATGTTGTTGCTATTATTACTGTAGTGTAGTGGAAAGAAGTTTGTGACCTATTTTAAAGAGTTTTACAGATTCAGCCCTGCTCAAAATCCAAGCAAAGAGGAAATGTCTTCAGTCAGTGCGCCTGAGGTCTGTCACTGCTGTGGTCCTACAGTACGGCACATGGCAGTAAAGAGGCTCGGAGGCCTCTGTGTTCACATCGATTTCATGGCTGGATTCACCAAGTCTCTCCATACATCCATCACACACCAGCTCACACACTGTGTACAAGAGCCTTACTTTCCTCATACTGTTGAACATAGTAATTCTATTAATTAGCGACTCTTGCACCAAAAGGTCAGTTCAAGTCAATTTTTATTTCTGTATTTTTCTCATTTCTTTCATGTCTGTTTCAAAGCCCTGCTTTAATTAAATATGGATAGTGATATTTAAATCAATTATAGGCCAGTTTCTTGATTGACTTAAGCAGGCCTTTTCTCAACCCATATATTCGATCATACTGTGTAGCAGCTAATAAGCCCCTTTCTGATATGTTTGTCTTTCATATTGAGATTAGAAGTTGATGTATAGCATGAGTGGACTGCCCATTTAATTTTTGTCAAACTCTTTAGTGATTTTTGTTCCCTATCATGTTGTATCAGTGGGTCTCTACATTGGGCTTTGTTTATACAATGTCATTGTTATAAACCTATCTGTTGGAAGTGATAGAAATGTGTGAAATGAAAGTGTTGACCTCCCCTGAATGACCCTTTGCAGCTGGAGTAACGGGTGTCACAGAGATCAGATTCGTCTGGATCTTGGCTCCGTCCACTGCATCCACTGAATTTATCCTACTCCATATATGCCACAAAATAAGGTCAAACTCTGTATTTGACTCTGAATTATCAAACAGACTGATTTGGACATTGCCATTTCAAAAGGTTTGACTCTTTGGCCATCACCATCATCATCATCATCACCACCATCATCATCATCATCATCATCACCATCATCCTTTCTTCTTTGTTCAATTATTATCTCATCTTCTTTTGTTCACAAGAGCACACACTAAGAGATAGTCATGACCTGAGTATCTATTATATTTCTGAAGTACTCTTTACCATTTGTGAAATTGGCTTTATAGATTACAGTCCATGTTCTCATTTTAGAACTAGGATCAAAGGAGCTCTGCACACCTCTCCTCCTAAATCTCCTCCTCTTCCTACTAGTCCTCTACTAATATGCTGCTTTATTGTTATTTCCATTTTAACAACTCAATACTACAACATAGATCACATTATATACAATTATACATATTAAAAAAAATGCTGGAGGTGCAGGGCCGCTCAGCTGCTGGTCTGACTAAATCGCACGGAGGTAAAGGTTAAGAGGTGTTTGCACAGATCCTCTGCTGGGTATGCTGCAGCATGTTAACCTTTGCCTCTAACTATTGATTCTCCACCAAAGAATCCGTATTGATCTGGCCCTCAAACCTCAGGGTGGCCTTTTGTAAACAGCACAGATGCATCAGTTGCATTGCATTATGACAATACGAGCAAATGACACTCCCAGGGCTGCTGACCTTTAGTCGTTTGGTCAGTTATTCGGGCAATGGTGTTTTAGTCGTTTTCATTAGGATTATAAGGACTTGGGACAACAATAAAAAGGACACAGTATAGAATGACTTAGCTAAAGATTCTGGTGGGAATCACGAGTTGAATTTGTCTTCTAACATTCAAATGCATTAATTCTAGTCATTTGTTTGTATAATTGGTTGAATTTGCATGAACGTCTGTGCAGTTGTGCTTGTGTAAGTGCAGTTCAGCTCATACTGTAGTCAGTTTAGCGCCATTGTACCCTTTAGTCAACTAACTGATCAGCAGATCAGGTTTTAGTTGACCAACAATTTCTTTAGCTTGCTTGCTTGCTTCTCACTCTAGATGTGTAGATAATAAATAAGTCCTCATCTTCCTCTTTTTGGTCCTTGTTTCACTTGAGCATGTGAAGCCTTTCTGTGTGGAGTTTGTATGTTGTCCCTGTGTTTGGATTTTTGTCTGCCTCTTCCATAAACCTTAATAATGGAGAATAGGGTACCACATGCTTCACTCTTTGGCCTCACTTCAAAATGTATCGAATGCACAGTACAAATGCCTTGGCCCTATTGTTTTTATAGTTTCTCTGAATTAGTTTACTTATTCCCTGGCTTCCTTCACAATAAAAATACCCCTCTTTGAGTTTGAATCCAACCCATGGTTGTTTGCAACATTCCAGACATATTTAGCACTTTATTCAACTGAGGTTATTAGTTCTGGATAATAAAAAGTGTCAAGGAGAACATTTGTGACTAATCTGTTATCCAATTCTGCAGAGCATCTAAAATGCCTCTTGAATCTCCAGTGTCTCAATCTGCTTCTCCTCTCCCTCTAATCTGCTCTCCTCCAGCTGGAGCCTCCAGAGCCACTCTTAGGAGGGGCTAATCCGGGCATGCCCAGGATCCCCAGCCTGGTCCTGGGCCAGTCCTCTTGGCGAGCTCCCTGCCCCAACACCAGGCCTCAGCTGCTAGAGGCTATGGATGGCATGTTGCAGAATGGACAAGGGCCCAGTGGGAGATGAGGAGGCAGGACTACACTGTCAATATGGGAGTGTGGCTGTCTCCCGGCGCTAGCAGTCAAGTTCAAGACGACTTGTACACAACTAGTGTCCTTGCCCACTTTCACTAATATTTGCACCTCTGGGTAACTGGTCATGTTGTAACTTTGTGACTTTCTGAACCCTACATTCCTTTTCATTCTGCTTTGATTGTTGAAGATGTTGGGATTTGACAATTGATAGTTGTTACAATTGATACTTCCGATGTGTCAGCTTGAAATGTGGCTTTGGTTGAGGATATTCTCTAATGTACACATAGTTGTCTTATAAATCTGTCCACCTGCAGTGCATATAAAGTATTACAACGACACATACAATGACATGGATAGCACAAAGTAATCCTGACTCTAACTCAACAATGACCGACCACAAAGAGAGAGAGATGAGAGAACTGAAGTTGTTTGGAGTGAAATCTTTGCGGACAGGAGGGCAGCGGTTGTTTGTGAGGTGTGGGCGAGGATGTCTGTGTGTGCGTCGGTGATAAGACTCCCTTTCAAACATGGCTTATGAGAACAGGGCACTTTTTTTCAGGTCAGAGAAGCACTCACAAAGATATAGTTATTCTCGTTATAGAAGGCAGGAGTGTATCCATGTTTTATTTCAGTTGCTTCTGTCTTACTCCAAGAAGATTGTTGGTATTCTTCTGAAAATGGTGGCATATTTGCATACTTTTACTCCTTAAGTGATTGACAGTACTTTTTAAATAAGTTTCCATTAAACATTTACATTCACAATTATTCATCACAGTTATTTTAAATGGTTGTTTTAATAGGCCAGGACATAATAATAATCATAATAATAATAAAAGGGATCTAGTAACCAATCAACATCACCTCAGCCACAAGGGGTCAGTAAATAAAAATTATTCTGTGGATGAAGACAATGCCATACTTCTGTAGCTACGACTGCCCTGGGCTAGATTGATGGAAATTATGCTGTCAATTGGCGCCATTGGCTTTTCGATTACCACTAATCACATTCCCATGCCACATTCACACACACATGGTGGGTAAAGTGCCTTGCCCAAGGACACAACAACAGAATGAACTGATCGAAGCTGGGACCTTGTTTGGTGGGCAAACGCTCTAAACACTGGCCCCTCACTGTTACGCCTCAGAGCTTTCGCCATCTCTGAACATAGATTACTGGCTCCAAGGGCACTACAGGTGCTTGGACCCGTGCATGAGAGGCAGCTCCAGCAGGGTGTGCCACTGCATGCATTTCCCATATTACTGGGAGGTTGCAGCATTGTGAGATACACAGTTTCATCATAGCACTCTGTAATATGCTAATAAAGCATGCTCTTCACTGAAATGTGTACATTTCAGAGTGGGCTCTTGGGTATGGCACTTAAACACGCACAGAAACATAATATAATCGACAGTAATCAGCTGAAATGCTTTTTGTGAAGTTCATGCTATTTGTAAATCAACCAACTCTTCATAATAATTTACATTTTCACCTCTCTTTGAACAAATCTACATCAATCTTAAATACAGTGATCTCTTCTAAACATTTATTTTTATTGTGTTGACTACATTGGTACAAGGAAAATAGATTTTGTCTTTATTCTCTATTTTTATTAGGGCTGTCTCTAACAATTATTTTAATGGTCAACTTGTCAAATGATTATTTCAGTTGTATATATTATGAGCCAAATGTCGCAATATAGTGACTGAAGGCTTCGAAATAAGGAATATTTATAAATAAAGTAATAATCAGCAATAATCAATTTTTTTTTTATGTTTTTTTTTTTTTTTACATTTTGTATTCAAGTCATTGTAGTCACGGTCTTTGTTTATAAAAGCTCTTTTGAGGTCTGTTAACGATTATACATTTTTTATAATGTCATGATTATTTGATTAATCATGGCAACCCTTTTTTATACCATTTTAATTACCTTGTGGGTTTATAATCAAACTTAGGCACAGATGAGTTGCATTTGTCTTTTGAGCTACTTTTACATGATTTAAAAATATATATATATACATTTTTTTTTAATTACTGCAACTCACAAATGTGTAGATGTATAGAATATGTTTAGTCTTTTCAGATCTCATCTTTTTTCAGTAGTCAAAAGAGATTCTAAGAGGTCAATACATTTAACTATAAAATATTATTGTCCAGTATTTGAAAAATTTGATCACACAATGCCATGCTCTGTTGAGTGGTATTTTTCAATCTTAAAATCCTTGAGCGTTAAATGACTTCACATACACTTGGCTCTGAGACTTCTGACTTGGAAAAGTCTCTCCTAAACTTTCAGCCTCTGTTTGACTTCTGCACAAATGATGACAAATTATGAAACGACTTGAGGTGACCTACAGCAACGTGCAAACACTTAACAGGTCAGTGAAGTGACTCAAAAGTTTGCAATGTACAAATTCATAAAAGCTGTCATTGTTCATTGTTCATAGTTCTCTAATCAGCGGTCTACACTTTCGAAAACAAATTATTTCGTAATATTTGCTACACATGGCTGGCAGTAAGTCTTCATACCAGCAGCTTGTATCTGTGGCTCCATTTGCTCCATCGCCCAACCATTTTAGAATACATAATGTTTTATAATCCTCATTTCACGCTTGTGAAGCCAGCCATGTTCTGTTGCATGGTCAAAAGTATTCCAATGACACCAGAGTTTACACACCTTTGCAAGATGCTGGCCTATTTTTGCATGGAGCCAACTTTTCCTGACAAGTCTGGCAACCCCTTGGTCATTTGTCATGAACATACAGCTAAATTGTTCAAATATAGAAACTTTAACATTATAATTTTGTGAAACTGTTAAGATGAGCCTTTTCCATTATGCCATATTATTGCCTAGCGCTGTGACAGGCTGTGACCCTATTGAGCCTGCGCTGTGTGATATACTGTCGCCAGCCCCACCCCTCTCTCCCACCCGGCACTACTGTCACTTCCTATGGGCACGTCGCAAAAGTAGAACATGATGAAAAGCAAAGTAAGACCCCGGAGGCCTGCCTGTGGATCGTGCCTTGAGGCTGCCACGGTTCAGCACTCTCAGCAAGTCAACTGGAATGCAGGAAAAAGTTGGGCCCTTTTGTACCTCAAGACAAGCAATGTGAAGGAGAGTTTGCACTTCAGAAATAAAGATTGCAAAAATATTGAAAATGATATTAAACAGATGGATGAAGGTGACACTGTTTGTTAGCGTAAGTTTGCAAGATAACTCCTATGTAATGGGTTTGTTTTGATAAGGTGCCTCTATCAATCTATAAGTGATGCATGGCCATCTGGGGCTCTGAGTTTTACCATTTCTTCCAAAAATGAAATTTAAGTCCTTATTTTACAACACAGTTTAGTCAAATTCAGGAATTCTGACATGCATTTGAGCCTTATTATTTATAGGCCGAATGTAAACGCACAAATTCAAGTTATTTTTGTTAGCTGTAACAGAAACAACCCAAGAGCTGTGGTCATTCATTTTAACAATCAAGATCTGTGGAAACAAGCCATAATAAAAAGTTATTCAATGGCTTAACTCTGCCGCAGTGACCCCTGCTGGTAGAAGTGATGTCTGACGGAGAATAATGATGGATATGTTTTGATATATGCGCTTATTCCAGTGAGGGGCTATACCTGATTTTTCTCATGTAATAAAGTAACTATGGAGCTTTCCCTGCATCTAGTTATAAAGCGTTTAATTCTCTGTGAAGCAGGAAGTGTGCTGTTAGCATGGTAATATTTGTCAGCTTTACTGTGTCAGCAAAAGTTGTCAAAAGAGCTAATAATCCATGCGGTGAATATTTAGGATGCGAGGAATGCATTAGTGAAGTGAGCAATACATTTGGACTGCTGCGAAGTGTTCTGTTATTCACATTTTAAGAGCTTAAAAATCAAGTACAACATATAGGCATAAACTAAGTAGGCTGTGATTGGTGACAAGAAAGGGGAGAAAAATAGTAAAATGCATGATGCCATTTATTCTGTCTCTGAGCCTACAGTTGGGTCAATATCAGGCTGGAGCAGACCTGTACTCAGCCTCAGCGTGACAAAGTGGTACAAGCTGATCACAGACATGCTCCTGTTGTAGTGCATTAGTCACAAGCTCTGCAAACAGCGCCCGCTTTTTGAAAACGAAAACTCAAGTGACAGTAAACACGTAAACCCTGATATGTGTGCTGTAAGTTGATGCTGATGAAAGTCTTTTCAAAGACGTGGAGCTGCACTCGCACCATGGTAGACTGGCACTGAAATGTCAGACGGAGGAGCTGCACTGATGACATGCTTTTATGTCAATGAGAAGTTCTGAAACGCCTGCTAGTTCATAGAGCTTTTATTGATTTGGATTACGTTTCCTTTTCATTCACTGTGTTATTCCCCAGCATCATCTATAAATAAGCCATTAGATGCATGTGTTGAGAAAATTCAAAGACATCTGTTACCCTATCCAATTGTTATAAATCATATCTCTATATTATATGACAATGTGACAAACAGGATCAACTGCTGCCTATACATTACACAGAATAGTATAATAAGGAAAAATAATATCTTTAGTATATTAACATAAAATAGTTTAAATATTACCGTTTATTGTGATATTTTTCAAAATTAGGTAACAACGTGGGCCTCAAAGAGAATAACAGGTCTAACATTTGAACTTCCTTGCTCTAAATTCACTCCTCTCAGACGTTATCGCAGAGCACCAATTCAGAAATGTTGTAACTCTAATGAAAAGTGTAAGTGCAATTGAATTTGAGAGTTCTGCTGACTCTAAGGCCACATAACAATGGACCCATTTGGACCCTGCCTTAAATCTGCCGGATCAGTTTGTGAACAAGTGGCTAAAAGCTTCAGAAACTGCGGACTGGGGACTTTGTGTCCTGAGCCAAAGTGATGCCAGAAAATATGAGTGTAAATTTGATTATATTTACAATCCCTATGAACCTGCTGACAAAAATGAAAGTACTGTATAAAACACTATTATCCTTAACCACAAGTCCTTTCTCAGTTCCTGTAGTAGCTGTATCTGCTGTCAGCTCCTGTAGCATGAAGCCACTGGAGAGCTGGACTGTGTTTGTCTAGCACGTGTGAACTCCAAGCCGACCGCAACATCATTTAGATTTCCCCCAGGATGGTGCTTGGAAGCTGGCACGATTTCTGTGTCTCAGGGCGGCGATACAATTTGATTTTGTCTTTTTGCTGCTGTCCGTGCTGTGGATTATTCACAAAGAATAAAAAGGCGAAGGGAAAAGCTCCACCTGATGCATATTTCATGGTCTCATGTGCCAGGCTGAGTCTCATCTCCAAATGTATGAGCGCATTCAAAAGTATACATTTTATTTTCAAAAGGTAAACAGTTTTGAGAGGCACTTTCTGTAGACATCCTGTCTTGCCTGTCCTCCTATCATATTCAAGTACAAATATTTTGCAAAATTGAGCTTTTAACACTGTTCTAACATTGTTCCCTCATCAAAAACAAAACTGGAGCTGCATTTAGCGTCATTCACGCTAGTTTGATGAATCCTGGTTAGAAAATCTCCCCTCCGAGCGTCACTCCGTTCTGAATTCCCTCGGTGAGTGACGTTTTTCCGGTGCGTGACATGGCTTCGAGAATCCTCTGCTGTTTCTGTTTTTTAAATTTGTGTAATTGTCTCTACAGCCAGTAGATGGGGCCAAAGCTGCGTTACTCTGATGTTTCCCAAGGCTGTGACAAAGTTATGTTGTTCTTTGTAAAACAGTACTTTGTAAAACATGAGATGTCAAAATAAAGATACTCAAGGACATGTTTAAAGGCCAATAACAATACAAATTAAAGCCGCAAGCGGCATCGAACGGCCCTCGCGGGCCGTGCTCGTCGTACTCCGCTCTCGCAACACTCAAGGGAAGGCGCTGACGCGCCCTCATCCTTTTGTGCATTGGCATTGTGTCCCGAAACAGCCGACGACACAAGAAATTGCTTGTGCGCTTTGTTATAATGGATGAGCAAAATTCTGGACACTATTTGCAGCTTCGCCGCACAGAGACCTATTATTTAAAAAAATGGTATAACTTTTGGTGCCCCCCTCCTCAAGATGATTTTGTACTCCACTCTCACAATAGTCAAGGGATGGCGCTGACGCGCCCTTATTCTTTATATTATTTTAGGGGCTTGTGTTGTATTTAACTTTGTCCCAAAAGACAACTCGTATAAAGCGCTTTGCGCCGCTTTAACTTTAGTGGAAAATACAACATAATTCCCTTTCACTTTTAAATTTGGTTAGACATGGACAGTCACTGTGCCAAAATTTGCCAAGATTTTAAAACATGACATGGCGTGGATCGGCCCTCATGGGCCGTGCTCCGTACTCTGCCACGCAACTACCTAATGAGTAATATTATTAATTTATTTCTTAATATCTTCAAAAGCCACTGTTCTCCTAGTCATTTTCACCAAATGTAAGGTTATTTGGACAAACACCCAAGGAGGAGTCTGTAAAAGTAGTTATTAGTGTTAAGTGGTACTGTATTTTCTCCCACTGCCAGTTGTGTGGCGCTATTGTGCCCTGTCTTCCCTGGTGTATTATACTAATGTATACAATTCACATTAGGTGGCGCTATCGCACCTACTCAACTCTTTGGTTAGCTACACTTTTCTAAATAGTTGCAATAAAACAATTATTATTCATAATCATTTTATCTACCTTTCATTGTCATTGTAAACTTAATCTGTTTTTATTTATTTGCTCAAGTGCTATATGTTTTTCATCAGAGGTTCAATATTTACTTTTGGTTATCATTATTAGTATTATTATATTATTTATATATTTATTATTATTACAATGTTATTATTTTTGTTTATATTTTAATGTCAGTTTATCCAAGTTTTCATTTCATTTTCTACCACTTGTTCCCGTTCCCGGGGTCGCGGGTGACTGGAGCCTGTCCAGTGACTTTGCGTGGCTGCGTGGCCAATCACATCACATGAAGTTACTTGCTGCAGGTGCTGTTGCTATGGTTGATTTTCCTCAGGTAGGTTCAAGTTTTTGAAACTATTCATTCGTACTGTTACATGCACTGTTTGTCGGGACAGAAGGAGCTGTCCCTTTAAACTCCAGAATATTGAGTTTCATTATATTATAGTGTGAACGTTTGGTAAAGGAATAATCACAGCATTTTGTCTCGATGTTTGTTTTGCATCTTTTCAAAAGACAATAAAACCTTTATTACAAATTAGAGAAGGTAAAACTGCACATGCACTCACTGTAAGAGCTGTGCTTTCTGTTTTTCTCTCTAATATTGTGAAGTTAAAAGGCCAAATTTCATGTTGAAATATGTCATGTAGTCACTAACTGTATTCAGAATACCACCAAAAGAAAGAGTAATTCTGCTGGAATTAATTTTGATGTAGTGGACAAGACTTACACCTCACCTAACCTCTTTATGCGATGATCTGGCATGTTTTCTGTTAATAAATGTAACCAGGATTATGTCTGCTTCACAGCCCTCATTCACACAGGTCAGAGTTATCCAGGAGCAGTAACCAGACACTGTGGTCACCTCAGCGTCTGACGGCTTTCTACAAAGAACAATTTGGAAGAAGAAATGTTTTTAGTGTGTATTTGTCAGCAGCCTTTTAGCGACACTGCCTTAATGCAGATGCATGTACAAGCTACACAAACTAATGTTTTTACTATACTTTAATCTATAAAACTTTGATTAAGACTAAAGTCATTAGTGTGTTTTGGTTATTGCTACATAATACAAATTACCCTAATGCACCAGTCCTCTACTACACTTCTGGACATATAACTATATCTATAAGTCATAAGTCAGATCTATAACTCAGACAGGCTGAGGTTGTCATGGTCATTACATAATAATACAATGTTATTAGCACAAAATGCCTTTTTTTTTATTTTGAGTCTTTATGTTGAACTTGGGATGAATAAAATATGAATGTAAATTGATCCTATAGGGGTTTATTTGATTAAAAACTGCTGTATTGTATTTTATTCTAGTGAAATACTGATATTTAATTTCGTTTTTAACAAGTCTAGTCTTAATTTTAAAAGTTGTATTTTCTTCTGCTGGTTTCATGTCTGTAACAAAAGAATTTCTCCTTGGGGATGAATAAAAGGAATTTTTATTCAGAGTTTAATGTGTGAAAGCGTACTTCAGGAGTCCCTGGTTAACTTGACTATTTGACCCATCAATACTTTCTTTATTGCCTTTTCTGCTTTAAATTTTAAATACAATCTGTGTCTGTGAACTTGATTTAATTACATTTTAATTAAAACATATTGTGATTTTTTTATACTGTCCAATACACTACCTTATTGCCAAGTATCTACATGTATTAAATTACAGACTGAGGTATTATGCATTATGCTCTAATGAAAAGTTTGCAATATTTTATCAAAAGATGGCTTACAAAGGCTACTAAATGTGTGATTTATTCAAATCCACCTTTGAGTCAAAGGGAGGACACATTTGATTCAACAGATCACGTCTAGAGTCTGTTCCTTGTCATTTAACTCTTACGGTAAAGAATAACAGCATCTCATCAATGCTAGCAAAGTAGCATGCTAAAAATGCTAGGTTTTAGCTAGGCTACATTAGCGTAGCCTTAATTTTGCGTCAATTTGCCGCAGCCATTTTGTGAAGAGCCCGCCCGTTTTTGATTGGCAGCCCCAGCGCATTTTTCAAACAGACGCCTCTGATTGGCTGAGGCCCCAGGACTATAAAAGCGGCCGACGCCCTTTTCTCTTCGCAGTCCTTATATTTATATAAGCGATTGCTCAGTGTGTCTCTGCGGTTCATCTATTGGATTTTGCTCTGCATTACCCTCTGGATAACTTCGAGTCGCTCTTTCACCACCTTTACCACCTTCTCTCACCACCTTTTGGATCCCGGATTGGATTTACTTTTAACAGTTTTTCTTTTCCGCGGATCTTTCACCGGACCCTGTTTTTCACAGTTTCTCTTCGGAGTTTCTGTGTCAAACCTCCCTCGGCTCTTCTTTATTGAAGGTAAGATAACATTAACTCATTTTATCTTAAACTAATGTTGTTTGTGCGTTAATTCTGGCTCTGTATGTGATTAAATATTGTCCGGTGCGCGCTCATTGTGGCTATTTTTATTCAAATGTGGCGCAGTAATGCTGACAATGCTCTTGTGTGCGTAGACTTTATGTTTTACTAAACGTGGATCAGACTGTGCTAATGTAACAGCACTAAGGTTTATTTGGATGTAAAACGGAATAGCCGTGTCACGCCTGTGTCACGCCTGTGCCACGCACGCTGCACGTGTTACGCACCCTGCGTCACGCACACGCCGTGTCACGTGTAAATCCGCGTGCGTTTATGGCTCTGGTTTAGTTCTGCTTTGGTCCCGGTCCCAAGGTTTAGACTCGGTCTATGTGTTGTTTTATTCTGCCTCTGGTTTACACATGTTTTAGTCCAGGTCTAGTCCAGGTTTAGTCCAGGTCTAGACCTGGTCTAGTCCTGGTTCTGTCCCGGTTTAAACGCGATCACAGACTCCAGCGCGTGGATGTGACATTTACCCTAAAAGTGGCTCACACTGTGCTAATTTAACTGTACAAAGGTTTATTTGAATTTAACATGGTGCTCCAGGCTTAGCCCGTGTCCCGCGTGAATCCGCTGGTTTAGTTCCGGTCCCAGGACCAGGTCTAGACTTGGTCTGGTTGTTTTGTTCTGCTTTGCTCCTGATTTATTCCTGTATTTGTCCTGGTCTACTTATGATTTAGTGGTTTTAGTCCAGGTTTAGACCCGGTTCTGACCCGGCTTAGTGCGTGTCACCAGCGGGAAATGTGGACGCTGTGGTTATGTAGTTTTAGTCCGGTTTAGTCCTGGTTCTGTCCCGGTTTAAACACGATCACAGACTCCGGTAAGCGCGCTCAGTGTTGCTGCTGTTTTTATTCAAATGTGGCGCAGTAATGCTTAATATGCTCTGACGTGATATTTTACGTAAACGTGGATGACACTGTGTAATGTAACAGCACTGAGGTTTATTTGAATGTAAAATGGTACTCCAGGTTTAGCCGTGTGTAACGCCCGTGTCACGTCTAAATCCGCGTGTGTTCATGGTTTAGTTCTGCTTTGGTCCCGGTCCCAAGGTTTAGACTCGGTCTATGTGTTGTTTTATTCTGCTTCTGGTTTACACATGTTTTAGTCCTGGTTCTGTCCCGGTTTAGTCCTGGTTCTGTCCGGGTTTAGCGCGATCACAGACTCCGGCGCGTGGACGTGATATTTACCCTAAAAGTGGATCACACTGTGCTAATTTAACTGTACAAAGGTTTATTTGAATTTAACATGGTGCTCCAGGCTTAGCCCGTGTCACGCCCGTGTCACACGTGAATCCGCGCGTTCATGGCGCTGGTTTAATTTCTGGTTTGGTCCCGGTTCCAGGACCAGGTCTAGACTTGGTCTGGTTGTTTTGTTCTGCTTTGCTCCTGATTTATTCCTGTTTTTGTCCTGGTCTACTTCTGATTTAGTGGTTTTAGTCCAGGTTTAGACCCGGTTCTGACCCGGCTTAGTGCGTGTCACCAGCGGGAAATGTGGACGCTGTGGTTATGTAGTTTTAGTCCGGTTTAGTCCTGGTTCTGTCCCGGTTTAAACACGATCACAGACTCCGGTGCGCGCTCAGTGTTGCTGCTGTTTTTATTCAAATGTGGCGCAGTAATGCTTAATATGCGTGTACTTGTGCGTGCGTACTGTGCGTGTATACTGTGTGCGGTTGTGTGTTGTGCGTGTACGGCTGTGGTGTGCAGGGCCTCTGCTTGTGCTTGTCATTTTCACCGTAAAGATCTGTGTCTGTGCTAATGTAACTGTGCAAATGTTTATTTCAATTTAAAATGGTATCTGAGCGCTTTGTTTGTGTAAATCTACATGCGTTTTTGCACTGGTTCTGGTTTGGTCCCGTTTAAGACCCGGTTTAGTCCCGGTGTAGACTTGCTCTGTTGTGGTTTAGTCCCGGTTTAATCCTGGCTCAGGCCTAATATGGTTTAAGTCCAGTCCTGGTTTAGTCTGGTTCAGTCCCTGGTTCCAGGCAGCTCAAACTTCAGTGCGCTCATTTCGTGTTTTTATTCAGATTTGTGCTGCAGTGATGTTGATTATTGCTTGTATTACGGCCTGTGGGCTGTAAGTCTGTGCTATTGTAAATGTACAAATGTTTGAATTTAGAACAGTATGTCACACGTATGTCCGCGTTTACATCCGGTTTAGCTCTGGTTTGATCCCGTTTAAGACCAGGGCTAGTCCTGGTCCAGTCCTGGTTGTAGTTCTGGTCTGGTCCTGGTCTGGTTTAGTCTGGGTCTAGTCCTGGTCTAGACTTTGTTTTGGTCTTGGTCTAGTCTGAGTTTAAACCTGGTTTAGTTGTGGTTCTTTTTCAATTTTAGTCCATGTTTATAACTTAGTTTTAGTCTTGGTCCAGTCCTGGTCTAGTCCTGGTTTTAGTCTTGGTCTTGTCCTGGTCTAATCCGGGTTTAAATCTGGTTTAGTCACGGTTCTTTTCTGCTCTAGTCCTTGTTTATAAGTTGGTTTTAGTCTAGGGATAGTCCAGGTACGGTCCTGGTCCAGTCCAGGTCCAGTCCAGGTTCAGACCTGGTTTAGTCCTGTGCTATTCCTGGTCCAGTCCTGGTCTAGTCCGGGTGTAAACCTGGTTTAGTTGTGGCTCTTTTCTGCTTTAGTCCTTTAATTTTTAACTTGATTTTAGTCCAGGCCTAGTTCAGGTCTGGTTCAGGTCCAGTCCTGGTTTTAGTCCTGGTCTAGTCCTGGTTTTGTCCTGGTCTAATCCAGGTTTAAACCTGGTTTAGTTGTGGTTCTTTTTCTGCTTTAGTCCTTGTTTATAATTTGGTTTTAGTCCAGGTCTGGTCTTGGGCTAGTCCAGGTCCAGTCTTGGGCTAGTCCTGGTCTTAGTCTTGGTCTAGTCTGGGTTTAAACCTGGTTTAGTTGTGGTTCTTTTTCTGCTTTAATCCTTGTTTATAATTTGGTTTTAGTCCAGGTCTGGTCTTGGGCTAGTCCAGGTCCAGTCTTGGGCTAGTCCTGGTCTTAGTCTTGGTCTAGTCTGGGTTTAAACCTGGTTTTGTTGTGGTTCTTTTCTGCTTTATAATTTGGTTTTAGTCCAGGTCTGGTTCTGGTCTAGTCCAGGTTTAGTTCTGGTCTAGACCTGGTCTAATCCTGGTTTTAGTCTTTTCTTTTCTGCTTTAGTCCTTGTTTATAATTTGGTTTTAGTCCAGGGCTAGTCCTGGTCTGGTCCTGGTCTAGTCCAGGTCCAGTCCTGGTCTAGTCCTGGTGTAGACTTTGTTTTGGTCTTGGTATAGTACTGGTCTAATCCTGGTTTTAGGCTTGGTCTAGTCCTTGTCTAGTCTGGGTTTTAACCTGGTTTAGTTGTGGTTCTTTTCTGCTTTAGTCCATGTTTATCACTTGATTTTAGTCAAGGGCTAGTCCAGGTCTTGGTTTAGACTTGGTTTTGGTCTTTGTTTTGGTCTTGGTCTAGTCTTACATTGTGGGGCTTTAAGTGATGTTCAGGTCCAAACTTTGTTTGTCAGTCCTGGTGTGGTCTTGTTTTGGTCTTGCTTTAGTCCTGAGTAGTCTGTTTTAGTCCTGTTTATCATTTCAGTCCAGGTGAACACCAGAGGTGGTGCTTAAGCACTGAATGAGTCCCTTTGCACATCATTCAGTGCTTAAGCACCACCTCTAAGGGGCATCTGGGTTTGATACAACTGTAACTTTCATTTTAGTCCTTGTTTTGTGTTTTTAAATGTGCATTGTTACTGTGAGGTGATGTGATGATTTAACCCTTAATGACCCTCAGAGGTGGTGCTTAAGCACTAAATGATGCACAAAGGGAATCATTCATTCACTGCTTATGCTCTGGTGATCATCCAGGATTCATAGAATCGGTGTTAAACTTTTGCTCTAGTCCTGTTTTTTTGTTGTTTTTGATGTTTTGTGTTTTAAAGGTGTATTTTCTAGTGGGATCCACCACGCGCTCCATTAATTTGTGAAATTATTGAAAAGACCTCAGGAGCATGAATCCTTACTTTGAGCTGTTTTAAACTGTGTTGTGTGTGTGCTCTAGTCTTGGACCTGGTTGTCATTTTCTCAATTGATTTTGTGGTCTTCTACTGGTGTTTAGTCTTTTCGATTTAGTTTTGGTTCTGGTTTAGTCCTGTTTTAGTCAAATTGGTCCTGCGTTAATCCAGTTTTTTTGTTCTGTTTTTAATCCCAGTGTCAGATTAGTTGTATTTGGTTTAGTGTTTATCTGTTCATACATTTGAGCCTGTGCCTTTAATGTATATAATTGTACAACAAATGCACTTATTTGGTATTAACATTAATTGTTTCCAGATGCCTCGGCCAAAGGGCTACAAACGCTCTTTGGCAGCCGTGCAGCGACGGCAGGAGCAGCTCACGGTCGGCGCTCCTCCGTACTGCCCCACCAGTCCTGAACCGACCATTTGTAAGTTTAGCTTCTGTTACTCTGTACATGTGAACTGCCTTTGCAAGTTTGTCTGATGTTTTCTCTCTTAAGGCTATGGTACTGGTTCACGCCATTGTGTGCTAAAACAGAACTGGCCAACTTCCCTCATCACTGGAAGGCCCTACAAGTTGGACATTCCACCTGAGTGTCCCGGCAAGAAGGTATGCTTTGATTTTGTTATAAATAAGGACTTTGTGTCTTCGTTTGGAATATTAAATTGTTGTTTCTAGTTCGTCTTTGTTGTCGGACACTCCCATCTGCGTGCCTTTGTGGATGGATTCGTGCCGATGCCAGAGGGATGCCTCTCCTTTGGCTTCAGCTCGACCCCTGGAGGTTCTGCCCATGACCTCCACAGGGAGCTGGCCCAGACCGTGCTGACCCGAGGTGACTGATAACAAAGGAATAGGGTTTAGCTGAATTTCTAAATGATCTGCTTAAATATACTGACTCTTCACTTGTTTTAACAGACCCCGACCTTGTGTGTCTCCTCGCTCCCTGCAACGACTTGAAGGCCAGTCGCACTATTCACGCGGCTGGCCGAGAGTATGCCAAACTCCTGTTGTACCTTTTGAACCGTTTTCAGAAGGTACTAATCGCTATTTATTATTTCAGTTTTTACTTGTCTTTCACAGTATATTAACATGATTTTTGTCATAGGTTGTGGTCATGGACTTCCCGACTCGTCTGGCTGACGATCTGGAGGTCCAAACCTTTCTGAGGCAGGAGTTTCACCGTGTCTCAGTGCGCATGGGTAGGTTCAGAGTATAATCTGTGTCCTTTCACATATAACATTGGGTGTGGCACTTGGTTCATGGCTCTTCACGTGTGAATCTGCACAAACACCTCTTTATATTTAGCACAAGTGTTTTCTGATGATGTGGTTGTGTTTTCACAGGAGTCCGCTACTTCCCTGTGGCTGAGCACTTCCCCACGCACCATTTGGAGCTCTGGTGTTGGGATGGAGTAAGTCCGTTGAAAATATGAAAATCCTAAAAATAAACATTAAGCTTAATTTGCAATGGCAAGTGAATTTTGCTAAATGTCGGTAGTTATGAAGTTTACTTTTCAAAGACGGAATACCTCAGATCTGACAAAGTCTTCCTTTAGGTCACCTCAGCCTGAACCTGTTCATTTGTTATGTCTGATAGTCTCCTCCCTCTTTCAGATCCACCTGAGTGACGACCATGGGATGGGGATCTTCGCTCAGCTGATCTGGCAGGCTTGCTACACTCAGCTGGAGACACCTGCTCCCACCGCCCCGGTGTCTCCTCCCCCATCGCGCCCCGCCACCAGGAGGGTCAAGCCAAGAGTGGTGGTGACCGGACCTGTGCCCGTGCCACCTCCACCCCCTTCTGAGTGGACAGCAGCTGGACAGGGCAGAAAGGTAGGACACTTGTATTGTATTGTATTGTATTCAACTGTGCTTAAACAAAACATCAACTGTTTTGCTGGACGTCAGTTGCCATGGAGATGTTTTTGTGAATCACATGCTTCTTTAAATTATAGTGTATTCCATTTTAAAACCTTTTGACTTTGTTAAACATGCTCTGTGGTAACTGAACTGTCCAGTGCAACATACAGCACTGTCACTGTAAACTATTAATAGATAAAGTTCATGAGACATCCCATTTTAAACTGTCCAATGTTTAAAACTTGAGTTGTGATGTTCATAATTCTATGGTAAATTTTGTTTATTGACAACCTGCAGATGTTTGTGCAATTCATTGGTTGAAAATGCTCTAATAATTCTGTAACTTCTGAGACAATCCACATTAGCCAAAAACTAGCATGAAGTTAAATGTCCACCAAAACCTGTAGCTGAAGTTCATGAATGGGGCTCTGACAACTGTACTTTGTCTATTTGAGGAATCTGAATTTCAACCTGATTCCATTATTAAAAAAGTCTTATTGTTTTTGGTGTAAATGCATCTTTAAACCACATCCTAAGACGTTATTGATTTGCATGAGCATTTGCCAGTTATTTCAATAATTTCAATAAATAACTTGCATTTATTGAATTATTCTGATTACATTGACATTGTCATGTTACTGCAGAGTCTTCCAACCCGCTATAAAGTTACTTTAGCCAATAAAATGAGTTAAACAAAATAGCTGCTGATCCAATAATCTGGGTCACTGCTGCTGAATACATTTTTCACACTGTAATGTCCAAATATTCTTATGTTAATGCCAATAATGTTTTATGCAAATTTGTGGAATATTCAAGGCAAAATGTGTTCATTCTCACACTTTTACAGTGCACCTTTAAACTCTTTGTGTTTTTATTTAAGGCCATCTTTACATCTTATTTTGTGAAGTTTTGCCTGGTTTCACTCAAAAGATTGTTTCAGGGAGAAATTGTCATATTGGTAGTTTTGAGGTTCTTATACTTATCTTGAATAGTATTTTCCTATGATACATTGAGAAGTTAATTTACAAATATTGAACCTAAACATTTTTATTGGACAGACCCAAACTCTTTATTTTTAGTTTTATTTATTTATATTTTACATATTATTAAGCCTAAGAGCATTTAAATTGGACTAGTGTGACAATATTTTATCAGGAGCTTGAAAAAGAAACTTGTGATATTATAATTGGTCAACCTGACCTGGTCTACATAAGTAAAGTTAAAAGCTGTCCACAAATTGGATTTATTCTTTTCTGGTTTTTAAAGGTGCATTTGTTTTCTGGTGGAGGGTCAGTCAACTTTTTGTGTATGTTAACTGCATTATCTGGAATGTTCTACAGTATGGTAAAAATGTACCTTTCATTTATTAGTTCTGGGCTAAATTACTGCTTAAATTTCATAAGTGGATGGAGTCACCTGCTTGTCTCATACTTTTTTACTCTGATAATTTACTCACAGATTGAGGTGGATGGGCCTCGAGCTGCTAATGTTTTGTTTCTGTTGATAGTTAATAGTCATTGTCTGATTAATAATGCTATTTCTACCATGACGTCACCTGACGTCAACCTCCAATATTAACTAATTTAGAATGTTATGCCATTGTTTGAGCACAACCTCTTATTACCTATTATCACTCCATATTTCATCTTTTATTTATTCTTTTACAGAAGAACCAGCCACGGGCCTCTCCTGTGGGACCCAAGGCACGGCTGGTTCGACAGGAGGTGAGTTAAAGAATCCCACTCACATTCATTAGTCCTGATCTGTCAAGTGTTGATATGTGGACTAAAACATTGGATCTATGTCCACAGGTGGAGACCGTCTGCTCCATCCCCCTTTCGCCCAAATGGTTCAGCCCCGCCATGTTGGTCGAGATGGACAAGATCTCTCCATCTCACCTTGGCTCGGTGAAGCCACTGGGCTCCTTTCCCAAGGGAAAGAAGGTGATTTTCTTTGACTATAATAATGTGGTGTTTAATTTCCCAATTCCAAAATAATCGTTTTCTTATCTTTGTTTAAAAGACGCCTCCCACGAGACGTCGCAAAGCTGTTGCCCTGAAGCGCCGCCGCAGGGGAGCGGCCAAGGCAACGGCTGAGGAGGTGACGCCTTGCGGCCCACCTCCCCACCCAACGCCCGGGACGGAGGAGCACACGGTGGGTGTGGGATTACAGATTTCCTCTGACATGGGACACTTGTAATAACTGACTTCTGTTGTTTGTTCTGTAGCCTGTTGTGGAAGTGAGGGACCGCCGCTCACGTTCACGCTCCTTCCCCGGTCTGGAGGTGAGACCCCGCTCATCTCCCAGCACCTCACCCGCATCTGAGGGGCACCAGGTCAGTGTCCAGGAGCTGATATTTACATGTCAAAATGTGGGACTGACTCATTATGTTCATATTACTCTGTAGGCGGTTGTGGAGGTGAGAGGCCGCTCACCTACCCGCCCCTCCTATGCTGACGTGGTGAAACGCCACACACCCGTCGCCTCCACATCCGGGATGGCAGTGAAACGCCACTCTCCTGCCAGCTCCACATCCGGGATGGAGGAGGATGTCTCGCGAGAGACAATAAAACCCGCTGCCTCAAAGCGCCGTCGCTTCCAGCGTCAGGTAAGATTTTGCACAATTTGCCCTGTGAACTTTTAACAAATGGAAATTAATTGTGACTTTTCTTTACACAGTCTGAGGCAGCACCTGCTCTGGGGGTGAGACCAGGCTCACCTGCCAGCTCCTCTTCTGAGATGGAGGAGGACCAGGTCTGTGTGGGTTCAGAGATGCTGATATTGTTCTATGCTTTGCTGCCTATACCTATTCATAATGTATTGGTTTTAGGTGGAGGTGACACCAGGGACATCCCCTTCCAGTGTGGTCG
Organism: Rhinogobius similis; assembly: GCA_019453435.1. Classification (NCBI taxonomy): domain Eukaryota; kingdom Metazoa; phylum Chordata; class Actinopteri; order Gobiiformes; family Gobiidae; genus Rhinogobius; species Rhinogobius similis. Next base: position 20,899,975 of record CM033635.1, read on the forward strand.
TGGTGGACACTTTGCTGGAGGATGAGGTTTGTTTTGTTTCTTGTCTTTATTTAATAATATCAGCCCAGTTCCAGGGACCATACGGGGATGTCGATGGAGCAGGTAAGTTAATATGATTTTATTAAATCTTACTGCAGTAGAAACATTTATTTCAAAAATGTTAAACAAACACAGTTTGAATTTCTTAGTTTTTAGCCAACAGTTTTGCTCCAAACCAGGAACTTCTTAAGGGCTTGTGTTGGTGACTATTTGTCCCCCAAGATGTAGAAATGGCTGGTGACATTAATGTAATACTATAGAAATGTTTTATTGACTGTATGAAACTGTGTTGTTTAAAGGCACACTAATGTACTTTGTTTGCATCTTCTCTAGAAGACCAGCCCTCCTGCTGTGACCAGTCAGCCTTCTCCAGTCAGCTGCCCTCCCATGACCACACGCAGCAGCCCACCTCCGGTGACCCGGCGACCCTCTCCTGTCCTCAGCCCTTCTGTGACCAGTCGGCCTTCTCTGCACAGCATCCCACCAGCTGTCCAACAGGCTTCTGATGAAGACGACAAAGCTAAGTCACAGTTTAATGTTGTACCTTCCTTCCTTCCTTCTGTTGTTCAGGGTAGTTTTCATCAGGGCGATTGTAGGTTTAGGTTTAATGGTCTGCAGTGTATGGCAATCGCACTGGTAGCTTTAGCTAAGCACACAGTGTCTAGTGTGTTTTCGTGGGAGCAGAGGCATTTAGATAGGGTGTTGTATTTGGGCGATGCGATGTACACGGAGCGTCGGGTTCAGGGCTTTACTCGAGGTATGTTACTGGTTGAAGAGTTGCCAAGCGAGTTGTTTGTTGATGGTCGGCAGTTTAACTTTGTTTTCAGCGAGCCACTTGCCGGGGATGTCAGTGTAGTAGAGAGCGAGTTTATTGAGTTGGGTTTGTGCGTGACGTTAGATGGTGGTTTGCGACAGGCGTTGGCACAGTATGACACGTGTCTTTTGACACTGTGTGATAATACTTGTGCAGTTATTAAAAACAACGGTCGTTATGCGGTGGTCGACTCCCACTCGCGCGGTGCCAACGGTTTGGTACATCCGGATGGTAAAAGCGTAGTTTTGTATTTTGGTTCTCTTGATGAGTTGTACAGCCACTTTTGCGCGTTGGCTGCTTGTTATAATATGGTGGATAAACTGTTTGAAATTACTGGCGTTAATGTTGTTGTTGCCGATAGTGTGAGGGGTTTAAAGGGTACAGAGTCCGCAGAAGTCTCAGCTTCTGTAACCCCAACCACTAGTCGGGGGGGTTTAAAGGGCACAGAGCCCACAGATGTTTCTCCTTCTGTAACCCCAACCTCTAGCCGGGGTGTGAAACGTAAAGCGTCCAAAATGGTTTCTCCTGTGAATCCAACCTCTAGTCTGGGGGGTTTAAAGGGCAAAGAGCCCACAGAAGTTACTTCTTCTGTAACCCCAACCACTAGCCGGGAGTGTTTAAAGGGCAAAAAGGTCGCATCTGTTTCTTCTCCTGTTACCCCAGTTTCAAGGCGTAAGGGTTTAAAGCGCAAAGAGTCCGCAGAAGTTTCTTCTGTACCCCAAAACACGTTTAAAAATGCGATGGACACTGGCGTCGATTTAGATGTGGTGTGCACTGGTGTTCAAGACAACACCCTATTCTTCAACCCAATTTCTGAAGGTGTTTGCAAGGATTTGTGCAAACTCCTAAATGTTGAGTTTCAGAAGTTTGGTGTAGTAGGTCCACAAACTATTGGGCCACTGGGGGCGCCGTGTCAAAAAGACAAAATAGTTGCGGACGGTAATTGCTTTTTCCGCGGGGTATCTCAAGGGATCTCTGGCAGTCAAAAAAATCATAGAAAAATTAGACTTGCGATTGTTAAACAGCTTCTAAACGACCCTCTAAAATACAATCCCCTTTTGCGCGATGGCCACTCGTCTGTTGATCAGTACATCACCGCAACAAACATGCGTAAAGTTGGCACTTGGGCCACAGAACTTGAAATCCAGGCGACCGCGGATTATTTAGGCGTAAATATTTATACATATTATAACGGACATTGGCTTAAATATAGTTGTACAACTAAGCCTTTGTCAACCGAAGGCATCTACCTAGACAATATTATCAATCATTATGAAAATGTAACTTGCGTTAAAAACCCCAATACTCACAATTGTTATGTTTGCTGCCAAATCTCTCTATTGTCAACTGGAACCTACAATATTAGATCTAAAACGGTAGATGCCCAATCACAAGTTGATTTAACAAATAAAGATTTCATTACTAAAATTAAACCAACATTATCAAAATATATGCGAAAGAAAAAACAAAAACATTTAAAAAACACTTACAACAAACATCACGAGATAATTAAAGAAACACGGAGACAAAAATATGGCGATAATTTTAAACAAGCCTCAAAAAACAGAGGTAAACAAAAATATAGAGAAGATTTAGAATATAGAGAGGGGAAAAAGGCTGCAAGCAAACATTTTTATAGAGTAAATGAAATGTATAGACAGAAATTGAAGGCAGCAATCAATGCAACAATCAAATATAAATACAGAACAAATATAGATTATAGAGAAAAACTTAAATCAAAAAGTAACAGAAAATACAGCTTTGATTTACCATTTCAAAATAAACTTAAAGCCGCAAGCATAAACAAATATAAGTTTAATTTACAATATCAAAATAAACTTAAAGCCGCAAGCATAAACAAATATAAGTTTAATTTACAATATCAAAATAAACTTAAAGCCGCAGGCATAGAGAAATATAAGTTTAATTTACAATATCAAAATAAACTTAAAGCTGCGGGCATAAACAAATATAAGTTTAATTTACAATATCAAAATAGACTTAAAGCTGCGGGCATAAACAAATATAAGTTTAATTTACAATATCAAAATAAACTTAAAGCTGCGGGCATAAACAAATATAAGTTTAATTTACAATATCAAAATAAACTTAAAGCTGCGGGCATAAACAAATATAAATTGAATCTACAATATCAAAATAGACTTAAAGCCGCGAGCATAAATAAATATAAAGCTAATTTACAACATAAACAAAATGTCAAAGCAGCCAGTAAACATAAGTACAAAGCAAATCCCCTTCATAAAATTAAAGTTAAATCACTCAGTAAAAACAAATACCACAATAATGAACAATGTAAAAATAAAACACGCGCAGCATACAGAAACAATCAAAAGTTATTGAAACAAAAATTGGAACACTTCAGTTTTGTAATGGAACAATTTTTAAAGGACGTTGAAGACGGTCCGGAGTATGTATGCTGCGTGTGTTTGAAACTCTTATTTAAAATCCAGGTCTTACCTTGTAGAAAGGATGATTTTATGGCTAAACCAAAATGTGCTGCTATTGCAGAGGCCTGTATCTCGGAGGCCTATTTACATGCGTGCAACGATAATTGTCCGACCCCATGCCCCCTCTTAGACTGCAGAGGTAGTTTGTGGATCTGCTACACCTGCAACTCTAAACTCAGCAAAGGTGACATGCCACCTGAAAGTTCAATCAACAATTTACAATTAGATGACATTCCACCAGAGCTTGCAGGCTTGAACACCATTGAACAGCACATGGTCGCCCTTAATATTAACTTTATGCAAGTTTTAGCTTTGCCTAAGGGCAGCCAGCGGGGGGCGCACGGTCCTGTGACCTGTGTTCCTTCAAGGATTACAGAGTCCATCAACCTATTGCCGCGTAGTAATATGGACGGTTGTTTGCTACCTGTAAAACTAAAGCGCAAACTATCCTATAAAGGACATTATGAGTATCAGTACGTGGATACTGGGCGCGTTCGGAGGGCCATTGCTTTTCTTAAAGAAAACAATAAATATTACATTGACATTGATTTTAATGAAGAGTGGGTTAATGAGTTTGTAAGGGGAGAAGAGAAAACTACTGATACGGGAGCGGACGTTAATGTAGCAACTATAGATACGGGAGCGGACGTTAATATGGTAACTATAGATACGGGAGCGTACACAAATGTAGAGAAGGAAATCGGGGTGGAACAGGAGCAAGCAGAGGGTTTAGATGATGAGCTTCTCCACGATCGACAGCGTCACTGCATGTACCAGGATACATTCTTCATGCCGGTTGATATAGCCCAGGAGGCGCTTGACCATTATTTTAAGGGTGTGTTAAATTTAGCTCCGGCTGAGGGTAACAGTCCGGTTAGTTTGTTAAATGATAAAGAAAATGAAGCTAAATGCTTCCCAAAAGAGTTCCCCTTTGGACGCAATACGTTTCACACCCCTCGGAGAACCCGCTTAACCTTGTGCCGTTATTTTGTTAATAGACTAATGCATGTGGATGGCAGATTTGCGGAAAATTTTAAGTTTCTTTTCTTGGCGTTATATATGTTGGAGGTTCAGCAGGTTGTTTCTAAAGTGTCCATAGCTTTGCGAAAGGGACATTCGGGTCGCAGTAATGCTGCTGCAGGTGAAGAAACTTTACAGGATTTGCTACAATTTGATAACGGTTATCGTTTTATGACGCCTATTAGAGGAACACCGCCATTCTGGCAATCTGCTCAAAAAAATTTATTTGCGTGCATTCGTCAGCTCGGTATTCCAACGTGGTTTTGTTCGTTTAGCTCTGCAGATCTCCGGTGGCCGAGCCTCCTGAAAACGCTCTTAAAGCAGGAAGGTAGCACCCGGAGCGTTGCAGACCTGGACTGGGCTGAGCGATGTGACCTTTTGCGTCGTCACCCTGTAACCGCGGCTCGCATGTTTGATTCCCGGTGGCGTCGTTTTTTACGTAAAGTTATTTTCTCACCAGCTCAGCCCATCGGTAAAGTCATAGATTATTTTTATCGCGTAGAATTCCAACAGCGCGGGTCACCACATGTACACTGTTTATTTTGGGTCGAAAACGCACCAAAACTCGGGGTAAATACTGATGAGGAGGTCGTTCAGTTTGTTGATAAGTACGTTACCTGCAAACGACCCTCCGATCCAAATTTATTGGAAAAAGTCTCTTCGGTGCAGCAGCATTCTAAACGTCACTCAAAAACGTGTAAGAAAGGCAAAACGGTGTGTCGTTTTAATTTCCCACGTCCGGTATCGACGCGTACGTTTATTAAACAATTTGACCCTGAATCTGTCCCCCTCGTTACAAAAGACCAAGCCGAAATCATTATGACCGCGCTTAAGAATGCTACTCTTGATGAAAATAACCTGTGTCTTAGTGCTCATGAATTGTTTGCGTCGTTAGGACTAACACAGTTCACTTTTGAACAGGTGTACAGCGTTTTAGGCGGACACACACACATCGTCTTGGAGCGTGAGCTCGACGAAGTGTGGATTAATAACTACAACGAGAAGTTATTAGCATGCTGGAATGCCAATATGGATATCCAGTATGTTGTAGATGCGTACGCTTGTGTAGTTTACATTATTTCATATATTTCTAAGTCGGAGAGGGAAATGGGTTTGCTCTTAAGTAATGCGCAAAAAGAAGCCTCCAAAGGTAATGTTAGTGCGAAAGAGGCATTTAAAAAGTTAGGCAGCGTTTACCTTCATAATCGGGACGTCTCGGCCCAGGAGGGAGTTTACCGCATAACTGGTATGCACCTTAAAGAGTTTTCCCGTAAAGTAGAATTCGTTCCGACCGGCGATAACATAGTCCGCATGAGCAAACCAATCGGCGAAATAGATGAAGAAATGGGGGATGATATTTGGATGAGAAACACTATTGATCGGTACTTGGGTAGACCAAACGATGGCACATTTAATGACATGTGCATAGCGACATTCGTATCCGAATATCGCTTACTTAGTCCATCTGACAAATGTAAAAAGCCAATTATGCTACAAAATGATTTGGGTGCAATTACAAAAAGAACTCGTACAAAGCCTGCCGTCGTACGTTATGCGCGTTTTTCTGAGACTAAAAACACAGAGTTATTTCATCAAAGTATCCTTCAGTTGTTCCTGCCGTATCGCGTTGATGGCGACCTTAAGCCGCCTCCGTACGAAACGTTCGCACAGTTTTATAAAGACGGGGAAGTGCGTTTGAGTGACGGGTCGGTACATTCGGTTCAGTCGATTGTTGATTCAAATAGGCGTCGGTTTGAACTTGCAGCTGAGGATCTGGAGGACGTCGCTGAGCAGTTAGATGGTGATGTGGTCCAGGAGGACGCATGGGCCTTGCTCTGCCCAGAGCAGGAAGTTGAGAGGTTGGAGTCGAGGGAGGAGTTCAGAGAGATGTTGCAGAAGGTTAACTCTGAGCACGAGCAAGAGCCCATTCCAGACTTGGCTGTAGGCAATGAGCAAATTGGTCGTATCGAGAAAACAAATGTCATGAGTCGTCAAGAGGGTCTCTCACTTGTGCGAACCCTGAATGAGCAACAGCTGTCCATTTTTTACAAAATACGCCAGTTTTGCATAGAGAAAGTTGCGGGCAACAATCCTGAGCCATTGCACTTGTTTATTACAGGCGGAGCAGGCACTGGGAAAAGTCACCTGATTAGAGCGATCCAATACGAGGCGTCTCGATTATTGGCTCCTACTTGTCATAGTCCGGATAATGTTAGTGTTTTATTAACAGCTCCGACAGGGATAGCAGCATATAATTTACAGGCGGCTACTATCCACTCAACATTTAGTATAGGCACAAGTGTTTCCCTCCCCTACACTCCGCTGGGGGAGGAAAAGCTTAATACATTGCGAGCAAAATACATAGATTTAGAAATTGTGATAATAGATGAAATATCTATGGTCAACAAAAAGTTATTTACCTACATTCACGGTCGGTTGCGTCAAATTAAACAATCAGGTGACTTTTCTCCGTTTGGAAATGTGTCCATCATAGTTGTCGGGGATTTCTATCAGTTGTCGCCAGTCTATGGTCATCCTCTGTTTGAAGAGGGCGTAGGCGTTAATTTCTTTACAGATTTATTTCAAATTGCGGAGTTAACGACTGTAGTTAGACAACAGGATAACACTTTTGCGGAGCTATTGAACAGGCTTAGAGTGCGCTCGAGAGGGACGCCCCTGCTCGAAGGCGATGTAGATTTACTACAAAGTCTTGAAACTGGCGAAAATCCCGACGTGTTGCACATATTTCCAAAAAATAAATTTGTTAATAATTATAACTTCACCACACTGACTAAAGTATGTCCAAATACTGTAACCATTGCAGCGCGTGATTTTGGGTATGACAAAAAGACGGGAAAATTAAAGGAGTTAAAGGGCCATCTCCATAAATCAGATCAGGCCAGTTTGGAGAAGGCATTAATCTTGGGGGTAAATGCGCGTGTCATGCTCTGTAAAAATGTAGATTTAGCCGACGGTCTAGTAAATGGGGTATGTGGCTATGTTACTTATATAGTCAAAAATCCACAGGAAAGGCAGCCTCCTTTAGCTGTATATGTTAAATTTGACGACGATAGAGTAGGTGCGCAGAGAAGGAGGCAAACACATACCCCTGCAGACCTGACTGGTTCTACTCGCATAGAACCAGAAGAGGAACAGGCAAACAGGCGAGGCGAAAAGCGGCGGCAGTTTCCTCTTAAACTTGCGTGGGCGTGTACAGTACACAAAGTACAGGGTGTAACCGTCGATAAAGCCGTGGTGTCCCTTAAGGAAACCTTTACGGCGGGTCAGGCGTATGTGGCCCTTAGCCGCGTTAGGACTTTAGAAGGTCTTATTATTGAAGACTTTAAAGAAGATGCCATTTATTGTAGAGATGGCATTAGAGCGGCGCTTGAGAGGATGCCTCCCTTCGTGGTCCAAAGTATGCCCTGGCGCCTGGAGACACATGTCCTGACATTCTTCTTTATGAATGTCCATGGGTTAGCCCGACATGTGTCTGATTTGGCTTTATGCACACAGCACTGGCAGCCTAACTGTATTGCTGTGGTAGAGACATGGTTAACTGTACATTCTTCATATCAAACCACTCACATTGATGGATTTAACTTCCACAGTCGTCCCCGTAGTTTATCGTACCTGAGCAGCAGTAATCCAGCTCTCAGGAGTTTACTTGGCCAACAGCACGGTGGGGTTGGCATGTACTGTGAGGAAAACCTTAACTATGAAATCACAGTACGAGACTTTAGTTTAGAATGTTTAGTTAATTATTTTGCAGAGCATAAAATCATAGTAGCAGTAGTTTATCGCCCACCGTCTTATCCCATGTCTCTATTCAAGTATAATTTAGATAGATTATTGAATTGGCTGGAGTCATATTGTGCCACTGTGGCAGTGATGGGAGATTTTAATGAGGACATATTGAAATCTAAAAGTCTCTGCAATTTTATGATAGAACGAGGTTATGTTCAATATGTCACATCTCCCACAACAGAGAGGGGGACTTTAATTGATCATTTATATCTGAAATCTACAGAGTATGACATAGACTCTGTAGTGGTGCCAACATACTTTAGTGACCATGAAGGGATAGTATGTTCTTTTAAGAGATTAAACATGTAGAAACCGCGCACTTAGATTAGTTTATCGGTTAATTTTGTATTGAAATGGGCAGTTGTTGCTTCTTAATGACTCATCACATTGATCACAGGCGTGGATATTTAGTGGATATTTATTAGAATTGCTTCTATTTTCCAATCATGTGTATTTAACTTTCATAAAGATTTACTGTTGTATTTTAAGTGTATATTTGTCTGTTAGTTAATTATCATTGTTTGTATATATTTAGGTGTTGTGAGGTTTGTAGTTTTGAATGTTATTTATAGATGTTTGGATTTTGAATCATGGAATTAGTTTTAACATTTGAATGGGTTTGTCTATGTCTGTACTTTTCTTCCGTTGGTCTTTATCTATCTCTCTCTCAGTTTGTTCCCCTCTCTGTCCATATGTCTACCTCTCTTCCCGCCTTTCTCCCTCTCTTTGCCTGTCAGTCTGTCTAATCCCTCTCTATCTGTCTCTCCTGCTGTCTGTCTCCCCCCTCTCTGTCTGTCTGTCTCCCATGTTCTCTCTGTCTGTCAACCCCTTCCCCCCATTTGTCATCTTTCTCCCTCTCAGTCTCTCCCCCTCTTTCAGTCTGTCTCCCCTCTCTGTCAGTCTGTCTCCCCCTCTCTGTCAGTCTGTCTCCCCCTCTGTCAGTCTGTCTCCCCCTCTGTCAGTCTGTCTCCCCCTCTCTGTCAGTTTGTCTCCCCCTCTCTGTCAGTCTGTCTCCCCCCTCTGTCAGTTTGTCTCCCCCTCTGTCAGTCTGTCTCCCTCTCTGTCAGTCTGTCTCCCCCTCTCTGTCAGTCTGTCTCCCCCTCTGTCAGTCTGTCTCCCCCTCTGTCAGTCTGTCTCCCTCTCTGTCAGTCTGTCTCCCCCTCTCTGTCAGTCTGTCTCCCCCCTCTGTCAGTCTGTCTCCCCCTTTCAGTCTGTCTCCCCTCTCTGTCAGTCTGTCTCCCCCTCTGTCAGTCTGTCTCCCTCTCTGTCAGTCTGTCTCCCCCTCTCTGTCAGTCTGTCTCCCTCTCTGTCAGTCTGTCTCCCCCTCTGTCAGTCTGTCTCCCCCTCTGTCAGTCTGTCTCCCCTCTCTGTCAGTCTGTCTCCCCTCTCTGTCAGTCTGTCTCCCTCTCTGTCAGTCTGTCTCCCTCTCTGTCAGTCTGTCTCCCTCTCTGTCAGTCTGTCTCCCTCTCTGTCAGTCTGTCTCCCTCTCTGTCAGTCTGTCTCCCTCTCTGTCAGTCTGTCTCCCCTCTCTGTCAGTCTGTCTCCCTCTCTGTCAGTCTGTCTCCCCCTCTGTCAGTCTGTCTCCCCCTCTCTGTCAGTCTGTCTCCCCCTCTCTGTCAGTCTGTCTCCCCCTCTCTGTCAGTCTGCCCCCCTTCTCTGTCAGTCTGTCTCCCCACTCTGTCAGTCTGTCTCCCCCTCTGTCAGTCTGTCTCCCTCTCTGTCAGTCTGTCTCCCTCTCTGTCAGTCTGTCTCCCTCTCTGTCAGTCTGTCTCCCCCACTCTGTCAGTCTGTCTCCCCCTCTGTCAGTCTGTCTCCCTCTCTGTCAGTCTGTCTCCCCTCTCTGTCAGTCTGTCTCCCCCCTCTGTCAGTCTGTCTCCCCCTCTGTCAGTCTGTCTCCCTCTCTGTCAGTCTGTCTCCCCCTCTGTCAGTCTGTCTCCCCTCTCTGTCAGTCTGTCTCCCCCTCTCTGTCAGTCTGTCTCCCCCTCTGTCAGTCTGTCTCCCTCTGTCAGTCTGTCTCCCTCTCTGTCAGTCTGTCTCCCCCTCTGTCAGTCTGTCTCCCCCTCTCTGTCAGTCTGTCTCCCCCTCTCTGTCAGTCTGTCTCCCCCCTCTCTGTCAGTCTGTCTCCCCCCTCTCTGTCAGTCTGTCTCCCCCTCTGTCAGTCTGTCTCCCTCTCTGTCAGTCTGTCTCCCTCTCTGTCAGTCTGTCTCCCTCTCTGTCAGTCTGTCTCCCCCTCTGTCAGTCTGTCTCCCCCTCTGTCAGTCTGTCTCCCTCTCTGTCAGTCTGTCTCCCCCTCTCTGTCAGTCTGTCTCCCCCTTTCAGTCTGTCTCCCCCTCTGTCAGTCTGTCTCCCTCTCTGTCAGTCTGCCGCCCCCTCTGTCAGTCTGTCTCCCCTCTCTGTCAGTCTGTCTCCCCCTCTCTGTCAGTCTGTCTCCCCCTCTGTCAGTCTGTCTCCCCCTCTGTCAGTCTGTCTCCCCCTCTCTGTCAGTCTGTCTCCCCCTCTGTCAGTCTGTCTCCCTCTCTGTCAGTCTGTCTCCCCCTCTCTGTCAGTCTGTCTCCCCCTCTGTCAGTCTGTCTCCCCCTCTGTCAGTCTGTCTCCCCCTCTGTCAGTCTGTCTCCCCTCTCTGTCAGTCTGTCTCCCCCTCTGTCAGTCTGTCTCCCTCTCTGTCAGTCTGTCTCCCCCTCTGTCAGTCTGTCTCCCCCTCTGTCAGTCTGTCTCCCTCTCTGTCAGTCTGCCTGCCCCTCTGTCAGTCTGTCTCCCCTCTCTGTCAGTCTGTCTCCCCCTCTCTGTCAGTCTGTCTGTCTGTCTCTCTGTCTCCCCCTCTGTCAGTCTGTCTCCCCCTCTCTGTCAGTCTGCCCCCGCTCTCTGTCAGTCTGTCTCCCCCTCTGTCAGTCTGTCTCCCTCTCTGTCAGTCTGTCTCCCCTCTGTCAGTCTGTCTCCCCCTCTCTGTCAGTCTGCCTCCCCCTCTGTCAGTCTGTCTCCCCCTCTCTGTCAGTCTGTCTCCCCCTCTGTCAGTCTGTCTCCCCCTCTGTCAGTCTGTCTCCCCCTCTGTCAGTCTGTCTCCCCCTCTGTCAGTCTGTCTCCCCCTCTCTGTCAGTCTGTCTCCCCCTCTCTGTCAGTCTGTCTCCCCCTCTGTCAGTCTGTCTCCCCCTCTCTGTCAGTCTGTCTCCCCCTCTCTGTCAGTCTGTCTCCCCCTCTGTCAGTCTGTCTCCCCCTCTGTCAGTCTGTCTCCCCCTCTCTGTCAGTCTGTCTCCACCCTGTCAGTCTGTCTCCCCCTCTCTGTCAGTCTGTCTCCCTCTCTGTCAGTCTGTCTCCCCCTCTGTCAGTCTGTCTCCCTCTCTGTCAGTCTGTCTCCCCCTCTGTCAGTCTGTCTCCCTCTCTGTCAGTCTGTCTCCCCCTCTCTGTCAGTCTGTCTCCCCCTCTCTGTCAGTCTGTCTCCCCCTCTCTGTCAGTCTGTCTCCCCCTCTGTGTCCCCCTCTGTCAGTCTGTCTCCCACTCTGTGTCCCCCTCTCTGTCACTTCTCTCCTCCTCTCTCCCACTCTGTCTCCCCCTCTATCACTCTGTCTCCTCCTGTCTATCAGTTTGCCCCCCTCTCTGTCACTATGTCTCCCGCTCTGTCTTACCCTCTGTCTGTCTGTCTGTCTCTCTCTGTCTCTCTCTGTCTCTCTCTGTCTCTGTCTCTCTCTCTCTCTCTCTCTCTCTCTCTCTCTCTCTCTGGTTTTTAAACTGTATTATATTATGTATTATATTATGTATTATATTATGTATTTTGTGGGTGGTGTGTTTTAGGGGGAGGTGGGTGGGGGGAGGGTGGTTTAGGTCCCATCCCTGATCTGACACCTTGCCGTGGTGGATGGGCTTGTGTCCTTTAATGATCCCTAGAGTTAACCCCGCGGGAGCGTACACTCCTGACGGGTCGAGGGGGAGAAGGCCGACAAAGAGCAGATCAAACTGTGGCTAAAGGAACAAAACCTCCAAAGATGATGAAATGGTATTAAAACTGATTAAATTGACTAACTCTCCCCTTTTTCTCTTTTTTCCAGGACACCAAGACCTGTGGTCTGTCCATCGCCTGCCTCTACAGCCCACAGGCACTGTGTTTTATTATAACTCACAACTATAGTCACTTTTTGCTGTTTTTTCACTTTACAATTATTTTTGTTTCCATTATGTTGTTTTCAAATGGTCAATGCATAGATTTGATTATTTTCATTGGTCAATTCAAGTAATTAGTAATAAATGATCTCAATGAAATGTTATTGTATTAATTTATATTATGAACTTTATATTCAGCCCCAGTGTAAGTCCATACAAAGCTGACCAATTGACTATCATAAAGTTACAAATGTGTGTTTACTATGTGTAAATCCAAGTTGAATTAAATGACCTTTTGACGTCTGTCATCGCCCCCTGCTGTCTCTGTGCGGAAAACCAGCTGTAACATTTCTGATGACGAACCCAACTTTCCTGAGAAACACTGGCTCTCTTTTTTTATATTTGGCAAGATGAAATGTTTTGTATGTGATTGTACTCCCTTATGTCAATAAAAAAATGGGGGTAAAAAAACTTTTGCGTCTTTTTACTTTACAGTGTATTTTCACAAGAGACTTGCAGGGGGAGCAGTCACTGAAGTGACTTAGTTCTGCTTTAAATGGGATTAAATGGCTCAATTTTGGCAAAAGCCATAGTTTGAAAGGAGTAGTTAAAGGGAAAAAATATTCAGCATTTTTCATATTGTTATTAGTCTTTAAACCTTAAATTGGCCATCTCTTGTTTTGAAACCAAAAAAAAGTTTATTCTTTAAATCAGTGGTTCCCAAAGTAGGGGTCGGAACCCCCCGGGGGGTCGCGAGGGTGAGCTGGGGGTCGCGAAATGATTTCAAGATCTAATTTAAATTAATATGACACTGTTTTTACTCTATTTCTTCCTAAAAAAAAAGTATAATTTAGTGAAATAGGGTCTAATAAGGCAATAAACTATTCAAATAACAACAACTGATTTAACCCCCTTTGACAATTAAAATTATTGCTACGGTTATGTTCATCTCACTTTAGGGGTCCTGAGCCGGTTGTATGGATATTTTGGGGGTCCCAGCCAGAAAAGTTTGGGAACCCCTGCTTTAAATGACATACATCCACTAGATGGCACTTTAGTGTTCACATATTTTATGGAAGTTTGCTATCAATAAACTGCAGATGAGTAGCAGCAGTTATCATGTTTAGAGGCAGAAATGCTCAGAACGAGTCTGGCGATGATTTAAGGACTTAAAACAGCAGAAGATTGTCAGATAAGCGACGTATGATGTTGAAATTACGTCCCAGAAACAAGGAAGTAGAGACGTGTTTTTCACGGTGGGAGGTGGGATCTTTTCTAATGAACATTCCTCAAAACAGCGTGAATGCAACAGAATGCTACTCCAGGTGTGTTTTTGATGATGGAACAATGTTAGAACATTGTTAAAAGCTAAAAATAGTCACTGTAGCAGAATATGCTCCCTTTAAACTGTAAACAATTTGGTGCCAATAACAACTTATTTTATTGATTTAATTAATTGTCCTTTGCTTAGAGCAGTGATTGTCAATAAAACAAAATAACAGTGAGAAGTTTTCTTTTCTCAAAGTCTATGACCTGCTGTTGTACACAATTTTTTATGTGAGTTCTCCTTTTAACAAAAAGAAATGAGTAGAAATTTCTAAAGCAAAACAGAACATATAGGGCAGATTAGGTCCAGACCCTCAAACCTGATGCAAGATGACAAGATCTGAATTGTCTGACCAATGTAGTGTTCTGTTTTTTGTTTTGTTTTTACTGGTAAATTGACCATACAGTTATTGTCATTACAAGGCTGTACAATTATATTTTCTAAATCATCAAAGTGACAATTGGTATATATTTTAATGTAAAAATCTAAATAAAAAGTAGTTGACTTTTAGCAGTTCAATTAAACAATGTTCAATATAATTTAGTAAGTGGATGTATTTCAAAATTAATTTCCTAAGTTTTTCCTAAGTATACATCAATAAAGTTACAATTTGACTTATCGTAGGGTTATACAGTGTTTTTATTTGTTTGGTCATAAATTCAGAAATTATCATAAAAATCAGGAACTATTGGCACAAGGACCTTTATTGTTGACTGTTGAACTTTTAAAAATTAAGATTTATATTTGTTATTGGTCAAATACAAACTATTGTGTATATTTGGCAAGTGTAACCGTTGGTAGTTCTTTTTGTGTGTTTTGCCAAGGTACTGCTGTGAACAATGATAGGAGTTAAATATCTGTATTTGTAGATTTGCTGCACATCTCCAACCAGTACCCAATTTGTCAACGTATCATAAATGAAAAAGTAACATCTTTTACTACATTTTGTTTTGTCTTATCATATTTACTTTGAAGTGCGTATGTCATGTTTTTATGTTCCTTATTATGGCTTTGTTTGATGGGCTACTCCCTGTGGTAAGTAATTATTAGTAAAGTGACATTTTGTGAAGAAAAGTTAAATAAAAAGTTGGAAATTGCAGGAAGTAGAGCTGAGTAGTCATGAAATATCTACGTTGAAGGTAACTTTTCTGTAATGGGCATTTTCAGTCCCATTTGTTTGCAGGTCTTGTACATACATTGTTTTCACAGCCATCAATGCATGTCTGTGTATGTAGTTGTTAATTGTCATACTAATTGCAATCAATACAATACAATAAAATGTTATGAAATATTTTGAGCAATTTGTGCAACTTCGTTACACAGATGCCATTGCAGTTGTCCAAAAGAACTGGATGTCATGGTAGCACTGCAGTTACCGCTCTTGCTTCAAAACAAGAAGGTCCTGGGTTTAACTCCAGGCTGGAATTTGCATGTTCTCCCTGTGTCTGTGTAGGTTTCCCCTACCACTAAAAACTTGTACAATAGGTTTGAGGGAGTGAATGCAGGACAAGAGATGAAAATTGGCTAATTTCTAATTCTTAAATTAAACTTTTGATGTCCCACTCCCCATAAGGATTTTCACCAAATTTGAAATCTATATGAAGATTCTCATGTTTGTGTAATCATCCAATCAATTTATTTTTGTACTGCCCAAATCCCAACAGTTTCCTGGATGGGCCACAGGTAGAAAAAAGTTTAAATAAACAATGTTAAAGAGAATTTAGCAAATGGATTACTGTCCCAAATGGAAAATAATGACTTAGATGGGAGGGCGCCTGTGTTAAAATTTTTTCATAGCTTTACATCAGTGAAGTTGCAGTTTATGAGGAAATGTAGAAAAATACAAGTTTGAAATAAAAATGACGGGAAGTAGTGCTGAGTTCAAAACCGAATCCATCGGTGATGTCATCAAAAAAGTGACATGCCATTGAAAATACAGAAACAATTTGAATGCAGCTGACAAACTTGTCTGGCAGTTTATACCATATTATTTATTGTCAATATCCTGACTATTGTGAAATATAAATAGCTTTTGACCCTTTTAACAAAATGGTTGCTATGTAGCAGTTATGGAATTACCTCTATGTATGTCACCACCCATGTCCAACCAGGAAGTAACAAACTTCACAAAAACAGTCAAACAGGAGATAAATGTTCATTAAATTGTTGAATATAATCAATATTATTTCTGTGAAATGTGTTGTGTACCCTGTCATATAGACTTCAAGCTTGGTCGGACTAAAGTCCCATGAGGAGTTCCTTCCAATAAACGGCTGTATTTCTGTCATATATGCGGCAAATCTGTAAGAAATTTGCCTGGCCTCCATTCTAATCTCCATGTATTATTCAATACTGTTGATGAATCTGGAGATGCCGCCACATAATTTGTAACACTTGTCCCCAAAATGTTGAGCTCTTTTGTGCCTCAGTCCTCAAGATAACTTTCACCAAATTTCAGCTTTTTTGGACATAGGCCAGAGGAGGAGTTTGTAAAAATGCATAGTTTAATTGTACAGATTTAGCAATTTTGTCATTTGAAAAACATGGGATGTTTCTCTGTTTGTCAACAACAGTCAAGAGTCAAGGGAGGGCGCTGACGCACCCACA
This sequence comes from Rhinogobius similis, assembly GCA_019453435.1. Lineage (NCBI taxonomy): Eukaryota > Metazoa > Chordata > Actinopteri > Gobiiformes > Gobiidae > Rhinogobius > Rhinogobius similis. Next base: position 20,916,149 of record CM033635.1, read on the forward strand.
TCCTTTCCTTTACTGGGGCTTTGTGGTGGAACAAAGCTGTGTCCCAAAACTGCTGTTGTTATGAAAGAGCAGAAATGTTGGCAATTGTTGCGGCTCCGCCGCATGGATACCGTAACACTTGTCCCAAAAAAGTGGATAACTTTAGATGCCCCACTCCTCATGATGATTGTCACCAAATTCCATGCTGGTCGGGCTTATGCCCGAGGAGGAGTTTGTTAAAGTACAAAGTTTCATTTGAGTGATTTAGAATTTCTCATAGGAATAACATGGGATATTTCTGTAATTTGTACAAGTTTGGGGAATTTTAGCGGCTTCGCCGCACAGAGACCGTAATACTTATCCCAACAATTTGGATAACTTTTAGTGCCCCACTCCTCAGGAATATGATCACCAAATTTCAGGTTGGTCGGACTTGTGCCCGAGGAGGAGTTCGTTAAAGTACCAAGTTTAATTTGAGTGATTTTCCCCATAGGAATAACATGGAATGTTTCTGTCATTTGTACAAGTTTGGGCAATTTTTGTGGCTTCGCCGCACAGAGACCGTAACATTTATCCCAACAATTTGGATAAGTTTTGGTGCCCCACTCCTCAGGATGATTGTCACCAAGTTTCAGATTGATCGGGCTTACGCCCGATGAGGAGTATGTTAAAGTACATAGTTTAATTTGAGAGATTTGGAGATTTTCCCATAGGAATAACATGGGGTTTTTCTGTCTATTGTAAAATGTTGGCAAAGGTTGCGGCTTTGCCAAATGGAGACCGTAATACTTAACCGGACAATTTGGATAACTTTTAATGCCCAAGTCCTCAGGAAGATGTTCACCAAATTTCAGGTTGGTCGGGCTTGCGCCCGAGGAGGAGTGCGTAAAAATGCGTAGTAAAAAAATATCCAAATTTGAGACAATTTTCGATTTTCCCATAGGAATAACATGGGGTGTTTTGGTCACTGGTACGGCTTTGCCGTACAAAATATGACATGGGTCTGATTGGCTTTTTTGATCGGTAGGCCAAAATGGAATTTTGTGCAAAATTTCAAAAAATTGGAAAAAACTAAATTTTTTGCTCCCCATACAAAAAGTTTTTTCACTCTGTAGGGGGCGCTATCGCGCCAAATGAAAAAAAATCACCTAAAGTAGGTCCAGGCAAGAAAGTTCAACAACCTATTAAAATTTGGGCATAATCAGACTCGTGTTGCCAAAACGGGAGCATTTTTAAACTTTTGAAAATGTAAAAAATCATCGGTCAACTTTGCGGCTGCGCCGCGCAGCGACCATGAAAGTTATTGTAACAAATTGGATAACTTTAGATGCCCCACTTGTCTAGAGCATGTGCAGCGATTTTGAGCGCCGTGGGCGAAACGCCCTAGGACGAGTTCGTTCAAGTTCGACGTGAGCAAAAACGCTGACTCAGCGTTTTGGAACTTTAAATCCAATATGGCAGCCATACGGTGAGTCAGGGGGCGTGGCCATAATAATATGTTTTTTTTGTCCTCAGGAGAGGAATGCGTGTTCCGAATTTGGTGGCTGTACGAGGATCTTGAGGTCGGGACACCTCCCATAGGCGCAATGTATTTTGATTTTTGTAGGTGGCGCTGTCGCGCCATTTTTTTCCCCCCAAACATGACCCCTATAAAAACCAAAATTTTTCGCCGATTCTGAATTTTGGGCAAAGTTTGGTGAGTTTTTGAGCATGTTCAGGGGGTCAAATTAGAGCTCAAAGCGCAGAAGAAAGAAAAAATAAAAAAAATAATAAAAATAATAATATTTTTAGCAAAAACAATATATCCCTTTTACTGGGAACAACATATTATACGTTTATTGAAAGCTCTGACCCTTGCGCAGGTCGCCATGGGGTCAAATTTGGATTCTGACGCTTACGCCGCTCGTCATTCCTATCAGTCGGGCCCCCATGGGCTCCCCATTGGTTTCCATGTATTTTAGCAGGAACAAGTATGGTTACTGAGTGGGGCTTGATGCCAGGGGTGTGGGACAGTTCACTGTCAATGTTTGGGGCGTTGGGGGCCGAACTTTCGCTCTTGTGCGAAAGTTCGCCAAGACAGTTGATAGGGTTCTTTCGCATAGCAGGAGTAAATATGCGGGTCCCATGCCTTCGGCATGGGCTATTTCACTGTCCGACCATAGAACCGACTAGGCTGCCAAACTTTCGCTCTTGCGAAAGTTTGGCGAGACAGTTGCAACGATGCCTTCGGCATCGTTGCGGAAGCAATAGGCCCTACGCCCTGTAGGGGCTCGGGCCTAATAATGCATGCTATTTTAAAGTAAATACATGGACAAAATAGTAATGAAGCTAAGATTCTAATCTCTACATTGGGTTTTGCCTGTTCTTTTCTGATGCTGCCATCTTGACAACCAAATCGGCCTCCTCCTCTTCTTCATGTCTTCTGCACTATCACCAGTAGGCCCCAGATGCAATGTTTGTGCCGTTGTGTTTTGGTTAGTTTGCATGATGGCTCAATAAGGCTGGGTGATGTAGCGATTAAAGTCTAGTTGTGAGAATCTGTTATTTTGGTGATATTGTCAAAGTGTAAGTCGGTAATGGTCGGTTTAATGCATTTCTAAGCTCAAACCATAGACTGTAGATCAGTGGACTAAGGGATTGTGACGTCACCCATAGCGTTTGCCTCCAGCCAAATGAAGCCCATCGCGGCTAGCAGTTATAGCGGCTAAAGCGGAGCCAGACTCCATATTTGGAAATCCGAGTGCGTATCGTGGCAACCACACGGACTAATCAGGAGCGCGGTTGCTAACGGTATCCGCCCCTCGGTGAGAGGAGGCGGCGACAACGTCTTGGCGCTAGCTGTCAATCAAACCTGTTGCTAACACGGCTAGCGGCCCTGGAAAGGAAGCACCTGATTGGTCAGTTATTATTGCTAATAACTTGATTTATGAACAACCTAACGAAAAAAAAAAACACCTGATTCATGTAGAGTGTGTCAAAACAGACGTTTTAGTTTCAAGATGGTGAGCTTGACAAAAACAGTTACAGAGTAAAGGGCACCAGTGTCCCAATAGAAAGTGAATGGCAGCTCGGCTTTATGGAGCCAGGAGCGCCTCCATAGCTGCTTCCTATTTGGAACGCGGCGGCTAGCATGCTAACATGGTCCACTGATATCTACAGTCTATGGCTCAAACACTTACCACTCACTCCTCCTATCGGTCAGACTCTGTCATAAACTGATTGATTGACAGTCACAGTAAAGTGGTACTTCAGTTGCCATTGTGAAAAACTAAAAATCATGATTTGGCTCTGAATAAAAATGTGAAATTATGTTTTTGGGCACATCACCAATTTCTTTTGCTCTGTGCCTTTACTATGACCAGAACATCCCAATAGTAAACCAGTCTATACATCATGTTGTGAATATCTGTCCTGATTTCGTTTAATTATCACCATGTCAAAACATGTGGGTTTTCCACGTATTTGTTGCCCTAGTGCTTTTGTCGTTCACTGGAAAATTACAATATTAAGATGTGTGGAGATGGACTTGTTTTTCACAGTTAAAAGCTTTGTGATTTAGTCAATTTATTCCTGAAGTTGGCATCATTAAACCATTGACTACAGTAGTCAGTTTAGCACATTTAATTGGGTTCAACGATGGGTCGAGATTCTGTGAGAAATAGGAGCTGGACTCTGGCACTTGGTTCAAGGACCACAGATCGCAAAGACAGATTTTATTTCACAGTGTTTTCCTATAGCTCTGTGAAAATGTGACTATTTCTGTTCAACCTTTATATTCAAACACGTCATCTGCTGTTAATGGGAAAGACCTTGTGTCGCGCTCTTATCTGATCTTGACCTGTGGAGTTTTTTTCCCTGATCCCTTATCGCCAGACAGCAAAGGTCTCAGACTGATCAACCCCCACCCATCCGCACACGCACACGCACACGCACACACACACACACTTTTCTTCAGCTTCGTTTCACCATTATCAGCTCTATTAGGTCCATCTTTGTTTGATAGCAAAAAACATTAGTTGGAGAACATTCAGTAGTCTATTAACAGATTATGTTACACACTGCTTTTTTTTGTTTGTTTATTTTTTACTGGATTGGTCATTATAGACTACAGTGTAGTATGAGAGGACACACAAGACAGTGGGGCTGAAACAGGTTTTTGAACTCTCTCGGTCTTGTTAAAACGTTCAATAAAAAGTCGCGTTGTAGAGTCACTTAGCTACTTACCTGAGCTTGAGCTGTAAAATGGGTTAGTAATAATGGTTTCCAATATCAGACAACAAGATTAATAATCCAGTATGTTTTCTTCATTAATCCAAATTAGTCTAAGTTACTTATGATTATTTTAGTTCATAAATACTGCAGTGTCACTCAGGTTTACTTTACTCTAGTGCAAAAAAAGTAAGAATACAGGAAACACTCTTTCGACACTATACATTTGCTGTTGTGGCTTTATATAGGCCTACATTTTAGTGGATCCCTTAAAGAACACACATTCTGCTACAGGGCTTTTTTGAGCTTTAAACCATGTTCTAACAATGTTCCGTCATCAAAAACATACCCAAAGTAGCATTCAGTTGCATTCACGCGGTTTTGAACAATGTTTATTAGAAAATCCCCCCCCCCTCCGAGCGTCAAACATCTTCCTGCGAGCTCCTTAATCCGGGACATATTTTTGGATCATCTACATCACTTATCCGAGAATTTTTTGCTGTTTTAAGTTCTTTCATCATCGCTAAACTCGTTCTGCACATTTCTGCCGTCTAAACACGATAACTGCTGCAGCAAATCCACATCCTGACGCCATCTCCTGGCTGGATGCACTCAGGAAGTGTAATTTCATAGTGACTGATAACACAGGTCATAGAAACTTTTTTGAGATGGCAAATTTAAGGCACTTAAGAGCATGTTTAAAGGCTAACAGCAATATGAAAAATGAAGAACATTTTTCCTTTAATTGAGTAATTTTCTTTAAAAAAAAGTCCCACCTGGTTTTGGTTATAATAACACCAAAAACCTACCGGGGGAAAATGTTCTTACTGCACATTTGAGCTCAAACAGGAAAGAAATGCGTTGTTGCTCTGTTTAAAAATGTATGAAAGCGCATAAAACGTTATACCCTGACCTGTCTGTTAAACCATGCAGCAGGAGTTTCCGATGCACCAAACTGAGGAAAGCGAAGCATCTCAATCCAAATACAGACGAACGCAAGTGGAAAAAAAATCCTTAAGTGACCTGCAACCTTTCCATTTCCCAAGAGCCCTGGCTTCTCCAACACTTGGAGCTGCACTGGCTGAGCAGAATGGCATTAGGATTCTGTATCTTCTGCAATGGCACATACGAGGTCACAACTGCATGAATAAAATACATTTAACTGCAAGGAGATAAAATAGCCTTCGTTTGAGTTGAAATCATAGACCAAGGCAATGAGCCACGCTTGCAATGGAAACCCCAATGCTCAAACCCCAAATTATTCAGTTCAGCAACAGTCTCTTTACACATAATACATTTAATCATTGACCCATTATAAATCTTGAATTATTTCATTAGAAAATGTAAATGTGCACTATATAACAAGGGTCTGCCACCTGCTTGTCTCAGATCTTTGCCTGTGTTGTTTTACAGCGTGTCATTAAACTTATTTTCATGGAGAAAAGCAGGTGACACCAGCAGGCCAAGTTACAGGTCATATCTGTAGAGAGGCGAGCCCCGATCACAATAATAATACAAGTTTGTCACTGTATTTTTGAAGAATACATTTTTGTTAAAATGTTTAATGCCATACAGTGGCATTCCAGGTAAAGCAATAACATTTCCATAGAGACAAACAAGTAGGGGACACTCCTCCAGAAAAGTTACATGTAGTATATTGTACCTTTGGGCTTGACAATGTGACAAAAATATAAAAAAAAAACATAAATCACAATTATTTTTACTGATGCCGATTATGATTTTTGGTATTGACTTACTAAAGCAAATAAAACTGGCTTTGAATATGAACTCAATATTAGCTCTAATTTGAGTAACAAGGAAGCTGTCTTCTTTACTGCAGTTGTAACCCTTTGGGAGTAATAATAATAAGTAATGGTAATAAGTATAAGAATATTGTGCAAAGTAATGAGGCTATGACAAGCTGCGTGTTAATCATTTACATGTTGATTAACCTGGCCTTGCATATGAATTGTCGCGATATTTGTGAGTTCACAAACTCGTGAGAATCCATCTGGGTGGTGTGCATTGTGATCTGGGCGAAAGTCAAACAGACGAACCTAAACAAACATGGCGGCGCTAACGGATGTACTTCAGCCTATTTCAACACATTAACAAACTATTTATCTTTTGAAAACGTGCACATAGAAGTGTTTTGTGACGTCATAGCCATAATGATGGTGAGATCTGATTGGTTAGCTGCATGTGCTATTTGAACCGCCAGGAACTTAACCTGGTCCGGAGCAGGTTAGGAGTTTGCAGCCTGTTGCCATAGAGATTTACTCTGGGAGGAAGTGAACCAGATTCATAGTACCGCCACACCAGGTTTAACCCTGAAGTTACCTCGCTAACCCACTAATCTAGCTCCGCTCCGGAATAAACTAGGACTAAACCAGAAATAATCCAGGACCAAATAAACCAAGACTAAAACAGGACTACACCAGGTCTAAACCAGGCCTAAACCAGGCCTAAACCAGGCCTAAACCAGGACTGAACCAGGACTAAACCAGGTATAAACCAGGTCCAAACCAGGTCTGAACCAGGTCTGAACCAGGTGTAAACCAGGTCTAAACCAGGACTAAACCAGGACTAAACCAGAAATAATCCAGGACCAAATAAACCAAGACTGAAACAGGACTACACCAGGTCTAAACCAGGACTAAACCAGGTCTAAACCAGGACTAAACCAGGTATAAACCAGGTCCGAACCAGGTCTGAACCAGGTCTAAACCAGGTCTAAACCAGGTCTAAACCAGGTCTAAACCAGGACTAAACCAGGACTAAACCAGGTATAAACCAGGTCCAAACCAGGTCTAAACCAGGTCTAAACCAAACCTAAACCAGGTCTCAACCAAGTCTATACTAGGTATAAGATGAACCAGGACTAAATAAACCTGAAGTAAAACAGGATTAAGCCGGGACTAAACCAATTCTGGACCCAGTCTGAACCCGGTCTGAACCTGGACTAAACCAGGACTAAACCAGGTCTGAACCAGGTCGAAACCTAGTAGAAATCAGGACTTAAGCAACAGAGATAAAATTAAATATTTTCTACATTTTTGGGTGATGAGTCGAGGGCCAGATCATACCCCTTGCAGGGCGTGATTTGGCCCCCTGGCCTAGGTTGAATAGCCCTGGCTTAGACCATTTGAGAGAAAAAAATAAAAAATAAAAAATCACTGATGACTGGAAAAGACTGAATCTCAATCTCTGTTCAAATTCAATAAGTAACTTAACCCTAGTGTACAAATAAATAAAATAAAATATCATCATACCTATTCATCATTAATACAATGTTTGGCCTATGGATGTCTTCATCTTGCATAGTGATTTGGATAAGGCTATTTCTAATTTGTTCGCAGCTAATTTCTTCTCTTGGCTTAAAGCTAAAGTAGCACTTAAATTAAGAGTACGGGAAATTTAGTTTTCTGACTTTTAAATTTGAGAAACTTTACAAGTAGGCAGAGTTGTCAAAAGATCTCCAGAGGTGCTTGGCAACTTGTATCTTGGTGACATTTTTCAGCTTTATTTTATTTGGTATCTTGTGAGATTGTAGATTTAGATGGAGTTTTGTCCTTGTGCATATACATTATTAATTGTCTTGACTAATTTAGTCTTTTAGGGAAACATTACAATGTACTATAAATGTTTTATTAGAGCCACTTGAATCTTTGTTTAGAATTTCATGAGGCACCTGATTAGATTAGTGGCCAAGGGGAGACGACAGACCGCAAGAGAGAAGCAAAGAGCCAATAATTATGAATCTATTGCTTTTAAGAGGAAATATTGTGGTCATTTTATACTTCTTTGTAACCTCTAATTCAATTACATAGACAACATGGAATACAGCAAAGGGGGCAATAAGGGAATCACTTTTTTCCTCATGTTGATTAATCTCAATTTCTCAAAAAGTAAATACATAATAAATAATAAAATCATTTCATGAACATTAAATATACATATGTTTATTCTGTGCCATTTAAAAAAACAGTCAAGTGCTAGTGAGTTGCATCAATTGAGAAATTCTAGTTCCAAAAAGACAAACAAACAACAAAAATCTAAAATTAATTAAACTGGATTGCACAATTTATTTATCATGAATTATCAAAGTCTTGTCTTGTCTCACTTGGACCCAATCCTGTGCCCGTGTCATAGAAATTGTATCTTGCCCCTCTGCAAACAATTCTAATAATTTCTTTGTAATTCAAGATTGAATACATTTTTGTCCATAAATTACATTCATGGAAATATTTTTTTAAAAAAGTGCATGATCTTCAACAAAGTTATTTCAATACATTTTTCCTGCAACCCTGTGTTACTGTAAGAATGTGTATGAACCATACCGGCTTGTCTATTCCGCATAACATGGTATTCATATCCCATGGCTTTATGACTTGTAATCCTCTATTGTAACATAGATTTTACATTACAACCGGTTTTTCCAAAGGGGAAGACTTCAGAGACCTGTACCATCATAGTCATAAAATAATAAAATGTTCACGAGTAAAAAGGGCACTGTATATTAATGTACATGTGGTGTTGCATAGTGATGTAGGTCACTTCCCCTTTGGACAGCCAATTAGAGCTGCAGCCTGCGGAGAACCTATAAAGCCAAACAGTGAAGACATGAGCAAGATAGAAGAAAAGGGAAGGAACGTGAGACTGGGGGACCCCAGAACCCATCAAGAGTTAATGCAAAACTCAAGCTGAGATCATTGTCTTGCTGAAGAAAAACAGTGTGAAGCTTTGCCTTCCTCGGCTCCTTTTATTGTCCAGATGTGCAGGCATACACTTTTATTGAACAGAGAGCGTCTTTTATGTTTTGCACTTGGGGAAATTAGGGGTTTTAACCAAGAATAACTTTAAAATTATACTTCTGACAGCATGAAAACCCATTGTCATCTTTATTGTTTAATTATTGGAGGTTTACTATAAACTCTTATATGTGATGACAGTTTAAAAACAGCTTATATCCTTTATCACAGCACTACAAACTGATTTTCAGCACTGAAAACACAAGTGAAAACAATAAAACATGTTTTGTTTTTTAAATCACAAGGTACAGTTTGTACAATCAAAAAGTTGATAATTGGTCCTTGGGGGCTACTCTATATAAAAGTGCATTGAACAGACTGCTACAGAACAAATGGAGCATTTTGAAGTCTTGTGTTATAGCTTAATTAGTTAATTTTAGCACTGCATGGTATTACATGGTCTGTCAGCCTGTATGTGTGTGGGTTGGCAGATGTCACACTCCCTCAGGGGACCAGCAGCACCATGGACAGTCTCCATGCAGCGCAGACTGAGCGCAACAGCACCCTCTCTATTGTGACACTGTTCATAAAAACATTTGGGCGGCTGACCTGTCGTAATCCTACTATCTCTGGAGTCTTGCTTTTATAATTTTGTTGGCTGGTTGTCAACATACATTGTTTTAAATCCTGTCTGTGAGCTGTAAGTGTTACAGATCAATTCACCCTGACCTGGAGTAGCCTCTGTCACTTGTTCCCTTTCATGGAAATCATTGTAAGAACAATTATTGTCCCTACTTAACTTAAATTGTTTTGGTAAATTGAAAAACGAAATGAATGTGTGGAACAAGTCCTAAGAATCTACCTCAATGGCAGGAATAAGTCCCGGGCGATAAACAGCTACACCCTGCCAGTGATCAGGGCATAATAAGATGGCCAAAGGAAGAGATCTCAGTCCCAGGGTAGACTAGCCGTAAGGAAGAAGGCTGTGGAGCGTGAGAGCCACTATCCAGGCTTAAACATCTAAGATCCACAAGTACATCCAGGATAAGGCCTCAAATGATGACACGCTCAGTGAAAGTCTCAAGCAATGGGGAGCAGAGGATGAGGTGCTGAAGGAGGGACCATCAAGGGAGGACAAGCCCCTACATGGGACGTACCACCGGAACATAGCTGAAGTGGCTGATATCAAGAAATCCTACCAGTGGCCAGAGCAGGCCGGACTGAAGGACAGCACAGAGGCACTCATCATGGCTGCACAGGAACAGGCCCTGAGCACTAGAGTGAAAGAGGCCCAGATCTACCACACCAGACAAGACCCACGGTGTAGACTGTGCAAAGAAGCTCCTGAGACAGTCCAGCACAGAACTGCAGGGCAAGGGAAAGCAGAGGTGGTGTCCATGGTGATCGGAGCACTAAGGGGGAGTGACCCTTAGTGGTTGTCACGCCTGTGATAGTGTGTGTAGTATCATTTTCCACATGCCTCTGTTAACACTTGCGTATTTTATTTCATATCTTTTTCTCAGTCTATGACATTACAAAATCTCATTTGGCTTCATAATGCACTGTGACCGAGCCCCTGGTGAGCACACAATTAGTTCATTAAATTAACATGAGCAAAATAAGTCTGCTTTGATGCACTAGATACAAGGTGGTGTCAGGCACAGGAGGGTTCCATCAGACACAGACATCCTGACACTGCTTTATTTACACCACCCACCGGCAGAGAAGATGTAAAAATAATGACTGAAGGGGTAGTGTCCATTCTTCATCAACATGTATTAACTATATCTTATGAAAATAATGTTCAGTTATAATTAACAAGCTTGACTGACTTCTCTCACCTCTGACTAACAGTTTTTAGTGCCGCACTCACTGATTCTGCAGAAGTCTGTAATGTTTTTCCTCAGTGATACGCGATATTTGACTTGCTGCTTTAAGCCGCTAATGATATCTGCAAATACTGATAAGATTATACAAATATTTTGGAAGGCCAACCAATTGATGTTAAGTTGTAGCAGAGTTCACAAAATAACATTTCATTTTTTTTGTACAAATAAAAACTAAATATATTTATCAGGGACATGAATAGGGCTGCTCAATTACGGCAAAAATGATCATCATGATTATTTGACTAATTGAAATCAAGATTATTTCCAAAACATTGCATCTATATTGTCAAAATTATTCTGTAGAGAAAATACTGACCAAATATATTTTATCAGTAATGTTAGAGAAAAATGCCTTTGCTCCAGGTTTTGAGTGGCAAAAGGAGTGCACTCATAACTTTACTCATTACTTTTTTTTTTTTTAATTTACAAAAAAAACCTTATTTGTAATTGAATAGAGTAATAATTGAAATCAGGATTATATGTACGATTAATTGCACAGCTCTAGATATAAATTATTCTGCTGCACAATTGTGCATTGTTATGATAAAACACAAAACAACAAAAGAGAAGATCATTTATTTAAAAGTGAAAGAAAGAGCAATATTGCAATATTATTATTTCATATATAGATTTCAGTGGTGGAAATGCATGTGTTGTAGTGACTGAAGGCGGTGTATGTGTGAGTGTAGTGTGTAAAACAAAAAGACAAACTCAAAGTGCATGGACGAGCAGTGTGATAGTAGGCAGGCCCAGTGTGGAGAGACGAGAGCGCCGTCTGGCTCTTTTCCACAGCGTTAGTCGTGTGTGCAGCAGGGTGGAGTGAGGGGTGGTGGCAGCAGAGACACCTGGAGGAGCAAAGCGAGGGGCAACAGTCACAACCCTCCCCAAGAGGCTATACAGGCCCGACCTGCAACTACATACAGATACTTCTCTTGCTTCATTCCATTTAACTAGTCTGTTTTAAACACATCTGATGCAGAGGACAAACTGGAATGCTGCATGGGCACAAAGAGACCACGGCAGTGCAGAGCTAAATATCAGGGCTAAATGCTTGATACATTTTTAGTACTGGATGATGTAATGTCTGGGGAAACCAGGGTAATTTTCATTATTTTTATACGGATAAACTGATTTTTTTTTTTTTTTTATATCCCTGTCAAGCATACCAATCTGATCTTGGGGAGAAAAGACAAAGGCTTGTACTTTAGGCTGATCAGACTAACCGCCCAGCCCATCATGCATCATTTGATTAAGAGGTTAAATTAAGACAGGAAAGGCAACAAAAATCTATGTTTAAAGCGGACACTTGTACTTTGGATGGACAAGTTTCTCATTGTAATCAAATCAAATCATACTTGATTTATAAAGCGCTTTTCATACAAAAATTGTAACACAAAGTGCTCTGCTATTTAGATATTAAAAACAACCCTCAGAACCCACCCACACCCAGTACCCACCATTCCCACATTAAAACTTCAACACATACACACGTACGCACACTTTAATGCACACATGTACATACATTAAAGGAAAAATATTCTGCATTTTTCATATTGTTATCAGCCTTTAAACATGCTCTTAGGGTACCTTAAATTTGCCATCTTATGTTTGTTGTTTGTTATGTTTATTATTCTTTAAATCAAATCAAAAATCAAATCAAAATTTATTTGTGTAGCACAATTCATACAAAAGTAACACAAAGTGCTTTACAGTCATAAAAAACACATTAAAACTCACAATACAATAACAATAAGAGCATAAATAAATACATTAAAATGTACATGACACAATAAAATGCGGATCAAATTCCCTTAATCATAAGCACAGCTAAACAGAACAGTTTTAAGCCTAGATTTAAAAACTGGCAGTGTGGGGGCCTGTCTTACATTTTCAGGGAGACTGTTCCAGATTTTAGCTCCATAAAACTGGAACGCCGATTCCCCATGTTTAGTTCTGACTCTGGGCACCACCAGGAGGCCGGTCCCTGAGGTCCTCAGAGTACGAGATGGTTCGTATGGTACTAACAGTTCAGAGATGTACTTTGGTGCTTGGCCATGGAAGGACTTAAATACAATCAGGGCTGCTTTAAAGTCGATTCTCTGAGCCACAGGAAGCCAGTGCAGAGACCTGAGCACAGGACTAATGTGGTCGTACTTTCTGGTTCTAGTCAGAACTCGAGCAGCAGCGTTCTGAATGTACTGCAGCTGTTTTATCGCTCGTTTGGAGAGGCCAGTGAACAGGCCGTTACAGTAGTCTAACCTACTGGAGACAAACGCATGGATAAGTCTCTCCAGGTCTTGGTTAGACACTATATTTTTATTTTGGCAATGTTCTTCAGATGGTAAAGCTGCTGATATTATGGATTTGATGTGGCTGTCAAAATTCAAGTCTGAGTCCATCATTACACCTAAATTTCTCACTTGATTTGAAGGTTTTAAGGAGAGAGACTGGAGGTGACTGCTGACACTTTCTCTCTGTTTCTGCGGGCCCAAAACACAATTGTTTCTGTCTTGTCTGAATTTAGCTGGAGGAAGTTGTTTGCATCCTGGCTGATTTGTTGGATGCAGTGGCAGAGTGAATCTACTGGACCATTGTCACCAGCTGTCAGCGAGACATAAATCTGAGTGTCATCTGCATAGTTGTGGTAGGACCTCCCACAGTTGAGAATCAATGAACCTAACGGTAGCATATACAGGTTGAACAGGAGAGGGTCCCAGGACTGAATCTTGGGGCACCCACAGGTCAGAGACATGCGGTCTGAGACACACTGACCAATCTCAACAAAATACTCTCTGTTTTCCAAATAGGACCTGAACCAATTTAGAGCATTGCCCGTAGCGCCCACCCAGTCCTCAAGTCTCTGTAAGAGAATCTTGTGATCGACAGTGTCGAAGAGCAGCACTGAGGTCCAACAAGACCAAGATAGAGACTTTGCCTGCATCAGTGCTAAGGCGGATGTCATTTGTTACTTTTATAAGAGCTGTTTCAGTGCTGTGGTGTGATCTGAAGCCTGACTGGAAAACATCAAAAAATGTCATTTATTACAAGATAATTATTAAGCTGTTGGTAAGCAACTTTTTCAATAACTTTTCCCAAAAAAAGGTAAATTTGAGATTGGCCGTAATTGTTTAGTACTGTCGCATCAAGACTACTCTTTTTAAGAGGCTTAATGACTGCAGTTTTAAGGCCCTTGAGAATATCCCAGATTGAAGTGACATATTGACTATTTCAGTGAGTTGAGCTAACAAACTGTTTAGCACAGACTTTAAAAATATTGTGGGTAACACATCAAGGCAGCAAGAAGAAGAACTTAGACTGGTTATGGTCTCTTGGACAGTTTTCATTCACAATTGCAAAGTGAGACAGCTCCACGTGTTTAACTGGCTGATTAGATGTTATTAGCATTGAGGTGTTAATTGTATTTTTAATGTTCTGAATCTTGTCATGAAAGAATTTTGCAAATTCATTGCATTTGAATGTAGAAATGAGTTCCACTGGCAGCTGGGCTGGAGGGTTTGTTAATCTATTTACAGTTGCAAACAGGACACGGGAGTTATTACAGCAATTTCCAATAATTTCAGAGAAATACCTCTCTCTTGTTATACATAAAATTTGGTTGTATATGAGCATTTTTCTCTGAAAATGTCATAATTAATCTGGAGTTTTGACTTGCGCCATTTCCGCTCGGCCCTGCGGACACGCCCTTTTCTGTGCCCTGACCGACTCATTATTCTTCCATGGAGCTTTCTGCTTATTTTGACCATTTTAGCCTTCAAAGGGGGCAATGGTGTCCAGAACATTCACAACACTTAATGAGACAGAGCTCAACAAATCATCAACATTTGAACATGAGGCAGTTTTAAAGTTTATCATTTCCTGAAAAAGTGCACTTGTGCTGTCATTTATATGTCTCCTGTGAACAACTGCAGGAGGAGCCTGTTGTTTGGGAAGGATAGACAGGTCAAAGAAGACACAGAAATGATCTGACAGAGCGACATCAACCACATTCACTTTTGAAATGTTAACCCCCTTTGTAATTAGCTTGGGTCTAGAGTGTGCCCTTTGCTGTGGGTGGGGCCACTTACATGCTGAGTTAGACCAAAGGTTTCAAGAACAGTATGAAACTCTGTAGTGTTTCTGTCACAAACATTGTCCACATGAATATTAAAATCACCTGTAATGACTAGACCATTAAAGTCAGTGCATACAACTGAAAGCAACTCAGTAAATTCATCAATGAAACTTTGACAGTGCTGGGGAGGCTTGTATAAAACTACAAAAAGTATGGAGGGTGATTGTTTTATCTCCATTTTAAAGCTCACATATTCAAATGACAAAAAAAGTCCCCAAATGACAACCTATGAGTGATTATTGTATCTCTGAATAGTGCACACACACCCCCTCCCTTTATTTTTTCACGAGGAATAGATTCAAATTTGTAATTTGGTGGAGCTGATTCTATTAGAACTGCATTACCTGTATTTTTATCAAGCCACGTTTCAGTTAAGAACATAAAATCAAGGTTATAAGAAGATATAAAATTATTGATTAAAAAGGATTTGTTACAGACTGATCTGACCGTGAGCATGGCCAGTGTCAGATTTGTTTCAGTGGGACTGGACAGTTTTTATTACAAGGAATACAAATTAAATTTCTCTGATAGGTCAGTTTTCTATTATCTAGAGGAGTTTGTTCCTTTACAAGATCATGTATTTGGTCTCAGAGCTGTGCAGGTGGTAACAGATGTAAATGTGATTTGATGCAGGTTATAAGATACAATGCCACGAACAGAGTGTTTATAATTATGACATCTTGCACTTATAATAGTCTAATGGGGAAAGTAGGTTTTCCTCTTAAAGTCTTTTGCAATCGTGTCAGAGATTGTTTCTAGACATTGCCTGCAGTGACCAAGAGGGGAAGCGAGTCTGAACACAGCGGTATGTTGGGTGATCTGAAGAAGCAGTGGGGATGGGAGTATAGGAAGTAAACAGTCACTCACGTGCGGGAGCATAACCAGGTAGTGGACAGCGTAGAGCATGTTGTTTGCCAGTAGGCGGCTTCGAGCCAGTTCAGATGCAGACCATCAGGCGGTAGTGAGATGGGCGATCCCAAAACAGGTTAAAATTGTCAATAAATTTGATAAAATGAGACTTGCAAGTGGAGCTGAGCCAAGTGTTCAAATAAAGGGTTCTACTGAGTCTCTCAGCACCTATTCATTGTAGGAAGAGGACCGGACACAAACACGGACATACCCTGAATAATCCGCGGTTTCAGAACATTGAAGAGCTCCATAAAATCTCTTTTTGTAATTTCCTGACTGCCTGTATAACATGTCGTTTGTACCGACATGAGCGATAACCCTATGAACTGTTGAGGGCATCGATTGGAGAAGGTCAGGAGTCTCCTCATAATCTGTGAGACTGTAGCTCCTGGAAAACAGTGCATAATAATAGCGTTGAAGAAGCGAACATGTCTGATTATGGAGTCACCGATGATCCACTGTTGTGGGAGGAAGAGTGGTTGCGGATGATCCGTAAATGGATTACTGTGCTTGAACCATCCCCGTGCACGGAGGACTGACCCGGGGCGGGCGGCTCTGGCTGAGCGGCTTCAGCCGCGTGTGCGGGACAGGTGCGAACTGTTCCGCTGTGAGTTCCTGGTGCAGGGGCGCGTTCTCGAGCAGGCACACGGTTGTGCGCGGCTTGTTTGGCCGTGGCTGGACCGGTGACTGCAGCGGCACCCGGCTGTGCGGCATTGGACCGTGACGCTGCACCGGCGGCCAGTGCGGCGCAACACAGGAGAGAAGCGGCAGGGCAGGAGCTGAAGCTTGAGCATCACCAGATCGTCTCAGGATTGCCTTTTTTAGGATGTTTAGTCTGGCTGAAGATTTAGCAAGCAGCTCAGACGTCTTGATAAGTTTAGTGGACTCAAGGCGAGCTGGAGGAGGAGGAAGCAGCCACTTGGGATGTGCGGGCCTCGCTTAAGCAGCCTGGGAAGAGGCGGTCCCCGGTGGATCCTCGGTGTTCCCGACAGGTGGCAGGGGCGCCACCTGAAGAGCAGGGAAGTCGACCCAGCAAGTCCAGAATGGAGATGTTTTTACCGGGCGGCTGGAACAGGTGAGTCAATTGCCAGGGCAGAAAAACGGTTGGTGAGGGCTTAGCGGGGGACAATTGTGGCTCAAGTGTGCATTTTGTCTTGTTCTATGCACCACGAGTCATCTTGGTAGCCGAGTGGGGAGTTGAGCAGGAGGGCAGGGGAGAGCCATGCGGGTCCCAGACCACTGAATCCATGAGGGCGCTGTTAATAGAGGCTATCCGTTTGTGTTGTCCTGTAGCAACATTCATAAGTTTGGAAATTATTGCTTCCTTTTTCTTAAGTTCATTGGATAGTCGCATGATCTCTTCTTCTAGTTGATAAATAGTTTTGCCCTGATACACATTATCCTCTTTTAAAGGAGATTGGTCTTCCCCAGGTGGCATGGCTGGCAGTGTTGGCCACACCAGGCCAGTTTCTCAAATCAATAAATTAATTTTAAAACTTTCAAAAATATTACAAAATAACCTGGTGTGTAATAAAAGCTGTCGAGTAACTAAAATAGTCTCATATATAAAAAGGATTCCGGCTCATTCAGCATTAAAAATGACAGGCCTTTGTCAAAAGACACTTACTGAGTATATCCAGCGACTAGATGGCGCCTAGCACTCACACAATCTTAAGTTAGCTGTCAACCCACATTAGGGTGCAGATGAGTAGCAGCGGTGAACATGTTTAGACAGAAAAGCTCAGAACGAGTCTGGTGATGATTTAAGGACTTACAACAGCAGAAGATTCTTGGATAAGTGACATATGAAGTCACTTAGAAAATATTTTCCAGAACTAGGATGTTCAGATGGAAGTGTTGTTCACGGTGGGACGGGCAAGGATTTTTTAATAAACATTAGAGGTTGACAAATTATTATGGGTGCCGATATTTGGAATTTTGACGTATAAAGGCATTGGCCTTTTTTAAATCCACTGATATCAAGAAATCAATTTAAAACTGGGCTATTTCGGCTCAGATGCAGCCGCGCCTCTCTCTGTCCTGCCACTTCTGTCTCCGGCATTGTCCCACCCACGACGCCATCTCATTGGTTAAGCAAGCAACAGCATGTGCAAGGCAGAGCCAATCTGAAACAGCTGTCCTCACAAAAGTCTTCGCGTGTGGAGAAGCACCGAAGAGCAAACACATGTGTCGAAGGTAAACGCGGAAAACTCTCCTGAAATTGTAATAAACATCCCAGATTTTCATCTTGTCCCGCTGTTTTCCTGTATTGGGCTGAGACGGAACTAAACCAGATGTTTTCAGCACGCCTCGGCCCCGCCTCTGCAGCCTAAGCACAGAGTGGCTTCACATTTTTCTCTTCAGGATTCAGCCTTTCAGTGCCAGTGGTTCTGATAATGGGCAGAAAGCGCATTTAGATCATAGAAACATAAATAATAGCGTGGAGCGTGGTTGGAAGCAGAGCATGAGCAAAGCATGCACGTTCATGTGTCGTGCATGCTTTGGGGTTATGTTACTTCAATAAGTTCATTCAAGAACCTCCGTGAAGTTAGCCCCCATTAAACGCACTGAGGATTGTGGCAGCGGAGGAGATGGATGAGCGGCGCATGCACGTGTCGGTGTGCGCTGCAGATACGCACAGATATGCGAAGCGTTGAAATACAGATGCTACAACCGCTGAGTTTTAAGACGGAAATACAAATACATTATTTTTCAGATTAATCATTAATATTGTAGCAACACAGTTTTGAATGACAGGGTTCCTGCTATCGCATGGTAAACTATAAAATGTAATAATAAAATCAACTTTAGGCTTCCCAAATGCTGTAATAAATTAACCACGATGAATAGTTGAGCATATGTCAGCATGTGGCCCCGCCTTTAACATGTTCTCTTTTTTTTCAAACCCTTGTTACAGATGGAATTTTAGGGAGCTATTTAAATTTTTATTCAACTTTGTAAGAGATGCTTCCGAGTCTAGGAACTCCATACACTTCTAGAGCTATTTATTTTGTAATTGTTTGGTTAAATCAACATGCTTTAGGCATTTAGAAGTGAAGTGTTTGTATTATTCAACATTTTTACATCATACGCTTTTGCAGCAAAATTCCAAATACCTCAGCCTCCTTAACTACTAATAATCAGTATCGGTCCTGAAAAACCCATATCGGTCGATCGCTAATAAACATTCCTCAAAACCGCGTGAATGCAATGGAATGCTACTTCAGGTATGTTTTTGATGATAGAACATGGTTAAAAGCTCAAAGAAGTCATTATAGCAGAATATGTGTCCTTTATAATAGTGGGCTTAAGGCTGAATGCAGATGAACCAGGTGGGAAAGCACCATCATAGCAGCCGTCTGCACCAGGAGCAGAGACTCGCCCACAGCCCCAGGACACAGACTCAGGGCCCAGAGGAGAGATGAGATTCAAATAAATGATGATGAAGATAAAAGATATAAATAAAAACTAAGACCTAAAATTTAACAGAAAAAACAAGCCTAGATAATAAATTAAATAATAAGTTATATTAAATACAAATATAAAAAATAAACATGAATCAAAAGCTGAATGTTCTCTACGTTTTAACAATTTCTATGACGTAGAACCAAGCCACAAAGTCTCACTTCTGGTAAAGTGAGGAGCAAAGACAAACGGCAAGAGTCAAAAATAAACCTATATAAATATATGTAGAATTTCTGCCCTTTGTGTTTTCGATGCGCTATGTACAATGCAATCAGCTAATCACTGCCTCCGCTTGCCTCCGCTAAGCGTGGCCAAGTGAATGTATATGATTATAGCCTGATTTGAATCTTAGCTCTCATTAAGCTCTGCATTTTTATTGAAAACGTCTTTGTTACCGAAACTATTTTTTCCCCACACCTCCTCGCCTCATGTCTGTAATGATTAAACCAAGTCTGGCTGAAATATCTTGCTCTAACAAGCCGTACCGTTCCCTGTTCGTCGGGGGAGTGTGAGAAGCCAAAACTAATTGCATTTGCAGAACACTCCGCGAGGATAAAAAGTCAGATGTGTCCCTTAGAGTCAAATACTTTTAGTCTGGGTCGTAACTATTGTACAAGTTTTTTTTTTTTTTTTTCCTTTCTATACCTGCAGCAGTACAAGGACTATTAAGGCTGAGTGACAACACAGCATGGCATTAAAAAGACATTTGTGAGGGCTGGAGGCCTCTGCAGACAGATGTGAGAGAGGTAGTGGGATACTGAATGACTTATGCCGGCACAATCACAGGTGGGGAGTGTCTGGCTGTTCTGGTACATTTGCTCCCAAAACATTGAGCCTGTGTTTCTTAGTGATAACACAATTTACACATAATCACTTTTTTTTTTTTTTAGCGATAGAGTCGTTGCTTCTGCTTTGTCAACTAAAGACACATACTGGGAGTTCTTGCAAAAACAACAATGTAGACAAAGAAGTACTTGTAAACCGTACATTAAACTCATAATTCGGTCTTCAAACCCCTGTTAACTCACTCTGTACCTTCCCCTTTCTGCTGTGTCCATATTAATGCTTTCTAATCCCAATAAGATAACAAACTGTTATTTGATGATGACGATTAAGATGCCATCGATCAACAAATTGACGAAACAGTTATACATCCCAAACATTTCCTTCAGAACAATTATGAGGGTTTAACATGTTCCCTGCGGCCAGTAATTCATTTCCTCAATTTCACTGATCCTTAGTTTAAAAGAACATATTATATAATTAGTTAAACTTGAAATGGTGCGTTGTATTTGCTAGGGCCGCACAGTTGATCCAAACTGAATGGACGCAATTAACAAATTTCAACGGCTGCAAGTGCAACAAACAACAAAATATCCATTTTTTTTTTGCATAAAAACTGTAAATTCAGAAAGTTAAGATTTGTAAAGACATGAAAGAAATGATAAAAACGTAAAAAAAAGCGAAAACAAAAACTATAAGGGACACAACCACATCTAATGCAACTAAAAGTGACAAAAATTTAGCAAAAATGTGACTTAAACCAACTAAAACTCCACTGAAACTGACAAAAATCTGATTAAAAGTAACACAAATGCAACTAAAAGTGACGACAATTTCACAAAAAATGTTCTGAAACACGTTATTCTTTTATGAGTTTGTCAGTTCATAGTTCAGTTCTCCTGTACGCATTTAAAATATGAACTTTGAACAGAATCCCATTAATAAAACATAAATCACAAATCTAATCTCAATTGCAAAACTTGCCAGAAAAATCACAATTAGATATTTTTCCCAAATCCTGCAGCTCTAGTATCCGCTGTAGGACAAAAAAATTCAAAATTGGATCCTGTGCAATGTTGCTGTACAGTGTGCTGTTCTAGTACATTAAAATA
This sequence comes from Rhinogobius similis, assembly GCA_019453435.1. Taxonomy (NCBI): domain Eukaryota; kingdom Metazoa; phylum Chordata; class Actinopteri; order Gobiiformes; family Gobiidae; genus Rhinogobius; species Rhinogobius similis. The sequence continues at coordinate 20,937,378 of CM033635.1, forward strand.
GACTTTCATTCATTAAATTCATGTTGGATCTGTAATCGATTATTTTCCAGGTAAACATGTTGACAATAATACATGATAACAACCCTCCAGTCCTATTTCTTAACATTAAAAAAAAAAAAACCTATAGACTTAGACACATTGAGAGGATAAGCCATTTTAAAATTCCACTCAGAACCCTCTACTCTTACAGCTGTCGGTGGAAAGGGACTAACAAGTTTTTTTTCCCCCAATTCAATAACGCCGAAGAAGTTATTGGTTCTCTCTACAGTTGCTAGTCGGATTGCATTGCATTGCATTTAAAGTTGGTGAGACATTGGAACCGAGTTTACAAGTCTGTGGAGTAGACTATTGTTTTTGTTGTATTGTATGGTTCATTTTAGGCTTTTTCAACTAGACTTCCTTTGCTAATTTGCAAAAAGTATATTTATTCCATCGTTTACAACACCTTCCTCCTCAATACTTTTTTTCTTTTATTGAAATGAGGAAGTACAATGACATACAAAAATACATTGCCAATTATTTTAAAAAGAGCCAAGGTTTGTATGCCAGATTAGACTAAACATTGCATTAAAACGTAGTAAACATAAATATATTTAAAGATTAAACATTTTGCCTCTTTGTCCCCAACAGTGTTCATAATGTTTAAAATGTTACTTCCTGTTGAACATTGGTAGAGGTAATTCCACAACCGTTACCTAGCAACCATTTTAAAAACAAGCTCCAAAATCCATATAAATTGCACAATAGTTATGATTTGACAAATAATATCTCATAAGAAGTTTGTTGAATGTCTGTTTAAACTGTCAAAATAGTGTCAGTTGTCTATAAATCGTCTGTGAAACTGATGTAAAACTGTATTAAATAATTGCCACAGGTGCCACCCATCGAGGTACGTCATAATTAGAACATTTTAAGAACCTGTCGTGTAGACTTTGGCATTAATTTGACAGAAACTATCGTTTTTCTATCCTTTTGTCTTTTCGAAATACTTTCACCTCTCCACAAATTGAATGATGAAAAGAAATGAAACCTATTTTAACATGATGTAATGCATTATAGGAGAGAATTTGGTAAGATTCCCCGTTGAACTAGTGTGACGTAACATTGCCAGTTAAATAAACTAATCTCACTTATCTTATAGTACATTTAATTATATGTTTTATTAACGTTACACATTCTACACATATTACATAACTCTGAGTGAATTATTTTTAATTGTAAGAATTCAAGTTGAGGGAATGGGACAATGCCTTCAAGCAAATCCGTTGTTAACATTCTTTTTCCTTCTCATTTACTCACTTAAAGCTGTATTTAGTGATTCCTGCATGTTTGAGTAATCTTTATTCTCCTGCAATCAAGACATCATTGCTTTGTAAATTGAAGTTTGTGGATGTTGCTCATTTAATCTGTTGTAAAACTGTCAGCACTTGATAAAACACGTCATACCCGCAGCCACAGTCGTTTGCTGCTGCTGGACCTGGGCCACTTGCCTTCTCTCATGCTCATGCTCTTGGGTTCTGCTGCAGGATAACGACCAGACTTGGAGATTCTGTGGTTTGACTCATTTCATTCTCAAAAACCCTCCAATCCTCCATAATTTCAAAACTGCCTTTTATGTTTGTTTTCTTCGAGAGCATAAAATTGGTTTGATGTGATGTGATCATATTTTTGTACTGCAATGTTTACCAGATTTTATAATTTGTACATTTTAGTATCTTATTTTACATCTAAAGGGCATATATATCTTCCATGAGAATCTGCTGAAAGAAGTCCTGATCCTTTGGCCTTTTCAAAAGTAGCTGGTGAGATCTAAAGTTCAAAGCCCAGTATTACTGAGGAGGAGACCTTGAAGAATCAGTTCCAAACACTGAAGGTGTAGGTGTATAGCTGTTAGCACAAAGCTCAACATTTTCAAAGTTATTTCAGGTGTCTTTTTCTCCCAGCTTGGAGGGGCAGAGGAATTTAGAGACAAATAAAGCACGTGTTTGTGAGAACAGAACATGTTGACCCTTTTGTAATCAAAGTCCTAGTCTCATTATGAGGAACCACTAGTGCTTTTCTTGTTAATGTGAGTCTAAGAACAGTCTTTACACCAATCATCATCTTTTATTGTACAATTACTAGTATAGCGGGTTTTCATTTGTTTCCATCACATTGCATTTTCCTGTTATAGACACCATAATGTTATACTTCATTTAATATGTTAATTGCTATGGCAACGGGCTCAAGTGTTCAACACTTAAAATCTATGGATAGCATTTGTTCCTCCAGCTTAGCAAGGACTGTATAAAAGTTGAACGATTGGAAGCTGAGGAAATTAATAACGTTTTGCAAAAATAATGCTAACAAAAAAAAAGCAAGTAAAGACAACTGGATGGGACTATCTCAAAAATGCCATCATGTTTGGATGATGTCAGCATCAACCCGGAACAGGTGACTCATGGTGAGGATCTGGCTTGTGTAATTTAACATTTACTTTCATTAAGGTGTCGTTTTTCACGTCACATATTTTGACCACTTTATTAGATGATGAGGAGGAAAACAACACAGCACTGGCTGCACACCGCGCTCTTTCGCCGTGGAGCGCATGTTACAAACACGTGCGCGCCTCTGCCACGTGCGTGCCTCTTCCCGAACCTCCACGGTCCAGCAACGTAAATGTCTCACTGTACAACATGGACACCCGCGGCTTATAGTCAGGTGCGGCTTATATATGTACAAAGTTGTTTTTCTTTGTAAATATGGCTGGTGCGACTTACTCAGGAGCGCTCAATAGTCTGCATTTTACGGTAGCTCCTTCATTTCTGTTTCATCTCTGATCGTCTGTTAGCTTAGTCGCATTAGCCCAATTGTTTTTCTTGTTGTAGGTGGTGGGCCGAGAGCCTCTATCTGTTTTCGTTATTGAACACATAGGTCTCCATCAAGGAGGACACATACAGCCTATATTTTTCTATATTTTTCTCTGTGATCCTCCAGATTCTTGTACGCTTTCACAAAATTCACACTTTTTAGACAAACGACACAACCATGAACCAATAGAACACCTTCGATTTTGACTGACAACCAATCAGCGAGCACCAGCGCCGAGCTAATCAATGACAAAGCCTGATCTCAGCGGCAGCAGATGGTCTTCATATCATCAGAGTAAATCAAGCAAGTGTGAGAAGATGGCGAACATTTCTTTTAAGGTGTTTTACAAACAACAAAGCTGTAATCTTCTTCCACAATGCAGCTGTTTATATTCAGAGAGATTTCCTAACGCTATTGTTGAAACTGTCCTCTTCTTTTGTGGATTCTTTTAGTGTTGGTCATTATTTTTGTAAAGTTTCTCTGAAAGACTGCAAACTTTTTTTCTCCCCGCTTATATATCTTGTTTGCTGTTTTGCCTCAAAAAAGACTCAGACAAAAGACATGATTAACAAAAAACATGCTAGAAATACAAGTGACAGATTTATTTAGATTCCCTGATAAATGTCGAGGATATCAGCAAAAAATAGGCTCCTCCTTTGGTGTAGATCTATCAACTGCACGAAAAAGGAGCCCTTAGAACACTGCTTATTTGGTTTAAGTCTGAGAATAGACTCGTGAATGGGTGGCAGGTTGTGTCTTTGTCTCCATGGATTGTCTTTCCTGACAAATAAACCCTCAGCACACTGGGCTTTATATTGCTGAAGAAGCTGACCTGGATATGGCATTAGAAACACTGCATCATATAATATAAGCGCCTTCAGATTCAAGATCATGACACGTAACACTAATAAATGGTAAATGGTCACATTTATATAGCGCTTTTCTACCTTTTTTAAGGCACTCAAAGCGCTTTACATCAAGGAACCAGTCACCCATCCACTCACACATTCATACACCAGTGTACGCAGACACTGGGGGCGAGGTGGGTTAAGTGTCCTGCCCAAGGACACAACGGCATTATTCATCTGAAGGAGCTGAAATCGCACCACCAACCTGCGGGTCAGGGGATCTGACCACTCAACTACTCCATGTCTGGAGTGGGATTCGAACCGCCGACCTTCGGATCAGAAGGCGCCCACTCTACCTACTGCGCTACTGCCTAATAGTAGGCAGGTGGTCGTAATTATATTCCACATCTGTGTATTTTTTACATTATAAAGCCAGGGGGATCATTCTGAAGGTTTGACTTAATATTTCAACAGTTTACCTATAGCTTTTCTCTATCTGTGCTGTTAGGGGGAAATGGGATTGCTTCTATTGACAAGGCTTCACCTAGGCGGGTCTGCAAACTTCACCTGGAAGCCTCAGTGGACCGGCGGCTTGTGGCAGGAGGCAGTGCTGGCCTTGAAATATGCATGAGGAGGAAAAAGGAGGGGAGGCGGCATCGCACTGCAAACTTTCCGCTACATGATAAACCATTTCATTCGGCTCTATTAAAGTAGTGGAGCCGTTTTTGTGGTTCAGGGATACTTTGATCAAGGCGTTCATATGGTTTACAGTAGGTGTGCGAGAGATCAAAGAACATGCGATTCTTCTTTCTGCAGCTTACATGGCTCTCGGCAACACTCCAATCTTATTACGATAATCTACTGTAATTGTATGTGGGAACACGGGAAGTGGGGTAATTGCAAGGAAACAGAGTAATTGGTACTCTTGATAAAAACAAAAATGGTTAGAGATATTTTAAAAGTCTACTGTAGAATTAAAATCGTACTTTTATTGCGCCAGAAATGAGCTAAAAAAAAAAATTCTAATTCACTCAGCTAATCGAATTACTAATTACGAAGGGGTGACTTGAAGGTCAAAGAAAGATGCATCCATAATTGCTTTATATTGTGGTTCGCATCGCATCTCTTCAACATGAGCCTTAAATGTCGAGCTAAAATCACAGTGAACAAACAAAGGCCATTTTATGTGATGGTAGTTGTGCATTTTGTGATTTAGACTTACAGAACATTCTTGCCAATGTTCTTCAAAGTATTTTAACTATTAAAACCGTTGAGTACCTTTTCAGTAACCCTTTTTCCCCCCAGTCCATCAAGATCATCCAATTATTTTTGAGGTTCATATCTGTTATTCATAAAGCCAGTCTGTGTGTCCAAAAACATCTTGCGCTCGATGTGGAGGAAGTGAAGAGTTGGGTCCAAAGCTGACACTAATGGACTCCAGTATGTTGTGGTTTTGGCAAGTTGCTTTGATGAATCCCACGAGGAGCAGTCGTCAGTTTGCACATTTGTCCGCGCTTTACCACAAGTGTCAGACCGGGACATCGCTGACAAACCTCCACCGTCTTGTCTCCAGGAACTAAAAATGTACTTGTAGTTTTCAGACACCATACTTTTTACTCCTACGTCATACAGTGTAACGGTACTCTTACTTGAGTAATGGTTTTGGTTACTCCTCCCACTGTGATGAGTCTACTGTGACAAAAGCTTTATTGATTATTATTTACTGATCAGTACATTTGTGTTTCTTGCACCGCTCCTTGAGATTTTTCTTTGGTCTAACCTGCGAAAATGACAGATATTGTGCATTATTAATAGTTTTGTTCTTGCACGTGCAGTAACATCTTCTTTCTACTTCTTTTTCTTCTTCCTTCTACTTTCTTTTTTTCTTTTTTATTTCTTCTTCTCCTTATGCTTCTCCTTCTGCTCCTTGTCCTTTTCACTCTTACCCGTAAATTCCACATCATGCGACTCCGCTCCGCTGCGCTGCGCCACGCACTGCGCAGAACTTACGCAGCCATCGAAATGAATGAAGCCCGTTCCACATCCCGCAGCGCCTGGCGCAGGTCTGCGCCTCAGCTCCGCCACTCCGCCGCTCTCCGACAGAATTGCGGATGAAGTCTATTTTCTTCTGCGCCAGAGTCCGACCGGATCAAGTCACGCAGTTTAGATCGCACCAAACAGGAAAGAGAACACGAACTACATCTGGGTTTCCAAAACAAAAACTTTTAACTCAGACCTAATGACGTACATTAAACTTTTTGTTACCCAAAAGGCAAATGTTTACAATCAATACCACCCCAAACATGTAAATGGTTGTAAATCTCTTAAGTACAGTTTTGGGCTGTCATTTTATTAATGCTCTATTCATGTGCTGTGTTGACACGGTGAAAAAAGCGATTGCAGTTGCACAAACGACAAACTTTCAGTGAATCTGCATTTGTTTTCTCTGTCCGATACTTTTGGAGCGCTTTCTGATCACGAGTTCTCGCGGATCCCGTGGATCCCGCGAGTCCCGCTCCTCGGGACTTCGCAGCCCTGCGCTGTGCGGACTGGCGGAGACAAATTGCATCCAGTAGGCGAGGGTCTGCGCACTAAATCGGAGGCGGTCTGCGGCGCAGCGCAGCGGAGCGGAGACGCATGATGTGGAATTCAGGCGTTATTCTTCTCCTTCTCTGTCCTTCTTCTCCTTCTTCGTCCTCCTCCTTCTGTCTTCAGTCTTCCTCCTTCCTCTTCTTCTTTCTTCCCTTTTCTTGTCTCTTCTTCCTTCTTCTCCTTCTTTCTTTCAATCAAACAACAAAACTCAACGCCGAGGGAACAACAAAACAATAGAGTTTTCCTCTGCTGCCCAAGGTATATTGTTTCCATTGAGTTATTTGTCCCACATGATTTAAAATTCAAGTGGGATGTTGATGTTGAAAATAATTGGCGATGCTTTATTAATCCCAAAACACATGATAATAATTGGCAGCCTGGCAGCTTCCTGGCAGTTTTCTCTCCGACTTAATTAGTCTACTTCGTATTTGTACTTATTATTACTTAGTATTATTTTGAAGTAACGGTATTCGTACGTACTTTAGTCTGCTCTGCCCACCTCGGCTGTTTTCTCCGCCACAGCCCTGCACTGCTTTGACAGGTAAGCCCAAGATAAAACCAATACACCGTAGTCTTTCAGTGCGGCATGAGGCTCCTGTCAGCTCTCCCCATAGGGCTCCTGTCTGCGTGGGCCAGAAACATGGAAAAACCAGGAGCATACTTTAGCCTTTGCCTTTGAGAAAGTCATTAGGGGTTCCTGCACTGTGGGAATTGGCATTTTCCTCTCCTATAGATGCCATTTCGGCTGACCGAGGCACAGCTTCTCTAGTCACCTGCTCCTGGAAAACTTTGTATATAGTCCTATAATAACTTTTTTACTAGGTCAACCCCCTAAGGCTGACCCAAACGTTCACCCGGGTACAAACACAATATTTCCAGATACATACTAGGCTAATTAGTAACAAGAAGATTGCGTACTTCAGATTTCTAATTAAAGGGAATACCTATTTTCCTGGCTCATACCTATTCATGACTAAAATAGACAACGAGAAGGGAAAAAGGCTTCAAATACAAAGTGTTCTTTGCCTCTGGTGATTTGTCTCTGCCCCAGGGTGTAGCCCGCCCCTCTCACTCTTGCAAGAATTTTTTTCCTTCTTTATCGTCTTCTGTATAGTCTTCATTTTAAAAGGCTCATAGAGGAGGTTAGGTGTCGGAGGCAAAGTCCTTTTTTGCAGAATAAAGACTGCGTTTTGACTTCTGGGTGTTGTGTGCGAACTTACTGAGCGCTTATATCACACGGCTGTCAGCCCCTGAAAGGTGAGGAGTGAGAAGCGCCTGCGGGGAACAACTCAGACTAAAGCAGGACGGGCCGGCAAGACTGAGGGCTGGAGAGATCGCACACAAAACACTGACAGATCGGAGTGACACACATGATGAAGGACATATAGAAGTGGGACAATCATTTCAACAAAATTATTATAGAATTGTAATATGTATTATTATATTATGCATGCTAATGCATATGATACATGCTACACATTTTAGTTAACATGATTTATATTCAGGATTTATTTATTTAGTCATTTTTGTAAGATTTTGTTCTCTATTTTGTCAGAAATGCATGTTCTTGTATCCAGCAATTTGACAAAATATGACAAATAATTACTACAGATATTATACCTCCACATTAAGTAATAATTAGAAAACATGAAAATCTGTCATATGCATAAAAAAGTTGCTCAAAATATTTTGAATGAAGAATAAATAGTTTGTCTTTTCTGAATCTTGTAAATTCTAAAATATAATTTTCACACACTGTCTTCTTGACGCTGTTAAAGTGGTATTTATCACACATTCACTAGATATCCAAACCATCTCAGTATAATATTTCTATCATAAACATAGTTATCTTCTCATGCACAGGAACATTTTGTTTATAATTGCTAATAATTGTCTTTTCAGTTTGACAATTGTGGCCATTCAAATTGAGATTTGTTTACAAATGAATTTTACGACCACATAACTGTCATACATCTGTCATCACATTTTAAATGTCTGATGACACAATGGATAACATTGAATTGAAACTGCTGCTGCCGTACACCCCTTCTTTTGTCAACTTCATGCAGCTCTGTAATTTTGAAATCAAATTCTAACAGTTGTAGCTTTTATACTTTAGGCTTTCCATACAACTACCACAGAATGTTGAAACTAAATCTTTTTGTCTGCAGGGCTTTTCAGGACATCACTTTCATATTTGAAGATATTCTTCTTCAATTGACTTGTGCATATATGCAAAGTGTAGACAATGCAAGTCAATACACTGCTTTCTATCATTTCAATTTAGCCATTATAGTCAGCAACAAAAATCAATATAGAAATTGGAAGAAGAAAATAAGCAACACAGCTGTTTAATGGAAAGCTCTCAAGAAGAATAATTCCATGGATTTTGTATGGTAATGTATGCATACAATTTGTCACAGACCGAATAAACCATTTCAGTCAAAGTCAATATTAACGCAAAGAAATAAGAAATTGGCTGATCTGCACTCTGCCTTGAATATCTAGCCTCCCTGGAAATGACTCGAATTAATCTGGATTTTAGTGTTTGCTTTTTGTTTGTTTTTTTCTTCTCCATAAAATACTGTACTGTTTGACTTTTCTGACTGGTTACAATATAGTAACATTAATTTATCTATGGGGAAAGTAACATTTTCTGACCACAGTGACAAATGACTAGCCTTAAAATAAGAAGTAAGGCATGGAATCAACTCGCCTATTGTGAACTCACCTGTCTCCATTCAGACTTGTGTTTGTACATTAAATTCTGTCAGTTTAGTTTGATCATTGAAATGCACACTGCTTTAGGCCATTATTGGAAACTTAAAATGGTAAAGACTGTTCTCTGAGTGGCACACTGTGGATCAGACTCCTCATGTATTTTGCTGAGGATACGGTGCATCCTGCAGTGCAACATATTTTAATCTGCAGTACAGGGTCTTGCTGTTAATAGACATAGACCAGGTCCTGCATTCTTTTAGATTTAGAAATGATTCAGAAATAATAACGTTCTGAGACTGTATTTCTGATAATTCACCAAAGGAAATGCTCAATTTAAATAGTGATATTACAATATTAGCATTGTAAAAAAAAATTTTTTCCAAAGATTCTTTCTGTCTGTAATAGAAATATATGAACTTGAAGTGAAGTGGAGGCTCATCAAGTACAACAAATATAATACATTTTGTCATTTGTGAACATTACTAAAACTCAAATGTGTGAGCCTTACCAAATGTTTAATATTGAATTTGGGCACTGACCAGTCTTGTTACTCAGCACACGCCCATCTCACCTAATTCTGACATTGAGATCCAGCTTTCATTTAAAACTTCTGCCCTTAATCTCTATCCACAAAATAGTCACACTGTTGGATAGTCACCTGTTGAATCTAAAAGCGTGTGGCCTTTACACTGCTGTTGTCAAAGTCCACTGGTGGGTTTGACAGTGTATCATTGATGGCCTGAATTATACTTTTTCTTCATGAAGCCGAAGAATGCCTGCAATAAAAATAGAGAAATCTGAAGAGACTTGCTGTACATCAATCAGTAACAATCGTGCTTGTTCAGCTCATCCAGTTTGATATGGCATCGCTGTATTTGGAGATTTAAGCAGCCGTATTCAACAGCGCCATCTTTTTCTTTTAAAATGACGTCTTAATCTGCGTTTCATTTCTGATAGGATAGGACAAATAATCAGTGAACAACCTAGATCAGACTCATTCTGAGAGGGGGCCGAATTAAAAAAATCTGAGTACATACATTTTTGATCTGAGCAGCGGCGAGAAGCAGGAACACAAAGCTAAACTTGAAGACTGACTTACTGATCCTAACTAAGGGATATGAGAACCAACATGTTTTCTGCACTGTGGTTCTCTATAAGTGCGCCAAGCGACTGTAATTGTCCCCAGGAGCTGTTGATTTGAGCACAGGAGCTGCTTTTACATTGGAGATTTTTAGTTGCCAGGTACTATTTGTTACTTTGTTATTTGGGCGGCAGTAGCACAGTAGGTAGAGTGGGCGCCTTCTGATCCGAAGGTCGGCGGTTCGAATCCCACTCCAGACATGGAATAGTTGAGTGGTCAGATCCCCTGACCCGCAGGTTGGTGGTGCGATTTCAGCTCCTTCAGATGAATAATGCCGTTGTGTCCTTGGGCAGGACACTTAACCCACCTCGCCCCCAGTGTCTGCGTACACTGGTGTATGAATGTGTGAGTGGATGGGTGACTGGTTCCTTGATGTAAAGCGCTTTGAGTGCCTTAAAAAAGGTAGAAAAGCGCTATATAAATGTGACCATTTACCATTTACCATTTTACTCTTTTAAAACTTTAACAGCATCTTATTTATCACAAACTGTTAAGCATTGCCGTAATTTCTTTGTAAATTACCACAAAAATGCCTGATATTGTTAGTTGGCACAACGCTCTCGCCTCACAGGAAGAAGGTTTTGGTTTTGACCCTCGGGCAGCCTGGAGCCTTTCTGTGAAGAGTTTGCATGTTCTGCCCATGTCTGCTCCGGTTTCCTTCCACTTGCATGTTTTAAGCTTTTACAAGGCAATGCCATTCAAATTTGTAAGTAACCCTAACCCTGCCATTGAAAACTTCCAGGCCTGCCTTAATTTTTTATTTATTTTTATTTTTATTAAAGGAGATCAAATACTTTTTAAGGAAACTTACCAGATCTTTTCTAGTGGTAAGTTTGGGTACATGCAGTGTACTTTGCAGTAGTAACTGAGACTCCTCCTCTTTACCCCCTTATCACAAATGAGATTGGATTATATTTATTACTATTTTAATTATAATTTTGTCAACTGATAATCTGTGTCGCTACAGATGGTGAACTGTCCGCTGAGTTTCTCCGACATCCCTCACTGTCTGTGTGGAGTCTGTCAGTAGGATGGCTATCAAGAACTGGTTCCACTAGAGAACAGCTTCTATTTTTTAGCAATACATCGTACCCTTAAATGCTGCGTCAGCCTCTTCTCAGTCACACTTGTTGCCTGTTCCTTGTTTCATTACAAGCAAAAGTTATAGTGAAGCCTACAACCCATGATGCACGTCATGCCGAGTCTGTGTGGATATAATCAATGCTTTCATGCGGCTGAGGAGAGTCAAAACAACGGTAGTGAGGCGTGCACATGCCGCACACATGCCACTTTTCTTTTTGCACTCGCACGCCGGGCTGCACTCAGAGCTCAGCAGAGGTAAGAGACTGAGGTGATTGTCCCCCCGGTTATAAGAATGAGAATAGGACACGTGTGAAGAGCAGGGACGGAGAAAGAAATGAGTCAGGCGACAGAAAAACCCTCACTGCCTCTCTGCAATTTACATTCTAGTTTTAATTGTAATGTTGTAATGACACAAACACTTTTGTCTAAATAAAAAAAGATATATATATAAATTAGCCAAAAAACAGGCTTATAAAACTAGAGACTCAAGACTCCTATTATTTATAAGCTATATATAGGAATCTATATAAGAATTGTTAGGGAAATGAATCAATAAGCAAAATTATCAGTGGCCACACGGCTCTTCATTCAAACCCGCCACATCGCTTCAGCTCCTTACACCGCCCGGTATGTGCACTCCCTGTCCCATACCCCAGCTGGAGTCAGGGCGAGTGAAAGTTGTTTTACAGTAGGGTATTCAAAATGTGGGTGAGGGTCCATATTGTTGAATGGAAAAAAATACTAAAAAGTTTTTACTCTCTGTCTCTATCTTTCTATCTATATCTATATATATACCATCTCCAAATCTGTGTCCCATTCCGTTTATGTACCAAAACAAACAACATTGTGCAGCTTTTCTGATGAGACGAGAGCGCACGTCCACATCTCCTGCGACTCGGAGGAGATGAGAGATGCACACATGACTCTGGGTTTTGTTTGTCTTTCAACATCAAGGTTTAATATATAGTAAAGTTACCGGATCAAAGAAAACTGTTGTCGAATGCTCTTTGACAGTTTCCATATCCTGTTACGGCTCAAATTAAACCCTGGCTTAAGCACGAGTAAGTACAGTGTCTATATTGTACTGTGTAATGTGAGGTGTATTATGGCTATAGGCAATATGACCATGAAATCTATATACATGTACATTTGCAGAGATAAGGGATTTTGCACATATTATATGCCTCCGTGCTCATGCTCCTTGAAGATGTTTTTTCTTTTCTTCCGTTTTAGAATAGTTACTGCTACGTAGACGTGTATTCTTGTTTGGCCAGTGTTATTTGCACCTCGTCGGGCGTCATAAAGTAGTGTAACATGAACAAGCAAAGCTGGGGCACATGTCACCTCCTGTTGGACATATCAAGATGCCATCCTTGTTGTGGGTGTAATAAAAGTGTAATAAATGTTAGGCCTGATCAGTTAATGGCAGAAAAATAAATTCTGCCCTATGCCATGAGCCTCCTCCCTCTGAGGTGATGTGTCCCAGAGAGAGTTGGCAGTGAACCAATGGATCATATTAATTCAAATGATCACTAACTTGAGCCCTGTCTTCAGACTTTTTTTTATTTTTAATTTCTGATAGGTCTGAACAAGCTACAGCGTAATCTCACATTTACTTCTGTTCAGACTCTGATACATCAATAACTATATTTCAAAAACCCTTAATTCATTATTAAAAGAGGGAGCAATTGATAGTTTTCCTCCACTAGGTTGCTTTGGTTAGCCAACTGTCACCAAAACCACAGTGTGCATCCAGGAAGCAATGATGTATAAACTGATTATAACCCATAGTGCTTTGTTAACTGAAACTAAGGGAAATAGAGGACATTTGATGCAGTAGACAAAGCAATGATCTAATTAAATGGTACTTTCCAGATGAGTATAACATGTTAACGGCCCCTGGAGAAGCCTTTATGCTCCAATTAGGATGTTTTTAATAGCTATCATCCAAAAGACAACTCTACACATAAATATACCAACTCCAAATGAATAATACCTGGCTCTCATAGTGTTGTTGTGTTCACTAAGGCCTTGGTATGAAATGTCAGAGCCCATACATGTCTAACTTTTTTACCTTCAAAGGACACATATTCTGCTACAGTTTCTTTTAAACATGTTCGAACATATTTCCGTCATCAAAAATATACCTGGAGTTCCATTTAGCTGCATTCACGCCATTTTGAGAAATGTTGGCTTGAAAATCCTCTCCTCTCCGACCTTCAAAAACACTCCCTGCTGAACTCTCTCAATCATCTGCGTCACTTATCCAAGTCCTTAAATCATTGCCAGACTTACTCTGAGCATTTCTGCCTCTTAACACGACAACTACTGCTAGCCTGACCGTAGCATCTCTTAAAATGATAACAGAACTAAATTACATACAGTCAGTAAGTGTCAGGCCAGACAGCAGAGAAACTTTTGTTTCAAAATAGCAAGTTTAAGGTATTCAAGAGCATAATATTTTTCCTTTACATTGTGTGAGCAGTGATAAACTATTAACCCTGTCAGATTACCTTGTGGAAGGTTATGATGCATTTAAAACTACTTAAACTAATTAAAATATATATTTATGACAAGGTTTACAGAAAGGAGCAAACTACTGTGTATCTTAAAGGAAAACGGTTTAAACGGTTTACTGATACTGCAAAGTATCAGTATCAGTAGTTTGCAGTCATGTTTTAGAATATGATGATGCCATCATTTCAGATGGAGGGCAGGGCCTGTGTTGAAGATTCACTGTTTCACTGAAATATCCTTAAATTATGATCCAAAAATGTTGAAATTTACCATCATTTGTTACGGATTGGCCCCACAAACCTGTCATATGAATCTTATTACTTAAAGTCTGACAACAATTATATCTTTAAGGTTAAATAATGACACCACTTTCTGAAGCGAATGAAGAATTTGTGTTGACAGAGAAGACACTGAACTTTGTGCTTGTTTTTGTTTCATGTGGATAGGCCCAGTTATTACAGATATATGAATCATAAACCAGGTGAACAAATCTGCAGTCTGACAAACAGAAAACTGTACCACAGAATTCTGACCTGTCCAGTTGCATATTAAACTATAGACATCCTAGAATGTTGTGTCACATGAACACAACTTTGAGCTCAACAGTGACCAGCCATGTCTTTGTCATTTTTCTTTTAGGCCTTCCGAAAGAAATGAATCAGTGATGTGCAGTCAGGACAAGCACGTAGTTTGTATGTAACACAGGATCCAGACGAAGTTGAACAGCAGTGGAGTTAGCGGGAGCGTCTTCTCGGAGACCTGGACGGAGGTTTTGTGAAGCTACGACAGCGGTACAGGAATAACAGGACTTTTACAGAAGAATGAGCGGATCGGTGGCTCTTTTGGACACACACTTCAGAGAAATACGCGAGGTTTCTTCAGGAACAACATGGCTTTCATCTGCATCATCTGGGAGTGACAGGTGAGTTTTATCGCGGCTGGTTTAATGCAGGGCTGTCTTTAAAGTGACGTTTGTGGCAGTGCTGTTATTGTGTTGTATTGTGGTTTTGTGGCGCAAAAGCGTTACACACCTGTAGTAGAGCTGTCATGTCACAAATGATAAAATGATAATTATAATTGCCTACTGCAGGCTCAGCTGCATAAATAAGGTGAATATGAGAAATTTGTGAAGAAACAAACGTAGCCCAACAATGTATTTCTGGAACCACAACGAACATCAAAGTGGACGGGACTGTTTATCTTAATTTACTGCTCATACTCAATATTTATCACCTGCATGGAAACATGTATCATTCATTTGATACTTTATATACAGGATATTATGTTGAGTTCAACCTAAATCTAAGCGATTTATTAATTGAAAATCTCACTCAATTAATCTGCTTAGATGAGTAGATAAATGAACACAAAATTATATTAGACTTTTCCCTCTGAGCTGGAGCAAAAAGACAAACATATCAAAATGGCTATGAAAACCCTTCAAATAATATGCACATTCATCTTCATAACTGCTTTGGATCAGGAGCGTAATAGCCTATACTTCCCATCGTGGCTCTGCGTGTCCTCTCGGCAGGATGTAGTGAGCAGCCAGTCAATAATGCATCAACTATCATGGACTTTTATCTTCACAGACCGGCTCTGGCTTTCTGATCTCCACTGCAGCGTAGCACCACTCTGGCACAGGACAAAAAGTTCCCAAAAAGAATTACAAATGAGTTGGTCGGCATAAACAAGAACTGCAGATGCCATTCAAGTTCAGCTT
Organism: Rhinogobius similis; assembly: GCA_019453435.1. Lineage (NCBI taxonomy): Eukaryota > Metazoa > Chordata > Actinopteri > Gobiiformes > Gobiidae > Rhinogobius > Rhinogobius similis. The sequence goes on from CM033635.1 coordinate 20,952,853, forward strand.
CAACCTTAACCGGCACTAATACTTTGGCACCAACCACAGAGTCTTGGTCTCACTTCTAAATAGCTCTTCGTTATTGTAAGATTGATAAGAAATAAATTGCTAGCATAGATAGATTGATCCTCTTCAGTTCATTTGGCAAATTTGACTATTGAGATTTAATTCACTATTCACTCACAATCACTAGCCTCTTAAAATTAATAAATGTGTAATTTATGACGACCTCAGTCACTATTCCAGTTTTATGATGACTTTCCTGCAAATTTGATGATGCCAAAAATGGGAAAGTCGATTCAAATCAAATTCACTCACAGCCCCAACCAGGGAAGCTCCTCTTAACAACACTGTAGCTCTCTCTGAGTTCCCTCCAAATAAATACTTTACTTTTTCAGTCTGCAAGATGACAATATATTTTTATGTGGAGAATTTATGGGATGCCAGAAATATTGTCATTTTAACATAATATTGATATTTTTTATTTTTTATCGATTTCTGCATTTCTTTCTCTGTTGACAATTGCACATTTCTAACTAAACTAATTTCCTTTAAGTATTTCTGAAACTATTTAAAACTAAATGGATGGTAATTTTAGTCTGTTGGCAACAGACAATGTATTTTTGAAGACTTACGCCCTAAAATCTTAGTCTTTCAGTAGAGCTGCAATTCGCACTTCCACAATGTAAATGTAGGTAATCTATGGCGACTAGTGCAGTGGTTCTTAACCTGGTCGTGACCCCCATGGGGGTCGCAAAGTCATTTCTGGGTGTCCCCAGAGGATATGGGGAAAAAAGGCTGACCACCCTTCAAACGCAGCTAAATGTAGATTCCTATTTGTTGGCCCATCAAAGTAATTCTCAAAATAATGTTCTCAAAATAAAGTCAAACATTAACATTAACACTTTTGCATCGCGGGTCGCTTATTTTATATGTTTAGGGGTCACAAATATCAAATGTTGATATTTTGGGGGTCGCAAAAAATTGAGAACCACTAGACTTGAGATATAATTTGGGATGAGGTACAATATACATTATTTCATCCCTTGTTTTTCCTCGTTTTTTGTATGCAGCCACCTTGCTGCCGAATCATTTCTGTCGTCATAAGACACATGTCACGCTATAAACCAGCGGGTAGGACTTTTCCAAAGGTCACCATCTGATCTCTGGAGCCCACTTACTCTATGGTGAGATGATGTGGTGTTGTGCATATGTCAAATTGCCAAAATACACCCACTACCCACAATAGAAGTTGTCCCAAATAGCAGGCACCACGAAAGCCTAAAAAACCAAAGGATCATAGCTTATTGCTGTTGGCGCGGCAACAGAACAAGCAGGTGGCCCGGCGTCTTACTCAGCACCTGATACTACATTCTACTTTCAATATTAGTGTTGACAGTTCCTCAAGTGGAGGTACTTGCTGATGCTGGAGATGACTTTGGAAAAATGTCTAAATTTAAGATCAAGACTTTGAAACTTTATAAGACAGTCCTCGCACTATCAAACAGTGTATTGCTATAAGACTGACATTTACACCTCAATGGAGGACCACACGTCACAAGTTTGGAAAGAAGTCTGTTGGAAAAAGCACAGTATTTTATAACATCATGTCAAAGTGCTCACTATTCATAGAAAAATATCAGAGAAACTGTGGTTGCCAGATGGTCCGCCATAATGTGTTTTGGGACTATACAACTCTTGAGTAATATTGGGGTTAACTTTAGTCCATAACCATGTATCTGGGCCTGATGGACACAATCTATGCATACCTTTGGAACATACTTCAGGGAAAAAGACCATCACAAAAAATAGATGAGACAAACTGAACCAGCGATCAAGAGAAAAATTATAAAAAAATATATATATAAATTCAATACATACACAAACTGACACATTTTGGACTTTTGTTGCCATAACTTGTTGTCTTTACTTCCTTTTTTTCCCCTTCTTGCTCTGTGTTTTTTGTTTTAATAATTCAAAAACTCAAAAATCAAATTGAATAACCAGTGCCAATGCTAATGTTTTGAAACATCAAAATAAGCATAAGCATAAGTTGGTTTAGTTTTTTTTTTATTGTTTGAAGTAAAAATGTATCCTAGTGAAAATATAATCAGCCACAAGAGGTCAGAAAAGGACCTCTCTGCCAAGGGAATGTCTTTCCGATGCCTATACCCCTGAACTAGAAGATTTTAGTTTACCTCCAAGTCCGAGCACTTTGTTTTCCTCCTTTATAAAAATCCCCTCCATGCTTGTACATATCCTGAATCGCTTTTGTGGTAGCCATATTGATTGCAGTGCTGCACGGCGACGCACAGAGCTGCTGATAGGGGCATGGTGGCTCTTGCCCGGGGCCCATGTAATCAGAGCTGTCCCTGCGAGCCCCCTGCCTCTGGAGTCTTTGATCAGGGGTCCCAGACGGATCCTAACTGTAGTGATGAGGGTGGCTGTGCGCGTCGAGGGCGGAGAGAGCGGGGGGCTGATATAAAGACCAAAAATCACAGAGCGCGACACCCCGGCCGCCCATGGCAAAATGGAGGACTTTGAAGGTGGTGTGGCTCGACTGACAGGTGACGCAAGTGCTTTGAATTGGGACACGCCGTTACACCTGGACATTTTCATTATGTGGGGAAAAAAAATGGTGGTGGTTGAATAATCTTCTAAAATAATGACTCAACTATTATAGCATTCTCAACGGGAGTGTGACCTTATTTAATCCCCTCACTTGCTAAACAGAAAAAACTTCCTTCATAATGCATAAAACAAGAATAATTTATTATTAATAATTGTTGGCAAGTTACCATCATTTTGTACATTTATCATACACCTTGCACCTACCGAGCACATTTTGTTTAAAAAGTCACTCTTGAGACTGCTTTTAAGCCATTTCACAATCAAATACCGCACAAGATGATGTGTTGGTCTTATTTTAGGTGTTGGGGTTAGTTCATCTGTCCTCTGAGATTATTACATGGCCGTCTGTAGGTGATATATCTTTGAATATTGACCTTTAGTGAATTATTCTGTGCTTTGAACATAAATTGTGCAGTATGCCAATTAGCTATATAATAGAATTTGAGTAGCAAAGTAGTACTACCAAGTACTTTGAATTCATAACAACAGTTGTCATGTGGATTGCCTATGCTCCAGGGTACGGCACCGCATGTATTTTTTAAAAAGACTGCGCCTTACGGAGTGAGCACAAAAATAATGCTGGTGTTTTACCAAGCTATCCTAGGAAGTGTGGAACGTTATGGTATTCAGGTCTGGCTTGGAAACCTGTCAGTGCAGGCAGAAACTAAACTTTCAAACCTCGTAAGAACAGCACTAAAGACTACGGGTATGGCCAAAGAAAACCATCAGACCTATGGACTGCCTTTTCTCTACAAAAAGTCTATGGCCAGAGAGTCTTTGAAAATTGTAAAGGTTCCTACACATGTCCTGAACTCTCAGTTTGAAATTGGGCCGTAGGTTTAAGCTGCCTAAGTGTAGGTATAACACATTTTTAAATTCCTTTAAACAGGACAGGACATTCTAGTAGTCTCCGACGATACCGTCTGGACTGGCAGGAATGGCAGACCGGGGTGGTGGTCCCTCTGTATAAGAAGAGGGACTGGAGGGTGTGTTCCAATCACAGAGGGGTCACACTCCTCAGCCTCCCTGGTAAGGTCTATTGCAGGGTACTGGAAAATCCTGCAGATGGTTGAGTTGAACTTCTGATTCTCAGGGGGAGCTGGTTCTCGTCTTGGTTGTGAAACACTGGACCAGGTCTACTCTCCATCGGGTTCATGAGAGTTTGCCCAACCAGTCCCCCTGTGCTGTGTGGATCTGGAGAAGGCATTCGAACGTGACCCTCGTGCTCAGAGCTGTCTGGTCCCTAGATGACCAGAGCAGGACCTGTAAGTCTGACCTGCCAGCAAGTCTGACCTGTTCCCAGTGCATGTTGGACTCCGCCAGGGCTGCCCTTTGTCACCGGTTCTGTTCATTATTTTTATGGACAGAATTGATATGTCTTATGATATGTGACTCTGAATTGAGTTCTACACGTTTAACAATATGGACTTTCGCCGAAAGCCACTGGAAAAGGCATAACATCATGACGAACAGATTGAACGCAGCGCCAAAAATGCTGAACACGGCCATAAATCAAACTGTTGTTTACAGGTTGTTTAATCCAGTTGAGAAAATAGCACAAACTTCTTCTTCATCCTCAAATGCACAAAGCGCTTCTGTGCACACGTTTCCCAAACAAAATAGTCTGTAAATCTGCTAAAACAGGCCAGAGTACGGCCGTCGGCGCCGCCGTGTTTGTTTGGTTTACCCTTCGACTTCCACCAAAACCACAATGCAGCGCTCTGATTGGTCCAACACTCAGCTGTCCCAATAGCTGGACACAGCCAGATGGATTCTTAAGAATTGTGAACTCACAAATACCGCGAGAATTCATATGGCAGGGCCAGGTAATATAAATATAAATCAAATGAGAAAAAACCTGGGAATTTTACGGTCTCACTACCATTGCTGATCAAAATATGTTCTTAAATGGTCTATTACTTGAAAATTCAAATTGGGTGCAAAGGAAATGAATTTGAAATATGAAATATGACATGCACGTTTTTTTTGTATATGGCCTTTGAAGAATCCTCCATTTCTTACCCACTGCACAAGAACATTTTTGATCTGATATGTACAACTACAAGAGGTCCTGCGCCATGTACCTCATACTTTACATTATCCGTGACATTCAAGTTAATTTTCAGATGGCCCTGGTGAGTGTGTTGCCATGGAGTTCACATAAAAGAAAGCCAGCAGAAATAATCGCCCATTATGATCTCACTTGCTTTTTCTAAGTTTACAAAGAAAGTTGGAGTTATGTGGTGAGCACAATGTCCTGAGGAATCCTAAGTTCATCTATATTTAGAAAGCTGCTGTGGTTTTCATCTGTTCTCAGTTCTTCTGGATATTTTTGCACATTACATTGCTGCAGGCACAGCATGTTAGCTACTTTTAACAGTTATCAACTGCCCCATTAAAAAGGGCAAAATTAATGTCAGTAAACGTTCAAAATGTGGGTATATTACTTTCAAATATGAACCTTCCATTTGCATAAAATGGAAAATGTTAATGAATTAAACAAATTAAAGGTATTTTATTTAGTACAGCATTCATTTTACTTTTGATAAATTACTGTGAACTACTTGATTAATGATTATGGTTAATGTTTAAGTAATTTCAGTCACTCACTCAAAGTGTGACTAACTTATTTTTTGCAATTAATGACTCAATTTAATAAAATTAGGGGTGATACATTAATCAAAATCACAATTTGAATGGACGCAACTGGTAAATCACAAAGGCACAAAAAAACATAATTTATTCCAGAAACTACAAAATATCCTCTTATTCTTACGTCTTATTCGGCGTAAAAGGTTCAGTCCATGTTAGATCTGCACAAACATTAGTTTGTCGGTTCATTACCCTTATATATATATTACCAACAGCCCTACACAAAATAGCTTTATAAACTTCTGCATAATCCATGTAATTTACAAAATGCTTTGAAAGTCTGAAACGGCATTGCTATAAGTGAAGCCCAGTGACAGAAATGGTGTCATTGAGCAGTAAATCAGAGCCGCTCGACCCCATCTCCCACCCTCAGATGCTCTTTGACCTTTCCCCTCCTCCGTGTGACCTCCCCTTTCACACGTCCCTCACTCGCGCCGGTCTTCGCTCCATCTCATCAAATAAATACGAGCACTGGCCTCCTCCAGAGAAATGCCATTTCCACTGCTGCTGTTGCTGCCGCTCTAAGCCTTTTTTCTCACACCATTTCACTCACAAGTATTTTGCGCCTCTCCGTTCTTCTCCAGGGAGGGAGGCGAGTGGCGGGGGCAGCAGACAGACAGCCAGTGGCTAGAGGAAGCTGGGACCTGTACCACTTTTTATAGAACATCCTCTTTTTATCCCATGCCCTTGGGTGCTCGACCTGATCCACCCTACTGTGAGTTGGCCTGTCCTTTCACTAAAGGCACTCATAATTCACTTCACTCAATTGAAGAAGAACGTTTTCATTGCATCACACAGTATTTTAACCTGGCAAGGGATGTCTTCTGATAAAAAATGTTTGAAAAGAGAACAGAATTTGCAGATGAAGCAGTTTGTTTCATCCAATCGTAGTGATGACTCCAGTTCAACAACACACTGCTCTGATAAAACCATTTCTGTTTAGTTGCAGCGTAATATGAGTTTCTTTGGCTCAGTATCTTCTACTTTGATGTTTGCAGCCGAGTAAAAACACAGGTGCTGCTACATGTTCTCTTTATTTACAGGAGTTTAACATTGTTTGAAGTGAACTTTCTATTCTTCTTCACTTTGATCTTTAAATTCAAAGTGGCACTATACCTCAGTTTCTACAGTTTTCTCTTTCTTTGTAAGTGCATTGTTTTAATGGCCATTTTGATAAGCAGAGAACAGCACCGTGCACATTTGTTCTTTTTCGATAGTGGACTCATGTCATAGCTTTATGCTGGAACATGCATCTACTTTCCTCAACCACAGCCTCTGTCACACTATGAGCCAGGCAAAATTATTTAATAAATCAGAGAATTGTGAAATTGCTTTAAACATGAAGTGACAATGTTTTTTTTCTTATAATTAGTAAACTCTTATTTTCCTCCATTCACCTTATTCCGCTCCGCCCATTTTTTCCTCTTTTTGCCACAGATCCACACTCCAGTAGTAATGGCACTTTCGGTTTGGGGAAGCTCTGTTCACGCAAACGGCGAACAAGGGAAAATTCTTTCCACTAAAATATCATAAAGTATAATTATAATTATAGATTGATTAGTGTAAAATGTTAACTGGACATGGGAACAACAAGTCAGCAATGCACCGATTTCCTGGGTCCTGAAAACGACTTTGTAATCCATGTAGAACTTATTTTTTGTTGAACTCGCCTGCCCCATTTAACCTAATACAATGGATAAAAGATGCCAGCTCCCACAGCCACTTCAGGAATAAGGTGAATAGAATGTATTGTATTGTATTATCTTTTGCAAACTTGCAACAAAGAGCCTTGTGAGTCACTATTTGACTCTTTGGGATGAGAGTTGATTAGCAGTGCAAGTGGTCTGCTTCTCTTTTGTGTCTGAAAAAGCTGTTCTAAAACTGTGCTAATGGCCAAAAAGATGATGATGATGATTTTTATTTATAGAGCGCCTTTACACCTAATAAGCACTCAAAGCGCTTTACATGTGAAAACTAGTGACACAAACAAGCCAAAGGGAGAGCTAGAAAAGAGTTAGATGTAAATACTTACTTTCACTGTATAAAAAAATGAGGTACTCCAGCTTTAATTACGACTTCCATTATGACATGTAGTTATGAAAAGCTCCAATAGATGGTGCTTGGACATGATTGAAATTTGAAAAAAAAAGAAAGAAAGAAAACAAACAAAAAAAAGTAAAAAACATCTAATAATGCACTTTCTACATTGATTAACAGAGACAATTTGAAATGATCCGATCAAGTGAAGATCTCTGGACTATTAAAAGGAACTTCATGGAGGGAAGCAAGTATTCTTATATGGATTAAACCTGCGGGATTACTGAGAAAAACAGCTCAACAAGTAGTACAAGAATGATTCTGTAAAATGTTAACAAAAACGGGGCTTTCGTTTTTTGTCTCAGTCCACTTGTGTCAGACAGATGCAGGCTGGTGCAGGGTTGTAGAGCACAATCACTGGTGGATCCAGGTGGAGACTGCATCATCATCATCGTCTGTGAGTGACAGAAAACCACTTAACATGTGCTCTTCCCTCCGCTCACACCCGCAGACCTCTCTGTTCACACACCGGTCCCAGAGGACGGAACTGACTGTCCACCCTTCAATTTCTGCATGTGCTAATTATGCAGAAAGACACATATTTTCTCCATGTATAAAGGACATTGCCAAGTTGCCAGAAAAAAAAAAAAAAGGGAAGCCAATGGAAGATATTGTGCTATATAATGAGTTTTGTTTTCTGTAGATCCACACATGGCAACAGCACACTTAACTCTACCTACTTATTTTCTAGAGCGTCACTGGGGTGTGTTTCGCTGAACACACAATATTCCATACATTCAGCAATTATACCTGACCCACAAAAATGAGCCACTTTGAGTATAATTGAGTATATTTCACCTGGTATGCATACATTATAATTAAATGTAAATAATATGTCAAGGAGAAGATGTGTGTATAACAGATATACATTCTCTCATCAGCTGCTTCAAGCCAGCTACAATGCTACTTTAAAATCAATAAAACATTTACTGTAATGCCTCCTTTCTATTAACTTCTTATTCTCCAAAGAAGTGCATGGAGTTCACAGTCAATCCATGGGTTTGAGAGTGATGAAAATGTATCATAGTTGCCAAAGAAATCAACAAAATATAATATCTTTTGAATGTTGAAAAGTCTTTAAAATGGTGCATACTAACAGGAAGCTGAAACCCGTGACTAACATTCCTAACCACCTCTGCAGATATTTGACTGCTAACAAATTAAATAATGTGCATTTGATGTTAATTTTAACTGAAAGGAAGGTAGCTCACATGTCACACGATAATCAACACAACGCTTTGAGACTGATAATTAAATAAAATGAATGAAAGAAAGCTTTCATTTTACAGGAGCAGAGTTATTACAGCACAAATGGTGTAACAATGATCTTAAATAAAATAATTAACCCCCCTCACACACATACATTCTCAACATTCAGCCACAAACAATTCACTGTCAACCATACACATTTGATTATTGCTGTAGCTGCATCTTCTTCAATATGTTGAGCACTGGGTTCCATACTTAAAGGAGAGAAAGGAAAAAAAGCACAAAATGGATATTCCGTTTAGAATATAAGTTAATCTTTCCATTGCAAACAGTTGTAAAATGTTGTTGGTCCAGTCATGAATGAATGGTTCAGTGTCATCCAACCAAAGTTATGCAATTCACAATATAGAATACAATATATTCACAATATTCTTAATATAGCAAGAATGATATTCATTTTGTATGTTGTCTTCATTTTGTGTGTGTGGTAGCTAACCCTGACATGCACTGGAGAGTATGAGGGAGATTTGAGATTTGATTCGATCTGATGTCTGATGTATTACTATGGCAAATATTACGATACTTGTCGTAATATCCTCGATTATGAACAATTTTACCTTGACTATCGTTCATTTCTTTCAACCTCTGCTTGAACTAATAAGCAAAGTAAATGCAAAGTGCAAAAAAACTAAAATATAAACACAAAAATTTTAACACATTTATTAATATGGATTTTAGTAGTAATATTAGTCATTTTAATTTTTGTGCGAGTATCAATAGTTTTCCATACCTCTGTCAGTATTGATAAATCGATATTTGGGATTGATCCGCCCATCATTACTGGAGAGGACAAGGCTTTACAGAAACTTTTGCAATTTGGAAATAACCTCACATACTTCCACCCAGTATTGTTTTGTCCTTGAAAAGAACCAGATTAGCCTCATTCCATTGAATGTCCTGTGCGTTTCTCATTGACAATGGACATATTTATATAGCCGTTAAAGCTAGTACAACACCGCATTGATTGTCTATTCTGTGTGTGCACGGACACACTTGAGCGTGGCAGTACTGTAGGGTGAGCGTGTCCCAGAGTCACACTGGGACACATGTATTTGCAGGGCAGGTAGAGCTTTAGCAGCCTAATTCATTATCATTAGCTCAAGTTAATCGCCTGTGCAAACACTTCACTCCAAATTGATTTTCTTAAATAGCCCACAGAAAAAGAACAACCATCAAGTTGAGGGGTTGCTTAAGCTCCAGAGGACAGATTACACACAGGGCCTCAACACTCTGAGCTGCAGAAAGAAATTACAGTGCTATTATATCTGCCGCTTTTATCAGGACTATAGCTGGAGTCATTTTGTCCAAGCGTGATTTTATACAAACTATTGTATTGCATTTGACCATGATACCCAATAATGGACTCGTCAAAAGGTTGTGTGCATTATTTATGTTATGTTATGTTTATATTGGTGGTCTTGGGTATGCACAAATGTAAAGAAAGTGTCCAACTCCATCAAATATAAGGTTTCCTCGTTCAGACACATTCGAAGCAGCCTGACTCTGGAAGCATTTATGACGTATTTTAGTGCTATGATTCCACACATCACCTACAGTATCTCCAGCAGATCACAAGCCAACAAGCCTCTCTGTTCTGACATTAAAGGTTCTAGACAAAAAGCAGTCGGTTATCCTCACTGTAATATCCTCAGCAAAGCTCAGTGTTTAAAATTAATACTAAGACTGTTCCAGCTCCGTTGAATAAATATGTTCAACTTTGTTCCACGCTGACAATTCACACCTCTCGATCCACAGTCTACAAAAACTCATTCCCAAAAGATGCTCTGCCTTTGCGCAAGCTGTGTTCTCGTTTAAAACCATCAGACATTGCAACCAGCTCTCTGACAGTCTGAAGATGTCTACAGATCTGCAGATTTTTTCTTGAAAAAAAAACAAAAACCATTCCTGATAACCATATATTACTGCTCTCCTGCATTTGTTTACGCTGTTAAATTAGAAAGCCTTTGTAAATATCATAATGTTTGCCTCACTATAAGTTGATATGGTACACTGAAAAAAAAAGGTTACTAGCTCTGCATAAAAAAGATATGGAAAGCGGTTGCAAGCAATAAAGTCATGTTTTGGTTAGAGACAAATTTAAGTAATAAAATGGATATTAATACATGCCACGTGAGCATGACTTTTTAATGATCACAACTTTCAAAAACATTATGCTACTGCTTTACATTTTACTTATGCTCTCTGGGAATAGAATTGTATGTCATGTGAGCATGACTTTTATATGTTTAAAATTGTTGTTAATATATGCCATTCAAGCATGACTTTTTCACAACTAAACCTCCAAATAAAATTATGTTACCATTTCGCATTAAACTCAAATATTTACAACATGTTTGTTTTTACTTAATTTATTCTGAAAAATATAAATTCAGCAATACACAAAAATGTCATTTGTCAACAATAAAAAGTGTTCAAATTCATGCAAACACATACCAAACTCAGCAGACAAGTATAGCAAGGTCAAAGATATAACAAAACAGGTTGACAAAATGAAGACTTTTTTTTTCCTAATAATGACATTCATCCAACCATTGTGTTAAAAACGTCTTTAAACGTATTAGTTGACGTTTAATTATCAAAATGTCTGTCAAATTTTCAAAATGCATATCACATTATCCTCTAATTTGAAAAGTAAAAAAAAACGTTTTTTTCTATTTTTTATTCAGCTATTTTTGTTGCATTTGCACAACAATATACTCTGTATTCAAATTGTGCACATCTTCAAAACACCTTTATAATAGTATCTACATTTTATTATATGACCCACTTCTAGGTGAGATGTCACAATCCAGTGCTCTATTCAACACTTCTTCAGCATTTAAGTTGTTTTTTTTTTATCGTGTGGACCCATTAAGTTCCATCAACACTTTTCTGAAGAACCTCAAAAAAGTACCTCCGGTTTGGTGGAAAGTCCATGTGGTGGAAAGTCCATATTCAATGCAGAGATCAAACAGAAGAGCAATGTCCACTTCATGACAACCTGGTCCTCCGCCCAGTGCAGACCTCGTCCAGGCTCCTCTGACCCTCACTTTGTCATACGGTAAAATCTCCCACTGTTCAATCTTCCACATGTCTCAAAGAGGACTTCATCGTTTCCCCAGAAAAAGGCAAAAGATCATTAATTATTACGCTTGTATGTCCATACTCTCCCTGAAAGGACTTTAAAACATGAATTTCCTTAGAAAGAAAACACATTCCTCAAAAACCTTTTTACCTCATAGTTTTAAAATGCTTGCTCTACCTCATCAAAACTCAATGTAGGACTTAAAGGTATATGAGAAAAATATCAACTTTATTTGGAACAATGCATTGTAGTACTTTATTACATTACAAAAAATATCATCAAGTATTATGTGGTGATTTTTAATTTAAAGAAATGAATGAATTGTGTATTACAAACTGATGTCTGAGCCTTTTGTATACCATTAGCTCAAAGCAGTGCAGTTGGCTAATCTGCCCAGGTGAATCGCACCTGTCGGCTCCTGTCTGCCCCTGCCTGCCTCTCTGCTCTGCTCTGTGTTTAGTCAGATGTTGGGTGTTTGAGGTCCTAGTGCTTGAAATGTTTATTTAATTCATTCATTTTCTACCGCTTATTCCCGTTAGGGGTCGTGGGTGACTGGAGCCTATTCCAGTGACTTTGGGCCTTAGGCGGGGTACACCCTGGACAGTGGCCAACTCGTCGTAGGGCTGACACAGAGACACAGACAAGGACAGACAACCATTCACTCTCACATGCATTCACTATGGACAATTTAGAGTTGTCAATTAACCTACACAGTCATGTCTTTGGACGGTGGGAGGAAGCCGGAGAACCCGGAGAGAACCCACGGTAACACGGGGAGGACATGCAGACTCCACCCAGAGAGATCGTGTGATGTTGGGGTGGCCCAGGATTCGAACCCACAATTATTTAATTGATTTCTATAAATTTATATTGGCACAATGAAATTCACATGAAAGCTTCAATTCATTGCCTGTAACGTCACAGAACTGGGGAATTCAAAGTGTTGTTGAGAGCTTGGGGAGAACTTTTATCTAACATTTATCATAACATCATCAAGTATACTCACCACATGCTTTGAGGCTCCTCATGAAGGTAAAGGCATAACCCTTTCAAAAGGAACTCCCATCCAATGTCTACTTCTTCATTCTGGTGACGTGGTAAAGACTTAATTAGAAACATTTCTTGACAACAAATATAAAGCTGTATAAGAAAGATGATCATTTCTCTCAGTGTTGAAGTCACTATCAGGAAAGCATTATGAAACTACTCAAATTTAAAAACGTCATTGTTTTTTTATCTCACGTGCTCAGTTCAAAATGTGGAACAAAAGACACATTTGTCACCACAGGGACCTCCTTTAAAAAATAACCATAAATACCATATTCACAAATGTTCTTTGCTCAATAAATAACAAAATTAGCTTTGAAAGGACAAAAATATATATCACTAATCTATGTAGTTTTAAGGTTCAGTTAAAAGTGTGGGGACCACTCAAGACTCTCGACAGCAAGTTTGAAGGTATCCAAAATTCTTTCTCTCATCTTACCTCCTGTCATCAGATCTGTGAGGTTTTTTCAGATTTTGTCCCATGAGTCCTCTCCTCTTGATGGAGCTGGTCAGACAAAAAGTCTAACTGTGGAACGAACCGGGACTGGAGTGGGAGGGTTGTAATTTTTTTAAACTCCGCATTTATCTGAAAAGACAAAAATGGTAAATGTTAAAATGTTCAAAATTGCAATAAAGGTGAATAGAATAGTAATTACTGTATAAACCAAGTTAGAAAAATCTAACAATGATACAGTCATTTGGTCAATAATAGAGAAGCAGTCTGCGTTATCTCGTGTTCTCTGTGGTCCAATCATTGATGAGGCACCAGCACATGTGGCGATCTAAACTCTTTTTAAACTCATTTTATTTCTTGTGGTTATGAGTTGTAATTTCTTGGCTAACATGAGAGCCGGCGGCAAAAATCCATACCAGAGTCATAATGGAGGCTTGGTTAGCACACAGAGAAGCAACTTTCTGAACTGGGTGAACAGTGTTAACTTTTACCTCTGGACTGTGCAGAGCGCGGTGTCGTCTCTCGTCATGGATGGAGCTCAGCGTCAGCAGCTGGTGTAACACACTGTAATGACAGTATCATGACATAAACGGAGTTCTGCTGTGCGCACCCTATATCCAGTCCATGTCCAGTTAGCACAATACATTCTAAAATTAAATTAATTAATGAATTAAACATAACAGCTAAGTTACTAAATTTAGTAACACTCAAAAAGGTTGATTTGTACACTTCAAAGTAGCAGGTGGAGCTGTTGCACCTAACATTACACCTGTTTAGTTAACATTAACCTTGACTTGGTTTGTTCCAATAGTTCTCAACTTACAAATGCTAACAGCTTAATTTTCTAACGTAGTAACGTTGCATTCCTAGGACCAAATAAAACAAGTTTACCTTTAGAAATCACGAGGACTCCAGGAACGAACTTAAACCAGTCGGAAAGTCCCAAAATACAGCAAAGAGAAGGAAAAAATGGCTGCTGCAGCGTCTTCTGTTAAACGTTTTTCCCGGTCACAGGAAGGGGAGGGAGTTATTTTTTGAAAAGTGGGGTGTGGCTTCACTGGCTGCACTGGCAGCATAACTTTTTCATGCAGCGCTGTCGTGATTAAAACATGCAGGTTTAGCATCGATGGGATTTATTCAGCTGTTTTATGACAAAGTCATGCTCAAAGAAGATCTTAAATAAAATATGAAATGGTAGCATGATTTTCATTTACAAAACGAGCAACCCCCTATTTTCCGTTTTTTCAGTGTAGAAACTTTGTGAAGAATTTTGTACTATTTGTAATGTTTAAACTTTTGTGCACACCAGCCCAGGGACTGCAGATGCAAATTAGTTCTTCTCTTTTAGAAGATTAATGTGTTTGTACATGGTGCCTGACAAATAAATAATAAACTAAACTATGCTAAAGACATTGCCACTGACTATTTAATATTTTCAACATTTTAGCAACAAAACAACCCTTGGTCTTGTGTGCTCAGTGAGAGGGAAATTCGCCCTTTTTACACCCTCCATGACAGTGCTTTATTCTGTCTTTACATGCTTCTTTAACTCTAATCGTAGCGAGCGCACGTCGGAGAGGAGATTGTGATCCCGTTGAACAGAGCAGACAGGTTTGAGCCGGAGGTGTCGAGCTGGATGGATGTCAGCGGAGTGGGTTAAAATGTGTTTCTGCCAGCTGTCCTCGGGTGTTTTGTCTCTCACACATGGAATGGAAGCGGGCTGCTCGGGCCATAGGGCAACATTACCGCGCTGATAAGTAAGAGAGTCACTGCATATACACCTGGTTATGATCCACGCTCGTGTCACTCTGCCGTTATCGTTCTGGGGCTGGAAGGAGAAGTCCAGCCCTGACATGACGAGAGAGCTTTTAAGTGGCTGCCATTTTAGGTGCGGTAGTTTCTTTTTTGGAGCATTCATCATTGTTGGAATTAGAATTGCATTTAAAGTCTGTACACTGCATTAAAGGAGCCCGCCGTAACATTTCTAGTGGATTATCCGCCACCTGCTGATCACCGTGGAGATGTTGTCGGTTTACCTGGAATTGGCGTGTATGTGCACACGTGATTACATTTGAATTGGATTTTTAAAAAAGGATAAACGCCAGTGAGCTACATCTCCTGAGAAGCCATAATTCCAGAAAGCAGTGCCTCAGTAATAGCAAAAATATGACATAACATGAAACACAAAAAGAGGCCAAAAGTGTGATCTGAACAGCACTATTTTTATTCATCTTGTCTTGTTGTGACTGGATGGATAGATAGATACGTAGATAGATGCAAAGATGGATGGATAGATTCATCGATAGATAAATAGATATATAGATAGATACTTTATTGATCCCAAAGAAAATTCAAATTTAAAATATTCAAAAACATTTTCATCACGTCTCTCAGGTGCCCTCATTTCTTAGCCAAAGGTCTCAGTGCAGCTCATTGAACAACTTTAAGGAGATTAATCATTTTCAATTGCCAATTTCATGATGTAACGCTTTCCATTTTTTAATCGAGTGCCAATTTTGAATCTAATGTAATCCGCTGTGTTGATAAACTATTTCAATTTAAATTTCCATGAAGAACATTCTAAATTATGAAGCTGTTTTTCTCTGGTCTCCGCATGAAACAACTTAAGAGACTGTGTCCTTCCTGTGTGTGGTCCATGTTAATACAAAACTTTTCCCCCACCGTCCAAATCACTGATGTGTTGAATGGAAGATAAAAAATCATCTCCTACGTTTTTCCTTCTGTTGTTGATGTGTGTCCAAAACAATACACAAAGAATAAACCAAAATCTGCTTCAGAATACAGAAACAAGAAAGCACTTCATCTTCCATTAAGATTTACTTGACTTCCGACGGTTTTGTGCCTGCGCTGTGAGGAGAAACGGAAAATGATAGCACGGCGGGAAATGATGGATGCTGCTGGTTAGAGGACGTGGTTGAGTCTGGACACCCCCAAGGCAGCAGCAGACGGGGCTCCAGGACTGCTCTCCCCCCTCATGCGAGCGCAGTGACGGGCTGTGAAGTAGAGGGAGGCTGAAGACCCCCTCGAGGTCCCACTGTTACTTCTTCAGGCTCCTCTTTGTCACGGCCATTACAGTGTTCAATACTTCATGTTCAAATGGTTCCCCACCGGACAGACTGGGAGGAGACTGACAAGAGCTGTGAGCCCGCTGGAGTGCTCTTATCCCTCAGTCCTATTAACACTTGCCAGCAAAGGGCCATGTAACATATGTAGCAGCACAGGCTTCCACTCAACGGCTGCTGATGTTGTGGACGTGTGCATAGAACATTTAATAATATACAGTATTTTTAACAATAACGGCTGTTGATGTTGTGGACATACGCACGGGAGAACGTTTTATAATATATAGTAGTAACGCCTGAATGAATAATTAAGAAGTATACATTATGTTAATCTCAAGCAATATGATCTCCATGGAGACAAGCAGATGGGTCCGCCCCACTAGAAAGTTATATAGTGCACCTAAAGGAGACGTTATGCAAATACGACTTTTAAGAGCTTTTAACCATCGTTTTCCCCTCTCATTTACCCACTCAGAGTTGTATTTAGAGTGAGTCATGCATGTGTATGTAATCTTTACTCAGTCACTTGGTGCTCATATTGTTCCCCCAGCATACTGTGATAAACGTAGGACTCAAACAATTTCGATTAAAAAAATAAATAAAAAATCTGTTGCTCGCTGTCATGATTTGCTATCCAGATTCTGGGCTGTCTGGCTATAGTCAGCTTAGTCTCTTTGTTATGTAAACGAAATTTAAAGGGACAGAAAGACATCAGCGCAGCACTTTTCAGTCTGGAAGTCAGTGAACTTCTCTTTTATTGAGTAATTTTAGATCAATACTGTCATTTTAAAATGTCCAAAATAATAATTATAATAAGAAGAGCAATCCATGGGCGTCATATATTTAAACTATGTAACAGACAAAAGCAAATGTCTTTAATAATCATATTGTAAAATACCTAATAATAATATTTCCTTGCACTTGTAATGAGCTTTACAGGCTTGCCAAAGCCTCTCAAAGTGCTGCACTCACTCCACTTGGCGGTGGTAAGCCACTAATCTGACTGACGGAAGCGATGCTGCCAATCTAGATGCCATGTTTGAAATATTGTGTTGGTACATCAGCCAAAATAAATACGATATCTGTTGGACTTGCGTTAAAATCTTTCCCTGCTCTCTACTTTACATCACAGCTGTTGTTTTATCACTGTATGAGGAAAGAGCAGGCCGCAGACTCTCAATGCTATTAGTTAAAACTGTGTCAGCCACTTCATTTAAAAAGTCAAGAAAATTGGAAATACTTTTCGCCAATACTTTTTCTTCTTTTACGAGGAGCCCCATTTCGTGAAGTCCTCTTGAAGACTGTATAAAGCTGTCCTATTCAAAAAACCACCTTACGAATACATGGATTTGTCAAGGTCTCTAAATGCGTCTTGTCACTTAAGCATTTCTTCCTGTCTCGAGCCTCGGCCTATGAGGTGTAGCGTGTACAGATTGGGCGACGATGCTGTACTTGTATGGTGTTGATGCCTGCATGCGTGTTTGTTTATGCATGAGTGAGTTGTGGTGATGGGGCGCTCGTAAGGCAGCTGCTCGGGCACACTGACAGAATGAGGTCGCCTCGCTGCTCCCCGTGTCAGCGCGCGCACACACACCTCACATACAGGATAATACCGACACTGCCCCACTTTAAACACACATAAAGACATTAAAGTACAAAAGAGGGATGGTTACGGCTTAGCGCTCACTCAAGTACTCGCTCAGCACAGTCTGGTCTGTCGTAGCCAAGAGATCCCACAGCTTGTATTTATTTATTTTTACAAACAGTTGGTTCAGTTGGTTTCATTCGCTAATGAGAGGGTTTGTGCTACAGTCTTCACTACTGACAATGGGCTGTTGTTCTTGGGCAAGTCTTGCGTCCCTGTAACCGTGAGCAACCCTTATAGGCCAGCCTGACCCTCTTGTTTTTTAGGAGGTATATGTGAGACCAACCCGTACACAGAGACCGAAAGAACACGCAAACTCCTCACAGAAAACAATTGAACGCCACAATGTCCTGTCCATTGAAGCCTACGGTCCAAAAAAATCTTTGCGAGACACGAAGGGTGAATAGGAAAAAAATCTTAAATTTGAAGATAGCAATTTGAAACTTCTCCTGTAGTATACTCACATAAATAGCCAAAACCTCACATATTTTGGACATTTCAATCTGAAAAATGGACTGAACCAGGTTTAAATGTCTTACAAAAAACTTTACAGAGGGGATTTTGGACATCTTATTTAGTTTTTGAGTAAATAAATCTGACTGAAGCTGGCTTCCGGCAAGATGGCGGACGAGTAAGACGTGTAGTTGGGAGCTCCGCTAGTCGGTCAACTAAAAATCCACAAAACTTTCATAACTCGAAATAAAACGAAGTACAGACACGAGATGAGTGGAGGTGGCAAGCGTAGAGGCCGAAGTACAAAGAAAGAAATGCTCGGGGGTGCCGAACAGGAAGAAAGCGACCACGAGGTTGCCGAAGATGTGGCTAATGAAGCTAGAGAAGCGGAGCAAAGCCAGTCAAAACTAATGCTAGAAGGGCTGGCGAAGATAAGCTGCCAAATTCACGATCTCGACCAAAAGCTTCGAGGGGTTAAAGACGAGCTGAAGCAGGAAATACTCTCTCTCAGACAAGACATGGATCAAAAATTCCGAGAAAACAATAAAGCACTGGAAGATCAAAAATTAGCCCTGGCCGAGGCACAGTCGCGCATAGCGGTGCTGGAGGAGTGGAGTACCGAGGCTAACGGTGAGCTGGTAACGACGAAAAAACAGATCCAGTATTTGCAAGACAAGAATACGGATCTTGAGGCCAGGGCTAGGAGGAACAACATTAGAATCTTCGGTCTACCAGAAGATATTGAAGGGGGTTCGGTCGCTGCGTATTTGAACCAGCTATTTAAAAAAGAACTGGAAATACCTGAGGAGGCGGAGCTCCAAATACAACGAGCGCACAGGACCCCTCCATACAAGCTGAAGTCAGGTGAGCGACCCAGGCACATAGTGGTCAACTTCTTGCAATTTGAAATGAAAGAGATGATTCTGAAGAAAGCCTGGCAAAAGAAAATACGAGTGGCGGAGAATCTGATCCAGCTTGACCATGATTATCCCGCAGAAATCGTACAGAAACGGCGCTCGTATTTGGACATTAAAAAAGTGTTGAAGGAGCGGGGTATTCGGTTCCAAACCCCATTCACGAGGATAAGGATTCATTGGAAAGACGGCATCAAAAGCTATAACAGCGCGAGGGAAGCCGCGCAAGACACGAGAGCCAGAGGGTTTGCCGTAAACCTACCAAACGCCGAGGACAGCAGCGGAGCCGACCGTCACCGGACCCCAACGGCGGCGGGATGGCAGCGCATCGGCGGCGGAGGACCCAGCAAAGACACAACGCTGCGTGCACGGGAGAAGCTTCAAGAATACCAAAGACAGTGATACGTCTTCAACCTGAGATATGAGGTAACGGGCCTCTGTTTGGAGAGCCCATTTTAAACGAATGGATATACGGTTGTTTACTTCGTTACATTCGCATTTTCATTTGAAATTCGGGGAGGGAAAAAAAAAAAAAAAGGCCTATGTAAACATAAATGCCGATGTGGGGCTCGAGTGATAGGTTCGTTGGACATCGCTAGACCATGATCCCATCTACGAGATGTGTGTCTAGAAGCAGGCCCCCATCAAGTGTGGGGACCCCCTGCTCACCCACCAACAGGGACATGAGTGGAGGTTTCGAGTTTGCCTCCTTATGGAAGTCACCAGTTCACTGTTCAGATTATTTAGTTAGTTTTAGTTCCTTAACTTGTTTGTCATTGCCTGGATGCACGAATATTTTCTTGTATTTATTTATATGCATAATCTAAATTTTGTCTCACTGAATGTGAATGGTCTAACAACACCAAAGAAGAGGGGGAAAGTCTTGCAAAAACTGAAAAAGGAAAAAGTACAGTTTGCTTTATTACAAGAGACTCATTTAAATGATCAAGAGCATGAAAAACTGAAAAAACTAGGATTCAGAAATACATACTATAGTTCATATAAACAAAGTCGCAAAAGAGGAGTGGCAATTTTAATATCTAATACAACAAAATTCGATATTGATAAAGTGGTAAAGGGAAAAGATGGACAATACATTATAGTGAAAGGGAGGTTGGAGAATACATTGATAACAGTGGTCAATGTGTACGCCCCACCTGAAAGTGATAAACAATTTTTCAAGTCTTTGTTCAATGTAATTGCAATGGAGGCTGAGGGTATTCTGGTCTGTGGGGGGGACTACAACGTGGTTTTGAATCATAGATTGGACACAACCAGTACTTACAAAAATAAAAAGAAGGTAGCTAGATTTGTCAGATTATCCCTAGAAGAATTAGGACTGATCGATATATGGAGAACCATGAACCCTTTTAAGAAGGACTACACACACTACTCTGCCAGTCACAAAGTGCATTCACGTATAGATTATTTCTTTATTAACAAATCAGAGGGATTTAGAGTAGAAGAATGTAAAATTGGAGGGGCAGATTTATCTGACCATAGTGCTCTATATATGAAAATTAATATTTCCGATAGGAAGAAACAGACGTTGTGGAGAATGAATGTGGGAATGCTGAATAATGAAGCAATAGTAAAAGATATAAAAGGTGAAATAAAACAATATATAGAAGAAAATGATAACGGAGAGGTAGACCCAACAGTGTTATGGGATGCTTTCAAAGCGGTGGTTCGGGGAAGGCTAATAGCCAAAACTGCATGGTTGAAGAAAAGCAAAATGGAGAAGTATGAAGAATTGTCTGGAAAGCTCAAAGAACTCGAACTACAATTTGTAGAAAAGAAAACAACAGAAATCTGTCAACAAATCCAAGACACAAAAAAACAAATTAATCATATACTAGAAGAAGAAATGGAAAAAAAACATATTTATTTTAAGCAGAGCTATTACGAATTGGGACCTAGGTCAACAAAATTGTTAGCTAAAAGAATAAAGAAACAGCAAGCATTAAACACAATTCAAGCAGTCAAAGACCCAGATACTGATGAATTAACTCAAAAACCCGAAGATATTGAAAGAATATTCACAAACTTTTATAGAGTACTGTACACTCAGCCCCCCTCAGCGAGTGAAGAAGAAAAGAGAAACTTCCTTCAACAAATGGATCTACCGTCAATAGGCCTGAATCAAAATAATACATTAACGGCCGAGATCACAAAAGAGGAAATACTAAAAGCCATTGGCTCCTTGAAAGGGAATAAATCACCGGGTAGTGACGGTTTCCCGGCCGAATGGTATAAAGTATTTAAAAACGAATTGATATCAATGCTACATAATTCTTTAAATTGGACTCTAAAAAATAATAAAATGCCAGCTTCATGGTCAGAAGCAATAATATCAGTTATTCTAAAACCAGGCAAATGTAAACAATCTTGTTCCAATTATAGGCCTATTTCAGTATTGAATATAGACTATAAAATATATACATCTATAATATCTAAAAGATTAAACACGTTCTTATCTGATTTAATTGATGAGGACCAGACGGGGTTCATACAGAAACGTCAGACACACGACAACATTAGAAGAACTTTACATATAACAGAGCGGGCCCAAAGAGAAAAAAGAAGTACAGTCTTGTTGAGCATAGATGCTGAAAAGGCATTTGACAGTGTTAATTGGGATTTTTTATACTTATCTTTGGAGAGAATGGGTTTCAATACAGAATCGGTAGGAATCATTAAAACACTGTACTCCAACCCAACAGCCAGAATCAAAATAAATGGAAATCTGACTGAAAAAATCCATTTAGAAAGATCAACGAGGCAGGGATGTGGACTTTCTCCAGCCCTGTTTGCCCTTTTTATTGAGCCTCTGGCACAGGCAGTTAGACAAAATCCCGAGATTAAAGGAGTCACAATAAATGGGATTGAGCATAAAATTGGACTTTTCGCAGATGATGTGATAGCTTTCCTCGAGCAACCAGATACATCTCTTCCAAATTTGATGAAGCTATTAGAAACATTTCAATACTTGTCCGGTTACAAGATTAACATTTCAAAAACTCAGATTCTAAAGTTCAATTACATTCCCTCCCAACATATTAAAAATAGCTTTAAATTTAACTGGGAAAAGCAATTAATTAAATACTTAGGGGTAGAAATAACATTGGATTTCCAGGACATTAATAAAAAAAATTATTTTCAAGTAGAAGAAAAGGTACGGAAAGATATTGAAAGATGGTCTACACTTCCGTTAGATTTCAGCTCTAGAATCGAAATTATAAAAATGAATATTTTGCCAAGGTTTTTGTTCTTATTTCAAGCTCTGCCAGTAGGGGTCACTAATATTCAATTTACAAAGTGGGATAGAATTTTATCTGGGTTCATTTGGGAGGGAAAGAGACCCAGAGTGAGATACAATACTCTCCAGCTGCCCAGGGAAAGGGGAGGGATGGCGCTACCTAAATTAAAAGAGTACTACCATGCTGCGCAGTTGAGATACTTATGCTGTTGGTGTAATCCATACTATAGTGGAAAATGGAAAGATATTGAATGTGGAATTTCGCAAGAACCCATCCAAAACATGATTGGAGATAAAGATTTATACGAAACAAAGAAATCAAATTTGGATCCTATAACAAATCACACTTTATCTACCTGGTTCAGAATACTCCAAATACACCAAATTCAAAAAAGCGCAAAGAAATTAAAATGGATAGCGTTTGACAGTCAATTTAAACCGGCTCAATATGATCAAACTTATAAATACTGGACAACAAAAGGGATGACAGCCTGGTGTGAACTGGAGAAAAACGGGCAGCTGGAGAGCTTTCAAAATTTGACAAAGCAATATCAACTTGGAAAGCATGATTTTTTCCGATATCTTCAAATGAGAGACTATCATAAAACAGAAATACAGGGTGGCTCCCTCATGGGCGAGAGCGGTGTAATTCAAACAATAACTAAAGCCTATAAAGATGGCAATCTTAAAATAATTACAACATTATATAAAGCCCTAACTGAGAATGACAAAAACACAACTCTTAAAGTGAAGGACAATTGGGAGAAAGAATTAAACATTAAAATTAATGACAATGATTGGTTAAATATGTGTAGACATCATCACACCACCACCGGCTCTCGGGCGTGGAGGGAGTTTGCCTGGAAGAACTTAATTAGATATTTTATTACACCTAAGATAAAGAGCAAACAACTAAAGATGCATCAAAGTTGTTGGCGTGAATGTGGTTTGATAGATGTGGACCATTTCCACATATTTTGGAGGTGTCCAAATATTGGGGGGTTTTGGGAGATGGTTTGTGATGTACTGTGCCAGGTGCTGGGATATACATTCCCTGTGACACCTGAACTGGTCTATCTGTACAGTTTTCCAGAAGGCGTTATTCCCCAATGTGATATATATCTGTTCAAAGTGATGTCATTAGCTGCCAAAAAAACAATTACCAGAAACTGGGGCACAACATCCATACCCTCGAAGGATCAGTGGACATCAACTATAAGTGACATTTATCAGATGGAAAAAATAACATACAGACTGAGATTGCAAGAGACGCAACTGAACAAGAAATGGGAAAAATGGACTCTATATATACATAAGTAGAGGATCAAAGTGTTATCCAGGCTTGACACGCATGTATGTTCCTTTTTGTTTGTTGTTGTTGTTGTTTCCCATGTTTGTTTTGAAAGACGTAAAACTCAATAAAAACGAAAGTGGAAAAAAAAAAAAAATAAATCTGACTGAAAATTGGCCTAAATATTCAAATTTCGTCACTTTTTAATACTAAAATTAGATTTCAGCAAATCCTTATGTACATTCCGTTAAAATCTTGTAAATTGTAAAGTTTGGTGTGTGTGTGTAGGTGCTGCTTTAGGGCTGATCTTTATGTCACGACAGAAGAAAAATGCACTTTAAGAAAACAACCTTTGGAGTTACAGTGTCCCAGAGAAATCTATGGATGAAGTGGATTAAGAATAAATTAAACAATAAAACCTCTTTAGGAGCATATTGGACAAGTCTGTCGTTTCCACATGAAAGCTGATATGTTGAGCGAGCAAACTGACCAAAAACAAAAGTTTTGCCTATTATGTTTTGCCTCAAAGAAAAAAAAAAGAAGAAAAAAAAAAAAACGAATCAAACCCAGGAACGAGAATTATCACTGCACTACTTTGTTGCACATATTGATTCTGTAAAATGTTGACCAATAACTTTAACCAATAAATGAATGTGTTTCTCCAGTTTAGTAATGGCTTTTGCACTTGATCTTGATCTTCTCATTGTGGAAAGTGAGAGGTATTTTGCATTGTCTTATTGAAGTAGGGCAGCTGTTTGTCTGCAGGTGGGACGACATAAAATAGAATATGCATTTAAACCTTAGCTGTTTTCTGACATCTGCGAATATTGAAATCTCCTCATTACTTTCCTCGTAGCGTCCCTGGACGGTGCGTAACAGTTGGACTTTTGGACAGACCTTATCACTGGACTAGGCCTGCATATGAAGGCAGCACTGAGCGCGCACCATATATCTGATGAATGTGTAGCAGGGAAGGGCTCGTGGAATGAGGAGAATGAAGAGGATAAGGTCACCTGAACAGTAGATAACACTCCAAAAATAATAAAGATAATTTCATAATTATAATAACATTAT
Source organism: Rhinogobius similis (assembly GCA_019453435.1). Lineage (NCBI taxonomy): Eukaryota > Metazoa > Chordata > Actinopteri > Gobiiformes > Gobiidae > Rhinogobius > Rhinogobius similis. The sequence continues at coordinate 20,977,798 of CM033635.1, forward strand.
TCTATGCCTCTTGTCTCTTGGGTTTTTTGCATTCCATTACGGAGATAGGATAATGAATAGAATAGCAGTATGGTGAAAAGAAACAGGCTGAATTTTAATGTGGAGAGTGCGTTTCAGGTATTTTAAGAAGTTTTAGATGAGACTAAATTGAGCATGAATTAATTATTAATCTTGACCAGATGGAAAGGAAGTCTAATCTTCTCCCTCTTTAGTGATAATATTCAATTCACAATAGGAGTCTTAAGACCACAGAATGTGCTGACTGATGGTAGTAACTGGAGCAGCACAGGAGGCAGTTTACATAACAAGAACAATGCAGCATTTTAAAAAGAAATAACGTGAGATCTTTGTAACCTGTCTAAAACAGAGTTTTAATTATTACTTCTGTAACTTTTATCTGAGCCATTCATTACCTCCTCTGGGGCCGAAGAAGTTAGTCTGGATTTTTGCTTGTTCAGGTGGACGAAGCCAACACCAAAGACAATGATATGAAACATATCACCCAAACCAATTAAAAGTTAAAGCATCACGTTTTTGACTTAAGTAATCATTTGGCTCAGTATCTTGCAGGGCTTTTGTCTCGCACAGCTTAGACAGTTGAATTAAATCAAGCTACTCTTTGAAAGTAAATCCTGTTAATACTTTCGTTCAAGTCACTGATTGAATCTTTTTTTTTTAAGAAGAAAAAAAATGCAATAATGAATAACAGTTTAGCAAAAATATGTATTTTTTGTGCTTTCTACTATTTTATAACATCCCATTATCAAAAATGCCATTTTATGCAGTCCAGACTGCGGCTGTTATGTTGACACTGGCAGTGCACCGCTCACAGAGCGAAAGCTCTTTTATGTCGTCTTTAATAGTGGCAGTGTGAAAATGCCCTAAGATCGTACAACATAATTTCATAAAAACAAGACAAAACCATTAAATACATTTTAAAAAACTGAAATAAAGCTTCACTCCACTGTCCTCTGCTGGTCTCGCCACCTCTATGACTTTAACATTTTCTTACAGCTGTATATATTAAAGTTTGTCAAAGTGCACTGCTGTAGTTAAATTTGAACTCATTTGACTTAAACATCAGTATTAGCCTGGTATGATTCCATATTGAACAGCATTAGTATAAGCATAATGATTTATGATGAGATCCAGGTACATCTCTAATGCGTTGGTGCAGAGCCACTTGTAACGCCCCGACTGCCACAACTAATCTGTGGACCTGGTGCCAAACGCCGCCCTAGGACACAGCCGCCGTGCTCCTCACATAGTTTAGATAATTGAACAAATTATGGATGGCCTCTTTCCATGTTCTGGGCTAAGTGTTGCTGCTAGCATTAAACACTTGCCCTTACATCCCCATTATTAATAGTGAAATGGTGGTATTACTGGATTCGGCTTGGCTGTTCAGGCATCATTAGTCATGTGGCACACTGCTCACGGCAATGGGTGCTACCAGTCTCGACACCAAAGAGATGCTCCTTTGTGTATAAGCAAAGCAAGTAGCACCAAAAGCGATGGCTGACCAATGATTGTGCCCTGCTCACTGTAAAGAGCAATACCAGAATTCCTTACTGTAATAATTGTATATCAATGATTATTTCTATCCCTAAGATTTATAGTTTCTTTGTCACATGTTTTTGCACTGCAGGGCAAGAAACTAGGGTTTTCTCATTATCAGGAGAACTCGGCTGTGCATGACTTCTGCCGCTGTAACTGGGCAGGTCAAGACACTCTGATCCTGAGTCTTAAATTAGATGTCAAGAATCAAAGAAGATGGAGCTTCTCAGGACTACTGAGCATGATACGTCCCAAGTAGCGGTCATGTCTCGGTCAGTTCTGGTGTTCTTCTGGCGCCACTGCCTGATGGACTTTTCGATTACCAGATAGCTGTGCCACTAGTAAACAATATACATGTGGCTGTGGTCAGTTAGTCAAACCACCACTGGGCCTGGAGTCTTCTGTGAGCCTGGTGGTAAATACAGTGGGCGCCGTGTGCTGGTCCGGTAGCCAACAAACAGTGACTCAGCCAGAACTTCAGGACACAGGTGCGTGGTTAGCATTACAATGAACAAAAAAGAGGAGCGGAGATGAGAATGTGCCTGGATGAAACAGCCCCTGCCCGCCTGTTGCACTCTGGTGTGGATCACAAACAGCTTTGCCCAACCACGTTAGTTTTTCATCGCGCCAATGTAGCAGATACGCTGATGGTAAGTGGATAATTCTCTGTATTTGCTTGTTCTTTTGTTGACATATCAAGCATTCAGGCCAATCTGTAAACAATTTTGTGTCTTAAAAACTCCAGCTGTGACAGTGTTAACAAAAGAAAATTGTGATTCTTTTACTGATTAGTAGCAGTGAATTGCGGTGTTAAAATTAGCTTAGCCATTTTATCAGGTTCGTTGAGTATTAAGTAAATTACGAAGAGTGAATAAACAAGCTCATTTTGTTATATAGATATTACATTTTCTCTACAAACAAACGTTGGTGGTTGTCTAAGCAACAAAATGTGTGCATGTCTCCTTGGTAACGTCTTTACAACAGAGCCTAATCGTTTAACCAAAGTTAGTTTCTTTGTACATATAGTCCTTTTACAATTGACCACAAGAGCCTGTTTTATTTTTGGAAGTAAATCCAGGGTCGGACTTGGTTGCTCAAGTTTGATTTGATAAATTTGATGAACACTAGAACGTTTCATCTCGTGTAATTACTGTATGTGAGTTGGGTGACAGGGCTAGTGAAGTGTCATTCAGTCCTGCAGGGTTATCCATTTCTTTTCCTTTGAATCACAATATAATGTACATAATAATTGCTAAATAATTGTCAAAATGTAAATGAATTATAGCTAAATAAAAAACAATCTTGAAATCCATAGAGTTCACAAGCTGGCTTTAAACTTAATATGGGTGTGTATATTTGTCACAGGTAAAATAAAGGTGTCAATGCCAAAATGTTTTAGAACAAAGTGGTTTTATTTATTTTTCAGTCTGTAAACTTTACTGTACTTGACTGTTTAGTGGACTAATTGTTAAATTTGCCTCCACTCGTAGAGCAAGCAATGGTGAGAGCCCTATTCTGTTGCATCCTCCTCCAGTATAGAGAAATTACTCTATTGTGAAAGTTTACTCTAACCCTTGTCACAGCAGTTGTGAGGCCAGACATTAAGCCTTCCAGAGTTTACTTCAAAAACATTTGAAGAACATACTGCATAGCATTTTTTAATTTTAATATTTGCTTTTTATGATTTTAGCTGCAGAAAGAACACACGGACACCAACTACCTGAACCTGCTACATAGAAGAAAGCTGGGTCCATCTGACCAATGATGGTAAGGGAGGGGGAGGTGGAGAGCCAGGAGCCACAAGTGGGTTTTAAAAGACAACGAGTAGCACTTATTGTAGTCAAACAGAGTTAAAAGTTTGTTGTGATACGAAACGTTACAGCAGCCAAAACAGCATTAAGCCCTCATTTGGCTAGACCCTATTGTAGCTGTAGTTGTCACTGGTTCCATCCTTGAACAATCAGAATGAATTTTTACAGTTAAAAAAACACAAACCCAGGTCATCTTCTTGACTTTGGTGGTTTATGCACTATAGAAACACATTGGAGTGTAAAAACATCCTCTTCTGTCCAGTCAATGATCAACTTTTAACTACATTTTGTCTGTGAAAGGTATTAGTTCAAATTACTTCAACCTTCCGTGCGCCAAACAAATTTTGCAGCAACCAATGTTCATTAAACTTTAATTAAATGTGTTTTCAACCTCCACTTGCACAAAATTACAAGTCACATCGAAAAGATTGATTTTATTTAATATATCTCATAATACAGGTTTGATTATCTAGTAGAAGCTTGGACAGTGTTAACAAAGGATAGTACTGTCGTGGTATAAAAATAGTGACATTGAAAAAAATACTACATTCTCCTCCCAATATTTATAAAACTGTAATTTGATTTCAGGACATGACAGTAGTCCTGGCTGTGCTCCCCTTGACTTAAAATGTAATGTGTTAAACTATACACACTTGTTGAGAACTCTAAAAGAACTCACCATGACAGTAAAATAAATCAAACATTTAATGAAGAAAGTGTTTTCCCCATGTTCCCGAAAACTTGATATTATGCTATTATGCTATGATACTAATTATGTTTTGTTTTCATCTTCTTTTTCAAATATTCTTGTCTATATATAAAATAAAAGTCTGTGTAATATTAATTTAGTCTTGCTTCCTTTACTTGTTGGGTTTGCTGATCCTTTTGTCAGATGCATGTCCTGTCTCTAACTGTGAAAGGTGTTGTTGGGATGATGTATTTACGATTACAAAATTCTAATAAAGAAAAAGTAATTGTAACCTTGAAATGTATTTTAATATTTGAATATTGTCATGAAGTCCAACACCAATACAGTGTGCATTTATTTACATAGACTTCAGTCTATAGATTTCTCGGGTTCGTAGTTGCGTCACGTCCTTAGCAACGCCAGTCGCAATTTTTAATGAAAGGGCACACTACAATGGAAAGTAATGGTAAACTTCATTCTACTCTACAAATTCCCTAGAACAATTGCCACAAATGAGCCCAAATATCATATGAAGCTAAAGACGACTCACCTGGTCATGGCACAGGTCCATATTCCTTTCTCTTGAAGTTATTTGGTTGTGTCATATGGTACGATTTTACATTTTTCTCTCTGAAGTGCTCACATTTGTTAAAGAGAGAAGATCATTCACAGAAACCATCGCGAGGATTCAGGTTGTGGACTTGAGCACCTGTAGCTGCTACTAGTTTGGCACTGTTCTAGTTTGCGTGCAAATGTCGGTGGAATAAATAGTTCCAACCTGAAGAAATTACTGTCAGTGATTAAAACTGACTGCTGTAATACAGAAGAACTAACAACAGCATTTCAAGTTATTTGTGACTTACTGCATGAATATACAGCAGTGGTTAGTCCAATTTTAGAAGCTAAAAAGCCATTTCTTGCTTATGTGGCTCTTTTGTTACACATTAGCCAAAAGTTTAACTTCAAATGGGGTCAAGGTACCTCTAAATTTACCCTCCATCACAGCATTATTTTTACAAACCTCAATTTTCAGTGTCTGAGCATCTGCTCCAGTCATGCCATGCTTTCCTATGGACTGTGGGCTAATGTTTTCCCCTTTGCCTGTGGTTGCCAAACCGAGCAAAGCGCTACACGAGTTCTGATACCCGGATGTGCGAACCCGAAAATTATTTGGTCAGCAATTTTTTCACCTTTGGTCAACATGTTTGTTTTTTAAACACTTAAAGTCACAAAAATACGTTAATTTATACATTTACCTTTACCACTGAAATTTGAAAAAGTTTTTATTCTGTTGGAACTGTGGAACAAAGTTACAAGTTTGAATGAATCATAGACTGTATGGTTCATTTGAACAGAGAGGGACATGCTTTAAACTTTTAATTATTCAAGAACTAAAACTCAAATGGAATTTGTATTGATTTGCATTGTTCGTGTAATTTTGACCCGGTTCCTCCTACGTCCTGCGATCTGGACAGAAATGAAAAACCCTGACGACTTGTTGGTGTAGGTGTGACAGGTAGGCCTACACAGTTGCCCAAATGAACTGGATCCGGGAGTCGGGCTAGACATTTCAGTCATTGCGCAGTGTATTAACCTGATCAGCTAGAAACGTCTACATTTCAGCTGATGTGCAGTGTATGTACCATTTCTGTGTCAGTTCAGCAGTACTGCAGTAAATGACTTAAGCATTTCAGTCGATGTGCCGTGTAATAAAATCTAGTATAATAACTAGATTTAAACTAGATTGAAATTATTGTCAGAAAGTGTCGAGCACGCAGTGTGTTCGCCAGTTCTGGGCTGAAGAACAGCGCGTACAGTCAGCCGGATGAAGCGTAAGCGGGTTGACAACAAGCCAAATGAAGTTCGCTAGGTGGGATAAAGAAACTCCACACCATCTTGTTATTGCTGTGCAAATCGGCTGCTGTACAAAATACTTGAGTGTAATGCATGGCATACATGTCATTAGGCAGCCCTCTCTTTAAAACAAGGGCTCCACAGTGAGAGGTAGTGCTGTATGGTATGGATGGACAGTGTCTCTTCTTTCAATAGAAATTAGATCAAATGTATTTTAATAAAGGTTTGTAATATTTAAATGTCCACTATGTAACTTTTCTGGTGGAGGGTCCCTGCCTACTTGTCTCCATGGAGATGTTCTTGATTTCCCTGGAATGTCCCACAGTATAGCATTGTCTATCTTGCATTGATGAAATTATATGCGTTTCTAATGCTCAAAACAAAACAAGCTGATAGCAGGTCTTTCACTGGATAAAGAAAGGCTATATAGTGCATCTTTAAAAGAAGAAGAGTTGATCTGTGGGTGTCTGCCTAATGACATGGATACAGGGATTGTTTGCTCTGCTAGTGCGTGAAAATAATCTCTGGGCTGTTTTAGAATGTGTGCTATGTATGTAAAACCTTTGTGGCTCAATGGGTTGAACATTAGTTACAGTATTTGTGAAATAATTCCAAGTCTTGACACTAAGGTACTTTACTTACGATGAGGCATACTCCTAATACTTCCAGTTTTCACTCATTGACTGTCATACATTCATCAGCTCTAATCTAATCTAAATGTGGTGGAGGGGCTAGTGCATGTGTATGCATTGTTTGATTTGTTGGTCTGTCCACAGACTGTGAACAAACCCAGATGTGCTCTCTTTGATGAAGCCCCCTGTGAGTGGATGTGGTGGAGCCTCAGGCTGGGGACTCTTTGTGACTGCCAAAAATTCTGCCTTCCCTGCAGCCCAAAAATTCAAATGTGGTATGAGAGGCAAGAGAGCGTTTAACCCAGTAAATGGTCACAAGACACATTTGAAGGTTTACGTGAGGACTTAGGCAGCACAGTATTTATAAAAAAATATTACTCCATATGAAGTATATCAAAATAATGTTGTAGTCGTAGTAGTCCTGAAACCTTGTTGGTCAAAACTAGTAAGGCACACCCACCTATAGGGAGCTGTAACTCAAATCAGGAGGAGAATGGCCATGCCTCATAAATAAACGTGGCATAAACAAACATAAACAACTTGACCACCATGTCCAATATTGTTGTAATTAAGAATAAATCAACATTACAATTGTCATCAGTAAACGCTATATATGATTTGAACACGTTTATATAGGGACATATGTTTATACCATTTTAACTCAAACATACATAGTGTTCCCTTTAAGAAACAAACATTTGAGTCATTTTGAATTCACATTTTGTCGTTTAGGAAATACAAAGCCTAAATGTAATGTTGGTGTACTCTCCAGGGCCACAGTGATTCACTCCTGGCCAGGCACTATACCACTCCATTCCAGCAGATGTTTTTCATCCATCAGACAGACAGTGAAAAGTATAGCTGCTCATCTCTAATTGGAGGTTTGTTTTTACCATTTCATGTCAAACTTTCATTCCTGGGAGAGGATTTGCCAAAGTAATTTTTAGATTTAGTTTTGATTTACCATTTAAAAGACAAATCTTCTCTCTACACCAATGGGCTTAAATGATTGAGTAAACAGCACAGCACAAGTTTTCTCAAGAGAAAGAGGAATTTACAAAGATACAGAGATTTTCAATTTACTTGTTCAATACTTCAGTGGCTACAGGTGCAGGTAATGCTTGCCACAGGAGAGGCTTTCAGGCCGTGCAAATAGTTTCTGCCCTAGCATGGTGTTAAATGCCTGAGACCTTAAAACTTAAAAGGGAGCATGTAAGAACCCCACTGGGCAGCGAGCCAAAGCTTTCAATCACCACTTAAGACCCACTCGGAGGATGCCATTAGAGGATGGATTCCAATTTTCAATTTCTTGCCTTGCTGTGTTGGTGGCTGGTGTCCAGGGGAAAGTGTTCCACATGCAAACAGTGCAGTGCGGAGCTGTGAAGAAAATAGGACTTGACCCATGTCCACACTGTTCATGGAGGCGTCATAGGCTGCACACTACAATTAGCTACAAACGTTGGATTTTTGTTTTTAACCCTCCTGCTATCTTTGGGTCATTTTGACCCCATCTAGATTTTTTTTTTTTTCCATCACTATGAAACTTTCATGCATGGTCCAAAACATCACTCAGCACACATTTTTTTTTTTTTTTTTCCTGATATGAAAAAGTATTACTCTTTGACCAAATGTTCATTGCTCAATTGAAGAGTGCACAAGGGTTTTTATTAGGGTGAAAATTAAATAAGATTTCAATGTTTTTGGCACACATTAATACATTGTCATTTAACAGTAAAATTCCATAGTAAATAATAACACAATGCTGACTAAATTGTAATAGAGTCACTACTCAACAGAAATAAGGAAGGCAAGCAGATCATGACACATCTTGCCTCTCGTGGCATAAACATACCATTTGCTTTTTATTAAACTGAAGCTATCTTACATGAATGAAACAAACAAACAAACATTTCACTTGCAAATCACAAGACAAACACATGATATGCCTTTTATACCAGTGTTTACATCTAGTTTTTATTGATTATTTAAAATACCAATTTGCTCCACACGCTGGTGGGCTCAAATGGCTGAGTAAATAATGCCACAAGAGAAAGAGAAAACTACTATATCACAGATATTTGGATTTACCTGTTACAGTCGCAAACAAATCTGCTCTTCTTTTTCCTTGTTTGACCATTTGGTGAAGTTTATAATTTGACTTCCTGGTTTAGATCTATGCTACTTTCCGGACAACTGAGAGGTCAATTATTTCCCACTGAAACGTTACAAGTTCTAACCTCAGAGCATTGTATGTGACAATATGGCTAAAGCTGAGCCGTGGGCTTGGGCAAAGTTAATGATATACAAATGTCTCTATGTTAAATATGTTAAATGCCAGAACATTGCTGTATTTAACCTTTAACAAATCTTTTATATTGTTTATGTGAAATACTCTCTCATATGCAAAGTCAGACTCTCTTGACTCTGAGTTTGCGAGTATGAGAACAAGTTCTAGGGCATCTTTTCAAGTTGGAGGTGGGAAAAATCCCAGTTACCACTATCCTGGAACACACCAATAGGCTGCATATGTGACATACAGTAGGTAGAGGTAATTCCATAACTGTAACGTACATCAACCATATTGTAAACAAGAGTCAAAGCTCATTTAATGCTCACAATAGTTACTAATACACATAAAAACACATGACAACACTTTTCTTAAATGGATGTTCCTTGTCTGTAAGTTGTCGTTGCATTTTGGGTGAAATTGTGCATATTGATGTCATAATAGATGGAGGGATGACTAGAACAGACTGTTGTTCAGCCTTTCTTCACAAACTTCCACTTGACTGATTTTAAACTGGTCATTATTTTCCTTAGGTACAGTCCCACTAAAGAAAGCCATAATTACAGAAACATGACATCCGGCTTATAATATACCATGGGGCAATTGTACAATTACTTCGTGTGTGGAGATTCAAACTCTAATAATCTATGTGTGTGTTTTTAAAGACACACAAAGGAGGAACATCACACATGGCCTGAATCTGATTGTGCCATTCAATCAAAGTGCTATTACAATCAGGGCCTTGGACAGCAATGCAGACAAATTACTGATAGGGAGACTCAAATAGACACGGCCAATGAAAACATGGCCAAGAGATGTTATCAGAAACAAATGCTGGCACCACCATTGAGAACTTTTAATTTGCTCAAACTGTCATGGCCGACTACATTTCGTAGTCATTGTTTGTCTGGGTGAAAAAAGAAACTTATTCAGAACTTGTGATAACCAGTGCAGAGATGGGGTGAAGTGATTCTTTTTCTGAGTTTGGTTATTGAAAGAATGGTAATTGGGAATATGTTGCAGATGTTCTGTGAACGATAAAAGGGTTGAAGTAGAGGAGGACCAACTAATAACCTCGTCGTTATAATAACTCAGACCTGTTCCTTGTGTAAAATACTTCAGTTAGTTCAGTTAGAGTTAATCGATGTGAAGACTTGCAATTTTGACACAAACAAAATTGCAAGCCCTTACACAAGTTTAAATGTAGCGAAACATCATCCATTTTATAACATATGATCAAATTCAACCCATGCAGATTCCAATGAAAAGATTGCATGTATGGAAGATCCGCTCACCTGTATGTCAGAGATGGTTAACTCATCGTATGCTAATTTGCCCTAGTTTGTATTGCTGTCCCACTTGATTAAAGGCCTGCCTACCCTATTTAAAAATCTGCCTGCCAACCCCGCCTCTGGCCTGATAAACATTTCTGTCCAGATTTCCATTTTTGAGTGTATCTATTTTCTGGATGACAGCGTGGGGATTTTTGGAGCTTGTTAGGAGAGTACCTGCCATGGGACATCGCTTGTAAATGGTGCACTGGCAACTCACCAAGTCAAAGCACATCCGACAGCAAGGGCAACCAAAGCTATTATGGCCTGTCCAGGGTTTATGGATTATTTAACAAAATGTGATTTATGGAATATTTGGCTACAACATGATAGACGCTTATTGCTGGGAAACCACACTGCAATCCAAATGAATATATTATGAGACTATGTATAGTGTACCTCAGATATATCATTTAGCAAGTACAAAGACAGTACAAACAAAATGCAGACCCGATTGGCATTGTGTACATGGCTTTAATTGTATGGAAACCTCATAACCTGAATATCCTGAGTCAGCGCTTGATCGTAGTTAGTAAGAAATATTATATACGGTTGTATACCTAATGTTACATTTTAGTTTCATTCAGGACAGTAGCATATCGGTTAAATACATTAACAAATGCATTTAGTAATATTACCTGTAAAATATTTTGTCCAATGGAAATGAGCTACATTTGAACGTGGGTTTGCTTTAAAAGTAGTCGCTCTTTTATGTTTTTTGTTAGCTCTATTACTGTCATTAATTACAACAAATCTATGTTTTTTTATTTTTTATTATAAGGTCTTTATGCTTTTATATAATCCATTTATTTTTGAATGCTTGATGTTGCTGGTTCATTTTTATTCAATGATGATCAGGCTCATCTTCATCTGAATAATGCCGCATTTGCATTGAAGTGAAGTTTATCCGGTTCAATTGAAGTTAAGAAAGCCTGTCTCGGGTCTCCTCCCACCGCGGTGCGTTCAGGCCTCTGATCTGACTCTGAACACGAGAGAAACTTAACAACATCAAACTGTACGTGTTGCTTTAGTTAACCTCTTGTTCATCACATCATTGGCTGCTTCCTTCCCTGCTCCAAGCAAGCTCCTCCCGTACAACCATGGCAGTAATTGCATATTAACAGGCAAATAACCACAGAAAGAGAATGTACTCATGAGCAAAATCTTTGAAAGTCCATAGTCTAAAGTTTATAATGGTTTGTTTTTCTTTCACACAAATGTCGTGTATACTGGCTGATATAGGCTCATACTTGAAAACACACTGGCACTGATTCTGAATGCCATTAAGATGTGTGTGCTCAAATGTTTTTATTTCCATGAAGTTAACTATTTTGTGCAGCTGTCAACACACTTTAATGACATGTGCGCTTTTGTGACACACATTACTCTCTCTATCATATGCAGGGTGCATGGTGGCAGAGCAGTTAGAGTTAATTGGCAATGCTAAATTGCCCGTAGAGAATAAATTTGAGAGGGAATGGTTTGTCTGTGTTAACCCTGAGATGAGTTGGCCACTGTCCAGGGTCCAGGGTGTCCACCTAAGGCCCAAAGGCACTGGAATAGGCTCTAGTTCCCTAACGGGAACAAGCGGTAGAAAATGAATGAATGAATGAATGAAAACACATGCACTGATTATCCAACTGAAACCTACCTATACTGTTAAAGTCCATTCAGCGTGAACTGTCATTTTCATGTGTGCCAATTCCTTGGATAATCTTACATACAGATTTATAATATTATATATTATAACAATTTAGTAATATTTATTATTTCTTTATTTGTTTGGGACAGTGCATGTTAATATATATGAGCAACATGCATTGCTCATATGATCCGTCCAACAAATCAATAACATGTTTAAAATATAAAAATGCTACAAACATACTTAAACAAGAAAGTTCCAGGACCACAGCACAACATCTGCAATGCCCTCAAACTCAACTACTAAAAATTCCAAATTCAAATGCCCATACATGTCTCCAATATTTGAAGATGTTCTAGAAATGTTTGCAACTCTTGTAACCTGGTTTATTTGGCAAAGACTGGCTTACTTGATCTGTCCTTGTGGGAACTTATGCAGGAGCGGAACCTAGTTTTGAAAAGCCTTGAGGAAACTTGAAGGAAAGTCTATATCCTCTGATTCCTTATCCATCTATCCTGTAGCGGGGTAAACAAGTACCCTGGCATTAGCCCTCCTGTCCAACGCTTGTTACTAACCAATGCTTGTGACTAGTACCTTCCAAAGACTTCTTTCATACAACACCCAGAAAAAGCTGAAACTACCCCCCACTTCCCACCTTTTACTGCACCACAAATCATCACTTTCATCCATGAATTCAATAGATTTTATGGTTTTGAGGAGCAAGCCACTGTTAAACCGATCGTACAATTTACGGGAAGCAGATTATCACATAATCATTGTAAGATTATGGTGGATATGCAGGGGGAATCTATTCTGTTCTGTCTTCAAAGTTGATTACGTTGTCACTGTAACATAGACTTTAGGGCTATCTACTTGTTGGTATCTGTTATTTACTGCAGGGGTTTGGATGGAGGGGGTGTTAAGTGAATGGTAATTTCATTTCCACTTTTAGACCTTAACATACAACATATAGAGGATGTTTTTTGGATATTTCCAAGTTGTTGATCTCAATGATGTCTTCAGCTGAATCTATTTAATGTAGTGAATACAATTACACAATAGAGCTGTTTTTGTGTAAAGAACCACATTATAAACACGTTTTCTTTTTCAGGGATGTATCAAGGAGATAGGCGGGCTAAACTCCTGTCAATTTGGAAAAGAAATTATGATTTTAGTTACTATATGTATTTTTATCATTATAATTTCACATATTTAAAAGTTCCTATTATTAGTTTCTGCATTGCCTTTCATTTTTATTTAAAATGAATCAATTTAGGCAATGAAAAATGTAGCGCTGTAGAGCCCACTGCATAAACTCTGCCACGTTGATTGACAGATGTCAGGCCCGCCCCATTAATTTGCATGCTTGGTTCTGGAAGTAATACATTTTTGTCATAGGGTTTCCAAAAACATTATGTTGTGCACTTAAACTCTTATTTTTTAAATTTTTATTTTCTAAAAGTTTAGCTGTGGAACCACGACCACCTTTGACATGTGGACTGGTAAGCTTTATTAGGTCCAGACAACAGGCAGGATCTATTTAATCCATAGAGACGATCATTGGCTAAGAAAGAGACTGACTGTAAAGGTCATTTATAGTAGCTGTTGTTGTTGTAACTACAGCCATCTGCTTCTCCTGATCACACTTCACTGTGATTGGTTAAATCCAGCTGCACTCACTCAGAGCATGACAGAGGCTGACTAATAGCAGGAAAGTGTGTGTGTTTGAACTTAGAGCTGCATTAAAAAGAAAATCACATAATCCCAATATGACGAGCTCTTAACTTGCCTTTCAACTGTCCGATTGTAACAGGATAAGATCACAATTCATCTATTCATCGCCCAGCTCTAAAGAAGATATTAATTGATCTACTTTATCAACTTCACACTTTCTGTTCAGTACTACTAAATTGAATTCTTTCATACTTCAGTCTTCTTGTTCCATCTTTGGGATTTATCAGCCAATATCCAGCTTGGGCGTAGGGGAGGAGGTCAGAAACAGTCGATTTATGCTGATCCAATGGAGGACAGCGCGGCGTGATGAAATATTGTGTGACGTGATGTCAGAGGCGTGGGTTTGATTACTGTGGAATCTCTTAACCTTGTCTGTGATGGGGACACTGCGATGGGGAAAGTGCAATAAGACAAACAGGTGTCACCGTCAGGCTGCTGTCTCGGCTTCTCTCCCCTCCGGCCTGGCCTAATCAAGCCACAGTTATTCATGTGGCTCCGAAGGAAAGACGGCTGGTATATCCTCAATTTGTCTTGTTTGTGCTGTTTGTTTATTTAGAGGACCAAGCTTTTTTATGGGTGCATTTGATAGAATTTGTTATTTGTTGTTAATGATGAAATTCAGGTGGATTATGGGGTTAAAAAGGTATTACTATGGCAAAGACTTAATACTGTATTCAAACATTGTGGTAAAGGTAATTTTCCATAGGTATCGATGCTGTTGCTAACTTAAACTACACATATTATGCTAAATTGACTTTTTTGAGCATTTAAACACAGCTAGAGTTATATTTAGCTTCATTCACGCTGCTTTGATTATTCCTCTTTCGTAAGTCCTCTTCTCTCTGAGCCTCAGAAAACAAATTTCTCGGTTTTGTGACATCATAAGTAGAGCATCTGTGCTGTTTTAGGTTCATAAATCATTGCCAGACCTGTTCTAAGCATTTCTTCCATTAAATCATAGTCATTACAACTGTGTGTCTTCAGAGGGGGAAAGCTGGCTTTGTTTATCCTCCCTTTGTAATTTCACACTCAGTTTGTCAGTGGATGGAGTTCTAACACGATGACTGAAGTGGGAACACTTCACAGATACATTATTTAAGATGCCAAAACAAGGTATGTTTAAAGACCAATAATGATATAAAAAATAACAGTGCCCTGTAAGCTTTGAAGTCAGATACACAGAAGTATCCCAGAAAAATGACAACAAAACTTTTGGTTTGTATTTCCAAAATGAGCACAAGTAGCTTCTATTAAACACTTGCCTGAATTGTTTTAAATTCAACATAGCAGCTGATGTAAACTAAGATCACACCACACTTTTTTAAAAAAGCAATTAAAAAGCAGAACAATCATTATACCGCGACATCATTAAACATGACTGCAAGAACAGTTTTGCTGAAACAATATTTGGTCTTCACTCCAGTCTCAGCTCTAATCACTGCCTGTCCCTGTTGAGTAGCTCTGTCATCTGAATCTAAAATGTACACAAGTGTAAGGGCTATTAACCATGTTTTGATAGAAATTATGCTTCAATTAGGACATAATCATAAGCAAAGAGGAAAACAATTATCTCCCGCAATTACCATATGTTTACAAAGCATGCACAGCGTGACCACACAAGTCTCAGTCTTCTACCCTGTCCTCGTGGATGGGGCGTCAACATACACAAACTGAGACAAAAATGACTATACATAATTTTGTTGAGCTGTCAACGTGGCGTACCTTGACTCATGTCATATTTGCTGTAGCTTACTGTCTTTAATTCCTTTACGGGGGCTCTGACTGTGTGCATATATATATATATATCAAGGACACGCATGGTCCCTTCAAAACAAATGTGGCTGCTTAAGAGAAAATAAAAAGGGAGAAAAAAAGCACAAAACACAGTTAGTCTGAGGATAGAGAAGTTTGATTTGAAATCTGATTCCCGGTTCTGTCTGGGTATGGCTCGTTTCAGAGAGTGGTGACCAGACTCACTATTCGTAAAGAATTTAAATGTGTATTCTGCATCCAAAACTGTAAGATGTGTATGTCACGTTAGCACTGCAGGCATAAGACAAAGTCAATATTATCTTAAGACAAAGTCAATATTAGCTTTATAATATTAGTTTATTTTTTAAGGTTTCTATTAGTGGTGGGCATAGATTAATTTTTTTAATCTAGATTAATCTCACTGTAATCTTGGAATTAATCTAGATTAATCTAGATTAAAATGGCTCATCAAGACATTCAGAATATGTGTGCTACCCAAATAATGACTAAAAGTAAGTCTTTGAGAACGGGTTTCTCAAGCCAGGTGGCGCATTAGACCAGGGGCTCATCACATCAGTACTTGGCCCGGCATTAGCTCAGGGATGCTTTGCGTTTAGGTGGTACTTGAGACTGGAAGAAAGTATCAGTATCAGTACAGTAAACTAATTCCACATTGCACAAGGTGCAAACAACCTTAGTCTTGTCGAGATTTCCATTGGGAAGCTTCTTAAAAATACATTTTCTAGTCAGTGTTTCTCTGTGAGCTGCACTGTCCTCCTCTCTGATCACAGCCCCTCAGCTATAATTTGGTTTAGGTAGAATTAATTAAAAAAAAATGGATATCATCATTAAGTTGTGTTCAAATCAGAGTCATGGTGTTTTTTCCCTCCAAAGCTTTCAGTTTTCTGATGCATTTTAATATAAAGATTGACTCTTATCCAGCAACACTTCTGTGCAATATTCATTTAATTCTGTATTAATTTAATTCTGTGCTTAAATTTCCCCTGGAAGCCTCTGGACAAAGTAACCTGTGTGTCATGTTTAGATCATAAGCCCATGTTTCAAATAGGCCTAATGATAATTTACAGTTAATTCTTGAAGGATGTCATTGATTAGACTTTACTGTAGCTCTGACACAAGAAGACAGTCTTCAAAGCCTAAATAAACTTTCCGTTAGTGGCCATTCATTTTCATTCTTCCAGTTTTCACTTGGGATTATTCTGTGCATAAAGCACTTAACGCCTCGTTACGCACGCGGCTAATTTACATATCAATACACGCGAAAACTGTGCAAAGCGCTAAACTTTGTAGACGCGCTGTGGCGTGTGCTCTGATTGGTTCATGGTTCTTCACTGGTGCTGAAGACACAGGAGTCTGTGTGGGTCTGCCGCGCTGCTCACGGCGCTCACGCCGCTGCCGCGTAATGACGCGCGGAGACAAGTCAGATCCAAAATGAATGAACTCAAATCAAGTTTGTCATCGTGAGTTCTGAGAGTTCAGGGTTGGACTGATTAAATCTCCAAAAGTGCACAGTCTGACCCTGGATTAAGTTTGTGTCTGATGTGATGGTTTGACTCCAGAGGTAATGATTTTAGTGGGACTACTTTTCCGCGCGTAAGGTGGAGGAGCTCGCCTACGTGCCTGCTGGTACAGCGTGCTACCACCAAATGTTTTAGGTGTCTGCAGTAACGGGCCGGAATACGTTACTTTCAGTCCTGATGGGGAGCGCAAATCTTCGCGGTAATTTGCGCTATTCTAGACGCAATAGTTCGTCAGCTTTTTGTTCTCAAAACTACGAAAAACACGAGGCGGGTTGGTCCAGAAGAAAGACTAGTTAAAAGCGTATGGGATGTAGAACTTTAGTTCCGAGCCTTTGATTTGGCGCTATGTGTGTGTAGCCCGCGTCTCTCGCTCTCTTTCTCTCCCGTTTTCTCTCGTGCGCGACAAAGATTTTCTCTGCGCGATGCCCCTGGGAGCTGTGCGCAATTGCGCACGCGCGCAGTTTAGAGGGAACAGCGCTCCCAACCCAACTTTGAGAATAGATTAACGGCGATATTTTTTTTATCGCCCGATAAGAGTCTCACGTTAACGCAGCACGTTAACGCCGTTAACGGCCCACCACTAGTTTCTATATATACAACAAATTTGAGGTAATGATAAAAACGGAGGGTCCTTTCTGTTCGGAGTTTGTCCCCCGTGTCCTGGTGGGTTTCCTTCAGGCTCCGGTTTCCCCCATCAACCCAAAACATGTACCAAGGTCCTGACCAGGCCCAGCATAAGATCTGGAGGTGGGTCCCCATTGCGGCTGGCAGGTTGTCCATTGTCCACAATAAATCTACTTTAAACTTGTAAAATATACCACTGTTTTGCCTGTGATAAAATGTTTTGGCATTTGACAACTACATTCTTTGTATAAAACATATCAGCATAAATCATGCTTAAATCCATGTAATGTAATGGTCCTAACTGTCACACGTGTTTCTCCTGTTCTGTTTCTTATTTGCACTAATCACTATTACACACATTCTACTATGAACATCATCTACTGTTTACCAAAAGATTTAGCACCGTGATGGTTGACACCAATTACTTTCAACAGACAGGTGTCGCTAATGTTAACAAATGAAGATTGCAGCGCGCACATGTCTTACTTTGAAAATATTTATAAAGCTTTGAAGCACACAATCCCTTAAAGCTGTGATTGGTGCTGAAGTGTTGCAATCAACTATTTCAATTAGTTTGATTAATACTCGTTGAGGGCCCCGGAGAGCAGTGAGGATGTGAGAGGAGGGGCTGCTCTAGAACACGCTGATTAGTGCAGTGAATGAGAGAAGGACAGATGGAGCAGCCCAGGATTGAAAAAAAGAAAAAGTTGGAGTAGTTGGTTGAGCGTTGGTGATGCTGTGGCCTCAGATGTGTTGTTTCTATGACAACACAGACTCATCAGATCATATGCTGGGCTTTTCAGGGGCGAAAGAAGCAATGTTTAGTAACAGACACACGGTATTGCTGTGAAAGAGTTTGGTAGAGGAGTGAGTAGACGATATATACTATAATTATTTATTTGAACTGTTTTTAAAAGATGCTATTGAATTTTAGGACACAACAAAAGACCTTTACATCACATCCCAGAAGATCAATAATAGCTTTTAGATTTTCTAACACTGTTACATTTGTGTTCAGTGACTGAGTAAAGTCAATGTTTTGAAACAAAAAAAAAAAAAAGTTTAATAAAAGTGGTTTGTCTGCTGTCTGCAATGACACTTACTGAGTGTATCCAGCCAGCAGATGGCGCTTAGTGCTATACACAATTTAGTTATGTTAGCACTTTAAGAGTTATCATGTTTAGAAGCAGAAATGCTTAGAATGAGTCTGGCGATGATTTAAGGACTAAAAACAGCAGAAGATTCTCAGCTAAGTGACACAAATGATCTGAAAAAAAAACATCACTGGTTCAGCAGAAAATTTTTGTTTTTGACCAACCTATAGTTTGGTCATGTAGCCTATTTATCTGAAACATGAAGCCACAGATTCAATGAAATGCAATGTCTGAACTTCATTAGTTGGGCTTTAAATAATATATTTGGATTTGCGAAATAATAAAATTATTTAATTGTGCAAAAAATATCTCAAAATAGACCTGTAAATAATAACAGTTGAAAAAGCATGTGATGTGATTTTATATATATATATATATATATATATATATATATATATATATATATATATATATATATAGATATATATAGATATATAGATATATATACATATAAAATTACATTACATAATATTACATTTTGAAATTGCTTTTTTAATGTATAATACTTCTCTCTATATTTACTTAGCCTTCTCCTCTTTCTACCTCTGCTCCATTTATCTGGACTGGGATTGGTACAAAGCTCTGCTGTATTACCTCAACACATGCCGTTGTCTTATTTCCGTGTTGACCTGCAGCTCTTGACTTGAGGTTGATATGAAAACCACCTGACAAATATTAAAAGTGAGAATGGCCTAAACGCTGCTGCTGTGGCTGCTGTGACATTTCGTAAGATCATATCCTTGAAGAAAACGGTTTAAATATAGCCGCAGGAGTGGAAATGTTAGCTGGGCCCCCGTGTGGACACCCCTCCTGAAAGAAGAAGTCAAATGAGGCTGGAACAGAGGCTTATTATCCTGAAATGTGTGTGACAGGTGACCCCAGGGTGCACGTGTAGTCCCCGGGTACTCCGCGACTACTCTGCACTCTTCCTTTAAAGTGTCCTCTGGCTATTGGTCTGTCCGATATAGCTTTCTGATTAATTTCCTTCTCTCCTCTGTTTTACACACGTCTGGGGACATTTCAGCCATTACAAATAATCTGTAGTGGAACAGGACATGCTGTCAGCGTCTATTGTACACGCAGTCCCCAGTGGATTCTACCTAAGCCACATTTATCTATCTTACTGTAGGCCTGCAAAGAGCAACAGATTTTCAATTTGCCTCATGCACTAATCAAACAGTTACATCAACCTATACTCAAAATACTTGTGCCATTTTTCTCTTAACACAAACTTGTGAGAGAAGAAGGTGACCAATAACAATGTGAACTCTGTGTTTTGAAAATAAAGACAAATAAACTGAATGTACATCTTTATTCATAAAACGCTTTTCATAGATCTACAGCAAATGTAACAACAGGCTTTAGTGCATTAACTACAACAATCCCACATGTGCACATCCAACAAACCACCTGACCCCAACCCAACAACCCACCCAGACACAGACATATCCCCACACATTCACAAAATACAATGCAGTACAGGTCGAGTACAGATGCTGTTGAAGAAACACCATCAGAGGAGTCATATCCCTGAATACACCCACTGTCAAATCTGCCCAGTTAATGCAGTAGGTCTAGTTGTCAAGTGTACTTTAACCTTAACACAATTCGATACAATACGCAATAAAGGGCTCATAATATGGCCGTTATGCAATAATCCATATATTTCCCATGATATTCTAAGATGCATCACTTGTCTAGAGTTCCATACACACTCAAAATGAGATTATTATTATTATTTTTTTGAGTTATAAATTTATTAAAATGACATCTAAATAATATCTGATTTCTTTCTGATCATAATCCCTCTGATTATTCACATACGATTTTGCAGTTTCCCTGTAATTTAAATAATCTTAAATGGTCAAAAATCAAATGATAATCAGATTTTGGAGTGCATGTAAACAAACTTCTTTACAACAGTGTTTCCTTAAAGTACTAACCATTTACACATATATTTTTGTATTATCAAAACAGTGGATACTGCAATTACATGAGTAAATTACCTTTTTTCAAAAAATGCGGCGCTGTCCTTAACTCACTTTTGTTAAATATGCCAAAACATATTCATGGTGATATTTCAATACAGCAACCCACTGAATGAAGTATCAAAACATATAAATATTTTTGCCCATTATTGTCAAGACTGTGTAGATTTTACATGAATGCAAGCTTGCCCCATGTAGACACGTGTTATATTCTCTGCACTGCATTTCTGTTTCCATTTAAAACTGTTAGGAAATAATAAGTACAGGTTTTAAGATTGTAATATGTCACTAAAAGGCTTTGATATCACCAATTACTCTAATAAATGTCACACTCAGACAAAGGCAAGTTTGGGTGAATTGGTTGTAGCTGGAATTGAATGGCTTTCTGATGTAAACCTGCACAATATTTTAGCTCAGTGAGTCCATCTTTCTCTTTTCTGTCTAAACAATGCAACACAGCCTTCCGCATTGATTTCCTGTTTCCAGAAGATGCCTTTCCTCCATCCCGTAATATGTCCAATCTCCTTCAAAACAAGCACTTTTATCAACTTTCCCGGATGCTTTTCCTGTACAGTCCCACTCAGCGGCCCTTTCTTTTTGTCTCTGCAGCAGTGTGTGGTGTGGAGGATAAATACACCTCTCGCTGTTGCCTTATCATGGCGGTTCGAGCTCGGCTTATTCCCATCGCTGACAGCTACCTTAGGAGCTAACTAATAGCCCTGCCAGCCACCTTTAATTGGAAATCTATGGCTGCATTTATTTTGGAGCAAGGCTTGACAAGCAGCAGTCTGTGTGTTTATGTATTATCGGGCGGCAAACAATCCATTACTGTGGAGGTAACAGCTGATATTTCACGAGCAATACCTTTATCAATATAACGGGACACAGAGGAGAAAAAGGGCTACAGCTGTTTGGGTTTGTTTCAGAGGAGGAAGGTTATGTGGTCACAACTGAGGCTTACTGCCGCTCACCCAGAGAAGCATTCGTCCATCATAAAAGCAATGCAATTCTGAATGAGCACTATTTTTGATTTAAGTTTTATTTTCCCTTATTCAAAACAAATACATTTGGCTATTAATAATAAGGTTCATGAAGTTTAACTTCAGCTTAAATAACAATACAATTTCACACACCAACACACACATTTCTCCAAAGACCGAACTGTATTTCAAATTAGGGCGGCACGATATGGGAAAAATATCTAATGGGCTTCTCACCGCTAATGCTAACTTTTGTTAAAAATTAAAATATAAAACAACCAATTAATTGTTAATTTGTTTTAATTTTATATTATGTTTTAAAATTATCACTAGCATTAGCATTTCCCCTCAAACACCTCCATTTATCAATCCAGGAGTGTCCGCTGGGGAAGCATTCAGCTCATTTATAAAGTCTTTGAAATGTTGAATGTTGAATTATACAGGCAGTAGTGACACTTAAACTACTGGAAGTAGTAGTATTTGTGATTTATGTTTAAAGAATATGATTGTGTTCAAAGTTTATATTTTAAACACGTCCAAAAAGACTGAAATAGGCCTTTAAACTGACAAACTAATAAAAAATCACATTTACTTCAGAACAACACAAGAGAATACCATTGAGGAGGATTATTGTACTAGATTTAGTTGTGTCCATTACAATTTCAATTTGATTTTGATTAATTGTGCAGCCCCACTTCAAAGTGCTTTTGCAGCCACAGAATCGACGGTGCCTATTGATTTAAAAACCTCAAGCTGGCTGAAGATTTGATTGAAATTTCAATTATTTGCACAGCCTCAACCTGTACAATGTGCTACTTTACGTTACTTGAGTATTTTTCCCATTATTGCCCATGGACAATGGAAATGTTGGACTGGGGTACTTTTTAGTTTTAAGCAGTCAGCAAGGCAAATGTTAATTAAAACTATACAAAGTGAATGGTCGGCTAATTAATCAAAACTGTAATAAAACAACATTAAAAACATCTAATTAACCCAGTTTTGTTCCGCGCTATTAATGTAATTGAGAATATGCGCAGGCCTTACCATTGAATAAAGTGGACAATAGCACAATACACAATATATAATCATTAATCAAGGTAAGATTTTAATTTCATTTGTATTTCTCTCTAAACGGGTCAGGTGTTCTTTTATTGGCCCATGAGTGCTTGTCAGAGGAGGCTGTCCCACAGTGATGCTGAGTGATAAATTATCATGCTAATTGCTATCAGTGGGGCCATTGTTTCTTGTGTGCCTCTACATGCGTTAGCTCGGGTTTAGGTCAGCGCAAGTGTCTGGAGGCTTAATTAACAAGCACACACTAATTACAGGAACAGGAATAGGAAGCACTTCTAAAACACAAGACTGCCTCATTCCTCATGTTCTGGTGGTGTGCTCTTCATGCATATTGAGACGGTCCATTATCAAAGTTGAATGTTAATATGTACATCTTTTACGTAAATCAGCCAGGGACATTCTCATTATTGGACAAATTAGAAGTTCAACATCTACCTTTGCGATGAATAAAAGCTATGACATCTTTAGGCGAACTCATAATGATTTCTCGATGCAAAGGTTGCAGTTGATGATACTGATCACCACTGACTGACAACCTCTTCTTGAATACCGCTCACACCGAATCATCATCCATCAAGTTTGGTGTTGATCCAATCATAGACACCAGTCAAGACGTTTGCACTTATATATCTGAGTCAGATTTCTCGCCTCAGATGAGCATCTTTTGACCTGATGATTTGGCAGATGTCTATGCTGCCTCCAATTCCTCTGTGATTTTTGCTCTTCCATTTGAAACATTTCTTTGTACTGACAAGCAGGTGTTTTTTTAAACAGAGGCACGATGCATTTATCCGACTGGTTTAACTGTCAGTCGATTGCGTGATTGATAGACAGATTAGCCACCAGATCTTGGAGTTAGGTACCAGAATATAGACCTTTAAAAAGAAAAAAATCTTGGCTTGGTTAACCAATTACAACTGACTAGGTGGTGCAGAATTATTTAGTAAGGAATACACTATGGTCTTTTAGTCGTAGTAGTCTTTTAATTGTTTAGTCAATTAATCAGTGGATGGTGTTTTAGTCGACCAACATTTTTATTAGTCGACTTATTATTTTATTTTGATTCAAAGTATTTATACGACAAAATCAGCAAAAAAGTGAAGATATGGAGTGGGTTAGCTAAAGATCTTTGCATGAATCATTAGTTTAATCTAATTTATATACATGTAAGTACACTTTGAACGCACTTTTCTGTATAAATTGTTATTTTTTTACGTTGACTCCAGTGCAGTTTTGTTTTTTGGTGCAGCTTGGGTCAGATACAGAGAGATACTTCATAGTTTTGCCTTGCCACACCCCCTTTTTAGTCGATTAATCGGTCGATAAGCCAGGTCTTTAGTTGACCAAAAATGTCTTTTGTCGACTACAACCCGAGAATACACTGTTGTATCATTTGCTACGCATGTGTAGATCATAAGTTACTAAAGAGTCTGACAACCCCAGGTCAAGGCAACAAATTAACACTTAAAACTTTTGTCCAGTTGACAGAATTCAATTTTATTTGACTATAAAACCTATCTGGACGACTGAGCAATGACTCAGACTTCCCAACCTTCCTTGACTAATAGCCTACTTTGTCTTCCTCCTCCAATCAGACCACACGGATGTAGCGTCTTGTCTATCATCGCAATCTGCCCGAGGCGACGTTATCAGGCTAATGGCTCGTGCTATTTTCTCACTCCATAATGATGCGTAAATAACCAAGCTGCATTAAAAAAAACAGACACACGTGAAAAGAACAAAAGGTAGGTGACGCCACAGTCGCTTGTCAACCAACCAGCCAGACTTAACTTGTCAATCTCCCATCTCGACCTGTGTTTGTTCTGGGTTGTTGCCCGCCTCTGCCTCTTGATGTCAGGCACTGTCACTTGGAACCGAGGGGAAGCGCTCACTACAGGGGCCCCTCGTGTCTGCGATTTCCATTTCAAAGACATCTCTCCTTTTACCGTTATAATTCCATCTAAGGCAATTGTTAAATGAACATTCCCTAACTGCTGACGAGGACAAAGATGTGTTTAAAAAAAGACAGGAGGAGATGAATGCATGCGTAATGAGGAGGAGATAAGGTGGGATGAGCAAGTGCGATCAAAGGTATGGTAATGGTGATGGGAAGAAGGGATGGGAACATGCAGAGGTTGGATGTGAACACAGCAGAGTCGACTAGGAAATGGAGTTTTGTCCAGTACTTCAGGCAATATACTTAGATGGAGGTCTTTGCGATTGTGCTTAATGTTTGTGGTATCATCGTCAATGAAAAGTCATTTATGATTTCAATAAAGATCTGCAAGATTTATCACAATCAAATCGATATTCTGTCTTCATGGCATCTTGTCTATTAAATAAATCCCATGTTCAGAATCGTGTGGAGTTCTAGCGTTAGTTTAGCCATTCATATTTAAATGTTAATTGTTCTGGATAAATTGTTTTAAAAGTGCATGGAAAATCCTCCCTCAATTGTTGGTGTCAGACAAATCATTCGCCGATCGTTCAGTCCCAATTGCAAAAAGAAAAGTTATTTACAATGAGGTCGACGTTGGCTTTGGGCTGTGGAGGTCCCTTTCCTTTTATTTCATTTCATAACCTTTAACAAATAATAACTTCAAATGTACAATTCACACAGTTTTTCCTGCCGTTTTCCTGTATCTAGGTTAGTTTTTAGAGGTGGGCCCAAGGCTTCTCAGTTCCTTGTGAAGCATCTCTTGGTATCACATTATTCACACCACTCTGAGTCAACTCTTTTCCCTGATAAATCATTCCTCTTTTTACTTGCCAAAAGAGAGTAAAAAACAACACAAAACACGATTGCAGTGTTTTTAAAGAAAATTTCTAAAAGTGTCAAAATGGTGTGCTTTTTTGTCGCAATCCAATGTGACAAGTGCTCTCAAAAGTTTGACACGAACTAGACTAGGGAAGATTGTTAACTTTTATGACGCGCTTTTTACCGTACATTTTCCTGTGAAGTCTGCAGCTTCTACTTCTCATTTTAACTCTGCTCCTGCAATTTTCTTTGTGCAAGACCGCTGTCTTCCATCACTGTTATTTTAGGATTTTCTATTATTTATTTTTCATGCTCAGACAGATGGGGTTAGACGAAGGCTAGAAGAACAAGATAGAGAGCATGAAACATTGACAAGCGTCTCTAGGGTAAAAGTCCGGACAATACCAGACTGAACAAGTTGTATTCTTTTCTTCTGAAGTATTTTTTCTGACTGCGTGGTATGAGATTGCTAACTAAATGGTAAGTACAGCTGCTATTACTCATTGTGACACAAGGTCACGAGAAAAAGCATGCTTTCCCAGGACTAATAGAAATCATGTTTTTGATTAAAAATTGTTGAAATTGCTCATTGATTAGGTTGAGGTGGACGGAGAACAGTTATTTAAAATTCCAGAGGAAAAAAAACACACAAAAGAACTGAAGGTTTGAAATAATTTTACCAACACTATCTATTTATACAACCTTGGCACTAAGTTGTAGCTCTACTTTGCTTTGAAGGTAAGTTGTTGAATTCAATCTCTTACAAATACCCAAAGGCTTCATCAGTAATGGGTGATGTTTGTTGGAAAGAAGAATATTGGCTGGTTATTTGGGTGATTTCTTATCGGTTTAGCCTGGAACTATATATCTGAGGAAAATCAGCCTCTGCTCTTTTCTAAGTCTTTAAAATTGCACTTTTACGGTCGTTAGAACATAATAGACTCCATCAAAACATCAGGCTGGATGATTCTCTTCCTTCTTTTAAATCTCTTTTTAAGACTTTTTTTCCCCCTCTCTTTGTCCTGAATTGGTGGACAATACTTTGAAATGTTCTTTTATTTTTTCTATAAATAAATTTGAACTGGATTGGATGCAGCTCTACTGTTACCAACACTTTAAAGCGTTTGCCGATTTGCCAACAACTGGGCTAAACTCTGCTAAACATCAGCAAGCCCGGTCATAAAAAAAAAACACACTGTAGACACTACTTTTAAATTTAGACCATTTTATGTTTTTAAAGTGTTTCTTTAAATTATTGTTCCTCTAAACCATTTAACTTCAGGCCTGTGGGACAGATCAGTCAGTCAGTCTGATCCGGCCCGTGGCTTGTTTGGTCCTAGTTTAGTCCTTGTTCACTTCTGCTGCTGCTTAGACCTGGTTTGTTCTTTAAAATACACGTATTTGGGACATATAAATCTGAAAAATGGATAGAGCCAGGTTTAAATTTCTTGGTACACATATTAGTTACAAAAAAATATAGAGGGGATTTTGGATATCTTATTTAGTTTTTAAGTAATCTAGATTGGAGTGAAAATAAAAAAAAATAAAAATTGGCTCCTTTTTTGACTTAGAACTTCAATAAATCAGTTTTAGAATTAGATATCAAAAAAATCCTTCTGTGAGTTTTGTCAAAATCTTGTTGAGTCCAAGATTGTAAAGTTTGGTGTGTGTTTTGGTGATCTTTATATCCCGAGGGGAGAAAAATGCATAAAGAAAAAGGCCTTTGAAGGTACAATGTCCTGGCGAAATCTATGGATGAAGTGGATTAGATGAAATAATAACATCCTTAAGAGCAGATTTGACAAGTTTGTTGTTTCCACATGAAAGCTGATATGTTGGGAGAGCAAACTGACTAAAAACCAAAAAAAAAAAAAGAGTTTTGCTTGTAGTGTCTCACCTTAAATGATGCTCACTTCTGCCTTGCATTCATGCACCGAGATCTGACTCAGACACCACGGCAGTCAGTAATTCACAAATCAATTCGCAAAATTGTGAATCTGAACTTGATCGAGACACTGTATGGAACTGGGTAGAGTGACAGCCGGTAAGCATCGGAGACGTGCTTTGTTTATATTACAGACTTTACCTAATGCTAAGCTACCTGTTGATTCTGCGTTGACTTGATGTGGAGTTCAAAAGCGGTCGGAAACTGCTGCTCTTAGCACTGCGATATTGACTCAGAAGGGTGACTTAATTCACATTGTTTGTGTTGGTATTTTTAATCTAAACTATGTACTTAATTTGCTTGGCTTTAATATTATTATTAATTATTTTAGTTAAGTATATATAAACTCTAATTTACTGTGACTTTTTTGAGCTTTTAACCATGTTCATCAAAAACATACCTGAAGTAGCATTCAGCTGCATTCACGCTGTTTTGAGGAATGTTATTTAAAAAATCCTCCCCCTTCCGAGCGTCAAACACACTTCCTGCTGAACTTTCTGTATTTTTGGACGTATTTTCAGATCATCGACATCGCTTATCTGAGAGTGTTTTGCTGTTTTAAGTCCTTTAATCATCACTAAACTCGTTCTGAGCATTTCTGCCGTCGTCTAAACACAATAAATGCTGCAGCAAATCCACACCATGACGTCTTTTCAGCGCTAACTTCACTAGATGCGCTGGCGCCATATGTTGGCTGGATGAATAAGAAAGTTTTTTTGTTTTGTTTTTTTAAACATGAGATGGCAATATGAAAAATTCAGAATATTTTTCCTTTTAAGGTTTTTCACTTCTATATCACCCGAGTCACCCGCTATAAAGAAGCTAAATAAAAGCATTTAAAGACTGGTGATGGTTCTGAATGAAGTCTAGTTCATCTTTAGCAGTGAGTCCATCCTCTTCAAGTTTGGGAATTCATACAGAAATCCTAGATAAACTTGATAGTTCTAGTTTAGTCCTGGTTAAATTCTGGAATTGTCTTGGTTCAGACCCGATTGGTGCTAGTCTAATCCTAGTTTAGTCCTGGTTCAGTTCTAGCAATCGGCAATTTTACTAAGCACTGTTGGGTAAAGTGTATTTTTCATTGATTCCATTCCTTTGCCACAAACCTTCCTGAATGCATTTACCCCTAAACCCCCAGTTTGTCTCTGATCCCTCTGTGCTCTTTTCTGAATCGTAATTGCACAAAAATGGTAAACTGTGTACATTGTTGCTTGGGCATGTTGTCTCCACGTCCTTTTATCCTTCCCCGTGCAGCTGCGTGTGAGTGATCCAGGTGCACACTACAAGCGCTCCTTCATCTCCCACTCCTCATGTCCACCGTGATCCCGCCTCTCTGCTGCCACTCAGGACCGGCCCACTCGGGGATATGACTAATGCCTCTCTGCCTGCGCTGTGATTCGTCTAATCTCTGCTGCCTTCGGGGATCTGCGAGGAGTGGAGACTTTGGTGAAATATTTCCAAGCCCGGTTCACAGCTGCCTTTCCACCTGGTCCACTGGCGATAGCTTTCGATGTGTGTGTGTGTATTTTTTTTTTTTTGTTGTTTTTTTTTTTCCTCCTGGTGTGTTTTTATGTCATTTTCTCATGAATACTTCTTGCTTCATTACTTTAAACATTAAGGCAGCTGCGGAGTTTGAAGGTAGAAAATAAACAGGATTGAAGCCACCTGGTAGGAGTTGTTATTATCACTAACCACTAAGGTAGCTGTTTGTTTTGCATGTTTATATTCAGTAGCACTGGCTTTCCTCCTGGTACCTCCGAATAGAGGAGCTTGTTATTTACAAATATAGCATGTCTTTGGATTCTAGGTATTTTTGTTTGCCTCATTGCACCTTTATTTCCCACAAACGCGATTCTCCTAGGATTTTATAATTATGGTGGAATATAGCTTTTGTGAAATGTTTGCATTCTATACTTGAAGTTAAATAAGAGCCAGGACGACAGAATGAGAATAAGAGCAGATTAAGGGAGCAGACTGTGATAGCCTCATAATAGACCAATATGGGTATGACACTGTAAAAGCGAACTGAGGATAAAAAGTATGTAAAATAAAAGGAAGTGACAAACAATCAAAACAATACAAAGGAAAATACCATTTGAATACTTAAATACACCATCATTTTCCAAAGCTAAGCAGGGTTAGGCCTGGGTAGTACTCAGTAAAGACTTGTGTATGTTTGAATGTGACGGTGGTGTTCAAAGGGCCACCAAGTTGTGCATAGATTGGCAGCCGTGCTTTCCACAGTCTACCCCAGGGCAGCTATGGCTGAATGTGGACTGAATGATTGACTAAAGTGCTTTGAGTGTCTTGAAAACTGCAGTATTTTTGAATAGCGCTGTCCAAATTGATGTGGCTCTTTAATTCCGATTACCATCTGAATGTGACAGACTGTGGAGAAGGTTCACTGCCAGTTTTTTGTTGTTACTATTTTTACAATGACACCCAGTACATGTTATTAAAGGCTAAATCAAAGCTGTTAAATTCCTGCCTAAATGTTACAAAAAGCCTATTTTTTTATTCAAAAGTTTTGTTATCCTCTTTCGTTTTGTGCTTTATGCAACATTTTGCTGTTTCTGACACTGTAAAGTTACAAGACAGTTGCACAATTGTATCCGCACAGCAACAAGCCTAACTTTTACTTTCCCTACATCTGTGACCTACTTTAACTATCAGGCATTAACAATAAATTCCACTTTTCTGTTTTTCTGTCTGTGTGAGAGACTCTGTTGTGACTGTCTGACTATTTCGTATATTACTGGAAAGGTCAGAGCAAAGCCTGACCCAGGTCATATCTGCAGGGATTTGTGGCTAAAAATGATTTATCTGGCAGATAGGAGCAGGTCGCATGAGGTGCTTGTAGAGTGTTGATTTCTATGCCGGTATGCTTTGTTTATTCAAAAACACGCGTATGGTATTTTTTATTATTATTTCCTTTTTAATTTGACATGGTCTTTACTGATAATTGACAGAAATTTAAGAGAGACGTGTGGATTTTGTTCAAGTACTGTCAGTGGCGATGTTTACATACACACCAAAAATCGGATCATTATCTGATTTCTCGGGTTATTAGATTATTGAAATTTGATGTAAACAATTACATTTGATGTGATCCGATTTCCCTCTTAATGATCACTTGGGCAGGTTTTGACAATGAAAAAAAGCGTGAATTAAAGTGGCAAATACAAAAATGCAAGACAAAAATGTTAAAGATTTAAAGTTATTTTAAAAGTTGTTGTACTTTGTCTTCCAAATACAGCAGTGGCAATTGCGTTTTCATAGCTGGTAAAAATCAGATAACTAGAATAAGCAGTAACCCAATAATTAGATCTTATTTTTTTTGGTTTGTGTTTACATTCAATATAAATCTAATCATCAAAAACCAAATTCATTTTCAAATCTCAATTTTGAAGTTTTGAAAATGTATCACAAAGTTTGAATAATACTTTTTTGTATTGTACTGCTAGACAAAGGGTAAATTCTAACCCTTCAACATTTTTTTTTTTCAAATTACACTTGTTGCAATTTAACTATTCTGGTGACATGCCTCAGTTAATGAATTTTTTACAACATACATTTAGTCTTTGCCACATTTGTTGGCCCTTTATGCATACTCTTGTGTGAACATTCAGAAAGAAATCAGATTACTCACATCAGATGCAATTGATTAACTGCCACATGTCAGCAGGTTTTTTCAATGATACGATGTGAAAACACTCCAAAAATCTGATTGGGTTATCTGTGTCTCTAATCTTGAGTGGCCTAGTAAATGTACAGACTAAAAAGACAAACATTACACACTGAATTAAGTAATGCCTACAACTGAAGCTTTTAGAAGTTGTTTGACACTCAGTTTAGTTAATTTCGTAAACAGACAATGTAAAATCTTTAAATACATCCAAAATAATTGCTCCTTCACACTACTAGTATGCATCGTCACCAAACCTCCTGCTGCCACGGAGAGTTAAAAGCTTTAGGATGTTACCCGTGTACAAGGAGGACTCTGGTGGGATCCATTAAAGCAAATAGTGCGTGAGATGGTATCTGAGTGCAAAGAACCCCGCGCCCACAGTCCAGAAGAGAAAGAGTGGGTAAAGAGATGGAATGGCTTGGTTCGATAACATCTTCTGACACCATGAGGAATAGGCAATAAGGCTGAAGCCCGGTGACACGCAGGGATGCTATCAGTACAGCCTCTACCACCACAGCTAAGGTATAATGGCTCCCGGTCCCTCAGCCGTTCATTTCACAGTCAAATGGCCAAAGCAAAGAGCGGGTCTCAAGGCGTCTTCAAATAAGCGTTCCGCCGTGTTGCTTAACCCCATGCTACACGGGTATGTTCCTCTGACCTGCAGGCTTTGCTCTCATGAGTAAGTGGTTATCTACTCCAGCCTGACCATTTCTGCTTCAAATAGCCCCCGGTTAACTGCAGAAAGTGTACTCATCTATCAAGATTTTTTTTTCTTTTTTAACTTGGATTTTCCTCCTTCCACATCAATTCATGTTATTGCTTTGGGAGCTGGAGCTTTGATAAGCATCAGTATGGATTATATTATTTGTAGAGTTTTACTGGTTATAATTAGAGCTCTTGATGGTGAGTTGACAGCCAGGGAGTAGATGTGTGCTTTTCCTGATATAAAATACTCAAATTTATGTGGAAACGCTGCAAGGAACACATGTATTTTGAACATGTTAATTTATTTTATGCCATTAAAAAAAAAAGAAAAAAAGTATTGTACACTATACACATGTATACATCTCATAATATGAACATGGCACGTGTGATGCATCATTTTGAATCATTCTAAATAAAATATTTGTTTATAATTAATTTAGTCTTGCTGTATTAAGGCATGAATAAGTGTAGTTTTTGTGTTACCAATGTTAAAAAACAAACAAATAAACAAACAAAAAAACAAAACAGGTTTTTCTCATGTAATAAAGTAAAACCGGTTTTGCCCCTGCGTAGATATATTGTAAGCCTAAAAGCATCTATCCGGGTGAAAATGAGACCAATGTGCACCTACAGCCTGCATCTAATTATAGGGCATTTTGTTAGCTATTAGCATGCTAGTTGTTATTATCTTTACTGTGATGGTGATAACTCATACTGGTCTTTTTAAAATCAATGCAACATAGATAACTTTAATGTCACTGCAATGCCATCTCCATGAGACAAACAGGTAGCAGATTGATCACCAAAAAGTCACATGGTGCACCTTTAAGTACCTATCTGTTGTGTAATATATAAGCCTATGAGTAGACTAGAAAAGTATATGTTGTCCATTTAAAGTAAAAAGTAAAATTGGTGTTTGAACATGGTGCGCCTCCTGATTCTGCCATTCTGGGGGAGAGAACTGCCGGACACTGTTCTTGAACCCTGTATCCCGGCCTCCTTGTACTCTCCGGTGGACCCTCAGTGGACCCTGGTCTATACAACACAACACTAGTCTCCTCCATACTCTGTCAGCACGGTCAGACTTCAGGGATGTTGAGCCCACGCCAGCTCAAAAGTGTAAAAAGGTAAAGTTGAAGGACGTAAAGTTACAAGTCTCCCCAAGTCTCCCAAAGTAGCTGCGTCAGACAGGGACTGCTTTGAAAGATTAGTATGATGTAATTTCATTGTTAGCTGTCAACATACGAATACAGTTATGACACGTGAAATCTTAGGTTTGCTTGTGAGTTTAAACTTTTGGTTGCAAAAACACTGAATACTGTTGTTTTAGCAATAGATTTCTGTAAATGATATTGTATTTGAAATCGCAAATGGGATATTATCAATATCATTTCACAGTTTATTTGCAGCAATCCTTGTTAGGGGCATATTACAGTTCATGTTTGTATGTTCATGAGAATTAGATTTACACATTATCATTATGCAGTTGATGACATAGAGGCTGTCACTGTGCTAATATTTGCCTTCACCTTTTGTGCTGTTGACCACAATGATTGAATAAAATATGTATATTTATGTATACTTAGAGAAAAGTGTTACTTGCACAGAGGCAGGTGGTGTTCTGCAGATCACTGGATCTTGGCCCAGTCCCTGCTGTTCTTACCACAGCCACGGCAAAACTACACACTCTCCTCTGGCTATGTGAGTGTGAGAGTATTTAAGTTTATGTTTTAAAGATTTTATTTATTTATTAATAATTTGTTATTTTTACATGTTGCTACATTCCAAAGATCTTGGCTGTCTTCATCTAGTTGTTGGCAGCTTTTGGACAGTATAATGGAGTGTTAATTAGTTAAAGAATTGGCAAACAAAAATGTTATGTATTATTAGACAATATGTTGCATCTGATTTTTTTCAGTTTCATACATTTTGTCCATATGTATTTGTATGTGTAAAAATCCTCTTTGGCAGCTTCATTAGAGCTTAAAGTTACAGTAGTTTGTATGATGCGTGACCCAAAAATAAAGACACCATCTGGATTCAACAAAGCTAAGAAGCCTCCTGTTGGATAACTGCTTCATGAGTGATTGTATTTCAGTTGCAACATGGTACTTAAACCCAACTGATACAGAGAGTGGCTTCTCATTTCTGAAACAACCGTGTGGAAAACATCTAGCAAGATTGCAGAAACTACAAAAATTTGCTTAAGAAAAACTACATTATTAAAAACACTGGAAGGGTAGTGGGGAGCCATCGTCTTCGAGGAAGACCTGTGGTTGGAAATAAGTCCTGTTTGATGGTTATCGGCGATCACTTAAACATTTGACAAAATGAACTGTACAACCATAGACTTTAAAAACAGTGGACTAGCCGCCGCGTTACAAAAAGGAAGAAGCCACGGAGGCTGTTCCGGCTCCATCAAGCCGAGCTGCCGATCACTTTCTATTGGGACATTGGTGCCCTTTACTCTCAAACGGCTTCTGTCAAGCTCAACACATTGGAACTAAAATGGCCGTTTTGACACACTCTACGTGATCCTGGTGTTATTCCAGTTATGTTCCTCATAAATCAAGTCATTAGCAATAATACCTGACCAATACCTCGCTCCCGATTAGTCCATATGGTTGCCAAGATACGGGAACTCAGATGCCCAAATATGGAGTCTGTTTCCACTTTAACCGCTATAACAGCTAGCCGCGATTGGCTTCATTTGGTTGGAGCCAAACGCTATTGGTGATGTCACACCCCAACAGTCCACCGTTTTTCACGGTCTATGTGTACAACTCAGGGCTGTGTTTAATAGTGAAAGTAAGAGAATTTCCACAAATAAATGCGATGAGAACAATAGGGATTGGGACTGAAAAGCTGTGCGGCCATAAGAAAACCACTAATCAGTGAGGCTAACCACAAAAAAGGCTTACATTAGCATGGGGGCAGGGAGCAATAGAAACAAAACGATGTAGTCTGATTAGTCCAGGTTTTCCCTGTTCCAGAGTGATTCTACACTGAGAATCTTTGCATGTGCTGAAGAGGGCTTTGTGCGGTGGTCACACTCTCCATCATCAATACAAGATCTTGGTGAAAAATGAATACAACATGGGGTGAAAAGTAATATTTTAACATTGCAGAAGCTTATTGAAACAATGCCACAGCAAACGCGTGCTGTAATCAAAGCTAAAGGTGGTCCAACGAAATATTAGACCGTGTGACTTCTTTTAAAAAAAATATTTTGTGATTACTTTCTTACCAATTTTTTTGGCCAGGCAGTGTATTATGTGAATCATAATTACTCATGTCATAAACCTTTCAGCTAGTCCTCTATAGTATTGTAAAAATATGTTTTTATATTAACCTCTAAAGATCAATTTCAGTTACCTTGATTTCATTTTTAATACACCCATTTGCATCATTTTACACCACATACACATTATAATTGATGCAGTCACCGAGGAGATATTATACAAATTAGCTATGAAAGTTAAATTTCTTTAGCTAAAATAAAGACGTTGTTTTCTCAAAATAGGCCACTTGCTCCATTGCCATGATTAATGTCTTTAAAGCACAGTTCGACACCACTCCTAATTTATCTCCCCAACTTTTCTACATGCTCAATATTGAAATATGGGCTCCCTCTCTGCAGTGGGCCTGGTTGGCATTATTTACATTATCCGAGGTTGTTTATTCTCGGCCCTCTGCTCCTCCTGCCCCGCTGCCTCTCCATCCTTATTTCATTTGCTCTCTCCATGGTGATTTACCTCGCAGACCTCTATTTATCCATGACTAACAAATTGGGTTACTCCCCCCCCACCCCTGGCTCATTCATCGCTCCATCTCGGCACCCCCCTCGCCTCCCCCTCGTCAGCAGGTGACTTATGACATGCCAGGCTCTCCGTGAGGGATGATGCCCGGTCCGTGGTGGCTCTAAAGACTGAGCAGTAGTTCATTGTGTTTGTGTGCTTGTGCATGGGGCTGTTGTTCCACACCAGTGCAGCCTCTGTGACAGTGAAACAGTGACAAGTGGATGACCCATGACAGGCTGGCTCTACATTTGAGTGGCTTTGTGACTTGTGCCAGAGTAGAATATGAAATGCACACAATAAATATCTGCAATGATGGAAATTTGGGCAATGAGTTGTGTGTGTTTTTCTTTCTTTCAACCTATTATGGTCAACTTACGAAAAGGAAAAAAAAAACGTTGATTGTGAAATGTTTGTGTATCAATGTGAAGCAAAGGCTAAATTCTTACTCCTGCCACAAGGGGCCAGTAATCAAATTTCCAGGGGCGTTGTACTGGGAGGTACAGGTTCTTGTTTATCCAGGGCCCAGTACATTGAGGGGATCTCACAATGTCCATAAAGTGAATTTTAGTAAAAACGAAACAAAAAAACTGAAGTGCATGCCCAGCAAGAAGGTTTGTACCCAATGCAGCGAGTTGGTGTCTGTGGGGTGAAGGTGGCGTGGTATAAAAAGAGGGATCCATCGCTTTACCTCTCCCCTCCCCTCTCAGACGTCACATCCACCATCAAGGTATAAAATAAAATGTGTCGTGTTGGAACGTTATGCCTGCATCGTTGGGTGTAGCAACTATTCACAAGTGCGGGTAAGCGTGATCTGCAAACATGTATGTAACTGTTGTCTATGCCGATGCCGGGCCGACAGCACCATTTAGCTGGACGGGGTCAGGTTAGGGTCTGCGGTGTGGCTGGTCGAGGACATCACGTGCTTTCTTATAGGTGTGCACTCATAGCCCCACCAATTAATAGTATCTCTGTCATTTGTGCATTTGGGCATCTCCATTTTAATGTCCTAATAAGTACTCAACTATTACTATTTCTGTACCTACTGACGCTGCCTCTATGGGCCTGTTTCTGTTTGGACTATAAAAGGCAACCTAACAAACTCTTCATTCGTCATTCAGTTACATGTAATTTGAGAAAAGTAGCCGTTTGAAAGGAACTGTCTAAAGTCAAAATAAATTATACTTTTTCCAAACAATTTTACGCGCTTTCTCTTAGTTCTATTTATGGTCGTGGAGGGGTGTTGGTTGCTCGCATTAACACACCACGAGGATTTTGTGCCACACCCCTGCACATTTCTGTTCTCTCTTTCAACTGTGCTGTCGACTGCAGTGAACAACTAAGCCCCAATGTTAACCCCACATGACTCCCAAGTCAGAACAGAAATGTACTCGCTGCAGACTGTACAACCCATGCCATTTAAATTATTCAAATTTCCCCATTAGATACTACTTAACAGTGCAAACTTGTAAAGTCCACTTTTGCACAGCCATCAAATAATAGCTCAAATCTCCGCTTCTCCTGAAAGTGGGTTGCCAAGTGCTGTGTGTATATATAGACAAAATACTGTTGAGTGCCTTGGTGTTAGGCCTGGCCCCCAGCTGAGAGCCCACTGCTTGCACCCATGCCTGGTTTCAGAAGCTAATGTCGCAGTGACATTTCCACTGGGGTGAGGAGTGGGTGTGAAAGGCCAAGAGTGCCTGCTACATCTGTCTCTGTGTAAAGAGTGCCCGGCGTTAACCACAGATAACGCTCCCTCAACAAGCTGTAATGTCAAGAGCCACTCCAACGCTGCTATAAGGAACGCCTGGCCCAAATTAGCCCCAAGTGAGGCGGGCTCTGAACACTGTTTCAATTGAATCTGGCTTCAATACACGGGATTGTAATTATTCAGTGCATTTTCAATAACAACCATCAAGGAACTGTAGTCGACGAAGGCTGAGGACGCTGCATTTTAGCCCGATGGCACTACGATTCTTGGTGGTGCCTCACTCGTATCTCGTTGAAGTCAGTCGCAGGCCTAAAGTCTCGTTGCGTGGAGCAGTTACGACTGGATTCACACAAACCTCAAAGTGAAACCATTCGCCGTCCTTCAAACGAGCTTGATAATGTTATTTTGATCATCTTTACCATCTTAGGACCAAATGTTGAAAACGCAGCAACTTCCTGTAGCCATAGTCCAGTTTGGGATTCACTTATCCACAGCCCTCCTTCTTTTTCAGTTTTGGAATCGAAACAAACTTGACAATGCCGTTTGCACTGTATCCGAACCTGGTCGAGCTGAACTTCTGTTTTTCTTCTTCAAAAGTGGAAAACTAACTCCATCAATGGGTAGATCAGCCAGCCTGGGAGAGATCGATCAATACAGTTTTTGAAGTTACTTTTAAAAAACTTCCTTGTTCTTTGATTTTTGTGATGGACTCAATCCCCGTCCTCACCGTGGTACTGCTGTTCTCCTTCAGACCTGACCTTCCTCCCTTCTTGTATTTACCTGCCCCCATCTCGCTTTTCTCATGGAGCTTTGGACCCATTTTAAAGGTCATTTAGCCAGTGTATTTACCTCATTCCATTTATGTTAATTACACCAAGTGAGTAATAATGCCATACAAGCATTTTATAATGGATTCAGCGGAGTCTTTAGGCTTTATTAGGCTTTCATTTACAAATTGGGCTTGTGAAGTCACAGTCTGTTGCTGTGCTCAAGCTGCTCTCTTTATCACAGGTCGGCACTGCAGCTGTTTTATGTACTAATAAAACGTCACATTACAGACCACAAATCTGAACAGATAACTAACTATTATTATTTTATCATTTTTAATTTCGACTGCTTACATTTTTGATCGAAAGTGGTGTGCTTCTTTTGGTTTTTTTTTTCTTCATTTCTTTTTTGTTTCTGTGAGTTTTAATAATTCACCACTGTAGGCTGTACCCACCTAAAGCCCAAATTTGCAGGAGTAAACCGTTAACTTGAAATAATATAAAATTGGGCTATGCAGCAGTTAATCACATTTTTATTGAGATTGAGATTCAGTCATATCTAATCGCCCACAATATTCTTGGGTCTTTTAATCGAGATCTACATCTAAATTGCAATGATAAAAGTCTGCGTTTTTATCTTCAGGAAAGGGATTGATTTTAATAAGACAAAAAAAGAGGAAATATAAAAAGGGCAATTAATGTGAGGGGGGGGGGAAATTATCATATCGCTCAGCATTAGGCCTAATTTATAATATTTAGTTAGTTAATTAAACAACCATAGTATCATATATGGTTATCATCATATATTGAATGTGACATTTGAGGTGACCATATGATGCCAAAATTAAAACATTCTGAAAAAAACGTTTTAAAATATACAAGGATGACTTACACGCACTTGGATCGCTAGTGTTTGTCAAAGTTTTCCAGTAACTTTAAAGCTGTTTTTCATTAGCATTTCCATTCCCAGTACGATAGGTTTAGATGCACTTAACTTTTATTTAGCCACGGTTTTATCCTTCCTTTCCACACTGACAGTTGTGTCGAAGTCAAGTGTAAGAGAAATCCACCTGCTTCAACTTCCCATCTGTACAGTTTGCATGTTTGAGCTGCAAACACACTTGAATGATAATGACAGACGTCCCAATGTTTAGTTCCCATTCCTCCCTTGTACATATTATTGCCCTAAACTTTTTAACTCTCACAATATTTGCGATTGACACATTTTAATTCTTAATGAATGATGGCAGCTAGCACAACATGAAACTTGACTCTTTATTTAATTTATGGATTGAGTATGAGCAAGAGGTATGCTAATAGTGATTGTTTGAGGGTCTTAATGTGAGTGCAAAGTTGTGCATAAAAGTTTCGTTACAAAAAGGTGCAACATTGAGGGAGATTAATTTGATATGCAGGGCTCTCCGTAGCTCAAGGATGGCGGATAAGCTTTGTTTTTCTTGTTCTGATTTCTCCACACCACACGATGGCAGATTCCTGTGGAGATCCATAGATTTAGTGTGTCAAGTGCATCACCTGCTGCTGCATGTTTGGCACCAGAGCACAGATGAATCCATTTATCTCCTGGTAACATGCAAAACCCGGCCAATCAGCTGCCTCTCCTGCTGGGTACAACCTCTGGCGCTCGGTGTACTTTAGCATTATTTTGTCACCCAGACAGGCAGATGCAAAGTGGGAGATTTTTGTTGAGGTGTTTTAAAACAGCAAAAATATTACAAACATTTAAGCTATGTAAGATATGTATACTCATATTAACTTGATAGGACATTTAGGACTCTTACAAACAAAGTTAACTTTAGGTTTAAGTTAAGTTTAGGTACACTTTATTATCCCTATGGGGAAATTTGTCTTCCGTATTTGACCCATCCAATGCTGCTGAGGTATCTCCTCTGGAGCAGTGCACACCACAGTGCAGTGCCCTGGACCTATGTCCAGATCTTTGAGCTTGGAAATCCTCCAGTTACAGTAGTCCGGTTGATGAGTTGAAACACGCAAACGCCAGACAGAAAGGTCTGGTCTCACCTGGGAATTGAACCCACAACCTTCTTGCTCTGAGGCGAGTTATAGCCCGAAACTACTCACACCATGGTAGTATATCCCTCAATGCTATTTCACTGTTAAGTCTCAGGTTGTTGTATTATTGTTTTCTGTCAGTCTCATCCTCACAGCTGATTGGCCTGTGACTTACATGATCTCTGCCACAGTTTATAATGTTGTAAACAGAAGGTAGATCATACGTTAGAGATTATACATCTTAACGTAGGGATTTTGTTTCTATGTTAATACAATTGAGTTTGTTTATAAAAGATCTGCCAATTGCTGTAATTGAACTTTCCTAATCTCTGACTTGAAGGTAAAATAAATTCTTTTTGTTACATATCTGACCTCCCCATCACTAAGTCAAGACAACAACTCTCCCGCGTCCTGGCACTTCCCCTGTGTAAACGCTCTTTCCCACTACAGGGATGAGTATGTACCAATAAAGTAATATTTTTCACAAACTTCCCCGACCAGTTCAGACTGGGAATTATCTCTTAAGTATGGAAGAGCCTTAAGATATTATGGGGTGAATAAAGTGTTTTGCATCTACTGAAAACTGCAAGACCTATGGGAAATTTGAGGTAACAAAACTAGTTTCTGTGCTGTGCTACAAACAGACTTGTGCAGCCCACCATAAACATTATGGTCCCTTTTGGAATTAGATTCACTTACCTCAAAAGCACGTTTACAGAATCTATGCACAATATCTTTCTCTCTCGGCTTTACTTTGTGTATTTTTGTACTGCCAAGTAAGTCCCACGAGAAGCAACCGCGAGTCGGCTGAAGAAAAAGCAGAAGTGAGTCCTGGTGGCCCACCTCTCTATTAGATGGCCCGGGCCTCCTGCTCTGAATGTGCACAGGCTAATAGAGGTCAAGCCGCCCCGAGGCAAACTGCTACGACAGCTAAGCCACCTGCTGCACGTTTACACAAACAACAGGCTCCTAACAAGGGATGCAATCTGGCCTGGCATCTCCAGAGACCAGCAGACACAAGGCAGCAACAAACGAGGTGTGCAACAATGCAAATCACTACCTCCGTCTGAACTTTTAAGGGAAAAGGGTCTGAAATGTCTCACAAAAGAGATGAAATAAAATCACTAGCCTAGAGCACATACTTGAAACATTTGTAGCAATAGCTTTTAGATTTAAGTTTGGTACACAGTTAGAAATGCATTTAGAAAGTTCTTGCAAAACGATTGTGCAACGCTTACAATTGGTTCAGAGGTAAATGCTGTTCTATGAATACCTTAGATCCCACAAAGATAAATACTAAAAAGCAAACAAAAATAGCATATCCACACCAGTCAAGAGAACAAGCAAAGGATTTAAGTGAGTTGATTACTTGTTTACTATAACTTGTGCACTCGCCGACACATAACTTACAAAACATGCCTGGTAATAACAGAGACTGATAAACGGTGGAAACAAAACAACTCCATCTGTGTGTCCTCAGTTGGGGTCTACTTTATATGGCCCTGACTTCATAACTCTCTAACCTCGATCAAATATTAAAGTCAGTCAAGCACTATAAGCATGTGTAATTGCCTACTGTCTGATTTGGGCAGGCTGTGTGCGTGTGGACCGCTACAGAGCCTTGGCACCAGCTTCAAAGCCTCCAGCTCTCATTCATTTGTGGGACGAGGATTTGTGCACTGAGGCAGATCATTACCCAAAGGACTCCCGGAGAATAGAAAGGTTACTGAAATTATTTATTTAACATACAAAGGTATCAACACAACTCTGGTATTGAGAAAAGGCTTTGCAATTTGTTGAAGTTTCACGTTCACGTAAATATACTATTTCGAGGTAATAATTTAGCGGCGTGACCATAATTTAAAAGGATATTTTCTTGTGGATGGTCGCCGCTCACAAACCTAAAATGCAGGTTTTTTAGCAATAAAAACTCCTATACTTGAATAAATCCCAGATAAAATGTCATGCTGAGGATTATTCCTGGAAATGCAATGATATTTCCATGGAGACGAGAAAAGTGACACAGTGCACCTTTTCGTATTATACAAAAAGAAAAGCAGTCTTTCTGGCAGACTGGTTAAAACTCTGTTATTGTTGGTAAACATAGCACATTTTGACATTCAGTTATTAGCCTGTTTTATTCTTCTTATTCGTTGTTATGTCGTGCATTCAATTACATCAAGAAGAATTACAAAAGTGCGTTGTTGGTTGACCACGAAACATTGAATCTGGTTGAAGCTGTTGCGACTATAATTAGCCCCACACAAGCCGCTGTACGTTGCATAGACCAGCGGCCCCCTGAATGCGCTGAAGCATGTTACTGTGTGCACTTGAAGACATGTCTGACACCGCTTGAGTGACACTAACTAGACTGGACCGTTCCTGAGATAGCCCCTGTGTCAGTGTAACTCAAGGGGCTTTTAAGGGTCATTTACAGCCAATAAGACACTCCACCACCCCATAGGGCTTGTGTGCAATGTATCACTGTTAATATATCTTTATGTTCAAGCCAAGAAGCACTGCCAGGACTTCAGAAGATCAACATTTGTCTCTTGAAGGCTGAAAATAATGTGTCTTTTGTGTTGGATTTTCATAGCTCTTTTAATTCCTTTCTTGCCAATTGTGCCACCTACTTTGGGACGAGATCAACGGCGACAAATCTCTGGTGGAGGCGACATAAGGATATTAATGTTTGCAGAATTAAGATGATTCTATTGATCTCCGCTTGGAACCTAAGTGAGAAAAATAACATGTAGGTGAATGGACAAGAAAAGACGAGTAACACGAGTTTGTATTCTGCTGCTCAGTGTAACACCAGGAGATTTCTCCACACAGGCTGCAGAGTTTCACTTTTCTCCAACTTGCATTTTCTGAACTACACTTAACGCTGAACATAAGTAGAACAAGATGTCTGATCTTTAATTAATATCTCCCGCAGATCGATTGCTCCAACAATAATGTTTCTTTAGTAGCTTGATTCCTCATTAAATTTTAAAGTAGACATTAATAGTCTGCTTACCACAATAGTTTTTTAAATTAATCTTATTCCAGAAGATGCCATGGGTGCGCCATCTTTTTCCGTTGTATTTTACAGGGGGCAGGCGAGCTCAACAGAAAATAAGATCTACACGGCCTAAAAAGCCGTTTTCAGGCCGCCCAGGAAATCTGTGCGTTACTGACTTGTTTTTGCACGTGTACATTAAACCTTTTAGACAAATCAATCTACTTTATATAATATTTTAGCGAGAGACTTTTCCCTTATTTGCCATTTGCATGAACGGTGTTCTCGTCAAACCAGAAGTCCCTTTACTACAAGAGTGTGACTCATGGACATAAAAAGAGGCAAAAAAGGGTTGGCCGGAATAAGGTGAATTCCGCCTCAAAACCAGGTCAAAATGCTGTCCTGACTTTAGACTTAGTTTATAGATCAGCGTTAAACATTTCTCCATAAGCTTGGTGTTATTTATCATACTGCATTCTGCTTTGTTACTGGTGCACCATTCACCACTTGCCATTAGCCGTGCAGCTGTTACTTCCTGGTTCAGTACTTCCACCGACAAACTCACTGGTTATTGTTAATTTACTAATCCTTTAATCAGTGAAAGCCCTCATACCTCATCTCGTTACTTAATATACACCGCTCCAGCCACACATTCCGTTCCAACAGTTACATCAACCTTGTTATTCCTAAAGCTCGCATATCTCTTTGTTACTCCTTACTTCATTTCTCTGCAGAAAACCATCTGCAAAAGCTTTCTTTAAAACTCATTTGTACCTCTCGCTGTATTCAAATATGATGTCCGCGTCTTCTTCTTGTGTTGTTTTTGTGCTTCTTCAGCTGACCTGCCTGGTAAAACATTGAAGATGTAAAAATAGATACACATCCATTTCTTTTCAAGGCCCCGTGTACAACACACACATCAACCTTTTACAGGGACTCTCAGGTTCTTCAGAGCTTAAGGTTTGTTATGATCCACATAAAAGATGACATAAAGGAGAATTCAACAACTCAAAGTGCATGCTCCCATTGTCATGATCAGTTTGGAAAAATACATAAATTCACTGAAATATTTCAAAAAGATCCTTATAATATAATAATAATCCTTGTAATAAGAGGTTTAGCCAACCTCCGTGCTAAGACAAGTCAAGTGTAATACTGGAATAAAAGTGCATGGTCAACATAGTAAAAATAGGCTCCCAAAGCTACAGCTTGAATTTGAAACTGATGCTAGTCAATATTTGTATCTTTTCTAACTGCTAGGGAAAGCTGCTGCAACCCCAGCATCAAGTGAAAGAAAATGATTTATGTTTTAACCAAGCCATTTTCAGTGAAGCTGAAGTACTTATAATTCTCTGTCATCTTCACAAGCCCAAATTAAACATTCTCACTGCACTGTTTTTCTTAGTTTATTCATTGCAGTCTACCTTGAGGTGTAATAACTTAGTTCAATGGGGCACTTTATTGGCCTGACTTGACGAGAAGTTGACGAGAAGTGTTGCAGCTGTCTTCCGTGAAGCGCAGTTGTTGTTGCAATTAGGGCCCTGATGTGGCTGATTGACTTTATTTGTTGTACGAAGTGTTAATGAGTGTACTTGCAGCAGATATGCTTTTCGCCAGCAGGAGAATCACTCTGATTTAGAAGGCTGATGTAAATTATTCTGGGAAATCAATGAGCGAGAGAGAATCGAGGCAACTGAGCATCAGCTAGCACAGACGAGGTGTGAACAAAGACATGAATGGCAAACGA
Source organism: Rhinogobius similis (assembly GCA_019453435.1). Lineage (NCBI taxonomy): Eukaryota > Metazoa > Chordata > Actinopteri > Gobiiformes > Gobiidae > Rhinogobius > Rhinogobius similis. The sequence goes on from CM033635.1 coordinate 21,022,597, forward strand.
AAAGCAAGAAGGGGAACTGATGGGGTCACGAAGCAAAAAATATGATTCGTCAAAAGTTGCTCACACTTAAACAAGTCTTGTTTAATTGATGAATACATTGTATAATATAGGTTTCATTAGAATCAATCCGTTTGAAGTAAATCTGCATGTTTGTTATTTCAGTAATGCTTTAATTGCATATTATATTCAATTCAGTTTAATTGCTTGAATGTGTTGATCCTAATTGGAAACTTGAGCTGTCTCCTGTCTTTCCACTTCAAACTCAAATAACTTGTTCACACAAAGTATAACACAACTGTAATTTTAAGAACATTTAGGCACTTGGTAATATACCTTTGTTGGATGTTTGTACAGAGCAGTCAAATAAAGAACTAGAGATGTGCAATTAATCAAATGTTAATCGACATCAAGATCTCCTGTTGTCAATAATATGGTCTTTTGAATCAAGAGATCCACTACCAATCCTCAGTCAGTCACTACATGTACATGCACAGCAGGAAAATGGAATAACGATTTTAACTGCATGTAAAGTGGAGAATTGTATTGATGTTGTATGCAACACAGTGTTGTTCAATAAAGAGTTGAGGAGACTATATTTAAAAAAAAAATTCCCTTCTCACCCTCCACGAATGGGCTCATCCATCTCTGTCTCTCTCTCTTGCTCTGTCTTTATATATGTGTCTATATATATATATATACATACACACACACACATATGTATATTAGTGCTGTCAAGCGATTAAAAAAATATATCTGGTTAATCACACTTTGAAACTGTGATTAATCACGATTAATTGCATCACACTTAAATAAAGTGTAGACCAGGGGTGGCCAACCCGCGGCTCGCGAGCAGCATGCGGCTCTTTGCCTGGTTTCATGCGGCTCTTACATCTGTGTTTCCACCACCTACCATTGAATACAGCTACTCCCACCCCCCACAGCTCTCCCTCCATGTCAATCATATTACGCAGCCCTAATTATCGATCGTTAAAACGAGTCTCATTACCGCTACGCAATAAGAAATTACTGTTTTTATATACGTCATTGTAATCCCTCATTCATCCAGGAGTGTTCCATTGTAGAAAAGGTTTCAGGGGTTGTCATCTGGACACGTATTTTGTTAAAATCAGTTTCATAATGACGGAGCAACGAGCCGAACCAGGAAATGGATTTAGCTGCAAAATGCAAAGACGCACATGAAGCGCCGTTCCGTACTAGTCAACATGAGGACTGATAGATTATATGTGTAAAATGAACTGCATGACTACAGCACTTCCCCTGTACCTTCCTCCTTCGCTCAGGTAAGGCCTCCTGCGTGATCTAAAAGGGCGTGTTTCTCAAATCAACCCATGTGATTAATCTGCTTCAATTTGTGATTAAGCACATGAGTTAACGCGTTAACGTGTGTGTGTGTGTATTATGTGTATATGTGTATATAAGTATATGTGTATATGTGTGTGTATATACATATGTATGTGTATATATGTATGTGTATGTATATATGTGTGTGTGTATATAAGTATATGTTATATGTGTGTGCATATACATATATATGTATATATGTATGTGTGTATGTATATATATGTATGTGTGTATGTATATATATGTATGTGTGTGTGTGTGTGTATTATGTGTATATGTGTATATAAGAATGTGTGTGTATATACATATATATGTGTATATATGTATGTGTATGTATATATGTGTGTCTGTGTATATAAGTATATGTTATATGTGTGTACATATACATATATATGTATATATGTATGTATATATATATATATGTATGTGTATGTATGTATATATGTGTGTGTGTGTGTGTGTGTGTGTGTGTGTGTGTGTGTGTATATATATAAATAGTGTAATTGAGTGTATATTAAGAAGAACAGGTAAACTTCCCCACTGTGATCAAAACGTTTAATCTGATCTTATCTTTATTTCAAACTTCATGGTAAATGGGTATGTCTCTTCTGTCTCAGCGAGGGTAGTACGTCTGAAAGCCAAATCTCTGAGCGCTGTCATGAAGAAACCTCCGCTCTCTGTGAAGGAGCCTTCAGTGCAGAGTTAGTAGAATTGAGGAGGAAAAGGGTGGAGGATTTGGTTTCTGAAAGGGCTGGAGTTTGTAAGTCAAAGAGTTAGTGTCTGATAGAAGAGATGCTCTGTGTAAGTAGCAGAGATGTAGTGTTTAAGCAAGTAGAAGTGTGAGAGTGAAGAGATCATGTAGTTCTGTGAGAATGAGGGCCCTTTCTGCAAAACGTCAAAAAACATTTTCATTGGAAGAAGAAAACACCTCTATATGATATCCTATTGTTCAGAAAATAGTATTTCACTCAGTACTGTATAACCAGAGCTGTGGAGGCAGTGCATTTCCCCGCACAGATGGGGAAGGCTTTTGCTTGGTGAGATCAAATCAGAAAACTCAAATGAAGACAAATAAAGTGGAGAAAGTGGCGTCATTTGCCTGGAAGACTAGCTACAGCTGTGACAATGAAACGAGTTAATAACCCTTGGCTGCCTGACTGTAATACCCACTGATAGATGCTCTGCTCTACTCTTGGTCCTGCATGTGACAGAAACAAAGTGAAGTGTGTGAGCGGGCACTTATTTAGCAGATTTTGTGTTGTTTACCGTGTTATTTGAAAGGTCAAGCCATAATAACAGACCTCAACTTCATTGCGGCACATAGAGAAAGCAGCTGATTGTCCACTGGAAAATGTCAGGCAGATATGAAGAGCTGATTGTCCATTAGAACAAGGCCAGGGCACGCGTTCACCGGCTTTACTCCACATTTAGGTGCGCACAAAAGGGTTGCACTCGCTAACACAACTGCCTGATTAATGGACGTTGTATTGCCTAATTTGACGATGTGCCAGGTCAAGTCCTTTGTACTGTAACTTTGGCTTTGTGTAGCTATTAAAAGTGGAGGTGGCCCAGTTTACAAAGTGAGAGTGAATTGTAATCTGGGTTTTTGCGGATCTCAAACATTGCCATGTATGAGTAGCTAAAAAAAAAGATTCTGTTCTATGATACCAGCTCTAGCCACAAGGTGTCAGTAAACGATCAAACAGTTTAAATATGCCGGACAGCTGTAACTTGAAATGGGTGAGAGAAGGTACAACATATTGGATTCTTGTCGTGGCATGCTATGTGTATATTAGGCTGGATGTTTAATGTCTTGTAATGTAAAGTTATGTGTCTGTTGCTGTCTAATTGGATGTTTAATGTTTTTACCTGTTTTAGGACAACGGATTCTCCAATATATTTTATTCCGAAGCAGCTGCTGACTTGATTAATATGCGTTGTCCTAATTCAAATAAGGAAATAAAGAAGGTAGAGACATTCAGTAAACTGGTGTGGCCGCGATGCAAACCCTCGACTCAGAGGCTTTAACAGCCACCACTACACCAGCGACCAGTGCGTCCCATTCTTGAATTAAATGGACAAATTATTTAAAGAACAAATATTTTGCAAAATTGACCTTTTTGAGCTTTTAATCACGTCCTAACATTGTTCCGTCATCAAAAACATAGTTGCGTTTAGCTGCATTCATCCCATTTTGATGAATCCTGGTTTGAAAATCCTCTCCTCGTCTCCGACCGTCAAAAACATTTTCCAGTGTGTGACTTGGCTCTGCGAATCTTTTCTTTTCTATTTTTAAGTCCATAAATCATCGTCAGACTTGCTCTGAGCATTTCTGGCGTCTAAACACAATCATTATAACTGTGTCACTGCTCGACAACACAAGGCAAAGTGGCATTTGAATATGTGTAATTGCCTCTGTAGCCAGTAGATGGAGCAAAAGCGAACTTATCATGGCGTATCCCAAGGCTCTGACAAAATGATATTGTTCTGCGTAAAAAACTTTCATTTTGAGCTCTAAAACATGAGATGTAAAAGTAAAGCTACTCACGAGCAGGTTTAAAGATCAATAACAATACAGATAATGCATAATATTTATCCTTTAACTCTAACTATACCATTCCATTATTATTCGAGAATAATCGTTGCAATGTATTGGGTGGAAAATATGTCAGGCAGATTTTTACTTTTTAACAGATCGGCCTTGAAAATTCAATTTGGGCCAACAAACTGCAACATACTGTATAACGGCCATCGGCATCTCTGGGTTCTAAAATGGTTAATCGCTAAGTAATAGTATATGCAAGGGTAATCTTTAGAGAGAAAGGTGATTAGAATTGTATTGTAGCTGTCCTTAATGAAATAGCAATTAAATTCTTTTTCTTACACACAAATACACGTCCCTTGGAATATACCATATGCGTGTTTGCATTGTATGTTTTATTACATTCCTGTTTCCAATAAAGTCACTAATCATGATTAAGGTGTGAGTATATTAAACAGCTCTGTGGGCAGGTGTCGTTTGAAACATGTTGTGAATTGAGGCGTAGCAGAGAGCCTGGGCTATGGGTTTGTGCATGAGACTGTAACCAATGATCACAGCTCACGCATGTGTCCACACTATTTGTTATTTGACGTTCGTATGGTTGGGAATGCTGTTGTGGAACTATAGAGGCACAAATAGTGTGATGTTCTCTGGAGTGGAATATCCGTCACATTTGCAACAAAAGACACACCTGGACTGAAACAACGGTAGATGTGATATTTTTTGTAAATCTTTTGTAGCAAGCTTGAAATTTGTTCATATCCATTCAAGTCAAACTTCTCTTTTCTCCACTGAATTGAAATATGGACAGTGGCAGAGTGGATGACATGTTTCCTGCAGGTGGTTGTTAATTCATCACCTTTAAAGTATATTTGTAAGTTAAGTGACCACTATGAGGCAATTTGAAGTAATATGTTACATAGTTTAGTGTATTTTTGGGGCAGTTATGATTAATTTTAAAGTGTACTACCCGGAGCACTGAACCATATAGAAGTATCTTTTGTTCCAGCGCTATTACAAAACTGTACTTACTTTATCTGCAGCTTTACATAAACCTTATTACAGAGGTTTTGTGGCCGTCCGCACGATTTCCCCATTTTCAAATTGTTCGATATGGCTTTTATTTTTCGCTGATTTGTTCTTCCAGATGATGCCAGGGAGCGCGAAATTGCCCAGTGATATAATCTGCTACAGGATGTGACATTTAATAGCTTTGTGTGTGAGTTTTGAATCATAAGCCTGTGTGTATAGCTGTATATTTAGACAAAGTGTTCAGGGCGGGTGCGTAGAATGGAGGTAATTTGTTGAGGTGGGATCTCTGTCTGTCTCAATACCTGGACACATATATCTTCAATCTCCTCTATTTTCTCCCTGGATTGCTCTTGCATCCTAAAGCACTGCCTGGGCCTTGATTATATTTGTGCATCAAGTGTAAAAACAGAATGCACTCCACTCGATAATGTAGAGCCAGTCAGGAGTAGCTGCTGACATGTTTACTGACCAACTCAAGCTTCCGATATGCAGCCACTAGAATCCCATAAGCAAGCCACTGCAAGCAGAGATTACATTAGCTGGCAAATGATGAACAAAAACAATTAACACTGGTGTGCGATATATTGACGCCACAATAATATCTTAAGTGTTGTTTTGGTGATAAGCAAAATTAGAATATCGAATATTTAACCATTTTTAGTGAGAAGGAAACTGCGAGGGTGTGCGCACGAGCAACAAAACACAAAGCAGAACAAGAACAACTCAAATTGGTAATTTCCGATCACTGAAAAAGAGAGAACCACATTATGGACTGGGAAGGAGCAAACATTATTGGGACAGAAGACAACAAATATCGTCACTGGATTAAGGAGGCAATTGAAATACAGAAACGTGACCGGGACGAGAGGGCCTTTTTACTCTCACACACCTGGGACACCGTCCTAAAGAAGTCAGAATGCAGATGGCGCTGTTGTCCTACCTCTACCGATAGGAAAACCATGCCGTGCAGATCAGCTGATAAAGACGTCACAGCAACATCGACACTGTGATGAAGATTGCGAGTGAGCAGTCGAAACTGTCAGGTAAAATAAACACTGGTCTGAAATAAGAACATTAAACATTTAGAGCTGATTAAAATCAACAAGAAATGAAGTTGTGCAGTTATTCAGAAGAGAAATATATATATTTACATTTTGAACAATCCTGCCTCCCAATAAGGAGATCGTGGGTTCGATTCCAGGACCAGACCAACATCACACGATCTCTCTGGGTGGAGTCTGCATGTCCTCCCCGTGTTACCGTGGGTTCTCTCCGGGTTCTCCGGTTTTCTCCCACCGTCCAAAGACATGACTGTGTAGGTTAATTGAGAACTCTAAATTGCCCGTAGTGAATGAATGTGAGAGTGAATGGTTCTCTGTCAATGTCTATGTCTCTGTGTTAGCCCTGCGACGAGTTGGCCACTGTCCAGGGTGTACCCCACCTAAGGCCCAAAGTCACTGGGATAGGCTCCAGTCACCCGCGACCCCTAACGGGAACAAGCAGTAGAAAATAAATGAATGAATAATCCAGAGCGTGTCAGCTGGTATCGACCCATCGACCACATTTACGAGAGTTGTGTTTAAAATGTTTGGTATTTAATTTTTAAATTTTAAAGCTACAGGCAAACTGACTGTGTGTGCTTCCTGTAGCAGGTACCACCAAACATTCTTTTTTACATGGGACTGGTGTGAAGACCAGATAAATGGAACAGGTCTCAAGAAATTAAAATATGTTTATACTTTAATATGGGGATTGGCTTCACCATTCATTTGTGAAGAGCGTTGGATTTGACGTTGGTCCGGCAGCATCAGCAGCAAAGTGTCTGAGTAATGGGCAGAGAGAGAGAAGGTCGAGTCTATTTCTGGAGAAACCTCACAACAACCACAAAAAACGCCCAGATTAATCCCATAATGTTATATTATTCTAGATAAGACCCCATTGTTCCAATAGACATGCACATGATGCCTTGTAATACAATAAATTAGGCATGTTTTAGTGGTTGCAGAAATATCACCTCAATATCGTTTGACATATTCATAAATAATATCTAGATATTCATCTTTTTTTTTTTTTTGTCAATATCGCCCACCCCTATGAGAACGGCAGAAAAAAATGGTAAAAATAGAAACGTTTTGTGAACAATAAAAACAGCAATTTTGATTCAGATATCCAAAAGTCAGGCACAATCAAATGATTTGTTGGTTACAATATTGGTCATCATTTCTGTGTTCTTATCACATACATGTATACTTTTGTTAGATACTGATTGCAACAGGTCTGGAGAAGCTCTGACGTCACAACATGGTTATTCAAAACAAGATTTTCTTGACTTCTTGATTTTTTTTTTTCTTGGTCACAATATAAGGCTGAAAAGTAGGATAATTTAAATTAGTTTGATTCTTGTTGCAAGCTGTGCAAATTTGACTGAAACAATCAGCACCTAACCATTGCTATACAAGAATATTGTCTCAGGCATTTATACCTGTATGTTTTAGCTTACATCAATATAGCAATAGAAACTTGAAAGACAAATTACAACAAGTAGGTGGACAAATTGGTAAAAATGTAGCTGAAGCATTTGCCAGCTTCTCTCCCACAGTGCAAACTAATGATTGGTTAACTGAAGAGATAGTCCTGAAATATTAGCAACAGGGAAATCCAATTGTCTGATACACAGGGCTGCCGGAGAGCTTCCAGGTTTTACGTCACACTCAGGTAAAAGCCATTATCCCAAAGATCTTGTCGCTTTCACTGGCTTTCAATCTCCTTGTCTCTCATCTCTCCCCAATGTCAACAGGGCTTTCACTTGCTGCACTAAGCTGATCTCTAAGAAAAGGACAATCGACTTTGCATATTTTGTCCCTTTGCCAGAGTAACCGGTTGATTTAATCGTCAAAACAGTCCACATGAGTTTACTGAATCAAAATTTACAATGGTCACTTCTACTGATTGCTACGTGGGTCAAAATGTCTGACTGGTCTACACAGTATAAATCTTTGATGGACCACAACTGCAAATTGCGTTCAGAAACTACAAAATAATATACCAAGGAAGTTTTGTTTAAAGTGAAGTTTAATCGTCCATTTGAGTCTCTGATACACCTCAGGGCCAATTTCCACCAAGTTAAATAAGACTTTGGAATGCTTCAATGTGCCACTTGAGGTGAAGGTGTGCGAGCTGTTGGGTGTAGTCCATTCATCTCACACTCTCATAATTGTAGTGCTATGGCATATTGGCCTTTCCAAATTGAATCAAACCATAACCAGGTGAATCATCTGGCTTTCCTTCTACTCAAGCTTTTAATGCTTTATCGATTGGCTAGGACCTGCGCCCACACATGCCCATACATCTACATCCTCCACACTCCATCCATAAAGCACAAATCCATTTTTCATTGCGCTCTGGAATGATTCCTGGGAGCTGATTGGACACGCCTTTCATCCGCTTAGAGGAAGAATGACGAGGAACGCCGGGAGGACAGATTGGAAGTGGAAGTCATAAACAGTAGAGTTGGGAATTCAATATGGTCCCAGTCAATAATGGGAGATTCCTGAGTGTTACATTTTGTCCTCTTTCCAAAAGGTCTGAGGGCTGAGAAGCATAAGTACTCACAAAAGCAAATGCAGATGTGAGACTTTCAAAATGAATGACCTTGAAATGTACTTTTAAACTCAATTTTCGCAATATTGGCAATAGCAAATTAGAGCGATTGTTTCAGATTATCAAACCTTATTGGCTGCGATTCCAGTGAGATCTGAAGCATAAGTCCCCGTGCTTTGTCTCTTCAGTAGATTTTGTCATGTGTGACCCGTGTTTCTCTGCTTTGTGTAGTTTTATGGTGTTTATGGTGCATTAAGGAGCCACAGGACACTGCCGAACTTTTGGAGGCACTTTCCGTTAAATCTAGCACATATAAATTTACCGGCCCAGCCCAAACTCTTCCCAAAACGGGACTTGGAAAATGGCAAAAATAAAGAAACATACCTGGTACACATTAAACAGCAAGATCAACATGTATCGCAAATTCAACGGTCCAGGCCAAACTACAGAGGAGACGATAAATGAGTTAGCGCTCATCAAATAAAACATAACATTGGCGCTAGTGCAGAGCTCAATATGGATTTAAATAAAAGTACAATGTTATTGAGAAATAAAAGGACACGTAAAACAAAGGATTACAAAAGATGACTGACCTCTTCCCAAAACAGGATTTGGAAAAGGGAAGAGGAAGTCACGACACCGAATTTATGTGAAGTGCACGAAGGGGACACACGAAAGAAGTAATAAAATACAGAAGGGGTGGCAAAACGTAAACGGAATCTTAGCGGAAAGTTTTAGCAAAGATTTTGAACGCACAGCAGGATGTATAATCTACAGAAGAGACAAAGAGAGTGGATTTATGCTTCAGATCTCCCTGGAATATAATGATAAAGCTTCAGAACGGACTTGATGGAGACAAACTCAGTGGCAGATTTATTTATCTCTCTGTCACCTGTGGATTGTGGTGCTGCGGAGGAGCGAGGATTGTGCAATAAACGTCATATAAAGGTCAGTGATTTATACACTATAGACGCACTTCTGGGGCTGTGATGTCATCGTGTAAAAAAAGTGTTGGATTTGCATAAACGGCATTTTTAAATCTTTGCGCTCTGGGAACTAGTTTCAATAAGTGTCGTTTTCAAAGCCCTGAGACACCTGCTCCGTGTGGATGATACACGCTGTAGATACAAAAAATTGTGGATTCACCTGAGCTCCGCCGTAATCTCTTAAAAAATCTGTTTTGATAGCGATACAATAGAGTTCATTATTGGCTTTAACCAGAGCCAACAGACAACCAGTTTCACTTTATTTATTTTAGTTATTGTTTTGTCAGACATCTTTCACACCATTCTACGTTGCACCAAAACTCACCCCTAACTGCTTTTAGTTTCTTCCTAAAGACCGTGCTGAGATCTGAAGGACTTTGGACAACACTTTCTTTTACGACCGGATTCTATTAAACCTTTTATCGTCTAGAATTTAGTTTTATGCCATCTCCCAAAAACGCTCTCCAATTATGGCTTTAAAATTTATTAAGGTAACACATTGCTGCAACGGCAATTCCGCTGTTATGCATTTTTGATTGTTCTTTGTTTTGTCCTGACATAATTTCACCCCTCATCAAACTTCCAAGTAAAAATAAAGGTTGAATGAATCAGTAAAGAGACGTGAAGATGAAGAACGAGGAAATCAACAATAATCAAGATTAAAAGTGCATTTCTTAAAAGGAGATTTTAAAATGTTGATTATAGAGGGCATAGTGCCAGACAGGTCCTGCTCGCTGGCATGATTAAACAACTTTTACTTAAGGGTGAGAGAGAGAGAATGAGGCTGAGAGAGAGAGAGAGTAGGGTCATAATTCATTCAGCTCTTAAGAGAAGGGCATTCTGGGACATAGGAGCTAGAAAGTTGTTTTTTATGTTTGCTTAAGCGAATAGAAAATGTACAAATGGAGATGTGATTGTTCCTGTTTTATGATCAATTGTGTACAACTGTCACATTACGGCAACTCCATTAAGTGATCAGGATAAATGCTATCTGGGCACATACAAAGGCTACGTCAAAAGGCTACACCTATCCCTGGGACGAAAATGTTGTCCATTTTAGTACAGTCTTGTCCATCTTGTCCACTAAGCAGTACAGTAAATGTGGTAATGAGTGCTACTTATTGGTACTATAGCTATACCACTGTTGTTTATATTGCTGGCTATGCAACTACCGGTGCTATTATAAGTACAAGAACAACTTTTCCCAGCCTTTTTGGCCTATTGTGTGGTCTGCCAAGGTCAGATCTGCCTCTCTATACATCCAACATCGCATTTTTTGGCGTTATAATCACTGATATGTAGATTGTTATGTAACATTTTTGTTCATTTGCAATATTGATCTAAAATGGCTTTATGACAAAAATGTGTCCACTGACTATTAAAACCACAGAATCCTACCTTCCCTGTTGCTATCACAACAGCATCACAAAGCACAATTGTGCAGAACTGCCTACGAAACGCTGTTGAATCCAATGTTTATCACAGTTATTTAAAAATAAAACAATAGAAGTAAGCACAAAGCAGTCAGGGTGTAAAGGAAGTACAAGTAATATGATGCCTCAAATACTACACAATATTTTGTCACAGTGTGCTGGTGATTCTGTTGAGGCTCAGCTGAAGAATAAATTTCAAATACAAGTACATTGTGTTTATGTGACAAATCCATTGTGTGCTGCAGGAGCCAGTGTTTTTACGCTGATTGACGGGGAAAAGAAGAAAGTAGCATGCTTTATGAGCAGACACACAAAAGAGTTACAGAAACCTTGAACAATTATTTTTGGTGCATTGTGCAAAATTCAAGCGTGTAGTTTTTAAGACGGACTTGGGAAACTATAATCAGTCTTGGTTTGAATTCAATTGAATGTTTCTTTCACACGGAATCGAAAATCTGACTTCCACAATACTATTAGGCATCAGTCAGTCACACTGGCTTCACGTCCAGTAGTGTGTGGTTACTGTAGGAACACTGTATTTGAGAATCCTGGTAATGGGCATTGTAATAGCAGTAGTTGAAATATATTTTAAGATTACCTAAAAAAGCCTATGAAAAATGATCTTTTCCTATATTATTAGTATTATCTATTCCTTTTTTTTTTTCAAGATCTTACAAGTTTAGAAGTTTAGAACAATTGTATGAAATAAAGGCATTAAGTTGGTCTCTATACCCGTAGATGTAGAATTGCACAGGCACTGTACCTTTCCAGCGCTGCTCCAGTTCTGCCCTCCCTGCTGTGGCCCTGAATGAGGTGCTTGATATGAGTAGGCTGTGCTCTTTCCTCCTCGCCGCACGCTGCTCTTGACTGTGCTTTGAATATTAAAACACAAGGTAGCACAGGTTCTCAGTAATCTATCAGCGGTAACCGTTCTTCTTCTTCTTCTCTGACCGAGCAACATGTGTCCTCGTTTTCCGTGTGATGCATCCTCCGTCCTCTACCCACGGCTAATTATCGGCGCAGTTGCTGTAGTTGCGTGGCAGGGTTAAGATACTGCCAGATAACTATGACAGAATGCATTGCCAGCCACACACGGCGCAACGTGTGGATGCGCCGACAGCTCAGGATCTCCTAATAAGTGGATTCTCCAGCGGCGGTGAGGCAGGGGAGGTAGACCTTGTAACCTACACTGGTCCCCTCTGGACTGATGCTTGACTGAACACAGCAAATCAGTTTATTTCTCAGCATTAATTACTGGAAAAATACATACCAGCTTCTTGTCACTACAATGTCCAGCTCGACAACATGTAACGGTTACATAAGAGAAATGTATCGGAACGGGTTTATTGGACTCCTTTGTGCTGTGTGCGTTAACCATCAGGGATTTGTACTGACCCAATGAAGTGGTTATACATATTTTGTTATAGAGATGACCTAAATACATGCACCAAAAACATGTATTCGCAATAGGTTAAGAATATTCATCTTGTCTTCTTAGTTTTGTTTTGTTGTTTCTTCTATATCAGACAATAGAGACGATATAGTTACCTATACATAACTTGCGTAGGGTTAGGGTTAGGGTTGTGACGTGTCCTAGAGCTGATTGTCCTAGGTGTGTCCCGCTGGTCGCTGGTCGGTCCAAGAAGGAATGCGAAAAAGAGACTGCAGGGAGACTAACCAGAACAGGACGATAGAGGTCACACCAGGACAAAACCAGCCACATCAGATCTCATAATGCACTGGAACTACACAAGTATCATGAACCAAGAGTCCAATAAATACAAAGACTTTCACGCACATGGGGCACACTTCTCCAGAAACCAGCTATCGGCGGGGGGCGTGGTCAACCCGAAGTCCGTCAGGTCCCGTCGCTGTTAGGACACGCTTCTGATGAGAGCAGAAGTTACCGCAGAAATGTCAAGGTGATTACATCATCTTTTACCTATTCTCTGATACAGAAGAAAAAGAAAGTATACAGTTACTTTTCTGAAATCAGAGGAATACATTGCAATATTTGATCACGCAATTTACCTGCATGGTATTAGTTTAAAAAATTGAAAACACAGCTCTAGTGGTGTGTGCATGTCTGATTTTTCTATTCTCTAATTAGTGATAAATAAATAACAAACAATGTAACATGTGTTTTTAGTTTTTGCACTAATGTAATGCAGCTCGATGTAAAAGTAAGTATTCAGAATACAGTATTCTGATTGTACCAAGTAACAGAATATGTTTCAATATGGTATCCGACAGTCAACAAGACTCCAATATAAAGCAAAGGCCAATGCAAAATATAATTTGTTGATGAGGGATCATTTTGTTCAAAGACAAAAATGAGAGGACTTCAACATTTCTTTTACATGCGTTTTTAATGACAAAATAACATGAGTAATCATGACCTGGTCTGTGGGTGTACCACTATTTCATCAAATTCTACAATACTTTGAAGTAGTTAAACGTCAGACAATTAAACTTTACTGAACTTTAAACTTTAATGTTTCTCCTTGAGCCAATTAGTGCTGGCTCATGCTAAAGTTAGCCTCCGTCTTTTGTTCACTCACCCTTCTAGACTTTTGTGCTAGTTTCTCTCAACAAAATCTTCACAAAATTCCCCTCAAAGAAACTTGCTCAGACCCCCGTGCAATCTCACTTATTTGCATTCAGTGAGCAACTTCTTACTGTAAGCCGCACTGTAGAAATGAAACAATACAACAAGGGCAACAAATAGTGGTTATGCAAATCTGCAACAGGGGACAGTTCCTTTGTTTAGCACGATCTGGCTGTCATTGCTTTTTAATTAGTCCACTCCCTTTAGCGAATATGGAAACAAAGCCCTTATCAATGACACAACAGAAACACAGGAGGCCCCGCACATGCTAACTAGGCCCTGTAATCAATGGATGCCACACCAGATCGGCTTTAGCTGCAGTTCATTCACGTTAGCTGGATGAGCTCTTGTAGTACTTAAAGGTCCCATATTCTGCTATTTTGCCCTTTACACAGTCTATTCTAAGGGCTTTGTTGATAAAATTTTGCGTTGTACAATATCCATAACATAACAGTTTCCAAAAAACACCCATTTCTTGGACTGGCCCCCCTCCTTGCAAAAGCAAACGGCTCACTCTGAGATCTGACCCCCCCGAACAGAGAGCAGGCTGCTCCCCCGCCCAACTCGCGCGCCTCCCTCCGCCCAACTCGTGCCGAAGCCTAGAGCGGAGATAGTGCGCATGCGCCGTGTGCTCCGGTAAACAGTGATACACAAACACGGGAATAAACCTTTTATCCGTCCTGACGGTGCGTCGTGCTGAGTCCTACGTCCTGGATCTGACCTGGAGTTTGACGATCATGCAGTACCTCGACGACGGACGTTGCCGTTTGGTAAATAACAAGCTAACTCTTCGATCTGTCGTATCCATCGTGTAATTACTGTGTAGCATTAGCATTAGCTGTTTTTATTCTGCGGCTGCGCGCTTCCCGGAGGCATGGCTTAAACACCGCGTCATCCATGGGATGAGCCCCCGTCTGCCTGCTCAGCCGAGGGGGACAAAAAAGACAGTTCTCTAGCGAAAGCATGCGGGAATCAATCAAAAAAACACTTTGGGCACACATACGAGGCCCAAATAGCACTGTAGGAAGGTTAAAACCTCTGAGAAGTCGATTTTGCATGTTATGGGACCTTTAATGGTACAAATGTGTGTGTGCAGAATAGTTGAGCATGAGGTCTCCTATATTTGGATTCTGCTGCTGCTAAGAAAACAGAAGGCAGTTTGTTTTTGTCCTAATGTGGACCTGATGCATGAATAAATATTTTTTTCGTAAACACAGTATGAAGTATGAACTGGGGTTTATGTTTGTGCTTTTATGTGTGTGTGTGCTTTTATTTCTTCTAGTTCAGGAAAAAGTCATGGCTATTTAAGTATGTTAAGCATTTTATTGGATAAGAACCATTTAGTGCTCTATTTTATCCATTTAGGCACGTTGATAAGAACTATTCCAGACTGGAAAGGTTCAAAAGGTATGGTCGTTTGGGCACTGTTTTTAGAAATGAAGAAGTTTCGACCTCCGAAAATCATTTCCAATCTGTTTGTTTATTTATTTGGTCGAGACAGTGCATGTGTTTGGGTAATTTTGACCCGTTTAGATTTTTTATTTTAGTTTTTATTTCATCACTATGAAACTTTCATGGGTGATCCTAAACATCAGTCAACATACAATTTATTAAGTAATTTTTGCCTGATATGAAAAAGTATATTTCTCTTTGACCAAATGTTCCAGCTCACAACACTCTCATTCACATGCCACATACTATAGTAGATGTTTTAGTGGTAAGAACATGCAAACTCCACACAGGAAGGCCCTACGTTGCTCGGGAGTCAAACCCAGGACCTTCTTGCTTCAGCAGGGCTATTCAACCTGTGACTTGATCCAACCCACAACCCATCTTCAAAATATTATTATTAACATATATTTTGTTTCATGTTTAGTTGGAAATTCTAGGTTAGTGCTAGTTTAGAGCCGGTTTGGTTTTTATTTGGTGTTTTTATTCCGAGTCAGTCTCAATTCAGGCCTGGCTGGTAGTATTGTTAATTCTGATCGTTCAGTTGAGTATAAATGCTTGTTTCTCCAATAATTTCCTTTACATTGAAAATGACTTACAGATTGCAGTCCAAACATCTTGATTTATAACATGTCCAGATGACTACCTTTAAAACAGTTCCTGCCATAGACCGCTCCTGGACGAACAAGGGTTTACATCGATTTATTCCAAACAGTTAAACCATGTTCCCAAACCTGACTCAAAGTTGAAAACAGGGCCTTCATCATCATTCATGATTCTAAAATGAGGAATCTTAATCAGCCTCACACTAAATGGCTTCCTAGGGGCTAGTAACTTGACAAATTAAAAGAGTAAATGTTTGTCAGCACTCAGATAACCATTAGATTAAAAAGTTGGCAGCAAAATTGTCAGTAAATGCCACTATCTTTGCTGATTGTTGCAATGTCCTGACCAGTGTTTACTTAAAGCTGCCTGAGCATAGTCCACACACACGGTCCCAAAACAAATTATAACAACGTATTAGACTCTTTCTTCTGGATTTGCGATCGACAAAATATGTATTATAAAAAGATGCTGACAGCGTACATTATTATTATTATTTCTTTTACAATACATTAAAACAAGAAAAAGTTACCACGAAATAGTCCGGTATCCAAAATGTCTCTTACTTTTGGCCTTGAGCTGACTGGTGATCAATGCTATTCCTGCCTCTTGCGCAAAGTTGCTTAATTTGTTTCCCTCAAGCATAAAACAAATATACATTAATATCAATTTGTCATGGGCATTGACTGGTCAGGAATTTGACTCTTTTGACACTGCCAACTATCCTTTTAACTGGAATTCAGAACAATTCACTAATAGTTTGTTTTTATGTCTAACCAGATTAAACTCTGTCTCCAGTCAAAGATCCTCTGTGCGCATCAGTCTCCCTCTGCCTCAGCGGGGGGCCCCACCTCAGACACTCCACGTCCCCACAACTGATTCAACTCCCTGCTCATCCCGTATCTTCTTTGTTGTGAACACCACAAGTCCTTTTCTGTTTCTTTTGGCTCTTATTTTTGACAGTAAAATATTGTGAAAAGTCCATTTTTCCAACCTTCTTCTCAGCTCGATGAATGCCTAAGTTAAAATCTCCAATATGTCTCCATCTCATGTACGATGCTATCTATCTGTGTGTGAATATATGTGTGTCTTTTGCTGCAGATTGATGTGTTTGTCTCCCCTGTGTTGTTTTCCATTCTTTGTTTCGCACTGTTGTTTGGACAGGCACAGGCGAGCTAGAGATGGGAATGAATGGTAGCGTGCACCCGACATCCGTTATATGCTGACACAAAGCCATTATAAAAGAACAACTCCATATGTGTGAGTCTGTGTGATCCAGCGTAAGAATGTGTGTCTGTTCTATGGGTGGTGCGACCGTGGGCGCTTTGTTTGTTTCTGACAAGTGTATTAACTACTCAATCTGTCCCCACAAATGTTTCACTTCGAGTCTTAAACAACAACAGAGTATGAGAGGTAGATTATCTGATTGATACACTGCATAACCTTCTAATTTGAGGTCCACCACCTGCTTGTCATCACTGAGCTGTTATTGCTTTGCCTGCTGAAATGTTCCACAGTTCAGCAAGTTATGTATCTTTTTTCCCCTTTTTTAAATCACAGGTATTAAAAATAAGCATTCTTACTGTGTGAGCGGGGTCGCCTCTCACTGATCTGGGGCCTTATTTATAAAGCTTGCATACATTCAAAAATGTTGCATACGTGACTTTCAACGTTAAGTTTGTGATCTATTTAAAGACAACTTGACAAGGAAATGAGCGGTTCAGTCCAAAAACTCTTTACTTTATGTGTTGGGGGGGCATTCAGAGACGAGGCAGAAAACGATAAGAGCCCAGAGAGACAAGACATGAGCATGTTAGAGGGTGTTTTTTGAAGTTTGTGTATAGTCCTTACATGTGTATAGTCCTTACATAGTCCTTACATAGTTTGTTTGTAAGAATTCCATGTTAAGTTTTATAAATGAGACATCTGATCTGAAATGTGTCCTGGTGGTACCACCTTGTCTCCATAAAGATAGATACATTTAATACCTTGCCGTGGGACATTTCAGGAAGTGTTGCAGTGGAAACAAACAAGCAGGCAGTAGAACACCCACCAGAAAAGTTACACAAGTAACTGTAAGTTCTATAAGGATCTATAAGGTTCCATAAGGTTTAAAACAGGGCTATTTAACTTTTTTTCACCAAAGGTAAGATTTTTCGCATGGTTTTGTCTTCAGGGCCAAAAACATGTCCAACACTTTTGAAATATGGAATAATGTAATACGAAGGGCTTTAACAACATCTGAAGAACTGACAATACTGCACTGAACCAGAATTTACTAAACAGGACTAAATTTGGATCTAAACCAGGATGAAACCAGGTCTAAATCAGAACTAAATCTGGTCCAGACTAGGATGAAACCAGGTCTAAATCTGGTCTAAATCAGGATAAACCAGGTCTAAACCACTATGAAACAAGGTCTAAACCAGGATGAAACCAGGTCTAAACCAGGACTAAAACAGGTCTAAACCAGTTCTAAAACAGGATGTAACCAGTATGAAACCTGGACTAAACCAGATCCAAACCAGGTCTAAACCAGGTCCAAACCATGTCTAAACCAGGGCTAAAACAATACAGATAAAATATTTTCTATATTTTTTGAGGATGGGTTGAAGGCTGGATCATGTCCCTTGGAGGGTCTAATTTGGCCCCCGGGCCTCAAGTTGAATAGCCCTGGTTTAAACGTTTTATAATGCTAAAATGAAATTTCTCTGACTTTGCACAGCTCAGGGTCTTGCAAATGCATGTCTTTGATAATACTATTCATTCTATACTTTGGCTTCTTTATTGCCGAAGCTCCTCGAGCCCTTTCTACACGTCTGATATGACTGTAGCTCTGCCGTCTAAAGATGTGGAGTGCTACATTAGCTGTTTCTCCCGATGCCTGTACAATGTGCTAATGGGGATCTTGTTGCAGTTCCTGTTGTGTACCAGTTGATCACTTAGCTCCCCGTCAGTCACCTTGCTGTCCATTGTTCTGCTGCCATGGCTACCTATCAGTTTCTTTGGATTGTGAGCTGCGGTGCATTTCAAAGTGGTACTTTCATCTGGTCACTCAGCTTCCATGTAACAGGGTAACTGCAGCACAGAAAGTAATGCTAATTCCCTTTTTAATGTAAGTGATATGTCGGTCTAGGGTGCGGCTTTTGGAGTGGGGGGCTCTAGAGCAAAAGTGTGAATGAAAATATACTAAAAATTATGTTTTAAAGTAACTAAAACAATAACTCATAATACATTATTTCTATGAATGCAACAAAATTACCCTTGTTGTCCTTTAATTACTCCCAGTGGTGTTGTTGGCTCTTCTTATTTCATCTAGTTTAGTTATCGTCCATTCGATATGTCACACATACGTTCAACTACATGCAATACCCAAGACAAGGTGGACAAAGTTAAGTTAAAACAAAAAACTAAAAAATCTAAATATAGGGCTTTAAGAAAAACTAGCCATCTAAAAACTCACTACACAGAATCGCAATTGTCTCTTGCTATTTGTGCTATCTCCAGGGCTTTTTGAATTGTATTTTCACTCAAATGATATCTGGAACTATATTAGCTCACTTTGGACATACAGAAAGCCAAAACAGCGACACAGTGATGACATTTTAGATAGCACTCAATCTATTAAATCTTGTTAGTAGTTAATAGAATTGAGTTGATCTATGGGAACAAATCACTTTTACGGTCAGGGTTGTTGCTATATAAATTGATTATAATTTGCTATTCTATTAAATTCTATTGTGAGCTTGAGAGCAATTTTTACACCATTCAATACCGCGACTCAGAAAACTCAATTTTAAACGTCAAGCTCGTTCACTCTGCCCTTATCACTGGTCGTTACATGCACGTGACTAAAGAATCGTTCAAAATGTTAAAATTGCTTGCTCGCTGTAAGGTTACACCAATTACACATAGAAATATTGATAGAACCATGAGGAAGGGTATCAATATCTCCATTTAGCCAATTCTAGTGCAGGGACCTCATTTTCAGGCACTCTGAGACTCTCTGCTTCACACTCTGAAGGAAAGGTCATCATGGTGGGCTCTTCATAACCTCCCAAGCACTGCAAATAGAATATAACTACTATGTAGAGAATGTCGAGGGGTCTTGACATGTGTCAGCTGAATGAACTGCTTTAGTTATACTGTCCATCACAATGAGAATTTTTCTTCTTTTAATTCTTTTGGGAGCAAAACAAAAAACAAGCATACTTTAATTAGCATAAAAAGTTTATAATTAATATTCTCATGGGTAGGGATGAACTCAATCAGCTGCCATAAAGCCAACAGACAATGCCAAACAGATAGATAATGTCTAATATACTAAACTTCAATTATGACATCATTCCAGTATAATTTAAAATGTTGTTTGCTGCAAGTACCTTAGAGCTTTTCAGTAGCAAGGCTGCCTTCTTGAGTTGGTGTGAATTCAAATCTGTTCTCTGCTTGTTTATATTTTCATATCAATCAAAAATGAAAGGAAATGAAAAGAGAACCTTTCAAAGTAATAAATGTGCTCCTTTTTGTTAACATACCCATCGTTCTGGTGTTGTTTTCTCTAAATATTTATTAGCTTAGCCACAACGGACTGAGCCACTGCAGCAATGGTTTATGGGCCTTCGTAAAAATAAATGTTCTCTGTCTAACTTCAATTATATTGGTTAATATGTAAAGGCAACTCATTCATTTCATATTTTTGCCCTGCTTGCTGTGTGAAGCAGGATTGGTGTATTTAGTGTCTGAATGTTACTCTAAGTAGCAGGGATTATTCTAAGGCTTTGTCAATACCAACGCAAAAACCTGAACTGTATTTTTTCTGCTCTTTGATATCCATTATAGAGGTCACACATATCCTTCCATATTTTGAGGCTAAACTTGTAATTAAACTGTCATCCGCATGTTTCGAGCTACCTGATTGTGTACAGGCTGTATAACAGTATGAACACAAGGGTACTTTCTATTGACCCTTCCTGTGCTTCCATTCTAAATGCCGGTCTCATGTTTGCACCAATGCTTTTTCAAAGGTGGAGTTAGCTTTACTAGCAAACTATGAAAACCAAGGCTGTTTTGGTGACTGACAACCACTTAACCACACGTGAGTAAGATCAGAGCCGCAAAAATATAACAGGTTTCAACAGTTTAACAATGACATTGGCACAGATTCTACTTTAAATATTGACTCTAATTACTCGTTGGCAAATATAACTTACAAATATAACCATAACCATTTGTCTGTGCAGACTACAAATGGCATTTTGTTTTCTTTTGCAGTAATATAACCAAGACAGAACGTTCATATCATCATCAGAAAGGTTTTTATTGCCATTGAACTTTTGACCAGGACTGGATGTATCACAAACAGGTCTTTCAAGGATTCTAATCATTTATTTATCAGCTTGTGTAAATCAAACTGGTTACATATTCATCAAGATCAAACTGGTTACTTATTCATTTCACTTATTTTATGTGTCAGCTGCCACACTTTCAAAGAACACACTTTATTAATATTAATGTATTTAGATAAATCATTATAAAAAGGATATATGTTGTGCAAAATATATTTCTTTAGTTTTATTTGAAATGCAAATTGTTCTGTTTCAGTGATGACTCTGGCAACAGTAAACATGTATCCCATGAGCAACATGGATATACATTACATCATAGCTGCAGAATTCTCAGAGAATCAAACCTGATCACTCAAAATAAAATATATTGGACTGGCTTAAAGGGGCAGTCATAGTGGTTAGTCAACACATCATGTAGATTCATACAAAAGCTGGTGTTTTTTGGATAGTAACACTCATCCGCCACATGTCTAATGCTTGGAGCTATTGGGGGTGGCCCCTTCTGACCACAGCCCACTGTTTAAAGTGCAGAATGCCCCTCCAACTCATGACAATGAGCTGGACATGGAGGATGTAGAGCTCTGCCATGTCCTTACTGAGAGGCTGATATATCTGACAAGCAAACAATGAACCAGCCCAGGAGAAAGGAAAGGACCAGAGGGACGACCAAGGGACCAGTTGTTCTTCAAATGTCATCACAGTTTAGACGAGCATGGAACCAGAGAAGAAGATTAAGGTGACCAGTGAAGAAGAGGGTCAGAGATCTCAGGTGAGGCCGCTAAAAGAAAACCAAATCCCATGGGTGAGATCGCCCCTCAGAACTCTGATGAAGAAGAAAAGATGAATAAGAATCAGAGACTGGGTCAGAAACACAGGACATCCGATCTTTGCATGGGAGCGACATTGACAGGGTAGACACAGTGAACACAGATCAGAGAAAATTCTGGTACAAAATGAGACCAAAGAGATGCAAGACCTCATCAGGAGAACTTTCCTGTTCAGAGAACCTGGTCCAGCTTAGTCTGAGGTCCACGGAGGAGGTTCTACGCTGCTAAAAACATTAATATTGACATAGTATTTGTTTTACCTCTTTGTCGTCTTCCCTGAACCAAAATAAATCCACACTTTGGTCAAATCAGCAGCGGAGCAGGGCTGATGCACCTTCTGTTTACGTGAATATTACGTAGCCATGTGCTGCTGTCCGGCTTCTGGTGTTTTTACAGGCCTCAAACATCAATAATATGGGGAATACATTACCTTTAGAAACAGAGGGTTAAAACATCACCCAATGTCTGTGTTACTGAGAACTTTGTGCTGTGGAGGAGTTTAAACATTATTTTACAATATTATAACAGATAATTAGGCTGTTTTAAGTAGGTATATTATAATTATTTACTCCAAATTCAGCATAAACATGTATCTAAACACACACAGTAACACATTTTAAGATGCAATAAAAATAAGGAGAGTTGTGTCAGATTTAGATCAGTATCAGATCATATCAGAAATTACAAACTTTAAAATATTGTATCAGGAGCCAAATAAAGACAATGTTTTGTGAATCGTGATGCATCGTGATCCAGGGTTAGTTTGAACTGAATCGCATGAAGAAAGAAAATACATCTTAAATGAATTGTATTGCCGCTACTGTATCGGGGCGCACATCGTATCGGACAGAGATCTGAGATTCCCATCACTAATTCATACTCTGCCATTCGTAAAAATTCAGTTTAAAATTGATGGAATGCAAGGAAATTCAACATTCTTACATCATGTTAGTCTGCTAAAAAAACCCAGAATTCCAAACCTTTTTCAAACATGCTAAAAAGCTCATTGGCATACAACACTAGTTTAACCTTGAAACATTAATTCCTAGTTTGTACAGGGATTAAGGCTGTAAAAACATACTTTTTGACGACTTAAGCCCACAAGCTGCTTAGTCATTGGGCTGGCAGTGTGACAGATCACCCTGAACTCACATCCTCTCGGTGCCAAAAAACTCACCAAATAATAATATGCACATGCAATATTAGCGGCTGATTAATTGTCTTTTAGCTAATGAAGACAAGATTCATGTTGGCTGCCAAATCCGCACAGCAGGTGACACGCATTGAATATGCATCCCCTGGTATGCTAATGTGGGGTTTAAAGGTGGTGAAACTAGAAATAATTAGATGCTGAACTCCATCATATCCTAAAGGGAATGATGAAAACTTTTTATTGAATGAACTATTTTTTGTCACCTGTTGGACTCTTTTGGGAATCTGGATTGTTTCTGTTTATATTTTGAATTATGCCACAAAATCAAGTTAAACCTTTACAGAGACCATTCTACTCCTTTGCATTTCATTGTTCATGGTGCATAGTTTTGTCATTCTCCTCGTAGGTACAATTCAACAACCCCATGTGATATGATACAGTATTTTGTATACATTTTGTACCATTAATTATATTACTTTATTGGATACAATTTACTGGATACAGTTGGTCTGTACACTAACTGCTGAACCTCTAACCACGACTCGGTTGGCAATGAGTCTGTCTAAAGGAGGGAGGTGGACCGGCTGGTGTCCTGGTGCAGCGACAACCTGGAGCTCAACGCCAGAAGACAGTGGAGATGATTGTGAGGAACGTCTCAGCGCCCTGACAGACTCTCCCATCACCGCTGTGGACTCTTTCCGCTTCCTCGGCACCACTATCACTGAAGACCTCAAGTGGGAGCCGACCATCAGCTCAATCATCAAGAAGGCCCAGCAGAGGATCCTTCCTGCGGTGGCCATCATCAAGTCCATCCTCACCACCTCCATCACCGTGTGGTCCAGGAGCCACAGCCAGGGACAAACACAGACTACAGCGCATTGTGCCTCTGCTGAGAAGGTGATCGGCTGCAGCCTTCCATCTGTCCAGGACCTGTTCGTTTCCAGGACTCGGGGACGAGCAGGTCGGATCACAGCTGACCCTTCTCACCTGGACATGGACTATTAAAGCCACTCCCGTCGGGCAGGAGGCTACGGTCCATCCGGACCAGAACCTCCCGCCACAAGAACAGTTTCTTTCCCTCTGCTGTTGGACTCATGAACACTTTATAACACCTGCCACTTTGACAATGTATTATAAAAGAGCTATCCATTTGCACTACCACATTTGCACTACTGCCTGTCCAACTGTACATTTCTGTATATAGTCTCTCTTAGTCTCTTCTATTCTATTTTATTTTATTCTTAATCTTATGCATGCCTCTTTTATATATTCATTATATTTTATTCATTGTTTTATGTTGCACCTTATGCCGAATTTTGATCACTGACAATGGCAATATTCTGATTCTGAAGGTTAAAGTTAAGTGAACATCCTGTCTATAGTTCATAGCATAGGTTTATAATATACCTTACGCACACCATTATAAAGGCGCTGTACCATGAAGTAGACTATGAAGGACATGTACATTTGAACCAGTTAGGTGTGCTCCAAAGATATTTCTCACTTTTCTTTCTGCAATCAGTATGTTTCACAACTTTTAGCGAGCAAAGCTCAGTTTTGGCATCACAGCACTAACAATCTTCTGACAGCACAATATGACTACCTCCAGCTTCAAAATAGTTATAACATCTTAAGCAGCTTTTGACAGAAAAAAATATTTTACATGAAAAAATAAAGGCCTTTAAATATCTGTCCACAAATCACATTTTCCCAGTCTTTTTTTTGATCCATATCACTGGTATTCATTCATTGATAATGTTAATTGTTGCTATAACTGATAAATTAAGTTGAAGTTAAGTTGAAGTCATGATGCTACTATACCAATGCCAAGGGGCAGCACTGCTTTTATTGTTTTTCACTGCCACAGGACTGAGACGGCGTGTCCAAGAGAAAATTAATATAGCTAGGTCTATATGAGCAGACCTGGGACACAACTGTGCGCTTCAATTCAATTCAATTTATTTTAGATTTGTAGCGCCCAAAATCACAACAACAGTTGCCACAATGGGCCACAGGTAGACAGCAGTTTAAATAAACAATTTTCAAGATAATTTAGCAAATGGATTACATTGCCTGTCCTTGACCCTCTTTCTCGGCAGCGAAAAACTACAAAGTTTTTCGTTGGAACTTGGGAACGTGGGATAAAGTAGAAACCTCGGGGAGAGCCGCAGTGAAGGAGAGATACTACTCCCACGGACAGACAGGCTGGAGCCAGAACCACTCAGGACGAAGGAAGGTGGCTCATCCAGAGTAGAGAGAGTTCCTCCAGGCAGATGAGGGACCACAGTGACTGGTTGTGGTCGGAGGGGCCGATGGCGCAAATTGGCAGCCTCACGTCAGTCTGGCCCAGGGCAGCTGTGTTTTTTTCCTTAACAGAGACATTACTTAGACAGAAATTTGCATTGATAACTGCCCAAGTATGAGTAAACTTTGTGTTTCCTTGTATCCGGTGGCAACAAAGGGAAAAACAGACTTAATTGAAACTCCCTGTAATTGCAATACAAATACTTAATCCATTCAGTTGTCCATAGATCTCGCAAATCGTATAACCGTCTGTTGTTGTTGCGGGGGTGTATTGTTATCTGTTTACACAAGTTAAATATTGATGTTGAGAATCTGTGCGCGGCATTTCGTTCAGCCCTCCCACCCCTTCACTCACTTATGTATGAACAAATATGATTTATTAATTATGCCCCATTCGTTCCAAGCTCCGGTTGTCTGCAAACTTTGTCTGTGCAATTTGCCATCCTTGTTTATCAGCTCTGGTTTAGCGGCTCGGAAAACACAATGACGATTTGCAAAGAATGTCAAACGGCGTCAGGGGAGAATTTAATAAAATATGCACAAATTACAAAGTATAGGGACAATTTTCTCGCTCCTCACTTGTTTCCCACCCCTCCTCCTAGTTTCTAATTTCCACTCTGATAAGGTCTGGGTTACTGACAGTCAGAGCACATATGGAGCGTGTGCGTGCAGTCCTGCCAAGCAATTGAGAAAATCACAGGGAAGACGGGTGAACTGTAGCGTATTAAAGTAATCAGAGGGAAATTATCACCCTTAAGTGGCTTTTGGACATCTGTAAGAGATCCAAAACACACTCGCTGGACCACCTGACAGGGAACAGATGGACTTTGTAAAACCTATTTTTCCCTTCCTCCTGCACTTTTCACATATAGGGGAAGGTAAAGCCCACATTAGAGCACTGAGGATAAGGAGAAATGGTGTCATGTAAAATGTACCATGAAGCGGTGCAATACACACAAAAAAACAAATCCATGAGTTTCGTAGAGAGTCAAAGTTTGCACTAACGATGCAAAAGAAAATGTTATTTTGAATGATCAAAAGTACTGGCACCTTTAAATGGGAAACTGGAGCCCAGACATTTGTAAATGGATTGTTTGACGTTGAAAACTATAGGCGCTGGCAGTTTTTTAAATCAAACAAGTTAGATGTCTCCTTGTGAACCACTATATACATTAGAAGTTATTTAATTCAACAAGTGCTTAAACTTTCAATGTATAGTGATGCAAATAATTCGATATTTTACCCGGTTCTGACCCTTCCTAAATTTTGTTGCAAGAACATTATTAAAAGTTCATTCATTTTCTACCGCTTATTCCCGTTAGGGGTCGCGGGTGACTGGAGCCTATCCCAGTGACTTTTGGGCCTTAGGCGGGGTACACCCTGGACAGTGGCCAACTCGTCGCAGGGCTGACACAGAGGACAAGGACATTGACAGACAACCATTCACTCTCACATTCATACACTATGGGCAATTTAGAGTTGTCAATTAACCTACACAGTCATGTCTTTGGACGGTGGGAGGAAGCCGGAGAACCCGGAGAGAACCCACGGTAACACGGGGAGGACATGCAGACTCCACCCAGAGAGATTGTGTGATGTTAGGGTGGTTCGGAATTCGAAACCACGATGTTGGGGTGGTCTGGGATTCGAACCCACGATCTCCTTATTGAGAGGCAGATGCTCTAGCCGCTCTGCCACCGTGCACCCCTATTATTAAAAGTTATGTACATTAAATAGAAACTGGAATTAGAGATACATGTTTATGATTATGTTGGCCTTTGTGCATACAGTGAAAATGACTCTTAGTAAACAGTAACAGAAAAAGCCCTTAAACATTCAGCATTGTTAAAAAGGTGTTGGGACCAAATTCTTCCTAGTTTTCTGTCAAACATACTTCACAAGCAGCAGATTGGACCCAACCATCAGTCAGATGAACCTGTCAAATGTTCTGTTTGATTTTAGAGCAGGTTTGAAACTGTTTTTTTAGGCAGTATGTTGAAATGCCTTCAACCGTAAGGTTAGGTTAGTATAGAATATCCGTGTAGGTATCAAAAAAATTCCCTCCAAAGTACTTGGTGTCATATTGATAGCAAAAACGGTGGTATCGCCCATCAGTACTTACTGCTAGGGGCAGGCGATATTGACAGAAATGTACTATCTTGGTATTTTTCTGGACTATCCCGACAATAATAATCAGTCAATTCAACAGGAATGTGTTAAAACATGTCTTTAAACATATAAGTTAAGTTTTTGTAGTATATAGAACTTGATTATCAAATTTAGCTAATTTTCAAAACAACATTCACAATAGTATTTAAATTTTGATATATCGCCCACCTCTGCTTCCTGCCAAGTACCAACCTATCTAATTCATTGTAAAAACACATTTTATATTACCATACAAGGGACCTAGAATATGTAAAATATATGCTTTTTCTGTTACACTACTATAAATGTAAGTAAACACATCAGAGGATATTAAATATACAATTTTGGTTCCTTGTATTTTTATAGAAGTTGTCTTTAATCTTTTTATTAAAGACAACAATTTTATTTAAAGGGGGTCTGTCAAAAATTTCTTTTTTCAAATTAAGCCACAAATAACTTATCCCATTTTTGAAAAACAACAAGATACACAGACACTTTGAAGGGAACATAAAATGTTTTTTGAGTTTTAAAACCATGTTCTAACAATGTTCCCTCTTCAAAAACATGGAGTTGCATTATGCTGCATTCACGCTAGTTTGAGGAATGCTGCTTAGAAAATCCCCCCCTCCTCCCCTCCAACCATCAAAAAGACTCCCTGTTGAACTCCCTCCGTGCATGACGTTTTTTCTGACGTTAGGTGTCACTTATCTGAGATTCTTCTACAGTTTTAAATCCTTAAATAATCGCCAGACTTGTTCTGAGCATTTCTGCCATCGATCACTATAAATTAACTAGCTCACTTGCATTTCCTGACAAACTAATTTCTAGCTTGTGTAAGTGCTATGCAGCCAGTAGATGGCGCCTGAACTCAGTAACTGCCAGGGCAAACAGAACCAGATACAGATGTTCATTTTGCTTTTATAAATCTTTTTTTAGTTCTGAGGTGCCACACTGAAGGTACTCAAGAGCATCTTTAAAGGCTAATAACAATATAAATAATGCTTTAATGTTTTCAACTCATTCCATACCTACACACTACACTATTTACAACTTTTTTTTTCCTTTCATTTTGGAGAAAACTGCGCCCGTTGCTGTCTGACAATATCAGTGGAGTATCGCTGACATCCTTTGGGTTCCCTCGAGCAGTGCACATCCCAGACACTTTGCACTCCCTTAAGAGAATAGCTCTGTCTGACTCTGGCTAAAAATGGAGCGAAATCCTTCAAATATAAGTCCAAATGTTCCAGGGCTGCAGAACAGGCTTCAGACAGAGGAGTCGGCTCTGGCGATGGGCCAAGTCTACATGTGTCTGTCATAGGTGTCAGCTGGTGTCTTCACAGTCCTGATGTGATCCTGCCCCTCTCTCCTGTTCTCATTTCACAGGTGGACGAGCGCATTAGTCACACCTCAGTCCATCGCCATGACGCCCGCCTCACACAGCTAATACACACACACACACACGCACACATAACGCACACACACACATGTCATACTCGAGGAAGCATGCTTTGTATTGTATATTATTATGTATATATTATTATTATGACCCACTTTTACTGTTTTTGTCGTCAGCCCATATTAAACTTTTTTTGAGACTCTTTTTTAAAAAATATATATTTTAGTAATAACATGGTGCTCATAAATTGACGTCACACACAGGCCTGTACGTCCTGAACCGCTGAGATTAATTACACATTTCTGCTCTTAACACTGTATATAAGTTCTCGGGAGCTTTTAACATTTCCGTTGAGTCATTCGCCTGAACTTCTCTACAGGATTTCCTGGCTGCTGCAGTAGGTTTTGCTAAGTTCGAGGTGTAATTCTTTATTTAAATACTCATTTTACAGAGTAGAACTGTGCAGAGTCAGTCACCGTCTGTGTGTTAACTGTGTGTATGGTGTGTTGTCGCGGTGTGTTGTAGATGTGTCCAGCCCAAAACAAGAGTAAAGTAAAGTCATTCTGATTCTGAATTCTGACATTCATGTGAATCGTTGTCTCTAAAACAACTCAAATGGCTCAGTGCATCAGGAGTCGCTCTGTCAGAAAGAACATGTCAACAAAAGCGACAAAGAAATGAACATAAACTTGCTATTGAGGAAGAATAAAATGTTAAATCAACTTATGCAAAGTTACAGTATACGGGCAAACAAGAAATAAACTGGCTACCTTTATCTACAAGGTCAAGTTTTAATCAAATAAACCTTAAAGGGATCAAGGCCATTGTTGTACAAAACAAAATTCTTCAACCTCTAGGTATAACTGTAGCACCACCATTGCAGGACATGCAGCAGTGACTTTGTAGAGGTCTGTTTGTTAACCTACTTTTGGAACCTATTCCAGAATCAGACGGTGTTTGTTAATTGTTTGTCCTTTGAAAAAATATATAAATTAGACAAAAATACTTCCGGTAACCTCTTAACATTAGACATAAATCAAAATAAAACAATATTTCAATGAAGCCTCAAAGCTATGCCGACAAACATGGTTCCAGTCTGCACATGTTCAAATCTGCACTTCTCTGTATCCATTTGTATCCTTACTCTACCTGGAATCCTAATCACCCATGGCCACCACCTTGGGGGTACTGTCCCAAATTTATCTGCTGATGCGCGTTTAACCTCTCCATGATATTCTAAAGACTCCTAATAACCCTATGAGGAAAAGATCCAACCAGTCTTGCTGCATCTACCAGGGGAGCAATTTACAACTTTTCTTGACTCAAGGCTATTTGTCTGTCTCTAGCGCAGTTTTCATGTTTGTGTATGTGGGCCTATTTAAAACACATGAAAACAGGCTGCACTCTGTCCAGCAGCACATCACATGCTCCAAGCCAACACACAACCTTCACCACAGCTTAATTAATGAAAGTATGAGGCGAGGTGCGGAGGTTGTATGTGGCAATTAGAACATTTTTATTGAGGTTCATTAGCGTTTCTACAGAGATAAGATGTATAGAAGTAGCCAAGTGACTTTCATTTTTATGTGTTTCTGGTCTTTATCAGTAAGCTTATAAAAGTTCTATACAGAGTGCAATTTGTCCAAAAAGCAGAGTGGGGGTGATTTTTTTTTTTTTTTAATTCATAGACTCCACCACCACTGGAGTCCTTCTGTGCACACTATTTGTTTGCAGCCTATAGTAGCCTGGGAAAAGTGCAAAGGTTTGCACAAAAGACACAAATGTCTGTGTATTTTTAGTGAAATGTTGGGAATGATAAAAAGTCAAGAAGACTACAAAGAATATTGCTGCCGCTCCACTCCTCTCTCCGCTGCTTGTTGCATGTGCATCAGAGTCAGAGCAGACAAATACTGCTGCTGCCACAGAGCTGTGCAGCGTCCCAGACCGACCAGTGCTTTAAGACAGGCCAGAGGTTCTTGTAGTATTTTGTGTGGCCATACCTACTTGCTTGTGGCCTTACCTGCTGGCTGATCTCCTCAGATCACAGAAGCTAAGCAGGTCGGGCCTTTTGGGAGGAACACTGGAACACCAGACAAGTCTGTAAAGCAGAAGTTTCAGGCATTATTTTTCTTATTATCATGCATTAAAACTTTTTCAGCCTTGGAACTTTACAACAGAACAAACAAACAAAACTTTTTTCCTCTTTTTTTATCACAACAACCCAACACAAAAAGATATATTATGCTTTTTTGAGGGGTATTTAGTATTTAACTATAACTATAACCTAAAGCATAACTTTCAGATTTGTTACATGTGAACAGCAATATTGTTCTAGAATGGCTTAATAATTGACAGAGGTCCATAGACCCCAAAACAACAGAACTGACAAGCCCCACCTCTTTACAGTGTTATGCCGGTGGTGGGCCGTAGGGGTTTGTGGTCCTGCCTGCTCTGCCGCCCTTCCTTGTTTTGCCCAGGTGGTGAGCTAATTGGACCCCGCCTGCTGCACTCCTCTGTGCGCCTTAAAAGGGGCTCCATGCGCGCTCTCGTTCTCTCTCTGCGCTCCCACTTGCTTTGCCTCTCTGCTGCCGGCTGCCACACCGACCTCGCCGTCTTAATGCACCTTTGAGTTTGTCTTTTTGTTTTACACACTCATATCCCTCACACATCGCTTTCATTCTCATCCCATCACCCACACTACACCACTGATACTGACACTCACAACCCCATACCTTCTATTTTGGTAAATATTAGTCTTCCTTCTTACTTTAGTTTTGTAAATAAATCTTGTTTTGTGCACCTTACCTCCGATGTGGTCTCCTTGTTACGCCACCAGCCAGGCGTAACAATAGTGGCACTTCACTGTTTTAAATGTTTATTTATTTATTGTTTTTTTTTGTCAGCTTTTAAATTTATAAAACAGGACAGGAAAACACACACAGAAAAACAAACAAGAACACAAGAGAACAAAACATACGCACCAAATTAAATTAAGGCACATATTGTACAACCTAAACATTTGCGATGAGTTAGCCCCTGTCCAGAGTGCACCCGCCTAAGGCCCAAAGTTACTGGGATAGCCTCCAGTCACCACGACCCCTAATGGGAACAAGCGGTACAAAATGGATGAATGAATAAACATCCTATTTGATCCAAAGTCTGTTAAATGTCTGAATGTTATTCTTTTTTTTTTTTCTATTTTACTAATGGCAATGATAATGTTGGTCCAGTCTGTTGGCTCAGTTTGTGTAAATTCTTCTTTGCTGCCAGAAGTATGTTGCATTGAACTTTTTTTATTGTTAAAAAATGACTCTGTCATTTAACTTGTATTGTATGTATTACATGTTTTACCTCAGAGTAAAATAAAAAAAATAAAATAATGGCATGCAAGTGTAGAGCAGTAGGCGGTGAAGAAAGTCAAGGACAAAGAACAACTCTGATGAAGAAACAGTTATAACATGGTATATAAAAGTTGATTTTACATAATATGTCCCATTTTTATTTATTTAATTACCAATGAGTTTTTAAGCACCTTTCACGAGTGTCTGAGCCCAGAACGTCCCAGGTGAAACTAACAACACTAACGTGCTAACTGTGCACTTCCTGCCTCTTGTAGAATAAAACATGTAAATATATAAAGAGAACGTGCTGTGGTCTCATCTCACCAGATGCTTTTACAATATGTATCTGTACTGGGACAACACAGATTATTACATGCAGAAACTCAGCTACATGAACTTCAAAACTGTAAAAATCAGGATAGCACCTTTAAACAACTAGGAACCATTGAGACTGAAAACTCTTTTTTGAAAACTTCTTTTTTTTAAACTTTTTTAAGGGAGACCTGGGGCAAAATAAATAAAAAAATAGCAGCACACAAATACAAAACAAACAACTGTTGTTTTTTTTTTAAATCAAGCGTAAACCCCTCAATCAAACAAGCTTAATCTGTGTAAAATGTTGGCCAAAAATAGACAAATATCATATCATATCATATCATAATACCATATCATTACAGGTTTGTAAACTCTACACACAATCTTGAAAAAAACACACCCTTGCAAGGCTTGTTTCTCCACAAAGCTGACTTGTACTTTTTCTTGTGGAGGCCACGGCACCTGCTTGTTTACGTGGTCATTCTTTTGTTGTTTTTGTTACCTTTAACATTCCCAAAAAATGCACAATCTCCATGGAGAATTTTCCAAACTTCCCATGTTCTCAGAGTAGTACGTAGCGTGCCCGCTGAATCTTACACAGTGCTGCTTTAATTTAAATTGTTTCTCTCTTTACGTTTCATTTCATAATTCTCTTATTTCACATATTTTCTTTTTGCTATCATTTGTCCATGTGTATTGGTCTATTGATTGGTCCGATAACGATATTGTTCTCCTGTTGGTCGTCAGGCACACTGTAAAGCCTCATGTATCACACTGCTGATGACAAGTTACCACAATAAATAATCAATTTTCATACACTTAACCAGAGCACATGCTAGACCTGTGGTGGCAATCAATGCAGAACAATACTCCAAACTGTTAAATACGTGTCTAAAATGGCAGAGTCGGACATTGTTACACGCAGTATTTACTATCTGCACTGGACTAAAGGAGCAATAGCAATTAGCCGGCTTGAGTTAAATCTCATAGTTCGATTGGATAAAATGTCAGCCAATACATCTTGGAAATATCAATACCCACGGGTCTCGTACTGACACCTTAACGGGAAATCCAGTGCACAGAAGAGATAATTGGGCTGCACCAAAATGTTTTTTTACCATGAGGATTAAGAGGTGTGTTCCAGTGGGCTTTCTATAAGTGATTAAGGTAGAAAAATAAAGTATGCAAAGTAAGCGCTTATGAACAGTTTGATATTTGAGTCCGTTTAGCAGTATGAAGATCTAAAACAAATAAAAACACGACGATGTTTTAGATTTTATTCAAATTTAGTGAAAATACAATATTTAACACACGCCATTCCATTTAGAAAGATGCACAGCAATAAAAAACTAATAAAATAAAGCAAAACATAGTTAATACAGCACCGTCCTCTGAAGCATCTATACTACACTTTTAAGTAAACTATGACTACCTTTTGTTAAAACATCATAAAACAAAAGAAGGACTGAAATGTGCTTCAAAACGTTGTCCTCAATGTGTAGATATCTGCAGTTCGACTCGTACCTGTTTGTGAGAAATTTACATTTATTATAGACAAATGGCAAAACAAAATTGAAAGCAACTTTAAAGAAAAGGGAACAATTGACCAAATGCTAACCATTCTTCTGTGTGTTTGTTCCAGCCAATATTTTTAGTCATCATTAATCTGGAGCACGTTCACTTAAATAAAAACATAGTCTGCTGAAAGAACCCGAAGCGTTGTTTTAGGGGAGTAGATCCATCAAATGGTTCATTAAAGTTCAGCCGAGGAATACACGTTTTAGAGGTAAACTGTTTGAAGCTTTGCCCTCAAATTACCGCACATGAAAAAGTACACTTCATTTAGTCGTGAGACCATGGACCAGGATATTATGTTTGTACAATAATACGAAGCTTATGCATTTGCCACTTTGAGATAATGGCCTTCTTATAAACACTCATATATCATAATGTTATTATAAATCATAAATCTGTTTACACAGTATAACATGAATCACAAAAGCAGTCTTTGCTGATTGGTTTAGAGGCAAAGTTAATAAACAGGTGTCTATAGGAGGTGGTAACGGTGTAGAAAATATTTCTTGATGACATGGTCAGAACTAATATGTTGACTATGACTGTCCATGGGTTTCACTATGTACACTAGCTGAACTATTCATCATCTAGGAACACTCTCTGACTAGATGAGCCACCTTCCTTCGTCCTGAGTGGTTCTGGCACCACAGTTCAAGTGGATGCGCCCTGTCCGTTTCCTTGCTGAGAACGGGGGTCAAGGACAGGGGATGCTCTGGGACAGTTAGCCATTTGCTAAATTATCTTGAAAATTGTTTCTTTAAACCGCTTTTCTACCTGTGGCCCATTGAGGCAACTTGAACCGAATTGTTCCTGATTACCTAATCCATCTTTAAATCATGCCCGTCTGAACTCGAGGAGAATATAGAGTTCTCAGACTGATATGGACATACAGAGAGAGAAATCATTCCAGGTAAATTGGCTTCATCATTGATTTGTATGTGATGAATTTGATGCAAAGGCTAGCCTTGTGGTGGGCAGAGATGGAGAATTTCAGTCTTTGTTTGAATGGGAAAAGAAATCCTTAAATAGTGTGATGAAATGAACTCAAACTGGCTGAAGGTTTGCACATATGGCCAGTTGCGTGAACTTGCATATTTACCCAAAAACAAGTCAAGCTGGCAGTTTTACCCTGGCTCTTCCACAGCAGAGTGAGGATGGAGTGAGGATGGCCTGTCTCTCCACTAAGATCACTCTTACTTGCCGAGAAAGCTTCGACATTTGCAACATAATGTCACCAGTGCTGCTCCTCATCCAGCCTGATAAGCAGACATTTAGCTAGAGGGTATGGACATCTGGCTGCCAGCTTCCCAGTGCTCTCCGAAATGCCCAAGCACTCCGTTTGCTAACATAGAACTTCCAAAACATAAATAAATAAGTGGAAATAAACTTACAGAGATCCCATGCTCTCTTTACGCTTCAAATCTACAATGTGTTGCCAGTTTTCAAGGCTTTAGTTAAGGTTTTTTTCTATCTCAGCAGGAGGCTCATATCTCCAGCTACCATTCCATCAAAACACTACCAGGATAGTCTCTGAGAACTTTTTTGTCTAAGTATTTTTGAAATTCAAAAGGATAAAGAAAATCTCAGAAAGCACGTCTGTTAATATTTTCGCTGTAATAAATCCTAAATGATCGTTTCCTCTGTCGCTGGTCGGTGTGCAACAAAATGGTGGGAAAATGTGAATACTGTTGCATAGTTATTGCAAGAACATTTCACACAATCTCAGAACCTCCCTTGCTCCTGGCTAAGTACATTCTCCTCACAAAGTATACTCATAAAAAGAACATAAAGGTCCAGTTACACATTTGCTTTCTGTACATTTAACTTAATGAAAAGGTATTGAGCTGAATGTCAGGGTCATTTTTTTTTCATATAACTTAAAGCATGACGCATAATAATGAAAAAGGTCAGCGTTAACGGACACAGTTCTGATCACAATTAAGTAAAACATCACAGAATACCACAATGAAACATCAAGACTGTCCTTTGCGTTATTCATCGATCTTTCTGAAGTTAGCTGCGGCTTTCTTGGTATTTCGAAACATAATCAAACCTATACTGTATATATCTTATTACATCTTTTAAATGACTGTTAAAGGAAAAGTTGAAATGCTTGATCAGTTCAGGAGATATACTTTACCTGAAAGCGTAAATCAAAAAGAAACGGGCTCATTGAATTACTGAAATGCTACAATGACCACTAAACAATGAATATCGCTGCACGCACTATCACTGTTTTTGCTTTGCTACTTCTACTGCTTTGACTGAATGGAAATATGCAAAAGTTTAGAAAGAACTAGTAAGTTATTTTTGTTGTTATCTGGAGACTGCACCCCTGACTTTCTCTGCAGGTCAGCCCCATTATTATCCGGCTAAGAAGGAGATCACTCACTACATCCGTCAAGTCACATTACCATTCCTGTTTGTCATCTGGTTCAAACTTGGAGGCACTTGGATAGGCCCGGCTCCCCAGTTGGTCGTGGCGTTCAATGAGCTGGACATAAAGCCAAAGAGACAGCAAAGCATGTGACAGATTCTTATTTTTGGGTTGAGGGTGGTTTATTTTACTCTCAATTCTCTGAGAAGGTTGTTTTAGCCTCCGCATGCTGGTCGTTTCTCTCTCGATATTTCGTTGCTGGGCATTTTTGGCATTCTCTAAGTGCTCAAAATGCATTACACCAGATGCTATTTTCTTCTGATCTCCCCCATTTCCTTGTAACACCGTCCTTTTGCACGATTTAGATTTGGAGGGATGCGATGAATGCTGGCAACGAATATATAACAGTGAAGTAGCATCATGTCTGCAAGAAAAAGTTATGTATGTACTCATATCAATGTGTTTTTAAAATGATTTGGAAAATTGTAATGTTGTGCACCTTTTAGGCTGTTGGAAGGCACTTTATAAATAAATGTTGATTGATTGAATTGAGATTTATACACAGTATTTTAGGATTATAAGGTCCTGTTCACATGACATCATATTCTAAACTGTCAATCATTTTAAAATTGAGTTGGAATAAAATTGAGAACTGTAAGATTGCAGACTGTGTTGATATTTAATAATAATATTTTAGCTACTGTAGCTTTAAAAATGGTTGCAATTCTCAATCACAAAGATGTGACTAATGACAATTGAAAAAAAAAAATGAAGCCATAAGATTTGATAAAATATGTGGGCATATTTCTTCAAAGCAGTAAAATTAAAACGCTCTATAACTTTCCATGTATAGTCTTTAGTATTTAGTATTTTTCCAATAATGTTCCACAGTATGGCATCAAACATCTATCATTAATTCCTTCAATTTCAGGTCACTTTATTGCCAAAGAAATACCTCACAAACTTGCAAACCAGCCCCTCTCCACAGATCTGGTGTGTAATTTATAAAGCTTGCTTACGCACTACGCAGTGCGTAGCCCGCCCTTTGTGCCATCCGTACTATCCATAAAACTTCCACTAGGCGCAGGATTTTGCTCATCTCCCAGATAAACAATAAACACTTCCTGTGTGGTGCTTTCAAAATAAAAGTTCCTGCATTCGACACCTGCAGTGTTTGCTTTATTGTGAAAAGGTTGGACCGTGAGCCAGTGCACTTCATTCGCAACAACAGATTGAGAAAAAAATATTTTGTGTTTGAATGGAGACGGGACATTTCAGATGCCAATGACTGATGAGCTGTTAAAAACACTATTCTTATCACACACATTTGCGACAGTAGTAAGCTCAAATTCTTCAAAAATTTGGGGTAATTTTTCAGCAAGAGAAATGCAGGTGTGGCGTGTGATGGAGGTGAAATGCGGCTGATGCATGACACTTGAGAGCCCTGTTTACAGCATGAACCTCCTCCACAAGAGCTACTATTTCTGCTTCAGTAAAGTTTCTCTTTCAGGATGCCATCTTTGCTGGATTGAAAGGTAGACGCACAAAGGCAGCTTATTTGAATAGTCCGGAATATGGATGAGCTCATGTACATGGTCCATATATGGGTGCTGAAGGTGTGGTCGGACATAGCCTGGCGTCTGCACGTCTTTAGCGCAGGTGGGATCTATAAAGCAGTGATTGTGTGGTGGAATGTGTACGAAGGGTTTCATAAATCAGGATTTTGCCTCTAGAGGGCACTTAGGCTATGCACTTGCTCAGCAAAAAATCTATGCAGTCTGTCATAAATGAGGCCCCTGACTTGAAACTTGGCCTGGTGGCATCAACTGCTTATTCATTTTATATTGAGATTAAATTTAAATTCCATACTGTGAAACATTCCAGACGGATAGTGGAGAGACGGCTGCCTCCTTGTCCCCATGGAGATGTTTCACTTAGAGTTTCTCACAGTATGGTATTAAGCATATTCATCTTGTATTTAGCTCAAAACGGGTATTTTTAGAGGGACTAAGGAAGAGACGATCCGAGACACTACTTCAATTGTTAATTGTGCTTTTGCTGAATAGAAAATTTCTTGAAAAACATTATTATTGTGAGCAGCCGTGTGGAGAAAGATAGGTTTAATGCATTACTGTGGAAAATTCCAGACAAATAGCGACTACGATAAGTGTTCTATTATTGAAAACTAAACATTTAAGTGACTACCAACTACATGTGAATTTAATGAGGTAAAAAGTGCAGAGGAAAGTGTGTCTCTTGACTAGAATGAGTTTGTGAAGTTAGTGTTTTGGATTTGGGTGTGAGGTAAGAACATAAGTGTATTTACCTCCAATACCCTGGAGTGTCGTAGTGTCCCGGGAAGACTCACTTCTGTATTTAAGACATCAGCATGAAGGACAAAGAAAGTGGAAAGAAGTTAAAGTCTGTGTGGTTTTGCAGTGGGTCGACAGCTGCTGCCAAAGTAGTGTCTGGTTCAGGAAACATCTGGACAGTTCAGCGCTGCACACCGCCTGAAGACGAGGTGCAGAGAGACACACGGACGAGTGCTGTACTAAAGCTGGCTGAAAGTGGATGGATAAAAGACAGATAAATGAAGCAGCTGTAGTTACAATGTCGAATTACAACAAACAAGCAACTCAAGGCTGCTGAATTGTGTATAAAAAAGAAAGTACTTGTTATATAAAATTATGTTGAAATGTTGAGAATGCGAAGGGAAGAATTGATACAGACAAAAATGTGCATGATGTAACTTTCCAGTTTATCTAGTCGGTGTAATCGCTCATTTGTCCAGGAGTGTTCATTGGTAGAAAAGGTTTCATCTGGGCACAGTTTTGAAAATCAAGACGTTTTGACTTCCATCCGAAAGTCATTCTCAA
This sequence comes from Rhinogobius similis, assembly GCA_019453435.1. Lineage (NCBI taxonomy): Eukaryota > Metazoa > Chordata > Actinopteri > Gobiiformes > Gobiidae > Rhinogobius > Rhinogobius similis. The sequence continues at coordinate 21,061,869 of CM033635.1, forward strand.
AGCGATGAACTGGTCTGAGAACTCTGACTTATATACTACTCTGAGCTGTGAAAGCCTTGCCTCCTTTTCATTTCTAAAACAGCTACTTGCATCTTTTGTATAGATTACTTACAGAATACAGCTACCTGCTTTGTATGTCTATCGTTTCTATAAATGTAATTGTATATGTTATGTTGTAGTTTCAATGGTTTGTAAAGAGGTGGAAAAGCACTCTATAAATAAAACTCATCATCACAGGGAGGAGTCCTGCTTGTCTCTGAGACGTTCCACAGTACAGTATTAAACGTATCTACTATATTCCTTGCATTGATTCGATCATAGGTGTTGTTTTTTTTTATAGCAAAAATACTTTGAAAAACATACATTCTTCATGTGAACAAAACTGACCTTGGCCTGATGGCGTTGTCTGTTTGCCTGCATGGGGATATATAAGTACAATTCCATGGCAAAGTAATAACATCTCCATGGAGACAAGTCATTTGCAGCTTGTTCTCCAGAAAAGTGAGTGCACCTTAAGGTAATAGCTGTAACATGTAACAATAACGATAGTAATAATAATAATGCTTTACACTTAGCTTTTCTGGACACTCAAAGATGCTTCACATTGCATTATCCGTTCATTCCACACTCAGTGGTGGTAAGCTACTATAATGGCCACAACTGTCGTGGGGCAGAATAACGGAAGCGAAGCTGCCAATCAGAGCCATTCTACGACTTTCATACCCGGAAATGTGGGTGAAGTGTGGGCATTGGCAAGCAGGTATGGCCACAAATGTAAAAGTAAATGGCAATGAATTCACTACAGAACTGGAAACTATTAGCTGCCATGTACTGGGTCAAGATAAGCTTAGCTAAGATAAGAGAACCTTTGTTTGTCCCACAATAGGATTGTTTGAACAATGAGTAGAAAGAACAGCAGGGAAATGCAATCAAAAATAAAGCTAAATAACTTGACATAAATCTTCCCATTTAATTAATATTAGAATACACCTTAAGATGTAAAAGGTTACAAAATGATCATATATTATAAAAAGTTATATGGGGTTTACTACAAGCAGTTTTTGTTTTGGGATCTGACAACCTTCGAGAAGCTCTTTCAACTTTCTGACAATCGCTTTGAGAACAAAACCCAAAATATGAACATTAACACATTGTAAACAAATTGGTGACTCAAAATGAATGGTAAAATCAATTGTTAATTCGATCATCTTCACTTAGAACTCAACACGCACAAAATATTAAAAAAAAAAACTGCATAAACTTCCTATAATTTTGACAGTATGTTTGAGTATGTTTTGTTTGTTCTGCTCTTGTTATGGATTTGACTTACTCTACAGCCTAAATGACATCGCTGTTTTTCCAAACCACTCACGTATCGGACTGACGCTAATGTCCATAGTTGATTGGATTCCTGTTATCTCCGTAATTGTCCTAATCAGCCAATCACAATTAGTCGTTGGCAAAAATTGCGGAATGTGAAGCAGGCAGAGTGCTTGGCTGCATTTCGCTATTCAAGGCCTATTTGTATTTGTAGTTTATTATGTAGAATACAATGTTTTGAGTAGCACAAACCACTCACCCATTATTGTGTCTCTTTAATCCAACTGTTACCTTTTTCCGTCTTATGCAAAAAAGTCTCTCACTACTAGTACGCATGTGTGTAGGTGGTTTTCCAGAAGCCAACAATCTGTCATTTTGTAATATTAATTTATACTTTTTCTTGCAATTGTTAAGTGTAGAGTTGTAAACAGGGAATTTTGTGTTATCAGATTGGAACTGTTTGCTAATAATTGACCCATTTTCAGATAAGATGAACTGTACAATAAGCAGTAATAGACCTCACCAAACACACAGTTGGTGGGTTAGGATGAATTGGGTAATGGCACCAGTCGGAGTCTCGGTGATTTAGTTGAATTGATCCCAATGTCTGTTGTGAAGCAGAGTATTTTATTCATAATGGTGTGTTTGTGTGAGTGGTCAGAGGTGAGCATGAGATCAGCCTTGCGACATCACAAAGAGCTTCCAACTGTGTCCTTCGGCTCACTGCGCATTACCTGGAAAAACCTTGTGCTACTCGGACTGTTTCGTGTTCCTGTTTATGAACGTTAAAAGCATGGAGAATCAAAATACCTGGAATCGATCATACTGTAGCTATAAGATGTTAAAGGGGCTATACCCTATATACCATACCGTATCATTTTGTTCATGTATTAAAGTAAAATGTGTTTTTCCACACTACAGTTACATTGTAAAAGCATCTATTTGGGTGAAAATGAGTTCTTTTTGTACGGTTTTTGTATTTAATTATAAAGCGTCCTGTCCTCTTCGAAACAGAAGTGCGCTGTTAGCATGTCAATGTTTGTTAACGTTACCGTGACATGCTCTGGCCTCTGAAAGCTGTGAAAAGTTTACAAACTCATTGCGGTGAATATTTCGGATGCTCAGCAGACATAAGTGAACAAAACGTTTGGACCCCTGCAAAGACTTAAAATGAACCTGTTCTGATTTTTGTGTTTTTAAGACGGTAAACATCATACAGCGCCTTTTAACTATTTAATTTGCTTGTTTTAAAGTACAAATTTTCTAAAATGTAATGTCTGATCTTCGTTTTGTCATTCTTCTTAGTTTCCTCGGTGAAAAATGATTATGTCGCTCACCATTTTTACGCCAGACTGCAGCGTGGAGTTGACCTTGAGCTATCATTATTTTCCTTAAAGTCACCACACAAAGCACAACATAATGCTGTATCATTCCCATCTCCAAAGCTCATGAGATCTCCAACGAGAAAAGATCTTAAAAGAGATATTGAAAAGGGGTGACATGGTGTTTCCAAAGACTTACTATCTAAGTGCTTGTGCTGGGTGAGAAATGCTCTTGTTTGTCCACTGCTCTCAGATCCATGTCTCCATCGGCCTTATAGTGTACTTTATCATTTCAGAGACTTTTTCCATCTGTAACCTCCGATCTCTGTGTCAGCACAAAGGCGCGGATGTGCACAATTATGCAGCCTTCAGAGTCTCCCGGTCTTGCTCTTTGCAAAGGCAGAGACGGATCAATAAGGACAAGGAGATCACAGGAGCAGGAGGGCCGCGCTGTCGGTTTGAGCAGATATGGATCAACTTTAACTCGGGTCGTACCAAATGAAAGCTGCAGGGGGGGTATCGGGATGGAACAACCGAGCTATAAATCAATCTGCACTCAGCTTGTTCTAGCTGTCACAAATTGATCAATGTAGATGATCAGAAGAAATACTTTTGTCGTCACTGACATCACACAGACATGACACCCAACATCAACAGCATCGGTGGAAGGAGGACACAGCTGCCTTTATAGTAAACTTAGAAGAAGAAATGACAAACACATAAGCAGACAGAATTTCAATGGGAAATATATTGTGGCTTTAAACTGATTTTCCTTTGTTCGTAGTTTTGTATAGGGCACAAACATTCAAACAAGATTCACAATGGCTTTGGTATGGTAGCCAAAATGCTTCAAATGCATTGTCAAACGTTTGAACCATTGTACCTTTTGTACTTTTGAAATGTTGGGTACAGAAGCCTATAGGGGTGGGATGAGACGAGACATGAGACTGGCTCCACAAGAAGATGAGACTTTGACATGATTTATATTAAATAAATGTTGCAGTTTGGCTCACAGTACATACATCTTACTTTTTTTTTTCAATTTCATATTTTTGCTGTTCTTGAAGTACTGCTTTTTGGAACAACAACTTCTGAAAACATGCAACTCACTAGCGTTTAACTCTTTTTTTGTGTGTGTGTCCAAGCCAAATGTTAACACAAAATCTTACAAGGCCATTTCCCACACAAGTGACACAAGATCCCAAGAAGTCTAATCCCAAGAACCACGTTACAAAACTCAACTTGTACTTGATGGTTTTGTTTTGGTCGGAAAGCCCGTTCAGAATGGCTGCCCGCATCTTATCATGCCAGGGCAGTTAGCACCATGTTATTGATTTTTTTCCTAGCACAAAATAATATAAGAAAAACAGCTCTTGTGGATGGTGTCCACATCTAATTGCAAATAGAGCAATTTTAATGTTCGATAACCTGAAAGTAACGCTGGTGTGCTTTTTGTAGGCTAGTTGTGGTTAGCAACGGTGTGAGGCCTGAAAGTTGTGAAACATGCTTCTAAACTCATCATGATTAATAAATAAGATGCTCAGAATGAGTTGAAAATGAGGTTAACATTTAGAACACTGCAAAATGATGTTTAAAGCAAACTCTAGAGCAAAGGAAAGCTACAATTCAATTCAATGCATGTGTTTTCTATGTTAATGTATGTATATATGGTGTCAGCATGAGGGTACACAAGATATGAGAAATCCTTTTAGACATAGAAGGCTTTTGGCTAATGCAGTGCTTCTTAGCGACACAACCAGGGGCTCCTTATCAGGTCACAGATGCACAACAGCAAGACACAAAGTTACCCCAGGCCACCTACATGAATATTGTCAACACACACAGCAGACTCGACAGGGGCATTCTGTAAATAACTCCCGTACAAATTAACAACTCATTTCCATTATACAGATGGATAGACTGCCCAGATAGTTTGCAATACACTTTCCTGACTCAATCTATTGTTTCAGTTTACGCAAAGAAGATACTGTACAATGCAACAGTTTCTGCCCAACTTTATTTTTTATTTAGATGTTGAATATTTGAATGAATAGAGTCAGTTGTTTTTATGCCACAACCCTGCACTTTCAAATTCTTGAGGCTAAGGATGCACTAAGTAGCACTGTTCATACAATATTTAAAAGCTTAGATCCTGCACTATTTAGTCTCTAGAATTGTTTTTCAGTCACAATAAGTTGCAATTCATACAGAAGCTAAGAATTGTCAGCACCACTTTGCAACGTTAACTGCTATTTTAACAGGCGAGCACTGCGCTGATATCTGGAAATATTCAGGAGTGCAAAATGTATTCGGAGCTGAAATTGGTAGAAACCAGTCAAATTTAGTTTGCTTTGGTTCTGGACAGTCTTTCAACTTTTGTGCGACATGCCTTTCCTGCTTCATTCCGGTTCATTTATCCTGGACAATCTTGTAATCTAATGGTAAATGCATACAGATTCCAAGCGCTCTTTTTGCTTCCTTTTTACCCCATGTATATTACTTTTATTACCATGTTTTAAAAGACTTTCTGTCCCGCCATTATACAAACTAACCACTCACTAAAAGTACATCCCTGGAGAGCGTCCGTGTCCTCTGTTATAAACCAGTGTGCCAAGCATTATCATCATACCATCCATCACCATCAGATCGGCCTTTGTTAACATAAAGCCAGTGGCGTGTGCCTAGTCCCCACGCTGCTGACAGTTTGATCTGTTCTCCTGTTTATTTATGGGTCCCGCGCCCGTCCCCTGGTGCGCCCCTGTCTGTCTGGGATGGGAGGGGTGGCTGGTGGGTGGAGTGCTGGTTCCAGAAGATAAGCCAACGTTGCACAAAAGTGTTGCTTTTATGATGAAGTGGTCCAGGCAATTACATTAGAGGCACAGCAGCGGCGGACCCCGGCCTGACCCCGTCTCTCTTGTCTCTCCTGCATGGCTCTTTGTCATCCCGCTCACACATGCAATTCCTCATGCATCACGCCCAGTAAAACCGATACCCAGGCCCTCAGAGCTGACAAACTAACGCTCAAGGACAAGAACTATGAAATCTTTAATAAAGCGATGGGCTGTTGGGCGTTTAGGGGACAATTTATGCTGTGGAACCTGGACAGTCTCAATCTGTTCGTAATATTTATCTGTCTCTGGGATTTAGGATGTGGGATTGAGACGTGTGGTATGGCAAAACATTATTTAGTGAGTGTTTAAAGGAGCACTAAGTAACTTTTCCGGTGATGGTCCCGCCGCCTGCTTGTCTCCATGGATATGCTATTGCTTTGCTTGGAATATTTCACAGCATGGCATTGAACATATATATCCATGGAGACAAGTACTTAAAAAATGTTTTATCCAATCCCCAAACTCTGACCTTTGCATGTGTGGGCTTTCCAGAAGGCAAGCTGAGCTCAAAAAGGGCAAGTTCATACTGAAGTCAGCAGTTTTCAGGGAGTTTGTGTTAGGGATGCACTGATACCGATACTGGTATCAAATATCGGTGTCGATACGTAAAAATTGTTGAATCGGATATCGGCTTTAGAATATCAGTTCAGTTTTCAATATCCTGGTTGGGCTTTTAAATTGATTTATTAATTATTTTAATTAATTTATAGACCCTTGTTGATTATCACCAGAACATTTGAGGTTTACATAAAGCTGTTCTGTCATTTGTTTGAGATTTTTGTGCATGACAGTTTTACATGATGAACACAATTTATGTTTTATGTAACTTTTGTTTTCCACTTAAACATGTAAATGTTCCACACTACACTGATGCTGATATTAACACCAGTTAGACACACTTTCAGCCTCTGTTGCGATGTGAACGTAGAAAAAGGCACTAGCTCCTCTGACTATAGGGACTGGGGGATTACAGAGACTTAGTTCTTGGTACTGTTATGTGTGAAAATACTTATAGTACACCTTTACACCTTTGAAATGCACAGAGCTACACTATCAACACAATGCACCAACCAGCTTTTCAAGAGGTGTATGTAGGTTTTGTATACGGTGACACATTATTTGTTGGTGATTATTATATTATGTGGACCTCAATGGAAAGTGCTGAACAATCTGATTTTATTTTAATCACATGGTGGTATAAATCACTTTGCTGTAAAGATCCATCTGAACAATAGTGAAGGCAGAAAAAGTGAGCAATCATTCTTTACAGCAATTCCTTGAGCAGGTGAGGGCATTTTTGCACATTGTTGTTCAAAAGTGATTTGCTCCATTAAAACGCACAAATCATTAGGAATGAAGAGGCCAGCACTAAGACTGACTTATTTTAATTTTAATTGTGACAATTATGGTTTATTATGATGGTTATTTCTGATCGGCCAGCTGTCAAGGACACTTTGGTTTCTTTATAAAGTGCAGTGCTGTCCATTTAAGATTTATGCTGTGGCACCTGTCGGACCGCACACCTGCAGACAGCTCTCCTCTGCTGGAGTCTTTCTCTGCTTTGTGATTTAGGACGAGTAATTGAGTGGAAATGGTGCAGGTGAGATGTTTTATGGTCCATGGGACGGCTAAATGAGCACGAGTCTTACTTGATTGAGAGGAGGAATGAACTGACTGGATTTCAGACAATTTGCCTTGAAAGAAAAAAGTCTTTACAACTCATTCATTGGTTCTGAATTGAATCTCTTCATTTTGAATTGAATCTGAAATCAGATTCTGCAGATGCATGATATTATGTATTTTGTGTGTTAAACAAAAATACAAACAAAAACATGAATGAGATGTTACAAGATATATATCAATTAACTTTAATTTCGTTAGTTTTAAAGGTTCTATAATATCCAATATTTTGAGTTTTTTAATGTTATATTCATCAAAATAATATCTGGATTTGTGATTTATTTAATTCGGGATATAGCAGGAATCCTCCTCCTTCCAGACACCTTCACCAGACTGTTCTGATCATGTCAGCGTACACATGACCTCATCTAAGCACATATCTACACTGTTCTTATAAGTTCCTGCATACTGCTTCTTCGCTGCAGATACAGGCCTATCTCCTGCAGATACAGGCCTAGCACAGTTTGCTGGCACTTTATACAAGATTATACTAATCTAAACGAAAGCCTGGGCTTGCATTTGTATTTTTGTCCAGGGCAGCTGTGGTAGCTACACCACAATGTACAAAGTGTATGAAACTGACTAGTGCTTTGAGAAGCTAGTCAAGCTAAAGCACATTATACGCCCAAGCCAGTATTAATCTTATTATTAGTAGCATCAGTGTTATTAGGATGGTATTTTGAGGTAAAGCCTTTTCCCGGATGCTGTTTAACACCCTCTGTGTTTCTGGACTTTGCAGCTGCAGCTACACACACCCCACAACGGAAATATATTCAGGATTACTGGGAGTTGACCACTATTATGTAAAATTATCAAATGGTAGTGAGAAATTCAGTTAAGCTGAAGTCCAAAACCTTCAGCCCCAGCAGTGTGGTGACCCAATCTTACATAATGGCTTTTGTGGTCCTAATGTTGTCATGTCCTGTTGTCCATGCTGCTTGCTGCATGTATTCTATTAGTTTAGCTGCTTTATGGAGCCCTGAGAGGATGCAGACAGGCAGGCGGGAGGCAGAGAGTGCGGGCGATGCAGAGGAGTTTGGCTGCCCACGGGGAAACTGACTTTGACATATGTGAAAGCACACAGCTCCTTTAGCGCGGCGAGGGGAGAGAGGGAGGTGCGCGGGGATCAGAGCCGAGCCGGGAGACGAGGTGCTGTGGGGAGAAGGGTGTGATCATTCTGTCATGGAGCATTACTGTCATAACGCGCTGAGCACAAACACAAACCCAAATGCGGCTGATGCGGGCTGCTTAATGTACACACCCACCCAGTCCCCCACCTGTTCCCCACAGACTCCCCCTGCAGGTGAGACCCTGTGGGGGCTGTTCCTGCGCAGGCACCTGTCACCTGGATCAGGAGGAGAAATGAAACAAAGCTCCACAATCTCCCCTCCCTTCTGTGCTTCCAGTCCCAGGTGTGTTGAGCGAGCTGGTGCAGTAACTCGGCACGTACACTACACAGTACACACTACATTGCTTTGTTGTGGAGTCACCTCTCTACTGTGCCCACATTAGCATCTAGAGGAATGGGACTGCTGTGGGGAGTGACCAAAGATATTATCTAGTGCAGCCATTCACAAACTCAGCGACGTCTCGGCCCCCTTATCAACTGGACAATAACTCAGGGACCTCCACTAATAATTTGCTCTATATTCAAAAGAATATGCCATGTTTTTCTCTTTAAATGTACAAATAAAAATAGAAATACAAATGACTATAGGCTTAATATTGATTTAAAGTAGCAAATATATTAGGTAAAATGCTAGTTGGACAACCTTTGGGGGCCCCCCTGCGGTGCCACCAAGGGGACCCCGGACCCCACTTTGGGAAGCACTGATCTAGTGGGTGGGTTAAATGCGCATGACACTTTGGCATTACGGCAGTTTTAATCAGATACAAAATAATTTTCTAGTTTGGATATCTTAATTAAAGACTTAATTCATAATTCATATTGTCACTAATACGTTTTGAATCTGACTATGTTCAAACCCAAAAAGAGAGGAGGAAAAAATATAGGCAAAGAGACTAATCCTTTTAAAACTCACCAGGAAAATATACCATACCGTAAGTCATACCATAAGTGTTGAAGACTTAAAACATAAAAACATAAAATGTGCCAAGAGACAATCAAATTACCCAACAAGCCAAAAAACACTGGTATAAACATAGCTTCAACATTTGTTAATGATGTTTCAAGATACATAGTTTAAAGTACGAATTTCCCTTGTATTTATTTCAAACCAAAGAATAGCCTATGCAATATTTCGCCCATACCTAACCAATTATTTCATTTCAACATTGCAGAATTTAACGACAACCAAGACGTATTTATGCCTTCTTTATTTACATATGCTAATTCAGTTCATAAATCCCATTCAACAGTTTTGCTCTCTGACTTCTATCATCATTCATCTTTCCATAACTTTTCAAGGAGCATTAAATCTCTAGGTCTTCTGGCGGCACTTTCTTACAATGCCAATGGAAAGGGCATTGCGCTGCGGCAAATATAAGTGTCCATTTGAGAAAATAATTTATGATGGAAAGGCCGTGACTTCTTTTTACTACCGGTCTGTCCTGGGGCTACCCTGTTTACTTGTTTTACGCATCTGGATCTGGGATAATAATAACAATGATTCCTCTCTCCATCATCACTTTAACCTCTGCCATCGGTGACCACATAAAACTATGGACAAATCTGCGTCTTAATTTGCTTATTTTTTCACTTGCCTCCAAGAAGACGTCCTTTAAGAGCACTTCTTTTCGGCCATCTGACAATTTAGCAAATAATTAGAAAAGATGTTTATGATAACTCTGCCGGCAGGGCTTGGATTGATGCCGACTTGAATTGAAAACGAGGCAAAGGAGCGTTAGAAGAGAAACGGTATGAGAGGGAGGAGGACGTGATGGAGATGGAGAGGTTGTAAAGCAGAGAGATGAAGGATGATGCGGAGAGTGGAGCGAGCGTGTGAGGATACGGTCGATACTTGATCCAGCAGTGCAAATGTAGATCAGATAAGAACACACAGTCCATTCTGATAAATGTATCAGAATGGACTGTGTGTTTCTGTACGCTGATAGATGGAGGACCACCCCGAGGAATGAATGATAAATGGTACAGAGTTGAAATAGTAGGATTCTAAAGCTGTGACAAGACTCTTGAGGATTTTCTACACCAACCGTGATCTTTTAAAGACTTCGCCTATCGCCTCCATTGTGTCAGTTTTTCTACAAATGGTCACAGACGATTAATTTGTCTGGAAAATTGATCAGCAATGTGTTATATTGTTTACTGCAGTCATTTTGTACTTTTAACTTCCATCTGGTGTCAAGGATACTCTACTTAGTCTTTGAGTACGACAGGTTATATTTAGGAATTTACTGCGATGGCTTCATCAATCAAAGGGTTTGGTAAGATGTAGTTTCTTGCTGAGATATTGTTTGTGAAAATATCAGGGTGTGACATCACATACATACAAATATTTAAGACCAGAGTTGTTTGATTACCTGACAGCTTCGACTGCTCATTCTTCTCAATCTTCTTCAGAAAAACAATATCAACACACCAGCTAAACCATTCTGAAAACTGAGACAACCACCCCAAAGACAAAATGGAACTGGAGCATAAACGTAAGGTCATATACGAAATACTCTGCACGACTTCCAATAGAAATGTGCATCAGGGAAACATGAAGGGCATCCAGCACTGAAAGAAAGGAACACAGAATGTGAGGAGGAATGACGAGGATGTGCACACAAGCAATAAAACACAAAGCAGAACAGGAACAACTCAGAACAACTGAGAACCACATCAATGACTGGGACGGAGTAAACTTTATCGGGACAACGGACAACAAACATTGTCTCTGTATTAAGGAAGCTATCAAAATATGGAAACGTGCCCCTGGGACAAAAAACTTGTTACAATTACCATTTTTTTAGCTGCCCTCCATCTGTATTAAATATTATTGGCTGATGGAATATTATGATGTCAAGCTATAAAGAGAGGACAACGTACGTGTTAAAACATCTCTACACTTCATCCATAACTCATCGAGACTCAACAAGAGATGAAGAATGGAAAGAACTTCAACTAAAATAGCATGAGAGCTGCAGTCCAGGCTCCACCAGCAGGGGCCGCCTCCTCAAAGCCAGAGGAGAACCAGCAGGTGATGGAGCTGAGACAACAGCTTCCCAAGCAGCTCCGACTCAATGCTATATAGTCCCTTGAAATCAAAGTAGAGGAGCTTCGGAACGAGCTGGATAAACACTTTGAGGAGAACCTGCATTTGGAGGATCTGAGCCAACCATTCAAGAGCAGCTTCGGCAGCTCCTCGTCAATAAGAAACAGAAGTGGAGACTGAGGGAGTTGCAGCAGGTGAGCCAGCAGAAAGAAGCCCTCGCACAGAAGCTGCAGAAGAAGCTGGAAAAGTTAAAGATTTTGAGAAAACACTATTTAACATCAGACAGGGTGTTAATGAATATGTGGCAGACCTGTATGAGGAGAAAAATCTGAAGGTGTTCTCCAGAGTCCATGCAGTGTCTCAAAAAACAAGTGGAGACACTTAGAGCGAACAGCCACCTCAGTGTGAGTGTGCAGAGTGTGCCAGCGACACCAGAGAAACAGGAGGCCGCAATGGTGAACATGACGAAGATATTAGTAAAGTTGAAAACGAGGCACTGAAGAGTCTGCTTCAAGAGGCCACTGAAGAGTCTGTGCCTCTGTCTGTGCATATGGACTTGTTTCCAAATGAGTTGAGGTACACAGGTACACAGTGTCCCTCTTGCATTCTCAATCAACAAGCATAAAAAACACAGTTGTGGACAGTTTAAGAGCAAGCTAGGTGTGGGATAATTGTAGGTCTTTGCATTACAGTTTTTTTACAGCAAGTTTTAAAGGATTAAATGTGGAGCAGGGGCAGAGCTAGAAATGATGTGCCCCCTGAAAGCTTTTTATGCTGGGCTCCCCTTCACCTTTTTTTTAGGTTTATCTTACTTTACCCATTTCTACACTTAATATGAATTTACATTATTTTATTGTAGACGGTCATATTTTCAAATAGTTATATATTACTATTATATATTCATTCATTAAACAAAACAACAAAATTTGATACCTTTTTGCTCCTTTTTACTTTTTGAAGGGTATGTTACAGTTTGAGACAAAAAAGGACAAGTGTATTTAAAGGTGTGCAGTTATGTGAGAAAAGAAGCCTATAGGATTTTTATATTCAAGGACCAAAACCACAGAATAAAGATAGACCCTATCAATGTGTGTATGAGAGTCTATGCAGGTTAAAATGAAGAACACAGCTGAGAGGAGAGGAGATAGGGCGGGGAAATAGAGCTTGCATGCTTATGAGAATAGCAGCTGCTGGGTAACTTAAGAGCTCTATGAATCCGTGTATGAGTTCTGGCGAGCGCTCTGTATTAATCAGAGTTTCCTGTGGATAATGCCATGCATCACCTTCTGTAATCAGCAAGAGAAAGGCCAGACAGAAAGAATAGATTGCACTGGGCCCCTTTGCAGTAGGAATAAAAGATGGCGAGTTTTATGTGCTGTAATTTCAGAGGGTTTCATAAGGAGAAAGTGGGGCTGAGAATACAGAGGAGGCAGGGTTCTGACCTCTACTTTCTCATGACCAAATACCAATGTCTCCCAGCGTGTCTTTGCACAGCTGATGATTAGGAAAGTGCTGTTAGGTTAAGATGATACTCAAGTCTTTACAGTGGTGAAAGTACAGATAAAGGAGCAAAAAAAAAAACTCAAGTAAAAGTAGAAATATCATGTGAAAAAAATATAGGCACAATCTGTAACTTTCTGGAGGCTGAAAGTCACCTGCATAATTCCATGGAAATAGAAAGTCCAAGTACACTAAAACCATCCAAAATTAGAAAGTTGCATATTTTAAGTAAAAGTACTGACGTGCGATTTAAAAGTGTACTTTAGAGTAAAAAGTAAAAGTGCTGATTTCTTTTTTTTTCCGTTTTTTGTAACTAATTTTCAACAATTTACATATATTTTTGTTTGCTCAAAGTTGGGACATCACCTCAAACCATGAAATAAGCCTTTAGTCATTTCATGCGCTCTCAAAAAATGTCCTATTACAGGAAAAATATTATGCATTTTTAATAATGTTATTAGCCTTTAAACATGCCCATGAGTACCAGAAGTTTGATATTTCGTGTTTTAGAACAATATATATATATATATATGTATAGATTATTATTTTCTGAATTTAGGCGCCTTCTACTGACTGCAAAGCGCTCACACAAACTAAACATTTGTTCGAAAATGCGAGGGAGCTAGTTAGTTTGTAGTTATCATGTTTAGACGATAAAAAGTCTCAGAACGAGTCTGGCGATGATTTAAGGATTTAAAACAACAAAAAATTCTCTGATAAATTATGTCAAATATTGGAAGAACATCATTGATCGAGAGAGTTCGGCGTTTTTGATGGTCAGGGGGAGAGGATTCAAACCAGTGCATAGCTTAATTCAACTCCAGGTAGGTTTTTGATGATGAAACATTAGTAGAACATGGTTAAAAATCTAAAAAAAAAAAGTCACTATAGTATAATATATTCCCTTGAAAAATATAGTGGAGTGGAAAGTACAGATATTTGAATGTAGTGATGTAAGAGGAAAAAAGAATCCACTGTAAAATGTACTTAAGTGGAGATACAATACTTTTGCTTTTATACTTTGTTACGTTCCAACTTATTTTCTTACAAGTACACAATACTGAAAGTACTTTTGCATTTAATATAACCTACTATGTTTAGGGGTGCAGCGCGGTTAGAGCTCTTGTAGCCAGAAAAGGAGATCATGGGTTCGAATCCAACATCACATGATCTCTCTGGGTTTGCACCTTTCCATGTGCCGTGGTTGTCGTGGATAAAGTGGCAGCCCTAAATTGCCCGTAGTGCAGTGTTACTCATTGCGTGGCCTTAATTTGGGGCTTGTGTAATCGTGTAATATTTTCTAATGATATACAAAAAATATAGATAAATATCTTCCAAAATATGGTGCGAATAACACTATTTCTGTTTTATTCCGTGCTGCCAAATGTTTACGTCAGTGTTTACAACAGCGACACACCTGCTGACTGCTGTGCATCCAGTGCTTCAACTTACGTTGGCGCGCTAGCCAAATAACATCATCAAGCCGAAAAAAGTGGATTGATTTCTAATCAAAAGACGACAGAATACAGGGGGTCGAACACAGCGTGGGAAGGACAACTGAGGAAAGAAATGCAGAAGCTCGATGAAAGTCTGCACGAAGATGCAGGTGAAACGGAACGCACAAATGAAAGGTACTAAGAGCAAAAAACTAAAAGTACGAGGAATACATAAGTGGATGATGATGTTTTGCGGCTCGCTTCTAATCTTTGGTTTGCTAATGTGGCTCTCCTTTAGAAAATAGTGATAACACTGCCCTTAGTTAATGAATGTGACAGATGTTGAGTTTAGTCTACAAAAGACAGCGGAGTGGATGGTGTCAAGGTCTTTATTTGGTGCATACAGGGGAAAACAGGTAAAACGTTGAGTGTTGACTTTGACTGTGGTTTAAATGCTGTTATTTGGGTCTGATGTGATGGCATAATGTCAACACCTTTAAGATTATTTGTACTTGTTCTAAAAACACAGTAGCAAATTATTGTGTCCCATCTGATATATACATGATTTAAACAAGATATAGATAGAGACACTATTTTGGCCAAGGTTCATAACTGTTTAGCTGTGCTTTATATAGCTGTTATTTGTATTTGGTGAAATGTCATGATGTCAGCTTTAAGATTATTTGTACCAGATTATGAGGAACTACACAGTTGCAAAGTACAATGTGTCCCATATGACAAATAGTATACATGATATAAACAAGATAGATGCATGCATACATCGTAGCTAAAGTTCACAGGGTTCTCTGTCTGTCCATGTGTCTGTGCTAGCTGTGATGAGCTGGCCCCTGTCCGGAGTGTACCCCGCCTGAAGCCCAATGTCACTGGGATAGGCTCCAGTCACCCGTGACCCCTAACACGAAAAAGCGGTAGAAAATTAATGAATGAACTACATTCACTGTGGCTCAGTGCTTTTGGTGTTCGCCTATCTCAAAATGGTGATCTGATCCCAGAGCGGTGCAAACTCTTGATGCGTCCTTGGGCACTTCATCATAGCAAACGATGTGACAAATGTTTTTAGTTCAATAATGCTTCAAATCCCTAAAAGCATTCATGAATACACCGCTCATTAACACACGGTAGCTGCCCATGCCCTCCATCAAATCTAAACAATTAAAACTTAAATAGAAATAAGACAATGGTGAATTTTACACGGACCCACTTAATCTGCTGGGAATACAAAATGTGTGCTGACCTGAAGCACTAGTAAGCCATGCCCTATGTCCGGCCGTGTCTCTGCTGGAGGAATACGTTTCCTGAATGTTGATAATTCAGTATTTAATGAGGGCTCCCGTGTCATTGGACCTGAGGGTGCGTACTGGTGTCACTTAACAATCCTCTTTGATCCAATCACTGTTGAGCACCTCACTGGGCAGTAAAGGTGGAGAGGTCCAGTAAAAACGTGTTGGTTTGGTGCAAAAGCTCTTCTGGGACTCATAAGGTCAGGTCAGGTCAGAGCGTAGCAGCACAGGTCGTAAACAAATGCAGTACAACAGCAGTAACTAAGCCTGAAATCTATAAGAGGGAGGATGGAAAGGTTAGAGCTGTAACATATATTGCAGTCGGGTTGAAATCTGAATTTTGAAAAGTTACATTTAGCAAATCACTAGGACTGCAATGATTCAGTGCATTAAAACATTATTACGTATTATGTAAAAAAAAACACAACAACCGCTAACCCTGTAGTTTAGATTTCTATAAAACACGTGTTTGTTTAGCTGTTCAGATTTCAGTGTTCTCTCAAATGTAAATGCTCCAGGATGTGTTTCAAATGTGGACTTTGAATAGAATCCCACTTTCATCACAAAGTCGAATTGTAATCGTAATCAGATTATGAAAATCCAATATCGTTGTCCAACAATCTTTACACACTTTCTGAGTTTCAAATTGGTAATAATGATAATTTTAACAATGTAGTTTGATTTATATTTTAAACCCATATGGTAGACAAGCCTATATATGTCAGCTGGAAAATGTGTTGTAGATTGATGGAAATCAGGACAGCATAAGGAATCATTTGTAACATTATAATTTATGTTGTCTATCATCAAAGTATACACATTGCACCAAATACATTATGGACTTCATATTATTCTATTTTTAATGCACATAAGAGTTCTAAGGGAGACAAATTTAGAGAGATTTAGATTATAGTTTGAAGATGTATTCAGTTTTTCTAGTTTTTGTTACAATTGAAATCTCTTTTTTTTTTAGAAAACAAAGTGCCAGTTTTTCAAGCTCATGATTAAGACAAGGTCACATTCATTAATTTGTCTTAATGTTTAATTAACCACACACTTTATACCTAACACTTTCTAACCTTATTTAGTGTGGGATATAATCTTATTTTTGAAAGCATGTGCATGTTGAAAGTGCATATGACTCATGTTTCTAATTAAGACTTAATTCCGTGGGTTTGTCCCTGGTGTAAATATTTATCAAGTTTTTTTCAGTCAAGTTCCAGTTTCTTTAAACAAACAGAAAAATAAAAGTTGAAAATTACTGGAAGTAGAGCTGAGGTCTAAAACAAAATCATTTTATGTCATCAATAAGCGATTCAATAATGCACATATATATATATAAATAGGCACGCAATGACACACAATTGTTTAAGGTGTTGAGAGGTTTTGTTAGTTGTCAAACCGTAAATATTGTATTATTTTTTTATAGATTTTCACCTGCTTTATCTGCTGCTCATAGTAAAATCTTAAATGGAGATAAGTCTGTTATCTAAAGTTCGGGAGCAGGACCACACCTCATCCACGCCCCTTCCGGTGACTACTCTATTTAAACTTCCCGGTCACACACACCAGTGTTCGTTATTTCGTGCCCCTCCCTCCCACCCTCTTCTAATTGTTCTGTCTTATCCTTTAGTCGGGGGGTATCGAGGCCCGGGAGCCTGCTGCCCTCATCGCTAGAAGCCCCAAAACGGCATTGATCATCTACTCTCATGCATTTTATCATTCTTGATCGCCAATAAACTTCTGCATCCAAGCTTGAGGTTGTGGTCCTTGCTAGTGAAACTCCACCAAAATGGTCAAACTGGTTAAAAATATATAAAATTAAAAAAAACAAAAAACTAATGAAATGAAATGTGTTGTCTAACTTGTCATATGAACTTTAATACACTTTAACAACTATGGCAGCAGTAGAAAAACTTTAATTAATTTCAGGAGCCAATTTTAAATCTCTCTGCAAAACAAGCAAAATATTGTAGATTACCCTTATTCTTTGTTCAAATGCAACAGTTTTATAAAAGTTTGAACTGTGATTTCCAAAACACGCGCAATTAAACTAATATCCTAGAATCCCAGTGGTTTAAAATTGAGCTGAAGGTAGGGTCAGGGAGTAAAGTTAATTAGTATAACACCATTCACAGACACGGGTCACAAAATGCGTCACATAGGGCATAAAAATAATAGAATAAAAGGTCTGAATTCTTTAGTGGAATTTACTGTTTAACTGTTCGATTGCAGATTTGTTGACTGGATTTATCGTTAACTGGCACAAAGTTCAACATCTTTTCTGTCAGCATAATTAAACAAAACTGGAATAATTGTTTCACAACAGCTTCAGAAAGTGGTGCTATTGTCCAACTTCAAACAGGTGACTGTGACTTAGTTGAAAGGAGTTTAAAATTTGTACCTTTTTTTGGACTC
Organism: Rhinogobius similis; assembly: GCA_019453435.1. NCBI lineage: Eukaryota > Metazoa > Chordata > Actinopteri > Gobiiformes > Gobiidae > Rhinogobius > Rhinogobius similis. Next base: position 21,079,915 of record CM033635.1, read on the forward strand.
AATAATGGACAAGTAATGATAAGGATTAACATTTGTGCATTTCTATAACAGTAAATCTCCCATAGAGTTCTACTTACCACCGTCTGAGTTTATGACGTCATCAAATTATTGAACATGAACGTAACCCATGGCCATGAACATACAGTACAACCACACTCCCTAGTGCCCTATTTATCCCCCTTTACACAGCAGCCTCCACAGCTTCTCTCCGCCAGTGTGTGGTATTTGTATCATGGAGCTGTGTGGGGTCAGCAGTAAAACAGGAGAGGTCAGGACGGAGCGCTCATGCATTAGGCCCGGCCCCGCACTGAGCTGCTCCCCGGTGGCCTTTGTGAGGGGTGACTAGGTGTCTGCGGAGCATAGTGAAACACGGGGGCGGTGGAGGAGGGAGCACGACGCGGGGTCAGGGGTCAACGGGGCGCATATGTGGGCCGGCGCATATCGGGATGAGCAGCCGGCGCCGCGCTGCTGAGGCCAGGTGATCCATGGCTGCTACATGTCACCAGTTATAATGCAGTGCTGCGACTGTAGAGTGGAACTTAGGATATTATGCTGTAGCTTTACTCCGTGAGACTTTTTATACTCTTTTTTTTTCATAGATATTTTATAAGCAGGGTAATGATTCTTGGTACAAGGAGGAGAGGAACATCGTCAATTTTTTTAAATTGTTATTGGCCTCTAAACATCCTCTTGAGTACCTTTTACTTTGGCAAAACAAAAATAGACATTATTAACAAAAAACATAACCACTTCATGATACTCCATTCATGCATTTCCCACGTCAGGGATTGACTTTGGGCTTCATCTACTGGCAGCAGAGGGAATTACATTGGTGAGGTAAACAAATGCTAAGCACGCAGTTGTAATGATCGTGATTTAACAGCAGAAATGCTCAGAACGAGTCTGGCAGTAATTTATGGTCTATGATCCGGAGCGCAGCACCAAATTCTGGGCCCCAAGGACAAACTGTCTCGGTTGGCCCCTAATACATAATTTAGTATATTTATTTCTTCCAGCAATATATATATTATATATTCAGTTATTACTGTTATTTTTAATTACCTATTGTTAGAATATACCCCATATGGTTTCTACATTCATTGAACATTAACTCGCTGATTTACAGACATCCTGTTGTTACCGGCTTATATTACGATACAGTACTTTTTTCGATTGGCAGTTACCACCAGATCAATTTCACAAATATCTTGAAACATATACACTAACTGCAAATAATTATCACTAGTTTTATTTGTTGACAACTTGACTACTCTGTTAACATTGATTTGCCTCTTTTTTAAAGGCGTTGTGGGGCCCGGATATCTCATGCATAACTGTGTTTCGTCTCTCAAGTCATTTACTCAACCACAGCGCATTTAGATTCCAATTAGATAAAAAAAAAAAATCATAAGCTTTTGAGGGCCCTTCCCTGCTCTGGGCCCTAGGGGAACCAGTATCCTTTATCCCCCCAGTCCGACACCCCTGCAGAAGATCTCAAAGCTCGACCTATGACATCACAGATCTGGAAAATTCAGAATGGAGTGGTTTTGCTGAACAGTCGCAAAACTGCAGTAACTGTTACATGCACCTTGACAATTAGAACTACCGTGGAGGCTATGGATGGGTGCCCATACATGCCGCATAAACACACAGAAAATACTGTTTTACTGTACCCAGGCTTACAATAAAGATGAGCAGATGGAAGAGCTCTCATTCTTCTTTTCTGTGTTTTTGCTGCAAACGCACAGACTACACCGCAGTCTGAGGGAGGACTTGTGGAAGAAACGTCCCACACCAGAAGAAAGAGTGCTGCGCATACTGTATCATATGTGGGCCATTTTCTATTGTTTCAAGATTCTCATATGTGTTGGACGTGTTGGGTTTGATCATATGGTTGATTTACGTCGCCAATTTCACCATTTTTATACAACTAAACCATCGCTTTGCCTGGAATGTTTCACAGTATGGCATTAAACGTGTCTATCTCCATGTACACAGGCAGGTCACATGACAGGTCAAATCTGCTCACAGTGACAATGCATGTTTTATAGCCATTTTGAGCATTATAAACACCTGTAACTGAATAATTGTAGGATAAATATGTTTATAATTAGTCAGATACATTTAATAATACCTGATACTGTGGAACATTCTTGGAATAGCAGTAACTTTGCAATGGAGACAAAAAGGTGGCATACCCAGAAAAAAACTACATAGTGGACATTAAGAAATTTTAACACGTATATATAGATCTATATATATAGATCAAATCAAATATTGCACTGTATTTAACACACCAGTATGGAAATGAAAGTAATTCACACAAAAAATAAGTTGACGTGTGAAGTTTCAATAGATTAGAGCATTAAAAGTGCAATCTTCAAATTAAATTTCATGTTTATCTGTTCTCTTTATTTATGTATATCACAGCGGTGGCAGTTCTTTATCTGTGGACAGACTCACACTTCACTTATGGACTAACATTACATCTGGATTCCTCTGGTGTGAAGTGTCCGACAAACAGTGGTGTGTGAGAGTGGAGACATTAAAGCCTGTAATCAGCCTGATCCCTCACGCTCAGCTCCCCAGAGCAGGCCCAGCTGAAAGGCTTTTTCTTCTAACACTGTGCCGGAGAGTCAACAAGAGGGTTCTGTATGCTGGATTCACATTGCCTTTTAATATAAGTGTTAGCAATGGCTGGCATATCAACATTTTATGCAAAAGATCTATTTAAATTATCAGTGTCTGTAATTAATACGATTGGTCTTGTGCCGTGTATGTTCACTTTAGTATAGGTAACTACACCATTTATTGTCAAGGGAAACAAGCAAGTAAGAATTTCACTGCATAGTTTAAACATGTTTTCACAGTGTACATGACAAAACATCTCACTGAATCTGTTCTCTATTGTTGGGAAAATTCCAGTACTGTACCAAGGACATGGCTCAGTCCTTGTTATCTGACCTACGTCATCAGAAGTTATAATGCTCCTACAATGAAAACATAGCATGAATGCACAGCACCATAATGTGTTGAGCACTCAAGCCTATAAATCTGTTTATGTATTTAAAAAAAATTCCCTTCTTACCCTCCGTGGGTGTTCTCATTCATCTCTGAGCTCAGGTCCATGGAGCTTGAGGGTTCGGCGCAGTATCTTAGCTGTTCCTAGCACTGCTTTTTTCTGGACTGAGATGTCTGATGTTCCTCCAGGGATCTGCTGTAACCACTCCTCCAGTTTGGGGGTCACTGCCCCAAGTGCTCCGATCACCACGGGCACCACTTTGGCCTTCACCTTCCAGGCCTTCTCCAGCTCTTCTCTGAGCTCTTGGTATTTCTCTAGTTTCTCGTGTTCCTTTCTCCTGATGTTGCCATCACTTGTTATTGCCAAGTCAACCACAACGGCCTTCCATTGCTCTTTATCCACCACCACCACGATATATATATATATATATATATATATATATCTGTTTTGAATTAATCATTGTGACAGTATCACTGATGGACTGCATTGAGTAAAACTTTTGTAGTAGCCAAGATATTGTATGTATTCAGTGCATTCACTCTTATTGTCATTACATTTTTGTTATTTCCTTTCTTCAAAGAGACGTACTGTGCAAAATCGTATTCCTGATTTGTTCTTTATTTAAGCTTTTAATACTCAGAACATTTCAGTTTTCACTCACCCCAACACCTACCCACTGCTCAGTAAGATTTTCTGTAGAAAAAAATGACATAGAGTTTAGAAATCTTCATTTGCCTGTTTTCAAAATAAAAACGTCATAAATGAAATTCCCCTGGTTGCTATGGTGAGAAGTCTTTATGAAGAAGTGGGCCTGAATCAGCTCTGCAGTTTTGATCAGGTAGTCAGTGGACCTGTTTTTCTTATTTAGCTGTTTTAGATCAAAATTGTACGGCACAATGCACAAAATGTAAAATATTGATTTAAAATAAGCATACGCCCTCTTTAAATAGAATGAGTAAATATGGCTTGAACACAATGCAAAATGCTCCAAACTTATTTAATCTTATAGTCTCTGTGCCTCAGACAGATAAAACCATTCCAACTCTCCCTTAATGCTCTGTGTCTGTCCTCCAAGCCCCCCTCCCTGTTCCAGTATATTTTCTCAATATATTTTTTCTAGTCGTACTGAGTTATGTCTGCTCGCATCATGACCTTTTGTGTTTCGCCCCAGTCGTCCAACAATAGCATGACGGATAGCAGATAGGGAAGCACGCAGACTCTCAGCACCAGGGTTTGGACCTGCAAAAATGACTTTCATATGAAATTACAATTGCCATCTATCCAAATCTCCTTCTGTGCGAGTACAAATAGGTCCGTATATATGCACGCGGCATATTCAAGACGCCTCATTAAGTTACGCAATAAAGACGAGGCGCAGAGGAGCGAGAGAGGAGGGTGCATGTGCCAACAGTACATGCAAGCTGCTTTGGCTTGATTTATCTGCCTCTCACCTGTATCTGACTCACACATTAATACACTGTAAAGAAGATAAATGGAATGAAATTAAAGTCCCGCTGTTTGTCAAAAAATATAAAATATTACATCGTCCAGTTCCAACATTTGGTGTGTAAAGCGCATTTTTACCATCTGAATAGCCATATTTCCACACAATCTTCACTCCTGCAGTTTGGACAAAAGTTGATTCAGCTTGGATCTTCTGATATTTTATTTGCTGAATGAATTGATTCTATTCATTTTATTTTAGAGGCTAGTGTGCCATTGTGTTAGGTCCAAACTTGAAAACCCCAGAGACTTGAATGAGAATTTATTTAACATAAGTAACATCAAAAGTACAAAAATACAGTACTTTTTTTTCTTGTCTTTTTTATTTTATTTAAATAAACATCCTCAAAAGAAAAGAAAAAATCTTGACTTGAGGAATAATTCTGGCACTCATACTTGACAAGATAAAATTTACATTTATTCATTCATGATTACCTTGCATTGAAAACACCAAGCAAAAATAGAGAAATAAACTGCTAAAAGTATTTGAACCATTATAAACAAATACATAATTATAATAAATGAACCCTAATATAACACAAAAACGATTTTTGTACATTGAGTTGTCTTGTTTGGGATATTTTTTCTTACCAAAAACAGTGGTTTCATTTTTTCATTCATAATTATATAACATAATTATAATGAATACATCATTCTTCAATGATATATATTTCTTTTTACATTAAATGTATTTGAATGAAAAGGAGCAGAACGAAGTATAAAACGTATCATATCTGGCTCCTTTTCACAACAACAACCCTTATTTGAGCGACATGTAGTAAAGTGAACGTCACATAAAAAAACTTCTGCCTTCTCCTATTTATGTAACATAGAATATTTGACATTACATTTAAACACTTGAATACATTTTGAGGTTTGGATTTTACCGTCTAGACTGTTCAGGCTGACACCTTTGACTGAAATACATTTTTCCATGGTTGTTTTTTAAAGACTTCAGTTCTTTTCCATTCGTAATTACTTTCTTAGTATATCTTTTCTGTAAATTTGTGGGTAAGATTTTCTGATTTGCTTTATACATTGTTTTTAAAATAATACATTCTAAGAAATGGTGGCTCTTTTTGTTGAAATTGAATGATTGAATGCAGAATGTGTGTCCACTGAGGGCAGTGCACCAGGAGCTCTGAGCCTCGGGACCCTTCAGTCCCTGCACCGCGGAGGACATGAGGACGCCAGGGTTTGAGATGGGCTTTTCATTCAGAGCAGGAGTTTGTGCAGGGCTAAAGTTTTATTTGAAAGAGCCAAAATCACAACAGCAGTTTCCTCGATGGGTCACAGGTAGAAAAGCAATTTAAATTAAAGCCGTGCAGCGGCGATGGTGGCCCTCGCCCCGCGCGCGACCGCCTTCCCACGCGGCCTCGGCTGGTCCCAAACCACCCCAGGGCGCCGTCCGCCTCCTCTGAGTGTCACCCGGGCCCCCGTGACCCCCCTCCCCCCGCTCACGCCGGGTGGCGTCCCTATAGAAGTGCATTGGCGGGCGCTGCTCTCCAGAAGTGGTGAAACCGTCCAAAACACGGGTTCGATGTAATTGACTTTTTTGATCGAAATGCTGTAAATAATGTGTCTGCCAAGTTTCACTGACTTTGCTGGAAATAATTTTGGCCTCTCCATAGAGTTATGACATGTCTCATAGGAAATTAATGGGGAATCTGCGTAAATGTGACTGCAACTGCAGGTTCTCTTTGTTTATCGATGGGTCAGGTGTGTTTGGCTTCCACCAACAACATAAAACACAGTGCGCGGGCAAAACCCAGTAGTACTGAAGAGGCTGTCTTCTCATGCTCTCCTCTCAGGCTCATGCACTGAACTAAGGTCAGCACCAAACAGGCTGCTTTACAGAGTTAACAAATGCTCAAATACCAAACAAATTTTCCTATAATGAGCAACAAAATCATAATGTAAAAAAAATATTTCCTAAAAACAAGGATACGACACATTTTTACGGTCGTCTTACTGACAATCCAAACATGACCTTTGACAGAAGAAAAATATGGCAATATCCAGATTGACTTCCTTAATGATGCAAACATCTCTAAGTCTTTTCAAAACTGCTAAGCTCATGAATACGGCTGAATGTATTCAAACTGATGCGACTTGTCAAGTTCTGCTCATGAAAGACACAAGTTGCATTCATACATTTCTGGCTCATGAGCATATTTGATGGTGGATTAAAACGGCCAGGGCATTCAGGCAGAAATGCTTGTCAACTTGTCAGAATCATCGACGCTCAGTGGAGGAACCATGTCATTCAACTCTGGCCCATCCACAAACAACAATTAAGCGCTGGAGCCGCCAGTGCTAAGGCTGTCGGGCAGAGCGGCTTTCTGAAAACGCTGCTTAATTAATCTCTGCAAATCAAGTCGATGCTATTATTCCCTAACAGTGCTCTCAGATGGTTGCATTCCCACTGACAGCACGCATAAGAAATGGAAACAGTATTTAGCCCTGCTCAGATGTTCAGTGTTAGGAAGTAGCCCAAATTTACACCTGGAACTATAGCTTATAGGCAAAGCTTCATACACACGTTATTTTTTGTTATATATTGTTGCTGTTTCGTGTATCTTGGCTGGATAGGTTTTAAAGCGCTATACAAGTTGACACAAGGGACAATACTTTGCGTGGCAATAACATGTGCTTGCATTAATTTGGCGACATACCATCAAAGAGTTCACTTGTCAAATCGATGTTTGACTTCAGTCAGTGTCATTAGTTCAATCGATCTCTGCCGCTGTTCTCATTAGGCCAGAGAACCCCTGATCATCTGAAAACACTGCTCTATCACAGCACATTCTGTGTAATGCACACACTGAAAAAAAAATAAAAATTGATGATTTGATGTGAACGTACCATACACACTGGTCATGTTCTCTGTGTGTTTTAAAGTCTGCTTGTTAAAGAAGAACGGTAGTGCAGGACAGTATGCGGAAGATATCAAAATAAAAGCATAACATACCAAAATGCCATGTACATGAGCTAACTTGACCTTTTACAATTGAAATTATTATATATATATATATATATATATATATATATATATATATATATATATATTTTTTTAACATATATAATTACATTCTATATTTAGTATTAAATGAACCTAAATCTCTAATTCCTTGATTATGGCAAATAATAGATAATAACAATTTAACAAGATACATTAAAAAAATACTGATTTCATTCAATTGCTCTGTGATGTCAGGAACATAAACAAACCGCAGAAGTTAAACGCTAGCACTTTGATTGTGGATTTCGCTGTTTGTGACCAGAATGAGTGGCTGTCATAATGACAAAAGATGTTTTTCTCTGGATCTAAGCTAAAATCTAACATAGAGCAAACCTAGAATCTCCAAAACTTGTGGTAAGTCCTGTTTTGACGTCTCCATTGGCTTATGAGTATAATGTAGACATGACCTGCAGGGGCGCTGTTTGAGCATATATCCATACGTCTTGATTGGTCGTTTTTGGCTCTAAACAAGGTAATTATGATTTGGAGGACTTGTTGATTGAAACAGATGTTGTACCCAATGCCATTTATTTCAAGATCTGGGTAGTCCTAGTTTAGTCCTGCTTTAGTGCTTGTTTAGACCTATAAGATAAGGTTCAGGACTGATGTGATCCTAATTTAGACCTACTCTAGACTATACCTGACCAAGACCTACTTTAATTGTACTTTATAGCTGCTTTACTCCTGGTCTTGTTATGGTAGATATGTTTTGGTTAGTCTTGGTTTTGTCTTAGAGCTACTATAATCTGTTCCAGTTTAAGTCTAGTTTTTGGTAGACATGGGATTTGCCTTAGCTTAGTCCTGCTTTAGTCCTTTTATTATTAGTATTGATGTGATATATCGTTATATATTTTATTTCACTGAAAATAAACAGTAGATTTCTGTTGTTATATTGCACCGATGAGAGCTGTTTATAGATCTTTCCGAGACAGAACATAAAACCAAGGTGTAGTTTTGTAGTCCGGCACAACCAAAGCGCTCTGAAAAATCGGACCCCTTAGAGAATACAATTGGAGATGCCTGATATAATGCTTGCCTTGTGAATGGAGATATTGTCCATTGAAAGTCTTGGTCAGGCTGTGTTGTCCAGTTTGAATTGGAATAAGTTAAGCTCTAAGAGAGAAAAGGATCACAAATCTCTGACGGAACAATCCAGCATGAAAAATAAGATTTAAAAGAGACTGGTCTTTCCCAAGTGCTCTTTATAATTGTTATTTCCAGCACTGTGTGGTATTCATAGTTCATTTTTTCTTTCTTTAATGCATTAGATATGCTGTGATCTATAACAGGGGTGCTCCCGGTGAGGATGAAAAGGTAATGCATGCACATATGAAAAATCACCAAAGCTGACGGGAAAATCAATTATCCTGTATCACCAAGAGAGTCGGTATAGCATTTAAAAATGTTTGATGAATAAGTCAGAGGTAGTCTTCTTGTTCTGGAGTCAAAACCACTGCAAATGGAATTGGGATTTGCAAAACAAATTCATTAAGTCTCCTCTTTGACGGCAGGCCTGATCTTTGAGTTGATAAAGCTCAACATAAAGCTCTTGTTTATTGTGACAAGTCGTGTTCAGATGTTTGTTCAGAGATAGAGAGCTCAGCACTAAAACAACACAAGGTTCATTTGCATAAATCTGTGTACATAAAGATGGCAGATCTTATATTTGTGTTTTGGATGAATACCATTGTGTCTGAACCTGTAACTGCTTTCATTGAACAGTAGAGTTTGTGACACAATGACGCAGGATAAATGCTGACCTCTGTGCCGACCTTAGAGTAATGAGACTGTTTCTTGGGCCAATACCTACTGTTCTGGCACATAAAACCTACTGACCCCTCCCTCCCCAAAATAATAAAAACAAAAACTCTGTGGCTGCACTCAACCAACTCAATCGACGCAGATCGGCGGCCTCCTGTCTTTCCAGTGCACTATAGTGATCCATACCGGCCCGTACGGGTCACTTTGATGCAAAAAGGGCCATGAGAGCCAATGCAAGCTGGCTCGCTTTAGAGCGTGGACCGGATTACAATACGATATGATTGGACAAGAGAGCACCAGAAAGAAGGCAGAGTCTAACCCAACCCAGCATATGTCCAGTGACGATAACTTAATTTGTTGAGCCAACAGAGTTAACAAAACAAAGCTAGCTCCCATAAGCATCAGCTGCCTGTTGCATGGCACACGCTTCAAGACTGTAAATATTATATTTCCAGTGCATAATGCATCTAACATAATCCAAACCAAACATATTTCATAAGAGAGATTGAAACGTGGCGTAGAGGTGCAGAAGTCAAATAAATACAGAAAAAGCTGACGAAAAAACGGAAGCTGGTTGTTGTTTACACTAGCTTTATCCATGTCTTACATCACCACAAATGTGTAATCACTTATTTTTTTGAATCCACTGCATGAAGAAAAACTGTAATTCAGGTACAATATAGAGATTATTTATGAAGAAAACATTACAGTCATGTTTGGGTGATGTCAGCTGCTCGTAGTGGGCCCCTGAGCCTGGACCTTTGCACGGAAACACAGGCATAAAGAATGTCATTTCCGAAATCTGCAATGGGAACTAGATTGACGTCTTGCAGAGCACATTAAGAACTCCTGCTAGCCAGGCCAGCTCCTGTAAAATATATAAGGAACATGTTGTTTGTAATATATGGCTATGTATAAGTGCCTTAAACAGTCCCCAGCAGCTCTCTAATGAAGCGCGTTTGTTCAGACTGAGAATAGGGTTTTGTGATCTTGACTGGAGGACTAGAATGGCTCAGTAAGTTAACAATGTTGTGCTTTAGAACGTACCCCGCTATGGCACTGTGGGATCAATAGCATTTCCCTCTATTAGCTGCTTAATTAAGCCTCTGACTGATGGCATTTCAGATCAATGGAGGAATTGGTAGAAAAAGACCCCTTGCCTCAATTAACATGGGCCGGATCGATGCGGTGCGCTGGCCCCAGAATGATAATAAAGGGGGTTTGTGTGGGGTCTGAGCACACTGAATTAGCTCAGGTGTTTTTTTTTGAATGGGGAGGCACAAATCACAATAAAGGTGGTGATAGGCCTCTGTAACACTGTTAACTAATGCTATAGTTCAGAAGGTTAAGTGTCTCCATTTGCCTGGTATGAAAGTAGCTGGTAAAACGCTTTTTTTTTCGTCAGTTTGCTCACTTAACATGTTGGCTTTCATGTGGTGAGTCACGTGCACAAGTTTTTAAAGGCGCAGGGCGTCACAGGGTAAACGACACACCAACGCGCGTAGAATAATAACAACACCACACTGCGACAACATGGCCCTGTGAGAACCACACAAGTCTGATTTAAGAAGCTAAATGATGCACCGTGTTCATTTTGTCAGTAAGATGTATGACAATAAAGTTATCTATCTTTCAATTTATTGTATAAAGCTGGTTGTCCACTATACGATTTTTTTCATCTTGTAAGATTTATGGATGTCACACTGCTAGACATAATGAAATAAAAGTTGTAGATAGAATATAGTCACATTTTTGTAGCTACGACAAAAGTTTATCCGAGCAAATATCAGGCTCAGGCTAGCGCGACATGCTGGTGGTGTTTTTGTGTTTGTAAAAGTTACTAGAAATGAGAAAATAAGATCCCGTTTGCGGTGGAGCTCCTCTGCTGTTACTTTACGGCGCGCTTGTGTTTACATTTTTGACAAAGATTGATCGTAGACGCAGCGACAGGAGGCTCACTTTGCGACCAAGATTCCAAAATATCAAACATGTTTGATATCAATCGTAGCTCGTCGTAGGTCGTACGATGGTTCTAAGTTTAGTCTTTGTACCCGTCACACTCTAAGATCTACTAGCCATGATTTTGAGCTATGTCTCTCAACATTCTTCCACGATCAGAAATTTTACATCGCAGATGGCCAAAATCGTGCAGTGGACACCCAGTTTTACAGGTATTACATCATCAGCAGCAGCTAAAAATACCTTGAAAAACAGAAAGTCTTGCTGGGGGTGGGCTTGTCTCTCCAAAGAGCTTACCTGTCACTTGGCCTGCTGGTGTCATATTGTCCCCATGGGGATACTGAAGGTTTTATTGTTTTATTAGGATCCCCATTAGCTGCCCATTTAATGGCTGCTAATCTTCCTGGAGTCCTCCTCCAGTCCTCCTTATTCAACGTTCTCTGTAGAACTTAAAAAGTGGTTGTGGAGCGGTCAGACTTGTCAGCACTGACAGATATATGCTTCTCCTCAAATAAGCCCAATGTAGCACTTTCTTATTTCTAGTTCAAGACGTAAACTCCACACACAGTGGAAGTATGTATGTGTATAGTATGTAAATATATATTTGTATATGTAACTAAGATAAGTGGCTTATGGACTGATTTAATAGTGAAAGGTAATTAGGTAGGTCATGTATATTAGATAAGACAAATGTTGTAAATACTTTTTTTCTGTTCATGTTTGATGCTGTTTGAGAGTGCTCATTTGTAAATTGATCTTACTAATCTTTTGTTGTTTGCACTGTACTATTTATTCTTGTAAATCAGGGACTGCAGATGGAAACTAGCTATTTAGTTATAATCTGGTGCGGAACATCTCTGTTTTTTATGAGCTTAATGTCTCTGTACATTGTCCCTTCAAATAAAGACTAAACTAAACTAAGATCATTCAAATAAACAATACATTACCAAATTATCAAATACAAGTAATGGTTACATACACATCAATAATAAAAGAGAGTAAAATGTATATCAATGCAAATTACAATGAAAAATAGTCTTACTTAGTTCATATAGTCATCTGCATTAATTGTAATATCAATGTTTTCTTCAGTTTGTGTTTAACGTCAATTGCTCTTGCTGAGCTGAGGAGCTGATTCCAGTGAAATATGGCTCTATAAAATACACTTGACTTTAGCGAATTTGTCTTTGGGTGAGGGAGTTTAAGAGCACCACCATGTGCCCGTCTAGTCTGATACCCATGACTGTTTTCAACAACAACTAACTTTTCAGCAAAAAATATTGGCTGTTTTAAGAATAATGCATTCCAATTAAATAAAATGAGCCGTAGATGAATTCTGTTGCTGACTGTGAGCCATGACAGGCGAGAATGCATCAGAGCCACACTGGTCATATATGAGCACAGAAGGGCGGCCCTGGCAGCTCTGTTCTGAGACACCTGTAGTTTGTGAAGCTCTCTCTGTGATGCAGACGACCAGACGACTGGACAATAGTCTAGATCAGTGGTTCCCAAAGTGGGGGTCGGGACCCCTCGGGGGGTCGCAAGGGGTAAGCTGGGGGTCGCGAGATGATTTCAAGATCTCATTTAAATTAATATGACATTGTATTTGCTCTATTTTTTTTTTTCATTTGAAACAGTATCCTTTAGTGAAATAGGGTCTAATAAGACAATAAACTATTCAAATAACCAATATTAAACCTGAATTAACAGACTTTGACCCTTAAAATGATTGCTACTGTCATTTTCATTTTGCTTTGGGGGTCCCAAGTGCATGGCTAATTTGGGGGTCCCGGGCAGAAAAGTTTGGGAACCCCTGGTCTAGATGACACAGGACAAGAGATTGTACCACTTGCTTGGTGACAGGCGTGGGGATGTTTGCAACACATTTCCTTGTCATAGCAATGCTTTTACCCATTTTGGTCACTATGTTATCAATACGTGCTGACCAGGACAAATGAGAGTCCAAGGTGACACCTAATAATTTGGTTTGCTTCACTTGCTTCAGTTGAAGACCATTAACTGACAGGTTCAGTAAGCTGTCATTTGTTAGTTTAGATTTGTTACCAAACATGATAGATGCTGTTTTTGTTATATTTAGGGCCAATTTATTGACCTTTATCCATTCACTCACTTTTTCCAAATCCAAATTAAGTTGGTTTGATACACGTTCAGCCATTTCTGCAGCACAATACAAGGTCGAGTCGTCTGCATACATCCTGCAATGTACAAGGTAAATCATTTGTAAAGATTGAATATAAGAGAGGGCCTAGGCAACTGCCTTGAGGCAGTCCACAGTGTACCATTTTCATGGACGAATACTGACCATTAAAAAATACACTTTGCTTTTTAGCCGATAGGTAGCTGCCCATCCATGACAGAGCTGGAGATGAAAATCCATAGCATTCAAATTTTTGGAGTAGTATTTTGTGATCAATCAAGTCAAATGCAGCACTAAAATCTAACATCACTGAGCCCACAAGTCTGTTTGAGTCCATTTCCTCTAACCACTGATCTGTCATATGAGTTAAGGCTGTACATGTGGAGTGTCCTTCTCTATATGCATGCTGATACTTAGTGATCAATCCATTAGAAAAAAAATATTGGTGAATCTGTTCAAATGCAATCTTTTCTAATTTTGCTCAGTATAGGAAGTAGACTAATTGGTCTGCTATTCTGCCCAGTAAATGTGGCTCTTTTGTCTTTATGTAATGGAATTATTTTTGATTCCTTCCATTTTTCTGGAAATATGCAGTGCGATAGGCTTAAATTTGCTAAATGAGTAATGGGAGAAGACAGTGTTTTAGCAACTATTCATCTTATTCTGCCCCGCCCACTTTTGCCGTTTTTTGCCACAGATACGCACTTTTGTTGTAAACGCACTTCCGTTTGACGAGAACTCTGTTAAAGCTAATGACGAACGAGGGAAAAGTCTCGCCGCTAAAATGTTACATAAAGTAGATTGATTTGTGTAAAATGTTTAATGAACACGAGCAACAACAAGTCAACAACGCAGCGATTTCCTGGGCGGTCTGAAAACGGCTTTTTAGTCCGTGTAGAACGTATTTTCTGTTGAGCTCGTCTGCCCCGTGTAAACTAATACAACAGAAACAAGACGGTGGCGCGTACGGCAACTTCCGGAATAAGGTGAATACTAATGAGCTTTGAGTCCAAATGGTCCAATGCCGTACTGTCCAGGCAAAGCAATCTGCGTCAGAAACATTACATGATGAATTTCAGTCAACAAACTAACAAATAATTTCACAATTTTTAATATTTTGTAGAATGCTAGCAACTTATACTTTTTTCATTTCTTTCAGTAAAACTTGATATGAGTAAAAGAGTGATTAGGCCCATACCTTTATAATTATAAACGTTCTGACAGGTTTCACCAACAATGAGAACCTGAGACAGAAGAAAGAAGGCTTATAGTTCCGTTATGGCTAAGCTGCTTATGGGCTAACGCAGCATTAGCTTCACACATGAAACACTATCTGGGCTTTAATATGCACACACATGACACATTCACACATTAGGCGGCCGGGAGACGGTTTCTCATTAAGACATATGAAAGGCTTTTAAGAGCTCGGGAGAATTCCATTAGGGCTGTGTCAAGTCTTGCCTCTCACTTCGGCCGGTACTAAGTGTGTTTGTCACAAGACTAAAACACATATAAAGCCAGTGTCTATAAAGCCCTACAGACAGGTGACAGATAACTCTCCATTCATGATATTATGCAAATAGCGGATATAAATAAGAAGAGTACTCCCAATGTAAAAGAGTGGGTCGTTTAAGTCAGTAATGGTACTGGCACGTTTAATTGTGTCATGCAACAAAAGGTTTTCAGAAAGTAGTTGAAGATGTTTTGCATTTCATCCAAAAGGTTTTATCAAGTCTGAATTCATTGGTAAGTGCACTGAATAACATGAGGGCAATTACACAAACTTTTAATGCTACATACACATTGAACATGAAGATGCATGTGGTTTTCTATGTTAACCCTACGGCACGGTGCCGTGTAACCAAAGTGCTGCAGGTCATGAGGGCAGCGCATTTTCTGTGTTTCAGACAAATGGAGCGCATCAAGGTGAACAAGAGTCATGATATGGCAGGGCTTTAGTGTGTTGGACATACAGGGCGGTCAGTGTGAACACAGCATTCAACATGCTCCAGGATGTGACTGATTTAATGATATGTGTTTAATAATAATTAATATCAAATACAAATGCCAAATAGCAAGATCTCCGTTTTCACCATGTGAAAGTCTTCAGTGACACCCTGAGCTGTAATATCACAAATGTGCAATGATAGAAAATGCACCAATGTGGGGTGTTACCTGGGGTGTCAGATGTCAATTCCTTTATAGATACTATAAATACAACACATTAAACACAGCTTTCCCAGAAAAAGGGTTCATGAGCAGAATGTCTAAACAGACCCATATTTTAAGGGCTTTAAACGTCCTAACTCTGGCAGCTATAAAGATTAAAGGTGGACTGAAATAGGTAATAATAATTATCCACTTGTAAATGCTCATATTTGTTAGTCTAAAGGGTTTGTTAAAAAGGCCCATGTTATCTGAGGCTCATCATAGTGTTAATTTAACCCATTCTAGTCCAAAAATGTTTACTGCCAAAAATATAAAAGAACGTAAAACATGCATGAGTTACTATTTAGAGGCACTAAAGAAGAAAACATCATTGTATATCCACAAAAGAGCCTAGATTTAATCTTTCACCCACGCTGAGAATTTCCACAACTTTTCACGTAATTCCATCAAGTCCATAAAGTATAGATTCTGCTCCAGGAAATATCCACACACATAGAAGGCTATTTTATCCATAAAAATAAGGTACTTTAATGCTTTGGTTTGGGTCTGAGGGGACCTAAACAGACTGTATCATATACAATGTTTTCTTTTCAAATAAGTGTGTACCTGTATATCTCAATGCAGTATATAATTCAGATCTTTAAACATTTTAGTCCAGAATTTCAAAAAGCCTCTTGCATGACAAGTGAACTCTTTACCTAGTCAAGGTGACAACATTTAACTTTTCAAAGATACGTTTTCTATGGTACAAATAATAAATTATGTGCCGCTCAACAAGATCACTTTATGCACTGGCTTGTGCTCTATCTTGCAGGTAGATAAAATGGTAAATCGTCACATTATTATAGCAATTTTCTACCATAAAGGCACTCTAAGTGCTTTATATCATGGAACCACTCACCCATTCACTCACACACATTCATCCACCAGTGTAAGTGGACACGGGGGTGAGGCGGGTCAAGTTCCTTGCACAAGGAAAAAGTTTACATCTGTGGCAGTAGGATTTGAACTGGCAACCTTCAGATACGTACTCCACCAACTGAGCTTCTGTTGCCTGTAGAGGATCTGTGTGCTCACTGTTGCCAATTCCTAGTGTGGTGTCTTCATAAAAACAGTTATAAGGTAACTAGAATGTTTGAACGTGTTTGCTATCTTAAGTTTCTCTTATTCTCTTAATACCTAGTGCCACTTGACACTGTCTAATTCTTAAGGTGGAATACATATTAGGCAGTAGAATTCTTAGGGTCAAAAGTCCTTCACTTTAAAACATCGTATATCAGAATAACACCTTTGGAGAATATTGAGACCTTATTGCGATAATTGCCCAATCACGTCAAGTGTCATAATTATGCTATTTTGTTGCTCCTTATGAAGTCAATTACAGGCTTAGAGTTATGTACTGCGTAGGAGTTAATAGGCAGATTAAAGGTGCTGGGCGGTACTGAGATAGTGCTTTTGCATAGTTCTGGTGCCAGAGGATGTGGACTAAAAGCTCCTGAGCATGTTGTCAAGGCGTTGTAAAGAAGGACTTTGAGAGAGTGCATGGTGTGGCTTCTTCCTGCGTAGACGTGGTTAAGGAGCTTGTTCCATTACACTGATGAGGTGTGTAATGTCGTGTAGATGTGATGTGAGAAAGGACGCTCTGCTCAGAACATCACCTATATTAGCTTTGTTTGCATTAACCTTGGTTACAAGAGGTATCTTGCACATAAAATCATATGTGAGGATTTTCAGAGAACAATGCCAAAAAGCAAGATTTGACTAATAAAGTTCACAGTTTGGTCTTGATGACAGTAATATTGTAAGAATTTAACCCACTAGTCTATGTGGTCAGAAATACTATGCTCTGATTTCTGAAGGAGATTTCTGAAGCTGACTTCATTTGTGGTAACACATTTCAATTCATTCATTATACATCATAACTTATGGATACACCATAAAAGCATCAATGTTAATCAAAATAACTCTGATGCTTTTATGGTGTATCCATGAGTTTTAGAGCGAAGAAAAAGGAGTACAGTTGCCATATAAAATTGCAATTAAAAATATTATATTCTTTGAATGGTCAAAAGTATGACTCAGTATGACTCATGGCTTTTCTCTGACAGGATTCTACTCTGAGTATGCTATTTATCTCAATAACAATTCAACAAATGCTCTGTCCATCAACCCCACCACCATTTATCAAGGCTTGGTACACTCAGTGTTTGTATAGATGGCACACAGGATAGGCCTTTCACAGAATAGATCATATAGATGGATAGATACCCCAAATGTCTAAGTAAAGCAAAACATGGAGGTGAAGGTAGCTTGGTTTTGGATCATGTTAAAGTGCACCAAGACATCATTAAAAAACGGCTCCTCTAAATCTGAAGGTGGTACAGGTAGAAGTGTACCTTGGAGAAACATATTGCATAATTTGCTGATCTCTCATTCAAGACGCACTATTGTCAAGGACATCCACAGTGAGTTTGCTCATGCTTTTGCCTCGTGGCGTCCCGAGGCGGCACCATCCAAGGTCCGCCACAGTTATAGCGCCATATTGATCAAGTAGCATTCACAACATTATAATGCACTGCAAAATGTCTGCACCTGCAGGAAACATTTCTCCACTTTATAACCTCTGCAAACCAGACCAGTGAAGCTTATTTTAATCTTGACTAATGGTATCTCATCAGATAAGACCCAGACTAACGTAAGATCCCAACAGCATTGAAGGATGGGTCAAATGCAGAAGACAAATTTCCCTACAAGGACGATAAAGTATTTTTAAAGAAATTAAATACTACATACATAAAGCCAAATGCATGGATAGATAGTATCTTTGAATTACACTACAACAATTTAATTCTTTAGTGCAATTACAGGTTGTCAATTGCCACTAAGAAACACATACTTCTCAAATATATTTTGAAAAACAAAAAATTCAATAAAGAAAAAAACAAAGTTAACCCAGTGACAAGCTGGTGCCTGTCCAGGGTGGACTCCGCCTAAAACCCAAAGTCACTAGGATAGGGTCCAGTCACCTGTGATCTCTAACAGGGACAAGCGGAAGAAAACAAATGGAATTAAAAAGCAAAGCAAGCAAATTTGTCAGCAGTAGTCTTTAAAGTCTATATGTTAGATTATCAAAATGTTCTAATTATGACTTAGTTTGGTGGGGGGGCACCTGTGGCAATTATTTACTATAGTTTTACATCTGTGAAGTTGCAGTTTGTAAAGAAATTTTGAAAAATAGAATCCAGGAAGTGCATAGATCTAAAGTGGAATCCCTCCACCTTTGTCATCAAACAGGAACAGTTGTGGAATTACCTCTACCTATGTAGTATTTGCTGCCCATAACCAACCAGGAAGTACCATCTTAAACATTACCAAAACTGTCAAACTGGGGGCAAACAGGCAAAATGTTTTGTAAAAAGTGTGCCAGGTGTGCCTTGAAGTTATGTCAAAGCATGTCAATTTAAGTTTACATATTAACAGTTGTGGATGGACTCATTTATCATTTTGGAGTGTCCTGAGCAACTTCTACACCAAAAACTAACGCAAAACCATCACTATTGACACATTTAAAGAGCCAGACAGTTTTTAGTTTTTTTAAAACTAAATGGTCTGGTTTGGTAATGTTCTAATTGTAGTTGGTGTGCCGTGGTATCATTTCAACCCAAAAAAAAGCGCCACAACTGAAAAAAGGTTGAGAAACACTGATCTAACCTGTCATAGACTTTAATGCTTAGGCTCTCAAGAAAGGCATCCACATCAAATACAGAACAATAATACCCATACAGCGTAAAGGTAGATGGTGTAGTGTCCAAAACTAAATAAGGAGAAAAAGAAAGGAAGAATGCAAGTTGTACCTAAGTATATGTAATATTGTAAATATGATGAAAGACTAAAATATTGGACATACATAAAATGAATAGTAGTTCCGGCAGCTATCCAATACTTGGATTACAAGAGTGCAACGTTCACTGTAAGGTACGAGTTGAAGGAGGGGTAAAGCTGGGCTTTTGCTTGAACTGTAAACAACCTCAGTTTCTTTTTTCTTTTTCTCTTTTTTTGCTGAGCTTAAACACAGGGAAAGACGCCAGCTTACTATTCCAATATGTGTGCAATAGCTTTCAGCATCAAATAGAAATCTGATCTGAAAACCTTTTTCTGAATGGATTTATTAAAGAGGAAAGAATCCTGCAACTCGGACAGGTGGGCTACAGTCCATCTTGACCAGCTAGGGTTGAGTTAGTACCATAAAAGTAAGAGATTTCAATTATTATTTTTAATCATACCAGGGAACTTCCAATGCACATGTGAAAGGTTTCTTTTTTTCTAAAAAGCTAAGGAAAAAATGTCCACCACTTTGAAAGTTTGAAACCAAAATGTATCTACAGCATCTGAAATCAGCTTAATCTGAGAACCCAGTCTCTACGAAAAAATGTGATTTGGTTTCTCAGACAGAGGGCATAGAGTGTTAATAAAACTCTTGTTATTTGTGTAGGAGACTAACTTTTTTGTTCAATTTGAAACAGAAAGCACGGAAAAAACATATATATATATATTTCCATTAGTGACATTACTCATGCCATGTGTATTGTGTCCTGAAGTACCCTTCGTGAAGGTATGTTAGACTCGAGTCTAGTTAAACCGACAGTCGCCGCGGCATGTTTCCCACTTTTGCACAGACTCATGACTGGCAGCTTAATCAACATATTTTTACACAGTGGCAACTTTGCTATCTGACAAAAACAAAAGCACATTTTAATATTCATAGCCATTTCACATTGATATATCGCTGGGGTGTCTTTAGAGTCTGAGGTGCTAAATAATGGAGGAGTGGGTTCCACAGCTTAGTGAGTAAAGTGTGTCTGTCTGGGCTGCCTCGCCACATCATTCACTGCTCTGACACATTTGTTTACCAGATCTTTTGACAAGGGAAACATTATGTAACTCATTGGGATTTTCTGTCTGTTTGTTTGTGTGCCTGTCAACGCATATAAAGTCATAAAGGGCCCTGGGTTCACTGTAGCAAATGCAAGAAAACACATTTTGTAAATCATTTTTATGGATAATTATAACCATAACAGCTATTACAATGCATTATTTGATTAGTCTGGTGGAAGCGTCTCACAATAACAAGTCTGCAGGTTCACGTCAAGTCGCAAGCCGGTCTGACAATGATCTGTCTGTTTGGACTGTGCATGACCTCCTCGCATTACTGGGTTCTCTTTCCGGTCAGTTGGTAAATCAGAAGTTGCATCAAGAGAGTAGTTGTCTGTTAGTGTTAGGCAGCATTAGCCCTGGTACGTCTTCAGTTGCAGGACTTTGCACAAACAGTCTCGGGGGAGGAATTAGAAGCTGCCGCAAATAAGCCGTTGACAAGTGAACAGAGGTGGGTAGTCTGTTACCTTTATTCAAGAGACATTTTAATTAAAGGCGCACTGTAACTTTGGTGTTTTGCTTGTCTCTTTTGTTTTTTTTAAAAAGGGTTTTGTGGCCCGTAGGCTCCTTCAGACACTGCAGTGGGGATGAGATCGCCCATCCATCAGAAAAGTTAGAGCACCTTTAAAGGAAAATATTACGCATTATTTGTTTTGTTATTGGCCTTTAAACATGCTCTTGAGTGTCTTTATGTTGGCATCTCATGTAAAATAAAGAAATAAAAATAAAAACAACTGACACTGGGCAGCATCTTCTGGCAGCAGAGGGAATTACGTTGGTGAGGTAAACAAATGCTTGCCTCTGATTTGCTAATGCAGTGTTTTTCAACCTTTTTTGAGCCGAGGCACACTGTTGGGGTTTAATAGATACCACAGCACACCATTCATTCATTCATTCATTCATTCATTTTCTTCCGCTTATTCCCGTTAGGGGTCGCGGGTGACTGGAGCCTATCCCAGTGACTTTGGGCCTTAGGCACGGTACACCCTGGACAGTGGCCAACTCGTTGCAGGGCTGACACAGAGAGACAGAGACAAGGACAGACAACCATTCACTCTCACATTCATTCACTACGGGCAATTTAGAGTTGTCAATTAACCTACACAGTCATGTCTTTGGACGGTGGGAGGAAGCCGGAGAACCCGGACAGAACCCACGGTAACACGGGGAGGACATGCAGACTCCACCCAGAGAGATCGTGTGATGTTAGGGTGGTTCGGAATTCGAAACCACGATGTTGGGGTGGTCTGGGATTCGAACCCACAATCTCCTTATTGAGAGGCAGAAGCTCTAGCCGCTCTGCCACCGTGCACCCCCACAGCACACCATTTACTTCTAAAACATTACCAAATCAGACCATTTAGTAAAAAACATGGTATATAATGAAGCAAATAATGTCTGTGTCACTGTCTGGTTCTTTAAATGTGGCTATAGTATTGATTTTGCATAGTTTTTTGGTGCAGAAGTTGCTCAGGACACTCCAACAAGGTAAACTAGTAAATTATATCTGCGTTTAGGAATCTGTTTACTCAAATTGGAAGTTTTTCCAAGGCACACCTGGCAATACCTCAAGGCACACTAGTGTTCCCCGGCACACTGGTTGAATTTCAAGGTGCTAATGAATGTGATGCAGAAATGCTCAGAAGAGTCTGGCATTGATTTACGGACTTAAAAACAGCACAGAATATCTCAGAGCACTATCTATGACATCACAGATGTCGGAGGTTCAGAATGGAGTTTTGTTTTTAGGCTAGCAAGGGAGAGGACTTACTAAACAAGATTAATCAATGAACAAAGATAAATACAACTTGTGAGGGAACATGGGTCAAAAAAGCCAATTTTGTGCAACATATATCCTTTAAAATATAACTAAGTAGCATTTTTACCTTATTAAAAGTCTTTGTAAGTCCGTGTGGTGGTTGCAAATGTATTTTTGGGGCGTTTGTAGGCCCCGTTTCGCTCCCTGCTGTCTCTGAGCAGAAAACCAGCCTTGTAACTTTCCTGACGCCAACCCAAAGACAACTCTCCTGAGAAACCTTGGCTCTCTTTTTTATATTTGGTGACATGAAATGTTTTTGAATGTGATTGTACTTCCTTATATCAATACAAAGGAAGGGGAAAAAAAGAAAAAAAAAGAAAAGCTTTTGGCGTCTTTTTACTGGCAGTGTATTTTCATAAGAGACCTGCAGGGGGAGCTCTGTCACTGAAGTTACTGCTTTAAATTGTGCTTCGCAGAGTAGTTTTAACACTCTATACTTTAACTTACACCTGACTGACTTTGTTCAATTACATCTACTTGATTCATAGTTTCACCAAATTCTCATGAGGAAAAAATGTCATCACGATAGAATATTCGTTTTTCCCTCTTATTATTGTGTTTTTTCCAAATGTAATGTTTTTATACCCCGGGACATGTTATATAATGAGCCACCTGTTTACAATTTGTGTCACTTCCTATACACCTCGTCTGCCTGGACGAACTCCTTCTACTTTAGATGAACTGTTCCTCATCTCCTGCTGGAGGATCTCTCTACACTGGTGGACTGCTCCTCGTCCGCCTGGAGGAACTCTTTAAAGCCACCTCCCTCTTGAGTGGTTCTGGCTCCACAGTCCAAGTGGATGCGTCAGACCTAGTTAATCTGCAGCCTGTCCGTCCGTGGGAGTAGGATCTCTCCTTCACTGTGGTTCTCCCCGAGGTTTCTACTTTTTCCCATGGGGTTTTGTAGTTTTTCCTCGCCGCGAAGGAGGGTCAAAGGACAGGGGCATTCTGGGACAGTTATCTGAACTGCTTTTACCTGTGGCCCATCGAGGCAACTGTTGTTGTGATTTTGGGCATTATAAAAATAAATTGATTTGATTTGATTTGATATACATAAATTATCAGGCATTAAATATACAGCACAATTATGCTTCCCGCACTTGTGTGTTCCTTTTATATAATGCTGGTACAAAAGCCCAAAGTAAATACAGCTCAGATCATATTCCCTCTAATTAAGTGTAATAAAATAAATTCTTTCCCTTTAGTCTGGGGGTATTGCATTTCGGTTCTTTTAACTGCATTTAGTTCTGAAGAGCACACTAGGAGACGTATTACCAACTTAAACAGGGAATTAAAGCAGATTCACACAAAGCGCTAGGCTATGCTTTATCATTTCAATCCCAGTGGTGTTTTGTGCTTTCTGTTTGGCTAATGGCCCACACAGGTAAAAGTGCAAGCAGCACAACAGTCAACATTAAATAAGACACAGCTTCCTCGAATTCTTCAATACAAAGGCATTTATCTGATCAACTAAAGTTCTCTGACGGTGTACAACCTTGAACTACGAAGCGCTGCAAAAGCATAGATAACTCAGACGGAATGACAATGAAATGTGGTACAGCTGTTTTATATTTAAAAAGAAAAAAAAAAGTTAGTTTATGTGAGAAAACTAAATGTAGATTGCAAAATGTAATTTTCAAACCATGTACAAGACTGAAACAATGATTTGGGACAGAATGCTTCTAAAATAGTTTATGTGAGAAAACTAAATGTAGATTGCAAAATGTAATTTTCAAACCATGTACAAGACTGAAACAATGATTTGGGACAGAATGCTTCTAAAATAACGCACTACACATAATGGACCCTTTAAAAGTTTGTAAACAAATACAGTCTAAATTTCATAGACTCAAAAGTGAAGAGGGACATAATGTGTTTCAGTGAAGAAAACAGGATTGAACTCAGACGATCACAAAATAGGAAAAATCAAGAAGGTTTTTACAAACTAAAACCATGCACTCAGATACATGTGAGTCTGCATTTACCGTAGGATTTACTTTTTTAAAAGGAGATTATACACCGTAGATGCTTATTTTTAGATGAACTCCTGATGTTTATGCTTTACTGGACAGAATACTTACAGAAAAGTTTAGCCCACAATAGTTTTCATTTTATCTCTGGATATACATACTTTACTTCAAATTATACTTTTTGTGCAGATCAGATACAATTTTTAGGGTAGAAAATTGTGTTTTTACTCAATTTTTTAATAGAAAACAGAACTAACTGACATTTCTACCCCTGGATGTTTCCTCTTTTTTGATTGTCTAAGGACTGAGCATTTTAAAGAGTATATAGGTTTTACTGCTGCATTCAACTGATGCAAACAAACATCTCTCCCAAGCTCTTATACATCTCCATAATGCCAGTAAAGAGCTGTGACTAATCATCGTGAAGCTTAAGTCAAACTTGAGAGTGGAGGTGGGGCCTGTGCTCCTGGGGTTTGGTGGACTGTCTGTTTATGAGTTGGCATCCTGCACAGTTCAGGGAAAGGTCAGCATTGCAAATGGATTCCTATTTTGAGTCTTATTTACCTGCAGTATCAAGAAAGCTAAATGCAGCCAGGGGCGCCGAGCTGTAGGCCGGGTGATGAAGCTCCAGTGTCCTAGTTTTATTTATTGGATTATTTGGAATCATCTGTTTCTTATTGGTGAAAGCTGAAGAAACACTTGATGACCCTATTTCAACTTCACGTATGTATTGCATTTATAAATTCAACTGTATTTAATTAGTTCAAGTTTGTGAGGAAAAGAAGGAATCAAACAAGGTGGACTTAATAGACAAGCATAACTCTGGATTTCTTCTTGATGTTAATAAATTGTGCATCGGCTTCACAGAACAAAACAGAACAACCTTGAAGCTGCAAAAATGTTTATGAATGTGGAGAAACTGAACGAAGGACACAAACATAAAACTGTATATAAGGAACACCAGAGCGCTCGAAGGGAATTAGCATTTGTTTAACATGGAAAAGGGTGAATTTATTTGGGACAATTCGTTATAACATACTAAATACAAGAGTAAAGAACGCATTATTCCAGCAGGTGGCGGTAATTCTGCAATCTAATTATGATTACTGTGAGATTGTGAGCTCTGGCCCATACTCCGGAACAGCAGGTGGTGGTAATGCTTCTTCTAAGATGGTTGCCAGCCGCCGCAAAACAAAAAGAAGAAGAAGAAGGTAGCAGTGATGAAAATTTTCTTTTCCTCGCCTCCTCCTGTCCTCGATTCCTCAATTCTCCACTGGAAATGGGTGAGGAAGACCCATCGACAGAAGGAGACCCAGAGAGGAGAGAGGAGACTTATTTTATATAATCAATATGGCACTTTTACAGTAAAGTTAGACCAGCATCTTAATTTTCAGATAAAGGTGTTTGAACATAGTTTTTAATGTCACATTTAACAAGATTATGTGTTGTGTGTTACGTCCCTGATCCTTTGCTGCTGTTTCTGGACAAAACTGTCCATGTGAGACAAATAAAGAGATAAATTTCATCTCATATCTGCCTCTTGAAGCCTCGCTCATGTTTCCTCTGTGGTTTCCTTCCCTTGTGTCCTCTGAGCTTTGGGACAACACTTGATTGACAGCTGAACAATCAAGGAATCGAGGAGAGGAAAGGAAGCGAGGACAGAGAAATCAGACGCAGCCGAAAACTCCAAAGAAGAAGAAGGAAGTTGGTGGGCAGGGCAAAAGTTTGAAGGGACAAGATGGAGAAAAGGGGAAATGACTTGAGTGCGATGTGTCCGGTTTTTGTTGGGGATTTTATCACTTTAAACCAACACTGGACGTTTTGAGCACAATGATTCTAAGATACAATAGGTGGCGGTAATGCACTTTTTTAAAGTTTGCCACTTGCCCTAAAACTCTACAAGAAGAAGAAAGCTCGATGACTTTTCTTCATTCCTGTCACAGTCTTTGTTAACTTGGGTAAAGTAATCATGTTATTTTTAACAAACACAGATGATTATATGGGTACACTGTCGAAACGAGTAGGCCATGTCCATTTTTGCACATACACTCCTTTTTTTTTTTAGATTTCAAGCTGTTTTTTCCTGTATCCATGTTTCTTTGCTCGGTCTTTAATGGTCCACACTTTCTCACATCTTCATTGTTACAAAAGGACCCTACAATACACTTTTTTTAGTATTCAACAATTAATTATTTTGTGTCATACCTTTTGTGACTCAGCAGCTCATTATTTAGAGTATAATATTGTAGTTTTCATTGGTTTCTGTACATGTATTCAAATTCACTGATCTTTTTTTTTTTTTTTTTTAATATAGCACAACAGACTGGTGCAAATTGGCATTCTCGTCCTGTGATATTTTGTAATGACAGTTCATTGTTTGCCTGCTCTCTGCGGTGACTCTGTTGAACCAAACTCGGGTGCCAGTGCTTTGTGGAATAAATTGGCACAACCAAAACGGTGGGCGCTTTGTGATGCATTTGGCGTTAGACTGATGATTAGTTAGTGTTATTTCCTGCTTTTCAGCCTCTGCAAATAATTATTCTGGTAAATGCAGGGACACAGTATGAACCAAGCCGGTAGTCACATTTATGAGCACACATGGTTTAGCAACGCAAACTTTAGCAGAAAAGTGTGATGGGGGTTGTCTAACTATTTAAAGGATATATGTTGTACAAACTACTATAGGCAAATTAAAGCTACTCATTTGAGCACGTGAAAAATAATGACATATCAGGACCTTTCCCGGATATTTTTGTTGAATTGATTTTTATTAAAAGTAGCAACAGGAGCTGGTAAAATTGCAACAGTGTTTTATTTGAAATGAATCTCCATTTTGACTAGAGCTGTTTTAGTAGTTGACCATTCAGCTATTCTATTTTTTAGTATTTCTATTGTACATTAAGACTTTTTGAAAGCATTTTAACCGAATAAAGGTTAAAATGTGATGACTGAATGCTTTTAGATAGAGGATATTTCCTGTTAAAGTGTATTTATGATGAAAATAATGGATTGTTTATTATTTATTGACATTTTGATTTAATAATGCTGATGTTATTGTTATTTTTTCATGTGTTTTAAAGTCCTGATAATAATTGCAATGATCAAAATGCGACTACTATTATTTTTTTTTTTTTTAGTAGAGTATTAATTGTTGCAGCCCGACTGTTGACACTTTGACTACGGCATGAGGAATCAGATTAGAGCTTTTCCTATTCAACACAGAGTTTGAAATCTATTCCATTTACAACGCATGGCTGCTAATGTTTCAAAAATGCCTTCTTGAATATACTTATTGAATATTTTTTTCTCTTTCTCAGGTCTGTGGTCATGTGTAACCTGATGTTGCTCCGTGCTCAGTATTTTTACCTGATCATCTCCGGGTAAGTGCCTTTCTTATCGTTTCCCCAAACTCTCCCTTTTCTATTTCACACCAAAACAAATCAGAATTCCACCATTACCCACAAGCATGATGTTCATTTCTCCACCCTTCAATTCCTTTTCAAGATTCATGCTTTTTTATTTCATTTTTGAAGGCGTCCACACAGCAGAACGTTCCGGGGTGGCAATTGCATGTGTAAATTTGCTTGGATTTGAGTGTGTAACATGGTCTTGGACGTGATTAGCCATTGGACTTATGCGTTCCACTTGCCAGCCTCGGTTAAGACCATGGCTAAACAGGGAACGCAGATCACGCTGGGGGGAAAATGCAGGTTTCTTTGCTGATTTGTCGTGAAAGGAACCAAAAGCACATGCACACAGGTACAGTTTCATGCTAGCAGTCAAAGTGGATAGGTTTAGTGTTCACTCTCAGGCAAAATGTCTATTCAGTGGCAGCATGGGGGCACTTGTAGAGAAAGGGTAAAAGGTAAATCTGTTTGTAGATTGTTTTTTGGATTAAAGAACATATATACGAAATGAGCCCTTTCATAAAATTCAATTCAATTCATTTTTTCTATTGATAATGTCTGAATATATTCCAATAGCAGAGATTTACTGTCTATTGGTGAATGTTGGCTATGTATTGCTTGCCTGGTGACTAAGTACTTTACAATCAGAATCAGAAACGGTTTATTGCTGTTGTCAGTGATCAAAATTCACAAACATAGGAACTTGCTTCGGTGTAAGGTGCAACATAAAACAATGAAAATGATAAAAGAGGCATGCATAAAATTAAGAATAAAATAACATAAAATAGACTAAGATAGACTAGGACTATATACAGAAATGTTCAGTTGGATAGACAGTAGTGCAAATTGGCAGTACAAATAGATAGATCTTATATAATATATTGTTAAAGTGGCAGGTGTTATAAAGTGTTCATGAGTCCAACGGCAGAGGGAAAGAAACTGTTCTTGTGGCAGGAGGTTCTGTTCCAGATGGACCGTAGCCTCCTGCCCGAGGGGAGTGGCTTTAATAGTCTATGTCCAGGTGAGAAGGCTCAGCTGTGAGCCGACCTGCTCGTCCCCGAGTCCTGGAGACGTACAGGTCCTGGACAGATGGAAGGCTGTAGCCGATCACATCAATGAAGCTCCTGGTACTTTTTTTTTTGTGTTCCAGCCATATTGGATGGTTGTTCCCACAAGTTTGGGCACTTTTTTTTTAGGTACTGTCCAGTCAGACCAGGAACCTTTTGATGACACAAGTACATTTACGTCACTGACTTTGTTGGAAAATATGTTCCATTCATTTTCTGGCTCTGACTAACCGTAACCCTGAACCTAAAATTATTTGGACACAGTAGGTCCAAAAATACAATTCTTAATTAGTAAGCAGTTACAAAACCCTGAACAACTGTGAATACTTGTATTTTATTGTAAATTTCATTGTTTGTTTGAGTGTTTTGTGCATCACGGTTTTACTGCAGACTTACAAAGCGCCTAAAAGAATTAGGATTTTATTTTTTTGAATTCTTTAATTAATTAAATATTTAAATGTTAGAGCCAGTTTGACACTTTCAGCCATTGTCGCAGTATGAACACGAGCAAAGGGGACTGGGGTGGTTCTGCTGGCTAAACATGGACAAATCGGGACAGGGAGGTTATAGGAACATAGTTCTTGGTACTGCTGTACAAAAATACCTATAGAGGGTATTAAAAAAATCAAATAAAACATACAACGAGCCTATTAGAAACATTTGAAGCAGACGTCTCCTCTGGAATACTCTCATATAATACTCTCATATCATTCAGAGCAAAATATATATATTATAACTGATTTCATCATCAGATTTAGAGTTTAATGCTTCTTTAATTGATTTTGTCCTTTGTGTCATATTTGTTTTGACTCAAACAGTCTGTTTTGCATTTCTCTGCCTGTCAATCACAGCCATTGGAAATCGTAGAGACAGGATATGGTTTCAGTCTATATGTCCTTGTTAAGTGTGTATTCTTGGGCTCACACAGAGAAAATAACATACATATCAATACTGGCAATTTTCTGTGCCAAACACATAGGGAAGCTTATCTTTGTTTTGTATTTTTGACCCCAACAGTTAACTCAAGCATCTTAAATGATTCCTTATTTCGCCCATTATGTTAAATTCACTTAAACGTTGTGCATGAGCTCCTATTACCATATTACCATATTACCATACCAACTACCATCACTACTTAACCAGGAATACCTTCTGTTCTGAGTTGGGCTTTGTCACAAAGGCTTCAGGGGGCTAATATTTAAAACATTGTCCTGAAGTTGCTCACAGAACTGTTAGAGGCCAATGTGATCCCCCTGCAGTAAATTGATTTTGGTTTCTGTCGGATACTATATCCCTGCCTTTATTCTCTAAGGGAAGGATAAGTCTAATCAGAGTGTTTTTCTGTCGGGATTAGCAGACCGCTACTCCACTCAGCAATAGCCAAACTGTGAACTGGCTGCTGTCTTGTTATTTTGAGATGCTTTATATCTCAAGGGCAAACTTGATGTGATCCTTTCGCCTGGAAACGTTTTCCTTTTTTTTTTTTATATCAAACTATGTTTACCTTTTATAAATCTAAAACAATGTGTGTAGTTTTAAGCAAATATTTGTGCGAATGTAAATGTAAAGGAAAATTACCATTTTGATTTTGAACATGATCAAAATTGTGTGCTACAAGGTGATCGTAGTAGTTCAGTTGGAGTTGCTTGGTGTTTTTCAACCTTTGTCATGGCACACTTTTTGGTCGAAAATATGCGGCACATCTTCTACTTAAACGTTACTAAACAATCAAACAAAAGTGTTAATTAATGTAGCAGATATTGTCCATGAGACTGTGTCTGGTTCTTTAAATTTGATAATGGCAATTGTTTTACTTTCTGTTTTTGGTGAAAAATTGCTCAAGACTCTCCAAAATGCAAAATTATTTAATTAAATATATGAATATTATATTTTTCATAGCGCATTTGGCAATACATCAAGGCAGACTGATAGAAAATTAAGGGCCTAGACACTATGGCACATTTATCCATTCCTGTTTAAAAGTGTCATTTGTTGGTTTTTTTGCCTTGTTACAGCTCCATTTTAAACCTGACTGAAACGGTTATGTCATACCAGTGTAACATGTGAACAAAAGCTCCTTTGATGCTGGCTTGGGTTTGTGCCCTTGGCCTGTAAGGACCCCATCTCCTACTGTCTCCATCTGAAGATGGATAATTCCTCCATTATCCAGAGCATTTCCCATTTCTCCATTACGCCCACTCATGTGTCTTCGAGTAATGTTTTCTTCAAACCAGCCGCAACGCACACTCTTTATGAAACCAGTTAATAAGATCATATTGAGCACAAAGGGGGACCTAGATTCAGTCATTTTCAGAAACAGCATGCTGGGTCTGAGAGCGCTGAGGAGGTCTGGATAGCACCTGACGACATGTTTACAGTCCGTGTTGTGTTAGAGGGCGGCGCTTTATCTCTTTGCATATCTTTTCCACAAATTTGATTTCAATTTTCATAAACAAATGATCCAAGGCATCTACAATTTGAACATCCATCATCTCGACGTGATTAGATTATAGTCTGTTACTATGAGGCTGTGTCACATTATTCTGCATCATACATGTTCTGGGGAAATTGTTCATGTGCAAATTATATAGGTATTGGGTTAACTGAGATTGAAGCTATTAAACATCATCGTGCTAATCTGGTTTTGAATTTATTTTGTAGTCATTGTGTGAATGCTAGATAAGCCATCACATTTAATATACATCACTTATTTATAACACCCCCCTTATATTTTATTAATATTTGACAAAACAATTACACGGATGAAAGCCATGATAGTACAACACTTACATAAGGCAACACTTTACAATAAATCATCACTTTGACATCGACGAAGAGATTTCCAGACAGCATGTTTTTTTTATTTATTTATACTGACAAATAACAT
Organism: Rhinogobius similis; assembly: GCA_019453435.1. Classification (NCBI taxonomy): domain Eukaryota; kingdom Metazoa; phylum Chordata; class Actinopteri; order Gobiiformes; family Gobiidae; genus Rhinogobius; species Rhinogobius similis. The sequence goes on from CM033635.1 coordinate 21,111,591, forward strand.
TTACTGACATTAACAAACAACACTTATTGATATTGACGGATAGCTTTTGATGGCTTGAGGTGCAGTAACTTAGCGATCACACAGAGGCGTCTAAAATATGTGGCTTTGGGAAATGTGAGATTTTGAGAGAGAAAGAGAAAGAAAAAGAGAGAAAAAAGAAAGCAAACAATACATAACAGAAAGAAAGAAATAAGAAACAACAGAAAGAAAGAAAGTAACGGAAAGAAACAAGGCAAATGAGAAATAACAGAAATAAGGAAAGTGAAAGAGTGAAAGAAAGAGAGTGAAAGAAAGAAAGAAAAAGAGTGAAAGAAAGAAAGAAAGAAGGAAAGAAGGAAAGAAGGAAAGAAAGAAAGAAGGAAAGAAAGAAAGAAAGAAAGAAAGAAAGAAAGAAAGAAAGAAAGAAAGAAAGAAAGAAAGAAAGAAAGAAAGAAAGAAAGAAAGAAAGAAAGAAAGAAAGAAAGAAAGAAAGAAAGAAAGAAAGAAAGAAAGAAAGAAAGAAAGAAAGAAAGAAAGAAAGAAAGAAAGAAAGAAAGAAAGAAAGAAAGAAACAGGGAAAATAAGAAAGAAAGAAACAGGGAAAATAAGAAAGAAAGAAACAGGGAAAATAAGAAAGGAAAGAAACAAAGAAAGGGCGAAAGAAGAAGGCAAATGATAACAAAGAAAGAAAGAGAAAGACAGAGGGAAAATGAAAATTAACAGAAAGAAATGAAGAAACCAATAAAGAAAGAAAGAAGGCAAATAAAAAATAACAAATAAAGAAAGAAACATGGAAACGTAAGAAATGAAAGAAAGAAACTAAGAAAAGAAGAGAGAAAGAAAGGAAGAAGGTAAATAAAAAATAACAAAGAAAGGAAGAGACAAAGAGAGGAAGAAGGTAAATAAGACAGAGTTGCTTCGGTTCCTTCAGTAGTTAATTTTGAAGTCCATAGAGTCCTTGCTAGTGTGTTGTTGTCCTACCAGAATTATATGTATTTAGCATGATGGAAGTACAACACTATACATTTTAGTCTCATCCCTTTAGTGCACCATAATCCTGCAAAAATCACTTGAGCGGATTACCATGCAAACCAATTATGATTCATAATCTGGATTTTTTTTTTTTTTTCTTTACTTGGTGCGTCAGTTATCGCTAAGCTTCATGCATATAGAATGATGTATTGTGCTTGTGGTGTGAGGATTAGAATTATTGACAAAACCAACATGGAATAACAAATAAAAGTCAGTCATACGCCAGTGCACAATCTGTATTAAACCATAAACTAAGTACAAAAAAAAAAATCCACCCATTGGTATTAGACTACATGAGAGCTGAGAAAAATCTTTGGACCTCTGGAGAAATTACTTTGAAAACTTTATCATCTTTGTCCTTGTAGTCAGAGCTGAAAAACTGTGTGCTATTCTGGCGCTTAATTAGAAACCCAAATCTTTCCAAGTGCTTCAGTCGGCCTTAAATAAGCAGCGTTAGATTGGGTTTCTATCGGCCGTATAGGTATGGAGCCTATGGGGAGCACTACACTTGCGAGATTATGTGTGCCCTCTGGCCTTAGATGGATTCCCACAAGAAACGCCTTCTCTTCTTCATACTCGGCTCCTCCTACTCTCCACTGGCACTGCATCAGAGCTATCTAAATGATTTACTCAGAATGTCAAGGCTTTGTGTGTCTTGTAATCTCTTTGGGATTTCGTTACACAAACCGCAAGTACTTTTACTGAGAGAGAATAAAGTAGCAAGTTAGAAGAAATATTGAAAAGCTCTGAGAAAAGAAACACGCCTACACAGTTGCCCTCTCTGACTCAATACCAATTAAATGGTTTTGATGTTGGGGTTTCTTGTTGTGTTTACGTTCAGAGCTGTGACTTAAGACTTGGGCACATTTAATGCTGTTTTACTAGCTTCTTTTCTTGTTGTAATTTGTAGTTTTTCTGTGTATTTCTATAATCTATTGACACAGCTGAAACAAGACTGATTCTGCTGCTATACCACTAGTGCAAATGTGAAATGTGTTTTCAGAAGCAGAGATCATCATTATAGGTGGGGATACCAGACTTTATTCTTGTAAATGACTAAATGTAGTATTTCCCCCATAGAGGAAAAGCAGCTCAGAGAGATGCGTCTAATGATTAAAGGGTATCGAAGTTTAGTTTACAAAAGACTGCGCAGAGGCGGTGAGGATTGTCTCAAGGTCTTTATTTGGTGCATACAGGGGAAAACAGGCAAAACAGTACAGCGTGTTACGCTGAAGGTTTTGATTCTTAGGCCTGTCCTGCCACAGATTGACTGTGGTTTAAATAGCTGTTATTTGGGTCTGATGTAATGGCATAATGTCAGCACTTTTAAGATTATTTGAGTTCTAAAGACAATGAGGAAGAACACAGTAACACAGCATCGTGTCCCATATGATAAATTAAATAGACAAGGTTAAAGCTCCATGATGCATCACAATATCTGATGAATATCTGCAGTCCATAAGGGCCCATTACATTACCCATTACAGATTTATTGTAAGAGAATCTGTTTGGGTGAAATTGAGACCACAGTGCTTTATCTGCAGCTAATTATTCACCTTATTCCTGAAGTTGTCGTACGCGCCGCTGTCTTGTTTCTGTTGTATTAGTTTACACGGAGCAGACGAGCTCAACAGAAAATAAGTTCTACATGGACTAAAAAGCCGTTTTCAGACTGACCAGGAAATCGATGCGTTGTTGACTTGTTGTTGCTCGTGTTCATTAAACATTGTACACAAATCAACCTACTTTATGTAACATTTTAGCGGCAAGACTTTTCCCTCGTTCGTCATTAGCTTTAACGGAGTTCTCGTCAAACGGAAGTGCGTTTACAACAAAAGTGCAAAAAACTGCAAAAGTGGGCGGGGCAGAATAAGGTCAATAGAGCACTTTATTAGTGCGGCGTTAGCATGCTAATGTTTGTTTGTGAGTGTTGGTGGTCCACCCCTGCTTCACTTTACCTCTGGAAAAAAGTCTGTTCTAAAGCAGTTCTCGTCAGGTACATGCACAAAACATTGATGCATACTATGTACCAAAATATTTCAACTTAGAAAGGCTCAAATGAAGATAATACTTTAGGTTTCAGGTTTAGTCTTTAGAACCTGGCAGGGAATGATGAGTGATGCGCAGGAGGTAGAGCAGGATATGATCCTCTCACTAGAGCAGGGGGTCGAGATGGGCGGGCGCCTCACCCTCCTGGTGGTGGTGGAAATAAAAGCCTGAAAGAAAATTATACTCTGCAGATATGGTGCTGAGGTGCAGAGGTGGTGCTGGGGTGAAGGAGGGCTGCTCGAGCTCAACTGCTGAATAAAGAGGCGGCTCTCTGAGGCTCAGCTCGGCTTGTCATGGCTGAGCAAGACGGTGAAGGTAGATTGTTTATGTGAGGCAGCCAGGGAAGTCTTCCAGGCTTAAATGGCCATTGCTTCAGTTGTGTGAGCCACGAATTATTTAGATTAAGACTTATATTTTCGTGGTTTGAAAATTCAGAATGCAGCTTGAACTTTGACAGAAGCAACAGACTATTCTATGAGTTAGTGAGTCACAGAGAGAGCAGATTTTTTTCAATCTCTTAGTTGAAGGGTAAATTCTGTTCACAAATGGATTTATTTGATTGTAACTGAGGGGCATTCATTTGCAGACCAGCGAGACTTCTTGCTCAAAATCTTTAATTGAATGAAAAATGAAATAAAGTCAAAATAATAGCTCTGATTTTCAACAACCCAAACACCACGGTCTCAGTATAAGAATAAATGACTTGGGATTGATACAAACACACTCCCTCTCTGGATGTTCAGGACTTGTGAATTGTGGTACATTTTTCTTGTTGGTTTCAAATTTCTAGTTTCAGCCCGCCCATCTCATCCCCCTGCTCCTGCTTTGTGTCCCCTCCACCTTAATTCTCATTTCATTCCTCCGGGTTTTCATCATGCACTACTCCACAGCCACTCGATGGTACACCCACTTCCACTTGCACACAACACTTTTTCTCCACATCTCGGTCCTGGTCCGGCCCTTCATCTCCTGCTCCTCCACGTCCCTCTGATAGTGGCCCGTAATGAGGTCCCCCTTCTCTCTGCACGGGGGGACCACAGCTCTCCCATGGCACAAGTAAACAACCAAATTATACATCATCTCTGGCACGACCCCCAACCTATCAGGAAGCAGATCAAAGCGGGCGGAGGAAAGAGTACACACTCTGCCACCCGCGATGGACTATCATTAAGCGCCAAGATGAGAAATGGTAGTATGTGTGTGGGGAGTGGAAAAGTCAATTCAGTGAAGAATTGAAAGGCAAGTAAAAGAGGGTGTTTTTTGTGAGGAACCTAAGTGGCAAAACAAGGTGAAAAAAATTAAGTGAAGAAAATGTAGAAGGGCAGACAGCACAACTAACAGTTTCTGTCGTTTGCCATTAGTGCTCAACAGTAACACGGAGAAAACACAACTTTCCGTCTTAATCAAGTCAAAGGAGGAGTTTCAAAGACTTGTCCTTTGCTACATAAGGTGACAAAAACCTTTGTTCAGTCTTTTCTTTTATGTTTTTACAAAGGTTTACTGCGTTTTGATATTTTTAACAATCTTTCATGCCTCTTGAACAGCACTGCGCAATTACAGAGACTAAGCAAAGTGGGCTGAGGATGCACTTGTACTGTTTGTTTGACTGAATGCGGTCCATTGGCTTTATTGGACAGTGGCAGTACGGAAGGGGGGTGAAGAGCAGGGAGGGCATTCAGAAAAGTGTCACAACCAGGTATGCCAAATACACAGTTTATTATAAAAAAAATAAAAAAATAAAACATGAAAAGACACGCTAAAACGATGCAGCACAGTTTTTTGTCTCTGGGACTGAATGAGTATTTGAGTAAATACTCATTCAGTCCCAGAGTATATGAGAAAATGCAGCTCAAGTTCTTTAGTGCAGTCATTATTAACCATAAAGCCGGGGCCCAAAGTATCGCCCCGAGCACCTCCTTGATGGACGCGCAGTCAGTAAAATATAAACAATTAACATGAAATTGTAACTTATTACAGAAAAAGTTGGTCTTTAGCAGCAAAAAGAACTCCTTAGCAGACGCTGACTAATATATTTTGCACCCGCTGTATATAGTCATGCTCATACTCAACAATACAATATTTTCTTAGTTTGTATGCTCAGTTTAGCACCCGGATTGATACTAACTCAGCCTCTAAGAGTTATTGAGTTGGTGCTAAAAAGACTAATACGAATTTTGGTCCAGTGCAAAACCCAGTACGATAGAGGATTACTCCAACACGCCCAAACGACAAAACCATATTTTAACTGTTGAAAGCTTAAAAAAAATGAAATAAATAAAATATTGTCCTATAGAACCGACATAACATACAAGATCTGAATGGTATGATTTCCAGAGTGGTTGTTTGATAAAAGGCCTTGGGGGCAGATGAGATTGGTGATGGAGCATGCTTAGTACAATGATTCATGTATATTTGATTTACAATGAGGTATAACTTTGTATTACTCATGGAAGACTGCTGCACTGTCTGTCTGAGATTTAACAAATGTTCAATGGCCGCCAGCCAAAGAGACAGAAGGGCTTAGTGACACATAACGGCAAGTATTTACGGTGGTTCACATACTATACTCAGTGCAAATAAATCTGCTTATTCTTATTCTAAAATATACGAGCTCCTGAGCCATGTCTCTCCAACTGTAAAATAGAGAGTTTGTCGCTCAGTGGATGTAACATAACCTTGAATTCAACCCAGTGTGACTCCCGGCTGGTGCCCTGCAGATCTGTCCAACGTCTCAGAGGCTGCGCTGTTTACAAGAACACGCTGTGCACAAAAATATAAATTGTCCCTTGTGGTTACTTGACGTTATGTACATTTTTGCATATTCAGTTCAAATTACAATCTACATAATGTTTTTTTCACTGCAGAGACACATTTGCAGTGCGTATCTATAAAATATTTATAAAATGCACATAGTTTAGGTTGAATTTCAGTTTCATTTCTTTGTATTTTTAACAAAAAGTTCTGAAATGTCTTGTGGTGCGAAGTTTTTTGCTGTAACGTCTAGGGGATCGTGGTGTGAAATGAAAAATCACATATTTAAAAAGAACAGAAGGAGTTCGTCTGTCACTTCTGCTCCAGGACAAGCTCTGCAGGTCGGGGTTAAAGCTACAAGTCAAAAGAAATAATAATTAGATTGTATTGTATCATATTGTACAGTTTATTGTAAAATTCAACTTTTCTGAATAGAAGGTTTGATGTCCTGCGATGTGACAGCTTTATTTTGTAAGAAAAATACAATTCAATGTGGACATATTAGGTAACAAATGATATTTTCAACATGACACTTTGTTTATGATCATTTGTTTGTGAATGTGTAACAGGGGATGACACATCACAGCACATCTATCTGAAGTGAGAGTCACACTCAAAATGCTAGAATGTAAACAAGCATCCTTACTCTTATTGCGGAACTGATTTGTATTTTGCTACAAAGGCATGTAATGCTGCAGGACAGAAAAAAAGCAGTTCCACTCCCAAACGTCAAGTACCCACTTTTATAAGACCCATGTGCATCCAGCATTTAGGATAAAATGACATGTCAGATTGATGGGCATGCTGCACCAGTAGCACAGTGGACTAATTTGTGGTATTAGCTTTGTTAGCTGAATTTAAATGCACTGATTCACATCTTCTATTGATTGAAATAATGGACTGTGCAATCAGTGAGCCATTTATCTCAATGGCACATTATTCCATCTGAATATGAATGACAGCAGTGACCACCCTTCTCTTTTCATTGATATTCTATACTCCTGATATATTATAACTGACAGCATCAGCCATTAAATAAAATGTGATGTGTGGTTTTGAGCTTGTTTGGACTGCACCGGAATGTATATTGTAATAGGATTTAGCTTTGAAAAGTTAATCTCCAAAAGTGAGTGAATGACTGACAAGTTTAATACGTTGCTTGACACAGTGTGAGGGGAACAGCGGGCCCATTATATTTCTTTATCTCTAAATTTTGTTACATCCATTAATTTTTAATCAGGCTCCTGTTGAGTATGGTTGTATTTATACATTTTCTACATTCATTGCATGATTGTAAACTGAAATAGTTGAACAGGTTACCCTCAAGTAAGTCTGCTTTTTGTCCAAATGTAGCTTCTTTGCATTATTCAGCTTCAGATACACAACTCTCCCAGCAGTTACACAGCACATGCAGTGGTTTGAGTGCGAGTGTGGTGACCCTCCACAGTCTGTGCTGCGTTCATGTTCTTTAAATGCACAGGACCACTGCTGTGCTCTGTCACTCTGTATGACTGTATATTGCTCCACATCACATGTCCTGCTCCACTGTATTCACCTCACACAGAACAGCATGGGAAAGTTTACGCATGCATCAAGCTGAGAAGCCCACTTTAAAACAGGCCTCTCAAAGGCAAGTGCCAACGCCCAGAGCAGCTCCCTGCATTATTCATGTTCATTTACACAAGCTCCCATCTCCTAAGCATGGCTCCAGCTCCAGCTCACTGTGGGCACTGCGTGCTGTAGGATGAAGGCTCCACAAAGCTCTGCTCTGTATAGAGTCAGTTCACATTTGGACACAGGGCTGCCACCGCAGGGTACAGGGCTGCTCTGCATTATGCACTAAGCAGCCGCTGGCTAACTAGCCACAGGCTGCTGTTTTGCATAGAAAATGCATCTTTTCACATATAAATGCATGATTTCCCCCCGACTTGTTAAATGTGCATTGTGTGTGATAATGAATTTCACTAAATACAAACACAGACTAATTTAAAAGCTTTGCATGTGAAAAATGAAAGCACTGCATATTTCATTTGGATCATTTAGCATCCCATTAGCAGAGTCCCAGAGCCCTGACCCGTGAAGACTACGACTGCATTACAACTTCTGTTTGTGAAAGCTTTTAATCTGTGCTTGTTTTAATGTAGACTACTTCAAAAACTGTTTCAGTTTTAGACCTAAATGCAAATTACCATAAATAACCATATTGTTTTGCATTTCACCACCATGAAAACTACAAGCTAAACTCTTGATGATGATGTAGTGTCCCAGATTTGAATAGCATGTAAACAAAACCATGCATCATGAGTGCAGTGCAAGCTTCTTTCACTGCTGCATGTGATCCTGGGGAAAGAATGATTGACATTTCATGACTTTAAACAGCTGAATGCAGTTCAAAGCCAGTCAGCCACTTACATGAATGTGGGGATTAGGACATGACAGCAGTAAAACAGCATGATCCGGCTCTCTTTTGGCGCAAACACAATGTTGTTTGTTTTAAGGGGTAGGTCTGTGAATAATAGACACGGTTTCTTCCGCTCAGGTTACTCTACATTCAACCGCTCACACAAGATCAGCTAATCTTTCTCTGCGGACCCTTCAACTGCTGTTAAGACAACCAGGGAAAACTGAACAGTGGCAATTGAGACTATTTTACACATCATTTGAAAAGGGAAACCGCAAGAGTGCGCTGCAGTGGTGTCATTGGGTCAGGTACATAACCCACCTTCTCGCCTTCTGTATTAGATCAGACAAGGACCTTTACTCTTTCATTCAAACCTGCTCACATTCAAATCTCTTCACACAGAGGTGGAGAAGGTGTACATTGTACATTACATTTTACATACATTATCAATACTATGAGTTTTTCAGAGCCCAAAAGGAGGCCCACGCACACAACCTCATGCTGCTGTTAATACACAGTAGTAATATGTCCTATCACTATACATACGACATTCAGATCTGTGTCTTACTGACAGAGGGTGAATATTGACCAGTGGATTCACTCTGTCACTGGATCAAACTGATCTGTGTGAGGATGTTTAAAGATCTGGGGGTAATGATGGGCTCAGCCTCATCAAATCAAGAACATCAACATCTTTTTACCTTTAAAAAACTGCCAAAAGCAAACATATAGGGCCACATTTTGCCCCTGGCATTAGCTCTTTGACCAGGGGGCAGTTCCAGGTCGGGCTTTTGCTACCTTCATGATGGTAACACTAGCTCAAAGAGGCTGTACTTGTCCACTGCAGGGGGATGTGACAGTACTTGAACGTGTTTGAACTAATGACTGAGAACTGTGGCATTTAAAAGGCCGTCAGTGCAAGAGACTTTGCACATGGCACATCCAGGCAAAGTAAGAGGCCAACGCTTCACAGGAGGAAACAGAGGGACTCATATACAGGGACAATAAAGCAGCTCTGAAGCCCCACGATGGAAGCATACGCTGTTCAGCAGCGGTTGTGATCAAAACAGCGGTGTGTCCTGAAGCCAGAGAGACCACTGCAGTGACCAGTTGCTCTGAAGCTTCTCTGACGCTCCCTCTGGGTCCTGAAGCCACTCAGCCGTCTGTTCTCCCGAGAGATTCCCGCAGGTCCCAAAGTTTTTTGTTTATTGTTTTTAAATATGCCATCAAAGGCTGCATCATTGCATCGTCGTCTGGCTGTTTTGAATCGGCCTATAATAATGCATAGGAACTTGTTCCAAGGGACAAACTTCCAACACCAAACATCTGGCACATGAACGTGCTGTGGTCACACGCACCTCTCGCAGCATTCATTCATGAAGTTAGTTTCACCTGCTCTGTTCTTCACGCAGTGAGCGCGATCAGACGTGTGCTCACACGCACATCTCACACACACTCACATGTACGTCACACTCACACAGATGCACGCTCACACGAGGTGCGCACTGCTTCTTGTATTCGCTATTTCCGCTGGACAGAAGTGGGCCTCGGGACCGAGATGTTTTAGTCTGACACTGATCAGTTCACAATTTAATGCAAACAGGCTCAATTCGACGTTTTTTTGACATTTGAAGCACAAAAGCGCAATGAAAACTCAGCTACAGCTGTTTAAGGCAGACGGACTGTCTTAATTGGACTATATTCATTATTCTATGCTGAATCGCTTTGGTTATTTGTGCCCATTAAGCTTGTTTTATTAGGATTATCTGGTCCATATGAGGTTAGCAATACAACTTCAGGAAATGTTTCCCATGTTGGTTTTCACTGCATTAGTTTTGAAGTTCATTAGTTATGATTCTGGCCATTCACAGAATGCATCACACCACGTCCTACGTTTGCTTCACTCCATCTCATACTTTAGCATGATCACACCTCTTGTTTAGAGTTACACGGCCCATGACGTCACCGATTGCTCTGGCGCAAAACGTCATCATTAACACCAGCGCTGCACTACTGCAGGAGCAAAATACGGCCCATAGTGTCTAATCCAGAATTGGAGAAACTTATTCATGCTTTTCTCTCCAGTAGGTTAGACCAGGGTTTTACAAGCTATTAATGAACCATATCACTATGTGTGTGAGTTTACTAGAGTGGTGCAGAACCATACAGGTAAGACAATGTATTATAGTCTGTGTGTACTGTATATTACCAACGCACATACACACAAATCTATGACTGTTAATGAGAATGTAAAATGTGTGTGTGAAATCCATCGTTCCAACACACACAACTTACGTGAGCTTATTCTTGGAGTTTTCTTTATACTTACTTCTGAGTTATTTCAGAATCATTGCATCTTAATAAATCTATTATTTTGTGTGTTTGTGTATTATTATAATTGGGCACATCCACACAGGCTGCATATTAATGGAGCTTTTTGATCTACCTTTAGTAACTAAGTTTGTAATTAATATGCACTTTTATTCATAATACAGAAAACACTATTCAGATCATAATCAAACCCCGTGGCATACCAAATCATGGAGGATTTAGCTGCGCCAGCGATTTGCCCCTCACATTACACCTGCGGTCGTCAAGACAACCTCTCCACAGCCCCTCCCTGTGTTCGACAGGGGAAATCAGGAGATCCGAATGACTGCTGTCTCCGTCTCCTCCACAGTGACACACATTCCGGATCCCATTCCCTGTCTCCCCGGGGCAGATGAAACCTTAAATGGGTGCTTTAATGAAATCTGCGGGATTGTCCTGTGGCTTGATCACTCCACTCAAGAGGGTGGTCCTTCCTCTTCTCTTCTCCAGCGCACTGCACCCAGGGAACGCCAACACTAATTGCAAAGCCTCCGGAAAAAGCAATAGAAGTAGAGAGAAAAAGGTGGGAGGTGATTATAGAAAAAGATAAGAATTGAAAGAAATGTACCATATCGAAAGGTCATGTGTGACAAGGCACGTACATGCGCAGAACTCGTAAATGCGGAGAAAACACACACACATGCAGCAACTTCAATCAATGTGTCTCCAAACAAGCGGCTCCCCCGAGGAGCTCATTGTTAAAATGAATATTTAATTAGTGCTATAGTGGAATTAGTGCCCTGACAGTAGGCGGTGCTGCTGTGGATCATTGGTGCTGTGGTAATTGGACTCTTTCATGGTTCTGTGTGTCTCCGTGTATGTGTATGTGTGAACGTGTTACAACGAAAGATCAACAGGCTCCAAGCAGTGTGTAAAAGGCAACTCCAACATTTATGACTACAAGATCTGCTGATTATTTTGGAGCACTAATGAAAGATTAAAATAAAAAATAATAAAGTAAAAGCCAGTAAACAAAATCAGACTATAGTTGAACTTTGTTTAATGAGCACTGCGGTGTATTTATACCATCGACATAAGTGTTTTTTGGGTTGTGGGTTTGTTCGGCTTTGGGTTCAGTTTGAAGTGGGTCAAAAAGGGTTAAGGAATGATCGCAAACTGCACCAGTAAAAAAATGAATAAATTAAAAAAAACACTGATGTAGAATTAAGTCCTACACATTTTGTCCTAGTCAGGATTCAAGACCTCCACCTGTCACAATAATTACTATCATCTTCATAGAGCTATAAATTGTGTCATAGTTTATACCAACATTTTGTGACAATAGGCGTACCTGTACAAAGCAAATTTCTAGAAATCTTGTATAAAACTGAACTTTGTACCATGACCGTTTTTGAGTCATAACCTTGAGATAAATCCCTGTTAAAACATTCTCTGCAACAATATGCTGTGGAATTGGCATAAATTAATCTGTTTTGTTTTTTCTTCCTTTTTTTATTATCTCAATTATAATTTTCAGACAATATATCAAATTAACAAATCATCAAGAATGTGCTAAAATGTGTCTGTAAACGCCTTGGTTGAGGTTCAAGTATCGCATAAAACATGAATGAACCATTAAATTAACCACAAAAGTGAACAAATAAGACTTAGTACCATTGTTTGAGAGATTACAATAGACGTTCTGTCTCTTTTTGACGACGTTTTGACTATTTTACTACTACTATTTGATAAATCTCCCACTTTTTTTGTTTTAGTGACAAAATGTACTTCTAGAAAACGTTCACAGCTGAAGAATACTTGAGTAAACTGTCTTAAACCCTATTCGGACAGGATTCGTTTTACCAACAATAAATTGCAATAATTACGAACGTCATATTTGTTTCTTGTCCCTTGCAAATCTATGTCAATGTTTCAAAATTGTCTGCAAACATTCCCCCAAATTTGCACTGCAATTCAGCAATTTCTAATATTTTTAGTCTGTACATTGAGTTTATATTGATTCAAAATGTCTCTATGGCTATTTTACGTCCAAACTTTAACAAAATGACTATCATTAATTCACCAAGAACCATTCTTCAACCCAAGAGAGAATATTTAGGCCCTTTTGGTGCAAAGTTAGCCTTGATGGATCGTGTCAGCATGAAAGGATTAAACATCAGAGACTCCGGCTGTTTCATAATAAATACGATCACATGGATGTCATTCTGATCGCAACAACGCGGTAAAAACAACTACGTCTCGCGCTACAGAACAGGTAAAGTTAATCCTACTTGACCTAAAATAGTTGAAAATAGACGAAACACTTAAACATGGATGGGTTAAAGGTCCTTATCATATTTAAATGTGTTCACCTGTCCGCCATTTACGCAATAAAGTCTGTAAAGAACAAAAACATGTTAATTATGGTTGGGTAATGTCAATTTTACAGACGAATCCTGCCCAAATGGTTGGCGCTCATCCTCTGACCTCTGTACAGTGGCTGGCGTACAGTGAGCCGTACTGTATTGCACATAAACGCTTGAAGATAATGGGTCGGTAATTAGCACTGACCCGCTGCTCCTCTTTTGATTAGCGGAGACAGCATGTGCTAGCTAACCCCAGTCTCATCAAAGCGCCGCATCTGTTCAGGCCCATAGCTATACCAGTATTTTCCCCCTTTGTCCCAGCGGTGCCGACTTTAATTAGCAATGCCAGTAGGAGGAGATGACTTACCTACCAACCTCTGCGAATATTATTAGTATTATTTGGAGCTTTCTTTCCTCTCAGGAGTGTAAATTAATGTTGGCGAAGCGTTATTGAGACCGGTCAATCTTCAGCGAGGCGGATTCACTATTTAACAAAACTCTTGTTCGCATTCAGGGGCTTGTTTATGCTCCCCGACAATCCAACACAGCATGGGATGAAAGCCGATCAAAGATTTATTTGTTGAGGTAATTTACATTTGATTACGGCTGTGATGTCTGAGTTAGGGGGAACGATTTCCAAAGTTTCACCTGTTATTTTTCCGGCAGGCTGGACGGTGGGCCTCTTGGTATTCCGTGCGTGTTAGCGAAGCCATCTGTTCATCAACATTTAAATCTTTTTGTCAGGGCCAATTATGTTTGTTAAGGATGCTACAATGATCTCGGGCCATGCACTGTGCCAGCTCCACATTTGTCCTGGGCTAACCCTGATGGACAAGGAGCTTCTTTTATTTATTTATTTTTTGCGCTTTTAGCTTCAAAGCTGAATTGATAATCTGTTATGACTGTATACAAATGATGTGAACTTTTACTTTCGTTTGTAATTCGTCCGCCTTGGAATAATTATAGTGCAACTAGCAAATGCTGGCGGTAGACGACGCATGAATTAATATTTTAATTATTAGTCTGCTCTCCAAGGTCATGTTTTTTTGTTTTATTAAAACACTTTCAGAAATCATAGCTGAATAATATTAATACTAACTGTATGAAATTTGAATATTTAAAAGTGAATGTAAGAGTGTGTGTTTTTGAGCAATTAAAACACCTGAAGTTGAATAAACATCAAAGCAATGACATCTCCATGGAGACAAACTTGCCTGAGCAGCCAGTCCCTACACTCTGTTGTTCGATTGCAAAAGGGTCTGGAATCGGACCATAAAAGGGCGTCGAAACCTCTCCTCACTTGGGACAGTGCTGCCACTAACTAAATGTTTCTCAGATGTGGAAGCTTTCTCCTCTCAAATATTCTTGTATCATTCAGAACAAAACAGATAATGTCAGAGTTTAGTGCTTCCAGCGTTGATTCTGTAAATCCGCTCCGTTTTTCAATCCTTGTGCAAATTTGTTTTTCTCTCTTTTTTACACATAAGCCGCCATGTTTGTTTCAATATGAACAGACTATGCATTCTGGACTCAACCATTTTAAAAGACTCCAACTCAAGTCAGACAAAACTATAGAACTATAATTAAACCTGGAAGATGAATTCAAAGTGATACTCTATTGGCGTACTCTATGGCGTGTGCTCATTGGAAGCCTTTTTTTTTTCTTCCGCATTACTTTCTAATATGGAGGCTCCCATTTTTGCTTCACTACTTCCTGAGGGGAACTGCGTGACAACAGTCCCCATGATGCTTTGAGTGACGGGAGCGATCACGCAGCTTGCAAGTTTTAGCGTGTAATTGTATTCTTCATATTAGATTGTATGTGAAAGCGTCTGAAATGAAATAAAATACAACTTACAAGTATCTCTAGACTAACCATGTCCACGTGCTTCTGTTTGTATCGTCCGACGTGCTCGCTCACGTGGCTCGCACATGTTTACTGACTTTAGAAACGATTAAAAAGAACATTTCCTTCTATTTTATTTAAATACCGATAATCATTAAATACTGTCTACAATTATAATGTGCAATGATAGAAAAAGCCTGGGCCTAAGAGGCTGCAATACCTCATTCGGCCACTAATCAATCTGGCTCGCGGACAGAGGGGGTGTGGCTTATCCAGTTAATTTAATAGATCCATGGACAAACATAATTGTGCGGTATCAAGTAGACTTGTTTAAACTGAACATGATCATGTAAATATGTGAGGAAATGTAAATTGTTTATGTATACTGAAGATTTTTAAGTTAATAAAACATGTACTTTAAGTTAAGTTCAAATGTAAATTGTTAATACAGTACCAAGGGTTTAGTTGATAAAACAGACCTATTTTTAAGTTATCTATTAGTCTATTGGTATTTAAGATGGATTTTATTTAAAGTTTAGTCTTATTTTATCATATTTTAAACGTATTTTGTCTTCTGCAGGGTGTTTGCATGTCTGTAACAAAAATAGTTTCGTCCTGGGGATGAACAAAAGTAATTCTGATTCTGAACACATGGTTTAGACCTATAAAGCGGACCAGTATAGTAACTTGAGCTGGGACTTCACTAGACTACACAGTCAAACCCGAAACTACCTCCTGTCTGCTGTAAATAAAGAGCTTGAGGTAGATTAAGCCCATTTTGTTCTAGGGCAGAATCATTAAACACGACATGCGCATAGACATACGAACAGTAAACATAGTCCCGATCTCGGTGCTCAGTATTGGTCTTGTTTAAGATGTGCAGCGGTGTAATGTCAGTGCGATCAGCGGCAGGGATAGATTTCATTAAGATAAAGCGGCTCCTCCAGCAGCAGCTGAGGTAAATGTATTTCAGGTGATAAAAAGCACAGATCTTGTTTTCTCAAAGTCTTGTCTTGGCACAGGATTTGAATGAGAATAGTGCGCACAAGTTGAGAGAAATGAATCGCTTCACTCCCCCAGCTGCTTGGACTGTTTTATTGTATGCATGCGGCTTTATAGGACCATTAAAATGTGCAGGTTTGTACAGCGAATGGTGTGATTCTTTTACCGACTGGTGTGAAAGATTTTAATTACCTTGTGGCATATTGCATTAGGAATGATTTGAAGAAAGGATTTTTTTTTTTTTTTTTTAATAGTTGGAATCATTCAAAGGAAATGATTAGATTTAGCCAATTTTGCTGGCACCGTGAAGCCTCAGGGTCGGAAAGCACCTGGAAACTGGTCGGTCGACACGCTGTAAAGGCAGGGAGTAATTTACATAATTCTTTCATTGTTGTTAAGATGAATAATATAAAATTAATAGATGCTTCAAAACACTATAGCTCTGTCCAATAAAAGGACTGCCAGACATTAACTTTTGAGATTATTCGGGATCTTAACAAAACCAACTGATTTGCCGATTTCAGAAAACATTTGTCGCATAACTTGTACAACACCACCGCTTGCTGAGCTTTTGTGTATTTTTGAAACTATTAACAACAGAGACCAGAGCAATCATGCTACATTTGGTGTTGACAAATGGAGACTTGCTTGAGTGTTCCTTTCAAATTGCTTTATTTAACTTTTTTTGCTGTTTTTTTGTTGTTGATCCAATTGAGTTATTATACATTTTGTTTGTTGTATGTCTGTACAGCAATTTGGAAGCAGATCTGTTTATAAAATGTGCTATATAAATAAAGATTTTGTATTTGGTGTACTTAGGTTAAGGTACATTTTATTGTCCCTTTTGTTAGGGCTGAAAATAAGGACCTCGATGCAGAGTCCAGAGAAAAAGGTTTATTAACAAAAAGGTGGTTTGGGCTTGGTCCTGTGGGTGGGCTCCGAGCAGGCAGCAGTTCTAAAACAAGAAAGGACAAGATTAGCAGTTTGTCGATTCACAAACAAAAGCGTTAACATTCCAGGTTTTCACCAGCAAGGCAGAAGTACAATCTGGCGATGTGTGAAGATGAGCCCAGAGTCTTTATACTGCAGTGATGAGATGATGGAGGGCAGCTGCGCTTGCTCGGAGACCACACCCAACAGGAGCCAAAACTGGAACAAAAAAAACACCACAAACCAAGGCCACACGAGGGTGCCAAACACAAAGCCATAACACCTTTAGGGGAATGTGTCCTTTGCATTTGACCCATCCTTAAATGCTGTTGGGCCAAACTTCTGAAGCAGAGAGTGCAACAGTGCCATCTCCAGATCTTGAGCTAAAGGCTTTGTCAGCACCAAAGCTGAAGGATTTTACCAAGGATTTTTAAGTTGAACCGTCTTGCTGTGAGGTAAGACGTCCAAATATTAACACCTATATTTAAAAATAACATTCACAGGAGTCGCACACATGCAGACGCCGACCTGCAGAAGCCATGGTTTCTCTCAGCGGGTCCTCGGAGAACGGGGTGCAGTAAATGATACTTGGCCGGGGTCAGGGGTGAAGCAGACAGATCTGGGGATGGAGGAGACAGATTTAAGTGTGGACTGAGCCTGAGTCACTGCCCTTCAGGGACTGTGAGCTCCGGTGCACTCGAGCCCAACTAATGAGAATCTAATAGCCCTCCGTCAAGACCTGGGCCGTCATCGGAGTGCACGCAATCAGCCATGTAGATCAACTGTAGCACGCCACCGCCACACGGCTGCAGATATGATGGTGAAGAATAAGCTAATTATTCCAAGATAACTACATCTCTGATAAGGCCTGCAGTAATGATTGTGGATTTTGTATGAAAATTATTAACCAGCTGTGGAAATGAAAATGATTTCTAATAGGGAAATCCATTCAGTCGTTGTATATATTCAGCACAATACCAGCTAATGTGAAATGGTCAAATAATAGTTTAGAAATAAGAATAGGAAAAGAACCATTCTATTTTATTCAATTATGGAGATTCAGCTTCCTGCTTTCACCATTGAAAAGGTGTATTTGTTTTGAATTGCTAATCGCCATGTAGACATTGCTAATTTTTCATCACTCTGAAACCAATGCAAAAGGCTCATACGATAATAATATGCTAATCAAGAAAAGGTAAAGAAGGACAATTCATTAGATGTATCTATAATTATCATACCATCATTTGATCCATGTTAAGTAGTTGCAGTTTGCTTAACATTCCACAAGCCATAATCCATGAGCAAAAATGCATTTGATACTTTTTTTTTTTTACAATTAAATGTACGTTCAAGTGCACATAAATGCTCACCTCTTTGCCCAGCACTGACACCCACAGCCCAGTAGAAAGTGATTCAATTATGGAATGATTAAGCATGGCCCCTGATAGAAAGCCATGAGCTGGGCATATTAGCACGGCATTAGCTGGAGAGGTGCTGACTATGCAGAGTGGAGAGGATCAGTGTGCACCAGGGAGCAGGGGCCGCTGCTCTGCTCTGACCCCTATCACACACATATGTCCTGTGGCAATTAGATCACTGACAGCCCATTGAGCCTTAGATGTCGTGACGACAAGGTGGACCCTGTGCAGCATTGAAAAATAAGATGCAGTTAACAGGGTTGTAAAGCAACTTTCCATCAAACCCATGTTGAAGACCCTGAAGATATGCAAGATTTCATCTTATAGTTTTTGAAGATCAAAACCCTTTGGTGCACTTGGAAGGTCCACCTCCTGTTTGCCATGCAGATGTTATTGCTATGCCTGGAGTGCCTTATTTTGAACGCTCAAGTGATTGCCACATTAACATTTTTAGATGCGATTGGATGCAGTGTTAAAAAGAGATAAAAAGAAGTGTCTTCCCAATACAACTCCTTTTTGTAAAAGCATTGTTTTGTTGCAGCAGTGGCTAAAATCAGAGGGAACTACATGATCCGTTGCTCCATTTCATTGCAGACAACATGAAGAAATAACAGTTTTTAGCACTTTATAAATCATAATTATTTGTAATACTACAGTAATTATTTATACCAAAAGTTTGCCGAGGGATTTTAAAACGAAAAAGCAGCATATGACCAATTCTATTTGGGTTTTCAAAATAATTGGTTAACCACGAACACCCCTACATGGAAGCATTGAGGATTTATTCCTGATCTAGAAAATCTTCCGTCAAAGTTCTGATCTGAGCGTTTTACCTTTGACTACAGACAATGCCTGCGGGGGGTCTCTTCTCTCCACATCCATATCTGACTTCTTGTACCTGCATGTAAATGTGAAAACACTGAGTAATCCACTGCTGCTCACCAGTGGGTGGATCTCACAGCACACAGTCCTCCTGTCACACTGCTAAAGTGAGTCCAATGTTAAAAGCCACACAATCATCTCTGCCTTGTAATGGAGCCAGGCTCTTATAGTTTGTGTACTGGTTTAAAGAGCTTATAGATAAATAAATAAGCCTTTGTGTAACACACGAGACGTGGAATTTATTACCTGTCGGGCTAATTAAATGGATAGAGATATATGTGGGAGGGGAATGAGATGAGGGTGGGATGAGGGGCTGAGTGGAAAACACACACAAGTGAACAGGAGCATATGATGAATATGGTGCGGCATTCGCTTTAGCCTGACAAGAGCAGAGACTGAAGAAAATGGAAGCATGCCAGGCTCAAGCTTATGCTCAAAATGGCCAATGAAACTTTCGCGTTTATTTCTAATGTTAAAGGGAACCTTTTTTAACATTTTATGAGCTTTGGCCATGTTTTCCTCATTGTTAGCTTACTTAGGCCTCTTTTTTGATGCTTGTAAACTATACTGTCTGGCATTGGAGGTTTGCGCTGTTCAGTTTTTGCAACATATAATACTAGGACAATATAATATTATTTGACCCATAGGATTTATTTGACAGTGTAGCATAAAATGGGGAATGATAGAAGATAGAACATACAATAAATTGTCATAGCCCGAATTGAAAACGACGCTCCGGCCGCTTACACATGGAGGATGGCATACATGCTGTCCATTCAGCCACCAAGAAGCACATAACAGTTTCTCTTTCATTCGGTGGTAGTATTCAGAATTCAGATACTTTCCTAAAAACAAAGGAATACATTATCAATCTTCAAACTGCACAGCATTAGTGAGTAAACTCCCTGCTCTTTCAGTGTGCACATGTGCCATATTTTCCCTAATCAGTGATACATTAAATTAATAAAAAACAAGGCTCCAAACATAAAGCTGTCTTTTGATCCTATGTCACTTTTTTACTCTATAATATAAAGTCAATTTGAAAGTATTTTAAGTAATCAGAGTACAGTATTGTGATTGTACCATACTGGAATATGTTAAAAAATAGAATTTTGCAGGTATTCAGCCTTCTGTAACTAAAAAATTATTCAAAGTATTCTTCCCATCGCTGCTCACACCCTGGAGTCTGTACTTATTTGTGGTTCTTTAGACTCCAGGTCACACAGAAATGGTTACAAAAATGTTGTGTAGTCATTTTCTCACTTTGGAGAGACAGGAACAGCAGCAGAGCGTCAATTCATCCGTTTTGAACAGCACGTGGTCCTTTTCTTAAGTTTTTTTATGCTGTTTTGGCTAATCACTATAGATCTTTTTATGCTTTCAAGTAAGATGTCTGATTTTTCCTAGTAACATTCAAGTAATATCATTTGATCTATATCTGTCACTAAAATAAAAATGTGGTTTGTGATGCCAAGGCTCAAAAGACCCTTGGCTGATTTAATAACTACCACAGCAGTTGAAGTTGCAAATAAGCAGCAGTGAGACGTGTCTGCCAACATCTCACTCCACTCCACTGTTAACTCATTAACTGAGGGAGAGGATTTCATCAGAGCTCTGCAGACAGACCCCACAAAACCAGCAAGATGGAGGGACAATCATTTCAAATTGTGGTAATTGGCCTGCAACTGGATGAATCATGTCCAAAAAGAGACACAGCAGTTGGTTAGCAGCAGACCTTTACGCTAGCACACTGACTTATTTGTTTATTTGATTTGTTGCATGATTTGTTACTTAATCTCTTATATTTAAATTGTGAGTGTTCTGCTCAACGTTTACACCTCTTGAAGTCTCCATATGTTACTCTTCAAGGCATAATATAATGCTCAAGCAGTTTCCTTGGCAACCTCTTTCAAATGTATTAATAGCATACATTATTAATTTTCATGATTTTGAAGGTTATCGCGTTCTCATTAAACACTTTGAAATGACGCCTTATTTTCATATCTATTCTTGCCAAAATTACTTTGCATGATCCATCTAAAACATGTGTGATCCTATCTGACCCAAAGAAGTGCTGTGGAAATGTGAATTGCTAATTTAGGGGAGAATAGTAAAAGACAATGCTCAGTGCTCAGCTGGTGAAAAAGGCAATCCGACTTCCATTAGGGTGCAGCGTTCTCTCCTGCAGTGAAGTGCCAGTCCTATCATTGTGCTCCTATTAGTGACTCATTTGAAGAGAGGTGTTACACTGCACTGTTTACCAGCCTGATTGAGATCAGGAGCCTTTGTCTCTGATCTCACTCTGATGTCTTCTCCATTTTTCTCCACGGCCTTCAGCTTCTTTTGTTACATGTGCTACTGAAACATTACAATAGTTCAATAGAATAAATGCATACAATTCCAACACGTTACATTCTTCTTGTCCATGCTGATATCTCACCTCTCGTCGCTGTGCCATCCGCATTGCCGTATCAGTTTTAGTTTTTCAAGAAAATGTAACAAATGACACGTTGTCCTTCTTCAGTGCCAGGTAAATAGCCTAACAAACTTTTTAGCCAAGATACTTTTTGACCTTTTCCATCATTCATCAACACTTTTCTCCTTGAACTACAGGCCACGCGACTTTTGTGTCGAGGATTGCCCGGGGGAGCGTGTGTTTCGCCGTCATGGAGACAAAACAAGATGGACATGTTGCGGCTTTACGGATTTAGGGAGTTGGACGGGGCTTTTGACTGACACATTGGCAGTCAAAGCCGCAGATCGAAGCGCAGACAAACGTTATTGACACTCCGCTTCTCCCCTCTTCTCCCAGCCCACTGTGATCAGGAGAGGCAGAGGAGCTCCCTGTCTGTTTGCCCATGTGCCACTTTGATCCTGGCAGACGTCT
Organism: Rhinogobius similis; assembly: GCA_019453435.1. Taxonomy (NCBI): domain Eukaryota; kingdom Metazoa; phylum Chordata; class Actinopteri; order Gobiiformes; family Gobiidae; genus Rhinogobius; species Rhinogobius similis. The sequence continues at coordinate 21,133,444 of CM033635.1, forward strand.
CGGTGGCGTGGGGGAGGGAGCGCAGAGACAGTGTACGAGATGAAATGAAATGATGTCAAGGCTATGCAGCTGTGATGGGTTTCAGCCAGCGTGAACACCTGCAGACACCTGGTGCTTTTTCCTGTGAGTGGAACAATCGCACCTTTGCCTTTCTTTGTATTGCTTCCAGAGAACAGATACTAATTTGGAGTTAGCGATATTTTTTGGCAGTTAGATATTTTACCTGGGATAATTTAAAGCAGAAACGATATATCAAAGTGCACATTTTTACTCTTCTCCTGAAGGGGTCCGCCACTTGTTTGTCTTTTGCTTGGCCTGGATTGTTCCACCACATTGCATTAAAATGATCTCGCAGTTCAATTAATGTTCATGCACAAGAGGTTGGTGCAGAAAACGAATCGCTTTTTCAATTCTTGTGTGCCCTCTGCTGTTAAATTTGGAATGTTAGAATGTGGACGGTGGTGTTTTCTGAAATTATTTGTATTCTAATATATTGTTTGTCTTGTTGACTCTACTGTTTAAACTTTGAAATGAACTGACACAGTGTTGAATATGTTTTTGTGTGTGAACCACTCTGAATAATGTTGCAAATGAATTGGCTCTGCACAACGGTGCGCTGGCTAATTCTGGTCAGTAGAACAGAGCAAGGGCCGGCTCGTGGCATAAGCAATTTAAACAAATGTGTAGGGCCACATGCTCTGGTAAAGAACATAAACACAAGTTAAAATGTAAACGTTATATCTATGTATGAATATGTACTCTGGCTTATCTTTAAATTGAACATTAAAAAATGATAATATCTTGCGTGGTCTATTCAAATGGATAATTAGATAAAACGAGTAATTACATCTAAAATCCCTCTTTACATTTGCCTACTTGTCAAGTCCTGATTTCTTGTCTTTATGTATTTGTTATTTAATTTTCCATTGTTAAGTCCAGTTATTTAAACAGTGTGTGTTTTGTAGGCCACAAACACAAGTCTTGTTTAGTGCCTCCAGATGCCTTGAACTGGCCCTGAGCAGAACGGTTTCCTCCTCAGTCCTTCTATACAGGGCTTTCCCTGAGTTGCGCTAAAATCAATAAATACTGACAGATCAAGCAGAGGACAGCAAACTGCAGGAGGACGTCACTGACAACATGACAAACTACAAATGAGGGGAAAACTTCACTAGAGGACAGTTGCATTTAGAAAGGTCTTTTTGTCTCGATGCTAATGCTAGTGTTCATTTTGGAGCCTTTTGGAACGTCACAAACAAAAACAATCGGGGAGTCTTTACTTTAAATTTTAATTGGTCATTTATTATCTATTTTATGTTTTAATAAAAGTTAACATTAGCTTTGAGACACATTACTTCTCTAATCACAAAAGTAAAGTCGTACAAAACCCCAATAGAGAAATAAATGAGGAGGAAATGGTTCTACGGACTGTGACCGGAAGGAGCCCATTGCCTTATGGGATCAATAATGTTTTCTGGATCTGTGTTTTTATTGCCAAACATGTATACCTTGAAATACATGCATTCTTGTGCCTCTTCACAGATCTGATCTGTAACACCACCTGCTTGCTAATTCAATACTGTATAATATCATAAATATAGTCATTGATGGATTAGTTCTTGTGTATTTTTCACGATGCAAAAACAAGAGGTCACCATCTTTTACCATTATGTAATCCCTTTCCCTGAGTTTAAAGTAAATTGGTCTGTAACTCATGGGTCAGATGCAGTGAAATTTACTTTTCTCTCACTAAAGCACTTGTCAGTAAAATTTCAGTAATCCTACCCAGCTATTCTTGCGCCATATTCTCCTGTTATTAAAATGAGTCTTTACTGTCACTTTGGCGCACAGTTTTACTTGGTAATTGCTCCCTCAATTAGAGAGCACAACTCCCCAGCTTATGTGCAGTCATCGACATGTAATTAGTGACTGAACGTGTTGTATGGCTGCAGTAAGCTTTGTTGGCAGTGCGTGCTCCAGCCGGCTCCGTGTTCTGCCAGCCTGCATTTAGCCAGCATGTACCATTCTAATCCGGACAGTTTGTGAGCCGTGCCCCCAGCGTTTGAAGGCACAAAAAACAAGCTGGATAAGAGAACTGAAATTCAGACGTTCTAGCTGGATGTTTTAGATGTTTTAGTTGCTTGGTGATAGTACAAAGCTGTCTGTCGGCTTTGCTGTAACTCTGTAACTCTTTTTTTTTATCATGACAATATCACATCATCTGCAGTTATAAGGGAACAAATTATATAAAACATTTTAACCATGTTGTAACATCATATTCAGTATATTATCCTTCATTTGACTCTTGAGTGCTCAGAAAAAATTATGTTTATGCCTTTCCACTAATATATCGAAAAAATGTTGATTAATGTAATTATTTTATGCATTAATTATGCTTTTGTTGCATGCGTGGGCTTGTTTTGACTTTGGATCGTAAACGTGCACTGCAGAAGGAGCAGTCACCGAAACACAGCACTAGAAAAAGCAAAGAGTTGGAGAGACGGATAGCTCAGGCCTGACATCGCATCAAAGGCATTGCACGTCTGAAATATGGGATGACAACTTGTATTTTAGAAGAGAGGACGTTGTATAAAAAAAAAAAAAAAAACTGTAAAAGACACGTAGTCGTGCCACCGTAGCCTGCTGTTAACTTTGGCTTAAATCTGAGCTGTGTCAGAGTAACAACCTGTGCTTCATGTGATGATGAACAGGGCCAGGGAGGGACACGATTACACTGCACTCACTGCAATGTTAGAGCAAGAAAAGGCCGTGTAATAGGGGCAAACGTTTGAACATTGAAAACGCGCATCAGGTAAAGTGATGCGCTTTTCCTTTGCTTGTGTATTTACTGCAAAAAAGAGAGAGCAATGCTTTGAAATCAGCAATGTCATATTACTGGGAAAGTATAAATCATGTTGTTACACCACATCTGCACAGACCTCACATGTGACTCATGTAGAGCACATAAACAGAGCCAGTGATGAACACAGATGAATCCACCACATAAACACAGCTCAAAACTCATTTGCTCACTTCTTATATAATGCTTTTCTCCAGCCTGTTTAGCTTCTACTATGCACAGTCCTCTGTACAAATTAACAAAGATAATACTAATTATAAAAGTAGTAACCTTTACCACACCGCTAATTAAATATAGCCAACATAAGACTAACAAAAAAACAAACAAAATCTGATATTTTAAAGCCTATTTAAGTCCTATTTTTGGTTGAGAGCAAAATATCGCAAAAAATAGGACTATAGGATCGTAGGACTATATTGCATATTGCACTTTTTTCCAATGCAGTTGGTCCATTGACAGGAAGACAATGGAGCAACTTAACAAATTACTAGGCTGTTTTAGATCAACTCTGCATTTTACAGTGAAGAAAATGTAAAATTCCCAGTGACTTTTGGGCCTTAGGCGGGGTACACCCTGGACAGTGGCCAACTCGTCGCAGGGCTGACACAGAGAGACAGACAAGGACAGACAACCATTCACTCTCACATTCATTAACTAGGGACAATTTAGAGTTGTCAATTAACCTACACAGTCATGTCTTTGGACGGTGGGAGGAAGCCGGAGAACCCGGAGAGAACCCACGGTAACACGGGGAGGACATGCAGACTCCACCCAGAGAGATCGTGTGATGTTAGGGTGGAATTCGAGACCACAATGTTGGGGTGGTCTGGGATTCGAACCCCGATCTCCTTATTGAGAGGCAGAAGCTCTAGCCGCACTGGGATAGGCTCCAGTCACCCGCGACCCCTAACGGGAATAAGCGGTAGAAAATGAATGAGAAAATGAATGAAAATGTAAAATTATGATTTACTTACGTTGTAGTTTAATGTTAAGTTCCTGAAAAATAAGCTCAATATGTTTCCTTTAAGATGTGCAGAGTGGTGCTCTTAATGTGTTTTCCAATCCATCATCATTTGACTTCGTCGTTGAGACATTATTAGGTCTCAAGTCCTTCCCGTTATAAAACTACCTGTCAAGACTACTCCTCGGGATACACAACCATCTCGAGACATGTTTTGACACACTCAGCAACAGACACTTTGAATGGATGTAACCCGCTGTAACATTTATAGTCACAGAGCTAACCAACCCACATTTCCTTGTGTTAAATATGAGCGTGGTGTATCAGCGCTGTAAAGCAGGGAGCTGGGATCATTACACCCCATCATGTTAAAGTACAGCCTGACTTACTCCACTCTCGCAAACAGCTCTGATGACAAATAGACATGGAGAGGCGGCGGCCTGATGAATGCTGGCACTGGCTGGAGAGCTGCATAACACATCTGTTTCTCCAGCGTCCGCACCCAAGCACCGGCGAGATGAAGTGTTTTATAGATACTCTGATATTTTATAGGTAGTGGAAAGGAGGAGGGAGAGGCAAGGTAAAGAGGTTGTGAATTTACATATGATATACTTGACTTTGATGGTTATGGAGATTTTGGGCTTGATTAACTTCATCTTATCACTTCATGCGTCTAAAATTGTCTGACTAAACCAAATAAATGATATCCTCCTCTCACCTCATCACCAGATGGATGGATTCCAGTCCCCCACTGTCTCGGTTGTTTTGCTTTTGGACTGTGCTCACGCTGTGCTCTGGAGTGTCCGGCTGTTGCACACAATGTAGCAGAGACATAGATATACAGAGAGTTGCTGGCCTAGTCTCAAAAACAAATTGGATATGCAAAGTGTCACTGCTGAAAAAGCATTACCATTTTATGGAAAAACAGAAAATACAGAAAAGAGTATAAAAAATTCAGCTGCATTGAAAGTGAACGGACCCGTTGAATAATGTTGTCAGGCCTCAAACACAAAAGCTGCTCTGACAGCATACAATTTCCCACAACCCTGCACGTTGCAAATCGTTTCCAATTGATATTTACCCCGAGATGTACCCCAAAATGTAAAAGTCGACAGCATAAACTGTATTTTAAATGTATGAAGGTGCACCAATGGGCCCTTGGACTTTTGATTAATTTATCCCTTTTCTGTCCATCATCTTATAAAAGAGAACTCTCAGCTCCTGGGTAAAATCAAATCAACCATTCTGGGATGAGCCAGGTCAGGTTTTTGCACTTGAAAGTAAAAAAAATAAAAATAAAATAAGGCAAAAAATTCATGACATTTTATATTCCATCTGGACTTTTTTTTTTTTTTTTTTACTTTATTATAAGTCCCCAATTTTTGGGAAATATCCTTCAGGTTTGAAGAAAGAATTGTCAAAACCCAACAAATTCCCAATCCCTCTAGACGGAAGCTTCAATGAACAAAATCTAGGCAGTAATCCAAGATGGCGCCGCTGACGGATGGCGACGGATGACGGATGGCGACGGATGACGGATGGCGCCGCTGACGGATGCCCTGGCGTTTTGGTGCGCTCTATGTTGTTTGTTTTTGTGCGTTAATCGTGTGTCCGCTGTTTCACAATCTGGTGAAGACCTCTTAAACATCAAAACTTCTGCCCCCACGGACTTATTTCCAGTTTTTTTAGTGTCTGCTGCAGACTTAGCGCTAGTTTTGGCCAAAAGAGTGAGACGCCGCAGAAGAGGAAAGCGCGCGGGGGCTCTCTTCATTAACTGTAAACCATTCTACTCTCCACGTGAGTTCGCTTCATTCATTCTCGCCGCTGTTTACATCCCGCCATGCGCGAACGTACACGAGGCACAGCGCGTGTTAGCGGAGCGGGTTTTGAATACGGAGCAGGACTTCCCGGACTCCTTGTTGATCATCCTCGGGGATTTTAACAAGGGTAATCTCAGCCAGGAACTACCAAAGTACAGACAGTTTATTAAATGCCCGACCAGAGAGCAGAACACGCTGGATCACTGTTACACTACAGTGAGTGGTTCCTTCCGCCGTTCCTCGTGCTGCCCTAGGGCTCTCAGATCACGCCATGATCCACCTGGATCCCCACGCACAGACAGAGGCTGAAGCTCTCCAAACCTGTAGTGAGGACTTCTAAGAAGTGGACCAGCGAGGCAGTGGAGGAACTACGCGCGTGTTTGGACATTACAGACTGGGATGTGTTCAAAACTGCCACGGATGGTTTGGATGAGTACACGGACACTGTGACGTCATACATCCAGTTCTGTGAGGACAGTATCATCCCCACACGCACCAGGGTGATTTATAACAATGACAAGCCCTGGTTCACACCCAAACTGAGGCAGCTCAGGCAGCAGAAGGAGGCAGCTTTCAGAGCAGGGGACAGAGAGAGCTACAAAGGTGCTAAGTACAGATTTAGCAGGGAGGTGTCAAGAGCTAGATCTCTGTACAACACGCGCCTAAAGCAGTCTTTCTCTGCTAACAATGCCTCGGCGGTTTGGAGGGGACTTAGGCAGATCACCAACTACAAGCCCAAAGCCCCCCATGCTGCTGACGACCAGAAACTCGCTGAACAGCTCGCCTCCTTCTATTCACGATTCGAAATCTCAACCCCTCCCCCACCCATCTCACTACAATAGACATTTCTGCCAATCACACCCCGGGTCCCCCCAACCTCCCCACTGGCCTTTCACTACACAGGGACAATGTAAGGAAACAGTTTCGGAAGTCCAACCCCCGGAAAGCTGCTGGACCAGACGGTGTCTCCCCCGCCACCCTGAGACACTGTGCGGACGAGCTGACTCCTGTCTTCACAGACATTTTTAACACCTCCCTGGAGTCATGCCATGTCCCAGCCTGCTTCAAGTCGTCCATCATCGCCCCTGTTCCCCAGAACCCCCGGATCACTGGACTTAATGACTTCAGGCCTGTGGCGCTGACGCCTGTCGCCATGAAGTCCTTTGAGCGCCTGGTCCTGCCCCATCTCAAGTCCTTCACCTCCTCCGCCTCTGGACCCACTGCAGTTCGCCTACAGAGCCAACAGATCTGTAGACGACGCCATCAACCTGGCCCTCCACTTCATCCTGAAGCATCTGGACTCCCCGGGAACCCACGCCAGGGTCCTGTTTAGGACTTCAGCTCTGCATTCAACACCATCATCCCTGCTCTGCTCCAGGACAAGCTCTCTCAGCTCCACGTGCCTGACTCCATCTGCAGGTGGATCACTGACTTCCTGGACGGACCGGAGGCAGTGCGTGGCGGTTGGGGGAAGAGTGTCTCAGAGACTGGACTATCAACACAGGAACCCACAGGGCTGTGTACTTTCTCCTCTGCTCTTTTTCCCTGCACACCAACTCCTGCAACCCCAGCCACGCCTCTGTAAAACTGATCAAGTTTGCAGACGACACCATTTCATCGGACTCATCTCGGACGGCGATGAGTCTGTCTACAGGAGGGAGGTGGATCGCTGGTGTCCTGGTGCAGCACCAACAACCTGGAGCTCAACGCCCAGAAGACAGTGGAGATGATCGTGGACTTCAGGAAAGTCTCAGCCCCCTGCCCCCTCGCCCCTGACAGACTCTCCATCACCACCGCGGACTCTTTCCGCTTCCCTTGGCACCACCATCACTCAGGACCTCAAGTGAGCCGACCATCAGCTCCATCATCAAGAAGGCCCAGCAGAGGATGTACTTCCTGCGGCAGCTGAGGAAAGCCAAGCTGCCGCGAGATGATGGTGCAGTTCTACACGCCATCATCGAGTCCATCCTCACCTCCTCCATCACCGTGTGGTACGCTGGAGCCACAGCCAGGGACAACAGAGACTACAGCGCATTGTGCGCCTGCTGAGAAGGTGATCGGCTGCAGCCTTCCATCTGTCCAGGACCTGTACGTCTCCAGGACTCGGGACGAGCAGGTCGGATCACAGCTGACCCTTCTCACCTCCTGGACACGGACTATTTGAGCCACTCCTCGGGCAGGGAGGCTACGTCCATCCGACCAGAACCTCCCGACACAAGAACAGTTTCTTTCCCTCTGCCGTTGGACTCATGAACACTTTGTAACACCTGTCACTTCAACAATAATACTATTTAAGAACAATCTATTTGCACTACTCATTTGCACATTGCACTATCTGCCAACTGTACATTCTGTATATAGTCTATCTTAGTCTATTTTATTCTTAATTTTATGCATGCCTTTTTATATATTTTTTATATTTTATCCTTTGCTTTATGTTGCACCTACGCCGAAGCAAGTTCCTTCGTTTGTGAATTTCACTGACAATGGCAATAAACAATTTCTGATTCTGATTCTGATTCTAATTTTGTTGTCCGCTTCTTCGTGTTACTACTTATAATTAGAGTAAATCAGAGGCTATAACTACAGAGTCTTAACTTCACAAACAGCCCAGCCATTTGTTCATACTCCAAAGGGTTCAGAAACAGCTTCATTCTTAATTAAGGGTCATTTTAGTCAGACTTTTTAGGAAACATAGTCTCTCTTGATAAAAGGTTAAAGTCTACGAATAATCTACTGACTTTTTGTTGTTGCTCGAGCCTGGAAATCTCGTCAACTGTGACTGAAAAAGGCAGTTGTAGAACATACATGCAAATTACAGTCTTTTGTCCTCCCGAATTTGTTCCAGTTTTGTTTGTCCAACAGCACAATGCAACACGCCTCATTCTCCAGTCCCCGTGCCCCTCAGTTTAATTAGAAATGGCGCTGTGAGCACTCTTGAATCTCGTGCATTGTTGCTCGTCATCTGTAATTGCATTTGCAGGTGTTTTTTGTCGTCCCCCGAAAGTAAAGAGGGCCCACGGAGCAATCCTTATTATCCCAATCCTCTCTGCAACTCTTTATAATGGCTGGCCTGCACCTGTGTGTAACTTGGTGATAAGTGATTCTGAACATTAGTTGTAATAATAGGCAGTTTCCTTGCTCCGGTCTTTGTTCACTCCTATTATTTGCATACTAAAATCACTCCTAGTTTGCACGGAGCGAGAGAAGTGGCTTGGTCATAGCCTTAGCTGAATATTCTTTTATTCACGAGTTGAAAAACACCATTTATCACCGTGGCAATGACAAATGTCCTGTAAGACCTTAATTAAAGCCCATTAAAACACAATGCAACGTATGACAACAAAGTGAAAATGAGACTTTAGATGAAATCCCTCTTATTTGCCGACAAACAGACCGGCTGTGAGTAGGATGAGAAGGCCAAGGCTTTTGATCAGTTGCAGTCTTTCCATTGTGCGCCCTGTTTTCATTTCTCCGAAGCAAACATGAGTGCCTATTAGACAAGCCATTATGTGATAAATCAAGGCAGGAAATTAGCCTGACTGAGGGATACTCCTGTTGTTTATGAGTAGTGCGATTCAATGGAAAAGTCACCGGTTTTGCGTAGTGTTTGGGAAATAAGACCTTGGAGTTAAGCATGTACATTGTTTTCTCTGTCAAAGATCACTGTATTTCCTGCATCTGACATAGTTGTCCAAGATAATTGAAAATGTCTAAACACCAGCCCTAGCATATAAGTCTGCACTGCACCTTTTGATTTGGACATGTTTTTTTGTATTCCGCAGAACGTGTTGCAAAAAGACTTCTCTTACATTTATCATTTATTCTTTTCTAGTTGAAAACAGTGGAGATGGCTTTTAATGAGGACTGATCTGAAATGCGTGGGCAGTAAGAGCCAAACTGACTTAAATACTGATTAAATATAATGATGGACAAAAAAATGAAATGCAAGAAAAAGAAGCTTGAGGAAATCACAATGCTCCGAGCAAAAAGTGAATGTGATGGAGAGGAGGCTGAAGGTCAGAGCTTCATTTAGACACCAATCTAGTGCATTAGAAAGGTTGTACTGCTGCAATTTCCCCAAATACTGGGAGCAAGAGTTCACGAAAGCGTTGAGAATGCTGAGCGGAATGCAGCATTGGAGTTCCACCGGAGGGATCTCTATATGATTTTTTTTTTTATTTAAGAGATTATCGTTCACCGTTTGTATTCTGTAATGTGGTTTTCAACTTTTCTGATGGGTAATCCGCTACCTGCTTAGCTTATGATGTTTTTGCTTTGGCTGAGATTTTCCACAGTATGGCATTAAACTCTTCTACATTGCATGAATTCAATTGGACAAGTTTTTAAGTTTTTATTGCTCTCTTTTGTAATGTTTTGTTGTTTTGGTCTACCTGGAATAAAGCAACAAAATAGGATCACAGAACATTATTCATTTTACAATAGTTCATGTCAGTTTTTAGCAAAGTTCCACATTATTAAGTATATTGAATCGTTCTCTAGTGACCTTATGCTGCTACCGGGAGTGAACTAAATGCCTATTACGCCAGTGTCTACTCATTGGCATCCCACACATTCTAATCAACTGCAACATGTTTAAGTGCATAATGCTGTGAGTGAGAGAAGTGTAATAGTTTGGAAGAACCTGAGTACATTCTATCTGGGGTAATTATTATGGCCTTTTCACACGTAACAAGAACTGTGAAACTATGCCCTATTGTTTGCCTCTGTTGATTACAGCTTCATTTTCTTAAGATGGTATGTAAAATGGAGCTGAGATCTGAAAAACAATGTCGTATGAAGTAATCTGGCTTTGTCACATGTAATTAAGTGAAGCTAAATTTACAAAAAAAAAGATGAAAGGGTTGAACATATGTGGCATGCTATATCAGGGGCTCTGAACTTAATTACCTGCATGTTAATATTTTAAATTGAGAAACTGGTTTTCCTCATATAGCATTGATTCTCTTCATACATTTGATAACTTTCAATATCATGTTTCAAGAAACTTGAACTACAGTCTCTAAAACATCATTACCAGCATGTATTAAAGTTCACTTTGGTGAAATTCTACTTTTGTATTATACAAAGGTATGTATTTTTAGGGAATCCATTGCGAGGCGGTGCACGGAGAGACTCATAATTCATCTCTAACTGCAGGTTTCAATGATAGCTTCACTGATTATGTTGGCTGAATGTTAAAGCCATAACAGATATCTATTCTCGTTATCCCTTTTCGTGAAATAATCCAAGCAGTAACCTCAGAGAGAAACACTTTGGAGATAATTGTGTTCTACCAAGATTTCAGCCTTTAGACAATCCGCCCTATAATACTTTGACCGGATGGTAGAAAATGCACTAATGTGTTTTGCTCGGGGGCTGTGTTCAAGAGTGGGCTGAGCAGTTCATCCTCCTCCACCGTCTGCAGCCCACCATCGACATCGGCTCCGCACTAACCAGATCTACACCTTATCTTTCCACGAGATCCCAACACATCTCCACCATCTAACACCAGCCCTCTAACCTATGGAGTCCCTCAAGGCTCTGTGCTCAGCCCTCTTCTGTTTACATAACTATCATACCTGCCGCTTCACTATCACTAACTGATCTCTGCAATCTAGGATGACTGCCAACTTAAATGCAATAAAACTCATCATTATTGGTCCTAAATCCCTCCTTCTCGCCTCATAAAAGTCCTGTCTTATCCACACAGACACTTCCTTCAGAATGGAAACCTTCAGCTTTACACCTTCAACCTCATTCAAACTTCACCTCCATCACGTCACCAAATAGCCTTTTAACTTATGAAACTGTGCCTGCCTCTTCCCCACTCGACCTCGTTCCATTGAAAAGCTATCATAAACTCACCTATTCCACATCACAAGGTTGAATTTCATCTTTTTCAATTCTGACCCAGCTCCGGCAAAATATCTCTCTGTTCCACATTGCATACAACTTCCAATAATATGCCATTCTTTTTTTTTTTTTTTTTGCCGTATTGTCTTTTTGCTGCTCATTTGAAGCATCTTACATAAAAGCAATGCATTATAATTGCATCCACTTAATGAATAGCCCTTGATGTCAATGTGCGTTATGTGCTTTTCTAATCCATCCCTTCATATCCTTGAGAAATTTCAATGATGTGTTCATATTGGAACTGCTATTTGAGTAGATTTCAATTGGAAACTTTTATAAAGGCTAGGTGTGTGTGTGTAACATTCTCTTATTCTATTCTTCACCTTGGAATTTAAATGAACTATGTACTTTTAATGAATAGAACTACAGAACTCACACTGAGGTATGCTTTTATGGGTAACGTTTTAGGAATAGGGCTTGACAGGTTCTTGACTAGTAACACTTTCTAATGCTTCTTTCTTTTGTAGATAACATATAGATATACATATTATAATATGACATTGTAGTTTGGCTTGAAAGTACAAAACTATAGAACCAAGTAGGAGTATCTGTTATGGTTTTGCTCAGTGTTGTTTTTGTTTGTATTTATATGAGAGTCTGATAATTTTTTATTTTTTATTTTACAACAATTACTGTATAAGGCAGAAGATGTGTCACTGCATAAAGAATTTACCCCAGAATGAATGAATTCCCTCAAATACTACATCAGTCAAGCTTCATGTATAAAGCACTTTTCATACAAAAATGTAAAATAAAGTGCTTTACAGTGCATTAAAAACATTCCCACACATGGCCACATCCCACCCAACCATCCCACGACCACCTGACCCACACAACCAAACACTTGTACACACGCACACTCTCTCACCCACACACGCGCTAAAATACATGTGTCAAAATGGAGTACATATAAACCAGTTGAGGAAGCACCATCAGAGGAGCCGTCTGCACCTGGAGCAGAGAGTCTCCCACAGCCACAGGACACACACACACATTTTTGGTTCATTTTGTACATATATTAGTTACAAAAAATGTACAGAGGAGATTTGGATTTCTTATTTAGCTTTCAAGTAAAATTAGTAAAAAATTGTCCTAAAAATTCAAATTTCGACTTATTTTTTAGACTTAAAACTTAAATAAATCAGGCTTAGAATTAGATATTAAAAAAATACCTCTGTACGTTTTGTCAAAATCTTGTTAAGTCCAAGACTGTAAAGTTTGGTGTACAGTGATCCCTCGTTTATCGCGGGAGTTGCGTTCCAAAAATAACACGCGAAAAGTGAAATCCGTGAAGTAGTCACAGCTTTATTTTTTATTATTTTACAATGCAATACTGAACTATGGAATGAAACCAAAAACCAAAACCTGTTTTAAAGCCCAAAATTTGTTTAAAACAATAATTTTAATATAGTAATACAAGGTTGGAAACATTGTCACTCAGCGTATTTCACGCGTATGTCCCAGCTGTGCCTCTTGGTCCTGACTCCGCTCCGCTGTAGCCTCTGTCTCTACTGAAGGCGCAGGTTAGGGGTAGTTGTTGGCGCTCTTTCTTTTTCTGAGCAAGAAGATTTCTATAAACGGATATGCCACCTTCAATTATATTTGAGAACTGCAATGAACGACTCGTCAAAGGGTCCCGTTCTTGTGCCGTGCGCTGTAGTTCGGTGGATGCACTGTAAAAATATCCGCACTGTAAAAAAAATCCGTGAAGCAGCGAAGCCGTGAAAGATGAAACGCGATACAGCGAGGGATCACTGTAAGTAGGAGCTACTTTAAGTGGTGATACTTATGTCCCTAGAGGAGAAAAATGCATTATAAGAAATCTCCCAGAGAAATCTATGGACAAAGTGGATTCATTGGAACAATAAAATATTTTTAGGAGCAAATTGGACAAGTTTGTTGTTTCCATATGAAAACCTATATGTTGAGAGAGCAAACTGACCAAAAAACAAAAAATTGTGTAAAAAAAACAAAAAAAACAAGAGTTTTGCCTGTAGTGTCTCGCCTTAAATAATTCAATTTCTTCCCTTTCTTGTATCTGTTCCATTCAGGATATTTTCACAATTGAAAAACAAGGCAGACTACTGAGATAGAAGATGAATGACTCTCCTGCATATGTAAAATACAGGCCCCTGGAACAATAGTGAAAAAAAAGAAAATAATCGCCTGTCTTAAAGTAAAGTAAGATGTGAAGAAGTGGGAGAAAAGATTAAAGGCGGAGGAAGAGGCTTTTATGTGGAGAGAGGGAGGTAGAACACGCCAACAAGGGGGGCTGGAAGGCACATTGGAAGAATTGCTGACTATAATCACGTTCTTTGTTTCTGTCATGTTAAGCCTATTTCTCAAAAGCTGTCTTTCTTTAATGCTTTTTACTGCAACATCCCGTCGTGGTCTATTTCTACAACACCTAATATCCTCCATTTACCATTGCTTCTGTCTTGTCTAAGTGAATTTTTACGGCACTTTCTGAGCGGGGGTGGCATTATAGGCGTGCTTTCTGAATGCAGGGAGTAGTCTTGCGCACAAAGTGAATGACAGAACAGCAGCTGGTGCCTTAGAGACCAAGTAGCCAGTGCGCTGCTGTGTCAGATGCTTCAGTGATCCAAGGCAAAGTTTTCATTTCTGCAGCACATCTATAGCCGGACAATCTGTGTGTCAAGACTGTGTGGAACCCACCACATGAACAGGCAAAAGTGTTGATCTCATTTTATAGCAGGCCTTATCCAAAATACATGGTTTCTTAATCTATAATTTATTCAATTTCTTTTAGTTGGTGTTATGAACTCAACTAAAAAAGGTTCTGAGCTGTGGTTTCTTGTCACTTCTAAATCAAAAGGTGAATATATGAACAAGTTGTTGCTGCAGTTTCCTCTGCCTCTATCATAGAGTGGAAATAGTCTTTCCATAGTTACAGCTGGCTTCGAGCAAAGCCTAAGGCACCAGCAAGAGCTGGGAGGAAAATCTGCCAAATGAGAAGGACCAGAATAGCATCCCGTGAATAAAAACGTGCTTTGTCCCAAACAACTTCTTTTAGCCTGACTGTCATTGTTGTCTGTCAGTGTGTGATTATGAAGAGTGCTTTGCATATTGTAGTGCCTATAATCACTCAAGGTAAGATTCTGGAAATATCTACTTTCAATAACCACAGTAGGATTCTTGTCCACATCCAAACTAGTTTTGGATATCAGGAACAAAGTTTTAGGTTTACAGCTGAAACATCTGGATCCTAGATCTTTTCCACTTGTGGGAGTCTTGTCTTAAGAACAGACAGACTAGGCATTTAAAAAATAGAATATGTGCATTAGGATAAATGAGAATTTTTATTTCTTAACGTTGACTGCACATTATGCTGATTCAGAGCCTGTTTTCTGTATACCCTTGTATGTGCTGTCACAAATCATGGCCTTGGTTTTTACTGGCCACTGCTGCAGTCTTGTTTACCACCATGTTATTTTTAGTTCTGCCAGCTTTCATGTCAAACTAAAGCCCCCCTATGGGATACCTCTATATCCACATGTACATTCTTGAAACCGCATTTAACTTGAGCCATGGATTTGGGCTTTCTTTCTATCTTCCCTGCAGCTTCATTACCCTGCTGTTACCCTGCTAACCCTTCGTGGATGCTTCTTCCTCTCCTGTTTGACCTTCCATGACTGCAGCCTCTCCTCCCTCTGTCTCTGCACTTTAGCTGTGGAGGGGTGTCCTTATCTTTGATGACAGGCTTGTTGCCAGCCAGGGCCAGCTCTTTGCCCCCGGCCAGTGAAGCCCTCAAGAGAACAGCGGGTCAGAGAGCAGCACAGATGCCACTGTCTGACCCCAACAACTGCACAAGCATTTTTAACTGCACACACTGTTTGGCTATGTCTCTATCCATCTATATTGTTTACCACCACCATGCCTGGCCACTGGCAGCATCCACAACTGCAGGCCACATGTTTCAGGTTGTTTATCTGTCACAAACTGTTTCTTGTACATGCACCCATCAAGCGTAACAATATGACCACCATTGTGTTTTGCTTCTTTGGTGTATTCTATGTATCTAGTGGTTGAGAGGACTTTAGTTAAAGTAATTATGCAGGGGTGGAAGTAACTAAATACTTAAGCGACTGTAACTGTAGTAGGTTCTTTAGGTAATTGTACTTTCATGAGTATACTTTTAAACATGTACTCGTTCCTAATTGTAATTGTACCATAGGAGCCTCTATGTCCATAGAGGAGTTACAATGTTGTGCCTTTAGGTTAAATTTTTGCAGCAATAAGCCCCCTTTTACTTGTAATTGATTACATTTTCAGCATATTCATTTAATCTTTATTTTACCAGGCAAATGAATTATTTCTGACAATGTTTGCCAGGGCCAGGTAACTGTAAAGTACATATTTTAAGTAGTCTTTCCACCACTGATTGATGTGACAAGAAAGGTTGGGCCAAAGTTTCCCCAAATCCTTATTTTATCTCAAAGATCACACAAGGTTACTTCATACTGGAAATATCCAGGAGGTAATTTAATAAAATGACATACATTAAAAGTGTTTTTTCTTTGACATTTCATAGTCTGGCTGTGTTGCAATTTCACACTGAAGCCTGGGAGGATAAATTAACATGATAATACTTTTAAAAGTTCAATGGAACTTAAAATGATCTGCAGGAATCTCATCTCTTTTTTAATATTCCCAGTCTTAAACAATTATTCTTCAAAAAGAACTATTATCTTTTTAAACCCGAAGCTTTTGCAGAAAGCTAAATCACTGTCCTTCCACCCTACATGACAGTGATGCCGACATGTTGCTTACAAACAAAATTGGCCCAATCTCACAAAATTAGAGCCATATAAATGCATGCATATTTTGTTTTTAGTGGCATAATTAATTTAGCTGAAACAAGTTTGTTGATAGAATCCTCCAAGTTTTTGAAAGGGAGCCACACCAAAAGCATTTCCACTTCTTATTAAGAAATAACATAACATTGTTATTGTCGAAAAAAATATGTATTATTATTTTTTCATGTGTCTTGATTCAAATGCAATATCCATTTTATTTTGGGAATCCAAAATGCACATGCAATCTGCAAACCTACCAACCTCTCCTGTGTTGTAGACATGATCATTTTAATACCCAACATAAAGGACAACAGTGTAGAAGTAAATGGCAACATCACGACAACACCAGCAGACTCTAATTCCCTTGAAGCCCTTATTTTCACATCTACAAGGTGTGTGCTCCCTGGAGGACTATGCTTTCAAAAGGATGGGGAAAAAACTGCCTACTGGGTAATAATCACAGTTTTGGGGGCACACAGGGGCTATACATGTTTCAATTTCCTTCTATAGTGTGTTCCTCCTGCTCAATTCACCCCACCTGCACACACACACACTTGCAGGTTTTCCTCTGTATTCCTCTGGGGCAGTGCTGACAGTACAAGTATGATAGAAGATGGCGGGCTGGAGCAGAGAGGGAAATGATCTGCTAATAGTACACTGGATCCCACTGGACACTTTCGCTGCAACTGCAGTACACTCAGTGTTTATGCACAAGTACACCCCTCACGCCAATGCAGATCCACCAAGGCAGATAGATCCTCCAAGAGTGTTTCAACATGGAACAGCTTGACTCTAATACACCTTATTTAGTTTTACATTTGCCTGTATATTACACCTGCTTGTTTGTAGAGGTAGACGCGTTCAATAGGATGTTCCAGGCAAAGCAATAACATCTCATGGAGACAAGTAGGAGACACACTCCAGTATGATAAGTTATTAAGCCATGTTACGACTGGCCCTGGCACGCCTGTCTGCTACATAGGCAGCTGACGTTACCCAAATAGAACAAATGATTTTTGACTAAATAAAGGCTAAATTGTATCTGAATTATTATTTTTAATTATAAGGCTGATCTTAGCAATTACCAGTTTTTGCCACAGCGTTTGTGGTACAATGAGATGTGGCTAATGCTAGTGTAGAGGCATTATGCACTGGAAATATAATATTTTCGACCTTGAAGCAAGTGCTGTCCATCAATAAACAGGAAACAGGTGTGTGTAAGATGTGCTAGCTTTGATTTGCCGTGACTGAATCGCCATCACAAAATCTAGTCAATCTAGTGTTTGGTGAGAAATTATTATTTTGTGTTTACCGTAAAATTCGGACTATAATCCGCTACTTTTTTCTCATGATTTCAACCCTGTGGCTTATACAGCAACTACTAGAGCCACTAGGGGCGCTCTAGCAGGAAGTACAAGAGTTTGACCAACCGGTGAAAGAGAGATACGATAGTTTGATTGTGTTTTGAACAGTCAGTTTGCATCACGCGCACACCATCATCACGGAAAACACATGAAGAAATGCATATGATGCAGCTTTTAAGTAAAAAGCAATCTGGCAGAAAAAGAAGGACACAGAGCTGTTGCACATGAGCTTGTCATCAATGAATCGATGGTGAGATGTCGGAGGCGGCCAAGTGAAGAACGTGCTCAGTGCACTGCCGTGTTACAGATACCGTTTGGAAAAAGGTATATGTTCAATTAAAACTGCGTGTTCCATCCTCCTGTGTAAATGTCTCATGTTACAACGTGGACACCTGGGGCTTATAGACCGGTGTAGCTTGTGTACGTATAAAGTTGTCTTTTTTGTAAATATGGCTGGCGTGGCTTATACTCAAGTGCGCTCAATAGTCCGAATTTTACGGTATATCTGCCATTTTGTTTTCACCTGAGTCTACATTCTCTCTTTTCTAATCATCTTGTACTAAAGCGGTCCAATAGAGAGCAGATACCTTTGGAAACCAGAACCACCCGTGACCCTTTTTTGGTTCACTTAAATGGATGGGTACGGTTCACTGAAGACAGTGGAGACACTTTCTAACCACACCAATCCACTTCAAGGTGAACCAGTCAAAACACGTCTACAGTCATCCATCTATTGACTAATTACACATTTTAAAAATCAATAAAGTCTTGGACCGTTATGAAACCACAAATCTCTACTAATACAGTATTCACTGGTCCTTACTGACACTTTCCTGAAGCTGGCCTCCACTGACCACATTTGAACTCTGATCTCCAATCACCTCTACATTTGCCGACTTTTTCATGTATCTAAAATCATTTAAGATGAATCTTGTACTGCTCACCCTTTCTTGTGGACTAGTAATTCTCTTTGATTTTCATTGGCTTCAAACTACATGTTTTTGTGCTTTCTCTTTGAATAGAAGAAGCCCAAATGGATCAAAGAAAGCATCAGTCACTCAGCGCCCATTAGAATCAGAATATTTGATTATTTCACACATCCAAACAAGTCGGCAGCTGTCTTTTGGATAGAGGAATTTTACTGAAGCCATTTAATTGAAAACCGTAGCCCTTTCCAAAACTGAAGATTTTTGACAAATTTGTAATTGTTCTATTCCTTCACAGTATTCTCATGTGCCATAACAATACATGCAATCAATAAGCTTCATATAAAAGGGTCTAAACCAACATTTTGAAACACATTCCTTTGAAGGTTGTCCAAAGCTCACGAGAT
The DNA here is from genome assembly GCA_019453435.1 of Rhinogobius similis. Classification (NCBI taxonomy): domain Eukaryota; kingdom Metazoa; phylum Chordata; class Actinopteri; order Gobiiformes; family Gobiidae; genus Rhinogobius; species Rhinogobius similis. The sequence goes on from CM033635.1 coordinate 21,152,512, forward strand.
TAAAGCAACAACTTGGAGGAGAGCCAACCGCATCAATGTCAGAGTTAGTTGAGTAGGTGTCTTCTTTTAGCTACAGCTCTGTCCACACTAATGAATATTACTTTACACAATAAAACTGGTTGGTAAACTGTCAACCATTGGATTGGTGGGTGCATGCCACTGTCACCATTTCAGGGGTATGCAATCATTTCTCATCCATGGTGCCTGAATCTTTTTGAATCTCTGTCAGGTAGAAAATATCTTTAAATAAATTTGTAAAAGTGTCTGGATCATACATTTCTTTACATTTAAAGGTGCGCTATGTAACTTGTCTGGTGGAGGTTTTGCCATCTTCTTGTCCCCATGGAAATATTAATGCAGGGTCGGATCTAGGCATTTGGTGGCCCTGAAGAAGATTTTAGTTGTGGCCCACCATTTCACAAACTCTGTTTAATAATCAGTGGCGGACTGGGAAGAAAATGTGACTCAGTATCATTAGAGAAATGGGCCATTTATTCATCAGTTTGTTTTTAAAATGATACATACTGATATGTAAAGAGGGGTTGAATAAAGTGTGCATCTTTTCCGGTATTCTGGTGCATTTTATGTAATCTTTTAACTCAGTATTTGAAGAGGCTGCACAAAATGTCATAGGCTGCTTCAAACTCTTGTGTTGGGACATCTGAACGTATGTTTTCAGATGCTCTTTTAACAACAGTGTATGTTTTTCTGTTGACAGCTTTGACCAAGTGCAGTTTGTTTCAGTTGTTAAGGCAATTTTTCCCCACCAGAGCATGTGGCCCTCCATGGGATAGTGGTTCTAAACAATCACTTAGTTTGTTTATGCCACGGGCCAGCCCTGTGTTGCTTTTCCCAGAATGTTCCAATGTGGCATTAAACTCCTCTATATCCATGGATGTCCACACAAAAATCAGAGTAATGTAACAGCCACTGCACAAAAGACTGTATCAGCATAGAAGACACTCTAATTCTGGATTACAGTCGGCTGTGCATCTACACCTCAAAGCTACAAACTGCTCACTTGAGGGCAGTCAGGTGAAGCAGTGAAAAGAAATGGTTTGAAAGAGGTGTGAGGGAGGCCATTTTTGTGAAGAAAGAGAATCCCTCTTTGAACAAAAATGGATTATGGTACAATTTACTGGCAAAGCAAATCAAATGCAAACCAAGTGAGTTACCTTGGTGAAGAAAAGGAAGTCAGATTACAATAGGATTTTAATGTCCCAAAAACAGGTTTAATGGGTAAACAAAGGCAGGTTAGTTTAAGATGAACCTCCTATAAAGTCAAGACGCTCTGACCAGCTCCCCAAATTGAAAATTACTTTTGGATGAAATGTCTTGATATTTACAACATTTGAAACTTGACATCACCAGGCTGAATTCCAGGTCATATGTATGTGTATGTGGAGAGGTGACCCTTACTGCAAGAATGCATGATTTTTTTGTGTACATGAAACTTTCCAGGCAAATCAGTAACACGCGTATCCTACACCAGAAAAGTTACATAGTGCACCTTTAAATAGAAGTCGATTAAACTTATGGAATCTTCCACAAAGCACAATAATTAGAAAACAAATGCTGGTGTAATTTTCCAGCCCTCCTTGGAGTGTGCCCAGTCGATGAAAACAACTCACTTAATCATTACACTCCAGGGGTAAACAATTAATAATTCTCATCACTGACTTTGTTGGCCAATTGCTCTCTGCCTCTCACTTGCATAGTAAACAATCAGCAGATTTTACGTCCCTATAAAACTTTATGAAGGCTTCGCTATGTGTCTCCCCAGCTAACTCTCTGGCTAATGTATCAGCCTTGCACCATAAACCCTTCTCCTTCACTTTCCCCGCCTCCATCCCCTGCCATATCTGCCACCCTTATGCACCAAGGTTGTTAGCTATCCGTTTAAGCCAGCTCTATGTATCACCACATTTTAATAGGCCGAGAGAAACGCGATCGCTGCTACGGTCCTAATAACTCCCATGGCAACAATCCAGCATTCAATCTTGCCTGTTACGTATGGAAAATCTAATATGGATCGTTCTTCTCCGCAGACGTCAATTCTATACACACTCCTGAGATTGTCTAATGTTAATCTGCATAATCACAAAATCAAATATATTAAAGAAATATATATGTATTATAATGACATTTTGGATCTATAATAAGCAGGTTTCTGGATCCAGTGCGCAGGAATGAGAATTTTTTATTGGTTTCGCTGCTGGAGCTGGTCACACAGGAGATGCCATACTGCTGAGTTCCTACTATGAAACAGGGAAGAAGGAGACCTTGTTGCCCCAAAGTCAGAAGAAACCAGCCAATGCCAAACCCAAAACTTTTTGCAAAATCCTTTTAAGTTGAAGTTCTTACAAATAAGTGTGCCAGTTCTCAGCCTAAATGAATAAAGGAGTTGCATCAAGAAGTAATCAGGTGTACAAACCAGTCAAATCAACATGAAAATCATGTGTTGAGACACTAGCACTCAGATGTTACATTACGTTTTATTATCAATAAAACATACATCCAGTGTATTCACTCACTATCATCTTGAAAGTGATAGTATCTTTGGTCATATCTCCCTCTGGTACAGCATCGCTGCAGCCTTCTCCAGTCAAATACCTGACTGGTTGCTTCATAGAAGGATGTGTCCTCATCCTCTATGCTTTGGCTTTGTCCCCAGTCAACCAAAAGGGGGATAAAGAGTATCTATTCACACAACAACAAGCTTCATAATGTAGTAAGGGGAGTGAGACATCTTCCGGGACTGCCACTTCATCTGGGAGAGAAGAAATAACGCAAAATACATTCTCATAAACTCCAATACTGTACTGGTAATCCAGTTAGTGCAAGTCTGAAATCTGCATTCATTTGGACACTGTGTCATCATAATGTTATATATTTGTAACTTAGTGTGTCTTTGTAAAATTATTTTTCCTGATTCTTCCGCTTGAAAAGGACATACATTCATGCACACTTTAAACAGCACTGACTTTCAGAAAGGCAAGCCTAGATGATTCACAGCTTTAATGTTTTTAGGACACATACTGTATATGTGTTATTTTTCACGGACACCAGGCCTGTACTCAGCACCACCAGTGAGAAAATCTCATTTCCAGAATTTGTGTGGTCTCAGTTGTATGTTTATGTGAAATGATGTCTGAAATTTTCAGAACAATGTCAAAACCCAAGCATCACTTTCAGTGTTATACTTTTTCACATTTTATTTGCTGTTAATTTGAATAAATACTGTTAAATATGTACAACTGTCTCATGAACCCCTTAATTCCATTCAAATTAAAGAGAAAGTTTAAATGTATTGATTAAGCTAATTTCTCATTATTTTTATCCCTTGTTAAGGCTTTTATGAGATGCCTTTGCATCCACTTCCTGTGACAAACTAATCAAAATATTGCACCATAATTGGCGGTTAGTGATGTGTAGCATGTAATTACTGCAGTCAAGATTGCCTTCGTTCTCAACCACTGTATTATGATTATGGATGTGCGAGAGGGTCAATATTATTCTAACTGGAGTCTAAACTTAGAGACTTTTAGTCTAGGAGTTTAATTCAAAAGGGATATTCTAAGTGATAAGTGATTTTCACATGTGTCAAAGAAATGCTTTATTGTTCCATCAAACAGTAAGACATGGCACATCTGAAGTACTGAGAGCGAGAGTACACCTTGTACATGTGGCCTCTGGAATTATCTGTTCTTGTAGTTTGCTGGATTTCAAACCCTCAATGGTAAACAAGTCATAAAAACATTCTAATTGTTTAGGTATAAAGCAACCTGGAATAGGTTTAAATACAAGTGCTTTCAAGGCAACATATTAATAATGTTGATACTATCCTTATTTATCAATGAAACTACACACATTTAATTGAACTTATCTGGATCCAAGTCAGCTTCTTCATTGTCCCAGTCTGTACAAAAACACATCACTCTTAAAACCAAATTAAGCTATTTTATAAACATGAAAGTTTATGAAAGCAATGACAATTCTTAATACTCACTCTGGCAGACAAATATTCCTGCAATAGTCTTTCTTCATTCTGAGTGAACCACTTTTTGAATTGATTTTGCAGGTGTGGATAAAAGTTCTGCTCTCCGCTTTCTCGATTCAATTTCAGCAGGAATAATAGAAGTCATAACAATATTCTCCCTTACGTAAAATATATCTGTGTATTGATAAAACTGTCTAAGAAATATTGACATTGATAGAGTCCAGTAATTTGTCTTTCAAAATTCTCCTCTTTGGTAAAGCCGGGTTTGTAACTTTTTCATAATTAATAATACATCCATTGTGCCTTGTTTGTTGCACCACAATAACATCGATTCAGACTCACATCTAAGTGGCGTGGTTAACTAATCAATGTGAAGTGGAGAGAGACAGAATGGTACTTTCAGAACAAGAACAGACATGGTGAAAATAGCCTCCGAGCTCTTTATGAGAATGGGCCGTAACAGGCTGTAAGAGAAAAACAGACATTCTATACATGCTTTAACGTGATACTGAATGGACAAGTAAAAAGCCTATACCTCTATTATCTGCATTAAAAACCCACAAGAAGATTGAGGCAATAATTTTGTATAAAAAAAGCATGTGCATTTCTTCCTTCTTTCCAGCGTGTCTCTCAGTCCATAACCAGCACTACAATGCAAGACACGCCGCCCGAATGATTGATATTTGACATGATCCATGTGGAAGAGACTGGTTCTCATCAAATGAGTCAAATATACCTTTAGCTAATAGTCATGTCCTGTAAGCAACCATTGAAGTAAATCGCAAAGCATTTTTGGATGGTGTGTTTTCGCCAGAAAAGTGAAATCTTAACTTTAAATATTTCTATGATGTTCTGTCTTTCAAAGTAAATATTTTATCTTCAGTAAAATATGCAAATACATTTACATCAAGTCAACATGTCTTTAAATGTATATAGTGAATTACAAGCCATCATGGTTTTGTCAACAGCAACAATGCTGGTGCTGGGATGGACACAATAGCTGTCTATCTCATTCAGTTAATCATTTAAAAAGGCTTCTAAAATAAAAAGATAATGTAAAAATGTCTATTTTATTGATACTATTGCTATTTACAAGTAAAGGAGATTCCTTCCTTCCATTGCAGATTTGTTTATTGACTATAAAACCTTGAAAATAACTTCTGTTTGTCCACAAAATTGGGTTGTAATTTTTCATGCCACTTACTTATTTCCGTGGTGATGTTTTCACTTTGCAATCCAAAAGAAGTGCATATAAGTGATCTACTACCATGTAGACCGTTCCAAAATGTTGTTCTTTTTATCTCCACGATGTCATGCCGGTGACGTGCCCACTAACAGAAATCTTACACAGTGCTGCTTTAATTCCTCTATAGAAGGGTCTCTTGGTGGTTTTCAGATTCTAGAATGTGATTATGTCATACGGCTGGAGGGGACGCAAAAACACATTTTCCTTTGGATTACATTGTACTTTACCATGAAATATCCAAAAAGTAAAGGCACTAACATTGAACCTGATAATTTCTATGAGTGGACAGATCCTAATTCACTATATTACAACACAAATCTGCATTTTCCTGATATTAATCTGTATTAAACATTATTGACCTTTGGAATCTTCCGATCATCTGCTAACGCCCATCTGCCTTTGGAGTGACTATCCTTTATTCCCCGGTCAAACTGCTGCCCTGCTATGTGACCTAATCTGAAAGTGGCCCTGACACATGCTCGCCGCAGATGGACAGGAGAAGAGGAAGATGGCGACCCGACATGGCGGCGTGCTGGGTGTTGCTGCTCCATGTGTGTGTTGCTTGCCCGTGTGTCGGTCAGGTGTGATTGATGTGTCGCCGGTGGGGGGTTGATTGCTTCAGTGTCTACCCCCTAAGGAGAGGTTAGGCTGAAGGTCCTGGCACCCTGATCAGCGGGCGGTCGAAGTGTACGGGATGATAGAGCGTTTTAATGAGTAGGAAAAGGTCGCTGTAGTTTACAGTATGTGCTCCGTCACTTTGTTGTGTGCAAATGCAGAGCGGCTCTAGAGAGCGGCAGAGAGACTCTAAATAGTCCCCAGGCTTGAGGGAAAACTATGCTGGAGTTATAGATCATTTTGTCAGAACCACACTTAAGAACAATTTGATTTTACATTTGCTAAATAAAATCCATTTACAAATAAGATGTCATAATTGAAGTAATAATGTAATAATAGATGACATTTTAAACAGCAAAAACTGAATAAAATAATCTAAAAAGTTTCAACAAAACACAATTTTAACATTTGTTTACAAAACTGTTGCAATAAAATTGCATTTACATTTAAAATTGTTTTTGCATTAACATTTTTTTCTGAGAAAAGTAGGTGTAAAGGAGGAAGTCATGAATTTGTGCTTTTTATAGATCATCATTATTATTATTTTTTTTTATCAGCAAATTGCTAAAAGTAAATACAGAATTGGGAGCACATGTACTTCAGTAGGTCAGAAAGGGTTAAATGGATTGACAAAATGAGGCCACCCAAAATGTTTAATTTACCTTCCAATCAGATCAATAAAACACATCCAGTCATGCAGTTTATCATTTGGCATTTGAAAACTAAGGTTGGTATGGTTCAGATCAGTGATAAAAATAGTACAACAATTCAATAAAACAGCTAAAATCAAATCTTTGCATTTTAATCTTATTTAATGCATTCTCAATTCTTTGCTATACAATTGCTAAAACCACTTACTGATTGTGCATGGTGTATACAACATATATCTATCCAACAACTTACTTTAACGGTTCTCTTCTGTTTTTACCTGTAAACACTAAAATCTTTCAATGATTTTACAAAAGCACAGCACTCCTGACGTTGTGTTGCTAAACAAACAATAGCCATCTCCACACGTGTCCGGGCTTTGGAAGAGCTCCACAAACCGCAGCAGCATGTGACGGCTGCTCGACTCAATCATCCCCGAACCAAAGCAGAGGCAGCAGCATCCAGGCAGGATCCAGGCAGGCCACCGTCCAACTCAGGGACAGGGGATTTACTGGAATTAAACTGTGTGAAGGTGTGCACACGCTCACACTGCAGCAGCACCAAACAGCCTCAAAAGAAGGGGAGAAGAAAGAGCACCCGCCAAGAAATGGGGGTAAAGGAAGAGGATTTCACTTCAGTCCTTTAAAGCGCCCTATCTCTCTGCAGCACATTTGTTTTATTAATTTAATGTCACATCAGGAGGGTCCGTCAAAGTCACTTCATGGAACTTTTCTGTGTGTGCAAAGCACTAAGAGAACAAAGGCCCATCGTGTTATAACGCCGCAGACGCAGGCACAGACACGGCCAGTGGATAAAAGTGGTTTCCCTTCCTCTCCTATTAAATTGCCCTTTAGATAAAAGAAAAGGCATACACCAAAAGAGCCGAGTAATGCTTTAACAGCTCTCATATTGGAGAGGTTTTTAGCCTCAACATCACAGAGGGATAACAAAGCAAATAGCTCGGATTAATGTGTTTAATGCATTAGGCAAGCATGAACTTACTAGTAAATACTTTTCACTTTCTTTGTGGGATTGAAGTCTTGGTAAAAACATATTTTGAACATTGTTTTTTTCCATTCATCACATGGAGTCCCACTCTCAAAGACTCTCCAGAAGTGCTTCGTGGCCTCTTGAGAAACGTTCTGTCTTTCTGGCAAGTACTCAACTGTTTATTTTGACACGGAGGAGCAGCAGTGCCTGGTGAGAGGTCTGTAAATATTCAACCCAACATGCCAATGCGCCAACTGCATTATTACAAATTTGCAGCATCGATCTGCTTGTCAATCTCATTCTTCGTTGGGAGCTCGACACGGAGAAACTCGGAGAAGAGATCCGCTAGACTGGATTGGGCCAGCCACACCTTTACGGTCTTGTATCTCTGCCAGAACAGCCACGCCGACCACTACTTATCACTTATCATTATTCACGCAGGCAAGATGGATGAAATTCCTTGCCCAAGAACACAGCAACTTGATGCACTATAGCTGGAGATGACGTCAAACCGGTTTTAAGATGACCTCTAATGACCACCTTAGCAACAGTTGCTCGCCAAAATGAAAGATCCAAAAAGGGAGAATGAAAACAAAGATGTGTTTTGGTCTTGACATGAGCAGTGTCTCATCAGTTGTACGTGTTCTTGTGGCTCACACTTAACCTCTCCAATCAACACAGAGCCATTATTATCCATCAGGCTGATTGTGCTCTCCATCTCCATACAGCTGATTGGACCTTTTACTTGATCTACACCCACTCTCTAAGCTTTTCCTGGTCATCACACAACCACGCGCACATATTTCACCCATGGGCAAAAGTACCTTATCTCTAATAAACTAAACAACGGTAACTTACCATGGAAAGGTGAGGGTTAATGTTGGGGGGCTTAGCTGTAGAATTGCTCAACCAGGATGTCACATTAATTTTCGTACTCCCAAATAAAGGTCAGCAATGCCATGCCAGGTCTACATAAGCCTAGGAGAAAATAAAACGTATTACTATCTTCAGAATATTCCCAGCCCACACATGTTTTTGACTTACAGGACACAGCTAAACAAACTCTTTCCAAGAAGCAGCGTCCTATTTCACCAGCAGAACACCTACATCTGCAGGACCGACAAATGTTCGCTCAGATTGAGACATGCACATTACCTCACAGCGTCTACCGGTAACCTGGGATGAGGATGGCAAGTGATTCGGTGATCCAGAAAGAAGAGAGGTCTGTCACAAACCCCAGCCTGCCAGGTGCACCGAAAATACATAGGTTAAAAACAGAAATATGGTAAAACCGACGAGATAGATAACAGGGCGACATGCCAAAGTGTCCACATACCAGGTGTACTCAAGGAGAACAACCGACCACACATGGATATGACCTGAAAGCTAAAACCGTTAGCCCTGTTAGCCTCCATGAGCGATCAACACAAATATTTTAGTTGCACAACAGCGTCACTCTGATGATGTTTTTCACCGCCATCGCTGGGGCTTAACGCTACTCATGACGACTCATTCATATCTTCAGATAAAAGCACGCTTCAACCAGCAGCGCAGTGGCCGTGTCTACCCCTGCTCGTGGGTGACGTCAGAGGGGAGAGGTCAGGTGGGCCCCGTGGAATGATAATAATTGATGACCACAATGGCTGAAGTGTTTTTGTATCACAACTTTAAGACTCTTAAATGTATCTACTCTTTATCATGTCTTTATCATTCCAGAAACCCTAGAGCTGCATATGGTTGGAGGCATGTTAGAACTCTAGGGTAGAATTTGCTGTTTAACTTTCAGATTGTAGATTTGTTGACCTGGTTCATGGTTTGTATCTCTGCAATTATGATATATGAACCATGCAACTGCTGTTTTATAAATATCAATCAAAAATAAAATCTAAATTTTAATGAGCAAAAACTGAATGATATAATAAAAAAAGATATGTACAAAGAAACAACACAATTTTAACATTTGCTTGCAAAACTGTTGCATTAAAATTGCATTGCATATCTCTGTAATTACTGGGCCGATCAAAAACAAAAACTGGCACGAAGTTCCACATTTTCTCTGCCAATGTAACAAAAGTTATGGATCATATCTTTTTCAAAATTGCTTCAGAAAGTGGTGCCATTATTCAACACCAAAGATTAAATTGTTGTCCATTACTTATACCATAAGATTAATATGAGGTTTATATTCATATGCAGTTTGTGGAGCCAATATACTGTAGACAAGGACTATTCAACTTTATTTTACAGAGAGCCAGATTTTTCGGATCATGCCAGCACTTTTGAAATGCGAGAAAAATGTAAGAGATAAAATATTTTCTATATTTTTGGAGGATGAATTGAGGGCCGGATCATATCCTTTGGGCGGCCTGATGTGGCCCCTGGGCCTTTAGTTGTAGATGGTGATAAGGTTCAAAAACATGACTCTCTGATGGGGTTCTAGGACCCTGCCCTTCAACAACCTATGAAGGTAGAAAAAGTTAGTCTGCACCTGTGCCTTGATGTTTATAGAGACAAACTCTGAATATAAATTGTAAATATTTTTGAGTAGACTATTTAGGCAGTCCATTCCAGTCCACGCCACAGGCTGTATAATTTGCGATGGTTAATGAGAAGTGGTCATTCTAGTGGAACACAGCTGTTTTCTCCTGCGTGCTGTTGTTTTGCTGCTCTTTATCGACTGGTGGCCGGACCCAGGAGGAGTGTTTGATGTTGAATGGGTATCTCGCCACAGAGGTGGAGAGAAGGAAATGAGATCTGTGGCTGTACTAAAGATCCGTCTTGATTGTGGCAGAAGTTTGCACAACTTTGCTCTGCAGCCATGACACTGACTGGCATTTCAATATCACAATGCACCGTCTGAACCAGGCCAATAAAAACTCCATACCAATACCGCGCTGCAAAATATAGAAGTATGTATTTACCATTCTAATTCATTCCTGGCTCTCACAAGTCCTTCAGCACATTTCAAATGCTTTTATTTATTTATTTTTTTACCACTAGCACAGCTTTAGAACAACTTTTTCAGACACAGAAATGAAACAGGAGTGTCATCCCCCACAGCCAATCAGTCAAATAGTGACTCATATGGTCTTACAAGTATTAAAAGAAAAAAAAAATATCAATCATCAATAATCATTACATCCACAAAGTTCTGCTTTTACAATGCATTCTCTGGGAGGAAACCAAAATGTACAAATTATAAGGAAAAATGCACCACCTCTAACAACACTAAATACTACAAAAAGACAAAAGCGCTCAAGCTTAAAAGAAGCGTATAACTTATACACCTTTATCACATTTTCTGCCTGTATAGAAATCACAAATTGCAGTTGTGGCAAAAGCTTTTCATCTTTAAAGTTTTAGCATTTAGAATTCTTTAGAAAGATTTGTGTTGTTGTGTTTATACCTTTCAGCTTGGCAGATTGTCAGTTTAAATGAGCTTAATCAACCTGGCGTAAAAGCATTGATTCACCACACTCAAGAGGTGCAATAAAGGGCAAAATTAATTATATTAATTGCAATAGATTAACAGCCAATTAGCGAACATTTTGTAATTCAAGCTATTGGTTTGGTTTATTCGTTTTTCCTCATTCTGCACACATTAACTGCATTAATATCGTTGATTTAATAGAGCAATTTCTCACCTTCTGTCGCAAAACGCAAAAAAGTTTTCTTTCTACCACTACAACTTTATGCCCAGAACATCTCGTAATAATAATGACTTTGACTCATTACCCCACCAGAGGAACACAATTAAAAATAACTTCAAAGAAATCTGCCGGCACTAAAAATATTTACTGGAAAATGAGCTGGAATAAACTTTTGTTCTCTTGTGTGAATAACATACAATTCCCTATGGCACTTCCTCTCAAACAATGCTTAATAAGATAAGCATTTGAGTTTTTTTCATTTACAATCCCATTATCTATAATGAGTAAGACCTATCTCCGAGTAATTATTAGACATTTTGACCTTTCAAATAATGTTTTTTATCAATTTAAGGCAAGACATTGTACCTCGAACATTGGCTACTTTAGGCTCAACATACACTGACACTAAAACAAAGGCCTAAGCAGCACAAAGTCCTGTAATAACAACATTTTGATGGAAATATCATGTTTTTGCTATCATAAAAACATGCGTAACACAGCAATCACAGTGACTTGATATTATTTAACTCAGCAAAATCTGTTTATAGCGAATGACAATAAAAATTAGCCATGCCTTCCACCTCATTATGATTCTTCTGCATGAAGTGGGCCCAAACCGATTACAGGGGCATTGGAAATAAGAGTGTGTTGGCGTCACAGCAGCCCTGCCCATGGCCTGATTGCTTTGTGCCGATGGTTTAATTGGCAATTAGAGCAGGAGCAGGGCAGCAATCACAATAGGTTTATGTGTTTGTGTCTGCATGCTTAAATATGAGCAGGTGGAAAGTGGCGGTCTTTCTGCTCGCTGCGCTCCGTGTCTTCGTGGATTGTCCTGCTCCGGCGACGAACAGGATTTAATTAATAAAAAGGTTATGTATATATAAAATTAAAAGTTGTAGCTTTTTTGTTGTTGTTTTTTTACAGCAGAGGCAGTGCGTGTTAATGAGCTCGCGTGATTGAACATACTATAAACACGACGGATTGTGCTGTATGTGGGCTAATTTCCATTTGTTGTCTGGCGTTCGCTCCGACAAAGACGCTTTCATTCATACAGCAGCATACTTCAGAGGCAAGGCGGGTGCGCATCTTGCCCAAGGACATGAAAACATTCCAGGTATTGTCATCGGTCGCCCTTCCAGCATCGGACATTCTCATGGCGGTTACTGTTCTCCGTAAGATAATTTGATAGACAGAAACTTGCAAAAACGCAATGACGACACCAACTGGTCAAACCGCCAACCAGACATTTATGATAACTCCTCTTCTGAAGCCACAGTCACAAACAAAGGACAAATATTTACCAAAATGGCCTTTTTTTTTTGCTTTTAGCCATTTTCTAACATTGTTCCGTCATCTAATACATACCTGGAGTCACATTTAGCCTCATTCATGCTAGTTTGGTGAATCCTGGTTAGAAAATTAGTTTACAGATTCGCATAATACCAATGAATATAAAGAATTCATTTGCAAAAACAGATATATAGTTTTTATTTTTTCTGTTTGATCTTTTCCACATGCTATTTTTAACAACTTAGGGGATTTGCCCGAGAAAGGATAGAATAAAATCGGTATTGCACTAAAATAGATTTGGCTTTTGAAAACATTTATAGACCGGAGATTTTTTTTTTTTTTCTTCAAATGGCACTTATCTGTATTTGCGAATGAACTCTCAGTGGCTTTATTCTTGCACAGCCTAAATAGCTCTTTGAGAGACTTAGAGAGACCACTTCTGTAAATTCGATTAAGTGCAATTGTTAAAATGCTGTATTAGAGCCTTTCAATGTTGGTCCGTCCATGTCTTCATAGAGTTGCCATTTCTGTGTTCAATGCTTCTGCTCGACCTTTTCTTAAACATTTGAATCGTGCCTTGGTTATTCAACATCTGCATTTGCGGGTGATAGCTGGCAGCATGTTCCTGTTGTCTGTTTTATCACTGTTCAAAACGGGAAAGCCAGTTGAGCTAATTAACAATGTTCTTTTCTTAGTCACCGCATTAAATGTACACAGTGTTGACTCGAAAAGTTTGTTTGTACATTGTGAAAAGGGAACATATAGCTGAAAGGCACGTTGTTGAGTGGAGTAACGGTCAGAGGATGTGGTAAATAATCAAAATGTCTATCCACTTTTGACCCCTCATGAAGTCAACTCGTGAATTCAATCAGTTTTAAGTAAAAACTAATATAACTTTTAATTACAAAGTCCTATAAATGTCTTGTTTACGAGTTTATATTGAAGGCCGCTGTAAGGTTATGATTTTTTTTTCTCTAATTAAAAAAAAAATCTAGATATATATACATGTAATCTTTTAATATTCTAATTCCATTTTCCCTGTTCAATTTAAAGAGTTCATGTGCAAACAAACAATAACGCTGTTGAGTCAAATGTCAAGTAAAATCGGGGATGTGATGGTATTTTTAATTCTCAAATAGATTTGGCTTTTGAAAACACTGCAGACAGAAAACCACAGACCCAGGGCATTATTATTATTTCATTTCGTTTATTATTTTATGCATGTCCTTGCGCATAAACTGTTCAATTTACTTCCATGACTCAGTTGGAAATATTCTAACTCAGCACCGTTCTACACATTTTCCGATTGGGCTGTAGTATTTCGAAGGCTTGGTGTACATTTCAAAGCCACTGGTATCATAAAAGAAGAGCATCGTTCTTGGATAAAAGCGTAACTGTTGGTTGGAGACACACATTTCATCTCTCCTCTCTCTCCTTCTCTCTCCTTTCTATGATGACATCGGTTCTAATCATTGGGTCATGTCACATCTGATGCTCTCAAACAACTTCAAAAGTCCCACGTCGAGATGCATTTCAAGAGATGCAATTCTCCAAAGAGCTCAGGGAAAAAAGCTGGCGGTAACCTGGGCTTCCTGAATTGGTTATGTCAAGGAGGAGATGAAAATGTTTGGCACTTCCTCTTCTGCGCTCATGTTTAGAGCTGGAGATAATGAGAGTCACTGATCAGAAGGAAACAGCTTTAAGTCTTGATGGGCTATTAACCAGCTTAATAATTGAGATGAAATACATTACAGTGTTCATTAGAAGTAGGCAATGTATCAACAGATTTGTAACAACAACTTGCACAAATACAGATAAAAAATAGTATGGCTAGTGATGAAGACGTGGAAAGTCTCAAAGTGCAACAGGTTCTGAGGGGCTGGGCCAAGCTTTTGGACAATTATTAAGTGTCTTTGTTATTGTTCCGTCATCAAAATCATACCTGGAGTTGCATTTAGCTTCGTTCACACTAGTTTGATGAATCCTGGTAAGAAAATCCTCTCCTCTTCTTCAAAAACACTCCATCCTGAATTTTTCCAATATGTGACATTTTCTAGAAGTGTGACGTGGCTCCGAGAATCATCTGTGCTGTTTTTAAAGCCCCTAAACCATCGTCAGACTAATTCTGAGCATTTCTGCCGTCCAGTCACGATCACTAAAACTGCTCGCCAATTTAGCAACTCCCGGAGAACTTTCCAGTTGTTTATTTTGAACTTGTGTCCCTTTGCAGCTAGAGGATAGCTCCAAAACAGCAGAGATACTGATTAATTAAATGAATTTTCTCCTAAAGTCCTAAAACATGAGATGCCAAACTCAAGAGCATGTTTAAAGGTTTGTTCTTCATGCGAGAACCTCCTTGGGGTTGGAGCCATGATCTTGGACAACGGTTACCAGAACTTTGGGTGGTCTACGGACCACTTAGATCTGACATTTACCATGGAGGAAGTTTTAATCTGGACAGTACTATTGCATTGAATTTCTTCTTGAGTGTGTCAAGAATGCAACCGTAATCTAGAAGAAATGATGACACATGTCAAGCTCAATTACAAAACTTTAACTTTATTGTTATTTGAATATATAAAAACCAAATTTGATTGCTGTCACTGCGGCGTCATGGATTCAGTTCCGGCCCTTGACATTTGAGTAAGAGTTGAAGAGCTTTCACTAAAAGGGTTCTCTATTTCGTGTCTGGTTTTTGCTTTGGCTTTATTGCGCATTCAAGCACATGTGTAACAGAAATGTGATTAATTCTGCATTTTACATCACACCGCATCGTGGGATTTAAGACTTCAAACTGTTGAACATCAAAAGACATATTTTTGCTGTTAATTTGCTTCTTTTTTCCAGCATTAACAGCGGCGTTGCCAATATGTAAGAGGGCATCGCGGGCGAACATTTGCCTTCTCCGCACCACACTGGTGCAGCAGCCACCTGTTAGGGCCAGTGCCAGCCTGTACTACTGGAGCATGAACACATCACCACACACACTTGCACTCACAGCGTCTTGGCGGCGGTGCACCTGATCACAGCCCACACATGGAGATAACATACACACGGATAAAGCTGCCAAGTAAATCTCAGCGTGCGGAGTGAGATGACTGGATGACTAAGAGGAAGTCAAAGGCTTTTCAAGAGCGCTCTGAGTGCCAGGTGAAATAAATGCACCGCTGACTCTTTGTAGCCAACAGAGAGCGGAAACCAGCTTCTGTTCTTTGATGTGATACGACTATAACAACAACAGTCCTTTGCCTTAGTTACAATGTTCTATTTATTTTGCGCTTGGCGGTTTCAAATTCAGGCAGAAGGATGAAGTTGTCAATTTTTTTTTTGCGTCATCTGCTTGGCTCCATCGAGGTGTTATTGCTTTGCTTGGGTCAGTAATCCACAGCTTTGAAATGTTTCAAAATGCAGCATGGATGAAAAGTTTGCAAATCCCTGCTTTTTGTTATCCAGAATCTGTCTAAACACGTATTTGGGGATTTGTATGTGTCCAGGCCACGCAAAACAAAAGTCACCAGCGTAACAGGAGTAGATTAATTGACTGTCTCCTTTAAATAGAAGTTGGTTGAAATAATAAAATCAATGATACTCTTTAAATTTTCTTATATATATATATATATATATATATATATATATATATATATCTGATATATATATATATATATATATATATATATATATATATAATATTATATTTTCTAATGCTGCTTAAATATGTGGTAAATATTTATCATACTTTTTTAAAATTGAAAAATAAAGCAGGGTCCTAAAAACCCTGTATGTAATTTCTAGTCAATTTATAATGCAGAGACCATTTTTATGCAACTGACACTGCTTTATTTTCACAATATATTTTTTTCAAAATTAGGGTAACGTTAGGTTGGGATTACGCTCAGATTATTTGGTTAAATTTACGGTTTTGGGGCAGGTAGAACTAGGTTGTAGAAAAAAGGATACGTTTCTCACAGCTAATGCTAACCTTTATTAAGTTGTAAAATATAAATAAGCAACCAATTAAAATGTAAAGTAAAGACTGCCTGATTGTTTTAATGTATACATTACTTCCAGTTCATTTGTTTTATTTTTATCTTTAATATGCTTTAAAATTAGCATTGCCCCACAAACACCTCCATTTATCAACACAGAAGTGTCCGTCGGGAGTATTCATCTTATTTGTAAAGTCTTTAACATGTTTTCAGTGACATCCACCTGCAGGTCACTGTTCACTGATGATCTTTACACATTTCAGTGTGACTCTGTAAAACCCCTAATAGAGATAGAATTGGACAGGAAGTACTCAGTATTTCAATGAGCTATACTTTTTAAAAATGAATAGCCAACTGATACTCTCCGCACAGAGCCATTGTGTATTGACTTTGGCCTTTGCTGGCATTGTGGTTGCTAGGTAACAGAGGAATTACCTCTACCTATGTCACATCTCCTGCTCGTGTCCAACCAGGAAGTCACATTATAATCTTCACCAAATTGGTCAAACTCAACAAAAATAGGCACAATTTCTAGTAAAATCTTAATATAATAATGTTTAGGGAACTTTGGTTAAATGTAGTCTAACCTGTCAAATGCACTTTAAGTAAACTAGAATTGGCTTAATCCTTCAAGAATCTAAAGTTCAAGTTTGTTTGACTGCATTGACACCCCTGACCTTGTCTTTTCACATGAACACGCTCGCTCTCAGGCTGTGCACATAAGAGCCTATCCCGCTCAAATGTCACCGGGTCAAGTGTCTGTACAGCAGGAGACGTCTGCGCACAGCTCACACAATATGGACCGCGCTGTGAAGAAATCTCAGCGGACCTTTGTGCTTCGTCGCTTTCCGTCCCGAGGGAGAAAACTGCCTCAGCCACAACAAGCTGGCTAAAACATCAACCGTCATAAACACAAACGACATTAGCACACAGCTCGGCACACAGGGCTTGGGAAAATCCTAGTTTCTGATGCCTGAGTGACACAGTACAAGGCAAACAAGTTTTAAATTAATCTCATATTACATTTAAAAACTTAATTGACAAGAAGAGGATCATGGAAAATCATACTTGTTAATTTGTTACTTTGTTTGCTCAGATGTAAAGCAAACCATATTTTTTTGCAGCCGCACCATTTTTCAAAGTCTTATTTAATAAAATTCAAAATCATCTTCACAAAAGCCCTGAAAAAACATTTCTTTAAAACTGCCTTTCTTCTGTCTTCATTTCTGCTTTGTAAAATCATCTTTGTGTATCTTGAAAAGTGCTTTACAAGTGTTATTATTGGTCATTTTGTTTTTGTTGGCGAAATCATACATCTTTGTTGTAAGAGATTTAGACAATTTAATGCAAAATACTGTTCGGTGGTCCTACAGGCAACGCTAATTTGAATAATACAAGACACTTACACTTTTTGCTCCCTGTTCCACTTGGGGAGGCCACTGAAAGACCTTCTACAAAGATTAAAATCATCTGCCCACCAACCGATGGAGCTAAACTAATACAATGTCACAATCTGTCACTAAACTTCCTCTGGCCTCGTGTGCTTTCGTGGTGAAGTGCAACCGTTGTTTTGGTATTCGTTGCTCCATCGTATCAAGCAGCTTTCAAAATATTCATTCTGCAAGCGTTAACGGGACCTGGTTGTAAATGAATGTCCATGTAGTGCTGCTCTGGGCCTGTTGGAGAGCTTCATCCTGCAGTGGGAGGTATTAGTGCAGGAGACCGGCCGTGTGGGGCTCCCCTGATGGTCCGGTGGACGGGTCATGGGGTCATGCAGTGCCCCAACCCCAAATAAGCATCTGTCAGTGTTTTAGTATAATGTATTTCTCTATTTCTCTTTATGGAGCAACTGTTAACATGTCTCTTCCATGACCTCCTAATGAAGAGAATTAGATCCTGGTTAGTGACAACCAGGGCTGTCACTAACGATTATTTTAGAAGTCGACGATTATTTTTTCAATTACTCGACAAGTCAAACATTTATTTCTATTGTATATTTAAACATTTTAAACATCTACCAAATAAAGGTTGGAAACTTGTGTATTATTGACCAAAATCTATTGTATCTATTGTTTCTTGACATTTTGATGTAATAATTTCCGAGTCTTTGTTGTAAAAGGTCTTAGGATGTGTTTTAGAGTCTGTTTAGAACAACATATTTTTTAATTTTTTTTAATATCGATTCATTGTTGCAGCTCTAGTGAACTGTACATCATGGACAGAAATACTAATTATGTGTGTTTTTTAAAGGACTAGTATTTTGCTAAATTGTGCTTATATCCATGTTCTAACATAAACATATTCCTGGAGTTGCATTTAGCTTCATTCACTGATGATGATTCCTGGTTAGAAAGCGTCAAACACACTCCACTCTGAATTTTGACATTTTCTTGATGTGTGACATAGCTCCGAGAGTCTTATGCGCTGTATTTAAGTGCATAAAACATCATCGGACTCGTTCATTTCAACAACATTTCAACTCGCGATGCTTACAAGTACTCAGCTACATTACCCTGTTTCCCTTCCTCCGATATTTCTTTATCTCAAATATGTAATTCTCTCTCTCTTTTCTTAAGGTGCCAAAGTAAAGAGCAGGTTTAAAGGGCAATAACAAATTATACATAATATTTGTCTTTTGAGTTGCACTGCCGCACCGGAACTGAAAATGTGAACTTAAACTATCTGACTTAGTTTAAATATTTACTACAATAAATTATTTAATCAACAGGATTTAGCTTTTTCAACAAACGTTCCTGTGTCCTTACCTGTGTTTAGTTTATTTGCTTTGATGAGTATTAACCAACATTGGCAAAGCTGAACTAAAAAAAAACAACAACATTTAGTTAGACATACTTTGAAGGGAGCGATGTACACAGATAAACATCGCAAGACAAGCAGGTCGTTATCAAGTATCCAACCCAAAACTGTTCACAGGGCTGACCTGGAACACGGCTCTGGACAGATAGCCCGACGCCACCTGGCAAATAATTACGCCAAATTCTGGGACTTGCCATTATGCAAATTGTGCGCATCTTACCCATTTTGTCCTTTCCGTGAGTCAAAGTGTCGCCGGTGTTCTGCGCCTGCTGTGTGGGCGCGACAGAATACAGATAAACACTTGTAAATACACTGGCCCGACATGACTAACTTGCTATTTTCCTTGCATCTCTTTTCATTTCTTTCTTTGTTGCGTTCTCAGCCAAGCACGTTGAGACACTTTGTCAAGCCGACGCGTACATATTCAAAGAGGCAGCCTAACCGGAGAGACGGAAAGCAAACAAGATGGAGAACGACACTCATTGTTTCTCCGCCGCGAAGGCATCGGAATGGAAGGATTTGTCCACGGAAGTCTCGGAAAGTCAAAAAACAAACTTCCATAGGCGAGAGGAAAAGGATAATGACGGAGCGGTTTGTAATCAGGTCTGTCTGCTCTCCTAATTGCACTCCTATCGGAACCTTAGTCACTCATGAGTAGCCAAGCAGACTCCCATAAACAAGCGTGACACTTCTGAGCAATCAGAGAGGGACGTGCGGCCGCCAGGAAAGGGCAGCAAGAGGGGAGTGGGAAGAAATACAGCCATCGTTCAAATGAGAGACTCCGAAGTAGCAAATTCTGGTTAATGTGCGGTTGGAAAGGTTAACTAACATACAGTATATTCCGAAAAACGCGCAGTCAGGTTGAATCGAAATAGTGCAAAGCCAGAAATGAAGCCGCAGTTTCTAGACATGCATATTTATGAAGCTTATTTTTCCTTATTTAAATGAGAATGTTGTTCTTTGACTCCCATCCTTTATTCAATACAGGGATTTTTTTTCTTTTTCTTTTTACAGAATATTTAACATTCTAATGGTGCCTGTCACTGTTCTTCATTTGCACATTAATTACCACAACAATTTACCGACATTTTCATTAAAACCTTTGGCCATGAACCATTAAGAAATTAAGATACACTACTGCAAGAGAATAAATGATTATGAACATCATTTAATTACATTATTATTAAGTATAATTAATCTTTTTTTTTTTTTTTCTCAATTGACAGCACTGTAATCAGAATCCGAAAGCCATTGTTCCTGAGCAAAATTCACAAACAAGGAACTAGCTTCGGTGATAGGTGTAACACTCAGCGATGTACTGTATAATAATAGCACATTAGATAAGGGCATGCAGAATAAAATATGTGTAGAATATAACTTAAATGCAATATATGGTACGGGTAATGGATACACAACAACATTTAGATTAATTCACCCCAACAATAACCTGACCCACTTGTTTTCACAGGAAAATCGAGAACTCATGAGGAATTTAATAACCAGATGAAGGAGAGACCAGACCAACTAAACCAGAACTTGTAGGTATTTAATCGTTTGGAATTGCTTTTTGGACATGGACGATTAAAACCCCAACAATTTGCATGATGGCAGGACACTGAAAACGAAAAGAAAAGCAGGAACGTCATGCAAAATAAGAATCCCAGGCAACTTTTGAGCAATTGCTAATGTTTACTAATTGTCAACCCTGAGTAGAAATCCGATTCCTCCAGTATACGAATTGGTTAGCGTAGGACTAATAGAAACAGACATTTGTCATCACTGTAAGCATGATAGCGACGTGCACCTTCAATTTGGTCTTTTTCTGAATGGTTTTCCATAGATGTGCCGGGCTGTGCAGGCATGCTCGGCTAGCTTAGTGAAAATGTAACTGGCATCTATTATTCACAACACAATTATGGACTGGGCCACTTTGTCAGCCAGTCAATCAGAACCTGGCTTTTCATTGGACGACCTGTCATGGCACCGTGCTGCAGGCAAAATATTCACACACGTACATATACTGCTGCACACATGCTATAAACATGACATTTTTCTTACTGTCAAAAAATAACCCAGAGATTGTCCTTAACCTTTCGTTTTCCTATTTTTTTGCCTGTACCATGACTCAATTTAAATGTCAAAGGAGACTTATTGGATTGTGGGAGCGGAAAAACAAGGGGAATATTGTGTGGTCTATAGAATTCAGCATTGGTGAGGCAGAGCTTCTAAGGTTATCTCATTGAATGGAACAATTATTGAATAAAACAAATTGGTTCCATAATGTGCATGGTGGATTAGCAATAATAATTACTGATTTCAATTATTGTAGAATGCTAATGGTTTCCGTACAGTTTGACGTACCCATTAATTATTAGAAAATATTCTTTTTTCCTTATGCACTTTACTGCTTTTAGCTAGAAGGCGTTGTTTACAAGAAATCTCCAAAATATGTTTCTGACAACTTTTTGGGAAAAGTATCTAGGAGGCAAAGTGGCCACGTAACAATGTGTTTATAGATTACAAAAACTTTGTGTATAGTGTTTTTCTCTTCGCACTTTTTCCAAAACATGCTGTTGGGAGGATGTGTGACATTGCAGTTGTTCTAAAAGCTGCTAATGCATCTCTGTCCTTGAAAGTTGTGCAATGTTAAACCAATCACATTAGCTGAATATTTGGAGAACTTGAAGCAAAATAATGTCATTTCTTTTGATGAGCCATCATACTGTTATCTTCATCTTTGCCAGGGTACTTTTCTTACATTTTACTGAGCCCTTGAGTTACACACATCTCATCTTAAGCCTTAAACATTTGAAAAGTTTCATTTTCTAATCGATAAGGTCTTATAATAAGTAGGAATAAGGCAGGACAGACAGTGCGGGAAATGGAAGACCTGAGGACTTGGGAGGATTCATTTATGTCATAAAAGTCTGCTGCATCCATTCCAGTTCTCATCAGGACTCCTCTGAGGTTAAAGCCCCAATCTGTCAGAGTGTGATTCTCAGACATTCCTCTCCTCTGTTTCCTGTCTCTGATTCACAACCTGCGGTACGGAATTCAAACTTGACCTAACAGGCATTAGATTGGATAGAGTTTACTATTATTTTAGAACAGTTTGTCAAATTAGTCGATCTTTACATGGCTTACATCACAGCCTATCAATAAGCCAACCTGAGTAAAATTCTTTTGCCAAAATAATTATTTTAAGGGTTGTACAAAGGTGTATAAGATATTAAAATATAAAGATATAAAAAATAGCATTGCTTATTTTGGTTTCTTTAAACATGCAATTCTTTGTTACAATTGGTAATTATATTAGGGATGACAATTTTTTAAACATTCAAATTTGCAAGAGAAAAACTAGCTAACTTGCATGATAAAACATGCACTTTTGCTACTTTAGCTTTTTCTTCTATCATTCCAGATCCTACAGCCCACTGCTACAGAGAAGGAAACAATCCACATCAGTCTGTCGTATTGGGCTATCATATTATTATAGAACACACATTTGTCTAGACCAGGGGTGTAAACTGACTTTGAGTGAAGGCTGAAAAAAAAAAAAAATAATAAAAACAAAAACTGAGCTGGTCGGTGGCCAAAACACACACTATATTAAATTTTCCTTACTCACAAAATATACACTTTGGATATTTTTGTTGCCAGGAGTTTTACAGTTTAAAAGCCTCATTGGTATATTTTAGAATTTAGAAATGAAAGCCACAATCTACCTTCAAACTATGTGTTTTAGTAATTAATGAATGTATTATTTGGCCCAGTAATTACTGACAGTGATCTGCACAAGCCTGGGGCTTCAGCAAGTCCTCTCTTTTTCTGAGACACTGGTTTAACACTGGCTCTTGCATTGATAAATTATCACGCCTTCAGCTGCAGGAGTCATAAGCAAGTCCAAGCATCTGCGGCTTTAGACACTAGTGCCATGTGTTTATTGTCTGTGAGCAAAGTATTGCTGCAGTGCTTTGTTACAAAGAGAGACGGCCGAAAGAGACATGAGAGAAAGTGGGAGTTTCAGGCGCACTTCTAACCTAAGTAAAGTAACTTTACTTAGGTAGCACATCAGCTACCAAATACACAAAGTTTTGTGCAAAACTTTGTATCACAGTCAGCATGTTCTTTACGAGCATTTAATAATGCAAATTCGAAATCCTCTCGACCACCAGAAATTGTCTTGAGGGTCAGTTTGACTTGTTTGGTGTAAACTGTTAAGATTGCGCTGTCTCATGCTGACCATGGCAGCACATGGCAGTGCAAATAGACTAAACAGTCAAGTGTCCTCACAACAGTGGACACAGTTTGGAAATGGCCCATCCCCACAAACTAGGTACTCTCAACTGGGTTAGATTTAGATCCAGTTTAGGTTTAAGTGTAGACAGCGCCTACAGTCAAACGTCTCATCAAAGTCCATAGAAAATCACAAATTGGCAAGATGACAGTCAAAAATACTAGGCTTATAGTTTAAGACAAAAGTCACAAAATCATTATTCCTCCTGTAAGTGCCATCCAAAAACAAACCAACTTTCTTCTCACATTCCACATAGGCTCCTTCATTCTAGCAAATCTGACATTTTCTGGCAAATGTGCTTGTTTTTATTCTTTCACAACTGTACTACTTTTATTGGCAAATGAGCTTGTTTACATCAACATTTCTTGCAGTGGGAAATGTAAAGAAATATATATAAACTTCCAAAACAACCAGAGGAGCAAAAACTCTGCCTACTTTTGGAGTGGGGTCTCCAAAACCCATGCCCTTGTGAAACCAGGGTTATACTGCGTTTCTCTGTTTATTGGGATACATGTTGCCCCTCTGGACACAACAAAGAAGCAATTGTCATTGAGTGCTACTACTGGCTGTGGCGGGACCCCAAAATTGTGTTCTGTGAAAATGTCAGACATCGAGTATGACAGAGTGAAAAAATCTGAGAAAGAGCAAAAAGGCAAAGGGCAGGACCAAGAGACCTTCACTTGCAAGTAAGGAATTCAATAAAATGGATTGGATTGGATTTTGTGAACGCAACAAGAGCATTCTCTGCAGCCGAGGAAAAATATAAGGGACTATTGTAAAACGATTCATGTCTTATTTATGATGGACTTCTCACTTCATTCTTGTTGAGCTTTTTCTTCTTAGGGTTTTCACATTTAATGCCAGATGCCCTCCCTGACACAACCATAGATATACATAATGACGGAATCATGGCTTATAATTTCAACCTTCTTTTCCAGTTTTGACTCTTAACTTTTGTTCAAAGCAAAACAATGTGAAATGACTGCAGTTTAACCCCTTGCTCGCTGTGCCTGGGGCTGCTACGCCTGCTGAGATGGAGCAGTGTTCTTGTGGCGGATGGCCCACATGAAGTCCAGAGCTCGTGGTCACTGGTGTCGATTGCGCACTCGTGAGACCCCGTGCTCATGCAATAACTATCCACTGATACAGGGAAAAGGCTTGCGGCGAGCTCCAGCTTTTGGGGAAATTTCAATCCAACAGGAGGAATCCGTACTGCCCCAGCACCTCGGAAAGGCTGCGGTCACTGCACCTGAGCTGCAACGCATGCAATGTGAACTGGGGTTCCAGGGCCCAGTCTCTTGAATAGACTTTTTTTAATTACATACACACTGTTTAGGTTTAACATGCACTATAGACTCCTCGCCTTTGGGACCAGGACTCCCCTGAAATAGAGATTCTGAATCTCAGTGGGGCTTTCCTGGTTAAATAAATAAAAATAAATAAAACATTGCACAAAACTCAGGATGGGAGACAGTAGTATAAGTAGTATTATAAAATCTGGGCAGAGACAGGAACAGGACAGGTGGAGGAGAACCAACGCAGCACTGAGAGACACATTTGTTGCAGATGTTCGGCTCAAATGATAATAGCTAATAAATGCATGCATGAAAGAAATAACCAATTTGTGCGCGGTTTCGAGGTGCCGGTAACAATAATAGAAGGTTAAAAGCTCTCAAAAGTCGATTTAGCATGATCTGGGACCTTTAAGGAATACGGTCATAAAATTATTGTAACAGTAAACAACACTTCAAGGCAAAAAAACTGAACTGTAAAGATATACATTCGTTAGAAAATATTCCACGTTACCTCCGGTCGCCTAGTAGAGCTAATAAATATTGATGTGCGTGTGGGGGAGATATTTACTCTCCTGACCACCATGTCTCATTATAGAACGTGACGGCTGGAGAGATGGGAGGACTGGCCCGCACAGACTCCACGAGGCTCCAGATCAAAGCCTTATGCTTGTCACATCGGCAGAAAAGTAATCCAGCATCACCGCACTCCAGGGTTGAACAGAAAGCCATAATGATGTTGACTTAAGCCTTATCTGTGTACACTTCCCCTTTAAAGATGGAAGGCTGGGGTATGTTTTATTTTGAGGACTTGGCATAATGAGCCGAGCGACGGGGGACGCCACATCTTACTGTACACCAAGGGCCGACCGAGATGTTTGAATAATGTTGTCTAATTGGCAGTCGATATGTTGGGAACAAACAAGCATAAAGAGAGCAGTTAGCTGTACTTGGAGACGCTTAAGAAGGCCACTAAGCCGCTCGCTGCCCCGCCGGGTGGGTCTCCAGCAGGAAATGTGGAAATAAGTCATTTAACTTCCTAAATGCCTCCTCTGAGCACAGGGCCAACAGACGTGTCTAAGAGTAGCCTCATTGTCAAGTACAGCTAAAGGAAGGATTTAATTTAAGTGTCCACGGATTACTCTTTTTTGGGATAATTGACACTTTAGGGGAATTTTTAACACACAGAACACAAGGGTAGTGACTTTTTAAATTGTGTTTTGTTTCATAAGTTGGGAAGTACATAAAAAAGGTCTAAACTGGTGGTTCTCTAACCGGGTCCCCTGAAGGTCCCTGGGCTTTGAGTTGGGGGTCCTCCTTTTTAAACATTAATCATTGCATGAAAACTACATTGTCAATTTTTTTTTTATGACATACAATCCCGAACATACATGTACATACATGGAAAGAACTTCTGAATTTTGTTGTGACTCCTTTTGTGGACTACAATGGGGGGTACTTGGGGTATTTTCATTTGGTATATTTTGTTTTTGCATCTTTTGCGCTTAATACAGGTCAAATACACATAAACCAATGGCTGATGGTTATATAATTATACTTGTGGAAGTTTGTGAGACATAAAAAAAAAGAAATTCACAAAAAAAAAGAAAAAAGGTTTTTAGTTTTAGCATTTAACGTTTGATTATGCTGCAGCGAGCCCCATCTCTTTGACCCACACTTTACTTCACAAGTCCTTGTCCTCATGTCCCTGGAGTCAACAGCAGCTCTCCTGTGCTGCACTAACGCCCTGGACTGTTCACAAACACACACTCACACAGGGCTGTGCTGTTTGCCAAGGCCACTTGGACCAGCCTCCCACCTGTTGAACACAAAGGTATAAGATAAGACGGGATTGAAGCTGTCTCTTATTGTGTCTCTCAAGCAAAATGTCAACAATGGCCTGACGTCTCTGGGAGGGACTTAGAAAGGCAACCTTAGATTTTCCTTTTAAGGCAACATACTTCCATTAAAACTCAGCTGCCAGCTTACCTTCTAAGTGCTCACGCTACAACAAAATTCAGTTATTGATACTTGCCGTGACCATGGTGACACCACACGCACACACGACCGTAGCCAGATGAGTTTGTAGATGGTCTGAAAACACAAGAAACAACACATTTTCTGCAACCTGTGATCAATAGGTTTGATTTTCAACAACAAAGAGTGTGAAACAAATCAGCTCACCAGTTTGTTTCAACTTAGTCCGTTCTTTATGGTCAGATCATGTGGACACAAAGCTCAGATCAAAGTCCAATTTATACCAGAGCGTTCGATGCCAATACAATAGATTTGACTTTTCTACCAAGCAAACCCTCTCCAAAATGCATCTTGTTACCAACCTGATTCCACGTACTTGTCCTCATACCTTTTTAGCCTCTGGCCGTGGATTGTTCTTTCAATTCTGCACAATTCCATTAGAACTATTGCTTCCCATTGACAATCCCCTGAATATCTTCTAGTCACAACTCCATCGCCGTGAACAACAGACCTCGCCTCGGGCCCCACACTGGCTCGAGCACCTGGAACATCACACTTGCATGTTTATGGAAGAAAGTACTAAGTGGCGCCCTGATAGTCCCCCTGGCTTTGTCGCTGTACGCCTTGACTGACATTTGGTATTAAATGTGTCAGTGCTGGTTGACAGGCCCGTGATAAGGAGCAAGTGAGAGTCATCCTCATTAAACATCAATCCTGGTTTGGTATACAGCCTTGTTGCCGTGGGCGACAGTATTGTGACACGGAGCAAAACACCTCGGGGAACATGGTAAGAATTTTGAGGAGATGGGTTTTAAATTGGCCTCCTCTGTCACCCAGAGATAATTTGATGTCTTGTTTTTTTATGTATGTGTTGTGCATGATATACATGTCTTCTGTGCTTAAACTGTGGGATGGTAAACAAAGGCGCATGTAGATTTATGGATGTTTTCTTGCAGAGGGTGAAGAAAATTAAAGTCTAGTCAGCTGTTAAGTATTATTGGATTAAAATTGCTTTGTAACCACTCAGAGGTTGTAGACTTGGGATTTCTGCCATTCCCATGTTTTAGCAGAACATATTGCAAATAAACAGCATGCCAAGCAGTATCAATTTGAATTTCTCAGCTCCCAGTGTCTTCTATGATCCAAACTGTAAAACAGTGCCAGATTGAAGACCAATTACAGAATCTGTCTCTTGAACAGTTGATTTGAATACATTTATTTTTGCATTCAACAAGAGGGCTGTGCACAGAGGTCTTGAGGTGTGGAAAGAAAGAAAAGAATAAAGGTTTGCCTGCTTTCAGATTAAGGTTGCTACAAAAATAAACTTTAAACCAATATGTACTAATCTCACATTATGTAATAAAACATAATGTGATAAAACAGAATTTTGTAATAATTTGATGCATTATACAATGAACAAAAGATAATACACTCCTAGAAAAATTATTACAAAATATAATTATATACATACCAAAAATTGGTATTATGAACTGAGCATGTGCCCACGTGCCCACTAACCAAGAGCTTTATAATATCTTTATAAAAATCCCCTCACTAATGTAAAAGGACTTTATACTATTAGTGCCATAATGTCATGGTATAAGGATGTGGTAACTAAAATAAATGTATTACATGTTATTACATGGTAATTATTACTGGACCCATCCTCACTCCACTTAAAGTTTTATAAAGTCTGATGATTAATCCTAACTCATTCTAAGTATTGAAAAAAAAAAAAAAGAAAAGTTGGGAAAAACAGGGGTGTAAATGGCTTCTTAAGCTATCTGTTTCGCTAACATGCTTTTTTCTCTGTTATTCCATTTTTTCATGTAACAAGAAGGTTTAACACTAAGCATTTTGCAATAATGTTCTCATTCTGTAACAGTGGATTGTTATATAATGTATTATTACATAAAGAAGCTGGGCAGAGTCTGCAAAAATAAATGCATAAATAATAAAATAAAATTAAATGATAAAAGTTTGATTTCCAATATAATAATCAAAACTGTGTTACATAATGTATGTGTTTATAACTTGGTTTAGTATATTACTGTAATTTCACAGTTTATCAATATAAATATAAGATAAATCGATTCATATTCACATTGGTATCACATAAATAACAAACGTCTGATGTGTTTGTGAGCTGCCATGTTACTTTCAAATCCCTCACTGGCTCTGACACTTTGTAGATTAAATCTGAAACGATTTTCTTGTTCCAGTTGATCATTTTGACTTTGTTGGTAAATTTTCTTCAGAAACCTTGACTGTGCGTTCCTACCAGCACTCAGCAAGGGTTTAATGGCTTTTTTTACTTGACAATAATACTGTGGATCAGTGTTGTAAACTATAAAGTGGTATTGATCTTGCAAAGTGATGTGCCCTAGAAAAATTCCAAGCAAATTGAAGTGGCTTTTTTCCCTAAATTCTCATTTTGTCAGGCACAAAATCAATCCGTTTGCCAAGTGTGCTCCACCTTGTAAAAAGCGAATAATGTGCCCTCCTATTGATTCTTGAGATGCAAAATCGGCAAGTTCTGAGATGGAGAGGGATGGTGAGATCTCACAGTCCAATCAAGAGTACATAAAAATACAATAGAGTTCTGCTCCTTTCTCTGCTCAGGTCTTTTAGATGGCTGCCCATTATCCACGACATGCTGATCTCCAACATTTGCATAAAAAGCCAGGGCCGGCGTTTTACTCTTCTCTGACAAGCCATCGATTCTGCTCTTTTCATGCAGACTTTGACACGAGCACTTACAGAAAAAAATTCAATGGCTCATAAATTATTTTCTACAACTTTTCCACATTGTCAGTTTTTTGTAAGTGCCCCGTACAATTAACTTTAGGTAGTTTAAAAAGAACACATTTTTCTTAGATGTTGTAAATTACTTTCATATTTCAGAAGGTCAAGGTTCATTCATGGATTTCAGCGGTGCATTTCCCCCCCAAAGCAGTTCCGCCAAACCGATACTTTGCATTGTTGCACTAAATGAGACCACTGTGGGCTGTCTGCAGCTAATAATCAAGTATTTTATCTTTTGCCAACCCAGAATGAAGAGCGGAAAGCAGAGACGGACTGCATCTGGGAGATCCACGCTGTCACGCTGCCGTAAGAAAGAAGTTGTCTGTTCTAAAAAGCCATGCATGGCCCGAAAATGCTTGCATGCGGATCTTAACAATGCACGGCCAGTGACGATCTAAACACAATTTGCAGTGTGATAATCAAGTACCCAAGGTTAGTGTTAGGATTGAGGTTAGGTTAGGGTCTTGGCTGTACTGTGTTGGGTAAAAAGCAGCATTTCACAGTGATTAAGAATGTGCATCTTTGTCGTAGCAATTAACAATCCAAAACAAAGTACTTTGACTGGCGAAAAGTCCTCTAAATGGTGCTTATGAACAAGAAACTCATAAACAGGAGCATGCAATTTGATATCTTCTAAACAATCCAACTTTACTTCAAGATTAAAATAAGCTTTGAACTCATCTACTCTTGAACACGTAGGCTGGCACAATTCCCTCGGCTCATCCGTCAAACTCATTTGCATTAACTTCTACCCACTAACCTTATGAATAGTTGTGTTCTGATGCTCTGCTGGCACAGTTCACAGGGCATATTGGATCTAGTCTGGATGATTACTCACCGGCGCAGAGCTGGCACCAGAATTGGAAAAGTCCTGTGGTCATATCATTTACATAAATACGCCTTTAGTGTTTGGCTTTAAAGAACAGGGTCAGTGGAATAATAGAGATTCACTTTTCCTTTTAATCAATGTGGTGTCCCGGGGCAGTGAGCAGGCTGCTTCTCACTGAGCTATGGAGAGTGCTTTGTTTTATGCACTCTGCTCGGGCTGAAGGTTTCGCTGATCAGCACTATTGGACGAGGCTTGGATACACTCAGCCCACTGGGGGTGCTTTGGATGACATGGGTTCGTTAACATTTGTTACCGTCCCGTTTTCTAACTTTCTCGCTGCTTATTCACTGCAGTATTAAAATCATAATGGCAAAGCGTTCTGAAGAAGAGCTACTAGAGCAGAAACGCTTTGGTGCATTTTCTTAAACTTAAATGGACAAACAAAGGCTTTTTAATTATTGCCTTCACAAGCGCCTTGGAGTTTTTCCATCCCTCTGCATAATCTACTTGTTTTGTAATGAATGTCATTTATTGGATATTTAGAGTGCAGCTATTTGCTTGGATGTACAATCTTAAAAAGTGTATGATATATAAGAGGAAAAAAATGTAGTCAACTTTTGGGAGTTTTGTCATACTTTTTTTGCCTCCTCATCTACTCAGTGAAAGTTGTATAGATACAGTCGGCAGCACGTCATGTTAAGGGCCATGGTCTGTCGTGGGGAAACTCTCCGTGCATTCGATTGTAAAAAACAACTTTTAAATTCTTCTAGTATGTTTCCTGGTGACACAACTAATTCAAGTCGAGTCGCAGCTGAGTCTTGACAGATTAACCTGGCATTACTTTAGAAGAGTAAACAGATTGTTCTGTAAAAATACAAAATAATAAAAAAGCACAGCAGGCGGCGCTGGCATCACAGCAGCAGTTACCCTGCATGTGCATTTGGCTTTCTTGAATAACAATACAAATTTGGGCCATCCAACCACATTATTCTTCTCCATGTCTTTGTGTCTGTGTTTGGCCCAGTATATACAGTATATATACTAAAGTCTGTGTTTGCTCTTTGTTGTTGAACAGTAGGTGACTGACCTGCTGTTTTACATTATAATTAATGTATTCCCCCATAGGTCTGACTTTGTGCATTCCCTTGGATGCCGACGGTATATATTGATGCATGTTTGAATCATTATTCTCCTGCAATCAAGACGCCATTGCCCTAAAAATTCCTTTTACCAACCCCTCATACAAAAGGCTTTTTTCTGTTATTAAGACGTTTTAAACCAATATTGATGTATCAATATATATCAATATATATCAACATTACTTCAGATCAATATTGTTTCACAAGAAACTTTTACTGTTGCTTGTGAAGCACTTTGTGACCTCAGTCTGTGAAAAGCACTATACAAATAAAGTTTTCTAACTTACTTACTTATTATGATAACATCCTAAATGTAGAATAATGATCCATTGGTACTATATACTAGAATTAAATAGCCTTAAAAAGTCTTCTTTTAA
Source organism: Rhinogobius similis (assembly GCA_019453435.1). NCBI lineage: Eukaryota > Metazoa > Chordata > Actinopteri > Gobiiformes > Gobiidae > Rhinogobius > Rhinogobius similis. The sequence continues at coordinate 21,184,470 of CM033635.1, forward strand.
GTAAATTTGTTTTTAATGTAGTTAACGATTTCGGTAAACGTTTTCAGTTTGATACATTCTCCCAGTCAAACAAACACATTTAACAAAAAAATGAACTTTTAACATGCACTTTTAAAGAACTGTATACATTGCATTAAAAAAAATAAAAGGTAAGTATATTACTTTTTAATTACTTTGCGACAGCTACTCTCAAGACTTTTGTCTTGACTTATATTGATAATAAATATCAATGTACTCAAGACAGCATAATGCATTTTATGCAATGCAAGTTAAACCACAATAATGTTTTGTTGAGCCATCAAACTGAATTGCATCCAAGCATGTCTCCCTGGTCAGCCTCTAGCGCCTTGCATTTGCCACACTGGGACACTATGGAGTGGGATTGATTTTAATCAGGCCTGTCACTGGATCAATGGAGGTTTATTACCCCCAGAAGGAGCAGACTGGAGCGCTGGCAATGAAGCTCGGCCTCCTGGGAAGTGTAGTTTCAGCAGCCATCAACATCCTCAAACCACTTAGGGAGCGCCTCTTTGGGACTCACAGGTGTGATCATTTTTTGGTAAATGATGTGTTTTGAGCCAAGTGCAGCAATATGTAGTAATGCATTCAAACGTGTGAGCAGAAAGGACCAAGGATTTGCCAATGTACCAACATAGAATAAGAGAAAAGACAAAATGCACTAAAGTTAAAAAAGATATGAATTCAAAGCACATACATTGCTGATATGGTTATTTATTTATTGATGTAAACAGGGCCAGCATATTGTGTGGTCTGTTGAAATGGCTAATCAGATCAAACAAAACGCCACATGTAAAATGCACCTGAATGCAGCACATGGCATTTGATTCATTCAAATTTTCTTGGGGGAGGACCCTCAAATCCCCCTTTACAAAAGCCTATCTCTAACTGTAAAAAGAAAAATGTAAATGATGAACGTGGCCGGCACTACTAGAGATCCCCAATCACCTTTTCACTCCAGTCCACTCCCAAGTTCTTGTCTTTATTTTACATTTCATTGTTATATTGTTATTTAAACAGCGTTCTGGTCGATGGAGGTACCATGACAGTCAGAACACATGTTTTTAATACTCAAGACATAGGTGGAGACATAGTTATCACATCATGAGGAGACAACATGAACATCATTGTGACACAAGAGCAAGGACACACATGATTAGCAGTATCTGTGGAACCAACCATCAGTGTTCTTTTCCAGCTAAAACTAGATTCCAGAGTTAAGGGACGGGATAAAAGGATTAAGTGTCCATCTCTGTCATCTTGACTTGGGCAGACGGGCCCCAGCCTGGCAGAGCTTGCACAAGAGGTGACTGTGCCAAAGTTGAAGTTAACCTAGCCATTCAGAATGATTAAGCAAGACCTGGAAATTGCCAGTACAACAACAAACAAAGCTCACTTTCAATTTCTTGATTTGATTAGTTTAATGTTGAAATCTTGTCAGCAAAATTCTTATATTTGTGTTCCCTCATCATTGTCTTCCTCAGAATTGTATTTGATTAATTAAGGCTTGCGTGCTTGAAATATTCTGTTTTCACCCACCCCTTACCTCCTCCCACAGCCCAGTACTTCTTTGCAGTTATTCCATACTGTGGTGTACAATGAATAAAGTGTAAAATAATGATCATGTGTGCTATATTTTAATGCTAAATACTTTAAAAAGCACGAATCCTCTCTCAAGCAGTGCACATGTGGTCACAGGGAAAGAAACCCACTGTGTTTTATGTTCACAGTGGTCTACGGTGTATGATTAATTGCACTTTGTTAATAAGAAGTCTTGGCCGCATTTATCAGAACGTTTTAGGGAGGTGTGCAATATGTGCTTTTTGGCTTCGGCTCTATCTCTACGACAACACATGTGGCCCTGTAAACATCAGCTTATTCACTGGGGGGTTAAAACAATTACAAACAGTCGGTTTTTGCTCCGTATCGCCCCCCATCCTTCATCGTCCGTACTACTATTTTTTTTTTCATTGATATATGAGGTGAACCTAATACTATTCTCACCAACCCAATGTCCTGATTATAAACAATTATTCAATGTTACTTACAGCAATAAAAAGCTAATGGGGCCTCATAAATCTACTCGTTCAGCTCCCTTTTACTCCCAAAGGGTTGAATTCACTGGGGAATGCGTGGCTGTGAACAGTGGTCACAAAGCGCGCTGTAAATGACCTGACAAATATTTAAACAGATAACCCTAATTGTTCACCATTGGTTTGTACATTACTACTTATACTTTTGCAGTTAGAATATAAACACAATGAAAAGAGAAACCACATAATTGATGGATCCGATTACGTATATCATGTAGAGTAAATATTTGTGAGGAAAATAAAACTAGTGTAATGTTTTTGACATTTCAATTAATCTCTTGGCGCATTATGTAACTTTTCCAGTGTGTGCACGTTATGTTTTTTGAGCAATAAAAACACCTGTAATTGAATGAACGCCTGATAAATAAGTTTAAGGCCATACCCTGGACAAATTACAAACATTACAAACATTAAAGTAGAATCTAAGAACTTTAGTAGTGTTTTCCTGCTCCCTTACTTCTCCTAATTTGTTGCTGTGTTGGTCAAAACATGCACAATATCTAAAATCCTCCTTACCTTATGGAGATTACCCTACGAGGACAATAAAGTGCACCTTAACCTTATCTGTTACTAATATTATATCCCTTTATTTTGTTATTATCTTTACAATTCAATATAGAAATGTTATTATTACAGTAATCACTCCTCCAAAAATCTATGTTGCTATATCTCCCCATTACCTTATCATTAAATATTCATCAGTATTTGCTAACGCTAAATTTCTACACTCTCTTCACACACACTCTCACACGCCTCCACACACGTACACAATCACACACACACACACACACACACACACTGTCAATGGTGGCGTTGTATGCATTGTATTATGTTGTATTGTGTGTATTGTCCTCTCCTTTCTTCTGTCTTAAGTTTGCAACATAACAAAACAAAAAAAACAAAGGGTAGGGTAGCAGGGGGCTATTCCAAAACCGGAAAAAATGCTAAATTGACCTAACATGTATGAAACAGGTCTATTGTGCTTCGGCAGATTAGGCCCTCCAAACAATCAGATCCAGCACACGACACATCTTCCCTTCCATATATTAAGACATATGTGTGCTCTTGTTTCCTGATTTAATCCTGGTTTGGTCCTGGTTTAGTCCTTGTTTCATTCTGCCTTAGGCCTGGTTTAGTCCTGGTTTAGACCTGGTTTAGTCCTTGTTTCATTCTGCCTTAGGCCTGGTTTGGTCCTGGTTTGGTCCTGGTTTAGTCCTTGTTTCATTCTGCTTCAGGCCTGGTTTGGTCCTGGTTTAGACCTGGTTTGGTCCTGGTTTAGACCTGGTTTAGTCCTTGTTTCATTCTGCTTCAGGCCTGGTTTGGTCCTGGTTTAGTCCAGGTTTAGTCCTTGTTTCATTCTGCTTCAGGCCTGGTTTGGTCCTGGTTTAGACCTGGTTTAGTCCTTGTTTCATTCTGCTTCAGGCCTGGTTTGGTCCTGGTTTAGACCTGGTTTAGTCCTTGTTTCATTCTGCCTTAGGCCTGGTTTGGTCCTGGTTTAGTCCTTGTTTCATTCTGCTTCAGGCCTGGTTTGGTCCTGGTTTAGACCTGGTTTAGTCCTTGTTTCATTCTGCTTCAGGCCTGGTTTGGTCCTGGTTTAGTCCTTGTTTCATTCTGCTTCAGGCCTGGTTTGGTCCTGGTTTAGACCTGGTTTAGTCCTTGTTTCATTCTGCTTCAGGCCTGGTTTGGTCCTGGTTTAGACCTGGTTTAGTCCTTGTTTCATTCTGCTTCAGGCCTGGTTTGGTCCTGGTTTAGTCCTGGTTTAGTCCTTGTTTCATTCTGCCTTAGGCCTGGTTTGGTCCTGGTTTAGTCCTTGTTTCATTCTGCCTTAGGCCTGGTTTGGTCCTGGTTTAGTCCTTGTTTCATTCTGCCTTAGGCCTGGTTTGGTCCTGGTTTAGACCTGGTTTAGTCCTTGTTTCATTCTGCCTTAGGCCTGGTTTGGTCCTGGTTTAGACCTGGTTTAGTCCTTGTTTCATTCTGCTTAAGGCCTGGTTTGGTCCTGGTTTAGTCCTGGTTTAGTCCTTGTTTCATTCTGCTTTAGGCCTGGCTGGTTTGGTCCTGGTTTAGTCCTTGTTTCATTCTGCTTCAGGCCTGGTTTGGTCCTGGTTTAGTCCTGGTTTAGTCCTTGTTTCATTCTGCCTTAGGCCTGGTTTGGTCCTGGTTTAGTCCTTGTTTCATTCTGCCTTAGGCCTGGTTTGGTCCTGGTTTAGACCTGGTTTAGTCCTTGTTTCATTCTGCTTCAGGCCTGGTTTGGTCCTGGTTTAGTCCTGGTTTAGTCCTTGTTTCATTCTGCCTTAGGCCTGGTTTGGTCCTGGTTTAGTCCTTGTTTCATTCTGCCTTAGGCCTGGTTTGGTCCTGGTTTAGTCCTTGTTTCATTCTGCCTTAGGCCTGGTTTGGTTTGGAGCATCTGCATAATATCAATGTAAAGTGCAATAATGTGCAAACTGGGCTCTACTGCACACATGATTCACTGACCATGGATGCCAGGAAGGACGCTCCCTTTAAGTGTTTATTGTAACAATGGTGGAGGGCTCCTTAAGATGGGGTTTAGATGGAGGAGAATGTGTTCATCGGGTGGCGATGGAAAGCAGACGGAACACACTTAAACAGTTTGAGGAGGCACATTCATTTGAGTGAAGCTTTGATGGACTGTATGAGGACAGTTTCAAAGACAAGCTGCAGTGTCTGTGAAGTGAGAGCAGGCTGATGTCATGTGGTTGGTATCATTCTGAACTTTTACAATCTTTATCCAGTTTAAGCTCACACAGAGAATCTGCTGTTTTCATTCATTGCAGGGACAACTGTCAACAGATAATCGAATAAAAAATATGAATACCACCATTAAGCACTTTTACAGATGACAGGTTTTTGCCTGCTGTACTATGAAAACAACATGGATCATTATTTAATATTTGAAACATTTTAAAACACAACATTTATCTAAACTGACGTAATGAAAGAAACAAAGTAGTAGTTTTAATTGTCTCCAAGAAGATTATTTTTTTGCAACCGACTAGCAGAAGAAAATCAGTCACCAATAAATAAATAAACAAACAAATAAATAAATAAATAATACATAATGATATATAATTGAATATCAAAAATCCAACATCTCTGTATCGTTAAGTCAGCTACATTAAAGAAAAAAAAAAGTTGAAATTGTGCACAATGCTGGCTTTATTTATTTAATTTAATGTTATTTCACTTTTGGTACTGTTTTTATTTATTTTTTATTTGATTTTATTTAATTGATTGATTTTTATTTAATCTATTTTTTGTTCTGGACGAATTTTCAGGCCCAGATCCATGTGTTTGAAATTAAAGTTTTACTTTTTATGTTTTCCTGAGCGGACTTTCAAAGCTAAATGTTTGTTTTTATTGCTATTATGTGCAGCATTTAACTATCTCGTTTACAAAATGTGCTATAGAAATAAAATTGGATTAAATTAGTGCTATTCATTGATAAATTATCCCACTGTGATCATTTTAGAGCAGAAATATTAGTGTTTGAACTTGCGACATATTGAAAATCTTTAAGGCGAGAGACTACAAGCAAAACAAATGTATATTTTTTTCCGATGTATTGTTTTTTAGTCAGTTTGCTCTCTTAACATATCAGGTTTCAAATGGAAATAAACAAACGTATCCAATGCGCTCTTAAAAATATTCCATTTAATCCACTTCATCCGTAGATTTCTCTGGGACATTGCAACTTGAAAGGCTGTTTTCTTAAAATGCATTTTTCTCCCCTCGGGACATAAGGATCACCAACTTAAACACACACCAAACTTTACAATCTTGGACTCAACATTTTGACAAAACATACAGAAGGATTTTTTTTTTTATTTTTTATATCAAATTCTAAAACTGGTTTATTGAAGTTTTAAGTAAAAAAAAATGAGACAAATGTTTGTACAATTTTCAGTCCAGTCTAGTTTACGTAAAAATTAAATAAGAAATCCAAAATCCGCTCTGTAATTTTTTAAAACTAATATTTGTACAACATGAACCAAAAAATTTAAACCTGGTTCTGTCCGTTTTTCAGGTTTATATGTCCCAAATATGTGTATTTTTGGCCATTTTACACACAAAATGCCTTGTTTCTACGTGAAAACATGACATGATGAAAAACTTGTGATATGTTTTTTCTTTCTTTTTATGTGAGTAAACTACAGGAGAAGTTTCAAATTGATATCTTAAAACTCAAGATTTTTTCCTATTCACCTGTAGTGTCTCACCTCAATAATATCCTGCGTGCGCTTTTACCTGCCTCATTTAACCCTGACGCCTGATGCACACCGACTCCGGTCCGGCTCCGGTTCGGGACCCGTGCGGGTCCCGCAAGACTTAGAAAGTGCTTAAAATCAATGCGCCCTGTCACACCGACCTCGGAGCTCTGCGGCCGCGGGTCCGGCAGCCGCGCGGGTCTCCGGAAAGAATCCGCAAGAAGTCTATTTTTGCCGGACGCCGCAGCGGTCTGGTGTGGCTTTCATGTCATTTGACGAGTGCTCTCGCGCGAAACCACGTGAATCTACGTGGCTTTCGTCAAAAACGGACCGCAGTTAACCGGAGCTGGTGTGACAGGCGTCTGCAAGAGACCCGCGCGGGTCCCGGACCGCGACCGGACTGGACTCAGTGTACACTAGGCGTGACTCCCTCTCTCTGGACTCTGATACCTCCGCCATGATACATTCTGACTCAGGGAAAACCCACTAACGCCTTTTCACATGAATACACACATAGCCACCAGTGCTATGAATATCCATCAATATCTTATAATGGGCTGAGGAAACCTGCACCTGTTTCTGCACGTGCACTCACACACATGTATACCTGGCTTTACTCGCCCCATTAACCATGTGGTGAGGAAGGAGAGCCGGGGGCAGCCAAGTGTGGTGCGCTCACCAAACAATCAATCAAACATTAGCCATGTAGCATAGCCAACTACTCTGCCGCGGGAGAGTGATGCTGCCTGGTCGTCAAGGCGTAATGCATGAAAGCAAATAAAAAAAAGTCTGGTGGGTAATTGCAATTCAGTCATATAATCATACATGTAACAACGTTAGATGGAGATTCCAGGGATTTAGCAATGGGGAAGAGAACGATCGACTCATAAAGACCCATCTCAATCCTGAACGTACACACCTCAGTTATGTCAAAGAGAATGAAACAAACACTCCGAAATTGAATTCAGAACGATCAAGCTGAATTTATCAACAAACAACAAACCCAAGACAACACAGCAATGAATGTCTTAGGTTTTTCACCACCCGTTTAGTGTGATAGTCCTGGTGTTGTGGAGCCTGTGTCACATAAATGGTCTTCTTGTAAGCCTGTAACATCTCGGCTCTTGTGACCAAGATGAAACTCTCCACTTGTTCATCTGCTGTCCTTCCATGCAGACTGTTCTTAAAAGTTTTTAATGTGATTGGCCCTTGGGTTACCACCATGTCTTTCTCTTTCAATTGGTGTGTTTCCTAGTCTATTCAAATATGCCATAACAGATCCATGATTCAGAAAGGCAAATTTGGACACTGTAGACACCAATAGTTTCAGACCTATCTCAAAGCTTCCATTTCTGTCTCCAAGACCCTAGAGAAGGTGATCTCTGAACAATTGTCAGACTTCATAGAGCAATGCAACATCCATGATACGTTTGAGTCTGGTTTCCATAGACATCACTCTACAGAAACAGCCTTGCTGAAAGTGTCTAGTGACGTTATGCTGTCTGTCGATTCTAGAAAATGCACTGTTCTAGTTCTTCTTGATCTTTCTGCAGCTTTCAACACTGTCAACATTGTTAAAAAGATTAAGGGACCTGGTTGGATATTTATCTGGTCGGCGCTTTAGTGTTGTTGCAAACCAAATGTCTGACTCAGCTGGTTTGTTGTGTGGTGTTCCTCAGGGTTCCGTGTTGGGTCTTGTCCTATTTCTGCTTTATATAATCCCTCTGGGGAAGCTCATCAGAGTTTAGGGATGTTTCCTATCACCTATTTGCTGACAATATCGAGCTATATTACTCTTTTCAAAACCATCTGAGGTCTAAAAGTTGAACTCCTTAGTCAGTTGCTTGGTGCAAATAAAATAATGGCTAAGTAACAACTTAGCTTAACAACCTTCTTATATCAGCGATCTGATCCAACCCCACACTCCCTCTCACACTGAGGTCTGTGGATCACAAACTGCTGATGGTTTCTCGCACTCGTTTTCGGACCAGAGGATCCTTCCAGTCTGTTGCTCCCAGACTATGAAATGATCTTCCGCTCTCCTTGCACTCATTGGGTTCTGTTGATTCTTTCAAAAGCAAACTCAAACCTTTCTTTTTTCTCAAGCGGATTAATTACAGCAGGTTTACTGATTTTACTGTCATATTGTTGTATGTGTTGCTTACCGCAAGTATGTTTTTTTTCTGTATTTTAACTGTTTTGTTGTGAAGCACTTTGTGACTTCATTGTCTGTGGAAGGTGCTATACAAATAAACTTTGCTTTGCTTGTTTGCTTGCATTAGGCAAACTTTACACATAATGAATCATAAAACAGCAAAACAAAGCTTTAAATATTAATCTGGAAGTTTTTGATTCTGTTAGCTTGGCTTATTAATTTAAAGTGTAAAAACAAATTTCAAATAGAAGACTTTATAATAAAGAATATTGGCGCAATAGTCCAACATCAAGAAATTAACGGTCACGTGACAGATCCACTGACTCTGGAAAGAGGACTGAGACAGTGTGTGGCCTCCTCTTTAGTTCACTTTGTACTTGGAACCATTGACCCAATATGCCTTATTAGACAGTCAAACAAAAAAGTGTCATGTCAGCCATGATGTGTTTCAAACACGCTCTTGAGCACCTCTGCTTTGGCATCTCATGTTTTAAACTTGAAATAGTCTTCTTAAACCACATGACATTCTCTGAGTCAGGCATTTCCACATTAGGAACTGAGTTAGAGCGCCATAAACTGGCCAGAGGGATTACAAAGGTTAGATAGAGACCTAGCTTGCCCCTGACATGCTGACGCAGGCACGCAGTTGTAATTAACACAATATGATGACATAAAGGCTCTGTCTGGTGTTTGTCTATGGAGTTAAAGCAACATAGAAGATCTCAGAGCTGGTCGTATGGTGTCACAAATCTAAAAATTAGGAACGGCATGTTTTCTCTGAGGCTCGAGGGGAGTGGACTTACTAAACAAGATTCATAAAACCATAAGATTAAGTAATTAAATAAGTAAATGGATAGATATTTGTCTTGCCACAATGGCCATTGATTAAAAAAACATTTACTTGAGCGGACCAGTTTCTTGATTAAAGGATCTAAAGTTTCCCTCTGAACTACCATTCTACTAATCCAAACCACACACAATGCAAGATACATGCTATATACTGCAAGATAGAGCCAGTGTGTGCCTAAGATTTTTAAGTGCTGTCCATTAGTTGATGTGCAGAAAAAATATCAATAATGTGTAAGCACAGAATAAGCCAGCAAATCCATGAGAGCAGCAGGAATGGATAATAATTGCTCAGTGTTACAGCACGGTCATCCACATTCTGGAGTTTTATTTGAGGTTTATATAAATGATCATCTGGGATCTATTGCTTAAAGATATTGATAACCATCATGGGTCTTAACAATATTTATGTATTTATGGTATTGTTTTGATGCACTTTTAAAATACTAAAATGGTTGTATACCTTTTAACTGTCCACGTCCTCTTATGCTTATCTTCAATGTAACCACTTTTAATTGCATTGTATACATGGATTGCACTTGGTAAAGACCATACATTATGTAGGTTAAATAGTAATGTATTTTTAATATGGCAATACTGCTATCAGTTTCTTTTAACTTTATTTCTAATATTATTTATTTATGATATACTGTTTTTCTATAATGAGCACATAACTGCAGTACAACATAAAATGGTTAGCCCTCACTTAAACAGTGAATATGCATGCTCGGGACCTTTTTTATTTACCAAAGAATTAAATTACATCAGATGGCTTCAGACATATGTGATAAAGTCATAGATCCCGACTTAATGTCACAAAACAGATGCGTCGGCAAGTAAACAAAATGTGTGAGAAACAGGTGGAGTCAGAATCATCATCCACAGATCTGGGCTGCATACAAATGAAGGATTTATTTTCAAGAAGATTTTTGCATTGCCGATATTGTCATGTTTCAATGCAGGGGTTTACAACTCTGCTGAATCTCAGTTTATAAATATGTGACACTGTCGTTAAATCCAGATAGATACTGGCATTTTTATTCAGTTTGATATGGGGCTGGAACTGTGCAGAGAACTGAGCAGCTCCATTTATTTAGGGACTATTTTACCTACCTCTTTTCTTTATGCTTTATGCCAGATTCATGTCATTTTTTTGTCCTAATTTGACTTGCGATATTTCTTAAACATAAGTAAAGCATATCCCTGCCTCATTAGTACTTGTGATAGTAGGTGCCACAGGATGATAAATGGGCCTACATTTAGCTTTATCGATCGTTCATCTTACAAAGGGTACAGGGAGGGCACCAAAATGAAACTGTGACTAAAAATAAAGCTAAATCAAGCGATTCGATTATAGACTAATTCACTAGAGCACCAGGTTGCCTTCTTAGTTTTGCAACCTTATTATGCAGCTTCTGGGGGTCGCGGGTGACTGCAGCCTATTCCAGTAACTTTGGGGCACCCTGGACTGGGGCCAGCTCGTCGCAGGGTTACTAAGTGTCACTTGACTCAAACGATAGGCTCTTCCAGCAGGTCACACTTCCTTGTTTGTTGGCCCTGCAATGCCTCGCCAGCAGAGTCACAGAGCTGAAAGTCAAATCTGTAGTGCGCGGCTCCAATGTCTGGAACTAGTGGCTAAGGGAAGGAATAACCCTGACAGAAAACCACTGGCCATTGAAATTTCTGGGGATATGGCGGGGTATGAAGTGGACAAAATTTCTGGCAGAGTTAAGACGTATAAGAGAAGGCTGAACTTGAGAAACAGAATAGTTGAGGATATGTTCTGTCCTTTGGTTTTTATTTTTTTATTTTTTTTTCACGATTCTCCATTGCTACATGCTGCTAAATATAAATGTATAAAAAAAACTAGATTATGACAGCCCACTGTTCGTTCCTCCAAATGCACTACAAAAAAGTTCATGTAAATATTTAATGAGCTCTTCATCTACTATGTATGTGAGGACCATGTTTGGACAGATTTTACCACTTCCTGTTTATTTTTTGCATGTGAGGTCACTAAAGTTTCACTTGGACCACTTCTGTTGCAGCAGTGTTCTATAATTCCTCTGTCCAATACAACAACATGCAACACATTTGTCTGAATATTTCATGAAATACTGAACACTGCAGCACATTTGGTCCAATATGTTTTCTTTCTGTGTCACTGAGCACATGCTGTGATTCTTTCTGAGTCTGTCTATTAAAAGATACAACATGTATGAATAATGAATGGACTGTTATAGGGGCTAAATTTGAACCACAAAGAAAGTTTCATTTAAAAGCTTTTTCACTAGAATCATTTCCCCCCACAATGCAGCATAGAAAACAATGTTATAGCATTACATTAAAGGCTCAAAATAATTAGATGGAATATGTTTCATTGGATTGCACTAACACAATGCTCCATCAGTTGCATCTTATCTGCAAGTATCCATTTGTTTTGAATTGCTGCAAACATCAAAACAAACATTTTTGATTGCTAAAATGAATTTAAAGATTAAAACCGGATCCAGTAGTGTAGTTAAAATTGAGTGGGATCTACCAAAATCATGAAAATCAAGCACTGCTGAGTGACATTGGCCCTCATTTATCAACATTGCACACAAAAGGATGTACGTTTTGGTGTATATAGGAAATACGCAAGAGGGCGCGTGACATTTATGAACCTGCATGCAAAGCTTCCAAACTGCCGTACGCAGAGCAGCTGGTGGTAACATGAAACGCCCCAAAATATTCATGTTGATCACAACAAACTGCATGATATGAAGAATTATGTTGTTGTGGCTCATTGGAGAACACAGAAAATGAATCGTAGGTCTAATAAAAATCTAAAGAGAAAAAAAAAAAACATTTGCTAATAAAAAATGACTTAATGTTTAACTTCAACTTTAAGTAACTCTGCGATAGTGTGATAGGTACACAGTGGGACTAGATAAAAATCCAGACATATGAACCAGTGGATCAGTTCTGGTTCAGGCTCAGGTGAAGGAGGGTGATGTGGGTTGAGCTGGTTCAGCCTGAGCAGCACTTCTCTCCGGGAGGGAACAGGCTCAGAGGACGGTGTCTCAGAACAAGATCTGCCAAACAGGGTAGAGGATCCACACAAGTTTTGCTCTAGCTCGGAACCAACAGTGGTCTGAGTTAACGTACGACCCTTTGAGCATGAAGGACAGGAACCCACCCTGACCAGTCCACTGGTCCACAGTCTTGTGCTTCTCCTCACTTTCTGGACTGGATTCGCTGAGAGGCTTTGCTCCACATCTGAACCAGGCGTGCATAGTGGACAAAACCGAACACTCCTGGACATCAGCCCACTGCGTGTTGGTCTCGCTCCACTCCTTACTTCCAGGACTGGATCCGTGTGACATTTTAGGACACTTGGGACTGAACTTGCTGTGTATCTCTAGCTAAGACTCGCTGGGACATCACCGCTCACACCAACAGCCTCTAACGAATATCAACCTGACTGGAGTCTGTAGCTCAACAGTCTTACTTTCCTTCAAGCCAGCGCTCAAAAGATTGTGTGGCAGAACCAGAACCAAACCCATGTCGGGACCATCCAGACCAAAGAGTCAGCTAGGGTGAGTATTAGGTTACGGCTGTTGGCTGCTGCTGCTGCTCGTTTGTCTGGTCCAGACTGATGCACACAAATTTTATCCAAACTATTAAAGTCGATTTATGCTGTACTTTTGAGGTTATTGCATATAGCTCTTGAGAATAGCTCGGGATGGGCTTTAAAGCTTGAAAAAGTATACAGCAAAACTACCAGTGTTAATTTTCCAGTGTAACATATATTTTACACCACAATGACTTAATGTAGTGTTAATATCATAAAACATGACACTAATAGAGTAAGTGTTAGTGTGGATTTTCATCGTCAAGTGCAGACTCACACTTTGTTAGTGTTAAACTTGACCACGCCCTTCACTTCCGTCAAAGACAACGTTGCTGCTGCTTGTTCTTTTCTGAAGTCGCCATTTTCTCTGTTCGTGACGGTAAGGTAAATTTAAACAAATTACGTGTTTTAGACTATTTTAAATTCATAGATTAGTGGTAACTGCCAGGGTTGGCGATATTTGTTGTTCAGCACTTAAATATTACAGGATATTTTAAATATTTAACCGCTATTTGTCAAAATGATTGGAAGGGGCAGGGGGGCGCAGCCAGAAATTAATGAAAAGACTGGGTGCACATCTTTTTATAAATACGTTTGTGAAATTGTCAGTGCTCTGTGGGGTGGACAGACTGCGTGAGTGGCAGAGAGAAAAAGTCGGGTCATGCTGCCTAAATGTGTTGTGCTAAATAAGTTTCAATTTTTGTATAACCTGTACGGCGTTTGAGTCTGTTTAAGCCACCATTTGGCACATTTTATTTTGTCATTTGGATTAGTGTTTTCATATTTGCCTATTGCGGCTAAAAAGACTGGCAAAACAGTGTTGTCGGGATAGCCCGCTAACATTAGCAAGACCCGCTAATATTAGCAAGACCCGCTAACATTAGCATGACCTGCTAACATTAGCAAGGCTCTGAGGGAGGCAGGGGGGAGGCGAGGGAGGAGGCGGGTGTGGCCACGTCGTATTCCGCCCTCCTCGGAGCGGACAGTGCATGTGCGTAGGAGATTGGACATTCTGGGTGAATAAAGATCAGAGCACCTGGGTAAGAAAACGATGCATTAACACAACTGAAAAATGTCAATTTACAGGTACAGCTACTGCTAGCCTGTGCTAATACAGTCATTGTAAATGCACAGATGCGAGGTGTTGTGCTATGGAAGGTGTAGCTATTAGTGATGGAGCGATAGTCCGATTTGCACCGATGCACGGCTTGCACATGTGCATACGAGCCCTTGGTAGAAAGTGTATAACGTGTTTATATTGCGCAACTTTTGTTTACTTGAATATTAAGTAGCCATGTGCTGCTCTCAGGCTTCTTGTCTTTTTACAGGCCTCAAATATCAACAATATGGCGAAATAGATTGGAGGGCTAAAATGTCACCTAATGTTTCTGTTACTGAGAGAGATGGTTTACGCTGTGGAGGAGATTAAACATTATCTTACAATATTGTAACAAATAATGAGCCTATCTTAGGTAGGCCTATCAATATACAGGTAATAATTTACTAAAAATTCAGCATCGCACACTAGCCTGTTTATAGATTTAAAATGTAGGTTTAGTTTTGCTTTAGTGGTTACTTCCTTATTGGTCTGTACAGTGTCTATTTTGTAGTTGTTGAAGCCATTGAAATGCTGGTTCCTGTAAAGCACAAGGGATTGAGCAAGTGGGTCAGGGTACCACAAACGGATGATGTCTACAGTTACCCAGAATTTATACAAGAAGGTAAAGTTCACTACAAGATTAAGTGATTAAATATAAAGTGGTCGTTTTTTGTTATTTTATGTTAATCTGCTAAAATAGTAATACTGCACTCCAGTGCTTGAGAAAATAAACAAGCTATTTATAGACGCTTTCACAATTTGTATACAAAACCTTCTAAATTCCTGAAATTCCTGAATGGAGGAAAAAGTGAAGTGGAATATAATGTAATTTCCCTGAAGAAACTGTAATTAACCTCAGAATGTCACATAATATGAAAAATCATTGTGGGTTTTGTCAAAGTAAAAGCACTTTGACACATGTGAGTGATATCAAAGTTTAAACACATTTACTATTGTATTTTACATTAGTCTTTAATGAGATCAGGACGGGCACAAAGCAGTTTTTTTTGTTTGTTTTACTGGACACGTGCTTTCAAAAATGTTGAGCCCACAGTAGTTGATTTTTAACCCTAAGTCTTTAACAGTTATTTAGATCTGATCAGATAATTAATCAATGGATATTGCTTCTGCTTCATTTTGTCTTCAGTCGCATCCTTTCTGGAATGTTAAACATTCTTGTTTCAAAGGCTGCTCTTATTGTTCAGAGAAATGTTAAGTGTATTGTGCACATTTTTACAGTAAGATGACAATGGCATTCATTTTTTTCTTAGTACTGGAAAAATGTAATTTGCCAGACTCTACTTCCTTGATCCTGAAAGATGGTACTGGAGTGGAAGTGGATCCTGACATATTTGATGAACTTCTAAATTCAACTCAAGTTTCATTCCAAGCTTTAACTAAAGAATGTGGTGGTAAGACATGTAATGAATTGGCCAATATGCTAATTTAACCTTTTTATACTTGAATGTGTTTGCCTTGTCTTCCTAGATGACAGTGTTGAAGATTCACTTTCGGATGCCTCATTGTCAGACACTTCATTCTCAGAGTGGTCCCCATCGTCATCATCTGGTTCAGACTCAACAATAATATTGGAGACCACCAAAGCTCACAAAAGACAGCAAGTAGGAGGACCTTCTGACAGCACAATCGCAAGAGATGTAAATTTTACTCTCAATTTTTAAAATTAACCAGTATTTGTTTTGTATGATTATTATTGAAATGTGTTATTTTAGATCGTGAAGGCAGCCCTGCAGTCAAAGCCCTGTGGTGATCTAATATTCAAAGAATATGAGCAAAAGAAATGCCTGTCAGATGGTTCTATGAGGAAATTGGTGGACATGCTTGTGACAGACATGGTCGAGACTCATGGGTGAGTAAACAAGCATTTACTAAAAGTGAATATTACAGGTTAGACCGCACACTTCACTAAAATGTAGTAAATTATTGACATTATCCTCAGTTTGATCATTTTGGGTACATTTACAGTGTTACTTCCTGGTAGTTCATGGACAGCAGAATTGTCATGGGTAATGGTTGGGGGTAATTCTATAAAAAAAATTCTGGCAACCAGACAACATTTGATATAAATTACACAATAATTATTTGATAAATAATATCTGGTAACACCTTTTTTATTTTGTAAATTGATTAATTAAACAGTTAGAGAAATGTTTTACGTGTAAATTGTTTAGAACTGAGCTTGACCGTTTCCCAAGATTCCTGGGCACAGCTGGCTTGGTTACGTTTTTTTCTCTATTCTGTTTGTGTTTAACTTTTCCTTTTTCAATTAGGGCCCAAGCAGGAACGTGCGAGAGCGCTATTGTAACTGTAAAAAAAAAAAAAGAGTGAAAACACAAAAATCAAGTAGTTAACAATCACAAAAATGCAAGTATCTCTAATTTTGAATACCAAAATTAGCAGCCCTCTACCTGAATTGTGTCCTTCCATGGTCTCAAGGTTTGCGAGGAACCTTTTATCACTGCTTGCTGTTTTAATTGACTTTTGTTTTTATTTAGATTGATCAAGATTTCACAATGCTCTTCAGTGAAGAAGTGTCATAAATGACAATAAATAAATTCCTTTCAAGGTGGCCAACATACTTCAAACCAAGAGTCCTTGGACAAAGATCTCGATGCAAATACAAATGTCAGTGAGCTACTTTTGCCTGCACAGGATTCCGTCAGTGATGGCAGGTGAAAAGCCGGTGTTACACGTCAAATTAAAATCAACTGGTCATGTCAGTTGCTCTTGTCTATTCACTATTTCTAGTTTGGTACGTTGAGATTGCCTTTATCCTCCTGCTGCTGTCAATCTCTTGGTCAGGCTTTTTTTTTTTTTAAGCCAGTAATACATTTTATTTATTTGTCTATTTTGTGTATCTTTTTTTTTTTTTTTTTTCCTTGCAAAATTTCTACATTGCCATGGATCAAAATGTCATTTCTTGTTCAACGCAGACTGGTATGGCGGCCTTTGACGAGCTCTTCAAGGCCCATTTTGCTCTGCACAACAACTTCACATTGATCCAGACCACAGTGTATGGTATTGACAGCGGCAGCATGAAGGAAAGTCCCCGAGTGAAAGAAAGAGACTTCTTCATAACGAACTTTGCCTGAGTTCGTTATGACTCTTTTGCTTGAAGACATGCCTACAAACATTTGCAAGGTACACCACACTAGTTGTTGTTTTGGAATTTGAAGTTTCAACATGGGTTGTACCCAGAAAGGTCATTATGTTTGAATTGTGGCGAGCCAGGATGTGAACGAGCCAGGAGAAAGGAATTCACCAGACACTCAACGTAGAGCATTATGAAATCTTGATCAATCTAAATAAAAACAAAAGTGTTTCCCACTTATTTTGGTTATCAAAGGCACTTGTCTTGCACCTACAAAGACGGTGCTGGTTTTCGTAGAAAGAATATGCTCTTCAGATCCAGATTTTTATGACTAATATGAAACGGCAAATCCATTGGAGTCAAAAAAAGGTGTACACAAACTTGACTTTATTTTGAGAAATTTACCACTTTACCACTCTATTCTGTTTTGATGAACATCCATCTCATTGCTCTTTTTCACTCGGAAAGTTTTAACTATGGGTTCACTCAGCGAAAAAACAGACCATTTTGTTAACATTGGATGATAACAGCAATGATTTTAGCCATAATTCCTTCCTTCATGAATTCCTTCCTTCATTCAGTTTAGGTGTCTCTTACGAAATACCCTTTAATGTTTGGAGATTAAGTGAGCAGAGGGCATGACTGTTGGAACTTACTGCTACTTTTGCTGAAATTTTATTTGTATTGGAGTACCAGTTGAGCAGTTTAAAGTTTCAAATAAATGCTCAGTGTTTTCAATTTTTTTGTTCTTGTTTTTTTTGTAGGTTCATGGTGAATGGGCATGAAGGGGACTAGACTTCACTTAAATTTTAACACTTGAGAGTTGATTACATTACACCTGTAAGTGTAGATTGCAAGGAGTTTAGTGTAATATTACAGTGTACGTTTTCTAACATTAACTAGTGTAGAATCCTACTACACTAATTGGTGTAAGAGCAGTGTTATTTCTTTGACACCACACACCAGTGTACAATTTTATCAACACCAGATAGTGATGTTTTTAACACCATGGTTGTTAAAAGTAACTATAGATGGGTGTACAATACTTGACACTTTCAAAAGTGCTAATTTAACACTGAAAATAGTGGATGCATATACGCACTTGTGTTAAAATGAACAATGTCAGTGTTCATTTAACATAATTTAACACAGCAACACAAATTTGCTGTGTACAGCCTCAACAAAGGAAAAGTATCAGCATTTTTTGAATATCCAGACGAGTGCTAAATTGCAATAATTTAACTGCATTTTAGTTTAAACTTACTGTGCACTTTGCGTTTGTTTGAAGTTGGTGTACATGGTACACCTCCTCCAGAGGTGCTGTATGGTTTGTGCGCACTGTGCGCTCAATGTTGATAAATTCCGAGGAGTGTACCGTTTTGGACGTACACCACATATACGCACTGATTTTGCTGTACAGAAGTTTGATGAATGAAGGCCAGTGTGTAACTTTAATTGTTGTATACTGTCACTCTGTCATACAGAAGTATCTCTTCCCCATTTCATGAGATTTGATGTCCTATACAATAAAAAAAGACAAGCTCAATAAATAACATTTTTAGTAAAGGCGAATAAAGTAAAAAAAAAAAAATAATATAAACTATTAAAACACCTTTCAGACACCTGTAACAATCACAGTTAGTACATTTTTCTGAATGAAGCTCTTCTCACACTTCTCTTGCTTACTTGTGTTTTCTCTCCCAAATCTCCCACTGAGTCGGAGTGTGGGCCTTGGCCTTTGCCTGGGAGTGTTTGCGGTGCTTATTGGAGCGTGCTGTCTGTGCTCTCCACAATGGCCCCTGCACAGATCCCATTTAGTTAAGAGCCCATAGATGACCTGTCTCCAGGCTAAACGCAGAGTAGCAGGGAGCCAGGGGAGGAACAAAAAGATGGACAGAAGAACAGAAGAGGAGCTAATGCATGTCTTTATGGCTTCATACAAGGCTGAAACCACAAACCTGTTTCAGGTCATGTTCACACCACAGACAAAGAGAACATCTTTAGGAAGATTGCTCATGTCATTTTTCATCTACAAAGCCTTCCTTGAAAAACAGCAAAAATGTCATGTAACTATTCCAACTGAGACCACATCAACGACAAAACTTCTAATTTAACAACACATGCTACACATCCAGTGTGACATCCAGTGAGTGGTACATTTACATGGCCAGTAAAAATCAAATAACCAGAATAATCAGATGAGTATAATCAGATCAATAAAGTCAATCAATAACTCTGGGTGACTGGTATTAGATAATGAATTATTTTTCAGAATAACAGTTGTGTTTGCGTAACAAAGTACAATGAATTTTAACTAACTCTTTCAATCATTTTTGTCTTTACCACATTTGTTTTTGCAATGTTCCTCATGTCAACCTGCACAGAAGAAAGAAATCCGAAAGAAATCATGTTATTCAGTGATAACTCAAATAATCTGATAATGATCAGCATTTGTGTGTGCATGTAAGGGTTTGCTATCTGCTCGTCTCCATGGAGATGTTATTGCTTTGCCTGAATGAATTAATTCATTTGTTTTGAGTATGTTTATATAGCATGTCGTCTATAACAAGAGCAAAAATTATAAATTCGAGCACTGCTATTCAACATATTTCAAAAAGGGAAGTGGGAAGAAGTATGAACTTGTTGAACCATACTTCTTTCTGCAAGTTCAAAATTCAGCTATATCATCCAGCTTCCTTAAAACAAAAGTCCATTCTTCTTCATTTTATCTGGATTCACCATGATTTATCTCACATTACATTACTGTACTTAAGAACCTCCATCATGTCAATATCTACAATAAATAGTTGCATTCAAAAGTCACACTTATATTTCATTAACATTTTTTTTTCCTGATTAGTGAGTCTGAGATTTTTCTACACTGTTTTTAAGTCCATAAAGCATTGCCAGACTGATTCTGAGCATTTCTACAGTCTAATCACGATCATTACAACTGTGACGGCTCAATAAAACAGCTAGCATAACAAGCAGCGTGTATTTAATATGTGTGTACTTGCCTCTGCAGCCAGTAGATGGAGCTAAAGCGTAAGATACTCTGGCATCTCCAAAAACATTTTATTTTTAGGTCTAAAACATAAATGCCAAATTAAAGATACCCACAAGCATGTTTAAAGGCCAATGATGGTACAAATAATGCATAATATTTGTCCTTAAAGGTCCCATAACATGCAAAATCGCCTAGTTAGAGGTTTTAACCTTCCTACAGTGCTATTTGGGCCTCGTATGTGTGCCCAAAGTGGTTTTTTGATTGATTCCCGCATGCTTTCGCTAGAGAACTATCTTTTTTGTCCCCCTCGACTGAGCAGGCAGACGGGGGCTCATCCCATGGATGACGCGGCTTCCCAAGGATGACGCGGTGTTTAAGCCACGCCTCCGGGAAGCGCGCAGCCGCAGAATAAAAACAGCTAATGCTAATGCTACACAGTAATTACACGATGGATACGACAGATCGAAGAGTTAGCTTGTTATTTACCAAACGGCAACATCCGTCGTCGAGGTACTGGAGCACGTCAAACTCCAGGTCAGATCCAGGACGTAGGACTCAGCACGACGCACCGTCAGGATGGATAAAAGGTTTATTCCCGTGTTTGTGTATCGCTGTTTACCGGAGCACACGGCGCATGCGCACTATCTCCGCTCTCGGCTTCGGCACGAGTTGGGCGGGGGAGGCGCGCGAGTTGGGCGGGGGAGGCAGCCTGCTCTCTGTTCGGGGGGTTCAGATCTCAGAGTGAGCCGTTTGCTTTTGCAAGGAGGGGGGCCAGTCCAAGAAATGGGTGTTTTTTGGAAAACACCCATTTGTTATGTTATGGATATTGCACAACGCAAAATTTAATCAACAAAGCCCTTAGAATAGACTGTGTAAAGGGCAAAATAGCAGAATATGGGACCTTTAAAGTGTTTGCATTGCTCGACAATACTTCCAATCCTGTAGTAAGCAGGATCGCCTCTGGGCTGACCGATCTGCGGCCACTCCGGTTCCCTTTGCTTTAGTCAGAACGATACAAACTGTGGCCATTCTTCAGTGAGTGAGGCGCTCTAATGGTGATGGGTGTTTTCCGCTGGCACCAGATCGCAAACATATCTCCGGCTGCACTGTCACGCCAGGTGTTTATCACGGCCGCTCTGCCCAACTGCCGCTGATCTATTGCAACAAAGAGTCATAATTCATAAGGTATAAATGCTCAATTAGAATCATATCTGGCAACCGGAGAAGTCAGGTAGATTGTACGCCGAGCGGCAAAATGCATTAGGAAGTTTAATATCGTTTGCAGTCTTCTACCAGGGATCATTAAAGTTTCAAGAATAATTATACTGTTTGCACTAGGCACCGAGCACAAGGCCTATATTAACACAGGGAAGTGACAGAGTAATGTTCCAGTGAAACCATGGTTATTTATAACTCTTCGTTTTTATCTGTTTGGAAATTAGATTGAAACATAGCAGTAAAATGTAAATAATGTGCAGCACTTGATTTATTCCCATATGTCTGTTGTAAGAAGAATATTTCCGTCTTATAACATAATGTAGTATTTACATTTGGAGCATTTTCAAACAAAAGTAATGCGTTTCACAAACCTAATTTACTGTTTATAATTAAATGGCTGAAGTAAGGTGTGAGAACTACATTATACAGCAATTCCCCCGCTTTAAAAACCAGTGTGTGCCAAGCAGAAACGAATGTGAATCATTTTATGTTCGTAAACTTTGTGTGGGCATCTGTGAAATTATACACAAACTGTTATGGTTTGTACTGTATGTATATCTAGAATTTAGTATTATATTGTGTGTATGAATGATGGGGTATATTAATCCATGTCATTTAACCAAAGTATCCAAATAAAGTTGGTTTAGGGTCAGTGTTTAAAACTGTACTTCTGCCAACACCTTTTGAGTTCTTTATCGTATTTGTGGTTTGTTTTAATGCTCAAATAAACACTAGTGTGAAATAGGCTTGCAACAATTGACTATAAAACAAAATAATTATGGTTGTATATTGATAATCGTGATTATTATCTGAACTATACAGACTGTACAGCATGTAAGGAGATTTATAACAAAGACAGTGTTAAATCCAAATGTCCAAAAATAATAAATAATTTATTATTTTCATCAATAATAAATTTTTTTATATGTTCTCTATCTAGAATCCTTCAGTCACCAGGTTTCAACCTTTTTCGGTTAAAATGTATTTAAAAAGTCTATTGAATAAAAAATAACAATACTAAAATAATCCCCAGTGACAGCCCTAGTGTGAAAGTGCACACAAACATTTGAAAGTTTGACTCTCGTTGTGCATCACACAGCAGTGACTTTAGAGTACTGCACCTCTCCATCTTGCACTTGTTTTTTTCATTGTGTCTGACATACTTTGCGCTTGTTCTGATTGTTGTAAGAATTGAGAATTCATCCACAGTTGATTGTCAAGTGTGCTCACCCGGTCTGCGACGTGCTGCTAAACTCCCAGGTTTCTGCGTTTGTAAAGAAGCCAGGTGTTCCATGACAGAGCCTCCCTGTTCGGCTCCCAGCGTGGCAGACCTAAATCATAACTAGTCGTATTTCTCCTGTTCTTTTTCTCCGTCTAGCTGAACTTGTTTGGCCTGCAGTCAGCGGTGATAGATGGTCCGACAGACTGTGGACCGCTCTGGGCTTCGGCTCTACCCTTAAATGTATGGCCACGTGGCTGGGGGGCTGGGAAGAATGCAGCGGACACAGAGATGAGATAGAATGGCGGGAAATATATGAGGAGATGGGCCAAGCCAGGGGTGATGTATGTCCGCGGAGGAGGTTGAAAGGAAAGGCTGTGGGGGGCGCCGATGAGCAGAGAGAAGAGCGGCTGTAGGTGAGCCGAGAGGCCGGCCGCTGTGGCCTGTGATCCGTCTCTGTCAGCGCGGGGAAAGATTTTTCTTCGTCTGGTGCTACAACACATTACAGCTTCCTGCCTTCTTTAGTGTGTTTGTGAGGCTGGAAGATTGGGTTGTAAATAAACCACTTTGTCCGTGTTTAAGAATATGTTAGAAATAATGTAAGACAATGTAAACATCACTGTACAGAGTTGAGAAGAAATTGGTGAATAATATTAACTTATTAACATGTTTTTCTTGTCACCAGTCTGCACTTTGCACACACATTTTTTCCTCATAGATGAAACCAATTAAATGTTGCTATAATAACAATGATGTTTGCAATTATTTCTGTGGTTTCACGAAGGGAGTTCACACTTGCTCCTAAATTAAGCTCATTTATCCTGATTCTGACGTTGTTGTCCTTTTCTGGTCCTGATCTTGTTTAGATTCAGTGTCGAGTTTAGTCCTGGTTAAGTTCCAATTTGAATGTGTTAAATGTGTAAGTGTGATAGAACAGAACGGGGATAGAACAAGACTAAAGGAGATGGATCAGCCCAAACCAAGTCTACATTAGGACTAAACGGGTCTCAAACCAAGGGCACAGTGTGAATGCACACATGTAAGTAAAGGTTTACTCTTGTCTAGTAGGTGTACAGAGTGGTTAGCGCTGACAACACCACAACAGCAACAAAAATACAGAATAATATGTGGGTTTTTTATGTATACAAACAAACATACATTACATCATCAGTGTATGTTTAAAAGTGCATGCTGTTACTTTTCTGGTGGAAGATATGAAACCTGCTGGTTTTTTTTTGCTTAGAATGTTCCACAGTATGACATTAAACTTAACTATGTACATGGAGACAGGCAAGGTACACCGTCACAAGTCTGGGGGTCTCATTTCCAAAGAGTGTGTGTGTAGAAAAATGTTACATAATTGACTTTTCACGTTAAATTTGTTATTGATGAAGACTACTTGATGTAGAAATGGTCCAAAACTTGTAGAAATTTGTGTTTTATGCACAAGTTTCATAAATGAGCTCTGTGGAGAGGCTATCTGCGAGGTATGTGTTTTTTTCCAGCCATAAAAACCTTTAACTAAATAAATGCAAACTAGATGCATTAGGGAACAGGCAAAGCATTAACATCTCCATGGAGACAAACAAGTGGCCAACTCTTTACCAGGAAAGTTTGAGCTATTCCCAAAATAAAGAGTTGAACTGATGAGTCCGTGGAGAGTGCAGTACCAGAGGGAGAGGGGCGAGCAGTGTTCCAGGGCACACAATCATAAGAGTCACATTTGATCAGGGAGGAGCTCCGCTGAGTTCATGGACCACTGCCCCCTCTTAATCTGCCATTCCACTGTGGACTCTTCAGGACAAATACACAAACATGCACAGCACACCCACACCCCGCCGCCCACAAACACGACTTATAAAGTATCTGGGCTTCATGTTCTTTTGAATATTCAGAAGATGTAGGCTATTTGAGAACTCGGGCTGGAGTGGATTTACTTCAACAGAAAATCGCATCAGAACAAAGTTTTGTGGACCAAAATCGAATGACTGACCGTTGACTCTTGTAAATACCACCTAGTATGTAATAGGGATGTCAGGATTATTGGGTTTATTGTTAATTGAGATTTTTCAGGTCACTATATAATCATTTTGAGAATCGTAGGCAGCAACAATGAATAATCTCATAATCTTTACTCCAAGATCTTTCTGTTATGTAACAATGTCATATAACTTTATTTATCCAATCCAAGTTTGCAGTTCATTAGACCTGTGAAAGAACGCAAACTGAATATGTCAAAGAATGTTGTCAACAATCGTAAAATTATGATGTTTCCTCTCACAATAATCGTAACGCTAAAATTAGATATTGTGCCATCCCTACCTTGTAATCAAAATCATACAGCGATACTAGATACTATTTGTATGCAAAATAAACGCCAACAGGAAATGGAAAACAAACATGTATTGCATTTGTCATGACATTTTTGGAATGCATAAATAAGTAAATAAATACAATAAATACTGTCTAGGAGAACATCTACACATGTTTTTCAACCCTGTACTGTACAATAAACACAGTCCTATTTGCTTGAACTAATACTGTTATTGTTTGAAGAAGTCCGCTCCTCTCCTGCTCTGTTTACTCAGCCAGTCGCTGTAGCAGCAGCAGTGTGAGCTAATCAGGTTAAGAGCATTGTTGACTTGTGTCCACGTGTACCTACAAAGCAGCCCCATCCTGGTTGTGTGGGTCTATGCTTCAGGGAAAGTATGAGAAGATGTACAAGGCGGCCCAGCTGTCTCGTGATACATGACCACCACGGGCACAGGTCAGCCATGAGCTCAGGATGTGTTTGACTCAGATATGACTGGACTGACTGGAAAAGTGTTAAACTGATGAAGCAGCAGTAAAGCACTTGTAAGTATAATGTGTTGTAACTTAAACCTGGAGTACCTGATTTTCAAACACTGTTGCACAGAGCATTATACTGTAGGTACACATGGGCACAAGTCCACGGTGCTCCTGACCTAGACTGTGAAATGAGAAAGTGCACCAGAAAAGCCGAGGCAAAGCAAGTTTGTCTGTAGAGCAAAATTCGTAGTGCTTTACACAACAGGGAAAACTATAATTAAAAAGAGAGGAGTGTAGATAAAATCTTTCAGTCATATGCACATCTGAACTGAACCGTGTTTAGCCTGGTTTTAAACATTGTCAGGCAGTCAGTCCGAGATGGTTCATATGGCACTAACATGTCAGAGATGTACTTTGTGTTTGGCCGTGGAGAGACTTGAACACAAGCAGAGCTGCTTTAAAGGTCCCATAACATGAAAAATCTATTTTTCAGAGGTTTTAACCTTCCTACAGTGCTATTTGGGCCTCGTATGTGTGCCCAAAATGTTTTTTTGATTGATTCCCGCATGTTTTCGCTAGAGAACTGTCTTTTCCGTCCCCCTCGGCTGAGCAGGCAGACGGGGGCTCCTCACCAGGATGATGCGCTGACGCTAAGCCATGCCTGAAGTGCAGGCGCAGTCGCAGAATAAAACAGCTAATGCTAATGCACACGCCTCGAAGAGTTAGCTGTTATTTACCAAACAGCAACGCCTGTGCAGAGACCTGAGCACAGGCTAATGTGATTGTACTTCCTGGTTCTAGTCAGGACCCGAGCAGCAGCGGATTCTCGTTTGGAGAGGCCAGTGAGCAGGCCGTTACAGTAGTCTAACCTACTGGAGAATAAATGCATGGTCCATTATTACCCCCAGATTTCTGACTTGATATGTAGGTTTCAGAGCGAGAGGCTGGGGAATAGACTGCAGACACCTAATAACTATTTTAAATAAGAAAATGAAAGTAAAGTAAAGTAAGTGCTTACTTACTTTATATATTTATCTTAATTTGAGAGGATTTTTACTATCTTAAAATATGTTCTGCCAGTGCGTGTGCGTGTGTGTGTGTGTGAGAGAGTGTGTGTGTGTGTGAGAGAGAGAGATTCACAAAGTGCTGCTTTCACAATACACATTCTGGTGGATTTTTTCTGTATGTAAGGAAATCAATTAATGCAGGTAAATTATGCAGTACAATGCACTGCTGAGCCCAATGAGCTCTCCATGGTGCTGAAACCCTTGTTTGTTCCCTTATGTTGTTTTTTTCCTCCACTAATTTAGAAATACATGTAGAAAAAAAAAGAATGTCTTATGCTGAATTTAGATTTTTCTAGTTCTGGTTAAGTTATAGAATACATACTTACCTTATTTACTTTTTGAGCAAAAGTAGCTGTACTTCATATTTTGTCTGGCATCACCCACTCCTTGGGAACACCATTTTGCATTCACCGTACAGCATTTTGACCTGACAAGGGCAGCCCACTCATGACGCCGGAACTAGATTATCTTATTTGCTATTGGATTCTTTATGAGCGCAATTAAAGCCGGAATTGCGACTTTATGGGAAGATTTACAGATTGTTATCTTGTAATACACGGTAGATGATTTCCCAAGACAGACCACCTGCAAAGAGAGCCCTCCTCTGCCCAAGTTACTGACTTCTGAAGTTACTGCATATGCAATATCATATAAAATTTCTCAAGTGTTTACAAGATCAGACTTTACACAAGACATCATTTCACTTCAGCAGCTTCTGCCTTGGTGACCCCAGAATACAGAAATCCCAATTATGAAGATGTTATCTAATGAACACTCCTTGTAAACAGCTGCTTGATCTTCATACATTCAGGATTTAACACTCAGATGTGTCTGCGTTGGGCTTTAGTGTCTCAAGACCGGTGGAACTCTCCATGGTGCTGAAATGCAGGTTGCACAACTAATGCACTAATAAAGGGTTGGTGCATTTATTTACATACATTATTCCAACAACTTATTTTCTTCTCTATTTTAACTGTTATTTGTTCAGCTAAAGCAGTGACTAAGTGCAGTTGTATTTCAGGAACACTGTGCAAAAAATGTAGTTTGTTGACAGTAATAAGCAAACATACATATTCTGAATCATTGATTTTATTGAACCTAAAAAAAATCACCTCACTTCTATTCTCTCATGCACAACAATGCACCTGCCTTCTTCAGTATTGTGCGGCAGTGAGAATCATTTCTAGTCCTGACAGCCCGATTACTTTGTCTGTGCCAGGAAGCAGTAGAAGTGAGTGAAATTTCACTTTGTGCCCCTGCTGTTGTTCTTACATGCACTGTGCCAGCTCACTCTGTGAGTCAGTGCTGCTATACACTTCTAAATAGTAGGGATGAATGGAACAAGCTGCATCTTCGTATCAGTATCTGGTGAAATGGGCGCAGGCACAGTGGCATGTATACAAGTCGTAGTTTTACATTGCTGCTCTGCCCTGGAAAGTGCTGAAATGATTGGTGTTATAAGCTAATAGCATTATTGTGGTAATTATCAAACATGGGTGGAGTCTAGGTGGTTTTCCTTTGGGTACTACGGTTTCCCCTATCCAGGCTCTTTGATTGGACAACTTAGTTAATATAAAGTATACCTTAACCTTATCTGTTTAAAGTTAATATTGTTTACTATATTGGCTCTATGATATTTGGACTTTAAGTGTGTAATATTTGAGAACATGTTAGTCATTTCATGAATATGCAGTGTTCTGCTTTTGACTTTTTTTTCATAGCTGTACAACCTTGAACTTCTTAACACATTGTTCCACCTCAACCATCACCCAGGTTACCTTTGAAAGCATTACCTTCTAATTACCACAGTGTCTGAGAATCTGATAAATGGTATCTAGACACAATATCTGTCTTCCACATCTGTAACTCAAAATTATTCCATGACTGTGAAAAATATGTGTGCATGGTCCCTAAAAGAAACCAAATAAACTAAAGTAAAAATGTATTCAATTTTCAACAAGTCTTTACCTTCTATTAGCCTTATTAGATATATTTTGGATATGGATTGTTAGATGAATAACTAAGATATTCCAACTGAGGAGAGAATGTAGATCATTGTAACACTCTTTGTGGTGCTGACCTTTGTGTTAATTATTAAACAGAATCAGTTTTATATTGGAAACCTGCCTTGAGACACATTATTATGGCAACTTAAAGATGAAAGACTTAAAAGTTATCACGAAAATGTCTCCTCTAACTTTATTAAATTGCTATTGTGAGTGAACAAATATGACAAAGTAGGAATTTGCTTCAGCAGCACCTTGCAACACAAAACATTGCACAAGGACACCAACAGATAGATGGTGCGAACGAAAAAGTGTGCAAAAAAGTGTTCATGAGTGAAACGGCAGAGGGAAAGAAACTGTTCTGGTGTAAAGTCCTGATCTGAATGGACCGTAGCCTCCTGCCCGAGGTGTCCAGGGTGAGAAGGATCAGCTGTGATCTGAATCCTGGAGACTCTTTTTAATAGTTGTTACTGTTACTGACCAGTCATCCTGTGAACCTGTGAGATTCTTCTTGTGATCTTCAGATTCATATAAGAAGTGTAATTAGACACTGCTTGTCACTAAGTAAGTTGGGAAAGTAAAATCTTATGTAACACAGACTGTAAATAATGATGGATGAAGGAATATTTCATCAGTTGCAGGAGTGTGTTCTGTGAATAGAACCACTTGAACTGCCTGATATCCCTCCACCTTTTCTCATCCATATGCAAATACATGCAGCAGAGCCTCCTATATCTAATCACATCAGCTGTGAGGCTCTGTGATGCAGCATCTGCATGTGCAGCTCAGAGCAAAGATTTATTAAAATCCTGGAGAGGTTATGGGAGAGACCTCCATGTGTAGAACATTGTGAAAGCACACAGAACTACACAAGTCACTGCTTTCAAAGGTGTGTGACTAGTGAAAAAAGATTTCCAGTCTCTATATGAATTGTAATGTGTGAAAAGTATTTAGGTTTCCAAAAGTACATTTCTTCTGCTTGCATAACATAACATAATTTGTATCAGGTAAAATGACAATCTTTTACAAATAGATGCCCATTCTTGCCCTTGACTTTGATAGACCGTAAATGTTGAAGCTTTTAATTAGTCAAACTACGTCAAGTAACCGTGTGTGGTGAGCTGTGTTCCATTTGGTATCTTCCGCTTGCTAGTGTCGTGTCAAACGTGAGAACGTGACGTCCGAGCCTCGTCGCACTTGCTTACACTCATTAAGAGTAGCCTAGTGTACGTGAATTAAAGCTCGTGTACTAGTTCGAAAGTGCGCGTGCTGACGTCACTACGGTCTTGGATGTGGGGGTAACAGAAGGGGAGGGGGGCCCCTGTGAACGCGCCTGACAGTTCTCCCGGCGGAGGGCAGCGAGGGCGCGCATCTGTGTCCTCCGCTAGTGAAGCAACTGCAGGGGAGCCAGATGACCGAGCGTGAGCCGCTGCCTGTGGATACCTCTGCCGAATGCCAAGGCTGCAGCCGCCCGTGAACAGCGCGCACCACCGCACTGTCTGACGGGAAGAGAGGAGGAGAGGAGGGAAGAGTGGCGCTAGATGGAGGGGCACGTCTACCTCCTCTGCTTTCCCGCTTCACGAGAGGAGCCGCGGACTTGGAAAAGCGACAATCAGTAGGAAAACTCGCTGGTGGTGCTGCGGTGCTGCTGTCTGCCAGCACGTCCTCTCAGCGCTGAGGAATACTCCGCTGCCTGTATGCGCCAAACCATGGAGCTTATATGACGTGGATTTATTAACGACATAACTGGACATCTTAACCGTATCTCCCGTTTTCGTTTGCCTCCCGTGTGTCTTGTGTTTTGGGCTTTGACTGCACCATGGTTTCATGTCATTAGCGACCCTTGCTCGGCTCGGTTCCCTTTGGTTTTTCTTTTCTTCACTTGTTCTCGGCGCAGAAGTGGGATGTCTCGTAAAGAACATTTGTGGTGGAAGATTCCGCACAGAGGGACGGCTGATGCTCAGTAAGAAAACCATCACGGTCTCCCTTTTCACTTGAGACCCAGCATGGATGGGAAACTTAATTTGTATCCACGGAACCGACCCGGGATTAGCCGTCGCGTTAAATAACTACAGCTGACAGACAGTGACCAGGTAAGTTCTCATTCCACTCGTGTGACCAAAGGCTACACTGCTTTTCCTGTGCAATGCCATTCCACACTTTATTTCATTCGAATGCGCGAGTCTTCCACATGGCTGGTGCATGAGGTGATGGCCATGTAGTAAAGGGTGCTGTGTGATGATGTGTAGGCTAAACTTGGTGATGCTTGGCGATTCCTTTTCTAAACGAGTGTGACTCAGTGCGCCGCCAGAAATGGAACTTTGCGCATTGGCCAAAGAAACTGGGCGCGCAGACATCTAATCTCGCTTCCATGCAGACTTAAATAAACCCTTTCTGTGTTACTGTTGAATGGACGGAGCCGAAACACACCAGGGTGACGCGAGAAAAGCCTTTTGAGTCCCTCGCGCCCAAAGCCTCTCTGGCGGAGCCCTAAATGGCTGCAGGATGTGTTCTCGTCCTATTCTCCATCGCGCGCCTGCCGCCTCCCCCGCTGCATGCTAAAGAGCCACGGTAGGACGTGGACTCCAGCGAGCGTGCACTTGGGGACTGGGGGACGGAGGGGCTGCTGTGACATCCACGCGTCCTGGCGTCCCGTCCCCGTGCGTGACGGAAAGCCCCCTGAAAGCTACCCGATTACGCGCCGAGCCACGATTGATTTGACAGCGTCTGCCGCAGTGTTGAGGCTCCGCTCGAAACCGCACTCCTTTCACTCATATTGTTCGGTGTCCTGCGTGCGCTCCTCCGCAAAACGTTTCTCCCCAAAGTCTTCCGTGGCGAGCAGGTGGCCCCGGTGACGCTGAGCGAGAATGACAAGGAGGAGCGCAGAGCAGCCTCCGAGCTCTCTCCGCGTATAGCCATCTGTTGAACGTGCGGTGTACGCGCTCCGTTCCGCACGCACTTCCAACCAACTCCTCAACCAAACGGCCTTTAATAATGGAGTGGGGCAGAAGCGACCTCCGTTATTCTGTTCTGCACGAGGCCATCTGCGGCATGTTCAACTATTTCCTACAATCTTCGTCTTATTTCAGGCACTGTCGAGCCACATCGCCGCTGGGAGAAACTGCTCTATCAGCCAATGGCGCACACTCTTCTTGGCTCCTGTCCAACGCCATCTCCAAATCACAAACGATTTCAGAAATGTAGTTGTCAGTGATTCACACGGATGGAGCCTATAAACCTTTAAACGCACTGCATTTTGGTGGCTATAAGACAAAGAAACACACGAATAGAGTTGGTGCAAATGTCTTAACAGTACAGGCAAGTTTAATAACCCTAAAATACCCAAGCGTTTACTTGCACTGGAATTGCTAAAAGGCCTTATCTTATGAAAGGTCATTACAGAGTTTTAGAGCCATTTTGAGCTGATAACTTTCGCCCACACTGCCTCCCACAGTAGCAAAGTATTACCTTGCGATGTCTTGAGGAGCTCTTCCCCCCGGTGCCCTCTTTCTGATGTGAGTGGTGAATAATCACATTCTCTCTTCTTGATTTTAATGCAGTGAATAACCTCATTTGTTTTATTTCTTGGGGCTGCTGTCGGGACTAATGGAGCCGGCAGGGCCATGTCCCCTTTTAGCAGAGATGAGCGACCCGCAGATTACAGGCGTGCACGAGGAGGCTGCTTTTTATACTGAGCACAAGATAGAGGACACAGAGGTGGACAGAGGCGTGTTTATCATGAGAATGGTCAAATGCAGGTTGTAAAAGACATTGTTAGCTCTTAAACACTGTTATTACACTTGATGCGCTATTTTAGTTTGTTCAACTAATGTGTAAAAGTCGATAGCTTCAACAAGTTTGTATATGTCAGTGTAAACAGGCCGAAATGAACGAAGTCAACCAAATAACTGGAAAACTATGAGCGGTCTAAAGAATTAATGGCACATTTTGAAGTGCGGTTTATTGTTACAGAAAGTATCACGATAAACGATGATATTGAAACTACTTAACGCTACCGACAGCAGGAGAATCCCCCCCAAAAACTGCTATATCGTTAAAAAACATGTCTTGAAATAACTAAATAGTGCAATGAAACACTTTTGTGGTTAGTTGGTGCCAATAATGAGTCACAAATGTTACCCATTTTACTCTCCACAGCTCAAATCTAATCGAAAAACAATGACAAACAAAGACTTCCCCAAAGTACAAAGAAAATTGCACGATAAATACCCCAAATATATCGTTCTTTTAATCATATACCGAACGATAAGTCAGTATAGTATTTATCGTAACAGGCCTGATCACAATATTAATTTAACGGTATTTGCTGCAAAATTTTAGAAATTATACTTTTTTTCCTCTTTAAATACCTTGACAAGCCTGTGGTACGAATCATTACTCTCACTTTCAAAAGGATCGAGATATAAAAGTGCTTAATAAGTCATTTCTGTGCTGAAATGGTGCAAAGGGTCATGGTCTATGTAGTCTATGTAGTCTATGTAGCTTTTTAGCTGTTGCTGCTACAAAACTATTAATTCAGCCAAAGGAGATTGTAATGCAATGACACTTTTGACGATACGGTATCACGATATTTCGGCTATTGTTACATCCCTAACCAAACATGAAGCAGTTTGACAAGTTTGAGAATCCTGTATAGCGCAAAAGCTTTAACTTGTAACATCCCTGCATCATTACACATTGTTAACTTGGCTATACGTTCTCCAGCCTGGTCATGCGAAGGGGTGACATCTGTGAAGATATGTGCAGCTCGAATCTGCCTTGCAAATGAGCGTGCTGCCTTAGCGGACCATAATGCTGTTTTTTTTTCCCCTTTCATTCTGGAAACAGTGCTGGCGTGAGTGAATGTCTTTCTTAATCTGTGTGGAATGGAGACGCTCCAATAGCTCAGGCTCCTATGGGCGGCAGCCAAACTGGCCAACACAGTGTCTGGAGATGTGCACAGATCTGCCTAAGTCCCTCCAGATGAGCCTCCAATTGGAACGTATGAGCTGCGGGATCAATGGTCTAAAGCTCATTATGGCCAGCTTTCTGAATGGGATCTGCTCTCTCACAATTAATCAGTGGCAAACACAGAAAAGAGCACTGTGTATCAGCAAAAACACTTCTTTGAGCCGTCACTGCATGGAGGACTCGGTGTCTCATAGTAACTTTGCTGCTGGGAGTTAGCCTCGTGTCCATGGAGATGTTTTTGCTTCGACTAGTGTGGGCCAAACATATCTTGCATTTATTCAATTAGAAGTCTTTATTGCTATAAATAACACCTTGAAAAATATGCAAACGCCACCTTCTTCAATTACTCTTGTTTATTTCCATTTGTTGGATGGAGTTAAAATGGACTATTTGGACATTATTAGCACATGTTGGAAAAAACACATCACACATCACATTTTTGTCCCTTTTTTTTCTTTTCCAAATAATAATAATAACACTTTATTTTTAATCATGCGTATTAAGCTAAAGAATTCAAAATATCTTCCAAATGTTAAAAGTGTAGATTTTCGAGCTGTATTTCCATTACGGGTACAATGTTGGACACCAGTGCATTGTCAGTGATGTGTATTTCGACATTATTGTAAAGCTGCAAGATTCATCGCAATAGAATTGAAATCGCAATTTCAACGGACGCATTACAAAATCGCAAAAGCTGCAATTATGTAAGTAACATAACATCCTGTTTTATTCTGTCTAAATGTCTCTAACAGGTAGTTGTTTAGACCTGTACAACATGTTCTGAAGTGCATGTGATTCTGATTAGTTTAACAGTTCATATTTCAGTCTTCTCTGAAAAGTTTATGCTTAAAATCTGAATGAGGAACAGAATTAATCGCAAATCGAACCACAATCGCAATGCTTGAATGAAACATCGCATTTAAATATTTTGCCATAATCGTCCAGCTCTAATTGCAGATGTAGACTTAATGAATGGGATTCTCTTGACCCGTACTGAACATATCTGCTGGCCCCACTTCTCTCACAGACTCTCTGCAGTATAGACATATATTGTGCCATCAGCCATTGTGGTCTCCAATATAATGGTGTATATTGTAGCGTCGCTGAGAGAGGGTAGACATGTGAAAAATATATTTTTGGACTCAGCGGTTGGGCTGTGGCTGTCTGGCTTCATTGGGTTTGGATTTGCTATTTGTGTCTCTATCGGGCGCGTTCAGTGTCTACGCGGGAAAAAAAAGTAATTTGTGACCAAAGCACAGCGGGAAGGTTAAATGGGAGAGAGAAATGAGATGTGGTGTAATGACGGCCTTATCAGCGCAGGATCATCCGTGCAGCAGCTGGAAGTGGCACACAAATGGTGCAGTGTGACAGGCCGCGATCTATGAAACGTAGCTAGATCTGTGGCACTTTAATAAGGCCCGTAAATGTGATACTAATAACACGGTGTACGTCTGCCCACATGTCAGGGTGCAAGGCTGCCAATGGTAAAATCTTCATCCCTCCCACATGCATGCAACACCTGCCTCTCACCTGTCCTAAAGTCGGCCTGTATTTTCACACTGATTAGACAATGCGCCAGGGCCAGAATTACGGGAGAAATGTAGCTATTTGGAGTGTCAGAAATGTGCGTAGTTACTGATTGTGACTAAAATCAAAGCAACTATAGATGGGCAAGATAGTGCAATGTTTAAATATGTATAAGGGGATATTTCTGTGCTTTTGTGATGACAGACAGACGTTTCACTTTTCAGTATTTGTCTGATAATTCAATCTCAACTAATATATTTAAAGGGAAAATATTATGTATGTTTCATATTGTTATTATCTTTAAACATGCTCTTGAATAGCTTAAATTTGCAGAGGCAGAAATGCTCAGAACGAGTCTGGCGATGATTTAAGGATTTAAAACAGCAGAGGATTCTTGGATAAGTGACGTATAAAATCTGAGAAGTGACGACAAGAAATCGGAGGGAGAGGATTTTCTAACAAAACATTCCTCAAAACATGCAACTTCAGGTGTTTTTCATGACGGAACATGGTTAAAAGCTTGCAGAATATGTGTCCTTTAAAGATGTTTTAACACATTTCTGTTGGATTGACATAATATTATGTGACCACCCCTAAAAACAACATACTTCTTTGAGCTGGTACCAGTAGGGATGTCGACTATACAAAAAATAGTCCTCTTCATTATTTGAATCATAATTGAAATCACGGTTATTCAAAATGAAGAAGGAAACAAATGACATTAAAGTAGGAGTATCTTACATAAGACTGTTGTAAACATGCTCTACAGATCAGAGCTTAAGACCGTCAACATATAATATGTGTTGTTAATGTTAAAAAAATGCAGTTAAGTTGGAATGACAATATTATATTGTACTATATCTTCTTGTCTTTGTTGTATTAAAATTGGTACAAAGCATCAAGTTTATTCCTTGTAAGTAAATTGTAGTATTATCACAACACTACTGGCTAGATATTTAACTTTAAGTTGGATGTTTTCTTTTAGGTTGTTGTTGTCGTATGACTTTCAGTTGCTGGTTTATAGGCCAGTGTCTTTCCCCTTACTGCATGTACTTACTGTAACTGTATCTACATAAAAAAAATAATGCTAAGTATCAAAATCTGTTCATGGATTTCTGTAATGTTGACTATGAAACAAGCAGACCATCTCTGGCAACGTAGAACATGTTCCGATGTTATTAGTGACTGAATGCGCTCTGAGATAATAGAGCTTATATTGTTAATATTCCCCAGATTCCCTCTCTGTGCAGACATAGATGGTATTTTTTCTGAATGGTTGGCTAATTGTACACATCCTGCCTAGAGTATTATTTATGTTAACAAAACATAACTACAGGAAACTGGAGTGACAGAAAACATGGCGATGGTGGCAGAGAGCACACACATACATCTTGTTTGTATTGTGCATATGTGGAAGGGGCATGACGACAGCTTGACTTTGTTTGGATCATTGCACTTTGGCTCAACCATTGTTCCTTCGACACACACATGCACATATATAGGCATGCGCTTCCTGTTTGGTCCTCTGAGAATTGACTCCTAGCTTACAGATCCTTTTTATATAACCAACCACGATTGTTTTGGATATTTTCAAATTCAACGTTTGAAATGCTCCGGTGCAAACATTGCTTCTGGTGTGATTTATACATCTATATATGGTTACTCGTCTATTACAGTGAGGGACAGAGGTGTGCTATAGGGGTCATAAACTAGGCGAGATAATACATCAACAGTGACACACTCTGCAGTTTGGGACCGACCTGCTTTTAAACCCAAGTTTTTTTGTTGTCATTTTTGAATGCACGTTATGTGTAGTGTGTTGTGTTAGTTTTCAAGAACTGGAGGAAAATGAGTTCATCTGCCGTTGTCCATTCATCCAAATGGAAGTTACTTCACCCTGAATCTTGTTAGCGATTACTGTTGTGAAAAACAAATACAAAATGCAATGTTAAAAATGTGCTTGGGTCAGGCAATATGGCAAAGCAAAAATTGATCCCATTTTTTTTTGTATGATCCATTTTATTTGTTTCTCTCTAAAAACAAAACAGCGTTCAATATACATTTCCTGAACATAGCGAATTTTAATCGTGGTCATTTATTTGCTCCGTCAAAATAGTCACATTTCTTTCCCCAATGTCTGAACTCTCTCTCAAACCACATGCTGTTACTGAGAGCAAATTGCTGTGGACTTCTTTATAATTGACGATTGGAAATTACTGAATGTCAGTCTCAAATAAATTTTGATTCATTGCTCAAGTTTCACTATGTAACTTTTCTGCTGGAGGGTATGCCACCTGTTTGTTCTATGGGGACCTTACTGCTACATTTGAGCTACGCTAAATAACAGTTCCATGGAGATTAGCAGGTGACAAGCCCTTCTCCAGAAAAGTTACAAGGTTGCACTTTTAAACAAGATGCACATGCAGTTACTTGAAAGTTCAATTTAAAATCTTGAGTGTATCTTTTTGCAGACCATATGGAATCCCGACCCACCTTTCCTACACAGACCCTCACCTCTCCCTATATGTCCCCGTCCTCCAGCGTCGTGTCCCCAGCCTCCTCCCTTATACATTCCGCTTGCTGCGTTTGGACTAACAGATGTCTCTTGTCACTGGGCGGCTCATGCGCTTGGCACGGCCCCGCCGACTCTGTCAATATTTGCAGTGAAAGCCATTTTGATTCAGGGGCGACAAATGACTGAACTTTGCTATGGCTAGGCTGAATAAAACATTTACAATAAACAGAAAAAAGCTTTAGCCCTGTAGACTTGCTCCAGTACTATTAATTAAGCCTTTTGGCAAAGAACAGTAGGAGCAGCGGTTTCTTTGGGGAGTCGGCAGTTAGGGATGCCGGAGAATGTAGTAGGAAAAAGAAAACAAAACAAATGAATTGCGTGGAATTGCAAAGATAATTCACGCCACTGATTAATATTGATCAGATGAGGGATGTGAAATTGCCGCAGAATAACCTTAGAGAAAAGCCCATTTAATCAGCACATTTAATCAGTTTCTTGTTAATAGATCCAGATCAACAACACAGCCTGACATGGTTTCATTTTTCACACTTCAAAATTCATATTGTAAATTAGCCACGTACTGTTACTTACCACCTCTGTATCTTTTTAACTAATCCTACATGTAGACTACAACTACTACATCAACTATTTTTCAAAGTACTAGAACTATATTTTGCCCGCTCATGTTGCTACCACTAAAATACGTCTGGTTTGCCTCTTAAAGCAACAGTATGTAACTTTCTGCAAGTGCATGGTTCGTTTGTTGATGGGCTGTGTAGCCAGAACCACTCAGGAAGAAGGAAGGTGGCTCATCTAGTGTAGAGAGAGTTCCTCCAGGCAGGAACTCTCTTAAATATTGTTGAGAACCAGAGGATAGTGTTTAAGCTGCCAGCATAGTGGCTCCTAGGGCACCGTAGCTAAAACTGTAGGCTTTTTTTTTCTGTTTCTGTGCAGCCTGTACCTTGTTTAAAAGAAATAAAATTGCCTCAAAGTGGTATTACCGAGCATTTAAGTCGATAGCAATGTGGTGCATACTTTTATGCAAAAACATGCATGATTATTTGGTCACTTGATATGCACACAGTCCTGCTTGAGCTGCGGCGCTAATATTTTATGTAATGTTTTTCATAGCGCCTTCGGGACTTCACTCTACACTCCGTATTGATTCAAAGCATCTAAAGCTACTATTTTATCGTACAGTGCAGGAACGGCCCAGAGGACAGCATTAGCTTAAGTTTTTGTATTTTGTGATTGCCTTTTTTTTTTTTTTGTCTTTGAATTCAGCAGTGCAGTAAGTCTTACCTCAGCCATCATACCACTGTGTCTAATACTAACCATTTATAGCGCTCCCAAAAGCAGATGGCACATTCACACCGCTTGACTTATCTTCAACTGAGAGCCTCGTCTGACATCCATCCAAGTCTGTCACACTTTTCCTCACAAGGGGAGCTGCTTTGTGGACAGGCCAACAAGTGGAAAGCCAGGCATGACAAAAAGCGAAAAGCAAAAAGTGGGTTAGAGTAGTGTATTTGGTTTGATCTGATGGAGTCTGATGTGTGCATGTTTGTCCACTGTTCCGAGTGCAGACGTAAATATGCAGCCGGGGCCAGTCCAGTCTATTCCCTTTGCTTGGATGGAAGTGAATTTTGCTTTGAATAACCTTTACATGGCTGGGCTTTTGGGAGACATCAGTTCTAGAATGCACAGAGCTCAAATCTTTATGGACACGCTAGATCTAGTGGAGTTATTTGCTTTTGCTATGTGCATCTAGAGCCGCAGTAAGATGAAAGACATGCACAGTGCTTTGATTAGTCGACGAAAATACTAAAATCTATTAAATATCTATAGTTTGACGATGTGTTTGTGTGCAAAGTCCACAGACAAGACCACAAGGTCAAGCAAATCCAAATATTTATACAGAAAACTACTGGTAAACCTTGTAAAAAGCACGTTGAAACTCAAAATTCACACCCAAATAACACACCGCATGCAAGCTGACTAATACAAAGACGCCATCAACCGATCAATAAACTAAACAACTCAAGCTCTATGTGCAGCTATGCTATGCTATTGTCTTAATTGACACTGTCAGTTTACATATCTATGCTCGTATTGAAATGAATGGGGAAATTGTGCTTATATTTTCTGGGTCGACACTTTGGGAATTTGGATTTGAGAAAATTTGGTGTACGTCAACTTGTGTTTGGATGAAACGAAATGACCCTTTGTAAAACAGTGCTGGAATTAAATGCAAGGATTATAATAATAAATTAACTTTTTTCTTGGAGATTAAAAACATTCTGTTGGAAGCCGTACCGCTCTAACTTTGCAGCGACCACAAAACAATTAATGAATGAATGAAAAGAATACCCAGTGCAATATTCAGGAGTCAGGAAATTCATTAAACTCATCTCTGTGGGAAGCTCAATCTTTGTCAGACAAATGGAAGCAAATAACACATTACTTGTTCATCAGAGTAGACACATCGGAAAACTAAAAAATGAAAGAAAAAAAATCAGAGTAACGTAGTAAGCGACTATGGCGTGTGTGCATGTAGTAATTGTTTTACAGAGGAGCTTAACAGTGATTTGAAACTAAATTTACATGAGCTCCGAGCTGCTTAAAGGGATTTGAGTGTAATTCACACCACACTCAAAATGATAAATGCGGAGAGTGGAGAACACCCAGTCGTCGGGCGTAAGCACATTTGGGATTCACAACATTTCCGATTGTTTGAAAATCTTCGAAATTCTTCACATTTCAATACTGTTGATTTTTCTGTTCAAGTCAGTCAAGTCTGAGCTCCAGCGCCCGACGGAATACATGTTTTCCACTGCAAACAATCAATCCCTTACGCACCCAAGGCATGATGGGTAAAACATAAATAAGGAGATGTGTGTGTTGCTATGGTGACAGTTATTCATTAAGGCAATCCCAGCAGACCTTATTATGATGTATTAAAAGTCAGTGTTGATTAGTATTTCTTTCTATGCCATAACGAGACAAGACACATGATCTGCAGGTGCAAAAGGTATGCCTGACAGTGTGATAATTGTTTGAGATGTATATGCTATTTATTCTACTCCATGAGCTGCACTGCACACGTCCACGGTCATAACCGCTTACTGTACATACGTGTTTATGTTTTTGATCTACCCACACAGTGTGTTCGATTAAAGATTTTTTTTTTCAATTAGTATCTATCTTGTTTTTCTCGCTTGTTTATATTCTCCAGCTGCTCTTACGCAGAGAAGATATGTCTTAATGAAATAAGTTTGAAACATTACCATCCATTTACGTTAGACCCGTCCAGCGTTTGTAAACAGAATGCCTTCTCTGAAATCTGGTAATGTTTCATACATTAGCTCTGATGCGTTTTGACCAGGAGTTAACATTAGCCTCCAAACGTCACAAATTATGGGAAAAACATTGTGACCGTTTTAGCGACTGACAGCCGTTCGTCCACACGTGAGCAACATCAGAGCCTCATTATCGTGTGCTGAACTGTTTTGTGTAAATCGTTATCGTTAGCAAGCTGCATCATTATCATAAACGCCCATGTAATTCGCATTTCTTAAATTTGACATTATACTGGACAATTATGCGCCAAAAATATAGCAGGTTTGACAGTATGATGATGGCTTTTTAGTTCTGTGCAACAAATCCTACTTTATAAGTTAGACTTTCTAGTTACTTGAGGTTGAAGTTAGATATAGTCATAATCATAACTTGTTGCCAAATATACAGAACATACAGAAAACAACCAATTGTTTGCGTTGTCTTCAAACATCATAATTCATATTTTACGGCTTTATTAAATGGTTGGGTTTAGAGCTGGGCGATATGGCAAAAACTTATTATCACGATTTTCTTGGGGCCAGATCATGATTTCGATTTTATCACGATTCATGTTCACTTTGTTTTTTTCTGTTGCTTTTTAATAGAGCTGCACGATTTAAGAAAAATATCTAATTGTGATTTTTCTGACCAGCGCAATTGTGATTAGATTTGCAATTGATGTTTTCCTAATAGGATTCAGTTCAAATTCACATTTTAAACCCAATTTTGTCACTTTTAGTCGTGTCTTTGTCATTTGTAGGCATGTTTTTGTCACTTTTGAACAAATTTTTATCGCTTTTGGTCACGCTTTTGTTCCTTGTTTCAGAACATGTTTGTACAAATCCAAACTACAGTGTGAGCAGTTTTTTTTTTCAAATCAAACCAAGACATTTTGTTGTTGGTGGAAGACATTATTGCACTTCAAAAATTGCAGCCTTTGCATTTTGCTAATTGCATAAAATTGTGATTTTGTGTCGATTTTGTTTAATTATGCAGCCCTAGCCTATAAGATAAATAAGATAAGATAAAGTCATCTGCTCAGAGGTACAGAGGATAAACAACAGGAGACAGCTGCATTAAAGAGACAAACAGTGAATCACGATACAACGATTTCATAAAAATAGAAGATTGTCACAGGGACGAGCTCACAATTCGATTTTTATCACCATATCGCCCAGCCCTGGTTGGGATAGAATGTTTATACCAGTACTAGGCCGTTTATATATAGATAAATGCCCAAATTTCTCTTCTTTTTTTTCAATTTTAAACTGCACTGAAACTTTGCGAATTGTACTTTTGAAGAACCTTCATAAAAATGTGCCTTAAAGCTGGGCAAAAATGTACAATAGAAAGGCTTAATCCATTACTGAATCCACAGCTATACACATGCCGAAAGGGCCAGCAAGACCTTCTCGAATCTATCTTTTTTCTATTTTACAGTTCTAATAAACATATCATAAATCAGGAGCAATGTCCCAAGAACAGAAAACGGCAGTGTTCAATAATATTTGATGTTGTTTGGGGTTACGTGTTCAGAAATGTTGCAATTTCTTTCATATCCTTGACTTTCCACCTTACTCTTATCATTCCATTCTATCAAGACATTTTCTCTGCCCTCTGTCTGCTCTTTCTTGTGAATAGTCAAAATATGGCATGACTTCATTTTCTGTCTTTATTCCACACCGCAAGGACATTTCTTTTGCCCTTCAATCTTCTGTCAAAGTCCCATTCATCAGATGGAGTTTTAAGGAACAGACGGCGACAAAATGTTGTTCATTGTTTGCCATCCCCGACATTTCTGAATCTGGGCTGAAATCTGCCAATGCGTTCAGAGCCTTTTGAAGTTATACGCCTGTTTAGTCAAAGTCAGAGTAGTTGAAGTAGAAGGAAAGGTGTTAAAATACACAATTGAATTAAAAGGACATATTCTCACTATTAGTATTTTTTCAGTTATGATTATATTGCGATATCAGTTGACCAAATCATCTCTAAATATACCTTGGCCTATTTCTAAAATGCTAGAAAATGCAAATCTTACTACAACTGTTTCACTCTGATAGTACTTTTACACAGGATTGCGTTTTGTACTATTTCTTTGCATCGAAAAGGCATTAAAGTGGGTCATCTTTTCAGCAGAATCGAAGGAAGCACAAAGAAACTGGAATGCATGAGGAATGTGCAGTATTTCGGAGGGAATGAAAAGTGCTGTGGTTTCATTTTGGGATTATGTGGGCTAACAGGAACAGAATTCAATTGGCTGCTTGTGACAATTATAGTTAGGTGGAAAGGTCTCCATGCCGACCAAATGTGAATTGGCTTTACTATTTGGACTCTACAAAGACCAGTTACGGAACCAATTTAAATACTTTAGGAAATAAAGCGTCTAGAAATAAGAGCATATTGTTTTTACACATGCATAGCTCTGCACGAAGATGATTTTATACGGAATTACAGTTGATTTTTTTGTCACATTAATGTTTCTACTAATCCAGTTCCAATACACTTTCAGGAATAGGCCTGTCACAGTAACGGATTTGGAAGCGCAATCTATCGGTTCATGCCTGGTCGGAGACTTATTGTTTCGACGGTGAAGCGACGAGTGTTTACTTTTTGTGCTTTGCCTTTTTATAAACGCTAAATTGGGTCACAAATGTTGCCTCAAAGCTGTTGGTTTTTGCAAACGATCGTCTCGCGGGGCAGTCAGCGCAGATACTGTATTCTGAATGGCTTT
Organism: Rhinogobius similis; assembly: GCA_019453435.1. NCBI lineage: Eukaryota > Metazoa > Chordata > Actinopteri > Gobiiformes > Gobiidae > Rhinogobius > Rhinogobius similis. The sequence continues at coordinate 21,228,022 of CM033635.1, forward strand.
TTTACACCTTTACACTGACTTTGAACTGACAAAGGCTTTCATGAAAGTAAGCACTAAAAGCTCAAAATCACGCCAGAAACGTAATTAATAGTTATCGTGACACTATGAAGGGCAAACAGTGAAATGCAAAGAAAATACACACATAATAAATACTGAGGGAAAAAAAATATTATTCAAGATGTTATTTATTGAGCAATACGTCGTTAAAGTAATTATCATGACAGACTTATTCGACGTCTATGATCAATATAACAACCACTAGTTAAGGTAGACAATACTTTATATCGACTTTTTGATAATATCTGTTATATGCACATAAATATTTGAATAGTGAGTATTTGGTTTACTATTTGTTATGTTGTGAAGAAATCGTATAATGTGTAATTTCTGCACTTTTCACATTTGTCTTAACATTTAACATTAATAAACCTCAACTAATATGTTTGCAGTAGGGCTGTAGTCGACTAAAGGTAGTAAGTATGTCTCTGTATTTGACCCAAACTGCACCAAAAGAACACAACTGCACAAAAACATGCAAAAAAATATCAATTTATACAGAAATGTAATAGGAAACTGTGTATGTATATGTTAGATATATATATAAATTAGATTAAACTCGCAATTCACTCCAAAATCTTTAGTTTACTCACTCCATATCTTCACTTTTTCACCGTTTTCGTCGTATAATTGAAATAAAATGATTACTCGACTAATAAAAATGTTGGTCGACTAAAACACCATTAACTAAACGACTAAAATACCTAAATTGCAGACCTGTTTTAACACCGTTGGATTGCTGTAATATCGTAAAATATGTAGATTTAAAGTATTCATGCATTATCTGAAGTCGCACGCTCGTTAAGTCCCAATCTTTCTTGCACAGACGAACCGAAAACCTATAGCTAACATAAACACGCCAATCACTGCACGCCAAGATTTGTTGCAACCCCAGAAAAGCCCAAAGTCAAGAGCATCCCGCCACAAATTCGACATGGCACCGTTATAGCGCTTGGTTGTTCTTGCTGCCCGCCATTTAAAATTTATCAACCCAGGGAAAAGAGAATGAGTGTACTAGCAGGGAAAACTACCAGCTCTGCAAAACAAATCAGGTTTTAGGCTCGCAGCTTTATGTTCCTCAAAGTGAGTTACTGCACTTAATAACGTGACTCGGGACTGCGCGCCGTTGAGAGATGCAGGTCTTGGACTCCGACCATTGCCCCCTCCCCTCTCGGACGTACTGTGTAATTTACTAACCCACATAAAACACAGGGGCCTGCTGCTGTGTCATCATGTGTCCTTTCTGTTACCTCCTCTAAGCAGGAGTGGAGGGATGGAACGCTGGCAGTGTTGAGCAATGTAATTAAAATATGGAGTATGAGGCCACGGTGAGCCTAATGAAGTATATCTGCGCCGAGCCACATGCTGGGAATCCGTCATTAATGTTGTATTTTCAAAGCCAAATGTTCAGAGACAAATGTTCATACAGCGGTAGACTTAAAACGTGCGGCTTTAAGTTCGGAAATGAAAGACGCACTTGAAATCGGGGGGCAGGGAGAAGTGCTCTTGTTTTTATGTTCTCGTGATTTCAATTTAAGATTCAATTTCAGATGAACTTCCTGAAGTATATTGTCATTAAACCAACCTGCAGATCAGCACAAATAGAAACAAATGGATCATGTAATTGCTTTGTTGTATTTTAGGGATGTAACAATATGCAAATCTCACGGTGCAATATTATCAAAGTATGATCATGTTTGCAAAATTATATTGTAGAAAGTTGTTGAAATTATACTTTTTTCCTTTTTAAATATCTTGACAAGCCTTTGGGCCAAACATTACTGTCACAGGACTCAGAGACATGAACCCTAAAACATTGTAACTGTGTGCATTCCAGCCTAGTTCAGTCCAGTCCGTTCTTCCATTAATGCACCTCTGATTGCGTAGGCTGACCTGGACTGAGCTGGCAATGCTTGACTGGTACAGGAGAATTCCAAAAGATATTTCCAGAAGATATTCATAAATGTGAGTGAAACAGTTATTTCAAATAAAAATACATTTCCATGACAAAAACTGTACTCAATTAAGTGCAAGTACGCTGCCAAATCTGTACTTAAACAAAAGTAAAACAAATGCAAGAAAAAAACTAAAGTACTAGTTACTTTTTGTATGGTTTCAGTATAATGAGAACAGTCTTTTATGTATGCCAAACTTGATTGAATAAACAGTTTAACTCAGAATTAAGTTGTTTTAAATGAAAATGTGCATATTCCTTGAGCTCTTGTCAATCAGAGCAGGCATTGTAGTGATGATTTTGGTTTAGTTTAGAAAGCAGCAGACAGCTTTACATTAGGACGACTGGGACTTGTGCTGTACTCAGATATTAAATGTATCTACTTACAATTACATGCTAAAATTATACTAAATTACTAAACCTACTCAAAACAGTAAAATCACTAAAAGAAATTAGTCATTTACAGTAATGTGAGTATTTGTTGAAACAGCCCCTGATATTATTGTGAGACGAAATGATAACAATATTTAAGTTAAAATTAATTATACTGGTATTTGAAAAAAAAAACAAAAAACTCAAATGTTCATAAGAAAAATATCTAGTTTACTGTCCGGTTCAGTTCAAGTGGCATTTTGATAAACCACAATCGCATAATAAAACACTTGATCTCCTCTGATGGTCTTGTGTTCCATTTTCATGCAACGGTTGATACGATTATGCTTTGTTCCTTTCACATTTTAAAAGCAAAAACCTCTTGAATTTCTGGAGTGCTGGCATCGTATTGCTCTTACAGAATAATGCGTGTCTTACAAGTGTCACTTATTATGCTATAAATAATGGTTGTATACAGTTTTTTTTAAATATAAAGCTTTAATCTGTTACTGTACTCAAACTCTCAAAGCAAATACAAAATCCACTCAAGGCTCATCACGGGAGAAACGAGAAAAAACAAGCCAGAAATAACATTCATCAGTGCTATTTTGGTGTTGTCTCGTGTTAAAATCGGACCTGTAAATTGCGCTAAAATGTCATTAATGCAATCTGGCTTGTTTATGTCGGCATAATTTGTCCAGCAATGGAAAAATACACTCAAGATACTGTAATTAGACCTTTCGCAACATTTACGGCATTGCAAGAACAACAACAACGTATCGAGATTTAATCAGCGGCACGATTGAAACACGCCAGACACACACAGTCTGGTTTAAATCTTGGCGCGAAGATTACTATCGCAAACAAAAGCGTCCGACAATCACGTTCACCACGACGACAACCGCGGACCTCTTAACTAAACTTCTCGCGTTACCGTTTCCCATCTCCCACCTGGTCACGCACATATTAAAGTCGTACATTAAGGCCTCGTGACTTTGCCTATATATGAGTTTCATGTGAGAAGCGAATCCCTGGCGACGTCGGGATAGGTTTTATTGCTGGCTGCCTGACAGTATTTTAATTCCCCCAGCGGTTTCGGTATCGGAGAGGCCCCATCGTTTCTCTGAACACCATCAGCACCTTTCTCGCGGACCCAATTTAGCCGCTGATCCTAAATCTAGCATGGTGGAAGCCCCGGAGACCTACGACGCGGGTTCTTCACGGAGTAGCACCCCGAGTACCTTCTAGGAATATATTGCCTCAAAATGTAATTAGATGCTGCCAATCTTTCAATATCACAGGGGAGCCCAGCTACAGTGAGCTTTTAATGGAGATGGCTTTAGCATGCTTGTATCTTTCAGAACTAGAGTTTGCTGTTCTCCCAATTGGAGCGTTAACGTATCAGGACATGGTTGATAACATTGTTTCTAATGCGACATTGCAATAGTTCTGTATTAGGGATAAGCAATGTTAACTACATTGATTATCTCTGTGTTTTTTGTGTACTGGTAACACTATTCCAACAAAATTAGCTGAAATGTATTCGTACATTTGCATGACAGGTTTGACTGTACATTTCAATAAAACATAATGATCATATTTAAGATTTTACTAAAAACTGAACGGCCTATTTCTCCAGTTTGACAATGTTCGGTGATGTTTATATGTTACTTCCTGGTTGGGCATGAGCAGCAGATCTAATAGTTGTTACAGTTGCCGTTGTGTTAAGATTACACATTCGTTTTCCTGATAATGTCTTTATTTTGTTAAATGATTTGCGAACCAGGGGTGTCCAAACTTTTTTCACTGAGGGTGACATTTTTAGTCTCCGAGCCATAGTTTGGACACCCCTGGTTTGGACTGTCAGAAAATGTTTATGCCAATTACGTGTCAATAGTCCCTGCATTTTGGATGGAGTGTCACTTATTGATAACAAACAAATGGATTCCGTTTTAGAATTCAAAACTATTTCCTGTAATTTTCATCTGCTTTTTTTTCTTTTTTTTTTTTTTTTTGCTTCACAAACTGACACGGTGATAAATATTTACCACAAAGACCATCATCTAAGTAATGATTAGAGTGTGCACTTTAAGTATCAGAGAAATGTGAAAGGACTGTAAAATGATCAACAAACATGCAGAAAAAGGTTTCAAAACAATTATTTTCATTTGCCGAAACGTATTGCCATTTCTATTTTCTGCATTCACATTTCACATTCACAAGTTTTTACTCATTTTATTTTATTTTATTAACAAATTGAAATTACACAGCACACACACACATATATATATATTATGTACACTTGGCTTGATACAAGCAAGATTAAATCATAAAACATGTTACACTATGATCAATGCCTATACTTATATCAATTCCATGTATCACAAACACAAAATATTCTACATTGAGAATAGTATTTGAATAATTTAAATGCAGGCGTATCCAGATAATAGCCACAGCACTAAGTTTCATCCCATCCTATCCACATAGTTAAAAGGTAATGAGAAAATGGCATTGTATTGAGCTGTTCTTTAGCTTATGGGGTAATCACTAAATTATAGCCACCATTGGTGTGCTAAACCCTGATCTAAAAGTGCTTTTAAATCCTCCTAAAGGCTCTGGATAAGAGAAAACTGCGGCTTACGGGACTCCTGCCTGTACTAAATCTATTTCCAATGTCATTCTAATTCTAGTATGCCATTATGTCCTTTCAGGATATTTATGGTAAAGAGAATATAATATATATACGTTTCTATTACAGACTGGATTAACCCGTTTATCACCTTGATTGACGCCGACATGCATATGCAGTAAAGATATGGAAATGTATGGTGGCCCGGCTGGAACATACATGCATGGCTCTCCGTTCAATATGGGCTCCTATTTCTCCCTTAAGGCAAGGTTAAATGGCTGTAAATACCTATTGAGTGAATGAGATGGCGAGTTGGGCTCTATGAATCATTGTATAAGTGTCCTTTCCCATCGCCCGTGTGGATTTGTTCATGTGAGCGCGCTCTCCAAGCCCCAGCGCAGTGATAGGGCTCTTTCCACATAGTTATATTTAGTTGGACGTGTGTGTGTGTTTGCATGGAGCTCGGGGATGGTGCGCGGCCCAGTATGACGGCCGGAGTTAGGGGCTACTGGCATTATTAACCCCTCACTTGGTGGAGTTGAGCAAGCAATTACTACCAGTCATATGGCTGTCATAGCGCCGCGGGGAGAGACATAACCCACTCACATCGTATGCAAATGCTAAAGTATTTAAATGTAGATGTGACTGAGTTCTGTTTTTCAATCATGCGAGTGTTAAAATGGTAATAATGGAGGGCAGATACATTCATGAGACAGTGAAATTAAAGGTGCACTATGTAACTTTCTACAGGGGGGGCTATTTAACCCTCCGTGTTCTGGCCTGTCCCAATTAAAGGAGTTCACACACTTAAATACAAAGTTGAGCAGAGGAGAAAGAGTTCATTTGGACAATCTGCTTTTCCAGTCTGCGCCGCGCACTCTTGGAATTTGGTCTCCACAGAACTGAGGAACATGACATAATTTCATACGTTTGTGTTAAACAGTCAGACGTGAGCATGATGAGGACTAACCAAAGTGTTTTACGTTTTTACTCTCTGTCTTGTTGTCTTTCGTCTTGGTTCTCTTTAACCTGTATTGTGTGCACGCCACGTTGTTCTCAATACTCTCTTTCACTGATCTTCAATTTCTTAATGTCATGTGTGTGGACTGAGTGTTCCGTGCCTGTTACATGTCCTGTTTTCTGCCTACGTCAGCCTGCCGTTGGGGCTACGGATGTAAATTAGCTTGCATGGATACCTCTGGCACATTTACATGCTGGGCTAACACATATTAATTCATGTGCACGACCCCATGTTAAATAAAACAAACATAAACATTCATTTTCCACAGTAAGGCATTCAAATTCTCTACTGTTTATTGGAATGTTATTCAGTGTTTTTTTTTATTGCTTGCAAAATATATCGAAAAGCATGCATTCTCACTTTGAGCGGCTCCACAGATCTGATATGTATCATTCTGCTTGATTGGTGATACAGTAGATAAGTTTAATGCTATATTCCAGTCAAAGCAATAACATCTCAACAAGCCGGAAACGTTATAATGTGCACCTTTAAACGCTTCAGATTTGTTGTACATCTTCAAATCGTATCGAAATCACACTGTGCATTCCCAGATTTAGATTTAAAAAAGAAAAAAAACATTTCATGGTTTACGCTGTCATCACTTATATTATTATATAGTGTAAAAAAAGCAGAACTATCGTAAAACCTTGCACGTTTTATTTGACATTTTATCTTCGACCCTAAATTTTAACGTGCTATTTCCAAATGCATGCTTTACCTACGTACCTGACTCATTCCTCAAGTCCTCGCCGAGCCTTCTGCGGCGTGCGCTTCTGTTGTTTTATAAACTCCCACTCCCTGCACGGCTCACATCTTTTTCATGGTCTTAAGCTGCTGATCACGATCTCTTCACAGGCTTGGATCTGATCAAATCAATAGTCATTTTTCACTCATACGCGCTTGTGTTTGGCGCCCGTTGGTGGTGATCGGTGCTGAGATGAACCCGGCGGTACGAGCACAAAGTCAGTTCTGTGTGTGTGGAATATCTAACGGAGGATTTAAACACATGGCTGCTACATGCAACAAGATATTCAGCCAGCACTCTCCCTCCAAGGGTTTCAATTGCACTGCTCTCCAGGAAAGAAAAAGTGTTGTGTTTTAGCGTTATCTTTAGCTAAAATATATTTTAGTTCAGGCAGGGATAAATGTTTTCTGTTTTTCACTTTAACCCAATGAGCAACAAATACATGAATATTAAAGGTGCACTGTGTAACTTCTCCGGCGGATGGTTCATCACAACACTTTTATTCTTCCCCAAGAGGAAATTCATCACCGACTTTTCTCTATTTCATGCCTGAAATATTCCACATCATGACCTTACACGTATATATCTCCATGACGACAAGCACGGGGTTAGAACAGTGAAGAGCAGACAACGCCGCGCTCGAGAAGACGTGTTTTACAAGGCATTTTTGAGCAAGGAAACATGTGTAATTGAACAAAAGCTGGACAGATAACTATAATGCAGCACTGCCGGAGATTCCAGTACATGTTGACAAGCTGCTGGTTAATACTCCACCAGGAAAGTTACACATTGCACCATTCAAGAATCTAAACAATTTGAAATCAATATCCTTTAGGGCCTTGATTTTTCAACCAGTGTGCCGGGGAACACTAGTGTGCCTTGAGGTTTAGCTGGGTGTGTCTTGAAAAATGTCTAATCTGAGTTAACAAATTCACAAATGCAGATGTAATTGAATAATTTATCATTTTAGAGTGTCCTGAGCAACTTCTGCTCCAAAAATGAACAGAAAACCATTACTAATGCCAAAAATGTAAAGAACCAGACCATGGCATTGACATTATTTACCATATTTTAAACTAAATGGTAATGTTTTGTTAGGTTGTGTGTTATGGTATCGTTTAAACCCAAAAAGTGTGCCGCCACCCCATCATTTTGAAAAACACTGCTTTAGAGGAGTTTATTGGATGGGCTCTGGCACCTGTTTATTGCACTTTACAAGTTCCAAGATGGCGCCGCTGACGGATGCCCTGGCGTTTTGGTGCGCTCTATGTTGTTTGTTTTTGTACGTTAATCGTGTGTCCGCGTGCTCTTACACCCGTGAAGAGCTCGTAAACATTAGAACTTCTACCCCCACGGACCTATTTCCAGTTTTTTTAGCGTCTGCTGCAGACTTGGCGCTAGTTTTGGCCAAAAGAGTGAGACGCCGCAGAAGAGGAAAGCGCGCGGGGGCTCGCGGCGCTGAAACGCGCGCAGACGCCTACCTGGGATTTTCCTCTCCAACGTCCGCTCACTCAGCAACAAGATGGACGAACTGGCGCTGCTGATGAAGAGAAACAGAGACTTTTCTTCGTCCTCTGTTTTGTGTTTCACGGAGACGTGGCTCAGCGAGTCGATCCCGGACTGCGCGCTCCATTTGGAGGGATTCCAGCTCCTCCGCGCCGACAGACAAAGGGATCTCTCCGGGGGAAAAACAAAAGGCGGTGGAGTCTGTTTCTTCATCAACAACGCTTGGTGCTCCGATGTGACTGTGATCTCCAAACTCTGCTCTCCTGATCTGGAATATCTCTTCATCAACTGTAAACCATTCTACTCTCCACGTGAGTTTGCTTCATTCATTCTCGCTGCTGTTTACATCCCGCCGTGCGCGAACACACAGGAGGCACAGCGCGTGTTAGCGGAGCGGGTTTTGAATACGGAGCAGGACTTCCCGGACTCCTTGTTGATCATCCTTGGGGATTTTAACAAGGGTAATCTCAGCCAGGAACTACCAAAGTACAGACAGTTTATTAAATGCCCGACCAGAGAGCAGAACACGCTGGATCACTGTTACACTACAGTGAGTGGCTCCTTCCAGTTTGCAGTTCCTCGTGCAGCCCTAGGGCTCTCAGATCATGCCATGATCCACCTGATCCCCACGTACAGACAGAGGCTGAAGCTCTCCAAACCTCTAGTGAGGACTTCTAAGAAGTGGACCAGCGAGGCAGTGGAGGAACTACGCGCGTGTTTGGACATTACAGACTGGGATGTGTTAAAAACTGCCATGGATAGTTTGGATGAGTACACGGACACTGTGACGTCATACATCCAATTCTGTGAGGACAGTATCATTCCCACACGCACTAGGGTGATTTATAACAACGACAAGCCCTGGTTCACACCCAAACTGAGGCAGCTCAGGCAGCAGAAGGAGGCAGCATTCAGAGCAGGGGACAGAGAGAGCTACAAAGGTGCCAAGTACAGATTTAGCAGGGAGGTGTCAAGAGCTAGATCTCTGTACAACATGCGCCTAAAGCAGTCTTTCTCTGCTAACAACGCTTCGGCGGTCTGGCGGGGACTTAGGCAGATCACCAACTACAAGCCCAAAGCCCCCCATGCTGCTGACGACCAGAAACTCGCTGAACAGCTCGTCTCCTTCTATTCACGGTTCGAAATCTCAACCCCCTCCCCCACCCATCTCACTACAATAGACATTTCTGCCAATCCCACCCCAGGTCCCCCCACCTCCCCCACTGGCCTTTCACTACACAGGGACAAAGTAAGGAAACAGTTTCGGAAGTCCAACCCCCGGAAAGCTGCTGGACCAGACGGTGTCTCCCCCGCCACCCTGAGACACTGTGCGGACGAGCTGACTCCTGTCTTCACAGACATTTTTAACACCTCCCTGGACTTAATGACTTCAGGCCTGTGGCTCTGACGCCTGTCGTCATGAAGTCCTTTGAGCGCCTGGTCCAGCCCCATCTCAAGTCCTTCACCTCCTCCGCCCTGGACCCACTGCAGTTCGCCTACAGAGCCAACAGATCTGTAGACGACGCCATCAACCTGGCCCTCCACTTCATCCTGAAGCATCTGGACTCCCCGGGAACCTACGCCAGGGTCCTGTTTGTGGACTTCAGCTCTGCATTCAACATCATCATCCCTGCTCTGCTCCAGGACAAGCTCTCTCAGCTCCACGTGCCTGACTCCATCTGCAGGTGGATCAATGACTTCCTGACGGACCGGAAGCAGTGCGTGCGGCTGGGGAAGAATGTCTCAGAGACTCGGACTATCAACACAGGAACTCCACAGGGCTGTGTACTTTCTCCTCTGCTCTTCTCCCTGTACACCAACTGCTGCAACTCCAGCCACGACTCTGTAAAACTGATCAAGTTTGCGGACGACACCACCCTCATCGGACTCATCTCGGACGGCGATGAGTCTGTCTACAGGAGGGAGGTGGACCGGCTGGTGTCCTGGTGCAGCGACAACAACCTGGAGCTCAACGCCCAGAAGACAGTGGAGATGATCGTGGACTTCAGGAAAGTCTCAGCCCCCCTGCCCCCCCTTGCCCTGTCAGACTCTCCCATCACCACCGTGGACTCTTTCCGCTTCCTTGGCACCACCATCACTCAGGACCTCAAGTGGGAGCCGACCATCAGCTCCATCATCAAGAAGGCCCAGCAGAGGATGTACTTCCTGCGGCAGCTGAGGAAAGCCAAGCTGCCAGCGCAGATGATGGTGCAGTTCTACACGGCCATCATCGAGTCCATCCTCACCTCCTCCATCACCGTGTGGTACGCTGGAGCCACAGCCAGGGACAAACAGAGACTACAGCGCATTGTGCGCTCTGCTGAGAAGGTGATCGGCTGCAGCCTTCCATCTGTCCAGGACCTGTACGTCTCCAGGACTCGGGGACGAGCAGGTCGGATCACAGCTGACCCTTCTCACCCTGGACATGGACTATTTGAGCCACTCCCCTCGGGCAGGAGGCTACGGTCCATCCGGACCAGAACCTCCCGCCACAAGAACAGTTTCTTTCCCTCTGCCGTTGGACTCATGAACACTTTGTAACACCTGTCACTTTAACAATAATACTATTTAAGAACAATCTATTTGCACTACTCAATTGCACATTGCACTATCTGCCAACTGTACATTCTGTATATAGTCTATCTTAGTCTATTTTATTTTTAATTTTATGCATGCCTTTTTATATATTTTTTATATTTTATCCTTTGCTTTATGTTGCACCTACGCCGAAGCAAGTTCCTACGTTTGTGAATTTCACTGACAATGGCAATAAACAGTTTCTGATTCTGATTCTGATCAAAACTGTGCACTGTTTAATTCTCCAAATGGAATTTTGTTGTTTTCTTTGCAAATGACGACAAACGTCTTGAATTTTTAATCCTTAGTAACAACATGATCTGCTTGTACAGTTGCAGAGATACTTGAAGACAGCAGTTAGGTTTCATCAGTTTCATATGAACTGTCCCGACTGCAAATTCACCAAACAAATGGAGATGAATGGAGAGAGGCTAAAATATCTTCTGAACCACACTCAAAAAGATTTATCTTATTTTGTTGAAGGACATTTCAATCTCAACCACAATATTTTGTCAATAGCTTGGACAATATGATAAAAAAGAAAAGTGAATCAGAATGTCTTCCCTCACATTGATCAATCTATGTTCTATCACAATGTCGTTTTTTTATGGCCTCATAAAAAACAGAAAAAAAACATACATATCTTGCACATACAGCAAAAGTAAATGCTTTAAATCATTGCCATTTAACACAAACAAGTCAAATGTTTTACTCTAAAGTCCAAACTCCAAAACGACACACTTTTTTGCGCGACAGAGGATTGAATGGTCCTCATTTCTAAAAGTCCAATCATATCACCGACGATTTGAAATGACTCCATCTAAATATGACTAATTACCCATTCCCACTAGAAGCCATACTAGATTACCATTTGTCATCTTTTATTTGTCCTATTTTCCACTAACCAAAAGCTTCAATGGCAGCAAAAACATAACCCCGATGGTGTATTTAATTAAGATACCAGCCATTTTCCATGCTGCACTTTTACTACTTGAGTTCATCAGATAATTTCTCTGCGGGATACAGACCGCCTCTGTGTTCTGTCCTGTCTGCACTCTCCACTGTTGCCTGTATTATTTCCTCTGACACACTTGGAGCTCTTGTAGTTCAGCAGAATTATTTGCATCCTCTTTGAGCGACTAATCTTTTTTGTTCTGTTCATTCAGTCTTTTATCACTTCCCCTGATGATTGTTGCTTTCAGAAAGACAGAGGAGTTATTATTATTTTGGACCCCAGAGCAGAACGCAATATTACTGTTCTGGGCGTTAGAGGGGTCAGTTTTGTGTTTTTGTGATCTAAGGGTTGTCACTGACACACACATATTATGCAAAATGTACTGTTTTGAACTTTTAACCCTGTCATAACGTTGTTCCTGCATCAAAAAGCATAGCTGCGGTTGAATTTAGCTTCATTCACCATTGTTTTAGCAATCCTGTTTAGTATGTCCTCTCCTTTCTGAGCCTCAAAAACCACGTTACGAATCTGGAAAATTTGTAACATAAAAGCACTGCTGGAACTCTATTACTTAAGTGAATCCTAAATCGTAAATGTACTTAAAGTTAAAAAAAAAAAGCAATACAGATGATGTGAACGTTTAATCAATTTAATTATGAGCTTTATGATGAATAAATTAGATCTATTTTGGTTTAATCAAGTGGTAAAAAGGTATGTTAGAGATTTATTTTATTCTACATTTTAGCTCATTAACTCCTGATGATGAAGGTTAAGTAAAAGGGAAAAAAGCTGCTTGGATTTAATGAAACAGCCCAGTCTCCAGACAAATACCTACACAGTTTATGTTTTTCTAATTCCATTTATGTAGCTATTGTACGTTTTTTTTGTCAAAATATGTACAATAAGTGCGTCTGTGAAAACCTACACATTTTACATCTTTGTAAATTATGCCGCATGAGTCAACGGAACATGTACATTTACGTTTTTCAAATTATGTTACATAAGAATGTCAATCAAAAACATATACAGTTACAGTTTATCAATAGTAAACCCTAATCCTAGCGCAGACTCTAACCCTAAATTACAAAACTGTCTATGTTTTCCACAAACATACAGTATATTGAAAGTATTTGTTCTTCACAAACGTACTTATTGAACATATTTTGTCAACAAAAGTGTACAATAGCTACATAATTGCAAAAATGTAAATTATGTACATATTTTTCTGGAGACTCGGTAAGTAAGTAAGTAAGTAACAAACCCCTTTTGAGAATGTAAGGAGTAGAAATTACAAACACTTGGGTTAAAAAGCAAGGAGTAAAAGTAAAAAGTCACCAGAAATTTTAATACACAAACAAAATACAGATACCTGAAAAATCTACTTAAGTCCATTGAAAAATTACTACGTCGTTTCTCTGCATATAACGCATACAATGTGTCCTTTAAATCTAAACTTGTTGGTTTGATTGTTGGTTAGCAAATCACAACATAATGGTTGCCTTTTGAGTGTGACCATGAGCCCAGTTTGCATCAAATGATTTAAAGAGATTGGGTTAGAAAAAAAATCACAAGGAATACAATGTAGTTTGGATTTGGAACGGCTTTGTCATTCAGCGCCAACATCAAACTCAAAACCCCCTGTTTGATCCCAGATTTGAGCGCGATGACTTTACCATTGCAGGGCTGAGTCCAGGCCAACACTGTATTTACCCAAATCTCTGAGCACGTGGGTGGGAATTCTCACTGCCACCTACCTGCACTACACATGTTGGAGGATTAACAGAACACAAGCCACACTGTACAATATGGTACGCGCCGACATATTGGCTGCCTTAATATCACAGGAATGCAGACACCTATTGCTTGAGCAGACAAATGCATGTGGTGAGAAAAGTGGGAATCAGGGAAAAAGCACAGAGCCTCCCACAAAGGAATAGTGTTGTCAGGATACAGGGATTTCAAACTCGATTTCTGTACTGTACTGTTTTTTTTTAACAATATCGTGTAATTTTCTCTTCTTTTTATTTATTTAACTTATATGTATTTTTATTTTATGATGATGGTTATGACACATTTTAAAGAATAAAACACTCAACACATAATAATAGGCCTTCACAATGTGGGAAAAAGATGTAATACTCAACAACTGTTTTGCTTTGTGACATTTTATTATATTTTATGATGGTTTAATGTACTAGTCCAACTGTAACAACAAATACGTAAATAAAATAACTCTAAAATAACTAAAATAATTCTAACCAAGACCAAAACAATTCCAAATTAGTAAAAAAGTTGACTATAATCTGAACTTGTATAGTATATTTTCAAAACAACAGTACATTTCTATCAGATTTCCTTTCACTATCGATTATTGCGTTAGTCCATAAAGCAATATCAATATTTTTTGCAATATCTTATGCAGCCCTTCTTTTTTACCATTCTGAAGAAGACGACATAGATCATTCTAAAACTGTTCAAAAAAGTGTTTATTTTTTCTTTTGCAGTACCAACTTGCTCAAATGATTATCTTGTTTCAATATTAACATCGCTTTTCAATACTTTTGACAATCCTGCCCGTGGATTTTGAGTATTTCTGTACATAGGTTTAAAGATTCGCGCCAGTTAGTCCCAACGTTTCAAGGAAGGAACACTGATGACAAACGTGTTCATATCGTAGAATTAGTTCAACATTTTCGTGCCACTTTTTCGACACATTCAACCCCTATATTGTCCGTATCACACTTGAGACAACATACATAATACAACATTGCTTCACCATCCATTCTAAAGAATCCCTGTTGCTGTCTCGCTCGCTTCGCTTGCAGACAATGTTTGAGATTGGTCAGACAAATAACTTGAAATATCCCAAAAGGAGGTCAAAAGGGGCTATTACATTCTTTCTGTGGTTTTATGGATTTCGCTGCCGGCTCGGGTCCTTTCAAGTTTCGAAAAAGAAGCACCATAGGTTTTTCACTCGTACAGTGAGCCCCATCACAGCTGACTGCATATACACACAATGTTCACCCCTTTTATTTATTACTCGGCAACAGGGACTCAGTGTGAAATTGGTGTTTTTATGATCTACATCTTAAGGCTCTTGTCTGGCCCTGGTGTATAGCTGTCCGTTCCTATCACTCTTCGCCGTCTGGATGCACTCCTGTGAAGCCGCTGTAGTACCACTTGTTCTGCCGCGATTCCTTTGTTTTCTTTCTCTCTCCATCTTTCACACCTGCTGCTATGGTTACCGCAGCTTTACACTCGAGTTTGTTCCTCTCACGCAGAACAATACACATGTTGAACTAGTCAGACAAGACAAACGCAGTCCTTACGTTGTCATTCTTTTCCATTCATGTGTTTTCCAGAACGGGGTTTCGAGAGTGAAGAATCTTTTTTTTTTTTTTTTTTTTACGTTGAGTGATGTGTGTATTTTATTGTGCTAGGTTCTTAACAAAGTATGCAAACGATGTGTGAGACGGAGAGCGGCTGGAAGAAACTGCAGATGGAAACGAGCTATTTATAAGCTTAATGTTCTTGGATTTTAATTTAATCACATTCTGTTTTCGTTGTGTTGAAGTTTGAGCTTCATAATTGGTTGAATCCACCTGTCACTCACCCAGAGCATTGCTAAGTCTCGCCAATAGGAGAAGGGGGCGGGAAAAATGTCTTTGTTCAAGTCGTCAGATGCATTTTTACCAAAAAAAGCACACGGTCACAACCAGGGCAGTAGACGGGGGGACAAAGGGGTCTGTTATCATGGGTCTCAGGGTCTTAGGGGCCCAGAATTGGACCCTCTTCCTATTAATGTATATTAGAGGGGGGCCCGTGTGAGGCTTCTTGCCCTGGGCCCCCAAATTTCCGTGGACGGGCCTGGTCACAGGAATGAGATTGCAGTTTTATCGCTCAGCCCCAAAATCTATGCAATACTTTGTGGCTTTGAGTGGGAGCAGAGAGGCTGAGTCCCTGAAGTACAATGTGCTTTTCAGAGATTGGTGACGAATTCCAACAAATAGGCTCTGACAAACTGTGCTTTTTTACTTTGGTCCATGTTGCATTTCTCAAACAACTGGCTGCAATATCCCTTCCAAAGATCACTGAATTAAAAGATTCAGATTTTCCCAAAACAATAGACTGACAGGACGAAGTTGGGCTTGAACTGCTAACTGTGGCCCCAAAACAGCTTGATTATGTCCTTGCATTAAATTACATTTTCCAGCTTCGAGACAGCTCCATTGAATTTACATAGCAACCCTTACAAAAACTTTTTTTCAGCATCACAACCAATAGAAATGTACTCTCGGTAGGGGAAAAAAGGAGTTAACCTACCTGCACTCAGCATTTGGGGCTCAGAAGTATTACATCTGGGTAGGAAAAGTCACAAATAACCTACAGCTTTGCATCCGAGCGGGTTAGCAGGGTCTGAACATGCATGTTTGTCAAGAGCTAAAGCTAAAGTGCACATGCTGGATCTTGAATTCAAAACAATGCTTCAAGAATGTTCACCCTCAGCTCTACAACCGTTACAAAAAGTAGAAAATACTGTATTGTGGTTTACTGTAACGTCGTGAAAATGTTGCATCTTAAAAAGCAGAATCTTCATTGCCTTTATATTGCCTTACATTCTATCTGTCTCTGACAATGTTTTGCGCTCAGCTAAAGTACAAAATCAATTGAACATCCCCAGATGCCTGCTCCGCTCCTCGTCACATCTGCCCTCGCTTTGTCGTCAAAACGTTGCGTTGTGCACCTTTCTCATGTTCTGTATTTCCCCCAGTGATTCACCGCCGCTTGCCTTTTGAGTCTCTCATTCATCACGTATTTATGAAAAGCCCTGACATGCTCTCCAGTTCTTAAGGCGGGGCGCTTGAAGATTTCTCCTTTTCCTCCTATCCTTTTCTACAGTTTTTTGAGCTTTGTTAGCCGTCATCCCTATCATCTCTTTTTAGAACGTACATTTATCTGAGAGAGCATTCATGGGGGAAGCTAATGATGCAACCCAAGCCGGGGGCGTAATCAGTCGAGCTCTGAGACGTAGTGGAGTAACACACCAACTTTGATTGACAAGCTCTAGCGTGCCGAGCTTCAAAAACGCACATTAAATGGATTTGTGGTGTTCATTTGCGGGCGGTAAATTGTCGCTCTCTCTTTCCAAGGACATAATGAAGCATAATCGTCAGTTATGGGTATGATAAAATTGTTGTGATGGCTTAGATTTTGTGTTTTTTTTTAAATTGGTGATAGTAAATGACAGATTTTGGGTATTATTCTGACAAGTCTGGGTGTCAGTGTGCCACTATATCAGTGTAATGGGCAGCACAAATGTCAATTTAATGAGCTATGACCACTAACCCTTAAAGAGCTGAGGCTGTCAGGGAGCATATAGCAATAATCCAAAGGCTCTAAAGGACAGCCATGTGTGAACAACGCCTTAACAAGCCTAATATTAGGAAAAATAGGTGCTATTATAGTGAAGAAGGATCTGTTAAAAGAGGGATTTAATAATGTAGCTTAATATTATCATCGTCTAACCTCAAAACAGCCACAAACCATGATCTTGTTTGAGATAAAAGTTAAGTCAACTCAAAAGTAATAATAGGATTTCAAGTATTTTACGAAAAGAAATTAGTGCTCGCCGTCTCATCGTCGAGAGTTTGCCTCTCGACTGTTTCTCTAACCTCTCTTTCCTCATTTCAGTGCAGCTTCAACTGTCCTGTCAAATAAAGCCTTTGTGTCAGGAACAAAATAAAATAAAACATAATAATTACAATGATTATACATTCTTTTTTCAAAACATATTGAATATAATTTTGAGACAGGGCCAGTGATGCTAGCTCCAAGCACATTGTTTCACCAAATAATGCCATTTTGGCTCGTCTATATTTAAATAATAAATGAATACATAAATAGCAATAAATAAAAAGTTCTATTTATTTTTATTAAAGTTATAAAAATAACTTGGGTAACATAATAAAAATAATAATCAAGATGTTTTTCCTCATATGGATTGATCTTGATTGGTTTTTGATAATCTCAGTTATTGTCTGATATAGATAAACTACTGGACACAAAGACAAACTTTTAATCAATGCCATTTAAACTGCCAAAAATTGTCAACCACTGTCTGAATTTTGCACCAAACCACACCATTTCATGAGCTGTAGACCTCTCAACTAAAAAGACCCAAGCATATCATTGATTAAATTCAACTCGTGCAGGGCCGCAAAGTTGCATTTGTTTTGTTAGATTCCTCTGTTTCATTGCACGCTTGCTGACGGAACACTTACTGAGGAAAATCTGTGTTAATTTCCTCAATATCTGGGGAAATGTGGCTGTTTTTGCTGCTAAAGCTGTAGTGCAATTATTACATACTCATGCACAATAAATGTCATTTTCCCAAGAGGGGACAGTTGTAAGGCTGACCCATTTTGAAATAGCTTTTTCTACTATTAGCCTGTGCTTGTTCAGAATGAATGCCCAATCTGATCGCAGCTAATCAAAAATTGTCTTGTACTAAAAAGGTATTTCACTTTGTTTTATCACAAGGAGGACGTTATGCACTCATAATTTTCGCAACGTTCAATTTTGTTTCCTCCTTGTTTTTGAAATGAGCCTTGTTAATCTTGCTCTGACACACAGTAAGATTTTACTTTTTCCTCAATACAAATTCACTCATCTCTCCACTTATCGCCCAGTGAACACCATTTTGCGTTTTTTAAATTCTTTTTACTATTTATTCCACGCAGTAAAATGCTGGTTCGGCTGGGGCCACTGAGCAATGAATTATTGTTGTAATATCTTCTTTTGGCTGACATCCAAATCTGAGCTCTATACACTTTTTAAAGGCAGGCCCGTGTGTGTTTACCCTGTGCATATCAGAATGCATGTGTGGGTGGCTCTGCTGTTTAAGTGGAGCGATCTGTCATCACAGTCGACATTTACTTCCTCCTTTTAGACAATGCACAAATGTGACAAAATGCATGCAAGTTCTTAGTTATGTACAGCTGACTATATTACAAGTGGTTTGGATTTGGAGAAATTATGTGGGTTTTAATCATTTGAAGCATTCTCGTCGTTTATGCTGAGTGATCAAATAGTTGTGATCACTGGCCTCTAGTGAAGGGCTCTATAGGGCATCTGGTAGAAATGTCAGTGGTGAAAACAAACAAAATGCAAAACTAAAAGCAGTGGTGGACTTAGGCAACAGGCCACAATTGCTCTGGGCCCCCAACTTGAAGGGGCCAAGAATAAGCTGCCCTTCCCGATCATCATAGACACAAGGTTATGAAATAGTTCTCTCAAACTCAGAATAAAGAAGTGCAGTGTACTTTTACACACGAAAAAGGCCAACAAAAATAGTCCAGTATTGTCAAATGTATTAATTCTGCCGAAGCTTCTAATAAAGCTAAATAGTAGATAAAATATAACATAAAATTACAAATGAATATCAAATCAGTTAAATCAGCTGGAATATGTGTGAAGATGCACCAACATACAAGAAATATTGTCTGATTTTTCAAATATTCTTCCGGGGAATGACTAAACCCCCTGTTTAAAGCTGTTTAGAACATGTACTGCACATGTGAATTACAATTTTCCAATAGTTCACTCCAGAATCACCCCAGATTTATGAACCTGTCCGGCCACTACATCTAAAATAAATAAATAAAATATTTATTTCAACAGTAATTCAGGAGACATGACAGAAAAATTATAGAAAATCACACTTGCTGAGGAGGGGCCTGTACTTTATTTTGTCTTGGGCCCCCAAATTCCTTGGTCCACCACTGAGTAAAAGTACTGTACTTAAGTCAAATGTCTTGGTATCTGTGTTTCACTTTTACAGTGGATACTTTTTACTTTTATTTCACATTTGAGAGCAGGTATCTGTGCTTTCATATTCATATAAGACCAGAGATATCGCTGAAAGAAAATATAAGATTTTAATTTTTAAAAAAGAGTAACGGGAATGTGTCTGAATTTTTTTTTCCATGGTTTGCATTTCCATGATAATCTCAGTCTAGTCCTTAATTGTTGTCATTGCCCTCTTTTTCCTGCCAAAAGTATGCTCCATAGATATCCATTAGTTGTGTTCATGGCAGGAGTTTTGAGGCCCAAATACAAAGTTCTGAAATTGAGTTGGTTTGCGATGTCCAACACAGTCTGGAGTGCTTTGTTAATCCCAGTCCAATATTTCTTAGCAACAGGACATTCCCAAAACACGATAATGTTGAGCCACCTGGCAACCACAATTTCCCTGTTCGTATTTCTCTGTGAATAGTGGGCACTTTGAGATGGACTTATAAAAAACGTGATAACACATTTTGATGTTTATTTATTGTCAAAACAAAATTACCTTCTCTTTGCAATTTCGTCGATGTAATCCCTCCTTCGTCCAGGTGTGGTTCATTGTAGAAAGGGTTTCAGGGGTTCTCATCCGGACGCTGTTTGAAGATCGAGACGTTTCGACTTCTGTCCAAAAGTCACTGTCCATCAGATTAACAATGACTTTTGGATAGAAGTCAAAGCATCTCGATTTTCAAACAGCGTCCGGATGACAAACCCTGAAACCTTTTCTATAATTCTCTTTGCAGTCTAATTTTTTATATATTTCATAGAATGGCTATCCATACTTTCTATTGAAGTACATTTTTTAAACTGGACTGAAAATTAAAAAGTACATTTCTTATGGTTTGTGGAGTAATTTTAAATGCGTTCATGATGACATCTTGACGAGAGGTTTTGAGTTCAAGCCCCACCTTTGAGCAAACACTAATATAGACTATATATAGACTATTCCTAGTGAATATAATTCACAAGGAAATTTGATGTCTGTATAATTCTTTATCAAAATGATTGTACTTTAACAGTTGTCAAAATCTGTGTGAAATATGTTTACTTTTTGTGTTTAAAGGCACTGTTACTGTACTTTTTTGTATGCACTACTTTTACTTTCTTTTGCCTTTTGTATCTGTATTTTTAAGTAACACATTTTCTTCAAATACCAACTGAAAATATCCACTGCACATATGGGATTGTCTATTTTCTGTGGCAAGCCCAAAAAATCTTTCCACTTTGGAAATTGTCGAATGCCTTTGCTCATATTTACCAAATGTCTAAGCCGACTGTGCCCTTTTACTCTAGCTGACTTTTATACCTTATAAGCCACAGGCAGT
Organism: Rhinogobius similis; assembly: GCA_019453435.1. Taxonomy (NCBI): domain Eukaryota; kingdom Metazoa; phylum Chordata; class Actinopteri; order Gobiiformes; family Gobiidae; genus Rhinogobius; species Rhinogobius similis. The sequence continues at coordinate 21,249,011 of CM033635.1, forward strand.
AATAGAAATCTGTGTGACAAGCAGGTAAGCTGATTAAATACAGTGTTTTTTTGGCACATGTCAAAAATAACTGGCCCTAATTGGAAGCCCAAACCATTTTCCTTATTTTTCTGCCTTCAGCTTTCATCCACGTGAGGAAATGTGCAGAGAAAGAAACGCCAAAAATGACTTTACACTGACACCCATTTACCAACTGAGCGCAGAATCTAATATGTAATATAAGCATGTCTTCATGGGAGTATGCATGCATCAAATTATGTATATTCGTACGCATGTTCTGAAAGGAAAGCAGCCAACTGGATCACGCTTCTGTGTGAGTTAATGAGGAAACAAGGGCCATGCATTAAGTTTGAGGCATGTATGATCAACACAGGGCTGTGGACATGAATATACAGTGACAAATGTGTCACTTCTGATACAGCGCACACATCGAGGGATCTCACAAAAAGAGTCAAGTCAAACATTCAGATAGATCGTCATTAATTGTGTTTTATCTGTCATGTTATTAGGGATATAATCTGGGTGATACAAAAATCAGTCTATATGTAGTATTTCTGTATATTTATATATTTTAGAGTATCCTGATGACAGTTATCAGAAGATATTGTAGTAATCCAACAGAAATGTGCTAATACGTATCTTTGAATGTGTTTGTTTGAGGTAGGGATGTCACAATATGAGTGGATATGATGAAAAAACAATACAATTTAACAATTATTCAGTGAAACCTTTACCTTTTTTGTGAATACCTTTATGAAATGTGACTTTCAGAATGAAAAAAAAAAAAATTACGTGACAAAAACAGATGGATAAAAAAGTTCTTCAAAGTCGTCAACGTATAGAAACTTCTTAAATTCACAATTACTATGTTTTGGTTCTTATGATTACATTGTGAGTTGAATAATCACAATTATCGATTAACTGAATGATCTTGACACCCATAGTTTGAAGTTTAAGTATCAAACAAACATGAAAAAATTATAAAATTACTATGAAATATGGAGAAATATCCCATACCTTACCCGTATTTGAACAATTACAATGTATTTTCCTTATTTATTATTAATTAGCTTTTTAACAGCACTTTGATATACTCAATGGTAGAAGTATAGAGACAGATAAATATAGATATATTGCCTCATAAGCCTGTCTAAACAGTTGTGACCTTGAAGTGTGTCCTTTTCTTCAACCGGTTATTCAACTGTTATTGAACAAAGATCACCAGTTTATCTCACACATGGCATTTGACTGTGAAATCCTTAACGAAACAAGCATAAAGACGCTCTCTATACATAATCTTTCTGCCCGTTCAAGCTTCTCTTAATGAATGTATTTAATTTGGTCTACAGTCTATACAGTAAGCCTTAAATCTGGCACATGTCGCTCTTTGGACCTAAATCTGTCTCAAGTCTATAGAGCCTCCTCCAGAAACGTCCAAGACCTCTTCTGCACCTCTTCTCTTCTGAACATTTGCTCTGTCAGTGTGAGCCATCTTCTCTGTCCAACTCCTGTCGCTGCCTCAACAATTAAAGCAGATTTGTGCTTCTTGAACAGTGAAGTGTAGCCAAGGGCGCTCTGCACAGTCATTGTAGTCCCACAATGATAAGAAGAGAAAGAGGAGAGTGTGGGAAGCATGGGCGTCTGATTTGGCTGTAGTGCCTTCTGTCTGATCTCAAGCTAAAAAGGCCCTAACTTCTACAACAGGCTTATAACCCCTCCGCTAATCCTCGCTTCTGACTCATTTCGCTGCGGTTTTGAAGCCCTTTTTAAATCTCTCGCTCGCCTCCGCTGTGCACGTACTCACACACGCTCTCGCTATCTCGGAATAACAAAACCCGCCAGTCGAAATGGAAATGTCTCGCTGGACCGGTAAATTGCAGCGCGAAATATCTTTAGCCAAATGTACACGCACACAAAGAGATAGACGGTACGAAACTGGCACACACCAAGCAATCCATTTGGTGATTTTTGTGTTCGGTTTTCAGTGCGTGAACGTAGCCACCCATGACTTCTTTTCCGTCTTCCCCTTTGAGCTTGATTACGATTCAAACGCAGTGTTTTTCTCCAAAGACTGATCCGCAGAGTGGATACTGACAATAGCTACAGATACCATCTAACATCTGTCCTTTATTCCCACACAACATGCTCACCTTGCAAGACCTGAGATTAGGGGGAATTGGTCGCAAACCCATGCAGTTATTCTTTTTTTACCCAGTTGTTAAGCCGCACGCGCCACAGCAGGGCGCTGAGGGGTGATTTGGTTTGAGAGACGTAAAGATATGCCAACAAAACCTATATTTTACGCCATGGAATCTAATTGTTCAGCGCAGGGATCGGCGAACCTTACTTGCGTATCACAGTGGGCACGCGGAGGGAATTTTGAGTGGCACATGCATGAAAACGGTAAGAAATATCACGTCCAGCTGCGCATGTTCATAACCGCTGACCGACACTGTGACTATCCGTGTGCGTTTAGCCTCAGTCGGTGTGCGCGCCGGAACCACGACGTTTAACATGCTCTTAGCGGTGGAGGTGCGTTATATCGTTCCTTTTCAGCTCCGTGTCTTGCTTTCTGTCCTCGTAATGAATCTCGTGTGCAAAATGTGGCGTGTAGTTAAGACTTTATCCTGCACACATACAAAGTTGCGGTGAAATGATAGCGTTGCGGCGCTTTGTATCGTCAAATTATCGCTGACAGCAGCCAAATTCTTCATTGAACCTTTTCAAATTAAATAATTGTCCGTATTCTGGCTGTTGAAAGAGTCTAATTGTGAAAAGAAGAAGGAAAAGCTCTGGGTTCACCTCATAATAAGACCCATCTGATAATATTAAGTTCAAACTAAAACTCAATGAAATAATTATATTCTTGAGTAATAAGTAAGTAATTAAAGATGATATGTTTTAGGAGTTGATTATGAGGAATATATTATGGGGAGTGAATCTGCATCTGAGAACAATAAATAGAAGCAAAATAGCACCAAAAATCTCCATGCAGGGATTTACATCAGTTGACAGTAAAATTTCCCCCAAATTCCCCAATTGAGCCCCATATCCCCTCGAAATTTTTTTACACAACAAATTAGGACATTTTGTGTAATAATTTGATAACATTTAGAAAAAATTTGTGAATAAATGAGCTTCTCTGTAAATGCACTATAAAATAGAAATAATAAATTGTGACCGCGTTTAGTTGTGGTACACTAGACATGAACTTCTCCAAATGGCATCCAAAGCCAAAAAGTTTGCCAATCTCTGGTGTAGAGCACCGAAGTGTTTGGACATGCAAAGCTCCATATGTAAGAAAGGAATGATCATTGTGTAATTGGAAGCATTTTTTTTTTTAGCATTTGTAAGAGCAAACTACACAAGCTTTAAGACCTACCAAACCTTCACAAAACCAAGTGTAAAAATGGGTTCCTGATGTTTTCTACTTTAGATGGGAGAGTAGCTTTTATGTGATTCCAGCTCACTGGCGGCTCAGCTAAATTCAAGTCAATTAAACTTTATTAATCCCCAACGGGCAATTCAGTTGTTTGCAATCAAATTAGTTCATTCACACTTGAACGAGATTGCTAGAAAAGAGTTCTTTCCCTCATCCATTTCTGCCAGTTAATCTCAGATGACCACTAGCAGCTCTTTGTGTGGCACAGTCAGAATATTAGGATGGTCCACGTTGGACAGTATAGCGTCTGTCCTGTGTGGAGAAGGATTACACATCCAAAAATGCCAAATTTGCCAAATGCCAAAATGCTCATTGTGCCATTGTCTCTGTCTTTGAGATTCGGTGGGTTTGTTGGTTTGTAAATCCCTGCATCGATACCAACAAAGCTCTGCCAAACATTGACTTTGTTCTTTTAGTATCAAATTAGCAAAATAATCCAAATTTGTCTTCTCAAACCATCCATAGGAAACTGTCACACATCCCATGGAGGACGACCCTTGAGTCAGCCCCAGTGAAGAGGGATTTGAAGGGTATTTCTAGGACACAATGCCCCCTCCCTCCCCTCACACAGACCTTTATTAGGCATGAATGTTTTTACAAGCACCAGCAGAATTAGCATTAGTGACGCTTTCTGTGTCACGTTTGTGAGCTGTCACTGGCTCCTTCTGCCAGACAGACAACTCAATACCATGCTGCTAATAATACCCGCCGCCTCATCACACTGAATAACACAGCACAGCAATAGCAATGGAGTTAATGGTATGTGCCAGGTTCTATACAAATACATGTCCCTATTTATCCCATTTGATTAGCGCTGTTGTCTGTGATGTGCTTGCTTATAGGATTACAAAAAGATACACTGAAGTATAGATGTTTTCATAATTTAATGCATTTTAGTCTCCAGTTATAAAAAGTAGTAGTTATAAATAAATATTGTAAAAACAAAATGGTGTGTCAAAGTGGGATATGTCTTTAATTCTGTCTTGACTCAAGTGGTAGAGGCTGTGTTATTATGAAAGAAACTGGTGGTTGAGGACAGCTATAGTTCAGTTATTTAGAGCATTGTTTTTTTTTTTTTTTTTTTTATTGTGCTTTGGGTTTAAAAGCTACCACGGCACGCCACTTACCACTAAAATATTACCAAATCAGACAATTTAGTTAAAAATATTGTATATAATGAGGCAAATAATGTCTGTGGCACTGTCTAGTTCTTTAAATTTGGTAATAGTGATGGTTTTTTGTTCTTTTTTGGTGAAAATGTTGCTCAGGGCAGGTAAATTAGTTCATTAATCCGCATTTGTGAATCTGTTAACTCAAACTGGACATTTTCTCAAGGCACACCTGGCAAAAGCTCAAGGCACACTAGTGTTCCCCGGCACACTGGTTGAAATTCAAGGATTTTATTCGTCTTCTGATTCAAAGGTCAACGGTTCAAACCCCACTCTTGACATGAAAACATCCCTGGTAGAGCAGACAGACCCACTGCCCACAGGTTAGCAGTGCAGTTCCAGCTCTCTCAGGTGAATACTGCTGTTGTGTCCTTGGGTAACCCGCCTTGTCTCAGTGTTTATGTTGCATTGTGTGAATGAGTGAGTGGTCCATTGATTTAAAGTGCTTTGAGTACCTTGAAGGTGGAAAAGCGCTGGATAAAAATGTGACCATTTACCATTTTCACAGGTATGTCAGGCCCGTAAAATGCTATGGGTCATTCCCAGTTCTTGAAAGAAATGTCCAAACTGATAAATTTTGAACATTATCATTAGAGATTGGCTCCACAAACTTGCCATATTAACCTTATGGCTTTAAGTCTTTTCAACTGTCAACAATCTCCTTTTTGGGGCTGAATATTGGTACCACTTTCCGAAGCTATTGTGAAATTATTATTATTATTTTTTTTTTGTGCTCCTAGAGCAGACGCTGAACTTTATAGACCCAGTACAACAAATCTGCATTTTGACAGCTAAAAGACAAAGACCAGACCTGTCCTCCAGCTCAGTGTTTAACTAGAGGGATTCTATAATATTTTGATGTCATGAAAACACAACCTATTGGACAAGACATTTAACCCACCCTGCCTATGCAGTGACTTGAGGTGGTCAGAGATGTTGAAAGCACATATTGGCAGCCTAAATCTCTGGGAGCTATGGCTTCAGAAATAGCTTACCACCAAAAAATACAAAACCTTTCTAATTGAAAGTATTTCCTGGTGGAGTGCCTGCCATGAATCATTAAGTATATCCTTTCTCAAAGCGATGATGGTGGTTGATCGAGCCTTATATTAGTGCTGTGATAAATTGACACTGATATCCGCGATCCATATTTTACCCATAATTCTGAATATCCTCCAGTGTAACAGTCAAAAATGCATTCTGTAAGCTCTTTGCGCCCTGCCACACTGTCCGTCTTCATTGTCCTGTGTGGAATTGCGTTTGCCAGTCATGTGAACGGCACGTGAATCATGTGGGTCAGAGTAGATGGATATTTCCCATGCAGAACATATCTCTCTGTCTGCTCACTTCAAAACCATCAGGGCCCTCTCACTCAAACAATATCTCAGCTCAGCTTTAAGGCCAAGCTATCAGGGAATTTTTGAGTCCATCCAATTACCTTTGTTCGTCAGACGGAGGTGTAAATGTCAGTGAATATCCTGGCAAATTTGTGAGAGACGCAGGCTCCAAGTCACACACACGCACGCACACTTACACCCATCTACTCCCCTTGTATTATGAGAGTGTAATAGCTGGGTCATGAGGGCAGCCTTATCACCAAGATGTATGGGCCATTGAAACTGCCATAAATGAAATGAGTGTGTTTTGTGGGAACAGCCATTTACCCTGCTTTGTTGAGAAATTATGTTTAGTAACCAGGATTCTTTCCCATTGCATTGTTGGAACGTAAATGTGTCGTATCCCTGGCAACGGTGACACAGAAAATTGGTGGGAATTGAAGATTAGCCGCATGGACCTTATTTAGTTCCTGAAAGCGAGTGTATTCATTAACAGATGGATTGATTTCTTTGATGTTTGCTGGACAAAATCATGAAACTGTTTGAATTTAGGGAAACTGTGATTATTAGTGACAGTATTAACTCACTAAATGTACAAACCAAAGTTTTTATTTCCTTATGTGAATCTACAAAGCTACATTTTTATCTTTACAATTGCAAAAGGCAGGATTGAGCCTTGGTAGTGTTTTATTTTAATTAGCTCCATCAATTGTGAGTTATTTTCACTATAAATTTAAATTATTATATTACAAATTTTTCAAAATCGGGCTCAGTGCTTCAATATTGCATCCAAAGCAAGCTTGTTTGTTTTTAATTTCCTTTGAATAAACAGGTAGCCAACAAACAACATCCCATTCCATTAACTACAGCAGTTCTAACTATGTATTCACAAACTGTACATTGAGTGCACTTCCATCTCATTTCCTGGTGGCGTACAATGCTAATTGGTGACTAATGAATTGTTTCTTAGGCTCTCTTTAAACATACATAACTAATATACAGTACGACAGCTTTGTGCTTAGCAAGGGAAAAGCGTTTCAGCAAACAAAAGTGAATTAAAATGAGCTTAGCACTGCGGAAGCCTTCCCTTTAATAAATTATGCCTGCATCCTTTGTACCGTCAGACCCCATTGTTTGCTTTCTCTTAACATTCGCACACTGAAAGTTTATTTTAGATGCAGTTCTGATTTGAAATACCCCGTTGTTGGGTTACCCCCCTGCAAGATGCTAGATGCTAATTGCGCTGTGGGGTGTTGGCTTAATGCACTAACGCCCTTGCCTCTGCTATAGCTAGCAATATCTCCCGTTTGTTTATGTCAAGCGCTAGGGCAGTTTGCACTATGCTAATTAGCAGAGAAGTGCTAGTGTGCTAGTTAGTATGCCGGTGCACACGGTGATGGAGAAGCCTTACCCAATGTCAGTCAATGTCAGTTAACAGCTTGTCCTCGCTGAATACACACGTTAAGAGAGCGGATGGAGAGATGAGAGGGACATGTTTGATTAGGCTCTAGCAAAGGGCTGTTGCTCTAATCCTGCCCACCACTAATCCCTCTTCTCTTGGAGGGTCCTTTACACCCGCGGGTCCAAATGTCTACACAGGCCAGAGCATAAAGAGCTGATACTGCCAGAATGGGAGAAACTTAGAAGGCAGAACAGGAAGCTTAAGATGATATAGTTCAATGGCACAAAGTCATTTAAACTGTGCTGTATATTGTGTCTACAGTTATTATACTTAGACTATAAAACAGGGCAAAATGAAATGTAATTGTGCAAGTATTCAGTTTAAAAAAAAAGTGCTTTAATCACTCAGTGGATGCAGTGTTTGTCCCTGATCTTGGGGCAGATTTGCTCATCACATGGATAAAAGAAAAGAAAAATCGTCTTAAACTTTAAAAAGGAAACTTAAAAAAAGACCAGAAAACCATTAGAATACACATATTTAATTTAAGTAAAGTGTATATTTTATTTGTTTGCGTGTTCCTATTAATAAACTTGACACAGCCAAAGAAAACATTAGGCCTCTGTGAATTATCGCTGGTGCGACCCAAAAAAGTGTTTTAGAAAAAGCTAATTGTTACTCTCTCAGCAGTTCTTTAACTCGGAAAGTCAGCTTTATTGCGCATTTCCGAGTTTATCCATGTGTACCCATTACCGCCAAACATGCCAAAGCATATCTTGTACTGAGCAATTCAATTTAGTCAAATGAGCGTTCAGCCCCCAAATAGCTCGCTGTAGTGGAAATTACATGCCTCAACCTAGACAGCAGCTGTCATGCAGGACTAGTCGCTGTATAATGCACCGCTTATGCTTTGTCGGTGGTATCAATGTGTGATCAATATGCAATAAAAACTCATTAAAGCATTCTATGTCTGGGCATCAGAAATTAATCCTGCAAGTCAAATGTGTGATGTGTCACTCCAGATATGATTCCGGGTCACTCATGTGGAAACAAGTTATTTAAAGCAGAAATTGGACACGGAGGGAGGGAGAGAGAGAGAGAGAATGATAGAGAGGCCGGCGAGAGAAAAGGGAGGATGAACCAACCCATCTGGAAGAGAGGAGACCGAGAGGGTCTATGACAGGCCAGCATAATGAGATTTGGTAGACTGTGTGGCTTCCTATTCACCTGAAAACGGAATTAACATAAAAAACACACACACACCGTTCTTTATTCTGCACACATCTCCTGGAATCATCGCTGCTGTATCCATCCCTCCCACTCTGAGAGGCTCTAAGCATCTGCCTGATCAATCATCCCTCTGTTTATTGCACACAATTTTTCTTCTTTTCACCTGTTTTGTAAAACACTGCAACACTTGATTTAGATGCAGTGAAACACATGTTAATGATCCAGCACGTAGGACAAGATGGCACTTTACATTGGTGTTTTGCAGCAATTACAGACATACCTGTCATGGAACACAAGGGTGGCTTCAGGCAGGGGATATGGTTGTGTCTTTGGGCAGGGAACTTCATCTGCAATTCTATATGTTGTGGTATTGGCGCATAATTTGACAGAGAATTGGCTTAGAACCTCTCAATTAAAAAGACCGAAGCTGATCATCGACGATTAGTCTGAATCTCCATCTTGATTAAAATGGAGCTGGAGACACTGAATTGCCCAGTGCATGAGCTGTGAGGGAATCATGAAGCTGAATGCATGACATCTTTAAAGGAATATAAAGAGAAATCAGTGAATGTAGAAACAGTTTAGAATCCATAAAGATGATATTCAAAGTCCAAGCTTTTTGTCATGTTTGCATTTTTGAATCTGCCTCATATTTGCGTTGTTAGATGCGTAAACGTTAATGAATGTGTATCCAACAGGCCAGATGAATGCTTTGGCTCGGCACATTTCTCCCAATATTTCTTATGGATCAAAAGCAACATAAAACGTGAAGCCAGGTGTCCTAACTAAATTTTGTTGCTTCATTGTTGTCTGCACTCTGGTGGGTCTGCCCATTGTCCAATCCTACAACTGTTATAGAGCAGGGGCGAAAGGTGTGAACACAAATGATCCTAGTGTGTAAAACAGTGTGTTAGTGCATTTGGATTTATTCATCTAAAATACAATAGAATACAGGAAATTACATTTGTTTTGTTAAAAATGTTGCCTTAGTGCATTGCATCTGGCAAAATGTGGGAATAAATCAAAAGGACCTGTTGTAATTATGTATAGTTAAAGCTCTAGTGACATCCCTGTTAATGTTATGTATTGTTCTCAAGACTCTGAAGCTTTAACTGTGTATACAGTTTGGCATATTATTTTGGTTTATAGGTGTTAAATGACTTTCCCTATTAAGGTGGGAAAAGATGTAAAGAATGATTTCATTAACATTGAAAGCCTGGCAATAACAATATTAAATATAATTCTACATATTCAAACAAATGTGATCCAATATTCACCTGTAGGACCAAATGGCATATGACAATCACCTCAAATCCACCTCTGTTCCATTTAAAGAATCACTGGTTCAACCTTCTGCTTTTCATTTTCTACTTTTCCTCATTTTCATTTCTCTTAAACCAACCAGGCATTTTAAAATATATATAAATGTGGTTGGAATAGCATGATTAAATGTTTGTTCCCCCCTTTTGTTAGCTTGTACAAAACCTCAGAGACTTGTGCACAAAAGTGCTGTTTGTATCTGCATAGTGCTTTGGGCCACTGTAGGTTTACATCAAGCCATTCTACAGTACAATTTTAGTACAAATCAGAGTAATATTTATGACATCTATAGAGTACATTTGTCAAAAGAATATTCATTTTAGCCCTCATTTCTCCGATGAATAGTTACAATATCGTTACACATCACATCACAGTCTGTGGACTATTCAAGATTAGATTATTATTCAAGATTTGTTTATAGTTCTTCCACCATTTTGGACTCAAGTCAGTAAATCTTGTGGATTCTATTATTATTATTATTATTATCATTATTATTATTATTAGGCTTTATTGTCTCCTAATGGAGAAATTTGTGTTGGACAAGCAATGGGCACAAAGACAGACAGAACCAACAAATGACAGCTTGAGCTATACTGTTCATTCAATTGCATTGACATTTTTCCAAGTGAATTTGTCTGATTGAATTGTGCGCGTCTTGATGGCATTTCAACAACTAACAGCTAGCTGATGATCATTTACCTCTTGCCAGATGATGTCTGAAGATCTGCATTATTTTAAGGTAAAACCTCTTTAGATTGCAGATTTTGTAATACAATTCATATAAACTGCACTGATAAACCTGAACTTGTTATGGTTAGGGAAAACGTGTTAGGGAAAACGTGTTTTTCAATGGTTAAAGTTGATGAAATATGTACTATACACTGCTACTCCTGCTCCTACTCAAAGACTGCCCTTTAATCGAAGACTGCCCCAATTATCATTCCACATGACTCTCCATACCACTCTCTCTACAGGTGGGGAGCTCATTGGGGCCGCATGAATTATTGCCTGTTTGTCTTCTCCGTCTCATCCGTCCTCCATTAGTCTGGCTTTAAGACAGAGCTCAGTGGCTTGATAAATGAGGAAGTGTTTGGCCGGGCATTTCCTTAACTACTCCTTCCCTAAAGCAGACGGAAACCTTGCCAGAATGCCTTTCAGCTATTCTACTGCTTTATTACTGAGAGTGCAATCCGTGCCTGTCTACGCTCATATGAAAATCACAAATAGACCCATGTTTTCAATGCATTTTGCACTGAAACTTCTGTTACTGAATGAACGGAAGGTCTTTATTCCTGTGAAATGTTTCAAAGGCTCAATGTGCTATGGCTTAGCTTTTGTGGCTTGTTTACTTCTATATTATAATCACACTGCAGTTTTCTATGTGTTCTTTAGGTTGAATAAAGACGCACATTTTCAACCTTGCAAATTTCCCTTTTTTAATTTCGATACCCATGTCATAGATCTGAAATAAGTGTTCTTAATCTTGAGCTACAGCATAACATACATACATGCATAACATACAGCATAAGTCAACAAAATGTGAATTGAATTGAAATCTGGAAAAAATCCTGTTAAAAATGATGGGGAAAAGGTGTTTAGACAAATACAAGCTGAGGGGGGAAGCACCACAACAGGAAAGCGAGCTGATGGAGCAACTTTGTGCTAAATCCAGCTAAATCCAACACATCTTTCCGTTCTACAAATGTCGCTCTGTTTTCAAAAATAAAACCATCCGTATTTCTGTTTAAACAGGCCTAAGTCTGTCCCTGTCGTCATACTTAACCAGGTTCACTTGGACATAGCCCTCTGATTGGTCCAACAGAGGGTTCAAACGTGTGGAGCTGTACACGATGGATTCTTGTACCAGACCCCAATAATCCAGTGATTTCCCTGCCACCTGCGAGAGCATGTAGACTGCATATGGCTACATGTGCTCGAGAGTTTCCCTGCCATGTCTAATCCTGGGGGCAGGCTGCAGCTGTAGCAGACTCTAATGGGCTGCATTGAAAGGGTGTATGTTCATGGAGAGTGTGCAGTGGCATGGTTCAGAACAGACGCTTGTTGGAGGTGTGACCAGCTAATAATGTCACAGCTGCTGGTGCTTGGCAACTGGTAATGAAATTTGTATACTTTTAAGTGCACACATAGTGGCTTGTGTGAGGTCCAGTGAGAGCTGGGTGGAAGTTAAAGTATCATTAGTACATGAAGCAATTAGTATTTCTGCACACCAATCAGACAACACATTGTGACCACACAGAGAAGAAGAAAGTGAATAAGAGATTTCACCAAATTGTTCATTTTAATATGATGCTGGTGAAATATAGGCAGATATTTTTTATGCCAAGTTGAAGACAGACATAATAAACATTCCTTTTTCTATGGGCCTTTGTGATGCTAGAAAACAGGATCTGTACAATTTATGGCAGTATGGCAGTGGATAGTGGTCCTAAGGAAGCCTGGTGTTGTATTGTGGTGTTGGACAGAGCATGGGTCTGCATATTACACATATTACACCGTGTGTCTGTCAGTCAGCTTGTTCTTGTATCCCTGCTGTGCCATAATTACATGCTTTTTGAAACCTCCCAGTAAACATGACTCGCACAAATAACTAATACATTTATGTGTAATGAAAGTACTAAAGAGTGTCTTCCGTATCAGCCTGTATGGGCCTGTTTGCTTGTGGAAGCACTGTTTGTGGATTCCACTGTTTATGCTGAACTCACATAAATTTTTTTCGAAGCAACAAACAATTCCTAAATTTACCTCGCAAATGGCCACAGCGCTTTCTTTGGAAAGAAGGATGAATCTGAACACACCCCCTGCTGCAAAAGGGTCTGTGCCCTGCCAGACCCCCACAGCGCAGGGACCTCTGCCTCCCCCTGTGAGGTCACCATTAATAAGCAAATACTCAAGAGATTTTCAGTCTGCCTGCAATAAACAGAACATGCTGTATCTACTAAATAAATTGGGATGGTGGTTTCCTCCTGCATGGATTAAAACAAACATTTTATGGATGTCAGACTTCAAGGACACATAGTATGCATGAATTGTTATTGACCTTTAAACATGCTCTTGACTACGTTTACTTGGCTTCACATGTTTTAGAATTCATTCATCTGCTGAAAGCACACAGTACTTTATATTTCTGGGGCGTTCCCTCATCAGGAAGGATGTTTGCACTGAATTTACCAAAATACCAAGGAAATAATCTAAAGATAGCTTGCCCCTCATATGTTAATCCAAGCACATAGTTATCATGAACGTGATTTGATGCCAGAAATGTTCAGAGCCAGTCTGGCCATTGTTTATGACTGGCAAAGCTATGCAGTATATGGTGTCACAAATAGGAAACTTGGAACTGTTTTTTGACGCTCATAAAAAGAGCAGAGATGAGCTTGTAAACGGACTAATGAAACAAGCGTGGATGTAGGGAGAAACTACTCTAGGTATGTTTTTGATGTGGATGAAAGTTATGTCATGTTGTTTCACTAGACTAATGTTTCTTCTCTCTCTTTTCCTTCAATTTTATAACTAACCTTATCCCATATATGTGTGTTATGCACTCCATGCCCCACTCTTTCGTAACGCCATTACACCACACACAGATGCAACTTTTTAAAACAGCAAACATAAAAGTACACGGGCTCCGATGTTCTGTAATTATAGCTAATAATTGAGGCAGAGGCCGGTACACCTATTAGCAGAGAGTCCATGAAGGTGAAGTGTTGAAGCATTCTACTGCCCATATCCTCAGTGAACCTGGTGAAGAGACGAAGAAGAGAGGCGAGGGGAGAGCACTCTTGACAGTCTGTGTTCTGAGAGCATTTTCTCACTGACAGGTCCCACCTAGGCCGGGTCAAAGCGAGACTGCCTTGAAAAGAACAGAGAGAAGAGAGGGTGGATCAAGGGGACTGGATGATTATGTAGAGAAGAAAGCACACAGGTGGACATCAAAGACATGAGGAGAAGTTGTTGTACCACCTTTGCATTGTGAAGTACTGCACTCGCACACTACTGTAAGGTAAAACTATACAATCACCCGCTTTTCTGTATGTTTCTGCAAGCGTTTAAGATTAAGGCGAGACACTACAGGTGGAATAGGAAGAAATCTTAAATTTAAAGATCTCAATTTGAAAGTTCCCCTGTAGTTTACTCACATGATATTACACGTTTGTTGTACATGTTATGTTTTCATGTAGAAATTAGGCATTTTATGTGTAAAAAATGCCAAAATTACACATATTTGGGGCATATAAATCTGAAAAATGGACAGTTAATTTTGTACATATAGTAGTTATATATTAAAAAAAACTTTACAGAGGGGATTATGGATTTCTTATTTAGTTTTTGAGTAAACTAGATTTGACTGAAAATTGTCCTAAAAATTAAAATTTCACATTTTTACTTAAAACTTCAATAAATCAGTTTCAGAATTAGATAACAAAAATCCTTCTGTACGTTTCGTCAAAACCTTGTTCAGTCCAAGATTGTAAAGTTTGGTGTTTGTAGGAGCTGCTTTAAGTGGTGATCCTTATGTCCCTTGCGAGAAAAATACACTTTAAGAAAACGGCCTTTGAAGTTACAATGTCCCATAGAAATCTATGGATGAAGTGGATTGAATGAAATAAGAAAACATCTGTAGGAGCAGATTGGACTAGTTTATTGTTTCCACATGAAAGCCAAAATGTTTAAAGAGCAAACTGACCAAAAAAAAAATTAGTTTAGTGTGGAGCGTCTCACTTTAAACTGTTATTGCTTTGCCCATTGATGATGATTTAAACTTCAACAGGGTCACCAAAATCAGTACATTTCTGATGCACGTGTTGTGGACGTAAATATAGTTAACGCTAGTGATAGTAGTATATGTGTTACATTTTGCCTTTTAAAAGAAATGCCAATAACTCGATTTGATGCTATCTCTGTAAGCTGTTGGCTTTTCATTTTGTACACAATGTGATATCACACAATACGTTCTGAGTTCGGGTGGAGGGAGGGGGCGCAGCAGCTGAGGGAACTAATCCTCTCTTACAATAATACATTTATTCACACGGACTGGATAAGGTGACACTTTGGCTCCCATAATCTCCATCTTTTTCCACAATGCCCCTTTTCTATAGATGATCTTTTTCTTTGCCTTACAACATGCATTTTTCCATTATGTACTTGTTTCCTTTGAGCATTAAACAACCTCAGCTTCGTATACATGAGCTACAACATGGAAGTATAATATATCAAGAGACTAAATGGCAGTGGGTTTAATGAAGTCTTTCTGTTTGACCCACATTTATACACTTGTTTGAGGCTTCTTGGATGCAATTTATGTATTTATTGTTTTGACATTTGCAAAGCATTGATCCATTAAATTCGCTTCCCTAGGCCATTTTGCTTGTTTGTTTAGTGTGTGCCAGGTATTACCTTGCAAGATGTAACAAATTATGTGAAATACAGAATAATTTCCGTACGGAAAAGGTTATTTTTAGTTGCAATTAACGGATTGGATGATTAAAAAACAGCAGTTTACCTCCAATTAGGGGTGACAAAAATAGAGTATCCTGATAACAATAATCGGACAATTGTATGTGTTAGGAGGTAACGACAGGCGGACCCAATGAAGCAGACCAGAGATATGGATCAATACAGAATTATTTATTGAGAGTTGGCTGAGGGGGAGTAGGCTGGACCAGGAAGCACGGGTGAGGACCGGGACGGCAGGCGGGAGCAGGCTGGACCGAGGAGCACAGGTGAGTACCGGGATAGCAGGCAGGAGCAGGCTGGACCGAGGAGCACAGGTGAGTACCAGGACAGCAGGCAGGAGCGGGAAGGACCGAGGAGCACAGGTGAGAACCAGGATAGCAGGCAGGAGCAGGCTGGAGGGAAAAAAGTCCTTGGTAAGCAAAAATCCACAAGAGACAACTAACGAGAGATACAAAAAAGCCAAGGAGTTCACCACGGAAGTAGACTGAACGATCTGGCAGGGTGTGGATGAATGAGCCAAGCTTTTGTACTGCAGAGGGTGTATGCTTGATTGCAGATGGGTTCCAGGTGTGCCAATCAGTCATGCCCAGGAAGCTCCAAACAAGGACACCACAGGAGGGGAGGAGGAAACACACACACACACACAGGAGGGAGGAGGCACTAAGCTCCTGACAGTACCCCCCCCTCAACGGGCGCCCCTTGGCGCACCACCAGGCTTCTCAGGGTGAGCACGATGAAACTCCCGCAACAGGTCAGGGTCCAGGATCAGGGCACGACCAATCCACGACCGCTCCTCAGGACCATACCCCTCCCAATCGACAAGGTACTGGAGCCCACGCCCACGGACATCCAAGATCCGCCGCACAGTATAAGCTGGATGGTCGTCAACCATTTGGGGGGGTGGAGGGGGCTCGGATGGAGGGCACAGAGAACTGGATCGTACCGGCTTAACTTGGGATACGTGAAAAGTAGGATGGACACGGAGAGCTTGAGGAAGTTTGAGACGGACAGAAACCGGATTAATGATTCTTTCTATTTCATATGGTCCAATGAAACGAGGTGACAGTTTTTAGAAACAGCCTTCAAAGGGATATTTTTGGAAGATAACCAGACTCTCTGACCTGGGGCGCATTTTGGGTGCTGGACGGCGATGGCGGTCAGCAAGGGTCTTGCACTGGGAAGAAGTCCGTAACAGGGCCTTCCTGGTCTCCCTCCAGATCTTACGACACCTCCGCATATGGACCTGGACCGAAGGCACGGAGACCTCAATCTCCTCCATAGAAAGGAGTGGCGGTTGGTAGCCCAGGGAGGACTGAAAAGGGAGAGACCCGTAGCGGAGGAGGTTAGAGAGTTATGTGCGTACTCTACCCAAGGTAAGTGTGAACTCCAGGATGAGGGGTTGCGACCGGCCACACAGCGGAGAGCAGACTCCAGGTCTTGATTGGTTCTTTCAGTCTGACCGTTTGTCTGTGGATGGAAACCTGAAGATAGACTGACAGTGGTACCCAGAGATTGACAGAATGCTTTCCAAACTTGGGAGATGAATTGGGGGCCTCGGTCAGAAACGATATCAGCTGGGATACCATGGAGACGAAAAACATGTTCCACCATGAGGTCTGCGGTTTCACGAGCTGAGGGTAATTTAGGGAGGGCTACAAAGTGAGCAGCCTTAGAAAATCTGTCAACGATTGTCAGAATGACAGATTGCCCATTTGAGAGGGGAAGGCCTGTCACAAAATCTACTGCAATGTGTGACCAGGGGCGGTTGGCAATGGGTAAAGGTCTCAGATGACCAGAGGGGGAAGCATGGGAGGATTTATTCTGGGAACATACTGTGCAGGCAGACACGAAACTCCGAGTGTCTGCCTCCATAGTTGGCCACCAGAAATTACGCCGGAGACTAGACAAGGTGCGATTTATACCTGGATGGCATGCAAATTTGGAGTTGTGCGACCATTGTAAGACCTCACTGCGTACAGATGATGGAACATAGAGTCTATTGGACGGCCCACCTCCCGGATCAGGCTCAGCCTCCTGCGCTTTCTTTACATTTGCTTCTACCTGCCAGTGGAGAGAACCAAGGACACAGTTACTAGGAAGTATAGTCTCTGAATTTGACTGCTCAGATGGGTCAAACTGACGGGACAGTGCATCGGGCTTAACGTTCTTTGAACCTGGACGGTAAGTGATGGTAAACTGGAACCTCCCAAAGAACAAGGCCCACCTGGCTTGCCGAGAGTTTAATCTCTTTGCTGATTGAATATAGGCTAGGTTCTTGTGGTCCGGTCCATACCACGAAGGGTTGTTCTGCTCCTTCTAGCCAATGCCTCCACTCCTCTAGTGCAAGCTTTACTGCCAGAAGTTCTCTATTGCCCACATCGTAGTTGCACTCGGCAGGAGCCAACCTCCTGGAAAAGAAGGCACAAGGGTGGAGACGAGAATCTGTGTCAGAACGCTGGGAGAGAACTGCGCCAACTCCTACATCCGAGGCGTCAACCTCAACAATAAACTGTTTGGACGGATCAGGTTGGGTCAATACCGGTGCTGTAGTGAGTAACCTCTTGAGCTTATTAAAAGCGAAATCTGCTTCGGCAGTCCACTGAAATGGGAGTTTTGCAGATGTGAGTCTGGTGAGGGGTAGGGCAACCTTGCTGTAATCTCTAATGAACCGTCTGTAAAGTTGGCAAAGCCAAGGAATCTTTGCAGTTGTTTCCTATTGGAAGGAGGAGGCCAATCAGAGACAGCCTTGATCTTCACGGGATCTGCTTTAACTTGTCCACTCTCAATGATAAAACCCAGAAAGGAGATGGAGCTGACGTGGAATTCACATTTCTCTGCCTTCACAAACAGTTTATTTTCTAATAGTCTTTGCAGGACTAGGCGGACATGAAGGCGATGTTCAAGCGGGTCTCTGGAAAATATAAGGATATCGTCCAGGTAGACAAAAACAAAACGATTAAGAAAGTCCCGAAGGACGCTGCTTACCAGAGCTTGGAACACTGCAGGAGCATTGGTGAGGCCAAATGGCATGACACAGTATTCAAAATGTCCCAAGGGCGTGTTGAATGCCGCCTTCCATTCGCCACCTTCCTTGATTCTAACAAGATGGTACGCATTTCGCAAATCCAGTTTGGTGAAGATGGTGGCACCCTGCAATGGCTCAAAGGCGGAGGAGATCAGAGGCAAGGGGTATTTGTTCTTAACTGTAATATTGTTCAAACCTCTGTAATCTATGCATGGTCTTAAAGTCATGTCTTTCTTAGAAACAAAGAAAACCCGGCACCGACAGGAGAGGAAGATGGGCGGATTATACCTGCTGCGAGAGAGTTCTTTATATATGTCTCCATGGCCTCTCTCTCAGGTCGGGACAGGTTGTAGAGGCGAGCAGGAGGAAGAGTGGCTCCTGGAAGGAGGTCTATTGCACAGTCATAGGGTCTATGCGGCGGCAAAGACAGTGCCTTCTCCTTACTAAAGACCTCCCCCAGGTCATGGTATTCCAATGGAACTGCAGTCAGATCTGGAGCGGTCACAGGCTGTTGAGGTAAAACCTCCCTGATGAAGGGAGAGCTGACTGCAAACAAGACTGATGGCAAAACAAACTCCAACTAATGATTTTATTAAGAGACCAGTCAACAACAGGGTTATGAATCTTGAGCCAGGGGTAGCCTAAAACAATTGGAGTCTGGGGTGCAGAAAAAACAAAGAAACGAATGTCTTCATGATGGTTACCAGACAAAATCAATTGGTTGGGAACAGTATGGTGAGTGATTTGAGCAAGAAAAGAACCATTTAAAGCACTGACCTGGACTGGTTCTGGAAGAGGTTCAGTGGAGATCCCTGCTTGTAAAATTAAAGTAGAGTCCATGAAGTTTTGCTCAGCCCCCGAGTCTATTAGGGCTTGAAGAGGAAGTGACTGGTGGTTATGACAGAGGGTAGCAGGTAACAGGAGTCTAGGTGGGTCATTGGGGATTTTAGATACCTTGCCCATCAGTACCCCATATTTACTGATGAGCGGGTCTTTTGGACGAACTGGACATTGATTGAGGAAATGGCCTCCCTGACCGCAGTACAAACACTCGCCTGCTCGAATTCTCCGACCTCTCCTCAACTGTCAATCTGGTCCGGCCAATTTGCATAGGAATGTCAGGGGATTGAGAGGTGGAAGGCAACGCGGGTAAATTGGTGGCAGGCTGAACTAGGGCTGGAGGCAAGGAACGAGGCGTAGGAGAAGAAGTTGTACGGGACACCCTCTCACGTTTGCGCTCTCGCAGTCTGTTGTCAAAGCGGATAGAGAGAGAGATTAGTTCCTCCAAAGAACCAGGGTCATCACGAAGAGACAACTCATCTTTCAAGGTGTCATTTAAACCCCGCCAATATACACCCTTTAATGCTGCCTCGTTCCACCCAGACTCTTCGGCCAAGATCCGAAACTTAATAGCGTAATCAGCCACACTCTTGTTCCCCTGGTGGAGATCTAGAAGCCCCTTAGCAGCATTAGCCTCACAATCAGGGTGTGCAAAAACTCTTTAAGTCATCAATGAATTCAGAATAACTGATATCTTCAACGCCTCTACCACCCAACATAGCTTCAGCCCAATCAACTGCTCGTCCACGCAACAATCCAGTAACAAAGCTACCTTGGAATGGTCTGTAGAAAATGTCAGAGGTTGGCAGGTGAAGACGGTGGCACATTGTAAGAGGAAGCCTTTACTTTTACCCAGGTCCCCGGTATATGGCTCAGGATGAGGAACAGGAGTTTCACGGGGAGGATTCACAGCCGAGGAGACAGCAGGAGTGGGGTGTGTGGGCTGGCAGACAGACTGGGCAGATAATTGACGAGAAATGTGCTCCACCAACCTGGTTAGATTTGTGACTTGGGCTCCGAGAGACTGATTAGATTCCTTCAACTCCTGCAACGATGTGTGGTGTTGGCCGAGGAGATTCCCCTGAGTGGCGATCATTTTCTGTAGCGCATCTGGATCTGCTGGGTCCATTGTTTGGCCAGATCGTTCTGTTAGGAGGTAACGACAGGCGGACCCAATGAAGCAGACCAGAGATATGGATCAATACAGAATTATTTATTGAGAGTTGGCTGAGGGGGAGTAGGCTGGACCAGGAAGCACGGGTGAGGACCGGGACGGCAGGCGGGAGCAGGCTGGACCGAGGAGCACAGGTGAGTACCGGGATAGCAGGCAGGAGCAGGCTGGACCGAGGAGCACAGGTGAGTACCAGGACAGCAGGCAGGAGCGGGAAGGACCGAGGAGCACAGGTGAGAACCAGGATAGCAGGCAGGAGCAGGCTGGAGGGAAAAAAGTCCTTGGTAAGCAAAAATCCACAAGAGACAACTAACGAGAGATACAAAAAAGCCAAGGAGTTCACCACGGAAGTAGACTGAACGATCTGGCAGGGTGTGGATGAATGAGCCAAGCTTTTGTACTGCAGAGGGTGTATGCTTGATTGCAGATGGGTTCCAGGTGTGCCAATCAGTCATGCCCAGGAAGCTCCAAACAAGGACACCACAGGAGGGGAGGAGGAAACACACACACACACAGGAGGGAGGAGGCACTAAGCTCCTGACAGTATGTGAATCTAACAGAGATAAAAGTCTTTAACCATATTAGTTCAGGTTTGATTAAGAAACAAATGTGAAATCTCTTTAAATTAATCACAAAAGGACAGATATATCACCTTAATTGAAAGTTTGCAACATAACTTTTTTACATTTTATATTTAATCTGCTCTTCTGGCAGCATCCAAATTTTGCATATCTTCGAAACAACATTCTGATATATCGCCCACATGTACTTCCAATAAGCATTACTATTTTATGTGTCTGCTATCAAACATAAAAGGTTATAGATGAATTACGGTAAAAGAACCAAGCAATCAGGTCAGAGAGCGGAGCGTGTCAGGGAGGCAGTATATTCTTATCATATATTAAGCCCAGTGAAGACAAGTAGCTCACCGGTCTGTGGTCAGTGCTCTGCAAGGCCCAGGGATGTCTGCTGCAGTCATAAATCCGTGTTGTGTGAGTACGTCGGTGTGCGTTGGACAAACACAGGCGAGACCACTCGGGTTACGTGAACATCCAGGTTTTTATTTGTGCTGTGATGCCCGGATGAGATGAAAGACTCACTGGGCACAGTCAAACGTACGGAAATGAATGTGCACGCCGCGGAATAAGCTTTCATAAATCATGGCTGTGTGTCTGAGAGAAAGACACTCTGATAAGGGAGGAAGAGCTGCTTTCATTCCCAAGGTGTACAGTATTATGCCAATGTTTGGTCACTGACCCATCCCGTCCTCCTCTGAAGACGTGCTATTCGATTTGGATGTAGTGTGTTCTGCTTGAGGAGAGTTGTAAGTTTTGAGTTCTGAACAGGACAGAATAATGTCAAAGAGTTCTTAAGGTATATGTTGAAATGAGTTCGTCTTTAGGCTCTCTCATCTTTCATTAACAATCATGCATGTCTGGGTGAATTAAACTAATTTGTTTCCAACATTAGCTACATTACGCAGTTGTATGCTCTTTTGTGTCAGTGTGGATTATCCGATCTAGAGATTTTTTACTTTAAAGGTCCCTCTAGTCGATGAATTCTCTGTAGTGAAAAGCAGATTTAATTGGGTTGCACCCTGGTTCTTTCTCTGATAAGAATTCCTTGATAAAACATAATTCCCCTTCCTTTCTTGTTGCCCACATTCCCACTACATGCCTTATCTGTCACTTGAATTTCTGCCTATTCTACACTTTTACCTTTTATGTGTACACTATGTTTGGTTTTGACAGCTCGGCGTGGCCCGCTAATTTATTTTCCCTATGTGTGTGAAATGCTAAATGAATGGCTCTGAGCGAAAAGACATCAGTAGTTTCCTTTTAATTCGGCTGTTCTCTCTCTTCTCCTCTTTCTTTGCTTCAACACTTTCCTCTACTAATAAAGCCAAATTGGCATGAAAGCTAGTGACCTCTTCGCCCCGTCTCTTCTCTTCTCTGTGTTTAAAGGAGCATATCTGAGGAAAGGGATGTCAACGACAAACCAGGCTCTGTGCCATTTATTCTCACGAAAATATCTTTTTTTATCTTTTATCTTTTATTTATTTTTTTTTTTTCATGCCTCCATAGTCCACCAGAGATCTTAACATCAAAATCAGTCTTGCAAACATGCCCAACTCCCAGGTCTGAATGGTCAGTGTAAAAAAAAAGAAAATTGAATGGTCTAGGGTTGGCATCGAACCCATGACGCTGGCGAGCACGAGGGTGTAAACATCAAGTAGCGGACATTTTTTCCGCCACTGAAAATGTTGCTATTTAATGGATTATTTGATATGATTCTTTGGAAGTAGCACTTTTTTCAGAAACCTCAAACAGATTAGCGTTTCAATCCTAGCTGTTATGAATTGATGCTGCAGATGTTCTGAAGTGGCAAGTTTTGGTGGTGGTTTGAAAGACATTTGGCACAGATTGGGAGACATATTTCCTCAGGGCAATCGGGGCAGTTGTGGTGAAGTACTTTGCAATATTAGGATTGCAATTCTGCCATAGAATATTATTCCTTGTGGCAATACCAGTGTGAAAAAGCCAAAAAAATCATCAACAGAAATCATGCATGTACTGTATATTAAAGTGCATCTTCTTGCTTGTCTTAGATAGTTGCAGGGCCATTCCTGAAATCTCCCTGTGCACAAACACTGAGCACACCTGCCTGTGGCCCGTCCTCCCTTTCACAACTTTAGCCCATGAATTATAAATGTACTATTTCACCACCACTTCTGGGCATCACCGCGACACAAACAGCTCCTGACTTGACTCATTCCGTATTTGCATTTGCTTTTGCTTTGGTCTCTCTTCTCTGCACCTCTCTCCCTTTCGCTTGACATTTTGTTTTTCAGAGCCTTTTTCAGGATCCAACCAAACAATGTCATAGAGGGGAAAAAGTTCGGAGATTCTGATAGCAACTTTGAAAGTGAATTTCACGCTGCTACTCTGCAAATCGTTTATTTTCTCCCAGGAGACCAAATGTCTTTCAGGTGAAGACTTAGAAACGGGGAGACTTTAATGAGAGAGTTTGAGCAAAATGTTATGAATCTTTTTACTGTATTATGTTAGACCATACATTTTGGTGACTGACTTTTCAAACGGTTATGGAAAGTTTAGTTTCGTGTTTGTACTAGTTCTTAATTTACCGTTTATGATCTCTTCCTCCATTGTGTTATAAACGTGATTTCAACCTTGATGTCGATGCGAGTGCTTGGGCCCCATGGGGAGTATTTACACATTAGGCCTGGTTCTTTGATTATTTTGACCTGGTTGCTGTGTTGTCCTCAGAAGACGGCCTAATATAATTGCCAATTAAATTAGGGAAGCGAGCCTTGCACACACATCCCCCAGCGAGATTGCACTGTGTCTCCTGAAGACGCACACCTCCCTAAAGTGATAACGCATGGAAACGGTTATATGACAAGCGAAATGTGAGGTAGTCTTTGCCCAGATAAGATATTAGATTCTTTATAGGCCTTCATTGTTTTATAATAAATTGCAAACACCAATGAAGTTGCTCCATTTGCTTTTCGTAGAGGTTAGCAGTTCAAACACCGGCTGGCACAAAAGGAACGCCTAAGGTTGTATATTTCTGCTTTTATCCTGGAAAAAAATGAGACGGTTACCTGAAGGCCATTGAATACAACATCAACTGTTGAAATTATCCTCAACACATAATGCTGTTGTGTCCTTGAGCAACGTTAGTCGGGGAGTACATCAATATCTTTGTAATGCCTCATTCATTCAAGGTTTCAAATGGAGTAATCTCTCATCTAAGAGACGTTGTCAATAAGTTGTGTTCGTGTTTTATAGTTTGATGATCTCATTTCAGTTGGCGGGCAGGGGCTTATTCACATATTGAACCTCATCACAGAGATTGGGTCCACATATTTGCCATAATGATCCAATGTCTTCCACTGAAAACACCACTTTCTGTAAACAGTATTTGTCTTTCGTTTATTTATACTGACATGTGGGTTAGTTCTCTCGCCTCACAGCGAGAAGGTCCTGAGTTCGACTTCTGGACTCCCCTGAAAAATGTTAAATCTCATCGGGGCTTTCCTGGTTAAACAAAGGTCAATAAAGAGGCCTAGTAATTGCAGAGAGATTACCAGGTCAACGAATCTGCAGTCTGTTAAACGGCAAAATCCACCACAGCATTCTGACCTGTCTCCAGATCAGTTCTTGAATGTGTTGATGTCATGTGAAAGCAAAGTATTCTGACGATGAACTAGTCTCAAAGCTAAATTTATTAATACGTTTCGAGCCATGGCAACGGTCCGCTCTTGTTATAGCAGTTACGCAATTCAAATCAAAACGTTACATCTTTTGAATGCGGAAAGCTCACAAAAACCTTCAAATTAGGAGGGAATCATTTGCCTGAAAGCTATAAATACTCCAGTTACTGCTGTATCCATCATGTTTGTAGATCCGTTCTCGTTCAGAATTAACAATGCCTTTTGGATGATAGGCAAAATGTCCTCCACTTATCCAAACGAAGACTACCTTTGAGTTCTTTGTTATTATGTAATTAAATGTATAGCATTGAACATCAAGCATCTTTGTTAACAGCACCAAAAGAAGCACTAATTACAAGATCGTTAATTACCCAACCTATATATTATGAAAGCTTTTCTCTACCGTTTTGACAACACTAATGCACCTTTATGGTTGAAAGATCACACCTTCAACTTTTAAAACATCACTGTGCTTTGCTTATTAGTACGAGCCCAATGGGGAAGATGTTTGTTTAGTTGCTGCAGTCCAAAGGGGGAACATGTTGTTTGAAGGCCTGCCATTTCAATCAGGCCTGTTGTTAAGAAGCGGCTGTGCAGGGAGGAACCTGGCCAGGCGTGTTGCCAAAGGGACACGTGTGGTTCATCACGCCAGTAATTGGATTTGATTTAGCGTGGTCGCTTTTCCCCATGTTTAATTATGATACTTAGCCACAATACTATGCTCAAGAAAGACATGAAGGGAGCGCAGGAATCCCAAAATGATGACGATTAGCGATTGGGGAATAGTGGGTTTGTTAATTAGTATGCATGAGCTATTTATCAGTTCACAATTCGTTTGAGATGTCCCATTGAGGGATGAGGCGGTTTTATAATAGCTAGGAAGTACAATGGTGTGAATGAGAGGAGACTAGGAGACAAGGAGTAGTGGTAATAAAAGAGCAGGATTTTACTTTAGCGTCAACAGAAAGGGTTGTTTCAATGGAGAAAAAAGTTCATCACTGGCCTTTGTCTGACATTTTTAATGGATAACACATACTGATCAGTAACATCTGCTCTTAGTTCAGATTGCACAAAGTACACGTCACATTAGGTGGAGTGATTCAATTAGGAAACACAACTTTTTCCCCTATTTACTGGCAAATTATTAAATCTTTAGCACAGATAATTCAAATCAAGTCACACTTCATGGATGTTGTTGGCATTGGGGTATCACAGAAAAGTAAACAGATTGTTCTGTGGATGTGAAATACATCAGGGGTGTTAGCGTCCCGGTAGAATTTAGCCTGCAGCTAACGTTCATATTCTTGGGTAACTAGACAAATTTGGGCCATTCAACTACTTTATTCTTCTCCATGTCTTCAAGCCTGTATTTGGCACAATATAACTCCTGCTTCTGTAGTTGTTGAACAGATGTTAGGTACAGAGCTTTTGTTCTCCATTAAAATGAATGGTCTGTTAGTGGGCCTTGGATGCAGACTATACTTATCTATTCTTGTGGCTTTGCACTGGCTTCTTGTTCATTTTAGAATAGATTTTTAAGGTTTCTTTGTTTGTTTTTAAACCTTTGAATGGACTGGCCCCTCTGTCCATCTCAGATCTCATCCAAATGTACACACCAGCGCACGTTCTGAAGTCCATCTTAAATCTCGTCTTAAATGGACTTATCTCATCTTTAAACCCACTTTTCTCTTGCAGGTTGTGTGGTCCTCTGCTGTCTTCATTAATTTCTTTACTGTATTATACTATTTGTGCTTATTTGTTAATTTTATTGTTTTTTGTTTATTGATTTGAAATAAAGGGGATTGGATCAATGTAGACAAGGAATATGCCCTAAAAAGTTAAGGTCTAACCCAGAGCTATCGCAGCATTGTCCTTATTCTTATCCTATATTCACACATCCAAACAGGCAACACGATGAAAGGAGCCCACAGGAGTAGAAGAAAGGCACGGGTGTGTGTGCTTTGACTGGCTATGCGCAGAACGGAGGGTGGGAGAGATTTACACCAGGAGCTCCATCGATTATGACAAGTCTTCACTCTCAGGAGAGGAGACCATGCCCGAGCTATTTGTTTGACGGGGGGAAAAAAAATCAGTGGGACTCTATTAGTGCACTGGACTGCATGGACTGATGACATTCAGCTGTAGACAGGCCTCTCTGGATTTGACCCCTTCACCCGCCTCTGCTGGTGGCTCAGACAGGCCTGTAGACAGTCCCAACCCCCTGGAGCTTCTGCGGCTCTGCGTGTGTGTGTGTGTGTGTGTGCGCGTGTGTGTGTGTGTGTCAGTGTAGGAAGAGAAGGCCTGAATAATGATTTTCACCTCAGCCTTAAAGACAGTTGGGCTGATGATATATCGCTGCACTTAGCTTAATTGTTAACTATCTAAGTGTTATGGCGCGTGATTTAGCATGAGCGGTGAAGCTAATCCTTATTCAAACATTGGATTCTCAAGTGATTCTTATTGAGTCATACTAAAGATTTATTGGCATTGCGGTATTCAGCTATACGTAGAACTATGGAGGGATTTTATATTGTGTCATGTTAAACAGGATATACAGATGCTATTCAGTGCACGGCTGCAGGGATTTGACAGACACATGGTGCACAGTTGCACCAAAAGTAATTTAAAATACGCTCACATTCGAATTACCCAAACATTATTTCGAAGTTTCTCATGATTTTGCGAGGAAAGACACATTTGATTCTGTATGCTACTTCTGTGACTAATTCAGTTGGATGTCGGAGCATTTTGTTTGGAAAAAAACGTATGCTAAAAGCTTTATTAAGCTAGACTCCATTACATCTACTGCACGTGCAGAAGCAAAAACAATTATTTATGGAACTATTGCGCAGATCATTGCTTGTCTCATATCACACTTCCACAATCAGTCAAGCTACTCGGCGTACACAAATTGGAAGGCAGCTTCCCTCCTCACGGTGCGGCTCAATCTCAGCCTCAAGCTAAGGCAACATTTGCTTGCTGCTTTCGCATATAGATCCAAATTTGGCCAGCGATGCCGACTTGTTTAAATTTTTCCCACATCATTTTCTGAGCCTGTGCACATCACCCCAAGCATTTCTGCTGCTGTTTATTTGTGCAGAGTTCTTATGTAGCCCTCCAATCTGGTATGTTCTCGTTGGCTTTTATTTCGACATCTCACTGACCTCCTCCGTGCTGCCCACACAATCTTAGTGGCAGTAGTTTGCTCAGGGCATTCACATAGTAATCCTGCCGATGAGACTCACACCAAAGACCACAAGAACGGAGTAATTGCAGAAATAAATTGCACTCACACTTTAATTAGAATTTAAACACCTGAGATTTTTGAAGAAAAAAAAAAATCAACAGAGTGTTTTAAGACTAGATTGATTATTTGCTTGTTTTGTTTAGTTCTAAATGTATGCTTTTACAACTTTTGTTTAAAAAATATAGTCTGCACACAAACCAAATATTGAGTACTCCATCTCTGCTTCATGCCTCTTATGTACTCGAATGGACTCTCTACGACACAGAGTCTTTTCCTGTAAGTGCACACTGGACTCACAATTGGTTGAACGAATCGGGCCTGAGCCGTCTGATCAAAGAGGAGCTGTCCATGTTTTACAATTGTTGTGCCCTTGCCACAGTTGTAACTCTTCCATGTTGGCTAAGTGTTCCGGCACAAGGCCAAACAGATGAATCCTTGACTTTCCCAACATTTGCCAGTGACAGAAGTGTGATTGATTTGGCTCTCAGGAGTGCAATTTGAGATTCGAGCATAAACATAGTCATTTTCATTGCAATTCTAGAAGGTTATGTTGTCTGAAAGCAAGTGGCATAATGAATAAAACGCAGTATCAGTCTCCCTGCCGGTCTAAAAGATGTTGAAGTTACGTAAAAGATGGATATATAAATGAAGGGATAATTTCATGCTTTCAGGAATGCGGAAAACATGCCAATTTATAGATTGTGCAGTAGATTGAAACTTGGGCACAATGAGTAACAGCATCGGGGTGATATGATAGTTATAATTTAAAGGTGAATTTCAATTGCTTTTCTGAGAGTCAGAGAAAAATATCAATCTATTTGATGAATGGTTATTTTGTGCTATAAGGCTCAGGATCCTATTTTCTGTCCTCAATTTATGCTCAGAGGACACTCATAAATTACTATACCATCCGCATCTACCTCTAATATACGACCTACTATTGACTTCATCAATAAAGCTGCATGTGCACGTTGGTGAGGAGATTTTTGTTCGCAAAATCTTTTCCCTACCTGTAATATTACCAACTATTATCTTGTATGAAATTAAACTCTTTACTTCGCCAAGTAGCACTTAGATTCCAGTTCCAGTTTTACATGTCAGGCCCAAAATTGGGGATTGAATAGGCTGCGTAATAGTAAGATCACCAGTAGGTCAACCACCCCTAGCGCACATGAAGGCTAGAACGTATTAGCTGATGAGATTTTTCCATTTCTACAAGATTTTCCCCCCCTTTGAATTCTCGCAAAGGTGAAAATTGAAAGTGAGCGAACAAAGTGTGTCTGTGGGAAAAGACGAGGTATCTCAGTCTGCTCCGCTCAGCACTCCGGTAATATCCACTCATTTTCTCCTCTCTCACACACAGGCAATGGGACAGTGCTGAGTCAGGATTTATGATGACCACAAGAACCGACAAAGAGCTGACAACACAAGCTTTTTTAGCTCGCGGCTAAAAGGCCTGCATGGCTTGACAATTTACAGTTAGCATTTTCTATTTACAATGTTTTAAAAAGAAAACGATGACTCTTTTTTATTTGTTGTGCAAGTATTTTGTAAATGATTGTACAAGTTAGCTGGCTTGCCCACAGCAATATCTAGTCTAGTTTAAAATGTTTGGATTTGAGTAGTTTTGACTCAATAATAGTTAATCTCTTGTGCAGAATATTTCACAGAATATTATTGCATTTCTAGCTGATCATGTGATAATTTAGTTTAAAGAAAGAAATACATTTGCCAGTGGAGTAAGTAAAATTATCTTAACCCATTGGAAGATAATTTAACTCGAAGTGAGGAGTAATGTATTGAAAAAAGTCAGAAACGGTTTGAAACAATTAAAATTATCTTTTTACTTTAATATCCTGAAATCAAAACATTTGAACTCCTCTTGAAATTAATTTTCTCAGTGCGTGCTATTCATTATTGTGTTTTCCGTGTGGCATTATTAATCCAAAATGTTCAGAATGCTGTTAAAGGTCTGAAAATTATTGTCAAAAGTATTAATCACTAGAAAAGAATCGATACTAAAACGGATACTAAAACTTCACTAGGGCAGAACTGAACTTTTCCTGAATAGTTTTTGAATGATCTTGGTTTGTATCAGAGCTAGCACAAGACAACATGGTAATGAAGAAAGTACTATTATTATTATATTTTTAATTTTTTGTTGGAAATTACATTTGATTGTCTAGATCAGGACTATTCAATTACATTTTCCAGGGGGCCAGATTTTTTGGAGGGCTATAGTCTGGAGGCCGGACCACAAAACTGCACCAAAATGTTATGTTTAAATCCAGTATCCATTAAGTGAGTATCGCTGTCTACTTTTTTTACACAAAAAAAAAAAAATAAATAAATAACAATATTACTCTCTTGTAAAAGCAGGATTAAAGCAGGATTTAGCAAAGACAAACCCAAACCAGACTTGAACTACAGAAGATCAGAGCAGGAGATCTAGGACTAGACCAGGTTTAAACCATGACTAAACCTATATAGTTCTACAATCAGATTACACTGGCATAAACTACATTTTGAACAGGATTAAATCACAAAATCTGAACCTTTGGCCCATTTTATGATGATGGACCAGTACATAGTGCTTGATGGACCCTGCTTATTCAATTAAAATGTTTGCTTGTTTTTTTATGTTGATATTAGTATAGCCTTTTCTTTAGTAACAAAATCAAGTTTGAAGTTTAGTATCGTGTTATCAGTAACAAAGCTATGTTTCCTTGGAAGTGTTATGAACTATGGGATGTCAAACGTGACAAAAATCAGTGCTAAAACTAGTATCAAAGCTACAGTAGATACTTATTATAGCAAGTGGTACAAAAAAAATCTTATTGACTGGCCAAAATTTGACAGTTTTCGAATGACCTTGAGCTGGATCAGACCATGGTGACAAAGAAAGTAGCCTTGAAAATGAGAAGTATTTTAAAATCCTCAGTATCAAAATAGGTAATGAGTATCGTAGCATATTGTTGAATGTCAGAGTTGAGTTTGAAATCTCTTACTGCTGCAAAACTAAAGAAAGTAACTTCAATCAGCCGTCTGTGGCTGTTCACTCTTATCTTAGCATTGACTGACTGCAGGATAAGCCACCTGCTTTGACCAGTAAGTGGTATTGACGGCTCGTGTGGCACATTCGCCTCAGTCCCTTAGCCGGCGTCGAGAGCACAATGAAGTTGGAGAGGCGGGATATTGATGCTGACCTGGCAACCCACGAACTACGCACCGGTCTTTTAGCTGTTCCTACAGGGAGCTGTTTTAAGGCTTGTGTTAACAGCTCAAAACAAACTCATCTGCTAAACCTCTGTTGACATCAGCATTTAACTTAAAGCCACAAGTTCAACACTACATAAACTCTGAAATGGGTGGCCACGGGATCGTTTGTTGTCTGTGAATTCTTTGCTTTTTACAAATGTTTTATGTTTTAATTGACTGGGAGTGATTATCGTTCCATGACAACAAATGGGAACATGAATAATCTATGGAAAACTTGTATCCAGTTGATCCAGTGTTGTCATAGTGTCACTGTTGCATGGTCTATTTCTTCAAACTATAAACTATAAGGGATTAGAGCAATTATAGCCGACAAAACTACCTGTTCTGATTCAATAATAAAACAGTAATTCCATGCACATTTGTATAATTTATAGTTATAAAAAGTCTTATCTATTTTGAAGTATACATTCCATATTGTGCACATTTTCCCATAAGTGAGTTAGTTTCTTGTGCAGAGAAAGAAAAAAATGGGCATCTGGTTTAAATTCTGTGCCTCTTTACATTAAAACTAAACCTAGCTCCAATGATTAATCAACAAATAATAATCGTAAAAGTGTAAACGCTTATATGGACTCGAAAACACACACGACACAACAAAGACAGCAGAATTATTTAATCAAAATGACAAACGATTTGTTATTTTCATCCTTAATACACTTTATCCGTAAGTATTCACTAACTAGAAGTCATAGCTCAACTTTTATTTGGTTTAAAAAGTCTCAATGTACAATAAAAATAATCGTTTGACTAATCGTTTGACTCGTCGACTACTAAAATAGTCTTTAGTGACTGCCCTACTTTACATTCCGCTCTTCTATGTATTTTTAACTCCACAATATTTTTAAATGCACAGTCCCATTCATAATATGTCTGCTTCGTCCGCACGCATGAACCCAGAGCGCAAGGTGCAATCTAAACCAGCGCGGCAGCTGGGTCAGCAACTCCAAGGCTTTTTATCAACAGTGTGCTATGAGGTCCTCTCAGATGTAACCGAATGCACATTATACTTTGAACACACTGTATGTATTAGCTGTGTTCAAAACTGTGCTGGTGCTATCAGCGGCTTGAGATCGGCATGTTTATGGTCTTCCTGAATTGCAGCGTGTCTTCAGCCGCCTCTGCTGCGCGGCTTGTCTGCTGCCGGAGATAAAATTGTGGCCTGAAGGAAGGAAAAACCTGACCGCATCCAGTTTCTCTGCTGCTTAATCTGCCCTCTTCTCCTTTGCACCCCCCTCCCTCCATCTCACTATCTCCTCGCACACTTGTGTCTTTCATAAGGCCAGACGATCCGTTCACTTCCCGGCCTCTTGTTTATTCCTTCGCTCTGCTTCGGCGGACACCTCTGTGACCCCATCTCCTGTGGTTTTCATTTATAAAGCCAGATCAAGCCTATATGGAAACCAAGTGTGAGTAGTTGATTCCATCGCTTTCAGTTTGTAGTGGTTTCCTTTATGTTGGTCAGCTTTGATCATTTCAAGAAGAGTTGAAGGCAATACGCTGTAAGAGTAGGTCTTGGTTTGGAATTCAGGAACACCTCAAGAAGTTCTTTCCAATAATACTCCGCTCAATTATGAAAAAAATAATAATACGTGGCTCACAGTAATTGACATCCTGCTGACTTACATCAGCTAACTTGCAGAGGGAGAGGAATTGTTTTTTCCACGTATTGGTAAAAGAACAAGAACATCTTAATCTGTAAACTGGACAGATGTTTTAAGAGAGTGGACACGTCTCACTGCTCATCCAAGTAGCTTCTTTGTTTCATCTGATCTATGATCACTGCCTTAAATCTGTCTGAGATATAAGATGAATTGAAAACTGCTACTTAGATGAGTGGGGGTACGTATTCACTCTTGAAACCTTTGTTCAATTTACAGAATAAAATTTTCTTTTATTAAAGAATGTACCTGGACGACTGAGGGATTACATTTATTAGTAATGTTTTGTCATTCAAATGTATTAAAAAGCAGTAGATGAATGGGGCAAAACAAGTGCCTAAATCATCGAATGAATTTCAAATGTAGTATTATTTAAATGTTTTTCCATTATACAATTTTTTGTAATTTATTGAAGTAATAATTGTAATTGTGATTCAAATCCAATTAAAGGGGCTATGTGCTTTGGGACTATGGATTGTCTCACTATAGTAACCAGTAGCTTGTATGTACATCTCGATACTGTTGATTAAAACGGTACATTCATTGCAATTTAAACTATGGACACTACATGTAACGGTGCAGTCCAATAAAGACAAGAAAAGACAAGGAGAGGCTTTCAGCTGCACGAGAAAGAAACAGCCAGGAAAATATTAGAAATGTATTTCAGCGTGTATTCACTTGTTTAGGATCAGAGCGAAGACAGACACAGCCCGGATTAGTATGTGTTGTTTAAATGAATGTGAAAAGTATACCGGAGTGTCAGTGTGTTTATTTGTTCTGCAGGAAGCAATGCGGTTCCTCATGTCTGAAAATGGAATGCGCAATGTAAATGCAGTGCCGCCGCTCCCATAACACTCATAACGCACAGTGCATGGGGCAAGTGCTCCGAGGGGCACCAGCCTGACCAGGCATTTTGTATTGAATGACAGAATAGACTATTTGTGCAGCAGCTAAACTGTTCCTTTTGCAAACAAACAGGCTGCCGTTAGTTCTGTATTATTTCGAAACAAATAGGACTCACGTGTTGTCGCTCTCTCTATCCCTCTGTCGCTCTCTCTCTCCAAAGCGAGTCTGAGATGCGCACAGGCAGCTCTACTGTACAAGCAACAGTTTAAAAAGACATGGAGCAGGGCAGGGGCACAGTGTGGAGCAAGTTCCACAAGGAGCCAAACGGTTATGAAAATCGGCCTCGTACACAGTGAAAAGCGCCAGCTCCGTTCAGCCGGCGCGGCGAACAGCTGAGCCGACATCGCAGAGCACGCAAAGTCAAAGTGCTTCAACTTCTTACAAATGTCTGAACCATGTTTTTATAAATGCAACAGAAAGCGTCTATAGTTTGCAGCCTGTAGCGTTCTCTAGAGCTTCGATCCGTCCCTCGGCAGAGCAGGAGAAGTGCTGTGTGTGACGCTAAAACAGGGGCGACTGTGGGGGGCTCATAAGAAACTATTTATATGAGTTGCTAATAATACTTTAGTTGAAATGCACAATTCAGGACATTATAGGATTATTAAGAGGACCCTTGGGATTGTGATTCATTCAATAAAATTAAATATATATATAAATAACTATTGTGACAGTCACCACAAGGTTGTAGACATCAGACCACTATTTATTTTGGGTTGGGAAGGAGGCACCACTACCCAAATGGCTAGCAGCGGCCCTGCGTAAATGAGATGTTGTTTATCTCTGCCAAAAGCGTGGTTCTGTGTATAATAGTTGTTTTTTATCAGCAATTATAGCCACAGAGTTTTGGTGTTAATGCTAAATTCCGCTGTCACTCAGCCGTCGCTCACCTACTCGTTTCTTTTCACTGGATGTAGACTGGGACGATAATGGTCTGACCAGTTTTGAGGAAAATACAATTTGGCAACACTTATAATATAATAACTACACATGCTCCTGACTTAATAAAGCATGGACAAAGACTTTATTCATAGTGGACAAATTGTTTATTAAGGATTATTCGGGCTAAGGAACTACTTAACCTATACCCTAACCCTAATTTCTAACCCTAATGAAGTACTTACAAAGCCCGAATCATACTTAATAAACAATTAGTTCATTGTAAATTAAGTCTTTGTTCATGCTTTGTGGGCAAATTAAGGTGGAGTCAATATAAAGTGGTACCGACAATTTGAGTTGGATTGTTTTTCGCACTCTTAGTTCTCTGTGCATTGAAACGTAGCAATGGATTTTGCAGAAAACTAACCTGATCACTGCAATTAAAACTGACTGGCTTATAGAGGCCATCATGGTGGATATTAAAAGCAAAAGTCAACTCATCAGTATAGAAACAGATTCATAAAACAGGTAGAAATAACATGTGTCTTTTTTTTGCTACACACTGCCCCTTTAATGTTTACGTTTTGTCTTGTTCAAACTGCACAAGCTCCAGTCCATTTGCCACAATTGCTCAACACTTGCAAAATTTCCGCAGTCCTTGTCCACCCCTTTCCACTCGCACTCAGAACTACATCACTGGCCTTTCTTCTCTTCTCTCTGCCAGTTCCCCAAACGCATTACAGATAAACCAGATCATATTTGGATTGCTTGTCAGATATAGTGGGATTGTTGAACTTAATTTTCTGCGCACAATTTATTTTGCCTCTTTGTGTCCGAATTTTGGGCTGTGATTGTGGCTGTGTGAGAATGATTGTCCCTGCCTCTGTCATTAACATTTGCATTTCAATAGAACACGCTTGATTGAACACCAACAGCAGTGTAAGTGGTTGGCAGGGCAATTTCCCGTTCGCTTCAAAACAAACATCCATACTTATTGATGTTCTTCTTCATTCGTCTGCAATCACAAACAAACTCGCCTGTGTCTATTTTACGTGACAGAAAATACATCCCGACTTCTGTAGCCTTTATTTCCTTTATGCTTGTTTCAAAAATTCCATCGCACTTTGAGTACTGAGGCTTTCAGTTTCATTGGCTTGTTTTTACGAGACAATTCCAGCGTTTGCTTTTCAGTGCTAGTCGCTAAACAAAAATCACAGGTGTGGTTAGAAATTGGTGGAACAATGTGCAAATCAACATCTGTGTAAACACTTCATTTGTTTTTTTGTTTTTTTTATAACATAAAATAAAACATCTTTGAGTCTTTCTGAGCTTTTTTCTAGTTCAACATAAGACAAAAAAGGTATTTCCTTGAATTTCTATTACAGCTTAAATTTGCTACCAAGTATGGACTAAAATAGTGGTTAAATAAGCATCAATCAAGTGACACTTTTCAGACTAGTTCCGACACGGAGGAAGTCCATAAGCCGAGCTTTGAAATCTGTAGCCGCAGCGGGACTGACTTGCTGAACCCTCTTTGCAACTTCACAGGGAGCTCTCTTTGTAGGGTAGAACTGGACTCCATTGTAGGCCGTCCTTTATGCTTTTGTAGAAGAGTCCAGAGTCAGTGTCTGAGATCTAAAGGCTGCATTTGTAGTCCCATAAAACCTTGGCAAACTGAATGATGCGAAATATGAAAAAGGCAAAGTGTCCCCTAAACTGCAGTGACACTTTAAGTAGTTACTTCACTAGCGAGGACCACAACCTCAAGCGTGGATGCAGAAAGTTTATTGGCAGACGAGAAACACAAAAATTACATGAGAGTAGAGGAAGAATACAGTTTTGGGGCTTCTGGCGATGAGGGCTGCAGGCTCCCCGGCCTTGATACCTCCCGTCTAGGAGATAAGACTGATTAGAAGAGAGTGGGATGGAGGGTCACCAAACTGCAAACACTGGTCTGTGTGTCCGGGAAGCTTAAATAGAGGAGGCACCGGATTGGCGTGGATGAGGTGTGGTCCTGCTCCCGAACCTAAGAAAACAGACTTACTGTATCTCTATGTACTGTATATCTGGAAAATGAGTGGTCACTTACCTGCCCATGATTCAGACGCTTAAAGAAGACTTATTATGC
Source organism: Rhinogobius similis (assembly GCA_019453435.1). Classification (NCBI taxonomy): domain Eukaryota; kingdom Metazoa; phylum Chordata; class Actinopteri; order Gobiiformes; family Gobiidae; genus Rhinogobius; species Rhinogobius similis. The sequence goes on from CM033635.1 coordinate 21,285,750, forward strand.
TTTTTTCAAATACTAAGTACACTGCAACCTACACAGATCATAAGTGTACATTTTGTTCATTGTAAACTGCAATGTCAAGCTACGGTACGGTTTAATAGAAACAGATTCATTGATGTCAAGTTCAAAACTGCAGAACTGATAAGCCCCGCCCCCTCATTGTAACATAGATGGTAGGTGAAAACTGGAATTTGCTGACTCAAGACTCAAATGCAGAACAATGCGATTGATGGGTTTCGGATGACATCACCGACTTCCATAGGCAGATGATGTTTAATACAGAAAGGAGGGTGGCTAAAATGAGTATTGTTAAAATGTTTTGGTTTTTTTTATGACATTTGGTGGGTTTAGTCACTGATAAACTTGATCAGATTCAACTATTTTGGATTTTCCTTCTAGATATTTCTTATTAAAGTACAATGTATTCAATAGAGAAAAGTGGCTCTTGCCCCCCATCTGGGAGTACGACATCATCACATTCTGAAAACCGGCAATTACTCAAATATGCATTAATCAATCAAAAATACAGCACGGAATTAGCCAATAATGAAGGAACACCATTATAACAAGGTTGAAAGCTCATAAGTCATTTTACAGGTTCCCTTTCACACATTTTCGATTACGGTCTAAAGGTGCACAGTGGCCTTATACAGTGGAATTTTCCAAGCAAAGCAAAGCAATGACATCACCACGATAGCAGTCAAATTACACAGTGCACTAGGGCTGCAAGATTAATCACAATTTCAACGGACCCAATTAGCAGTACCATAATTTCCTCCACAAACAAAAATATCCTGTCGTGTTCTGCGTAAAAAATGGCACCCTTGTAGTTTAGATTTGTAGAAACATTTTCTGAAATACATAGTGTGTCAGTTCGTATTTAATTTTGTTTTCAAACCTTCTTAGGCATTCGAATGTTAAATCTGGACAGAATCAGATTAGTAAAACACTAATCGCAAACCTAACTTCGCAATTCAATTAGATATGTTTCTCAAATCGCTCAGCTCTTCTTTAATATGAGCGTTGATGAGTTTGAATAAGTCAATATTTGTCCACTGTTTTCCCCAGTCCAGTGATTCTTTCTATTTGTACATAAAAGACAAAGTTATTTTCTATCTATCATCTCTGGAGGCTGCTGCATAAACCGCTGTTCCGGGCAAAGTTTATGAAAGCACACGGCCCTGTCTCTCTTTGCTCATTTTTGCCGTGATTCCGCTGCTCCGTCGGTGGGTCATTCGAGGACACGTTCATTAACTAAATTGCCTGTTTATTTCCCCCACGCGGTCAGGCGCTACTGCCCCACAACAAGCTTTGATGCGAGATTGGACGAGTACACACACACACTCCGTTTCCAGCCTTTTCTTCTTTTCTTTTGTTTTGATTTCAATGGCCGTCTCCCTGTCTGTGGTTCTTTCTATATATCTGTCAGAGCATGAGGCGAGGAGGAGAAGTGAGGCAGACATGGAATACATCCCAGTGAGAGACAGGCCTGGATAAATAAAGAAGAGGTATGCTCCGTCCTGCCTGGGAGGGAAGGCTGCATGGAGACCAGGGGGAGATTTTTTTTCTTTCTTTAGCTTAAGGCAGCTGTCAGATTTTGAGAGGACACTGAAGACTAGGGAAGAGTAAGAAGAGGAAGAAAAAAAAATAGTAAAAAGCCCGAAAAGTTGAGGTGAATGCTGGTGAGGTGTCCAGGAGGAGAGGTGGGCCAGATGGATGGTAATTTGAGATAGGGGAGAGAAACCTGGGCCGAGGATTCAATATAGGTGCTGTAAATGCTATCTATAACAACAGGCTAACTTTAGTGATGGGCTGTCGGTCGGTGCTGGACACACACTGACAAGCAACAGTCAACAGTGCTGCAGACACAGAAAAGGCCGCGGCTAGTAAGTTGATATGCAGTTCAGGTGTTACATCCATGATTTGAGCTTAGAGGTGGGCATTATGTGTTGAAATATGCTACATTTTATGGTTTATTGTGCAAATGTCACAAAAAACAGCTGTTTACAAATGAATATAAAAAGGTATATTGTGCTATTTCTGCATTTTCTTCAGTACTAGGTCCTGAGGATTAGGTATCTAAGGTAGCGGCGGGAAAAAGGGACAACTTGTGAACAGCAATGAACAGACTACAGGTGATTGTAGATTGGGAAAGGAACCAAAGGAATGTGCAAGTTGCCATATTTCACCCAACAAAGACTTTGTGAACAGAATTTCAGTTGGTTATTTATGTTTAAAGCTATGTCTAGCTTGTATTGTATAACTGAGTACTTCCTGTCCAGTTCTATTTCTGAGTTTTTTGCAGAGTCACACTGAAATGAATTAATAAATATCTAAAGATGTGGGTCAATGCTAACCCTTATGATCATTTTGAAGCATAACAAAGATTAAAATAATAATAATTTTAAAAAAACAGAATGAAAACATTCAAATAGTCTTTACATTTTAATAAGATAAGAGATCCTTTATTTGTCCCACAATGGGGAAATTCCAATGTTGCAACACACAGTTTAGAACAGCAATAAAAATAGGATAAATAATTTCTAAACATGGTAATAAAAATACAATATAAAGTATATAGTGCACACTCTTATTTACAGTAGGTGGCTGACTGGGAATGGACTGGAAAATGGCAAATAAAGTGGCTTAAGTGTATTGTTATATACAGTAAGTGACTATAGTGAGGTAAAAGTGTATTAATAGTATGTTAAATTATATTGCACATGATTATAACAGGTGAATGACACATGTTACAGTATTGCACATGATTATAGCGGGTGACTGACACATTAATACAATCATTTTACGTTTTAATATTGCTCCTATAGGGCAGTGTAGCTAAAACTGTGCATTTAATTTCTGTTCATAACTGGCCCGGTCATAAGCTATTTCAAAGAGGAATGTTGTAAGCCTGATCTGAAATGCAGAGACTGTCTGCTGCTTCAACTGATTCCATAACACAGAATCCTGGAAGCTAAACTCTTTCCCTCCCACTGTGCTTTTAGACACTCTAGGGACCACCAATAATTCAGCGTTTTTACAGACATTTCACATTAGTCTGATAATTAAACCTCAGCGAATACATTTAAAGACATGTTTTAGCTGACGTAATATCGTTATTGGGACAGTCCATGTTGATGTACTTATCTTTGTCAATATCACCCACCTCTGTTCGAGCATTGTTTGAGAAGACTGCAATTCGCTAAACCAAGAACAGTAAGGTGTGTTTTGCTGCAGAGGATAACGCAATGCCGGTAGTCAAAAGTCTTTGTTGCACAGCCTTGAAGCAAAAATGTGAATTTTGTTTAGAAAAATGCTATTATACTGTTTTTCTACATTTGGAGCCTCAATGCACTGAGGGAAAAGTTATAATATAGGAGCTCTTGTACATAAACGCTCAAGAACACTTTGGCAGCATGAAGACAAGAGGAATTTGAAAATACTGTCTCATTCTGTTTTTATCTCAATAATAAGCCATTTGCAAATCCTGCCTACATGCATTTATGAGAGGAAAAAATCGGCATGTTTTTATGAGTTACTTTTCTTTAAGTTTGTGACCAGGTTTACAAAATCAGACTTAATGAATGATGAAATAAAGTGAATGTGACCATAAATTGAATTAAACTGACAAAATATTGCTTCTAAAATGGTCACTATTATTATTATTAGTATTAGTATTCATTGTTTTATTGTTATGACATTTATTACTGAATGTTTTTGCCAACATTTGCACAAAACACAGAAAACCGTCCCAACAACAGCGATTTACGTCTGCTTTTCTGAATCCATGGCAAAAGGCCTTTCATTTTATTAATTTGTTTTGAAAAGGTGTCTTGAACCTGGCGGCTGTTCCCTAACCCATCAGGAGCCTCTCATTTCTGCGCTAAAAGTGGAAACATCAAAACCCCACATTACAATAATAGCTTTTTATAGCGGACAGTGAACAAAGTCAAATTGTCAGGATTTTAATGGGGTCTCGATGACATGGCAAAGACTCCAATTGGACTTGAAACACAGCTCTAAATTGGCTGTAACAGTGTATGTAATTTCACTTCATTTGTCTCGGTGTGAAAGAGGGGCTGGCAGGTCTTGCACTTGTTGGTTTTCAAGGTATTGGAAACATAAAGGCATAGTGACAGTGAAAACTTTGGATGGGGTGAGTTTTATTTGCACTGTGTACTCTGATGTATTTGACCTCTTAACAACTAACAACAGAAATTAAGTTTATGTCCACATTACTTTTTATGCTGTTAAAATATCTGTCAAGGAGGGTATTTTTGGCTGACATTTTGTAAAGACTGTTTTTTATCCTAGCAAGATTTTTCCTTGGTGAATGTCCATGCTTCACAGTAGGATAGTGTATGTATGGGCGGCACTATTAAATGAATCAAATCAGAATTTTGACTGCAATTAGCAAATTGTAAAGGCTACAATTTGCAACATATCCGGTTTTATTCTTCATTTAAAGAAAAATGAACCTAACATTGTAGTTTAGATTTGTTAAAATGTGTTCTAAAAGTGAAAAAAAATGTAACTAAAAGCATGGAAAAGTGACAAAATGCATCAAATAGCATCAAAAATGTAATTAAAAGCGATAAAAACATGACAGTGACACAAACACAACTAAGAGACAAAAGCGAGACAAAAAACTTAAAGCATCAAAAATGTGTCAAAAACGTGTCAAAAACGTCACATAAATGCGTAAAAAACACGACAAAGTGACAAAACACAACTACAAGAAAGAAAATTAAACTAAAAGTAACAAAAACGTGATAAAAACAAAAAGACAAAATATGTTCCAAAACATGTGACCCTTTAATAAGTTTGTCAGTTCATATTTCAGTCTTTTTGTCAATTCTCCTGGTTGTGTATAAAATGTGAACTTTGAACAGAATCCCATTATTAAAGTAAATTGAAAACGTAATTGCAATCACAAAATAATGCACAGAATCTGGTAGTTTCAAAAGACAGACACAAACATTTGAGAAACCAAATAACATCAATGGAGCAGTGCAAGAAACACAAACGTTCACATCATTTCATAAGGTCAACGTTTGGCTTTTGTCACTTGTAAACTCACAGTGTGAAGAGAAACCAAAACATTAACTAAAATAATTCTGATTTGTTACCTCAAACTAAATATTAAGAGGTGGAAAAGTATGGCCTCAGAAAACAGTACAATTTCGTCAAAACATTACTCAGCCGCCTCTAAAGATGTCACAATATCAACTTTTAGTGTGACGATTGTCTGGCACCAATCACAATTTCACAACAGATGTCGGCACTATGACCAACACTGAAATCCTTACTTTGTTTCTTTCACAAGTCTAGCTTTATGAAACTTTTCTAAAACTTTCTTAATGAAAACATAATTATATCGGAACAGAAATAGCCTGATTAAAAAGTACTTTGCATGTAGATTGGCTTTATTTTTTGGTTTAGAGCGAGCTGAAGTAACTTATTGTTGCTGCCTACGAGTCTCTCAGTCCTTATTATTTTGGTCGTGCGATTATGTGATTATCGATTACTTAAAACTCTTGAAATCCCTAACCAGGATTCACACTAGAGAGAGCCCTTTTAGGTGTACTTCTTTGTTTTGGTTCTATAGCATGTAGTGTTTCCCAACCAGGGGTACGTGGACCCAAAGGGATACATGAGCAATTACTAGAGGGCACTTGGAATGGTTTCAGGTTTTAAAAGAAGATGAAATGTATTTTTATCTGGAAAAAATAAAAGTGTTAGTGGTGAATTTAGCATATTTTTGGAGTATCTTACGCCATCAATATAATAAAAAATAAAAAATAACGGTAATAATAGCTAATGCGTGACTAATATTTGCTTGAAACTCAAGTTAATTGGGGCTCTGAGTGTGAGACAAAGCTTAGGGGGAAACACTGCTTATAGGAACAATAACAACATCATCATATTTTCTTATTGTTTCTTCTTTCTAGATTCTTATTGTTGATCGACTTTAGAAACAAAACACTAAAGACAACATCAACAACTTCATGTCCAAGGCTTTTGTAAGTGAGAAAAAAAAATCTATATTTGTTATCATACCCTGACTTTGATTTTATTTGACAAAAGCTGCAAAGAAAACAACTAAATATAGCATGTTTTGTCATTTGTTGATCAAAACATAGAGCAGTGACTCCAAACAAGAAGATTCGAATCCATTTCTTATGATATGTCCTTCTATTGTGCGACTGGGCTCGGAAGAAGTTACTTGAGTGATTAAAATGCACGACGAGCCGCGAGGTCAGGATATAAGTCCCATTTTGTACTGTTTTCTGCCTGAAAACCTAAAAACAGTCATTTTCCCTAAAAGATTCCTTTAATGCACTTATTCCAAACAGTCTTTTATATTCCGTCTGGCCATTCACATCCATCTCTGGCTCCACATCTGTTCATCTGTATTCTGTCCAAGTGCCAGTTCAAACAAGCCCCCACTTGAGGCTCGTCAATACGGCTTAAAATGCTTTTCACCTAATAGCAACATTGTGCCTTCCATTTTGAGACGGTATTCTGCTTAATGCGATTCATCAGTTATTTTAGTCTGATTCTGACTGTTTAAGCTGTGCGCATAAAGCTCGCCACTTTGTTGTGTTAGGCAAAATTGGTCAAGTCTATCACTTCTGCAAACACAGCCTCTCCAAATGCATTAAACTTTTAACATTTCTTTCACCGGTCAATACTCATTAAGTTTATTTATTCTGCAACTTTCGGCAAAGAAGCAAAGTTTACTTAAGGAGTCGAGTCAATCAATTGTCTTTCTTGCATTTTGCGCACGGGGATGGCTGCTTAATTGGGTTTCGTACATTTGCGTGACGGGCTTAAAACCAAATCAAAAATCATTGCTGCGCTTTGTTCGTTCTGTCATGTACATATTGTAAAACCGCGTCGATCTGGAATACATACCAAGCTTTACATCACCACAACCTAAATAACACCGGCTGTTATTTTATGTTTTATAACCAAGCCTTCAAATCAGCTGTTTACGTGCGTTTAAATCAGCAACGCAATGACGCCTCCCTGAGAATTGAGGTCAGACTCAAACAGGCAGGTGCATTGCCCACAGTCTTCTTCAAGGTCTCACTGCGGGTTGATACAAACAGTAACAGAAAGCCCCAGCCATACAGGCAGAGCATGCTCGGTAAAATATATGTGTCGCCTTGAGTGTAAGCCAAAAATACAAGCACCTCTGTGGATAAGAGACGCTGAGGTCAGACCTGCAGCCACGCCGTGCAGAAGGCAGCAGGGCCGTAGCGCCAGATTCGGGGCTCCAGTCGCAAACCTTCTCAGTGGGTCCCTAATCCATCACTTCTTTTATGTTTTATTTTACCCAGCAAACATTTTTATTGCTAGAATAGGCACCCTGTGGTCTCTACATACACCTAACAATAACATGCTAATTTATAGACACCCTGCGTAGCTAATGTTATGATGCTGTATTTGTTTTGTAACTACCAGACCAATTTCACAGAGATCTCGAAACATACTGTATTATTAGTATCAGAAAATACACTAACTGCAGATTATAATGGCTATATTTGTTAAAATGTGACTCATATTTAATTGTATTTATTCTCTCTTGGACCACATTGCATTTTATTACAACAAAAATAGAAAGCTTCGAAAACTGCAACTGAGAAAAAAACATCACGTTCTTTTTGAGGGCCCTTCCCTGCCCATGGCCCCAGGGAAACCAGTACCTTTAACCCCCTAACGCCCCTGGAAGGCAGTGAAAAAGCATGGTAAATATATTCTCAGTTCATAATTGAAGTGGTAAAGACTGTAAATGCAATCCTCTTTTTAATACTTTGCAGTGTTCTAAACCACAGCTGTCCTACGGTCCGTGTATGAAGTGTAGTTTATTTTCGCTGATCCAAGTTGAGAATGGAAATGCGCGTCAAAAGGGGCTTTCCCTGAATTCATTCTTCAACTTGGAGAAACAATCTTCGATTAAGGAAGCTCTCTGTTGTAAACAAAGATGGCTGGCCTTCAAAATAAAAGATCAAACCTATTTATTTATGCATTTTTCATTGACTATTTGCTATTTTGCTGGGAATAGTGTATTATAATGAATTATTGTTTTCACTGATATAGAATCAAGATCGATGTTGTTAAAGTAGAGTAGCCCTTTGCCTACATGGAAAATTAATTTGGCAGGGTTTGGCAGAGGATTTATTGACTTTTGTTTAACCAGGAAAGTTTCACTGAGATTCAGAATCTTTTTCAGGGGAGTCCTGGTCCCAGAGGGGAGGAGCCTACATGTTTTAGTGTTAGGGGAATCTGTAGCACCCAGAGGAAACCTACCCACAGTTCATCTGCGCTTTAGAACAGCTCTCCATCACAGCCTCCGATGAATTATGGGTGTGAACTTCTCCAGAATCTTGTTAATGGAGCAGTCTTATGTAAGTCACGCGTGGACAATAAAATAGTGCTATCAACACTATTTTACTATATATACACTATATTATACACCAAGAGCCAGATTTCCCTATTGATTACTGTATTTTCATAAGAAATATCCACAAATGTTGAACCTAGATCACTGAACTGGCTAAATGATAACAACAAATCTCCATTTTTGACAATTTTACTTTTAGATGCCCACACCTATGAGATACTGTTGGGCTATAGAATATTTTAATGGCATCTGAAACCCAGTGGAACTTTGCCATCTTTGGCCCAAAGCCCCAGCAGATGGCGCACCACATCTGAACCGACGGATCTCTAGTTAAATTGTGGGCAAGAAAAGAAAAATATAAATACAAACATGAAAAATATGTCAATTTCTTGGTCTGTTTGCCTTGAAAATTACTGCATGACCCACTAAAGTACTGCAACCAACACGTGCTTACATTTTAATATTGTATGATTAGCCTGGTACCTTTAGACTGTACTATACAGATATATGTATTTAATGTCTATTTCTTCCGCTTATCCGGGGCCGGGTCGCGGGGGCAGCAGCCTGAGCAGGGACTCCCAGACTTCCTGCATCCCAGACACTTCCTCCAGCTCCTCCACGGGGATCCTGAGGTGTTCCCAGGCCAGCCAGAAGACATAGTCTCTCCAACGTGTCCTGGGTCCTCCCCGGGCCGCCTCCCGGTGGGACATGCCCAGAACACCTCCAGGAGGCGCCCAGGAGGCATCCGGAACAGATGCCCGAGCCACCTCAGCTGGCTCCTCTCGACGTGGAGGAGCAGCGGCTCTACTCCGAGCTCCTCCCGTGTGACTGAGCTCCTCACCCTATCTCTAAGGGAGCGCCCAGCCACCCGGCGGAGGAAGCTCATTTCGACCGCTTGTATCCGCGATCTCGTCCTTTCGGTCATTACCCAGAGCTCATGACCATAGGTGAGGGTAGGAACGTAGATTGACCGGTAAATCGAGAGCTTCGTCTTTCGACTCAGCTCTCTCTTCACCACAACGGTCCGATACAGCGCCCGCATCACTGCAGACGCTGCACCGATCCGCCTGTCAATCTCACGCTCCATCCTTCCCTCACTCGTGAACAAGACCCCGAGATACTTGAACTCCTCCACTTGAGGCAAGGACTCTCCACCCACCCGGAGTCTGCACACTTTCAATCTAAGGTCTTCCAAAGATGAGGAAGATCTTGTGTAGAGTGAAAAGTTGTCTCATTAAATGCATATATTGGAGTAAGTGTGCAGGCTTTGACTTCTACAGAGTATGTTTGTAGTCGAGCTCACTGTAGTGCAAAATAGCACTACCCTGACACTAATACTGTACGGATAAACATAAACACTTATAAACAGTCTATAGCAGCATCCTATGGAGATGACTGACTACAGTGCGCGATCTGTGTATGGGCCAATGGCACGGTTTTCTTCTATCCACGTAATTTGTTAACTTGAATAAGACTGCTCTGTTCTAAAAAATAATAAATACATCGGTTCAGTAGGTGATTTTTTTTTTAATTTTGAAGGCCAGTCAGCTTTGTTTACGTCAGAGAGCTTCCTTAATCGTGGTTTGTTTCTCAAAGTTGAATGAATTCAGGGATAGCTCCTTTGGACGAGCATTTCCATTCTCAACTTGGATTCGCGAAAATGAATTATACTTCGCACACGGACCTCCTACAGACTGATGAAAAGGTGATAATGTATTTTTATTCTCCTTATAGAGAAACGTGTCCTCTGCATTTGACTTCAGTGACATTGGGGCAACCTGTCAAGAGCAGTGGGTGACCGCAGTGCAGCGCCAAGAGACCCATTTCCAGAGCTTATGCCAGGTTTGGCTTAGACTAGGGCTGCCAGATTAATTGCAATCAAACTGCAATCACAATTTGAATAGAACGCAATTAGCAAATTGTAAAGACTGCAAGTGCCATATTTTTTTCCATAATTTCCCTCCTCAAACAACAAATTATCCAGTCTTATTCTGCATAGAAATTGCTCACCGTGTAGTTTAGATTTGTAAAAACAAATGCTGTGAAATATATGTGATTATTATATTATTTTGTGTATTATTTCAGTCTTTTTAGCAATTTGAACTTTGAACAAAATCCTATCATTAAACGCAAACATAATCACAATAGTTAAACATTTTTTCCCAATTGTGCAGCCCTAGTTTGGACCATTATAGGTTGTTTTTGGTAGAAAAAGGACACCAACAAAGCACACAGAAACGTCTTTGTTCATTTTGGATGTCATGGTGTCAAATTATAGTTTTAGATTATTATAGGTGCTCGGAGAAACATAACAAACGATAAACACAAAGATTCTTCAGAATTCCTGACACCACGACCTAACAACAATGACATTCAATTCACAGCGTCAAATAAGCCGTCCACGTTATTTATAGAGCACATTTCATAAACAAGACTGTTGCACAAGATTCATTTAAGAACCAGACAAACAAAAACGAGCAATATAATAAAAATATACACAAATAAAATGATAATGAAAGACACCAAACCATAAATAAACACTGAGGACATAAAACTATAAAACAAATGTTAAACTATAAAACAAAATAAATAAAAAAAGACAACTCACCCGGTGTTAAAAGCCCGAGAATTAATAACACTATTATATATAAATCACACTTTACATTTCAAGGACATTTCAGTGTTACAGAAAAGAGTTACACAACACATTTACAATATTTACAGTTTACATTTTTCTATAATAAAAAGAAGTAATGTTAATGTGAAAATGGCACAGAAAATGACACTTTACTTTACATTCTCACTCTTTTTTGTTTCTTTTTCACGATTACACTGTGAGTTTTACAATCGCGCTCATCGATTTAGCTAATAATCTTCACATCCCCGTCGCCAACTCGTCTATTCGTTGGCCCGTTAGATCATGAACTCGTTGTTTTTTCACTGATTACCGGTGACTTCTCAACTGCATATGCCCGTAACAAGAACACGATCGTCACATAATCAACTGAACCGCACTCATCTCCACCGAGCAGGCCAAATTCCCCCCCGTCTTCCCGCTCTCCCGATGATATGCCCCCGCCACGCGCTCACACATCCCCGTCTCGTGGCTCAGCACCTGCAGCGTCAGCGTTCCCAGCCCCAACGCCTGTCTCCCTCTTGATACAGAGCCCTAAAACAAGGGCGAGAAATAGTGAGCTCCCAGATAATGAAATAAATACTCGTCTGGCAACACTTCAAAGGGGCGAGCGAGGGAGAGAGGCTGGCGTGTACTGCAGCGGGGAGAGAGAGAGAGAGGGAGCGGAGATGTTACGTAAAGACGAAAAGATTCCCGGATTACACCCACCGCTTCCTCAGCAAGCCACAAATACAAACACGCTCAGACAAAGACGTATACAAGGAAGTTGTGACTGCAGAGGAGCGGGAGAGAGAGGAGGAAAAACATCACTGGTGGCTGTTCAAACATGTGCTTTCGTTCTGCTTTTAGTATTCATTTATTCAGGTATAATGCTCATGTAGGAAGACGGGCAATATGTAGCTTTGTGTAATAAATTCCACTCATGTCCCTGCACGGTTACAGTGGAAGCGTATGCAGATTTTGTCATTTTAAACATATCTTTTATTTTTATTCAAGCTCTGCAAAATATTCTAAAATATGTGGATGTATAATCTCCTCTGGAAGATCCTATATGGTGGTATTTTTGCAAGACGAAGCATTGCATTAAAAATACATATTTACTTGGTGCTGCAAATTATTTGGAGCTCATACTTTCTAATCAAATATTTAGTTAGTTCTTTCGGGTTTCTTTTTTTGTGGAAAACTAATGTATGCATGTGGTGCATTTGGAAACAAACTGCTCCTCGTAGCCCGGTCAAAAGTATACGCAGAGTCTAATTGATACTAAAACTATTTTCAAAAAGTAGATGCAAGAAAATGTGCTTCTCTCTTTGATTCTGCAGAAATGTTTGTCCGTTCCTGTGATATTTTTACTCTTCTTTCTTTTTCCCCCTAAGCAGCCACGTTTGTTTTGATACGGACGAACCCTGATTGGTTAATGCACCTCACGCCCATCTGAACTTGCACAGTTTACGGAGGCAAGTAGAAAATCACCTAAACATAGAATTACAAAAAACATCCTGATTAGTTTTAGAAATGTTTCCATCTATGTCAGAACTAGACCACAAGGTAAAGTTCAGTCTAAAGAAGAAAGAAGCATTTTTAGTGTCATTGTAGAATAAAAATAAGCATGAAGGGTTTTCATTATTCAGTTTGAAAGTGAGAGCCCATGTATTAAACGATTGTGTTGCACGTCTGTGTTCATTGTAGAATGAACTCGTTACAACAAATGCACATGACTCTGTGCTTGTGTCTTTACCTCTGAACTAGAAGATTCACAGCGTCTTTTCTGCCAAAACCTCAGCGGTGGCTTCGGATCCCTTAGTGTTTCCTCTTACGGAATAAAGCCAATTATTCTTTTTTAGCCTAATTTAGTATAATACGCAGTTTTCTTGGTATTTATCCCCACTGGCCTGGATCTGTGTCTCCCTCCACAAAACTCCTGACTCCATCACTAACATTCTCACATTAATTCAATCTTTAGCATTTAGCTGCAGTGTTGTGTCGACACTTTTTTCTGCTTTGCCCAGTTTTTATCCAACTCCTCAGGACCTAATCCGATTAACTTCACTATTGCTTTGTGCAATATTATTGCCTTACGAGCTTTAATCACTTTTTAATAATGTTTGTTTAGTTTTTTTCCAATGTCTGTAACATATGTTGTTGTGTACATCAATCAGACATATTATGATCACTGATATCTGCTCGGATTCACACATACTTCTTTATCGTGTCACCTCTGAGTGACTGGCATAAATTTGGCAGCAAAATGAACATTTTGTCTGTTAATTTGTTTATGATAATTTATCCAGGATTTTTGTTTTATATAGGGACAATTTGTGAATCAACACCATGGCTTTAATATATCCGAAACTGTGTAACAGTAGATCAATGACAAATGAATGAAGAAAAAGAGGTGGGCAATATATACAGAAATGTAGTTAATATTGTGAACGCTGTTGTGAATATATATATATATATATATATATATATATATATATATATATATATATATATATATATATATATATATATATATAATATAATTTAATATAATAATAATAATAATAATTTATTTACAATTTCAATATACAGTATAGTAAATGCTACAAATGGAGCTGATTAAAAATAAAATTAAAATTGTTATGTTATACTTTCAATTAAAGGTACAAGGTGAAATTACTGCACTTTTGTGATACATTTTACATTTCACAATTAATTAAACCACAACTAATACATTTAAAGACATGTTTTAACACATTTCTATTGGATGAACATAATACAGTCTGAACAACATTATCGAAATACTTTTTGTCAGTACTGTCCACCATATCCAGTCGGCTGAATAAACTCCTGTGTTGTGAAGACAAAGATTTTTGAAATAGTCATAATATTTCTTGTTTAATTGTTTGTTATTGCAAAATGTTGTGTATTTGCTTCCTGAGATGTGGCTGTATATTTTCGGAGTTTCAAGCTGACTTTATGATGGAGAGAAATTAATTTAGTGATGGATTGCTGAGAGCTCTACGTGGCATGCGGTACAACAAACGGACACAAGCACCGTATTCATCATAACAACGCTATATGAACGGCAGAACATATGCCGCCTCAGGGCCATCTCGGAAATGATTATTTTCTCTGGCCACTGTTTTCCTCAAAGTATTGCTATTGATTTCAAGAAGAGTTGTTTGGCAAAGTGCTTTGAAGCTGTTTTCTCAATACTTTTTCATCCAAATTTTATGCATCTTTTCTTCCTTTCACATTTCTGCACTGTCACCGCCTCCCCCCTGCACAATATATCTTGAGAGAAATAGAAAAATGTCCTGCCAGGGTTATGTGAAAGCCAATAACCTTCTTTTTCTCACAGTTTCCAGAATAAAGTCCAAATTCCCCCTACGACCATTCCAGTGTTTGGTTTGTTTTATTGGACACCTCGGTGCAACATGGTCTTTGCGCTGTTGTTTTTCAAATATTTTTCTTTCAATGTATTGTACTAACCGTAGTAGTACTAGTAGTAGAAGTCGTTGTATTAGTTGTTTTAGCTGCAGCAGGTCTAGTAGTAGTAGTAGTAGTAGTAGTAGCAATACTAGTAGTAAAAAAATAATAATATTGCCATAAACTTGTAATGTGCTTTACAGTCTTGTCAAAGTCTCTCAAAGCGCTACATTGTTCTCATTATTCTTTCACTCCACACTTGTTGGTGGTAAGCCACATACTAGCCACAGCTGTCCTGGGGCAGATTGACAGAAACAAGGCTGCCAATAAGAGCCATCGACCCTCTGATCACCACCAATTATTCACACATACACCACTCTCACACTCTGTAATGTGGGTGAAGTGTCTTGTCTAAGGACACATAGACATTTCTTCCTCCAGCGCCCCCCTGTGGCACCTGGTGTTACAGCGGTCTCCCATCCAAGTACTGACCAGGCCCTGAACTGCTTAGCTTCCAGGATCTGACGATATCGGGCATTGACAAGCAGGTGTGGCCAAGTAGTAGTAGTTTCCATCGTAGTTGCTGTAGTAATCACCATTATCTTTATACTTGTTCTAGTATCAGAGGTAGGTCATTGTGGTCTTTTTAGTGGTCTTCTTTAGCAGGTAAGGTTACTTTAAAGGCATGTTTTGACCTGATCTCCGAGCCAGTCCACTCCACGCTGTACCATGCTAATAGAAACATGACTTAAGATCTCCAGGCCAAGTCCTTCAGTCCTTCTCCTTGACCGGGTCACTCCAGTCCTTCTGGGCCTTCTGCCTAAAAGCTCACACCTGTGCACACTCCACTTGGCCCTGGTAAGCGAAGCGGGATTCTCTGGAAAACAACAACAATCTAAAGTCAACCGTGGGGCACATCTTTTTTCCTCACTGAATTACTCTGGGTTGTAGTACAGTTGTAGTATTGTTATTTCTGACCAAAGCTTGAACAGTTGATGTGGATATACGAGATATACGAGGCCTTAAACGTTGACCAGACTCTGTCGGGGCAGCAAACAGATGGTGACATTTCAGTGTTTTTTCACACTCTGACAACCCGAGTGTAAAGACGGGGGTGTGCTGAGTTTCCAGGGTCAAACATGACATGCTCCCACTGAGCTACAGTGCTGCTACTTTGCATAAAGCTGGCCATCTTGTATCCGAGTCCTCTAGGGAGAGCACAAAGGTGGAACAAAAGGTCTACTAATGACTACAGCAACTCCAGTCAGTGTGCTGTGAATGCACAATTAAATCAAGGGTGTTAGTGCAGTTTGCCAAAATGAAAACATTTCTTCTAAATTTGTCTCCAAACTATTCTTACTACAAGTTAACTTTTTTGTGAGGCTAAAATTGTGTGATGGAAATATGATCTTTACAAGTCTTCGATACTGTCAAAGCCTCAGTGGTGGCTCAGAACACAGATTAAAACCAAAGCAAATAAATGCACTTTTGTATTTAATCCTAATTTATTCTGTTGTGCAGTTTCTTCTTCTATTGGCTTTAGTGTCCCTCCACTAAACACCTACGTCGCTCACATTGCAGTGTAGAATGGGGAGAAACTGGGAAGAGATATTCTACAAATGGTCAAGGGGTGGGACGGAATCCACGATGCTGTGGTGGAAGCAGCCGCACATGGGCAGCACACTACATCACTGTACCACTGGAGAGCACTAAATTAGCTTATTTTCATTTTTTGATTTGAGGATGTAGGTCCTAGTGAGGTGCAGCAAACATAAATGCCAATGAAATACATAAAACATGAAACTAACTACTTCATTCGATAAAAGATACATTCGTGCTTGAGGCAGTGGGAAGCAAAAATCCACATATCCTACAGCGACAATTCCTGACGGCATGGGAAGCACGTATGGACTCCATTGGTTTTCAATTTTCAGACCCACCATCTTCTGGCTTTGACACAGCAGTTTCAACAGCTCTGAAACAATCCACGGACTCCTGGATTCAATCTAGACCTAGACATGTTTTTATTTGAAATTAAACTTTATTTAAGAAACAAATAATTACTTACGAATGGGAACAAAAGTAGGTAATTGTCTATTTTGGGAATTCTTGTTCCAGAATATGAAGAAACGAAATGCACTGAAGACATTTTGGGTGTTGTGAGGTAAACAAAATAATCACAGTCCATCAGCCTTTCCCTTTTCTACAGATCAATATGGAAATGTATTTTTGCAGGTTGAGAACATTTTGAATAATTGTTGCTCGCCGTATGAAATGATTTGAAAGCTATTTAGTCATCGCCTTCTTGGTTCAACAGTTTCGCTATGTGGCGTATTGAAAAAGTGCTCGGCTTGAGGTGCAAAAGTATTAATGACAATGAGTCTGATAAATGAGCTGCAATTTTCTCCGAAACTATGAAACGACGGAAATTCCATAATATAGTTTCATATCACTAATGACATTCTGTTTGTTTATTACGGATGATGACAACTCTATTGAGAGCGATGGCAAGCTAACGCTATTTTACAGTCTCACAAAACAGCCTTGTAACTTTGGTGGACATCTCTGCTTCCCGACCGGCATGCATATTCATTTCTTTTTCTGTCGGCCTGCGTCTCGGTCCAGATTACGAATGTTATGGATCTTGTGTTGGGGAAAAATTGCGGCTATAAAGTCACCAATCCTGAGTAGTCGTTTTTCATTGGACCATAAAAAGCCCTTGTTGCATTCCCCAGATTGCAGTTTGTGAAATGGGACTTTTTGGGGACTGTGTCAACTCCTTAATTGTGTTGATTCATACTGTACATTGGTGGGAGAAATATAGCTTTGGCTGGAGCAAAGGCAGGACATATCAGGCTTGCATTTGTGCTATAAACTTATAAAGACTCAAGCTGTATTCAAGATGATGCCAATCTTTAATCAAATTATTCCAAACGAAGAATTATTTATTGTGCACTTTCTTTCTGGACTGAATATGTTTTATGTATCTGGGTTATTAGGTTTCTCTTCCAATGGTGTCTCATAACGTTTGGATAGACATCTACCCAGACACCAAGACAGTGGTCATTGGATCATTCACGTCAAACATCATTTAGACCCTTGATTTTCAACCAGTGTGCCTTGAAAAAAAGTCCAATTGAGTTAACAGACTGACACTTGTGAATGTAATTGACTAATTTACTTTTTTGGAGTGTCCTGAGCTACTTCTGCACTAAAAAATAACACAAAACCATCACTCTAACCAAATTTAAAGTGGCAGACAGTGGCACAAACCTTAGTTGGCTTGTTATATACCATATTTTTTAACTAAATAGTCTGTTTTGGTAATGTTTTTGTAGTAGGTGATGTGCCGTGGTAGCTTTTAAACCCAAGATGTGTTCCACAACCCAAAAGAGGTTGAAAAACACTGATTTAGACAATGCACATAATCAGATCTCCCCCGTTGTTGTCTTGTTCATGATTTATTGTCTAAAATACTCACAATGATGGAAGATAACATTGTAGACGCCATTGTGTGCTTTCTGTTTGATGACGTTAAATTAACAGTTTCTGACAATGTGCCCCATGAGGATATGTAAATCTTTGTGACATCTTATATAATCTAATATAAAATAGTGTTTGTCATTTTATGCATTTGACACTTCCAGCTCATTCCTCATCAGTGTATGTCACATGTCACAGCTGACAGACCTCCATGAATATGAATGCTCTGCTTATGTGTATGTCAGTGTGTGTTAGGTGTGGGACATAGCTGGAGGCCCAAATGCCCTTTCCTGTGATCATGGGATTTCAAGGCACTGTCTCTATACGCAGCATGGGTTCCTCCCAGCTTGACTGCCATTTGTGAATAACTGATAAGGCTACACAAAAAGATCTCCCCTTATTAAAGGACAGAATGAGCTGTGACTCCCTAAAATGTCAACCCAGTATTTTAAAGATGCTTCATATCTTATTAATGAGAAAGAGCTCATATGGGCATGTATAGATGTGTTGATTTTTTATTTCATTACCCCTGCTGTTTAATTTTATTTTTCTAACTATATACCAAGGGGGGAAATACAAGAACATAACTTGTATTTAATTGTATGCACATCTACCACAATAGTGGCTTCTATGTGACATTCAGAGTGACAGGTATAATGTGCTGTACCTTTCTTTGTGCTCCAGTGTGTGGTACCTCTGGACTTATGGGAGTCATGGCTTTTGTTGCCAGTTCTGATGTGTTTATGGACAAAACAGAGGGCAGTGCCTTTACAACAGGGTTATTGTGCAGGTGTATGCCTGTGCTAACATGCTGGTGTTTCTGTGCAGATTTGGCAGCCATTGTTCTTCAGTATTGGCTGATGTGATAAGCAGCTTTTATGTAACGCAATTCAGACTGAAGCCTCACCCAAAGCTTGGACGTTGTGGGATTTTTGTTATGTACCACATATATTATGTTATATTTCTGAACATATGTTTTTTCCTTGTTGACTAAGGGTTTCACTATCTGGCTGCCTTTGGGCTTTTCTAGCCCCATGGAGTGTAATCAAATTGGCAATAGTTCCCTTTTCTTTTGCTGCAGCAGAGAGCCTCAGTCTTCCACAGTGTGGGAGACACAGATACAAACACTCATTCAGCCGGGTGTCTATTTAAATGCTGATTTACTGTGGAATGGTGGGTCTAGACTTTAGTCACTGTGGACTGGTTTGCAGTGTGGTGAGCATGTGCATTGTAATGTGGTTAGCAGTGCTGGAATAATTAGGAAGGACACACTGAGTCCCATCTCTCATGTGTTCTGCATGAAGCTGCGACATCAGATGAGTCAGATCGTCAGTGCTTTAAAGTATCCAGGAGGAACCCCGAGGAGAGGAAGAGACAACAAAGAAACATACACATTTCCCATCCTGACTGATAACATTAATGTCAAGGTGCAGCAGAACAGAAGACATCAAAGCTAATGAATATTTATACATGCCCACAGTAAAGTGCTGTTTTAGACTGAAGTGGGACAGAATGGCCTTATGAAGACAGCACTTTAGGGCCTAGTCTTACACAGGCTGTGGCTCTATGAATATTCAGTGTTCATTGTCCCAAAAACAATTTGCTCAACACTCCCAGGCTCTCAATACATTCATTATGTGTGCACAAGAATGTACCTGAACATGGAAAAGTCCACAATGTAACTGTCCAGTGGGAAGAGGAGAGATTTAGGACAGGAGGAAAAAACACAGTTTGGAGCGATTTCAAATTTAGCTCAGCATCCAGAAGGACCTCCTCTAACATGAATCAGTTTCCCGCACTGCCAAACACAGAATAAACAGTGAATAAACCATCCCCGACACAGCAGCATCTCATTAGTGATCTATGTACATTCAGATCTCATGTTGTTAGAGGTATGAGAGCATTTATAGTGACAGAGAATCGCCTCTTCATATGGAGCAAATGGCGTTGTGTCCTTGAGCGTATTTCACAATATGCTACATTAGTCTTCCCTCAACCCAAGTCTTCCATGCATTTGTCAAAGTGTCAGCGCAGCCGCAGCAGGCCTGTTTAAACCCTCTTCACGTCACGCGTTCCATGAGAGAAATCGCAGATGAGAACCGTGTGCAGCCCCAATCTCTGACAACAGACAAAGACAAAGGCAAGTTGAAAAAGCCACCACAAACCAAGAAAAATACATTTCCAGGTCAGGTGGTGCTGCGTTGCCATGGCTACACATTTTACAGTTACCATGGATGATGTGACTGTTGATTAGTATTTAGATGTAAGGATTTAAGTGTAGGCTTTTCTGAAAGGTAAATTGAATGCTTTGTGTCAGTCTTGTTGAGTAATTCACTATTATTAGTAACTAGAGCTTACGATTTCCACAATCCATTGCCCATTCACCTTATTTCATGTTTTTATGTCCACTTATTTGTTGTGTTTGTGAATGACAGGAGACATTGTATTTGTCACAGTGTTGCTGACACAAAGACTCTTTAAAATGCTGTGTCATCAGAATGGTCAAAATTCTAAAATGGAGGGAACTGGGGGCAAATGTGAAATATCATAACGCATTTTAATGATTCATTTGATATTGTATCTAAATGCAAATTATTTCAAAAAGCGACAATTAACAATTTCCTGGGTATAAAGGTCAGTTAGTTCCCTTCTATTACAATTAATCTTTTTTTTCTCCAAGCTTCACAAAAAGTATTATTTGTAGTAAACGAGCCAAACAATCTGTAGATAAAGAAGAAAAAAATAACTATTGTGAGTTCAGCATTTTGTAAGTATTTATCCATTAAATCATTAAAAACATCCCTAAAAATGTATGTCACATTCCTCTTTTTAAAAAAAAAGTATATTCCAATAATTAATGTAAAGCAAATCACACTTTTTCCCTCTTCAATAAAACCTATTTGACTTTTATTATTATTATTTTTTTTTGGCCATTCCAAATCTCATTATGTTCCACTTCACTTTTGCCTATAACCTGGAATATGGAATGTTTTAATTTATAACGTTTTAAAAAGTCAATACTATAGACAATTCATTCTTACTAAATTTGCTTTTTCAATCTTCAGTGGTTCATGCATTCATCCACATGACCTATACACCACCTGCGGCCTAATAGCTTCTAGTTCTGATATAAATAGCATAAGCATAAACTGCTCCAATACCACAACAGTCCTAATCATAATAGTCAGCTGGTGCAACAAGTAATCATGTACAAATACAACTGCATTTTAAAACGCACATTTAACTTCCAATGCTACATTTAACAAACAATGCTAGTCTATAATAAGCTTTTATGATTACCATACAGGTCAAACATAATGGACTCCAAGAAATTTTATAACAACTCAAACATGGTGTCTGAACATTCTGTGTGTGGTAATAGCACTACGATAGATTTATTTATTAACCTTTATTTAACCAGGTAAGAGCCTATTGAGAAAGAAACCTCTTTTCAAGGGTGACCTGGGGTAAAGTGAAAAAAATAACAAAACACAAAGTTTAAAAAAAAAAAACATATTTACATCTTAAGAGAAATTTAAGAAATTAAGAACAAAATGTACATTTAAAAGCACAGACATTTTTTTAAAGATTGACGCTCTTTTTTTTTTTTTCAACATTGCGCAAAAACACCTAACATAGACCAGTTCGCGCAGTCTCCACTCCGAGTGGAGGGAATTCCAGGCTGTGGGAGCAGCATAAGAAAAAGCCCTCTTTCCCCAGTCAGTTTTAAGTATGTATCAAGATTTTATGTGATATTGACCTTTTAGTGCTTACATTGATAACCGCCTCTGCCCGTTATAAGTCTGTGAAGCCCTAGAAAAGACATTCTTAAGTTCGTATATCTGCACCTACCCTACGAGACATTAGTTGACAAAAACCTTTCGCAACATTTTTGAACCCTTTTATACCACACGCATGTCTAAAAAGGCAAAGTAGAAATACTTACTCCCATTGAAACAATGGCTCCGACTGGCCACACAGAAATTCTATCTCATGACATGTGACGTACAATAGTATGAACTGATACCTAATTAATTTCGTTGACGTACCCTTGTCGATCATTCAAACCATGACAATCACCTTTTAAGCCACACAGAGTCACATATTGTTCAGAATCACAAATTGACCTTTCCCTATTTCATTCCCTAAAGTGGGTCTCCCCTGCTCAAAAGCCCTCCATCTTGCTTTCATGTGCTTTTACTTGCCATTACCAGCTGCCACGGTAAGCCCAAGTGCCTCTCGCAGTCCTGCCCGTGTGCAGTCACCTCTTGACATGTCAGCCCTCCTCCTCTTACCCAGAGTGCAGTGGAGGTAATGTCGGCTTCTCCTGCTCCTCATTCCTCCTCCCTAAGCTGCGGGCGACCACTGAGTTTCATTAACTCAAGGCTTGGATAGCGCAGGTGCATATGAATAGG
Organism: Rhinogobius similis; assembly: GCA_019453435.1. Lineage (NCBI taxonomy): Eukaryota > Metazoa > Chordata > Actinopteri > Gobiiformes > Gobiidae > Rhinogobius > Rhinogobius similis. The sequence continues at coordinate 21,308,104 of CM033635.1, forward strand.
ACATAGAAAGCTGGAAAATAGGTGGAACAAATAGGAAATATTTGAATTCAGAAAGGTTGCCATCCTAAATGACTGTGTTTTTTCTTTGGTTATCTCGTCGGTGCAGTTGTATCCACACATAGGATTTTTCTTCAAGGACAAAAATTATGCAATATTTACCTTTTTGAGCTTTTAGCCATGTTCTAACATTGTTCCATCATCAAAAACATACCTGGAGTAGCGTTTAGGTTGATTCACGTTAGTTTAATGAATTCTCCTTTGAAAATGCTCCCCCTCTCCAACACTGCGGTCTGAACTCCCTCAGTTGGTGACGTAGATGATGCTGACGTCACTTATCCGAGAATCTTTTGCTGTTCTTAAAGTCCTTAAATCATCACCAGACTCGCTCTGAGCAGTTCTTCTGTTTTACAATGATAACTACAACTTTGTCAGATACACTGCTTACTGCAGAGCATTGTGGGTATATATTTACATGTGTGTAATTGCCTCTACAGCCAGTAGATGGAGCCACAGCTAAGTGAAACTGGCATCTCCCAACGCAATGATAAAGTTATATTTTTCTCTGTGAAATTGTTTTATTTTTAGTTCTAAAACATGACATGTCAAACCGAAGACACTCAAGAGCATGTTTAAAGGCTAATAACAGAATGAAAAATGCATAATATTTTTCCTTTAAGACTGGTGTAGACTGTTTTCTTGGAATTCAACCTTTAAAAAAATAGATGTGATATTTTTACTATTACATCTAGCAAAGTCTTACAAATACGTAAGTAAGTAATACTGTCATTACTAACTAAGAGACAAATAAAATGCTATGCTTTGAAAAACACCCATTTCCCAATAAACAAGTAAACAATCACTTACATAACAATAAAAATAAAAAAAGACCTGGAAAATAGTCTGAATAGTTCATTTTCAAGTTCTGACTTTCCTATTTCAATAAAACTTTGCACCTCTTGAAAAACACATATTTTAATTATCACAGCCTAATGGAGTCTAAGTGTTCTGAAATGATGCTATTATCATCAAACATTTAAGCAAGGCTATGGCAATAAAAAGGTATTTTTTCATCCATAAAGAATATCCTTCCATAAATGTCATCAAGTATTTTTGTGAATATCACTACACTGAATCATATTTTACAGAAAGTACCAATGTTCTTTTATAATAAACCATCTTGAGTGCCATTTCCCTTTCCCCTCACCTTTTTGCATTTGAGCCCAACCTTTTCAAAACAAAAGAACATACCGACTTACATAAAAGTATTTAGTCTTCAAACTAATCCTTTACATCCGTGATATTTCTCTTGTAACCGTTGTATTGTACGAGTTGAAATGATGCTGTTGCTGGACCCTTGCTGTGTCGGTGATGGTAATAGTTTGCCGGAGCCTCAGGGGAGCGACTCAGCGGGCAGCGCGGTGTGTTCCTGTGTGCGAGCGTGCACGTGTCCATGTGTGCGAGCGTGCACGTATCAGCGGGAAAGGGTAGTGCAGGCCCCACAGTGCATGTCTCAACAGCCAAGTCATCAACCCTTTTAATCCAGCCCAGCGGGGAGGTGTTTGTGCTTTTGACTGGGTGTGTATTAGGGGCAGGATGAGTTCACTTAAAACTGTCTATGGTTTTAGAAAAGGTCCACACGAAAGCTGCAAATGGTGCATGAGATGAAAGCAGACGACATTGCACGGCGTTGTTGACTTACTTATTATGTATGTATTCATATGGTCATCCGTGTTCAGAAAACTAACTTTCCTTTTGATTCAGATAGTTTTATTTCCTTGTTCAAGTTGGGCTAGCCTTTTTTAATCACTCATGCCTTCAATGAAACGTTTCTTTGCAACAATTAGCATTTTCTGAACAAGTAACTGTACTTCATACAAGTTCAAGTTACTAAGTAAGCTGTCCAACTGTAAAGGCCATAGATAAACTCATATATTCTCAATCCTTCTTGTTCCTTTGTTCATGGCAATAATGATTGTAATAAAGAGCCTTTCAGAGCAGTTGGTAACAGTAATCTGTCTGTTCAGAAATAATCTGATTTCTGTGATTTACTACTGACACCCTTTTATGATTTCATGGGACAAATCTTATTGATCTAGTTGAAGATGTTCTTAAGTTCTAAAGAGCACGTTTTACACAGCTTTTCTTGTTATCCTTTTTCTTCAAATTGACTCTCCAAATTAGTTCTTTGAAGCGTTTCAGTTTATATTTCTCATAATCTTGTTGTTGGCCCTCACTAAATCCCTCTTCCCTCTCTCTCTTGTGTCTCTTGCAGGTCCAATGTCATAGGATGAACACTGCTGGCGGGGTGTGTCTGTCTGTACTATCCTCTCTCTTGGCCGTGGCTGGGGCTCTGGCTGCTGTGTATGCCCTCGCTCTAGCTCCCCTCTCCGCGCTAGCAGAGGTGGCTAACGGGCCCACCAACAGCGTCCCTGGCAGCGGGGCAGAGGGACCCCCCCTGCCCCTCACCTCGCCATGCTCCAGCTTGGTTACCGGGGTGCTCTATGGGTCGTTTTCTTTGAGAGAACTCTTTCCCTCCAGGGCGCCAGGCTGTTCCTGGTCCCTGGAAAACCCCGATCCCACCAAGTATTCCCTCTACCTCCGCTTCACCCGCCATCCTACCATCTGTCGGACATACTCGCCTATGCTACTCTCGCTGGACCATCACTTGCCCAACCAGAGCTGTCCGTTACAATTGGAGACTTTCGGGTCTAGGGATCATGAAATTATCGAACTATGTGGGAATAAATCTACCTTTGAGGGACCTTACTCGTTCTTACAATTTGATAAGAATTTTGTTCAACTTTGTCTAACGAAACATCCAACCAGTGACGAACCTCAGGTAGCCAAGGAATTGCTAGAGTTGAGATTAGTAGAGGTTTTGCTTATCAATAATGAGAACTCTAGTCAGTTTACGTGTGGAGTTCTTTGCCGGTGGTTTGAGGAATGTTTGCGAACGGGACACAACGGGGACCAGGAGGTGTCGGATGGAGACGGGTGTGGAATGAGCCAAACTGGATGCATTTGTCCGAACCATAACATCATGGCCCCGGCTGTTCCTCTGCTACCGGAGACCCCTCATACATTCAGTAACGGATCTATGGTTCCAGACGACTGCTGTGTCACCGAGCTGCACTCCAACGACGCCATCGCCATAGCGCCAAGGGATGTACGACAAGGTAAGGTTATGGTCTTGTTTGTGCATTGATTATTTTTTGTTATCTGATAAAAAGCCAATGGACAAATGCTTTACTTTTATTGTATGTCTAACCCCCTCCCTCATTTTGAGTGTGACCAAACTGGCCTGGCTGTATAACACGCTGTTGGGAAGGTGACAGTGTCTGTGTTGACATTTTAACAAGGTTTATTCATTGATGAGACAAGCCTCAAGCAAATCGACAAGAAAAGTTTCAGTTGTTATGTCGGCCTTTGATACACCACGAATTACTAGACAGAGAATTTGTTATGTGTGTGTGGGGGTTTTTTTTGTTTTTTTTTATTAAAATGCAAGGTCCTTCAGAGGAGGTTTCGTTCCTTGCATCAGAAGATTTTTGAACGCAACTCAGAATTTCTGCTTTTGATAATCCCCCCGTGTCCCAGCGAGGCAATGGAAACAGCAGAGTATTTGCTGAAGATCAATCATAACATTTTTTAATATTCCAAGAACTACTTAAGAAACATGATTCATACATCTCTAATAATTCCAGAAGAGGTAAAATTGCTCAAAAACCCATGTGATGTGTTTCAAATACATCGCTGACACACAACACACGGATACATCTTCTTTACAGCAGAACAAAGACCAAACCGTGATCTCGTAAATGTGCGCGTCGTCTTGAAGGCTTACTTGGACTAATTAGATGCTGGTGTTTCCTCGTGCCACACTCGCATGCCTTCACAAACACACCAACACACATGCTCGCTGCTCCGGGGAGACTCTTACCTTGCTGAAGGGAAGGTTATCTAGCGTTGCATTCAATCAGCGCAGGAGAGGATTTTATCATCTAATAAACTCAGGAGGAGAATACAGAAAAAAAAAAACAGGCCGATGGAGGGTCTTTTATCAGTTTGACTTGGCCTGATGTACTTTTGCTTGAGACAAAAGAAAGTATAGCACTGCTGTAAATTGATGGCAAGGGTCAGGGTGATAGTAAAGTTATGCCAGCAGAGGGACGGCTTTCGGTTCTGGCTATGTCTTATGGGAAACACTCATATTCTGTACCTAGTTTGGGTGACATTTTTGGGTCCCAGAAAGAATAAAACATAAACATTAAACTTGTCTGACATCAAACTTGTTTTATTTATTTATTTATTTTCGGAATTAACATCCCTGCAATTGAATAAATGCAAGATAGAATCAGAATCAGATTTATTCCCATTGTCAGTCACAAATATAGGAACTTGTCGTAAGGTGCAACATAAAACAATGAATAAAATAGAAGCAAGATATATATATATATATATATATATATATATATATATATATATATATATATATATATAGGCGGTGTAGGCTGTGCAAAGAAGCTCCTGAGACAGTCCAACACATAACTGCAGGGTGTAAGATGCTGGCAGGGAAAGCATACATGGAACGCCACAACCAAGTGGCTGGTATAGTGTACAGAAACATCTGTGCGGAGTACGGACTGAAAACCCCAAGGTCAAAGTGGGAAACACCTCCAAAGGTGGTAGAGAATGACCGAGCGAAGATCCTGTGGGACTTCCAGATACAGACTGACAGAATGGTAATGGCAAACCAACCAGACATCGTGGTGGTGGATAAAGAGCAGAGGAAGGCCGTTGTGGTTGATGTGGCGATACCAAGTGATGGCAACATCAGGAGAAAGGAACATGAGAAACTGGAGAAATACCAAGGGCTCAGAGAAGAGCTGGAGAAGGCCTGGAAGGTGAAGGCCAAGGTGGTGCCCGTGGTCATCGGAGCACTTGGGGCAGTGACCCCCAAACTGGAGGAGTGGTTACAACAGATCCCTGGAGGAACATCAGACATCTCAGTCCAGAAGAGCGCAGTGCTAGGAACAGCTAAGATACTGCGCCGAACCCTCAAGCTCCCTGGGCTCTGGTAGAGGACCCGAGCTCAGAGATGGATGTAACCACCCGCGGAGGGTGAGCAGGGAATTTTTTATATATATATATAAAAGAGGCATGCATTAAATGAAGGCTTAAATAAGATAAAATAGACTTAGAGTATATACAGAAATGTACAGTTGGCCAGACAGCAGTGCAAATAGAATAGTTTATGACTGTGTGAAACATTCCAGGCAAAGCAATAACATTTTCAAGAGACAAGGACTTACATAATTGATTTTCTGATTTGTAATGATAGCAGAGACTTTCACTGACATCCATTCATTCACAGATACACCGAACAAGCATTATATTATAGCCTTCTTCCCCTTATCATTGTGGCTGATTTTTCCTAAAAAGCCTGACTAAAATGTCTCCCAATTCAAACCAAAGCTGTTTCTGAACCCTTTGGAGCACAAACAAATAGCTGGTCTCTTTGTGAAGCTGAGACTCTGTAATTTTGGCCTCTGATTTAGTCTAATTATAAGTGGGAGCAAGCTCTGCACAGAAGAGAATCTGATTTCAAATCCCGCCTGGATTTATTTGGGTAAATACAGTATGGGAGGAGTAAAGCTACTGTTGGGAGATCCTGATTTACAGGCAGATTAAGCATTTGTTGGGTTTTAACAATTCCGTTTTCAAAGCTTAAAATTAAATTTAGGGACTTGCCATTAGGTTTAGAGTACAAACAAACTGTGATTCTTCCCAGAATGGTTGATTTGACTGAAAATAAATGGGTTACAGCTTTCTTTTTTATATCTTACCTTCCCAGTCTAGCTTGGTATTTATTTTTTTGTAAGATAAGATAAGATAAATCAAATAAAAGCAGAAAATGTCAGCCGGGTCTGTGCAGGTACGTCGGAATTTTAAGAGGTTGGCTAAACGCTTCATGTTGTGACCACTACACTATGGAATGGAGCCCCTAAAGCGACAAATCAAATGTGCCTATGATGTGTGTACATAATTAACTAAACACATTTTTGGATTAAACAAGACACATAGATAAATGGTAACCAATATGTCCTTCCAAACCCAATATTTGCTGACGTGACACAAAAGGAGTTTCCAAAAATATTTCGGTGCTATCTTTCTGTTCTTGTTCCTCTCTGTTTCATTTCATTCAGCCTGTGTTTCCTGTGTGTAAATGAGTTTGATAATGAGCACTTTGATATTTGCAGTTGTTGAATTCAAAGTCAAATCTATTTTAGATTATTAATCAAAGGAACAAACATTCATTAACAGGATATATTCTGCCCCGGGTGATTCTCTGCTGTTTTTGATTACTCTTTCTCACCACTGAGAAATTGGCCATTTGAATTTTAATCACATCTGATGCTTTACCTTGAAATGCAATAGTCTTTTTGTCCTATTTCTTTAACAATAGCTGCAAATGGCACATCATGAAAAATGTATATCTTACTTTTAGAAACTGTTAGAGTCCATACAGCACCAAAATGAAAGGGCTGTCATCTCTTCTGATAAAGAATGATGCAAGTCAAAGAAACAACATGAGATCCAAGCATCGGCCATGTTGTAAATCCAAGCAAAAAGTAGTTTAGTTTATTTTACAGTTTGAAGTTTTAATGTAATTGCAGTGCAAAACACCTTGTGCTTTTGTCCATTAATGTGGGATTATGTTTATGTTGCTGTTCACCGTGAATTTACCCATTGTTTTGGAGCACAAGATCATCATCACCTGCATTGAATTGTTGTTTAATCTTAGTTGAGGCCCAATATAACTGTTTTATTTGCTTTACCATCATGGAATGGATCATACAAGTGAAATGTTCAAAAATCAGCGAGGATGGTGATGATCTCTGTTATCTGTTATTATTTTCAATCTGTAATTTCCTTTGCACATGAAAGGATATATGACTCAATCCTCTCCATCTTCACACACCCGGCAGCATTATGAATGCATAATAGCATAGAAAGTGGTGGTATTTTTGGTTCATGAGCACTTTGAATCATCACATCTGTGGGTTTTCTAGTGCTGCACAATTAATTGAAATCACAATTTTAGTGGACGCAATAAGCAAATCGCACAGGCTGCAATTTTTAAAATGCAATAATTTACTCCACAACCAGCAAAATATCCTGTTTTATACTGAATAAAAATGGAAAACCCTGTAGTTTTCATATGTTAAAACATGCCCAGAAATAAGCAACAAAACGTGACCAAAACAACAAAAACACAACTAAAAGTGCCGGAACTGCTGTTAAATTGCAACTAAAAGCAACAAAACAACTAAAAGCAACAAAACACAACTAAAAGCAATAAAAACACAACTACAACTGACAAAAATGTGACTAAAGACAATGAAAATGCAACTAAAAGTGACAAAAACATGACTTAAAGCGACAAAAGCGTCATTTTATCAATTCTCCTTGAACTTTGAACGAAATACTGTTATTAAAACATAAATGGCAAATCTAATCGCAATACTGGTCAGAAAAATCGATATTTTTCCCAAATTGTGCAGCTCTACTGTGCAGATATTTCTTTTACAAAATAGTGACCTTTTCATATTAAATCTGATTTATCCCCCATGTATTCACACACACGTCTTAATGTTTTCACTTTGGACATGTCTTTTGTACTGGGCCCTACAATGCGGAGTTAACACCATTGTTCTCAATCATTCATGGGCAAATTACACCATCCTCTGTGTGCCTTCTCATCCATCACGCTGCAGTAACCACTCTGGCTGTCCTTTAATTTAATTAGTTGCCTTGCATGCATTAACTTTGATGTGTAATGTGGAAGCTTTGCTCAGTAATTTGTCAGAGCCACTGTCTTGTTTCTCCTCTGGAACCAATAAGGAATTTATTGTGAGGGACGTTGCATTCAAAGTGTTCGTGGTGGGATTTATGTGATGAAAGGACAACGTAAACATTTATTTGATCCATTTTTCACTAAATGATCCACTGAACTGCAGCCATTGTGTTTCATGTTGTAACAGTATTTGGTTTGGGAGCCCTTTTCCATTTTTAATGCTAATGAAAATGTTAATATTTAAAGTTGCATTACCCAATTGTCAAACCGCAAAAGGAAGAAGTAAATCTATGTAATTTCTCGCTTTTATACTTCCTTTGGCGCATTGCTACTATTCACATGCATGAATTTCGGGGCACGTATGCAACTTTAGAACCGCTTTTTTTCAGTTGGAAAAGTGAAGCTAGCTCAATTGCGATCATTAACATAAGCAATAACTAGTTGCAGACAGCGCGCAGTGGTCTGAATTTGTCATATAATCCTGCTTTAAAGAAGGCCTATGTGCTTTTGTCTACCATAGTTCAAATCTATGACATTTTAAATTGATATATTGATGTAAAATGACATGTCGGCTTACAGAGAGCAGCAGAATAGTTTCCAGTGTACGCTGCTGAACCCTACGTATCTCAACATTTAAGAAAATAAAAGTGCGGAATGAACCAAGTATACAGCAGTGAGCGCTTGTCGATGGCGAGTCTGAGCGGTGGAACAGGGATTGTTGGAACTATGCTGTATTATCTGCAAGAGAATATACTCAAATATGTATGAATCCCTCTAAATACAAATTGGAGTGGTTTAATGAGAAGGGAATCTATTATATTATGGTTAAAAGCTGCTAAAAGTCAATTTTGCATAATACTTACTTAACAAGAAAAAAATCAGTTACCCCATCTTTCATTAGAGGTTATGAGTAATGTTATTTCAGTGACTATAAACGACAATTGCCAGTTCGCCATAGAGCAGACAAACAACAACAACACACACAGTTCTTTCATATTTAATCCAATCCATGAAACACACACCCCAGCTGTTTGTTACCGCAGCACAGTACATTTGGCTTCATATCTAATGCTCTGTGGTGGTTAGTAGGACTCATCTATCATGGTACTCATATAGACCATGCACACGCACCCCTGCTCCACTAAATCAACCAAACATACAATACATACAGCCAATTGCTTTCGTACACGTATAGAAATCGTAGTAAGTATGAAATATGGCAGTACTTGTTCCATAAGTAAATTAGCCTGGGTCCTACTCGCAGCACATTGAGGTCAAGGTTGTGTTGTGTTTACGGAGGAGTTTTTTGCTGCAAGGACAAAACAACCAGTGTCTCAACAGAGTCTGGGAAAGAGTGTGAGAGTTCTGTTTCCATTTTAAGGCAGTGAACAAAGTTAACTCTTCTCTACATTCTTGTTTACGATTGCAAGGTAGTTGGAACATACTCCGCAGCAGTAACTGGAATAACCCGCATGACACCAACTACTACTTTTATTTTATATTTCATTGCTATAAAAACTTTCATGGGTAGTCCAAAACATCACTCAACTTACAATATATGCACCAGTTTGAAATAAAAGAAGTATTTTTGTATATTGCTCTTTGACCAAATGCGCATAGCTCGACTAAAGAGAGCACAAGAGCTATTTTGCTAAAGTAATTTTTGGCCACCCCTAAAATGGCTTTCTGTACATTTGCTATTATTGTATTTGTCATGATAAGCAGACATTGCAGGGACATAACAAAGATGTGCAAAACCCATGACAAACTTTTTGGTCTTTGAAGGGGCACAGTGTTCCGTTTTTAGGCGGAGGTTCGGCTTTCTGCTTGTCTCCATGGAGATGCGATTGCTTTTCCTGGAATGCTCCGCAGCCTAAATTTAGGTTCTCTGTCTGCATCGATTCAATTACAGGTATTATTATTGGAAATCTTGAAAAACAGACATAGAGAGAGACGAGCAGGTGGTGAGCCCTCTAGACGGAACGTTACGTCATGCACTTTTAGCTTTAATTCACAAAACATTCATTCAGTATTTCCTGTTGGTAAGAGATTGCCAAGTGTTGTTTTTGGTAATAGTTGTTTATACAATAAGAACCAGCCGAACCAAACAGTGCTGTATATCATTATCTGGTCTACACACAAGAGTCATTTTTAGGTATCTGTACTATTCTTTAAATGTAGCGGGATTGAAAGTGCACAGCTGCTTTCAAATGCAGTTAAGTAAAAATAAAATGTACTTAATACATTTTATTTTTGACATTTGAAAGCAGCTGTGCACTTTCAATCCCGCTACATTTTCCTGGACTGAAAAGTAAAAAGTACTTTCGGTATGCAAGTTTTTTTCTGTTTTCATAAAAGGTTTTGATTTCAAGTCCCCATGGCTTTGAGAAAACAACAAAATACTTAGATGTCTTAATTAGTATCCTTGGGTTTGCAGTGATTAAGAGGCATCAAACATACATCAGAACATGCACTTGGGTAGGCGAAAGTAAGTACTGATGCAAAAAAAATCCCATTTACAGACAAAATTTGACCTTTCGTTAATAATTATAGCATGATCTTGAGATAATGTACAGTATTTAATGAGGAAAGCACTATTATTTAGTGTTGAAAATGTCAGTCTATCAGCTAAAACCTTGACCTAAAAAAAGAGCATTTGTAATTATCTCAGTTCTTAAGATCTGTGTCGAGAATTGAGTATATTTATATTGAATCAAGTTTGAATTTTTTTTTAAAACACTAACATGCACACAGTAAATGAAAACACAACATCTCAGTTGTGCCGAACTAAGTAATTTAAGTGACAGAGCTCCCCCTGCAGCTCTCTTGTGAAAATACACTGCCAGTAAAAAGACACAAAAGCTTTTTTTTATTGAAATAAGGAAGTACAATCACATACAAAACATCTCATGTCTCCAAATATAAAAAAGAGAGCCAAGGTTTCTCAGGAGAGTTGTCTTCGGGTCGGCGTCAGGAAATGTTGCACGGACTTACAAAGACGTTTAACAAGGTAAAAATGTTACTTAGTTCTGCTTTAAAAGGACAATGGCTACTGAAATGTAATAAACAAACTTTAAACATCGAGAAATTTAATACAATTCAATAAAATTCACTACGTTTTATTTTACACTTTAACATAGGTATCAAAAGTCTGCACGAAATCGTTTTTCACTTTATTTTTTGTTGCACCTGTATGTGTAGTTAAGTACCAAAATTGAATACCTCAACCTCCAGCACTGACAATTACAGATTTCTCCATCCTCCCTTTAGATTCATGTGATTTGGGACACCTTGAAGTCCCCGCTTTCCTCCGCTCTGCACGCAGCCAGCACCATCGAGGCCGTCAGGGGGGATTCTCATTAGCACACACCGAGCAGACCTGTTTAATGTGTGGAACCAGAGAGGGATAAAGCGATGGAATAAAGACCCGCAGAATTGAAGGGGCAGAGGAAGCAAAGCAGAAACTTAGAAAGAGAGAGGTGGGATTTGGCGGGGTCTTCGGGGAACAGATCTCCCCTAGCATTGAGCGGGAGCCAGTGGTCTGTCACTTTTCAGCCGCACACACCGGCAGCTTCGCCCGTCCTCGAGGAATAGCGTCTACTTCCTGGTAATTAGAGCAGAGAGAAGTGTGTGTTTTTCTCACAATGTGTTCAGCATCATATCTGAGCACTGTTTATTTTCACGCTGTGCAGGCTTCCAGTACAGGTGTTCTGATAATCCTGCCTGTGTGCATGTGGAACAGGCTGCACAGGACGGTTACGGGTGGCAGAAGATAGAACACTCGTATACACATGACAGGAGGAGAAAGTATCGAAAGATAAACTACTGTACTCCAGTCATTCTTTTAGGTATCTGTTGTGCATTTTACTTTAACTTCAGTACATCTGAGAGCAGGTATCTGTACTTTCTACTCCGTAACATTCTTGAACTGACTGAAATGTAAAAAGAACCTTTCCTCACCCGCTGCACTGGCTCACGGTTTATTCTTTAGTACGTTCTGCCGAAAGGTTTTGTGTTCAAGTCCCGGCTTTATTTATTATTATTTAACATTTTTGAGAGGAAAAACCCCTTGAGATGAATCATCTAGTTTTCGAGGGGGTCCTAAACAAGCAGACAGCAGTGCCATAGCAGAACATATAACAAAGCAACATAATCACAGACGATACTTATTCCACTAATTTACACAAATGCTCACACCACATACGCAAACTCTCAGATTGCCCCCCTCACAATACTCATTTACAATAGTACAAATAAAACTTCATTGACAGGAAAAACAATGAATTAGGGTAAAGTACCCAGAGAACACTAAAATGTATGAGGGATTCAAAAACAAGAACAAGCATTTTGCAGGTGAAATAAAAGTGTATTTCGATAGATCTGAAACAAAATGGGGTTATAAAAATAGTTATAAGAAGAAAAAAAAATGATATAGCCACTTCTGTTGACCAAAGAAACTACACTTTATCCTACAAAGCTACATTACTATACTAAATTTGACTTGTTAAGGTGAATAGGAAAAAGTCTTCAATTTAAAGATACCAATTTGAACCTTCTTGTTTACTGATATTAATATAAGAAAATTGTTTTTCATTGAGTAATGATTTAATTTGGAAATAAGGCATTTTTCATAAAAAAAAAAACAACCCAAATTGTACATTTTTTAGGATATTTAAATCTGAAAATTTGACATATTTTTTATTTTAAGTTTAATTTTTTTTGTTTCATTTTGTACACATATTAGTTACAAAAAATGTACAGAGGAGATTCTTTTTTTTTGTTTTTTTTTTAGTTATGTCCCAGAAGGACGCACGTGGATTAAATTCAGTCATACATTATTAGAATAGATTATAAATTAGTTTGCCTGTATGTTGACTTGTTGTAATGAGTTTTGCCTGCAATGTCTTACCTTAATAGTTCAGTAGTTTTTTTAAACGTAAATTCTAAAAGGGTACTTCAGTACTTAAGCAGAGGTTTTTATGTGACACTTTTACTTTTACTTACAAAACACTGTCAGTAGTTCTTCCTCCTCATAAACTAAAAGTCTCTTAATCAATACACTTTCAGCCTTGTACTTTCTCTCTCTTTTTTAACTGTTGAAAGAAAATATGAGGAAACATTATCTGTCCATTTGCACCATATTGCTTGTTTTATCCCTTTTGCCTGTTATTTTGTCCTGATTCAATTTCTTCCAAACAAAATGAAAGCCAGACTTTATCTTTTGATCAAAGCATCTTCAGGTAAACATCTATATTAGGAAAATTGGACAGTTATACAACATTTCGCTTGCACATTTTGCTTGCCCAACAACTCCAGCGACGGAAGAGCGATTACGCACTGGACCTTAACATACCACAGTGACACAACCTCCCAGTCTAGTCGGGTCACAGGTGGTCATAATCTTCTGCTCCATCAGTGCATGTGTGAGCGGCGTTTATTCTCGCACAAGCCTCCGGTACAGGTGTTCTAATAACCCGCTCCCGTATGCCAGTGTGCTCAGAATGGCTGTGGCAGCATATTAGTATTCTACGCTCATGAGCTATGGCTTTCTGTGCGAGCGTGGCTAGCACTGAGGCCCTTTATCCTCCGGTGAGACCGCTGCGCACACACACACACTCGTCTTGTCATTTATATCCTCTCCGTTTTCTCATATCATCCTGGTGGATCAGTATGGATTGCGATACAGTGCGGTGTTAAGCCTTGGCCGTATTTCAGAGGCAACGCGACATGGGCCAACTCCTCGCAGATGCCATTAAAACTGTCATAAATCAAAATACAACAGGGGCTTAATGTGCGCCTTGCTTTAAGTACACGGCGGCGGGGTGTTTGGGTGCACTTTGGCAACTTGTCGCGAGAGGTGACACATAAAGTAGCTGTGGGTTTTGGACTTATTTAGAGTGATGGAAATGAGCGCTGTTGCCGTACTAATGAACAATTCAAAATAGAGATTCAAGAGGTATCGCAAATCATTTGAAATTGCAATTCCGGCGATCGCTATTATCAAATCGTAAAGACTGCAGTCATGTTTTCTCGCTGACATAACCTGCATACAGTCTATACAAACATGCTCGGAGATGTGTGATTCTTATTATAGTTGCAGTTTGTTTCAGTCAGCGGGTTTAAAATGTCAACGTTGAGTAGAATATTACAATTAAAATATAAATAGCAAATCTAATCGTGATGCAATGCTTGTCAGAAAGATAGCAATTACAGATTTTGCCAAAGTCCTTCAGCCTAATTTAAAACAAAATATTATCATTTTTTAATGGGAAGAAGTCTTCAAATTATGCCTATAAACAGGAAACTTTAATTCATGAATACTGGCTGACTGATTCAGAATAAGAATCTATATTATTGGCTTCACAAACAATTTAGTGTAATTTGCTTTTGATACGGGTGCACGGTGGCAGAGCGGCTAGAGCTTCTGCCTCTCAATAAGGAGATCGTGGGTTTGAATCCCGCACCACCCCAACATCGTGGTTTCGAATTCTGAACCACCCTAACATCACACGATCTCTCTGGGTGGAGTCTGCATGTCCTCCCCGTGTTACCGTGGGTTCTCTCCGGGTTCTCCGGCTTCCTCCCACCGTCCAAAGACATGACTGTGTAGGTTAATTGAGAACTCTAAAAATTGTCCCTAGTGAATGAATGTGAGAGTGAATGGTTGTCTGTCCTTGTCTGTCTCTCTGTGTCAGCCCTGCGACGAGTTGGCCACTGTCCAGGGTGTACCCCGCCTAAGGCCCAAAGTCACTGGGATAGGCTCCAGTCACCCGCGACCCCTTACGGGAATAAGCGGTAGAAAATGAATGAATGAATGAATGCTTTTGATACAACACAGAAGGGGGGCTCGCATCAACTGTCACGAACAGAAAAAAACAACAACAAAACAATAAAGACATACTATATCACAACAGAACAGTATGTTTGGTCCAGAGCTCGGTCAAGTGTCCTTATGGCAGAGGGGATGAAACTGAAAGTGCCATACTCTATAGCAGCAGGTCTAGTGCTACGATACCAAAAATTCAAACTTGATTCAGTACAAAGGACGATACTCAATTCTTGATGCCAATTTCAATACCACATGGATAATGAAAAATGTTCTTTTTTAGACAGAAACACATTCTCAACAAAAAGTTGTACTTTCTTTACTGAACATTGTGGTCTTATTATAGTTGATTTAGCTCAAAATCATTATAAAACTGTTCATGAAGTTTGCCCTGTTATTATGATTTTTTTAGTATTGATATTTGTAAGTTCAAATAAGTATCTAGTTTCAGCACTCGTTTTGGTAACGCTTTAGATTAAGGTTCCTTAGTAAACTATTTATAATGCATTAATAAGCACTTGTTATGTGTTTATAAGCACTTATAAGGCATTTACGAGCATTTATTAGCGTGATAATTGAAAATAATGTAATATGCAGCTCATTGATGCTCTGTACATGTGGTTTATTCACTCAAACATGTTTTGGCTTATGGATTATAAACATGTATAAGGCGTTATAAGTGCATTAACAAACTATTAGTGCTTATTAACATTTTATAAATAGCTAAGGAACCTTAATCTAAAGCGTTACACTTTTAGTATTGATAAGTGTCTGAGCTTCTGACAGCCCTTACTGGGTCTCAATTTTCACCAAGTACCACCTAAGAAAATATTTTGATCCAAACCAGATCACAAAACTATACCACAAAATGTGGAAAAATGTGGATACAATTTTGTCTACATTAAGTTAACACTAGAACTACAGGAGGGCAATCTGTTCCACGAGAACAAACGCGTGCTCCATACACCATACACGTCTCACAATTTTAGAACCACTGCTCTACAGCACAAAATGTGAAAATGCATTCAATATTACATTTCTTTACATTTCTTTAATACAATACATTTCTTTAATACAATAGCAATATATGCAAATACACCTAACACCCAAACCCCAAACCAAACATCATATTCACATTATTGGATAAAAGGCTGATGATTCTCTGTTATGAAAAGCCCAAATTTGAGACACTTCAATATATCAGGTTGAAATATGTTTTTTTTTTGTGCCCAAACTAATCCACAACACACAAGAGCTCTTTTATTGTACCATGTTCAGTAGAACAGAGGCTCTTAGGGCACAGTGGAAGCTCTAGTCTACCACTGATGCAAACAATCAGAAAGTACACAGTGTCCCGGAAAGTGATGATTTGAAGAACAAAATGATACTGCTTAATCTACTAGACATGGACAGACAGTTACTTAAGCAGAATTACTTGTTCTCCAAAGACGTCACTGAACCCAGCAAGGAAATTAAGTATCTACATTTAAATAGTTCATTCACAAAATCCTTCTTTTGCAGGTCGCCATAAAAATTGTATGTTTTATTGTTATGCAGCATAATCATTTGACTTCAGTGCCCTTCTGAGATTCCTCCTCTGTCAGACTAGGACCAGCACAAAAAAGTGCAAAAAAAATATAGCCTACAGAAAATATATATTCAACACTTTGACTACAATAGACCAATTTAGTATTAATATTTTATTCACTCATTCTCCGTTGGGGTTTTGCTGTGAACAGAGGCCAAAGGTCGCTTCTACATTCGTCACTTCACTCTGTGCAATGAAAGTTGTATGACGTTCTGCGGTTCCGGTAGTGAGAACAGATTTGTGACTGGTGCGGCGGAAGCTGGAGGAGACGAGCGAGTGGGCGGGTAAGCCTGGGAGAAGTGACGGAGGCACCAGCGGGCCAAATTAGACAACCTCGAGAGAACCCCGGCCTGGCACCCCCGGGAGTCACTGTATGTGCGTATGTGAGAGCGGGAGGGAGATTGGAAGACATAATGCCTGGGAGCCGTGTGTCTCGTGCGGCCTGTTCAGCTCTGCGGAAACCTGGGAGCCATTCGCTGATAATGGACTACATAGATGTATTGCAGTATCGCACATATGGTCTATATCAGTCCATGGCCCACTGACTCCCAGTCAAGCTGCATCGACTCCACGTGATCGATTAAGTGCAGAAAATAGACGGACATCCCACAGTGCACCTGGGCCCGCTGGTCACGTGACGCGATCCCGAGAGCTCAGCGTTTTCGCAGCTGTTTTTGAAGGTTGATTGTAAATGAATGTTGTCACTCAAGTACATCTATTGAGAGAAAGACACGGTGTTTGGCAGTGGAAGGAACTGAATGCATGTACTCATTTTGACTAACTGTATTTAGGTTTTTCTTTTAGATGTTATTCTGAATATGGTTTGTTTTTCTAAAATCGAGGGATTACGTTTTGGTATTTGATTTAGGCTTCGATTAATGCGGGGGAAAAAATGGTAAACGCAATTTATAGTGAGTGCTTGTGCAGTTTTTCTTTATCTATTAAATACATGCAGAACAGGAAACCAAAACATGTTGTGTTTCATACTAATATAATGCAACTCAGTATTCAGAATACTCTATACTAGATCAGGTAACAAATTGTTACAAAATACATCTTCATGCATTCAGTATTCTGTAAACAAAACATTTTTTAAGAACATCATCATTCAATTAGTGATAGATGTGACAATATGTTTTGAGTCTCAATGTGAATCTTTTTGTTGCAGCGCTGAGGACATTTTTTTGTTCTTTCTCTTCTCTTGTGTAATAAGATTTGAGCTGTTGATGGTCAAATAAGCAACTCATATGATTCATAATTGATGTTAACTTACGTTTCATTCTGCTGTTTGCTTATTGAAGCTCATATTTTTAACAATATTGTACCTTCATAAAATAGTCAAAAGGATTATCCAGCTTTAGGGCTATTTTGTCAGTTTTATGTTGTACTATTATTGTTTGTCGTGATATTTTCTGTTGCAATATATCGCGCTTCAAAATGTTGGTACCACTTCATAATAACCACACGCTTATTAGCCTTAATAAAGCATGAATAATAATGAATTCATGATGTACAAAAAGTGCATTAAGCTTGACTTAAAGCTCAGTAACCACTGAAGTAGTTTCTAAGTCTGTGCTGTTTAATAAACTATTTGTCCATTATGAATCAAATCTTTGTTTAAGGTTATTTAAAGCTATTCATTAGAAAGTGTACCTTTTTTAGTGTGACAGACCTATAGTAGTAAAAGGAAGAAACAGAGACATCATAAATCTACCATCTACTACTAAAAGATGGAAACCTGACATAAAATCTATACCATATTAGAATTCAGATAACTTGCTTTAAAGGCCCCCGGTGGCAACAGAGATATTATGATTTTAGTTATAACATTATTTTCGGTTAGTTAAAAAAAAAAACGGGTTGTGCTAAAGTTTATGTACTTTTTCCTCTTAATTTTTGTATCAAACATGGTTCATGGTGACACTGTATTGTAATTATCCATTGCATCTTTTGTGGCACGTATGCAGTCTGCAGTGTGCGGCGTGACTCCTGAAAGATGTTGAACTTGAAGCAGCCCCTGTTCGTGTCAGCGCTGACATTTGGAGAGTATGTAAGTCTTTGTATTTGTGATAGTGCGCGCTTTTCGAACATATCCCGCTCTGTGTTGACATTTGAACACACGCAGAGGAGCGCAGCGTTTAGACACTGTAGCATTTGTGGTGGAGCTTCACCTGTAAGAAATAGGTGGTTTTTGATGTGTTGAGGGAAGTTTTAATGATGAATAAAGCTCACTTTGAAGGAAAAGAATGGATTGTGTAAGTCTCAGAGGGACGCGTGGTAAAGGCTTCAAAGACCCACGACAATTTGGAGCTAGTGCGCAGAATGGCTGCAGAACATGTTGGAGGCTTGTGTGTTATTGTAGACTGTCACTTTTCGTGTCTCGAAGGGGACACGGGGTGGATTCTTGATGACAACAGATTATTGCCTGAAGACATTCGAAGTAGAGGTTGTGTGTAAAACAACAAAACAAAGGGGAAAAAACACATTCAAAACGTAACAAAATCTTTGCTCAGGAAAAAAGATCACATTGTTACTACTACTCATATTCTATCAAATGGGAACCACTCTATGACAGTTTAGTTTTTTATACATTTTTTTTAATCATTACTATTATTATGTGCCCTGTCTAGGCTACCCCACTTTGGTGAACACAGCCCAGGTATATAGATAGATAGACTATTATTATGTCATAAAAAATTGGCGTGCATTGGAAGTCCCTAAGCCTGCAGCACAGTCTCGCTGGAGTATATGTCTGTCCCTCTAGTTGTGTTAGGACTGTGTAAAACTACTCGTTACTCATCATTAGTTTTTGTAGCATCGGGGCATCGGCAAACACACTGCTGCCAGCCATCAGTGGCGAGCAGCCAATGTGCACCAAATAAATCCAATCTACATAGTAATTAAAAGACAAACAAAAATGTCTCCCTTGTCCAAAAGTTTTTTTCTTTTTTTTTCTGCTGGTTGCAAAGTAATTAGCCAGTGATCTATGCTTTTAAACTGTCAGTAATGTTCCAGGCAAAATTCCAATCCAATGTCAATGAATTCAGGACCTGAAGTTCTAGTTAAATTCTGAGAAATTTTAATTAGGAAGACAGCTTTGGGACTGAGAAAATGGGCAGCAAGAAAATTGCAAATATTTTTTTTTCCAACGTCAACAACATAAAAAGTAAAACCCAAGGTATCACATTGGTTTTTCATCTTACATATATTAGTTGAAGGACACATTTTTACATTTACTTTTTGAGCTTTTAACCATGCTATAACATTGTTCTCACATCAAAAACACACATGGAGTTGTATTCTTTCACACTTGTTTGATTAATCCTGTTTAGGAAGTCCTCTCCCCTCTGAGCCTCAAAAAACACCCAAAGTTCTCAGTTTGGTGACATCATAGTGCCTTGAGGTCTTCTGCACTGTTTTTAAATCCATAAAACATCGCAGACTCATTCTGAGTATATCAGCCGTCTGTACAACTGTGTGCTTACATCAGCATGTCGGGGGCAAGCTACGTTTGTTCTAATCCTCTTTGTAATTCCTTTTGTATCTAGTAGATGATGTGGGAAATGACTGACTACTAAAATCCCATATTACTTCACATGAAACACTTCATTTAAAGACATTTTTAACATGAGATGCCAAAGCAGATGTACTCAAGAGCATGTTTAAAGGACAATAACATTACAAATGATGTATACTGTTTCACGTTAAGTTTGGTACATTTTGCTCATATTCAAAAAACGTGCTTCTGCCTTCCATTTGATAAGACTGTGCGAGGTAAAAGCAGAGCAGTGCCCCATGTGGTGAACCACTGTCCACCTGAGCCCTCTCCTGTCTGTCCAGCCGGTGTATGTTAACATTCATGTTATGTATGCTTCTGTATACATGCCCATGTGGGGAGATGATCTCACTTGCCAAGCCATCAGGAAGATTTACAGTGGCACTATAATTACCTCTTGGATCTGTGCGGTGATTTAGTGAGCACGGGCTCCACCATCTGTAAGGAGGAGTGATGGCGAAAGTGCCACGGCGGCTGACAACCAGTGGTTATCTAATGCTATTTTGACGTGGCTATAGGTGCAGCTCCATCCATTTGCAGGAGTGGATCATATTTGTCATGGACAGAGCCAGACAGAGTGAAGTTATGTGTCCCAAGAAGCAAACCTGCAACTTGCCATTATTTATAACCACAATTCGTAGAAAAGTTCAGACCAAATTTAAAATGCAATGAAACAAAGAAGAATAAGGAGTCAAGAAAATGAATTACCAACTGTAAAAGTACTACTGCTGAATCCAATGGGGTAAAACACGTGCGAGACAGTTTTATCCATATTAAATTTTTCTCTTTCATTTAGTATTTCATTTGATTGTACAGTTGTTACATTAAGTAACTATGCTGTATTCTGAATTCCACTCAAAATGACCTTGTGATTTTCAATAAAAGGTAAAAATCAAATGATTACGATTCTTTCTGCAGGTATTATTTATACTGGTTCTTTTCATATTTCTTTGCCACAATTACAGTTGTGGACACTGCGCCGTAAACGTCTGCAGTATGATGCATGATAGAGCTATGCTTGTTTTGTGCTTGTCAGCCACACCTCTTTACCCACAGGATGCCCTTCACAATAGTGTCACGGAGACACTCTTCCCCCTGAAACGTGTCCTCTGGGGAACTCATTTGTGTTCATCTGGCCTGACGTGAGGGGAATCTGTTTGCCAGACACAGCTTTACGTGATAGACAGGCCTATTTATCCTAATACAGGTGAAGGAACACACACACACCATATGCATTGCAGCGTCTACTGCCATATAGAAGGCATTACGGACCACACATAGTCGATATTATAGAATACAAATATTTTTCATATTACTAGGAAAAATGTGTCCTGACAAAATGTTGCTCTGTACTTTAATCACCTCACAGAACAGTTCATAGCTTTTGTAGATCATGTCATGATTCACTAGTTTATTTTACAAATACCATAAAGTTTGGACAAAAGTTACATGCTCTTGTTATCGGTGAAATCATCAGCCTCCTACGGTTATTTTCATCTGTTACTAAAGTATGCTTTTACACAATGATCTGTTTCGACATCGTTTTGAAATTTGCAATTAAAATGCATATGCTGATATGGCTTAGCTAACATGAATATTAACTTCTCTCTTAAGGCCTGAAAGATTTACAATAATCCAGTTAAATGCGTTAAATGCAGTGACACAACTGTTTAGTGCTTCGTGATTCACAGTAATGCAGATGAACTAATGACGGAAAATATTCTTTTTAGTTCTTCAAATGTGTCAATTGCACATTCCATCGTTGTTTATTTCCACCGTTGAGCTGTATACTTTTGTTTATGTCCTTTTTTTAGCAGAGAAATGCGCTTAATGCATGCACTTTAAGCTTTTATGTGACACAAGGATGTTCGTTGAGGGAGCTGTGCATTGTGGGAAGTGACAGCGTGCAGGAGTCAAGAGAGTACTGCGCTTAGTCTCACAGGGCTACTGATGACACCCCATGAAATACTACATTACCATATACTGTATATACTGAGACGCGCTCCAGCCTTGCTGCATTGTGGGACACCTTCTACACAATGGCATTTGCAGCGAGGATTTCTGGCGCTAACTGACCGAGCTCAACAATGCCTTGGCGCTCAGAGGGGCGATGTGTGCTTGTTTGCCAGTGGAGGTATGACTAAGCAGCTAGCGTGCGACAGCTCCAGACCGACTGCCCAAAACGGCTGAACCAAAAATGTCACATGTCCGTCAACGCACCACCAACACCACCTCGGCCCTGACTGACAGTTGCCCTTGCTAATTCACCGCTGCATCCAAAACAACTGTGACTTAGCTCCTCTCTCCCTTTTTCCGTTTGTCTGCGAGAATTACCATCACCAGCCGTTGTGTGGCAATTAAACACATCCCAGGGCGACCTTAGTCCCTATTTAGAAATCGTTGCAAGAGTGGGGAAGCCAGCCCCGTGAGTTGAGAAAGTGCGTGTGTGTTCCCTACCTGTGGTGTTTGTCATTCTGATCCACTCATCCATGGCTCTTTGCTTCCAAGATAACTCTCGCCTACAGACATTCTCCAGCAGTGTAGCGAGACCTCCCCCTCCTCTCGTCCCCTCCTTCTCTCCGCTCACTGGAGATTACATCTTCAGCGCGGCACTCCACAGAGCAATGGGGATACGCACGCCGGCTGATCCATGTATGGACGACAAAGACTGGAGTGAATGGTTTATGAAGCTTGTTTGCCTTACGCGTCGACAGTGACCATTGTATGTTGTGTTTTGTGGTTTAGATGACGGGAAGGGAAAGATAATACAAAATTCTGTTTCTGTTTTGAATAGTCAAGAGGAGATTCAATAGCACCCCAAACAGAATCGGAAAATTCCACGCACAGGGCCATCGAATTGGAGGGGAATAAAGGGTACTTGTCATCGAGAGCGCCTTGCATAGAGAGCATGATGCGGCTCACGATGGTTTGTATCCAGGGCCCAGAATTTCCTGCTGCACCTCTGGCCACATGCCCTTTTCGTGCATTTCTATACCACTCTGCAAAATGTGTGTAATGCAAGCTAAATGCTGTGTGGACAAGCTATGGTTTCCACTTAGGGAATTGCTGAGACTCACCAAAGATAACAAAAATAATAATACCGTGATTAATCTTTTTTCGCCTCATACTTACTTACTCAACCCTCTTCGTCTCTGTTAGAACTTCAGGTGACAGTGAGTTTCCTCCATGTGATCCTGTCTTGGCCCGTGCCAGGCCCATCTTCGGCGATTATTCTACATTGCCATGTTGTTTCCTGTACAGTTTTGGTCCATTCACAGGACGTGTCCCAGCCACTGAAGGCTTCGGCATTTAATCTCTAGCACCACACTCTGGCGTCTTTTTTTCCTACAGAGGTCCTTATTGGATATTTTGTTGAGCCAGAAAATACGGAAAATTGTTCTGAGGCAACAATTGTGGAAAGCATCAATCTTGTTCATTTCGCCTTTAACCACCTGCCAGCGCCCAAAAGCACACAGTAAGGCTGGTTTGACAATGTTCTTATACGGCTTTATCTTTGTCTTAATACTGTGCTGGTTTAACTTCGGGATGGGTCAAAGTCCGCTGTGACACGGGCCTTGACTTTGATGTCTTTTCGTGTGGAATTATCTTTTGCTGACAAGACTTCCCGTGTAGGTAGATTGAGTGATTCATCATTCACTCTGATTGATAAGTCAGGCCTAGTGTTGATGCTCATAACCTTGGTCCAGGAGACATTGATGGTCAAGCCTGTCTGTCAAAGTTTTTAGGCTCATAATGGAATTTTTGTTTGCATGAAACAACAGCCCATAATAAAGATACAGACACACACACACACACACACACACACACACACACACACACACACACACACACACACACGCACATACACGCAAAACAAACAAAACATGTTTGGGGGGCAGATTCCTCATTGTAAGTTTTATGTTTGTAGAGTTTGAAGAGCCTGCGGGCGTCAGGTCATTAGTACACAGTTGCTCTTCTCTGTTGGAGACTGAACGTATAATTATCATGCTTTTTATTCTTCTCTCTCCTTTTGAATGCAGTGTTGGTGCTGACTGTTTGGAAGTCTAAAAGAGTATTGTTTTCAAATGGAGTGTCTACAGCTCTTTCACAGCACATTAGCTGAGGTTAACCTTGGCGCTGCTCTGACTCCTTTTTCTTGTTTTAAATCAAAATCTGCTAAATTGACTGAGAACGTAGACAGATGGGCCCATTAGGCCTATGCATGAAGTATATGGTGAACTTAATAATAGTTAAAACATAACGTTTCTTTGCCGATGATATTGAAAACATGTCTGTTTTAACTCAAAAGTACAAAACTGTACTTTCTTGCTGTATAGATGAACCACTTCTACTTGAAAGGAGTGAACATGTTCAAAACAGACTAAATAAGACAATGAGGTATTAGAATCACCTTTCCTAATTCATGCAGAGGACATAAAGCTAGACATACTCTCTCGCTCTTGCTGGAACTTAACACACTGGGGATTTATCGACCCCTGGTCACGCTCCAGCAGTTCCTCATGAGGATTTAAGACTCGAGCAACAAGACACTTTCTTAGTCTCCATTTCAGTCGCCCTTTGCATTTCCATCTCCCATGTGCTAGTGCAGCCCATTCATATTTCAGGTGAAAAAGGCTAGTGTTCAGTCCCTCACTGTGCAGAATGACCTGTAATTTTTGAAGTGACTAGGACTCACTGTCCATTTGTGGTACTCTGAGTGAGCCAAAAAACGTACTATTTTGCTGGTCGGTTGCTTTGACAATGTGATACTGAAGACTACTATAACATTCAAGTAAGGTCACTGAGGAGGCTTATCATTGTAAGGCACTGGGGAAAAATGAACTCTTTTGTGAGACATATAACTTTCCCCTTAACTGTCACTTCTTGGTTAGATGGCACTACCCCTGCCCTGTCCCTTGAAACTGAAGAAAAATAAAATATGTATAATAAAATAAATACAAATCATGCATCCATTGCATTTTAACATCTACAACGCACACAGATGAACCATGTGTTGTCTAATAACGTCCACACAGCAGAAAGAATCAAAACCATAACGTGTGACATGCAAAATCCAGCATCACAACACAAAACTATTATTACATTGTACATGAGTCACCTACATCAGGGGTTCCCAAACTTTTCTGCCCGGGACCCCCAAATTAGCCACGCAATTGACTCGGGACCCCCAAAGCGAAATGAAAATGACAGTAGCAATAATTTTAATTGTCAAAGCCTGTTAATTCAGGTTTAATATTGGTTATTTAAATAGTTTATTGTCTCATTAGACCCTATTTCACTAAAAGATACTGTTTAAAATAAAAAAATAGAGCAAATACAATGTCATATTAATTAAAATGAGATCTTGAAATCATTTCGCGACCCCCAGCTTACCCCTCGCGACCCCCCGAGGGGTCCCGACCCCCACTTTGGGAACCACTGACCTACATCACGAAATGTTCCCCTGCTGGAAAGTTACTGTCCCCAGTCCATATGTAAATCTGCATCGAATACTGTCTATCTATATCCTAAAAGAAATATACAGGTTATAGTTTGTTTTTTTCGTTGTCATTTACTTTGAAAGCAACGATTCCTCCCGGGTCTCCTGTGTGTCCCATGTGTACAGCTGCCTCCAAATTGAGTTTTGTTTATACGGCTGTAAAATACTCACAGTGCAAAAATAGCCATGCTCATATAATCCCCCCATAAACAGATATCTAAATCCGTTTTGCAGAATGGCACACACACGCATCCCTTTACCTATGCAGCAAGCACACGACTCCCTCAAGGACACGGTAAAATGAATGACACCAGCCTATCCCACAATGCCCGTTGCAGTGTTTTGCTTATACACGGGCCGCTCCGAGATGGACGTTTGGGGAGTCTGTATTGATCGCCTCTCGTCAGCATGTCTTCCATAACGAGCTGTGTCCCCGAAAGCACTGCAGCAAACTTGCCAGGTAGAGACAGAGGGGGAAATGTATCGGACTTATGTCAACAGGAAAAATACAACAGACAGGTGAAAACAGCACAGTGAGTGGCCATTGAAGAACTTGAACGCATGCTGGTACTGGCGATCCATTTGAGGCTTGATTAGGTCTATTGTGTGATATAGGTTTAAGTAAATGTATTGGTCTGTTCTCTATGTTTTTCCTGGTGGGTGTGTTGTCTCCATTTGGGTATAAGAAATAACTAGTTAGAGTACACTTTTAAAGGAAAAATGTTCTAACCAGCATTACGCAGCTTAATGTTACTCAAGGTATGACGGGACATTTTAGAACATGACCAAAAGCTCAAAAAAGTCACTATAGCATAGTACGTGTCCTTTAAGACTCTAGATATCCAAGCTATCAATAGTTATTCGATTTTGCTCAGACACCATAGTGTGTTTCGTTCCAAGCGTGGTGCACTTGGGTCAGTGTGAACATGACAGCCACACTCTGGAGCGAAGTAGATTGGTCCGAGGTCAGCCGCTTTCACACCAGGAGAAACCGCCTTGCTTGGAGCAGATCCAATTTGCGATGTGATAAAAGTTAGATAAAAAAAAAAAAAAAAGATCAATTAGGCTTGGCCGTTTGCAACCTGTGTCTGATGAGGCAAATTAGATTCTTCTGTCTATGTGTGTCCAGTCCTTGATCTTGCTGTGTGCTGTTTGAAAGCTTTTTTTCTGCCGCCACTTGCAATCATAGCCCTCATGTTGTGTATAGCTACAGGTGAAAGAAAAAACTACTGGCTTTTGCACCAGGGAAGCGACCGTGTGCATACCCATGGGGCTCTGTTCAACTGAAGCCTGTTGTCAAGTAAATAAATTAGTCGGCGTTTGGGGTGAATGATGACCGGTGATACTTGTGAACAGTGAGGTAAGACCAGAGTGTGAAAACGTAGACAAACCTCATCCATAAGCGAAATTACATGGACTCTGTACCTCACTCGGTAACAAAAAATGACAAAGACGACAAAAATAAATGGTAATAACATTCAGAATAATTAAAGTAGCAAAGAGCAAAAGTAAATATAAGCTATTTTTGCTACATACCAGAGATGGGGTAGGGAGATATAGTGCAATGATGAAAATGGTGGCTCTACATGACAGAAGGTTATCTATTACATAAGGGTGAGTTGTTGTACATTTGTATGGAGTATATGTGGAGTATGTACTGTATCGTTCACTGTGGGAACAGCGCTGTAGGACCCTGTTGGATAATGAGCTCCTCTGCCCTTCCATTCGTCTGGTGGAGTGCGTGAGCTGGAGTCTTCATGATGGAAGGCAGTTTGTCCAGTGTCTCCCTGTTCCTCACTGTTTCTCAACAATCAAGCCATAAAATCAATACAGTGATTTTACTTCTTTTACTTTTTTCAAAACGCGTGTCCTGCCTAGAGTAATATTGATCCTTGCTTCTATCTGAGATTTAAACATAACTTTCAGACTGGTAAAGGCAAAAGAAAGATTATGTATTCCAGGTTCAGTGTAAGACCATAGATCTCCATGGAAACTTGACTGCATGGACACTGTAGTGTTAATTTTATTATTGATTGGGTCTATTATATTACACTGAGCGATGGGGGTTTAAGTGTAATGTGGTGATGCAGATCATAGCATGTATTGATTGAACTAGACATACAACCAAGGGATGAAAGGGGACTGCTGGCAGTGTCAGCAGTGATGACAATCTTCGTTTTTTTTCTTCAAGATTAATCAAAAGATCCATCCACAAAATGAACTACTTTTATTTTAGTCTTTTGGGCATTTTTAAGTTCTGGGTAGTTATTTGTAGTTTTTGTCGTAAGCTCTATTCCATTCTGTACTAGCTTCTTACAGCACACACGCGTGATTGAAAAGTTCACGTTTTGAGAAATTCTGCACTGTAATAAATTCTAATCTCGCCTTTAGTAGTCATCAGAACATATCCCAGGATGCATTGCCACCGTGTGCCACCATTCTCATTTGTCCGTGACTGCTTGAAGATTATGAGCAAGGGCGCGAGTGGCTGAACCGTCATGCATGCCTGATGATAATGATGTAGTATGTTACTCCGCCGACTAACGAGAGCCCAGATCTGCCCAAAGTCTGCCTGCTATGCAAATTCCTCCCACACCCGCAATGAATCAAAGGATTAGAACAGCCATGTTGCTCTCTGCAGCACTTTAGCATTGCAATCATTCACAGAGGACATGCTAACAGTTTGTATATATTCTGCATACATACCGCTACTTTCGCTTTTACAACGAGACCAACATTACCAGTCCCTGTTGTATGCAATCACTTTTTCATTTGTTTTCATGAATGCTGTGAATACCTACTAGTTATGTCATAGTTGCTGTTTTATTTATTTCTTTTTTTATGATATTCAAAGTCTTGTGGTAGTCAGTGGCTTTAAAACTAACTACTGAAGCTGTTTTTTCCTACCGCCAGGTGGCCAGGAAATCAAAATATGTTGTAAACAGAAAGGGATGCATTTACATAATTCTACAACTGTCAAATTTTGAATCGTACGTTTGGATGGCGCTTGACTGCTGTTAACATGGGCTATGAGCTGGCAAAATTAAGTGGCATCCAGCGTGTTCTGTTGCTGCTCACACATACCAAACGGACACAGAAAAGTGCAAGTGCAACTTTAGCTTTTGCAAGTTTGACAATGTGATGAATCAATTTTGAGAAAGTCTGTATTAAAAACAGAGCAGAACCCAGCCCTCTGTTGCTTTACTTCACAGCAAATGGCCCTCTTACAGTTGCCCCGCAATATAACAAGGCTCCAGAGACAAATCCCTCTAAGTTGATGTTCTTGGCTGTGCAGCACAAAGACTTATGACAGATCTGTTCTCCCTCACTGCAATGACCCTGTGGCCTCCCTGTCCCGCAGAATACATTTTTAATACTCAACAAATAAGTTGTTGCTTTGTTGCCAAGATGAAGAGTGGTGTTTTCTTGGAGTTGGGGCATTAATTGATGGATGGAGGCTGTGGCACTCAAATGCATACACACATAGACACACAGGCCTTTTTGAGTTGCCCTTTATTGTTTTTCCACAGTACGCTCTGTCCATCTCGGGGCCCTCTCATTATCTTGTTGCTCTGTCAGACTCAGGCTTTGCCTCTGGGGTGTTGAACTGGCAGAACTAACAGTGTGACGGTAATTTGCTGGAATGGAAGGTTAGGCAGGCTCACCTTGCTTGCTTTTTGTTTTGGATTTATACTGGCAAAATGGCAGACCTTTAACATGTTAACCTGTAGGTGAGTGTATTTTTGTGAGCTAAATTGGCAAATCCAGAATTAAAAGCTGCACAGTGTAACTTTTCTGGTAGTCCATGAACACGTTATTGCTTGCTTTATCTAGAATGTGCCACAGAAAGGCATTAAGCTTCTACTTAAATCTTTTACACCAGTTTATATTCTTAACAAAACTGCAAAACATGCATTCTTACTGTGAGCGGGCTTGCCTCTCCACAGACCTGACCTTTAACTTGGATACAGTTATGTAATTCTGTAAAAACATTGCTTTATGGAGACAAACAGATGGCAGACCTTGCCCCAGAAAAGCTCCATAGTCCACCTTTAAATTGAATTTGATTGAAGATTAAATTATTAAAGTGAAATAAAATCACTTTAATATTCAAAATGATGGCAATGGTTATGACACAGTTATTATGTCAAAACAACAAGAATGTCAAGCTACGGTTAGGTTTTAGTGTCATATTTTCAGATGGAGACAGGGACCTATAAAGTTTTACAGATGATTCACTGTTTACAAAAGAAATAACCAAACAGAAATTCCACTAAAGCTGAACCTTGTAATGGCTGCAGATAACAACTGCATGAGTGTGTTTCAATAATGCCTCCACTTTTTAATAGTATAGTGAAAAAGTAATTTAACTTTTATCATTTGTTCATGCAGAGAAAACATTGAACTTTACGCCGATTCGTGTTTCATATGGATAGACCCATTTATTACAGGTATATTAACCATGTCTTCAACAGTTTAAATGGAATCACTAGCTCTGAAATACTTTTTATACCAAATACAATAGAACCCCTTCCAGAGTAATAGTGAAGCTTAGGTGTGAGCTTTTCTGTTGTGTTTCCAGAGTTTACCTGACACGTGACACGGAAGAAGGAAACTTTTGTCCCGAGGGCTGTTACTCTCCTCCAACTGCCCTGACACTGGATCTGCTGACCCTAACTGACTTGTTGAGCTGCACAAGACCTTTGTTTAAGCTTTTCGATCGATATTGAATTCAACTACTCAATGTGCGTTCATTAAGACAACGTTATATTGATTGATTGATTGAATTCCAAACTGCCCTCCACTTAAGTCCAGAGATTAAGACTGAATTTCGAAAAACTTTGCATTGTTGGAAAAATGTACATAACTTCCAAAGAGATACATTGGCCAAAACAATCTAAAAATGTAAACAAAAGAGCAGTATGACACCCGTATCTGTAATTGCGCTTTAGAATGGTGTGATTTACGGTGAAACTATAAGAAAAATAAATTAAAACTTCTGTAATTAGTGGAATAATTGGCGAGTTGTGCTAATCCAAAAGTTTACAATTTAAAAATAAGTTGTTTTGAAGAATAACTTTAACATATCGCTGAACCATTCCAGGAGAAGTCTGTTGGCAACTTAAAAGCACATTGCCCCTTGAATTAACCTTCCAACTGCACTGCTGTATTCTTGTTTATGTGCGCTTCTCCAAGTGTTTCTAATGGGCTAATTTTATGTATGGAGTTGTTTGCACAGCGTGAGGTTTGTGGGTCATGAGTACACAATTGCTGCTCTCAGTTGGAGGCATCATTGAGAAGTATAATTATAAATCCTGCTTACCTGTTCTTTTTTTAAACTTTTGTAAGCCGCTGATTGGAAGTCAGAAAGAGTTTTGTTTTTCAAATAGACATTAAGTGAGGTTTGCTTTGGTTCTTTCGTATATTTTTTGCACTAACTCAAAATCTACCAAACTGACTAAGAACATGGACAGATGGTTTATTGGACTTTTATAATAACTAGGGCAAACATTTTAATCTCCACACTGCCATTATTTAAAGGTTGCTTGTGTAGTTTTGTTTGTATTCATCCAATCAATTTAGCTTTGAGTTTAATGTAATACTTCCTCACACAAGGGCACAAAGAGATTGTGGTTCTCTCACCAAAAATCTTACATAGTTCACCTTTAAACCCGGGGAAGGCAGATCGAGTACATTCAACCTCCACACGGAAAGGCCTGGGCTAGCGCGTCAATGCTGATCAATATACCACCATTTCCCCTGTCCTAAATCCACTAAACAATTATGAATTTTCAATAACGCTCCAGTTCCACATGTGAAACCGCAACAACATGAGAAAAAGCACCGATGCGAACATGGCTTGCAGGTGCACGCACAAACACCAGCTCAGAATCATGACAGCCTTTTAAGCCTTTGTCAGATTAATAGCCACTTTCTCTCTGGTCAATAAACGCTTTAGGGAGTTCCCTCCAGGCTGCTGCAGAGTTTTGTGTGTGTGTGAATCTGTGCATCAAACAGGCCTCGTGGGTCAGCCTGTCACCACATAGAGGGCTAGTTGGCTGGCCAGAGGGAATCAATGTTAAGCAATGAGGCTGGTCTTACAGTATGTTGCTTTTTATGTGTTTTCTTAGTTTAGCTTGTTCAATAATAACCAACATGCGGCATCAAGATAGTCACTGGTCCAGAAACTAATGGCAAACGGGCTTAAGTCAAGTAAAGTTGATTTGTAGTGTTTAATATGGTGACAAAAGACTCAGAATGAGAAGAAAGAGACCATTTTATGTTTAACTCATCTTGATTTGTCGTCATATGTTAGTTCTCGTTTGCGGTTCAACGTGTTTACTTCAGATTCCCAGACAAAAACGTCATCTATTTGTGATACACTTTACGATCAATTAGGCGATATATTGTTCCTTCTTATAATATTGCTTTGGCATCATTTTTGCTGCAGAAATCTCAACAATCTTGCCTGTAATAGCTGTTTAAATGTATAAAACACAACAGAAAAACACAAAAAATGAGTATGAGCAGAGAGCGAGAAAGAGTGGGAAAAAAAAGGCAACAAAAGACATGTAACTTAAACGTCACATTGATTCCTAAGTCTGTCAAATGCGTTCATTTTCAGATTAAGTCCAATGTGATTTTTCCATTTTACAAATGTTGGTCCAGTCCTTGTTTGTTGGTTCAGTTTGTGTCATTCGTTGTGATGGCTGTGCAAGAGTGCAATTCGATTTAATCTCTGATACCTAGCGCAGATTCTTCGCGCAAAATTTGAAGTAGCACATAGATATATTTTCACTATATTTAATTGTACAGGTTGCCTATTTACATCACTGTTGTTATGTTACATTATGTCTTGATTTGGATTTGACTGTTCAACGCAAAACAGCCCTTATACCAAATGACAACTATCACAAGGCAAAAACAGGTCAGACTGCCCAAAGCTATAACTTGTCGTGTCCAGAAGTTCCTCTTTATGGTTCTGAGAGGACTGCTGCTTTGTGGGGAGTTGCGTTGTCCTGATGCAATGAAGACAGAAGATTATAGGCGCCGGATGCAGTGGAGCTTCTCAGCTTTGGCCTGACTCAGGGGACAGTGAAGCTGCAGCTCGCCTCTCTGTTAGTGAACCCTGCTTGCTTAAACGAGCCCCAGCGGTCCTCATTACCCTCTCCCCGGACACGTACACACACCACAGATGTACACCGTATACTGCTGCTACATCTGATGAAGTCCATTGGCAGGCGGAGTTTGTAGTAGTTTGCTTGGACAGCTCAAACGTCCCCCATCAACCACCGGCTTTAGGAGTTGTTAGTGCTGTTATGGCTTTAATGATGCTTTGAACACTCCCTAGCTACTCTCAGCAAATGCAGTGAGTCCAACGCTACTGTACCTCACAAATATGACACAAGATAAGATAAGTTCAGTTGAAGAAGGTTTTGCAATCTATTCATAATGCGTATGTTTTTGGCTGAAATTCAGAATCATCAGAATTCAGTCTTTGCCACACAGGACATTATTTTACATGTTTTGTAAGGAAAAAGGAGAACATGCACAGACAGAGATCCCTTGTCCAGCAGTTGAATTATGGGTAATCAC
This sequence comes from Rhinogobius similis, assembly GCA_019453435.1. Lineage (NCBI taxonomy): Eukaryota > Metazoa > Chordata > Actinopteri > Gobiiformes > Gobiidae > Rhinogobius > Rhinogobius similis. The sequence continues at coordinate 21,341,028 of CM033635.1, forward strand.
AACATCACAGTGCTATGCAAAGAAAAAAATAAAAAAGTATTGTCCCTTGTTACGTTTGCGTAATAGGTTCATCAAACCATCAAGTGCATGTTGTATCTTGTTATCTCCAAGATTGCTGTATAATTGCTGGGTTGTGAGGCACAGAATTATGCTCCAATGATTATTTAGTATTTAGTTAGTTAGACAGGCATAACAATAACCTTCCCATTGAGACAAACAGGTGGCAGACCCTTTAAGCATGGTTTTTTGTTATCCTGATCTAGGGTTTCTTTAGTTCAACTAATTAAGTCTTTATCAGCTCTAAGAGTTTGGTTATTCTACAAAGTAATTTGAAAAAGTGAAAGTGAGTTGATGCTATCACACAGCACTGGTGAAAACGCAAATGACAGCTCTTGAACGCTCTCGGATATGTTAATTGTACCTGTTCATTTCAGCACAGGCTCTGTGTTTGCAGCCAAGCACCATCGCCGTGCCTCCACAATATCAAGTACTTAAGTGCACCTATTTAGGCTCTCGATGTAATGACTGTTTTGGTTCCAGCTAAGCAAAACATTTCCAACTATTTCTCCTCTTTCCCCTGTCTCGTTTATGTTTTTGGTCTTGCATACACCCACACACAGCAGAGCCTCTTCTAAGGATGCTCCGGACGTCTGAGCACAGTAGTGGTGGTTTTCATGTGCCTGTTCATTTGTCTTCCTGTTTCCATTTCTTCTGTAGATGCCACCTATGGAGAGCCAGATAGAGCTGCTATTACACGGGCAAGCCCACGTCTGTGTTTGTGTGATATCGAACGCCGTTTGAAGCTTCTAGGGCAATTTGTAGCAATGCATCTAGAGAAACAATGACAAAAAGAATCAGTGGTGCTTGGATCTTCTGCTGTAACAGTAGATGCCCAAGGTTTACATACGTAGAAACCTTGTTTGAACTATATTCTTAGGAAACTCAAACCAGCTGTCTTTTTGTTATTTAATACTACACAAAGAAAAAGCCCTGCCGACATGCATGCTAAATAATCCTCCTGCTTGATCTTGGTCCTGACAAAGATCCTGGGTCAAGTCTTTAAACATGTGCCCTATGCTCCTGGCAGTTTGCCTTAGTAGCGTCAGTTGAATTTAGTTTATTGGACATGGCAAATTGACAAATGTAAGCGTGAAAGTTGGTGTAGAGGGAGGAGAGACACCGAGTCAATTATTTTTGCTGGAGTTGGCAAAGTAACTCGCACGTGTTGCCATTCCCCTAGACTAGGCCTAATCAACGTAAGCCCCACAGACAAGATCAGACCCTCCAGAGTCTCTGATCCAACCTGAGTTCCATCTTCGCTTGTTTATTGGTTTAGTCCTGGTCTGATGCTCGTAAAGACTGTTTGATTCTAGTCAGTTTAATTCTGGTTCAGTTTTGGCTTGGCAATTTTGCAGAGCCATGTTGTTAAAGCCTTGTTTATTCTTTATTATATTATCAGCATTGAAACACATATCTTGGAAGATTTTGTTTAAACCTCTGCCTTAGACCATCTTGCAAAAAAGACAGGTAACCATAACTTTAAACGACACATCAAATCCCATAATAATGACAGCAACCTTTGGATTTGCAAGCCATTTAACTTGTCTCCACGAAAACTGAAATGTTCAAGTGTGCCTCCCACAGATGACCTTTCATTGAATAGCCTTGTAAAGATGCGGCTCGAGGTAGGGGTTTGCTTATTGTCACGAGGATAAGGCTGTACAAGATAGTGCACCCAGACCCGCCGAGGACTGAACAAAAAAGCTACGGCACGCTAAAGTCAATCAATGTGACTATTGGCTTAGAGTACTCAAGTGATTCATCAGTGTGGCGTGTGGCTGACTCAGGGATTTCTTTAGAAAGACTTAGTGGGAATTGGCGTCAAAAGAAAGATGATTGTGAGCTGATGCATGCTTTGAAAACTTTTCAAGGCGATCACTTTCAAGCACGGAAACAATAACGAACCCCTCATCTGCCGTTACTTGTTGCGTCGTGAATGTAAAGTGCATTCTTTACAGTGACTACAACCATTAACCCAGTTGAATGTGTTTGTCACGTTTAGTCACAAATAACACCAATCAAACATGCATATCTCTGTATTTTCAGTTCCTTTTTAGAGTTATTTTCAAGACTTTTCTAATTTATTGTACCACCAACTGGGTATTGTGGAAACTGTCAACAATTTTAGGGCATATCTTGACTCACTGAGCCCCACAGGATTGCACTGTTCACTAATAGTAGATGATGGTGCAGCCACAATGAACTTCCCTCTGGGCTCTGAGTAAGACCCAAAATTAAACAGAACTGAAAGCCAAAAATTAAACTGCCGAGAATAGAATTGTGTGACCCGGGCCCTGTTCTGACCATGCTCAGACCCGACAGTTCGGCTCCCGCGGCCTGTAATTTCTGACTGTTGCCTGTAGGAGATTTCTTTAAGACATTTAAATGAACCAAGATCATTATAATGACTGTGAATGTAAAACAGGTTGACAGGGCGAGGGTTTGGTTTGCTTTGATAACTTCTTTTTGGCCTCACGTTGACTTTCTTTTAGATAATGCAGTTTAAAAACAACCAAAAAAGTTGTGATCGATGGAAAGATACTAGCGACAGTGAGTTATACACAGAGTTGCTATTGTTGGACATGTGCAAAGTAGGAAAGAGAAGGTGGAGAGGACGATGTGTTAGAGGCAGTTTTCTCAGTCACACCTAAAATGACACATCTTCCTCCAAGAAATCTGACATAATTCAAGAGGCCAGTGTAAAGCAGTGATTTTAACAGCCTTATAGTTCTTGTAAGACTGCTCATCTCACACACGTTTCATGAGAACACCAATGTGATTAACATTTTCTCAAATATTGTGTTGGCTGCGCAGCAAACATGTACATCCAGTCTCGCTTAAAATGACTCAAATTTGTCATTTTAATCTTGATTTGAGTCGTTTTGACTTGAGGAGCTGTAAATGTAAATGCTGATGTGATGCAGAATATTTCACCGGTTTCAACGTATTTCTGCGATAATTTAGCTTAAAATAACACTCTAAACTTGCTAATACATTAAATAAATAAAATGATCTGAACCCATTGGCGGGTAATTTGGTTTGAAGTAAGAAATATTGTATTGAAATGAAACAGAAACGGTTTGAAACAAGTAGAATAATCTATTTCCATCAAATACTGTAAACAGTCTGAAATGAAGATTAATATCCTCAAATCAAGACATTTTAACTCATCTAGAAATACATTTTTTGAAACGTGCATCATTAAGAAAGAAAAAAAATCAACTGAATGTCAGAATTACTTTGTCGTTTTTGCCATAATCCTAAAACTCAAATTAACATTTGCTGTTTGACTTACGGATGTTAAGGTTATTCATCAAATCGGTGATCATATTTATTTATTTCAGTTCACAATATAATAGTGAGAGGCAAAAATGTATAATCTGGCCTTTATTCATTAGCACTCACTATTTATGGTTTCTATAATCATGAGTAATTACATTGTGACATCCGTGCTTTGAGTAGAGTCTGCATGTGTCTGTTTTCTCCCATCGTTCATGAATGAATGGGACCAGAGGGCGTCTGTGATCATAACAAACCACCAATTTCAATGACATCTCATGATTTTACTGTTAGCTCATCTTAATTCAGTACTGTTTTGTGTGCGCTAGACAGACGGACAGATCGGAAACACGCACCCCAACAGGCATGTCTGCTTTTACGTAACACAAAATCTAGGCCAACAAAATTTGATGATTCAAGTTGAGTTTCCGGTTTTTATTACTACTAGTGTACGTTTGTAGTCGTATAGTTCACATCAGGGTCATTCGCCAGCCAGTCAGAATAAGAAGAACGCGTCATCTTTTGTACAGATGATGCTGTCGCGGTCCTTGAATACTGAATGTTGTTCTGCCTGCGGTGACACGTTTGCGATCCGAGGTGGGTTTCTTTGATGGTCAAGGCCACGGCGCCGGCCCACACGTCATCTATCAGTGTGCGGTAGGTTTATAATGCCATATGTCGCCATGTGTGTGACAAGTGCACAGGCTAGCATAGCAGATGTCTTTTGGCTTATCGGTATTATTGAAGGCACTGTACCTGATTTTAACTAGGATTTCTTGCATGTAATAAAGTAAAAACTGTTTTGTCCCTGTACAGATATATTGTAAAAGCATCTATTTGAGTGAAAACGAGACCACCGCACTTACTCGGCATCTATTTATAGCGCTTTTTATTCTACGAGAAGCAGGAAGCGCACCGTTGGCATGTTCATTTGTACGTCTGTGAGCTTTGCCTCGCACTGGACTCGTGAAAAGTGCTCATAAACTGATTGCGGTAAATATTTAGGAGGCCAGGACTGCATTAGGAGAGTGTGTGATACAGCTGTAAAGGCTTTAAAATAAGTCTTTTCACATTTCAAAACTGTGGAAATCAGGTAGGAAAAAAGGTGTTGGTGTATCTATATCGAATAATGATGTAATTTGAATTTAGTCTTGCATCTTCCATTGTTTAAATGCTGTAGCAAAGAAGCCTATAAAAAGGAAAAAAAAAAAAAAAAACAAGAGATGGTTCTTGTATGTGAAAACAATTGCAAAGGCCTATAAGTAATGTGTTAATTAGCGTAAACAGTGATAGCTCTGCCCACTATAAACATCTTTATTAACACTGAAACAAAGAGAGAACTTTATGTAGTGCAATTTTTGAACGGTTCGCTCATTAATCAATCAATTATTTGTAAAACATGACATTTCATCTTGTGTATCCTTATATCATTCATAAATAAAAGAGTTTTGTTTTTCATTTGTTGATGCTGCTTGATTTCTTTTCCACATGTATATATATATATATTACTACCGTGTGTTTCTCTGATTGGTTAATCTGCCTGTCAATCACACCCATCCGAATGTGTGGAGACATATGGTTCTGTAGGTTTTTGTCAAGTATACAGGAAAAGCACGTGTAAGGTTCAGTTGTCTTGGCAATCGTTTTTATATAAACTATATTGCTGCATTATAATGTCAATAGACTTCTACCATTAAGCCTGCAATATCTAATTGGCAGTACAAAAGTTCACATAGCTCCTGAGTAAGAAAGGGCAAAAACTGCTGCAATCACATTCTGTCCTACAAGTACGAGCGGAAGCCAGAAGGCATGAAAGTTTTATGTTCACACCTGCATGAATCAAATTGTACATTTCATGCCAACTGGTAACCAAGCAACTGTAGATGGAGCCAGTGATGCTTTGGACAAATACAGAATTGTTTTATGTTTTTATTGCCGAGCAAGTGTAGCTTCATATTTGTTTTTTGTATACTGTCAGTGTGGTGAACATCAAGCAAAACCAAAAATATAAAGCACAATCTTCATCCTAATTGCTATGACAGAAGTAATAACACATATAGGGGTGAAATCAATGGGTGGATTGAGTAATGCAAAAGCCTACTTTTCTTGTTTATTCCGCTTTGGCGTATATAGAACAAAGTGACTTGTTGAATGTCACAACCCTTGGACATAATAATAGTTATGGTAAAATGGTATGCTAAGCAGAGGAACAGAACAGAACATTGTGCAAGTGAAGAACTAGAAAAGTGCTTTTTGTCTTCTACAAACAAATCCTAGCATGGGTGAAAATGAATGTAGCTAAGAACCAGCAGTGTGAATAGAATAAATGAAATATAAATGTTGCCATTGTAAAGAAGTTTTTTTTTATTCTTCTCACGGAAAAAGATGATTTACATTGTGTGAGTCTGATTTGTTGAGGTAACTTTGAATATTGTTAAAGCTGGGATACCCCTTATAAACTAATTTAAAAACAGTGAAATAAGGAAGTATGCACAGTATTTAAACATTTCAACTCATTCTTAGCTCTCACAAACATGTATGATGGTTTTGTTATTTATTATTATTAGCACAGCTTAAGAACAACTTCTTCAGACACAAAAGTGAACCAGGGATATCATCTCTCCACAGCCAATCAGCTCTCAGCCCAAAGTGTCATACAGTGACTCACATGCTCTTTCCTACAAGTTTAAAAGAAAAAGATAAAAGGTTTAATAATATATGAAGACAGTGTGTTGAGGTCTGATGAACCCTAACCCTTTTTCCACAAACTTCTGCTTTACTTTACTTTCTTGGGGGAAACCAAAATGACAACTAAAAAACAAAGCAAAAAGGGTACAGTAGCTGTACTTGAATGTATTGGCTTCCATAGAAATGCATTGCTTTGACCTGTTCTGTGAAATGTTTTTACTGTTTATGGTTTTCTTGAACTAATGTTATAAGCATAAGAGGACATTAAGAGGACATTATATCATTGCACATTTATGGAAGTGATTCATGAAACTAAACTCAATGTTATGGACAATCAGGTCACTCATGTAATCTGAACACAAATAAACCAATGGCCTATATGTTTTAGAAATAATTTCTGTCCATTTATGCAAATATGTTGATAAGAATTATACCCATTTTAGTGCAGATGTGAAGTAGCTTTTCCCAATATCCATGATGCACATCAAACTGAGAGTAACAAAATTCCCACTTAAATCTCCCATAAAATACAGACACTTTTTAGCCCATTATTTATCACATTTGCCTGTTGTTTTTTCATATCGTTTTAAGGCATGAGCAGAACAACCAAACAGTGTATTGCATCAAAACCTCCACTCATGACTGCTTATTCCATTCATAGGGTCATCTCTTGGCACCTAATTGATCCTCCAGTGCTTCGATGCGCTGTGTATTTTTGCGCAGGGCTTGGTATGAAGAAGATGAAGCTGGTCTAAGATGTGCTCCCTGTGCGCTCCTGGTCCAGGGTCCACTGCGCAGATATAGACACCTGCCATTACTCCCTGATCTTGTCCAGCGATTCCAGGCTGAACATTAATCATTTATCGCTGGTTCAAGCACATCTGTGTCTGCGTAATAGTCCAAGCTCCTATTGCCAAACATCTGCATATCTTCTACATAGAATGGAATTCTGTTTGTCTTGAAATTGTATTGTACTTTCACAACAAAGGTTTAGGTCAAGGCCAGCATGTCTAAAAGTTAAGCATTTAAATAATAGACTATAGACTTAATAATTCTGCGTGGTTATTGCACACGTCTCGTCTAAGCTTTGTGTTAAGTTCACTGATGAAGATGTTTGCTCAGGCCTCTTTGCCTCAGTCAGTCAGATTAATTTATGGGCATTTCAGAAGTTGAAACACAAATTAAACTTGTACCACCGCTTGAAGAACAAATACTATCCATTATTTGTATTGTTATTGACCTTTAAACCTGCTCTTGAGTATCTTTACTTTGACACTGCATGTTTTAGAACTAAAAATAATTATAAATAATAATAAATAACTTGATCGCTGCTTTGGGAGACGCCATATTGACTCTGTCTTCACCTACAGGCTGCAGAGGCTATTACATACATTTAAATATCCACAATGCTTTGTAATGAAGCAGTCCAGAGGTGTAACACAGTTGTAATGATAGTGATTAGACAAGATTTAAGGACTTAAATAAGCAGAAAAGGACTTAAAACAGCAGAAAATTCATGTTTAAGTGACGTCAGTCAATTGTGTATATTGGATGAAAAATAAAAGAGAGAAAGAGGGTCAGCTGCTCGAAAACTTGGTGGGAGCTCAACATTGATCCTACATAAAGTTGGGCCTTTTGCCATATAGTCATCACCTCAGCAATTATTACTCCGTACACATGGAATCAGTTTGGAGAAAGAGGTGTTTAAACTAACCAAAATGTGTCTCAATTAAAAAAATTACAAAATGTAATGGATGATGAAAGACTGGTAATCTGCAAATTTGTAGCTGTTTTTTTAATTAGCTTCGTTATACCCATTTACATTTTGTATGTTTTCTAACTTACAATAAATACATTACTTTAATTCCTGTGACGTGAAGATTTTAGAATGCCCTCTGCTGGCAGCAATGGGAATGAACGGCAGAAATAAGTAGCAGCCACTTAGCAAGTCAGCATGCAATATGCGTTCATAATGACTGCAGTTTGAATGCAGAAATTCCAAGTCCATAGATGGTTTAGGAAAATATGTGTTGGAGACCTGATCTGTTATCCAGAAGTTTGTCAAAAAACTGTATTTTCTAAGATGTCCTTGTAATGGGGACTACTGATACCTGATACTGAATGAAGCAAAGCACAACTCCAGGTATGTTTTTGAAGAATGAACAAGGTTGTAGCACAGTTTAAACCTTTAAAAAGGAAAATTTGAATGATGTGAAGCTAAAGTTGCAGTATTTGAGTAATTATAACTCGTGACTCCCCTTCTGTGTTGGCCCATCCTTAGTTCATTTGAATTTTCATGTTGGCTTTGTGTGTTGGCTGAGCATGCAATGTTCTGTCCCATTGACCCCTGTATCCTCAGTTGGGACAGAGGGCTGTGGGCGGCATGTGCTTACTGCCTGACTTGCATACACTCCACTGCTCCGGCTAATGCTAATTGTGTCTCTGTTCATGCATGGACTTGGTTTAGTCATTAGCATTATATGTGCAGTCAGTGTGCTCTCAAAGCTGATTAGCAGTGAAATGCTAGGGATGTCACATAACCATAAACATGCATGACCGATATTAGCATGTTTGCACACAAATGGAAATAGGCACAAAACACAATTATGCGCAGGCAGGCTAACAACAGGCTGTTTACTGCCACCAAGGCATAATTATAATGTTTCCACAAAAGAATCAGAGGCCCAGATCTCATGGTCCACATTACAAATCGTGCTTTTACACCCTATTCTTTAAAACCTCACAAATAACTTTTCCATCTTAAAAAGTTATAAAACTCAAAATTACTCTGACCATTTTGCTGACTTGAATAGCAATTTTTATTCAGCATCAGCAGGACATTGTTGCCATAGCAACACAGTGCAAGTCTGAAGCCAAATGTGAGCTGAAATCATATGGTGTTACAATAAACATAACTGTTAGCAGAGCTGATCTAAAACTAGCTTATTTAAAGGAAAAATATGATGCGTTCATGCTTTTAAACATGCTGTTGAGAACCTTAAATTTGCCATCTCATGTTTTATGTAAGTATTATGCTTTTAATGAACAAGTTTCTCTCCTGCCTGCCCTGGCACTTACTGCGTGCATCCAGCCAGCAGATGGCGCCTAGCGCGATACCCAATTTAATTAAAAATGGTTAAAAGCTCAAAAAAGTCACTGTAGCAGAATATATGTCCATTAAGAAGTTAATGCATTCAGTTTTCATTCATGAACATGGCAGCAGAATGCTGCAGTACAAATCATGGCAAGGAGTTCTACACCCAACTTGATAGGCTGGAATAAACACATCAAGTGAGCAAACACACTTGAGTGTTCTTAGTACGGAGGGTTAACTCCCTCTATATAGGAGGCAATTTTATCACATATTTATGACAGTTTCTTAAACCACAGCAATATCAGGCTAAACATATTAACTAAACAAAGTGGTTTATTGCTTAGATTTGCTTTGTTGTTTTAAGGCAAGCACCTTACATGCATCTTACAATTTAGTCACAATTACTCAGAAATTGCGGACGGATATTGTCTTTGTGGCAATTTGGGGAAGTATGCTTTTTGCTATGCTGCTCCCACAACTTTAAACACTCCACAAATTGAACTTCATCTCAGAGAATCCCATGAACTCTGTTTGTGCTTTCTACAAAGTTTTTATTTTACTGTAAATGTCTTAGTAAATTTGGGATTCTATTACAAATCCACTTGGCCCATGTCTTCCTTTAAAAATAGATCCTGATCTTAATGAGTTTTAACTTGGTTAATAAATAAATAAATAAAGCTCTTGTCTGCACATCTGCATTTATTTGCAGTATTCAGCAAGTAAGCAGTTTCTTTTGGAATTTCATTCAAGATCATGATAATGTGATTGAATGTTATCTACCAAGTTAATGAGTTCTCATTATAGGACAGTCTGGTTACCAAGGTTACACATTATGAGCTAGACCCAGACATTTAGCCTGCAGCGTTCTAAGTGTGTAATTTGTGACACTCTCAGACAGAGATATCCAAACACGTGTGTGGCCAACCCGGGGTTAATGCTTATCTGCCATCGATCCATTTAGCATGCCACTAGCCATAAGTGTAACCACAGCTAGGTGGCTTTATAGTAAAACTCAAACACCACTGGGGTATAATTGTGTGTAAATGATCAAGCCAATCCAGAGCGCTAATGTTTCTGCGAGTGAATAGCCAAGGCCAGCCGTGCATTGATTGTCTCTTGGTTGCTATGCAGCTGTGTTGCTTTGTCTCTAACACACTGCAAACCTATCACAAGCCACATCTTAATTTGGATTTAGAAAATTCACAAAGGTTTGTGTTTATCTCTTTAATAACTAAATGTGGACCAACCTAGACTGAATCACAAGCCAAAGTTAACCTAAGTGGAAGTCAAATTATCTTGATCCTATGTCTACCACCAGTGTGAGAACCTAAAATCCAGGGTATATTGCAGCTTGACAAAATGACTAGACGGCGCGTGAGCCTGGAGATTTGAAAATATCTAATAAGAAAGTGAAAAGTGTGGGGAGAAGAAAGGCTTTTTGAGACTGCGAATGAAATGAAACAAAGCCAATTTGGTGGTAGAAGAATTTGCCCATCCCTGTGTTTATCCGTGTGTATATAGCTGTGAAGGTGCGCACTCATATGTATGAGCGACTGATATGAAAACAGTGGTCGACGCCGGGGTGCAGAAAACTCGATTCTGAATCCATTTTGAAGGCACATAACTGACCTTGGGCCCCCTGTAGCAAGGCAGAGGCTGTACAGCCCCAACCTGATTTCACTTCTCTCTTCATATCTGCCACGCGACGATGGGAAGGCGGGCAGAGGAGCGAGGAGCGAGGGGAGAGACAGGCCCAGATGGAGTGGATGTGGCTGTCCTGTAGCTTATAAAAAGCCCATTATGGTGCACTTCTATCAGTTTGGGCTCTCCCAGATGGACCCTGGAGTAAATGACCAGCACCACCAAGCCATAAGCTCAGATTTGATATATGGCTGAAAATAGCCGCGCATGTGCGTGTTTGTGTGTGCTCATTTTGCCTGGCTGGACACACGCTCATGTACTATACATGGTGTGTGTGAGCACTGGAGTGTCTCATTGTGTTTTTATATGCCTTCTGATTTACACATTTGTTTTACAAGGTTACCATATGTCTCTCTTTATGCCCTTTAAACCGGTCGAGTGGCTGGTTAGTTGGCTATGGTGTCATTTTTGGCTTGGTAGCTTAACAATTTATAGTGAGACATTATAGGTGAACAGGAAAAAATCTGGAATTTTAAGATATCAATTTGAAACTTTCCCTGTAGTTTACTCACATAAATATAAGAAAAAAATATATTACAAGTTTTCATGATGTAATGTTTTCATGAAGAAATAAGGCATTTTATGTGTAAAAATATTTGGGACATGAAAAACTGAACAACTGAAAGTTCATTTTGTACACATATTACAAAAAAAATCACTGAGGGGATTTTGGATTTCTTGATTAGTTTTTAAGTAAACTAGATTGGACAGAAAAATGTCGTAAAACTTCAAATTTTGCCTAATTTTTCTCATTTTTTACCTTAAAAACTTCAATAAATCAGTTTTAGAATTAGATATTAAAAAAAATATTCTGTATATTTCATCAAAATCTTGTTAAGTCCAAGATTCTAAAGTTTGGTGTGTAGGATCTAAGTGGTGATGTTCCTAGGTGAGAAAAATATAAAACGTCCTTTGAAGTTACAATGTCCCACAGAAATCTATGGATGAAGTGGATTCAATTGAAGAATAAAAATGTTAAAATCAGATTGGGCAAGTTTGTGTTGGGCAAGCCGATATGTGAGGAGAGCAAACTGACCAAGAAACAAAAATGTGAAAAAAATGAGTTTTGCCTGTAGTGTCTTGCCTTAATTGATTTGATGTTGAATAATAGATTAAAAAAGATTAAATAAACTAAATTGAATACATAAAGTGTATCATAAAAACAGAATTTTGTGGGGGGGAAAACAAACCCTTACCTACTGTCTTCATCTAATCATTTAAAGTCGCTGTACCTGATTTTTACTGTTTTCAAACGTGAAAAACAGTCTTTACAGCAGTCAATAGTTGATTTACTTAATGCAGTTTCAGCATCCTAAATATTCACCACAATTGGTTTCTCAGCACTTTTCACAAGTCTCTGAGCCCAGAGCAAGTTTTGCTGTTACGGTAAAGTTTACAAACAGTAGCATGCTAACTATGCACTTCCTGCCTCTCGTAGAATAAAACGCTCTACAAATAGATGCACAGTAGAGACACGAATAGATGCTTTTACAATATATCTGTACTGGGGCAGAAAGGATTTTGCTTTATTACATGCAAAAAAGCCCATGAACTATGTTTTTCATGTTTCAAAACAGTACAAGTCAGGTACAGCACCTTTAATTCATGGTATATTTTTTATAAACACTGACAAAAAAAAAACAACACACACACACACACAAACAAAAAGCTAAACTCCACCTTTAGTCCCTGGGTAAGTAGGTACGTTCCAAACTCTAATTATTATTAAAATGTTATCTTTTGCAAAAAAAGAGCCATGTGAATCACATTAAACTGCTTTGGGATGAGCGCTGATTGGCTGTGCAAGGGATTTCCATTCTGCTTTACTTTTGAGTCTGAAAAAGCTGTTCTTAAGCTGTGCTAGTGGCAAAAAATGTATGAATGTGAAAACTAGTGAACGGTTTGTGAGCGCTCGGAACTAGTTAGATGGATGTAAATATACGTATACTTCTTTCTTTCACGGTTTGAAAACACCCCAGCTTTAATAGATAGACCTTTTCCTGCCAATTCCAACTCCAGTCACAAGGGGGCAATGGTACGGTTACATTTTTTGTCAGTTTTGTTATGAATTAGCTGCCTATTCGGTTGATAAATCTGTGCTCTGTGAGTTTGAAAACATGAAATCCGATTAATAATACCATTGGATCATTGAAATAAGCAAAGCAAGCCGGCCCTCTTCCTCTGTTCTTTTCTGGTCTAATATATCCGCCATATTTACTTGTTATCGTGCAGGTGTTTGTCACAGCACGTTCGCGCGCCACATCAAAGTATTTTAAAGCTCCGTTGTCGTGGCTAATGTGTGTAATTAGGTATTCGCTGTGCTGTGGGCTAATTCTGTTTGTGTGTGTTTACGGAGACTGCGGCGATCTCTGCAGTGTGATGAAGAATCTTTCAACAGCCTGTGCCCGCTGAGTGATAGACGCAGCAGGGCAGACATGAGACTTTTGTGTCCTTCTGCATGCTTCATTCACTGCTGTGGATTAGGGAAAATAAGGAAATTGTGAGAGGCAAGAGTGAGGAGAAGAGTAGTGCAGATAAGGGTTAGATTATTTACAATGCATTGCAATGTTTTCAAATATGTCTGATTAAAGGGGACACACTATGCAGTATCAACTTTAAAGAGGTTTTAATCTTGTTACAAAGGTGTTTCCTCATCATTAGTTCGCTCAAAGTTTTATTTCAATTGATTCGTGCATGTTTGAGTGACCCTGTCTTGTCCTTCAATTGAGGCTCGAAAGTAGCTTTTCTGTTGGAGGAGCCGCCGCCTGCTTGTCTCTGTGGAGATTTTAATACTTTGCCTAGACATTGAAATGCGGGCGACACGGTAGTGGTTAGCGCTCTTGAATCACAGCTAGAAGGTCCTGGGTTCGACTCCCGGTTGACGGGGAGTGTGTGGAGTTTTTTCTGTGTGGAGTTGTGCTCCAGTTTCCCCTACCACTCAAACATGTACAATAGGCTCCTCCCCTGTGGGGCCAGGACTCCCCTGAAAAAGAGATTCTGAATCTCAGTGGGACTTTCCTGGTTAAAGGGCCTATGACAGGTTGAAATACACATTTAACTAAAATGCAGTTAAGATAAATATATTCAAATTTCTACTAAAATCTTTACAAATTTTACCCCATTTAGCTATTTTTTTTTTTTTGGTTTTAAATTTTACTTCCTGGTTGTAAAGTATGACATCACAGTAGGAAATTACCATAGCAACCACACTGTACAGTGGGCTAAAACTCCTCTAATGTCACAGATTTTGTTCATTTGACAAAGAGAAATGCATGTGAACACCTTTATTTTGTTGAATTAATGGTTAAAGGGTCAAAAAAGTAGTTTATTTTGTGTACATTATGCATAATCTTTGTCTCCCCAGTGTGATGTCATCAGTTTGTTTACTTCCTGAAACTGTCAACAAACTTTTCACTTTTTCTCCACAAACAGTGACCTGATTGGTGTAAAACTCTAATTTATATTTACAAGAGGTATTAATACACTGAAAAAGTCAAAATTAGACAATCATAAAAACCCGTCATACGCACTTTAAATAAAGGTAAATAAATAAATTAATTAACCACATTTTTCTCCTTGGAGACAAGCAGATGAAACCACTAGGCCAATGGTGTGTTTCAGGCACTGAATTTAAAATGATGTTTAAAAAAAACAATTATCTATTTTAATTATCATTCAAATAATTGTCTCCCATTGCCCACTGCATTGATGTTGTTGATTGTGAAAGGAAGGGCATCTGGCATTTGCTTGGGATCCAGAATAAACACTTCTTCAAATCTTTACGAAGAGTGAGTCTGATCACTCCGCCCTCCGACAAGCAGAGTAAATTCCAAAACATTCCATGCAATCAGATGCGTTTATTTCTGTGACATGTGAAACTAAACAGTTCATCGGTCATCTATGTTTTAGCACAAAATCAGACTTCTCTTACCTCAAATGTTTGTGTTTTGTGCTTCACTCTTTGATTCTGCAGAAATGTGCGATGTTTTTCCTTCCCTGTGATATTTTTTTCTTTTTTCCTCGTGAGCAGCCATGTTTGTTTTGATACAGACAGACCGTACGTGTCCCTGATTGGCTAAGACAGACAGAAGGGAGATATCATTCTGGCATGGCAATATAGCAAATCACTCAGCAACATTGTCAGTGAAATAACAACAAAAAAAATGCTTGTTTACTTCCACGTCTACTAGTTTTGAAGCATAACAGTATTTTTTCCTCGAGGAGATTGCACCATGTCAACGAGAAAATTACCATTCTTAATGTGTAGAAAACTACAAAAAGCTGCCTTAAACGGACCTCGACTAACATGCACACCGCTCTGCCATTCTGCTCCTGCGTTTGAAAGAGAAAGTACAAAACTTGAAACCAAAGCGATATCCTGTGGCAGTGTGTCAGTCATAGGTACACCATTTCACACAAATCACTGTCACCAGGCTGCCGAATGACTGACAGGCTTCACCGTGACAACGCCGCAGTCGCCATTCTGTTTGAAACGGCCTTTTATCTTTAATACTTTGCCTTTGAACACTGTAAGCGCTCAGCTTTGTGCACCGCTAGCTCTGCTCTGCTACATTATGTACTTAAAATCCACTTTATTCTAAAACTTTCTCTTTTTTTCAAATTCAAAGTTTATGCTGCCTACATGCTATAGCACCGTCTTTGATCTGTGCAGCTCTAACTGGCAACGCCGACTGACCACACGTCCTCATTTGCCCCAGATATCGACCCCGTGTGTAGAGCTGGGAGTGATAAAGCCGCGGATGAGGGAGGCACAGATTCCCGAGAGATGAGAAAAATAGCTGAAATTGGTGGAAAGAGGGCACAGTTGGGTGATGAAGTGTATGATGATGTGTCCATTAGAACGCAGTCCAGAACATTAAACAATATAGTGAGGTCTGCACAGGTTAAGCCTCAGAGGGGTTTATCCATATTGATCTTGATCTTTTGACTCGTTTTACTTTTCCCTGTCTTTACTCCGTCCTTCCATGCACTGAAGAGAGCAAAGAGTGACAAACCCAACCGTAATCTAAAAGGGAGAAATATATTATTGAGCTTTTTCAGCAAGAGTGAGTGCTTAGAACAGGGCCATTCAACTTTAGTTTACCGAGGGGCAGATTTTCCGGATGCTTTTGTCCTCGAGGCCAGAAATGTGTCCAATGCTATTGAAATGTGGAATAATGTAATACGAAAGGCTTTAACATCTGCAGAACTGAACCAGGACTAAACAAGGTCTAAACCATGTCCAAACCAGGTCTAAACCAGGACTGAACCAGGTCTAAACCAGGTCTAAACCAGGACTGAACCAGGTCTAAACCAGGTCTAAACCAGGACTGAATCAGGTCTAAACCAGGACTGAACCAGGTCTAAACCAGGTCTAAACCAGGACTGAACCAGGTCTAAACCAGGTCTAAACCAGGACTGAACCAGGTCTAAACCAGGTCTAAACCAGGACTGAACCAGGTCTAAACCAGGTCTAAACCAGGACTGAACCAGGTCTAAACCGGGTCTAAACCAGGACTGAACCAGGTCTAAACCGGGTCTAAACCAGGACTGAACCAGGTCTAAACCAGGACTGAACCAGGTCTAAACCAGGACTGAACCAGGTCTAAACCAGGTCTAAGCCAGGACTGAACCAGGTCTAAACCAGGTCTAAACCAGGACTGAACCAGGTCTAAACCAGGTCTAAACCAGTACTGAACCAGGTCTAAACCAGGACTGAACCAGGTCTAAACCATTAGTCTTAAAAGGCATGACGTTTAGGTGATACTGAAGTGGATACTGGAAAAAAAGAGAGAAAATACTAGGTGAAAAAATAAGGCTGATGATGAAGATGAAAATAAATATATGTTTTCTTTGACAACAACATAGTAGATAGCGATTACACTTGGCTGGCGATATGGCAAAAGAATCCATCCCTTTTTTTCTCTTTATGTTGATCATTAAGATTTCTGGTTTTTCCTTTCTTAAATCTTACACTTAAAACAGGTTAATGTGGCTTTCAATCTTAATTTTATGAATATATACAGGAAACTGTTTTTAATCAATGCAATTGCACACATAGTACTCTAAGTGTTATCATTATTAGTACATGTTTTTCTCACAGTGCAATAGATAATAGGCTCCTTAAAATGCTTTGTCACCAGAATGTTCAAAATTCTGCAAAATGAAGTAGGCAATAATGCATTTTCAATTGCAACAATTAACTGACATCAGATCAAAATAGAATTGATTGATTGATGATTTTAAGTCTTTATAACAAAAGATGTGCAACCATTTTGAATGTCCAGGGTAGAAATGTCACTTAGTTTGCTTCTCTGTTATATAGAGTTGTTTGTTACGAATGATTCAGGATTAGTAACTACTTAACTAACCTTAATTAACGCTTACCTTAATTAAGTAGTTACTAAGCCTGAATCAAGCTTAATAAACTATATGTTCATTGTAATTTAAGTCTTTGTTCATGCTTTGTTAAGGAAAGTATAACATATCTGTAGGCTCATATGAAAAACGATTGTGTGCTCAACATTTGTCAAGTTAAACCTAAAAATCAATCGTCATAATCTCCTATTAAATAACCGAATCATGTAAAACGCAATAGTAAATGTCTTTAAACCTGGCTCTGGCATCACTCACATGTATCTGAGTGTTTTTTATTTGTCAAAACCAACGTCATTTTTCATATTTTGCAATATTCTGATGTTATGTTCCACTTCACTTTTGTCTTAATTCTTGAATTTAGAATGTTTTTTGTTTACACATTTTTAAAGGGTCTAGCAATGTTGGCTTACAATAGATTAACATTTTTTACTTTTGAAAGTTACTAACAGTGATATTCCACAAATAGTGTAAAAACATTATTATAATCCTCACAAATATCTTACTTTATTGCAGATTATTTGCTATTTTGTGTAACAAGCTTCTTTCTCACTCAGGTATTTGGCCCTTATTACAAAATATATTCTTAGTAATAGTATGTACAGTATGAGGTCAGACTAGATAGTGGAAGTATTATATAACTAATAGTAGCATTCCATGTTGTTGTTCATTAATTTCTGAACAAACAACTGTTGCATTTGTTAACCATTCACAACGAGCGGCGGCGCAGCAGTTCAGTAGGCAGACGAAGATATCAGTCTCCCCGAACACTGCAACACGCTGTTCTTCTGTTTAAATATGTTGTTTTGGGCTTTTGTCGGAGTCCTCCTGCTGAGAACAAAACCAAACGAAAGAATGCGAGAAGCTTTGAGCGAACAAGAGAATGCGGCATCAAATGAAAGAGACATTTGTCCACCGCACGCAGGCCAAATTAGAAGCAAAAGGGGCGAGCAAATCTTCGTCACCTCTTCTGCCGCGTGTGCATATCTGTTGCTTGAAATGCCCCTCGCCTCATAAAAGCTACAAGACGGTTTTAGTGTCATTTAGTCTCATCATTTTGGGGGTGTTACATAACGCTTTCACGCACAAAAACGGTTTCATGTGGGTAATTTAACTTGGGAATGCGTTTCTCTTTGGTACTTTGCGCAAATGCTCCTGAAATATCCCCCCGGGTGAAAAAGTGCTTGTGTGAAAATGATTTTTAAATGAAGTTTCTCTTGCAGACGGAGCAGAAGACAAGATATAGTCACCGCTGCGTCATTTTGGAGCCGACTTTTATCATATTTTATGAATGATCGCTGAAATGATAAGATAAGGGAAGGGGCTCCTCGTCTTTAAGTGTGGGTTTGAATCGATTCCTTCTCAAACAGCGTGCCCCAAGTTTGCTCCGGTTCAATATGATGCGTGCGGGAATGCAAGTGTTGCAACAGCAGGTTGGAATGAAACGGAATCTTTGGAGTCAGTGAATGTGAAAAATAAATGAGTTATGGCTTGCTATATTTACGTGAACTTTCACTGGCAGTTTGCTTCAGTATCTTGTGTTTTAACTATGCTTTATTTACATTTTCACATACCAAAACAGGGTCTCAAAACTCCTGATATGGACGCAATAAATGGATACATTTGAAGCCTAGCTCTGGCTTTGGGGAAAAAGACCGTCACGAAAAATGGACGACACAAACTGAATCAACAATAAAGGACTGGACCGGCATTGTAGTAGACATTCAAACAAACAAACAAAAAAGTAGACTAAATTCTAAAATTTAAACATTTAACAGACTTATATAGAACTAAATGGAATAGCTTTGCCAGGATTACATGTTTAGAACTGTATAAAGCTGTCTGTAACGTGTCTTGTTTCTGTTCTGTGTTCCTTTAATGTGAAAAAAGCCAAATAAATAAACACACATATCTTAATATTCTAGTTACACCCATTTTTGCCTCCCTACA
Source organism: Rhinogobius similis (assembly GCA_019453435.1). NCBI lineage: Eukaryota > Metazoa > Chordata > Actinopteri > Gobiiformes > Gobiidae > Rhinogobius > Rhinogobius similis. Next base: position 21,360,175 of record CM033635.1, read on the forward strand.
CTGGCTCCTTGTTGCTCTAAAATGGATTTCAAACCTCGCTTTAAAACCTCGGACGCCGGCCTTTTGGAAATCCCCTAAAAATAGTGAAGACACAATCGGAGATGCTGCTTTTATAATTTATGGAATTCATTACCTCCAAACAAAGACGCTCTAGACCTTGGTCCTTTTAAATCCAAACTTAAAACACGTGTTGAAACCTAGCTTTTGATGAGTCACGCTATTTTTGGTTGCCGTGGCACTTCCTACTTCCATTGTTTCATTGTTTGCATCTTAATCTTAGTGTTATAATATATTATTTTTCACGGAAAGCACTCTGAACTGCTTGTTTAACCTGTATAAAATGTACAATATAGATGCAGTTTATTATTATTGAACAGTTCAATCTAGTGCATATCTATATTAATACTTATTCACCTTCAGTGTTTTATATTTCTCTGCTGTTCTTGTGCGTTCGAACACTGGAGTTTGCCAGTTGTGAGGCAGAATACAGGAGCAAACCGAAATCCATATCGCAGACAACTTCTTTCAAAAAGGACATCTCAGCGTGCACAGATTTAACCTATCTGGCCGGACCCTTTGCAAATATCTCCCACATTTTCAGTTAGTAGTACTTTTAGTCATTTATCAAGGCCTCCGACATATTCTGTTTCTTTTTCAATTTTGCACTCATCCTCTCCATTGGCAGAGCTCCAGAAATCTCCCTTTAGGCATCATAATCCGTCTAAACGTAGCCTTCTCTTTCTTTTTTCCAGACGCGTACGACGACGACGACCTCAAAGTGAAGACCCAGAGGCCGCGCTCAGCCGACCAGCCAGGTGTGTTTCAGGCACAGACAGGTGAGTGTGTGAGACGTGTGTGGACATGTGGCTAGAGAAGAGGAAAATAATGACCGGAAACTCACACTCCCCGCATCTACGGCCGGGCGAAACGCAACCGGAGCCAACAGTCCGACGTCCCCGGCGGCGTATCGCTGACGGTTTAGAGACAAGAGCGCAGGGTTGTGCTATCCCGCCGCGTAAAAGGTCAAGGGTCACGCGGTTTTAGTGCGATGTCGGTAGCTTCACGTGTCAGAGCGAAGGTCTAAATCTGTCTGAGGACGTGTTTGCCGATTGTACGACTTATTCTGGCAAGGGATTACTGTGAAAGAATGACAATTTTATCATTATACACAATTGTTATATAATATAAATATCCAGTCAAGACTTTTGACAACTTTACAAAATGTTGATTTTTAGTCTTGATTTAGATCTTGGAAAGTGGAAGCGTCTTTGTGAGTTGTGCTGCATGCAAACTTTCTATACAACATGCAATGAATGTGTAATTAACAAGCATTTCTCGGGGCCTGAGATGTATGATATTGCAGAGTTCAGCTGATGATAATGATTGATTGACCCTTTGGAATGATTTTAAGCTCGTGTGTGCCTTTCATGTTCTGCATAATGTATCCTGTTAGGAAAAGAGAAGCTGAATAATAAATATTGTAATGCATTAAAGCTTTACATGTACATGTAAAGAAGTGGCCACAAGACATTGACTGGTGGCTCCTACTCACTGCAGTGACACAGCAGCAGCAGCAGCAGCAGCAGGCAGTGCAAAGGAAGGAGTCCCCCTGTGAGGGAAACCCGTGGCTCTGTCTTTCTCCTCTGCCTTATCCCCTCCCCTCTCTTCTCCTGCGCTCCTTCGCTCCTGCAGGCATTTGTGACAAGCTTAAGCTTTGACTCAGAGCATGTTAATGAAGATGTAATGCGATTAACGGACATGCAATTAATTTGATTTCCTCCTTTGCCGTGTGATGACGCCTCCATCAAAGGACATGGCATTCATAAACTATTTGGAACGGAGGGATGGGGCGCTACTTGGCTAATGTTTTTCTCTTTCAAGGACGATACTCGCTGAAGAGGAAATGATCAGACAGGAGGAATAGTCTTCTTCAGCCGTGGCCCAGAACACAGCAGCACACAAACACGCACACACCTCTCACTGTGCGTTTGATCGTACGCAGCCCTCCAGCGCTCACCTCATAAATCATATGGGTTATTATTCTATCACCTCAGAGCCTAACGTCATGCGGCTTAACTGCCATGAATATTCAAAGAGCCCTGTAATTCAATTACAGCTTAATTGTTGTCTTGTAACTTCAATGGTCTTATCCATTGAACCTCAGGCATTTTGAAGTAATTCTTTACTTAATTTATTTAAATATATATATATATATATATATATATATATATATATATATATATTTATATATATTTCTCAGGCTATTTATTGAGGTATTTTTTTAGACCAGTTGTCTAACAAAAGAGTCTAAAAAACACTAAGATATTGCATTGACTGGTGCCAATTGTAAGGCAGTAAAAGCATTACCTTTCAAATAAAGATATTACATCTGAAGTCTTATTATTACTCATTACTCATCACAGGGCCACTGGGCCTTCAAGCACTAAAATCAATAGTTAGTTTTAAAGGTCTACTTTTTATATTGATTTCATAATATAATTTCTTATTGTGCATCTGTATTAAGGCAAGATACTGCTGGTGAATAGAACTTAAATAAATAAATACATTTAGAGATAACAATTTGAAACTTCTTTGAAACACCAAAATTGCACATATTTGGGTTATTAAAATCTGAAAAATGGACAGGTTTAAATGTCTTGGTTCTTTTTGTTCACATATGAGTTACAAAGAATAATTAGAATTTGATTGTAAAGTTTGGTGTGCTACTTCACGTTGTGATCTTTATGTCTCTGTGGGAGAAAATGCATTTTAAGAAAACTACCTTATACAATGCTCCAGACAAATCCATGGATGAAGTAGATTAACTGAAATAAAATATCTTTAGGAGTAGATTGGACAAGTTTGTTGTTTCCACATGAAAGCTGATATGTTGAGAAAGCAAACTGACCAAAAAACAAAAATTGAAAAAAGAGTGTGGGCTATTCAACTTAAGGCCTCTTTTGTTATTGGTTTAGTCATGATTTAGTACTGGTTTGGATTTGGTTTAGTCCTGGTTTAGATTTGGTTTAGTCCTGGTCTATAGACCTGGTTTCATCCTGGTTTAGACTTGGTTTAGTCCTGGTTTAGACCTGGTTTAGTCCCAGTTTAGTCCTGGTTTAGTTCTGCTTTTGACTTGGGTTAGGTTCAGTTCTGGATTTGCAGTTCTGCAGATGTTGGTAAAGCCTTACATTTTTGGCGCGTCGATAAAATAAAGTTGAATAGCCCCTGGTGTGGTGCCTCGCCTTAAAATTGCATTTTTAAAAGTGCATGAACATGAAGACGTGCAGTACATTTGGTAAAGTTTATTATGTCATTGTTGGTGGACTGTTATTTCACTCTTAAATTTATTGCAGTGCACAACATGTAAATCTGACCACACAGAGCCTGGGCCTGTTCCGTACAGCATCACAGACATGTCCATGTAAAAACATGTCCCCTCGGTCAGTCCGTTTACTGACATGTGTCTTGTGTGTCTTGTTTGTGTGGTGCAGGCGACCCGGCGGCAGAGGAGTGGTCACAGTGGAGTATGTGCTCTCTGACCTGTGGACAGGGCTGGCAGGTGCGGACGCGCTCGTGTGTGTCCTCACCTTATGGGACCCTGTGCAGTGGTGCGCTACGGGAGACACGCATGTGCAACAACACCGCCTCCTGCCCAGGTGAACCCGGGATCATCAGCTCAGGTACGGGCCACCGCAGCTTCTGTCTCTGAAAACCATCACACGAGAGAAGGATGTGGTCTGGAGTTGCGAAAGTGGGAGGATTATGTGACGCGTAGTTACCAAATGCCAGAGGTGGAAAGTAACAAGAAAAGTAAAAGTACTGTGCTCATGTAAAATCTATTTGTGTATATACTTTTTACTTCACTACATTTGAGAGCTACATTTCTGCTCCATTACATTTTAGAACTGGACTGTTTTTGAGCATGTTCATGGTGACATTCTGCCTAAAGTTTTTCAGTTCAAGTCGCAGGTTTGACAACAAACTCTTTGAGATTCAGTCGTTACTGTCAAAATCAACACAGTTAATGCTTTAAGTGTTTTCAAAATCTGAGAAATATTTTTACTTTTGAAGAATTCTTTTCGCTATTTCTTATTATTTATCTTCAGCCAAATCCAGCGTGTTCGTTTACTGTAAGAGTGGAGCGTTTAGCAGTCAACAATTACTACACTATATAACTAATAACACATACCAGTATAATGATGGCCAGGATTCGACGAGTTACAATCAAAAGATTTATTTCCCTAATACAAAATCATCTATACAGAGCTCTGGACGTTCTGAGCCCTAACAATAGTTATTCTTGCCTCTATCTCCCCAGAACGTAACCACTGGCTCAGTCCATCCGTATTTAACACATCGCACATGAATAATACATGAATATGCAAGAAGAGGCGATGTCATCCTTCCTGAAGTCTTCTGATGGGGGGTTTAACGTAAAGTTCTCCTTATATGGTGTGTGCGCAGGGAGAGGCCGTTTTGTTTATCTTACACATTCCTGAGATTTAGGCTTTGCATCTGCTTTGCCACAGTATGAAGACTTCACAACTAGTTTAGATGTTACCTGAAACTCAATAACTGACATGTTGTACAACAAACAAAACCTCTGCAATTCATCTTACATATGTAAAACTATAAAACCAATATTTTATAATTATAAAATATAAAAAGTCTTCAAATATAAAAGTATAAAAATATAAAACCCTTCACTTTTTACTCTTGAAATACATTTTTAAACAGGTACTTCAATACTTTTACTTAAAGTGTGTATGACAGGTTTTTTATGGTTTTCTAATTTTAACTTTATTTGGTGTAATAATGCCAGCATATAAATTATAGTTTTACACCAATCAGGTAGCTGTTTGTGGAAAAAAGTTAAAGAAAATGTGTTTAAAATTTAAGTAAAGTAAATACAAATCATCACATTAAGAAGACTGAGCTTATTCAATCCAAAGGTTATGCATAATTTACACAAAATAAACATGTTTTGTTTAACCCTTTAAACATGAATTCAACAAAATAAAGGTGTTCATATATTTTATTCAAATTAGGTTTTGACCCAGTGTACAGTGGGGTTGCAAGGTCATTTCCTAGTCTGATGTCATCATTAACAACCAGAATGTAAAATTACAAACCTAAACAAATCGCTTAATGGGGATAAAATTTGCAATTTTTTTGCAAAATATGTTCTTCATCTTGTATTTTTGTAAAATTATTAGTCCAACCTGTCACAGGAATTTAAGTAGAATTTTAAATGTGATAGTTTTGACTTGTTTTGTTTTTATTTTATTTGTTTTGCTCCTGTATTTGTACTTTTACTTAAGTAATTGAGTACTTTTTCTTTCTTTCTTTCTTTCTTTCTTTCTTTCTTTCTTTCTTTCTTTCTTTCTTTCTTTCTTTCTTTCTTTCTTTCTTTCTTTCTTTCTTTCTTTCTTTCTTTCATTCTTTCTTTCTTTCTTTCTTTCTTTCTTCTTCGTCTTTCACCACTGCCTTGATTGATCCATTGATTGATTGATTTTTATTTTTTGTCACGTTATAATGCAATATTTTAGTAATGTTTTAGCTTTGTTTTTGTTTTGTGTTTTTTTTTTTTTTAGTTTTTTTCAATTCAGGATTAACATGTAATATTCTCTCCTGCCAAGACTATCTTCAATCAGTCTAAATCTAGATCATTTAATTATACAATTCCTTTCAAAACATGCCTGAAGTTGTTTAAATGCATGCAAATACCGCCTGTGTGAACTCAACAGCTCAAAATGCTCTGTTCAACATTATTATGGTGTTTCATACTCCTGACTCCTTCACCGGATTAATTCTGATCATTTAACACCCAAACTGCCTCCACTACAAATCATGCATTACTGATGCCGTTGTCTGTTTACAGGATTTAGACTTAAAAACATATAATACACTCTGCATAGTTTGAAAGGTTAATGTATTTTGAAGCAACCTTTAGCTTTTTTACCTCCATTTCACAACCAGCCTCAACTTTTTTAATAGGATCTCGTCGCGCGATGAACATTTTCCAACGGCATATCTCCTTTTTTTAATATATATTTATACTTTTTGACATATACTGAAGTGTGTCGGTGTCAAATCTGTTTACGGTGAAACAAATACAAATGGCACCGCGGAAAATATGCGCACCGAACGCAAACATGTCAGAGTGTTTTTGGGGAGGAAAAGTGCGCAGAATGGAAATGTCATCTTGTCATTTCTATTCGCGCTCGTGACCAGCTGAGAGCGAGGCAGACATAGGCAGACGGAGCCGCGGATAACACCTCTGTTCGGTGTCAGCGGGGCTATTATACTCGCCACGGCGGCAACACACGCTATCTTTAGCTCTCCTCTGCTCCTTCTTTCAAATACGATGCTATCCCGCTGTTACACCAGCTTCATTATTGGTGCTTTATTTATCGTATGCGATTTTCAGACTGAGGCGCTAAAGGAAAGACTGACCAATCCAAGCGCAGCCTCTCTGTCCCTAAATAACCGAACGGAACACCTGACTAATTTGGCTCATGTTTGATTACAAGTGTTTGCGCTGCTCTATGAAGGGTCCTGTTTAGGTTTGATTGCCGTGATTGCAGTGGAAGTGAAGTAATGGCTCTCCTTTTTTTTCTGTGGCTTCTTGTGAATACTTGAATATATTTTGTTGGCAAGACTGTTACAAAATAGAAAATGTTGTTTTAGCGTCTGCATTTGATCTCGCTGCCGCCGCAAACCTCCACGCCTATAGATCAAACGCCTGACTGAATTAAAGGCGCACTATAGATGTTTTTGGCTCTTGTGGGAGGCCGGTTTGCCTTAGAGCTGTCTGGCACAGTTAAGGTCAACAGCAGAGTGTGGTTCCATGCGCCACCTCCAGGGGTCTGCTGATTAAATGTCGTTAAATTGTACTTGAACTGTTTTATCGTCAGTTTGTTAAGACGTTTGGTGATTGCATGTTTGTGGCACTGTGCGACTTCAGTTTTCATGGCTGTTTATCGCAACATCAAGTCAGCATTTGGTGACTTTGAATTGTTAGTTCATTTGCAAAAACAGATGAGTAATCGAATGCTTGCAGTTTACTCTTTGTATAGTAATGTTTTCAAATGCCAAATGTATTTTACTGCAGTCAAAATGCTATTCCATGTCATTATTCCTGCTTGATAAAATCCAATAGACAATATTTTCATCAAGAATACCTGTAGACGATGGTAACAATAATAAAAGTACTCATTGACAACTTTTCAAAACGGAGATATCTGTTTTTTACGAACTCGGTCTGCCGTCTGGAGCCGATCCACGCTCCAGGTGGGAGGTACCTTGTGTGGGCCGCTTTGACCCTGAAGGGGATCACTGTGGACAATGGAAACAGTTTCAGACCCATGGATGTATTAAATGAACTGGATAAGGTACGCCCCCTCTGTCTGTGGTCCCAGATTGATTTGTGGCCGTGCGAGGTACTGCAGCCACTTGGAACCAGCCTTTTTCTAAAATTGCTCATTATAATTGCAGACAGTACTGAATTATTATCGGTATTTAAATAAAATAGAAGGAAATGTTCTTTTCTACCGTTTCTAAAATCACAGAAATTACCGTTTTTATATGAAGTGGGGGATTGTCGTCACGTGGCGCCCTAAAACAAAGATGGCAGCCTCTGTTTCAGGAAGTAAAACAAAGATGGCAGCCATCATATCAGGAAGTAAAACAAAGATGTCAGCCTCCGTATCAGGAAGTAAATGCGGAAGTAAGAAACTTTTTTGGGGTCATGCGCCAATGAGCACTCTCCATAGGGATAAACAGGACGGCCATTTTGGATTCATCTTCCAGGTTTTATTATAGTTCTATGTTCAGACCGCACCGGCCCGCCCCATACTGCTCCCAGAAAGACGTTTATGCAGCTTATGTCACCTGCTTGTCCATGGAGATGCTGTTACTATCTTCTTAGACAGAGCAGGTGCTACTACTAAGTCAAGTTACAAGATTAGTGGAGAGGCGACCCCACTCACAGAAATAATGTATTTTTTCAGCTAAAGAAAAATAAATAAAACATGGCACGTATCTGGCAATGCATTACCATCTCCAGAAAGACAAGCAAGTAAAGCACGAACCAGAAAATACATAATGCCCCTTTAATAAGCACAGTTTATATACTGTACCAAAGGCTTAGGTCATGGTTTTCATCATAGAAAGTGGTAAAATTAGGATACAGAAAATGAATATATTACCTAAATACATCTGCCTTCAAGAATAGAAGAAAAGGTGAGAGCAGCTATGTTCAATCTGAAGTTCAAATTTGGTAATCCCTAGCTCATGTTAGACTCCGATGGTCGGCAAACTGCAGGATAGAATGTTACACGCTCAAAGCTGGCTAAGGTTATAGCTGCCAGACTGGAGACAACGAGAACTAAGACGTGTTTGATCTAATGAAAGATGAATGTAAGTTAGCTAGTATCTGGCAAATTCTGCAAGAAAACAGCTACGGAAATAACTCACACACACATATATTTTCTCTTTCAAGTCCAATTCAACATTTATCAGTAATCTATTGGCAATCCAATGGTTTACACACACACACACACACACACACACTGCACAGAATCGTATCTCCATATCTTAGTAACTAGCTTGTGTCACTTCAGGCCACACCAATTAAAATAATGCACCCTGAGGGGACAGTATTGTTTATTTTGAAGTAAGGCACTGCATCAAGTGAACCAAGGGGAGGTTTCGACTGAGCGAACAAACCCCAAGTGAGCGAGCTCTCTGGCGCACGGACAAATTATCCCGGCAGATAATATACGGAGTTTGAGTGACATATTTAGAACATGCAGGAAACACATCACCGTTCTATGAGTGCAATGTATGTACTACAAGAGTTCTACTGAGTTGGAGTGGTGGCATCTTTGAATATCATGAATTGTCTGCCTGTGTTGTGCAAATGCTTCGGCCTAATTTTGATGCGTCCCTTGCGAGCGCGTGTTCTTTCCGACATAAAAGTCAACACTGTCAATCTTCCCTCTCGCAACCCCATCTTTAAAACGGGGGGAAACGGGACTAGGAACATTTCCCTTCCCTGTCAGTGCATATGCTAATCTTGTTTTTATGCAAATGCGCCAATGCGATTTGTATGTCTAAGTGCCTCATTTCCCATTCACTGTCGATATTAATATTCTCAGCCGCGCCTTTGATGGGATATTGGTTGCTGTGTTTTGCCGTTTACTTTTTCATATTTGGGTTCTCTGAAGTTTCGGGGTGGGTGCGTGGGGATGTGGAGGGTTGCCTCTCAGGAATTGCACCAAATTCAAACAAAGTGTTGAGAGGCGCTAAAAGAACTTAAAAGAGTGTCATTTAAAATGTTTACCGAGTCAAATGTGCTCAACTTGTTCATTGACAAGCCGGCTAATTATTGCCTGGGATCCAGAGTACACACTTGTCCAATTCTTTATGAAGAGTGAGTCACCCCTCTTACCATCGCGCCTCCAGCCAAATCAAACAGTACTGTGCAATCAGATTTGTTCATTACTGTGACACATGTAAAACAAAGGAGTTTTTTTTTCTTCTTTTTTTTTGAGAGAGAGATTTATTATTATTGTTTGATTTGAAAATAGCTTGAAATGAAATGTCAGATCCAAAGCATATACAAAAAAGCTTCTTTTTTTTTTGGCAAAACGTTACTTATGTCTCCCCAAAAATGATTGCATTAGTACAGTGTATTGAATTAGATTCTAGTCTTTAAGCGATCCAAACATGTGGCACTTCCACTGTTTCTTCTGATTTTAATCCCATAACAAAGAGTCATCAAGTAATAATATACTTGTGTGTCTTTAAAATCCACCCATATTCAACATATTTCCTTTTGTGTTTCGGAATAAGACAAGACACGCTAATGAAATGAGAAGAAAGTCTCTACCGCCACCTAATGAAAAGACTAATTAATTCACTTACTGATAAAAAAAACAAACAAAAAACCTGCCGTTAGTAATGCCATTATACTTAAATGGCAACACTGACATTGGCAAATTCCAAGTAGAGACAATATTTCAGCAACATGCGTAGGTAATACTCTTTCTGGCACAGAATAACACTCAAAACACTCGTAATAGATTTCGCACCACTACTTTCAACTGAAATAACAAACAAGAGCCAGTTCCTTCATCCCTCATCCTCACATCCTGTTCCTAAATTAACTATGCTGTTTCCTATGCGCTCCTCTTCATGTTGCATGGATAAATGAGCTCAAAAACACTCACTCTTGGGTCCACTGCATTGCTAATGTAGTTGAAAGTCTTGATTTTTTTATGTTTTAACCATTTCCTGTGAACAAAACATCTCGACTATGAGTGTGTTGTGTAAGTGTGTGGGCTAATATGACTTAGGGCACTCCTCTGTGTGTCTGCAAGAGTTAGAGAAGTGCAAAGAAAAACAACTTGGACAGAAAGCCAATGAAGTGGAAATTGACAGGTTTTTTTTCTTGGTAAAACTGTTAAATTAAGGTAATACGAATAATCAATTTGAAGTATCGCTGTAACTCTTGACTAAGCAAACCCGACAGTAATTGCCCAAGTAAATGAACGAACCCAGAAATATACACTGAAGTATTTTGAAGTTGGACAGCTTATTGCCATTGACTCGGCCGTCATCTGGCTCTGGAACAATGTGCTGTTATCCATGCGGGCGAACAAGTGCTACACACTTAATTGATAACCTTTCAAACTAAAGAAATTGGACAGTATATTTCCATTAAAAAGCCACAATGTTACACCAATTCTTCTGTTATTTCTTTTAATAATTGTACCGCGCTCCGCTGTGACCCTGGATAAAAGTAGCGGAATTGATGGTAATCATAATAATTCATTTGCTGCATATATTGCGATAAGGCCGCTAATAGTAAGTGAAAAAACAAATAAGTGTAGATTTGTGTGTTTTGAAATAGCCATTTGTTATCATTACATCTTTTATTGTGCGTGGCTGTAGTTATTTATTCAGGATAGCATGTGCTTCTGCATACATTAAAGAAAATGCGGCGCGCTTGCTTGCATTTGCATCATTTGAACGGAGTGTCCCTTTTTTCATATTTCTTCCTCGCTCAGCTGATTCCGTGCATTTTAGTTGAACTTTAGTTTTTTTTTCCGAAAAGAGCATAACCGCGCATCTGTCACTGTGTTGTTGTTTGATCAGCTACGACATCATTATGGGAATTTATTATTTTCCTTCCATGTAGGGGCTGGAGTAAACACACTTTCATCCACCCCCTGTGTGACTGTAAGCCGTGTAGAAGCCATTTATTTAGATTCAAGCTGTTAAATAAAAAACAGCTTTGTGTGGGGAGCGAGATACAAGTCATATCTGATGCATTTGCCCTTCTCCCGCTTTGTTCTGGGCTCTCACCTGAAAAAAGCACCTGTGGCTAACACCGCGCTATGTTAATCAACGCTGCGATCTTGTTTTTCATCTCAATCTCCTCCTTGTTTAATTCATTTTCACAATGCAACAATCTTAACTTCATCTGCAGATATTTTCTCTCTAAAATGGCCCACTCTCTGCTCTTTTATCGGCTAATTGATTACCATTATGCAGTCTGATTCCAGCTACACTTTTACCCACTTCGGAAAATGGAGTTGGGCTGAATTTGTAATATCGTTTCAATCCCGCAGTGCGATTTTGTGGCATGGCTAAATAACACAAATGAATTGTATTTCACCGCTTGTTATTCCGCTGCGTGGCTCTGTTTACCTCTCAGGAGAAATACCAGCAATTCAAAATCTAATATCTCAAAAATAACGTCTTTGTACGTTGATGTCATAATGGATTAACATTTCCATTATGTTACAAACTTCAGCACGATGCAGCAAGATAAGAATCTACTCCGTCCGGTCACTTTAACTCCAGTCTATCTCATGCAGTGCAGTCATATTTTAACCTGCTACTATTGTATTGCTTGTTAGGAAGTAACTAAAACAAACTGGAGTCTTAAGTTTCAAGTCGTCATAGTTGATTTATCACATTGATCAAGTGAATTAATTAACACACAAACAACAAATTTAAAAAAAATAATAAAAAAACGTCTGGTAGAGCAGCCTTTTTGTGCTGGTTTTGTGCTGGGCCTAGATTTATGTTGTGTGCCTGTTGTCCTTGGGGGTCAGATTATGTGAGTTATGACTTGTAATTTCAAACTGGAACAGCCGTCCATTTTAGAATTCCGACTGGGAAACATTCAGAGCCCCAAGTTGGAAAATATAACATGGCTGCATCCTGTATTTGAATAAAGTCAGTCTTGTTTTTGATAATACTTGACCTTTAGTTGTTTGCGTCTGTCCATCACTCTGTCTGTGAAGCTTGCTCTCGACAGTAGTGTTGTCACGATACTAAAATTTCAAACTATACAATTTCAATATCACACAAAATCCTCCATACTCGATCTGAATCTGATATTTGATAACACAAATATAATGAAAGCTACTCTTTTAATAGACAGTCAACAGTCCCTTTCATCAAAACAACAATAATGTTACTTTCTCGGGGTCTTTTACCAGTTCTGATAAAACTCAAGATCATTCTAAAACTGTTTATTAAAGGTCAATTTTGTCGTGTTTATTTGAATTTTTTTTAAGTCAATACTTGCTCAAATTTGTATCTAGTTTTGATGTTAATTGTAGTATCGATTAGTATCTAATTGCTACTCTATGGTTATAAATGCAGTGTTATGTTCAGTTGTTCTATTTATTGTTGTTTATGTTTTCATGGAACAAAAGCCAAAATTCAACAATAATGTCTAGATTCATTAGTCTGCAATTTGTCTGATTGTAGGTTCCCAGTTTTTCTTACATGTCCTTAATTAATACATATAAACTGGAACACTGCATTTACATAATTTACACACACAAAAAAAGCCTGATGACACGAGGATTTTTAGAGCTACTGTTGTATTTGGAAGAAAAAGTACAATGAACTTTATAACAACTCTTAAAATCTAAACATATTCTCTTTCATGTGTTACTTTGCCACATTAGCTCTTTCTTTTTTGTGGAACCCTGCACTGGTGTGAACAATGGGAAAGAAATCCAATTACTCACATCAGACGTAACCGTTGACACGACATTTCTATAGTCGGATACCTCCAGAAGTCAGAGAACGATCAGATTTTTGGTGTGCATGAACATGGCCCCAGTGTGAGGTTTAAGGACGACTGGAGTGCAACATCGCAGCATCTAATAAATATAACATTTCTACTTCAAATGTCCGTGTACTTCAACCGTCTAGACCTGTTACATCGTCTAGTCGATATGAAACCCAACTTTAAGAACTTTGCAGCTGCCAAAGTTGCTCCAATGTGCATATAGCGTTTGTGTGGAATATATTGTAGAAATTGCACTTGCATTTATATGGATAATGATTTGCTGTTGGCCTTCCCTTGCTTGTGGAATTTTATAGGTTTTGAATTTGGCCCCGAGTTGCCCTCAAAAAGTTATTGACTACTTGCTGTTTTTCATATGATGCAATATATCTTCACAACCGATGCTTTCTGACTTCACAAAAACATACATAATGCATTTAATATGTTTATGTAGACTTAAAGTAGTCCAAAACTGACGCATACTTTCATTTCTTGGTGAAGTTAAACATCGGCCAGTGTTTGTGTCAATAGATCTTTCACATCACGATTTTACTAGAGCACACTCAAATTATACAATGCGTACTCTCATTTTAATAGTTGTATGAAGAAAAGTAGTAGGACTGATCAATAACATCCTTTATGTAAGTGTACTAACTTGTTCCATTTAGTATAATTTTCAATACCACAATAACAAAGGGGAAGATTGAAACATTTATTACCTCGCCTTCTTAGTTTTCGATTTAGGGAAGGACGGGTCGATAAACAACTGTGACGTGACCAGCAGCGTGAAAGAACTTCCTGGTTTATTTTAAGGCACCTGGGAAAATGGAAAGTATCATTGTGGAGCAGTGAGGAGTTGAAACATGGCCCAGGTGCTTCCATTTTTTCCCAACCCATTTATGCCATGCACTGCCATTTTAAAATGTTGACTCTCCTAGCAGAAGTTCTTTGTTTTTTTTTTGTTTTTGTTTTTTTTTAGCTCCTAACACTTTTTTTAAAGAGGGGTTACTTCTATGGGGTATTCATTGTTAACACATAGCATATATAGATCACCATATTACATTTTGTTGGTTTGAATGGGATATTCACCAAAAACAGCGTATTTAAATGTTTCGGCACACGCAGTTTATGAATGTAATAAAAATAACGTAATAAACAGAGAGAAATGAGATTTTGGGTCAGTGTTTTAGTTAGTTCATTGTCAAACATGCTTTTGTTGAAGACACTATAGTCCTCGGTAAAGTAGTAACAATCGAAATACACTTTCTCCAATGGTGTCCTTCATTAAACCAAACTCTAGCCACTTTTCCTGGAGTCGCCTCGTCCTGGAAAGTGTGAAAACAAGCGCGTCCTTTGTCCATCCAAATGTGCTTTCTGTCTGAGCAGAAAAGTAGCGTAAACAAGTCTATGTTGTAGCTGTTAGCTGCTATCACCGGCACGGCTCTGCTTCCCCCTCGACCTCACAGAATACCTGATGGGTGGAGCCGAGCTTGTGGGCGGAGCCGAGCTTGTGGGCGGAGCCGTGCTTGTGGGCGGAGCGCTGCAGAACGGTTCAAAAATAGGATCCGGTTAGTTTTCAAATAGTGCGCAGGAGAGAGCCAAGATTACTCAATTATGCTTGAATGACATTTAAAACTACTTAACATTAAAACATGGTAGAAAGGTCCAGAAAGTTGATTATGCATGTATGCTTTTCTCAGGTACTTATATTGAACTGCAACATAAGGAGCTCATCATTTGTTCTTTGTAAACCCTAATTTTAATCTGAAACAATTTTGTAAGAGAAACAGATCCATTGAAATCTTGTTCTGCTCAAACTGCACAACTGATTAGCCCCGCCTCTTCATCATGACATTTCGTCGTAGAAAGTAGTTACAAAGTGTTACTTACGTGTTGTTTGTTTTTGTAAGGTGGCTTTTTGACATCTTAAAACCCAACATGTATGTTTCTGAGTCTTAATCTTTCATAGTATCGTAACTAAGTTCAGGGATGTGGGCGGGAATAGGTGGTAGGTGAAAAGAGAAACTAAGCATTCTACCCCCAGTTGCAGGAAAATACAGGATTACTCAAACAAAATTCAACTTTGAGAACACAAATTATGACACAAAACGCATTGTAACAAGACTAATAGCTCATTAAAATTGAATAATATGCCTCCTGTAACATAATTTTACCACTGAAATCTACTTTTATGCCCCAAAATCGGTTTCAAAATGTCGATCATGGAGGCAAAAACAACAATGCACGATGGCCATACCTTTCTTTCTTCCTTGTCACCAGAGACTGCAGCATGTTTTGATTGATCTCTCCTTTTTTCCACTGCCTTCCACAGTACTTTTAATATCCCCATCAACTTCCTTCTTCCACTCTTTCCTTGTGCTACTCTGAGTCTTCCTTCACACAGCAAGGTTAATTATTTATCCACATGATTTATTTAGATTTGCTTCAACACAGGCCCAGCAATCTTCTCTATACTCTCGGTTGCCGTCTCAAACTTTTTCCCCTTCATCCCTTCTCTTATCTCTTTAGCAAAAGCTCTTCAATTCTGACTTCCCTCTCCGACTCGCCAATATTGGTGGGATACAAGCAAACAACACAGCAGTGATTATGGGAAACTGTACTGTTTTATCTAGAAATATATACCTATTTATGTAACTGATTCATATTTAAATACAGGCATATATGTATCTCGTATTTCTTAAAGTTTTCTCATTAAGTACCATCTAAAATAACAACATTTGGTAAAGGAGAGTCTAAAATTGGACCATAACTACAGTGCGAAAGAAAGTATAGGACAAAAGAGGACAAAATATGGTTAAAGCTGTACCCATTCCACACACTTTGACAATACTTTAGAAAGACATTTTGGTGTGGAATCATTTCCTGTCTCCCCGTTTTCAAATGAGCTTGACTGACAGGCGGATTAACTAATCAGAGAAAACGCATGGTCCATTCGTGTCTAAACAAACATGGCGGCTTACGAACAAAAAAGGTAAAACAAAAAAAGTACCACAGAGGATAGAGAAACAGCGTGAATTTCTGCAGATTTAACAAGAGAAGCACTAAACTCTTATGTATCTGAGGTAAAGGAAGTTGTATATTTTGTTCTGAATGATACGAGAATATCTGAGAGACGTCTTACACCTATGGGAAACACGTGCAACTTTTCGCTCGGTGTGAATTTGGGATCACTGCAAAGAATCCATCAATAAGGGATCTACAAAGAAGCACGTTAAAGGTGCTGCACCTGATTTTTACTGCTATGAAACGTGAAAAACAAGACTATTTCATTTTTGCATGTAATAAAGTAAAATCTGTGCTGCTCCAATATTGTAATGGTGATAATTAGATCGCAGCACTTTCTCTACATCTATTTACGCAATGTTTTATCCTACGAGAAGCAGAAGCATGTTAGTTACCTCTACTGTCACGGCTAAACTCGCTCTGGGAGACTCATGAAAAGTGCTTAGAAACTCAGCGCAGTGAATATTCAGGATGCTGGGATTGCATTAGGTACGTGAGCAATACGTGACTGCTGTAAATAAAAAGTGTACATAGTTCTGTTTTTTCTGTTCAGTAAAAATCTGGTACAGTGCCTTTAAGTTGTGGGTCTTTTCATTTGTATTGGGAAATATATAGTGGTTGTTTTGCTCAATTAAGTTTTTACCCCAGAACTAACCTTAACTGACTATTGGAATGCCTATTCAACCAGGCAGAGATACAATAAAAGCAAAGCCATTCCGCAGGGCTGCAAGATTAAGCATAATCAGGGATCTTAATTGAATCACAAGTACAATGGTCACAATTAGGAAAATGCAAATGCAGAAGTTAATTACATAGACAATATAAAGCCCTCTGGAGAACTAAATCTCATGTTTGCTACTGTCTCATTGTCAACAAACCTGGTCGCCCTGTAGTTTAAACTCCACAAACTTGTTCTGAAGTGTGTTTGACTCTTGTATTAGTTTGGCAGTTATGGTTCAGCAATCTTTCCCATGTTAATGCTCCTGAACATGTTTTAAATGTGAACCATGAACTGAATCTTGATTTCAAAGCAGAAATTGCAAATCCAGCCGCTATCATAATGTTAGTTAGAAAAAATCGCAATTGGACGTGTTCTTTGGAGTGATGGACTCTGGGTGAATACAAAGTAGCGTTCACTGTTTTTTCCCTATTCCACTTCGAGTAGCTCCAGGGGTGTGTTGTCAACTGTCAGTTTCTACCTCAGATTCCCGATGTTTGATATTCATTAGGCATCGACCAGATTCTGCGCTGTAATAATTGTATTGACGCTTGAATATTTGCTTGTATGGCCTTGGGCTGAGAAAACATCTGTGTGTAGGCATAGCACCAACTAATATGCATTTCCTGACAAAACAATGGCATCGTATTGTCTTTCCTATTGCTATTGTCAGCAATACGCACCCGAAAGAATAAACTGGTTTGATTCTGGCACTCTTACAAGACTCGGGAATACATTATTTTGAATCCAACTTATCTGTTGCACACAAAAAAGAAAATAATCTTGCTCCGGTCCACAGGTGTGTTTGAACCGAAAAGCTATTTAGTCTTCCAAAGCTCGGAAACCTTGTAATTTATGCATTACAACCGCAATCACTGGTTTGTTAATAATTGTTGCTTTTAATATAGACCGGAAGGCATTTTTATGATTTATTTATTTAATCTTTTTATTTCTTTTTTGGCGTTTTCATCTTACTCATCCCAATTTGAATAGCACCGGCCGAATTAACATAACAGCCAAGTCATGTTTCATTATTGAAAACTTTATTATCTGCGGTCTTTGCGCGACGCCTCTGCTCTGTTGTATTCTATTGTCCTTTTTCATGAAATAGAATGTCCAACCCCAAAGCAACAAAGGGGAGGGAATTTGAAGGAAAGGACTTTAATATCTCACTCGCGGGCTGCTTGTTTGAAGTCTGAGTGCGTACGAAAAAGCTGCAGAAACCCATTATAGATTTGCAGTTAAAACCAAGTAACACAAGAGATCTGTGCATTTAGATTACTGCTATTCAAAAACCTTGGCATATTCTTTTGTATCTGCAGTTTATTGAATCATTCAGAGCCTCTTGACATCTGTCTGACAAACGTGGTCAAAGAGCTCTTAGTGATACAGTAATTGGATGTTGTATGAAAAAAGTCCATGGTCTTTATGTTTTATTCTAAAGAAGTGCCATAAAATCAATAAAATAATCATTAAAGGAATAAATCAAACAAATTAAATATTAAAGCGCACATATTATGCAAATTGTACATGTTTGAGCTTTTTTTTTGAGTAACAAGTCAAAAATATACCTGGACTTCATTTGTTCAAGTTCCTGTTTAGAAAGTCCTCTCCCTGCTGAGCCTCAGAAAATCCTTTCCTTTGAGCTGTGAGGTCTCCTGCTGTTTTTTCAACTCCATAAATCAGTGGCGGACTTGTTTTGAACATTTCTACCGGCACATCGTGTTCATTACAGCTGCATGCGTTGTGTGGGTGTTTATTTCCCCTGTGCAATTCCCTTTGCAGCCAGTAGATGGAGCTTTAACTCAATGTATGACGTGGGAAACAACTGACCGAGTATTTTGATAATGCCTAATATGTGACCTTTAATGTTGATGTTCCATAGTGCACCTGTGAAATGAATTTCCTGAGTTTTTAAATTGTAAAAATTGAGTACAGCCCCTTTAAAATTCTTTGTGTGAAATTGAATAAATATGTGTTTTGTTTTGTTTTGTTTTTTGTAAAATATAATGCTGTGTTTGTGCTTGAAATGATTGTTTGGTAATGACCGCAAACTCTCCATTCAAAGCAATTTCTGTTTGTGGGAAACGTTTGATTTTCTCTTGTGGAGGTCCCCGCATCACTTCCTCCATCCTTCTCTGCGCTGTGCATACTCATTGAATATTTCATGTTTTTCTTACCTGTCTGCCTCCTTTGGTCCCATCCCGTCTCTCATCCCTCATCCCCATGTGGTTCTTCGGTGTGCGTGGGCGTCTGCAGTGCATGGGCTGTGGGAGGAGTGGTCGTCATGGAGTCTGTGCTCCGTGACCTGTGGGCGGGGCCTCCGGAAACGCACCAGGAAGTGTGTGAATACGGACGAGGCGGCGGAGTGCGGCCGGCCCGAATCTCAGACCAAACCCTGCAACATTGCCGTGTGCCCCGGTCAGTACCATCCTCATTTACACTCACCCGCTGCCTGCTGTGCCCGTGCTGCCTGATCACGCATGCCTCACCGCTGCTTTGTTCTTTCAGCTCACGCTCCTGCACAAAAAAACGGTTACTATGACAACCCTCAAAATATAAATAAAAAAATTGTAGGTGTTATTGTGTTACTTGGAGTCAAAAGCATTTACCTATGCCACTGAAACACTTTGTTCTTCTTGCTTGTTTATCCAGGAAAAAGACAAAAGAAAACACTAGCAATTCTTAATTTTGACTATTTTGACAAGACAGTTTTGGTTCATGAAGGTTTTAATGTGGTGCAGTTCTAGTATTAATCCTTATTGTCCACATTTGTGTCCCCTTTTTGGCTTAATCCTTGTGTAGAACTACTTTAGCCATAGTTTAATCCTATCTAAGACATGATTTAATCCTCATTTCGACCTTTTAGACCTATTTTCTTCTGGTGCTAGAACTTGGTACTTGGGGTGAAAAGTTTGAGATCCACTGGTGTAGATTATGGCTCTCATATGCAATATAAGATGAAACACGGTAACATAACCCCAGTAATATTCTGCAGAAACTGACAAAATGTAAAGCTTATGATGTATTTAAGAACAGTATTTTCCCACACAGTTCTAACTTTAAATCAGGTTAAAACACTTGGCCCAGAGTACCTCTTTAAGAGTGTGGTAAAACCTGGAGCTTTGAGGGCTTTGCTCTCTCTATGGTCTGCTCGGTCAAAATTGCCTTGTGACCCAGGGGGCCGGCTCTTTAGGTATTGTCTCTGAGATTACCTATTAGGTACCATACCTTGTCAAGCACAGTAATAAGTCGCCAGTGCAGCCCCATCTAATTCTAGTGTGGACGCGACTGCAGGACTTTCCCCCAATCTGCTTCGGACTGTCCAAGTGAGACATCTTTATCAGACAGCCAGTGGAGTGGAATAAGGCCGGGTGCAGATTGAAATAAAGTCACAATGGGGGGGGCCTTTACTTAGCCAGGATAGTCCCAGTGAGATTTAAAATGTCTCTTTTTTTGCTGCGAGGTGAAGCACTAACCGCGGTGCCACCGTGCTGCCCAATTTATTTTCAAATAAAGTTTTGAAGTAGATTTCTAATTTTGAAAGCATATTGTTTTGTTTTCCTGTTCCACATTGTTATTTTACTTTGCAAATCGGAGGCTAGACGTCCTAATGCAATCCTTGAAAACATCATCATCATCAAAACACTGTCCAGATGACAACATTTTAAACCTTTTTCCATCTCAGACCCTTTATTCAATGAACTGTAACTAACTAGTCTATTTTTTTCTTTCCTACTGAAGAATTGAAGCTGCAGCTAGGTTTTTTATGTCTTTCTGGG
Source organism: Rhinogobius similis (assembly GCA_019453435.1). Taxonomy (NCBI): domain Eukaryota; kingdom Metazoa; phylum Chordata; class Actinopteri; order Gobiiformes; family Gobiidae; genus Rhinogobius; species Rhinogobius similis. The sequence continues at coordinate 21,380,798 of CM033635.1, forward strand.
TCATAATTTAGTTTCCGTAATGCCTTGTTATGCATTCATTTTTTTAATGTTGCAGAATGCTTATGTAATCTTGATGTATTTTCATAACTTACGTCAAGTGTGTTGATTACTACGTACTTTGAAAGCATTGGCATTTAGGTATGTCAATTTCAGCCGTTCAATTGCGGCAATTTCGTGAAAATAAAATAAATAAATGGAGAACATACAAGACATTTGAAACAATGGAAAGGGTGGATTCTCTTTGTACATTTTATACCAGAGGAAAAGTGCTCATAGAGGGGCTGCTAATCTGACTCACCGTTTCCCTGCAGATAAGTGCTACATTTTGATGTCGTTAATGCTGATAATTACAAAGCCTTTCCTCTCAAGTGCCTTCACAAAGTCTGCAGCCTGTTTTAGCTTGTCCGTGTTATTTGGTTGTTTCTTCCTCGTTCCGTTTTTCACCACCGAGCTTTTATAAGGATAATATTTAAATGAAACTGTCCCCGTTGCCAGACAAAGAGGCTATGAAGTGCGAGGAATAGTGGAACGACATAATCTCAAGTATAGCCTATGGGAGGGTTTGTGCCGTGCTGTTTCGGGAGAGTTGATGGAGAGTGGGGTTTAGGGAAGGACTAAATAAATAAATATTAGCGTCTTCTTCTTCTTCAAGGGCCTCGAGGAAATTTGTGAATGTGTGTTTTATTGTGCAGGCGGGAGTGTGTGTGCAGACGGGGCAGTTCAAAGGCAGTGAAGACTAGAACGCTGCTTTGATTGATCTTTTCCTCATAGTTGTGCAATATAGGACACACTGTTCCATCATGACTGTAAGGGGCATTAAATAAATATGCAATTCCAATCATAATTTTCTCCCTTTCTGTCACAATTTCAGTTTTATATCAATTCTCATACTGTACACTTATTAGTCAATGAAATGCATATTATTTTTCAGTGCTAACTAAAGCAATCTACCTCCCTTATCAGTAAAATCAGTTCCCCAGACATGAATCTTTTATTAATAGGTCAGTAATAAGGTTAAAATTAAAGGGCACATATTATGTAAAATGTGTTCAAATGGGTTAGGATCAGTCGTCAGGAAATGAATGTAAAGGGGGGGTAAAGTAGGGCTGTGCCTCATTTTTACTGTTTAAAAACAGAAAAAACAGAAAAAGTTTTATATTTGCAGCAGTCACATGTATCACTCACTTACCTAATGCAGTCCAATATTCACTGCAATGAGTTTACAAACACTTTCACTTGTCTCTGAGCCCAAAGCGTCATACACCGCACGATAAAGCTAACAAGTATTAGCATTCTAACAGCGCACTTCCTGTTTCTCATAGTAGGGCTGGGCGATATGGCAAAAAAATGTATCACGATTTTCTTGGGGCCAGATCATGATTTCGATTTTATCACGATTTAGGAAAATGTCTAATTGTGATTTATCTGACCAGTGCGATTGTGATTTATAATAATGAGATTATGTTCAAATTCACATGTTAAACATAATTTTGTCGCTTTTAGTCACGTTTTTGTCAAGTTCAGTTGTATTTTAATTATTTCAATGCATTTTTGCTACTTTTAGTTGTGTTTTTGTCACTTTTTGGTCGTATTTTAAATTTTTTTTTTGCTTTTAGCTGTGTTTTTGTCTTTAGTTGTGTTTTTTTTTTTTACTTTTAGTCACGTTTTTGTCACTTTTAGTTTTGTTTTGTCGATTTTAGTTACGTTTAGTCCCATATTTAGTGTTGATTTGGTTTAATTGTGGAGCCAAGAGGTAAGAGGTCATCTGCTTAGCAGCTTCAGAGGCTAAACAACAAGAGAAAAAGTGTATTTGAAAAGACAGCTGCATTAAAGAGACGAATACTGAATCACAATACCACATTTTCACAACAATTGCAGATTGTCACAGGGACGAGCTCACGGTTCAATTTTTATCACCATATCGCCCAGCCCTATCTCATAGAATAAACCTCTATAAATAGATGCAGAGTCAGCGCTGTGGTCTCATTTTCAACAGAATAGATGCTTTTACAATATATCTGTACTCTGGCAAAACAGATTTTACTTTATTGCATGCAACAGTAAAAATCAGGTACCGCTCCTTTAATGTAATATCCCCTAAAAGCATGGAAATATGTGTTTTTGCGAGGGTGAACACACCAATTGAAGCAGCCTGTGTGGGTGAAAGTAGATGGCACGAGTTGGTATTGGAGCCTAAAGCGTCACTAAACTGAAAAGCACAGAATCAGAAAGTGGCAGATCATGCGGGGTCAGATCTCATTATGTCACATGCACAGGGCTGGCTTTTCAATCCTGCTTCCACCCAATCTCCAAGCTTTTCTGACCGCTTCTGCAGTCCTGACTGCCTTTTTTTTTCAGGGTCAAACATTATCACATCCTTTTCTTTCGACTATTAGGGATGTTTTTCTTGTTTGTTTGTTTTTTTACATAGGACTATATCATAACGTTTGGACTCTAGTTTATTGAATAATCTATGACAAATTTGAGATACTAGAACTAATTACAAAAGTGTTTAAACGTGCCATTTATTTCTTTTATTTTGGTTCACTTGGAAAAAGGTAAGTCTGCTTTAGATTTATTGTGTCAGTTGTATAAAGTAGTTTCAATATTACCGCAATATATCGCACTTCAATATTTGTAATCGTGACAGGCCTAATTTAGTGAAGCTCATGCAAATCTTACCTGCGTCCAAAATAAATTAAAGTGCAAAATGTTGTTAACTAACCCCAACAAGCGGCTCAGAGTGGTTAGCATTTACACTCCTTTGCGAGCAGGTACGTGGTTCTTTTCCCTTTTCCTCTTCGACTATTCTATGGAATTTACATTTTTTCTTCCCTGCAAATGAAACACTGCCTTTTCCGGTGGCACTAATTCATTTTGCTTTCATTTCGGCGCAGAAGCCACAATCTACAAAGCTCCAGTGTGGGCGGCAATTGGCACATAACTGCACTTTGAATAGTCTGACACCTACTGTTCTTCTTCACAGTGTAAACAACCACTTTACAGCCAACTTCATATGTACTGCAGACATGTGTGAGATTTTGTACCATTTTGCACCATATTTAACAAATTAATCAAACTGTAAACAGGGAAACGCCGTGCTCTTGCTACGAGTTTAACATTTCTGTAATTGTATGTGGGTTGAAGGCAGAGCTGGCTGGAACATTGCTGTGGTGATGTGCTCCATGTCACCATGTGGCGTGATTGACCATATTACCAAAGAGAGCCGACAATAGGGTCCCGTTGGGGGAGCTAGACAAATACATTTGCAGCACTGTACTTCACTTGTTCCATGTGAAAGCCCCTGTGTGTTCAATGTGTGACTCAATACATCATTTGGAGCAGGGAAAGAAGATGTCTCACTGCGAGTTGCCTTTGTAGTTAATATAAAGACAAACTGCCCCACGTCTGGAATCGCGGCGGGACGTTTATTGCGTGCAGACTTTAGTATCCCCCAGATTCGAAGTACAGGAGTATTTTTGACCGTTTAATCCTTTGTATACTGTACAATATTTAACTTGCATCATGACATTTCTCACTGGCTCCAAGATAATTTTGCTTGAAATAAGAAAATCATTGGGTATAGTAAGTAATTTTCTCTCCCCACTGGAAAATAATTTGGCTTGAAATAGGAAGCAATGTATTGAAACAAGACAGAAACCTCTTGAAACAAGTCAAATCATTAATATCGTACCAGTAAACAAGCCTCAAAGGACAAATATTATGCAAAATTGACTTTTCTGAGCGTTTAACCATGTTCTAACATTGTTCCGTCATCAAAAACATACCTGATTCACGTTTGTTTGATAAATTCTCCTTTGAAAACCCTCTCCTTCTCCAACACCCATCCATCCATCCATCCATCTTCGTCCGCTTATCCGGGGCCGGGTCGCGGGGGCAGCAGCCTGAGCAGGGACTCCCAGACTTCCCTCACCCCGGACACTTCCTCCAGCTCCTCCGGGGGGATCCCGAGGCGTTCCCAGGCCAGCCGAGAGACATAGTCCCTCCAGCGTGTCCTGGGTCTACCCCGGGGCCGCCTCCCGGTGGGACATGCCCAGAACACCTCCCGAGGGAGGTGTCCAGGAGGCATCCGGAACAGATGCCCGAGCCACCTCAGCTGGCTCCTCTCGACGTGGAGGAGCAGCGGCTCTACTCCGAGCTCCTCCCGTGTGACTGAGCTCCTCACCCTATCTCTAAGGGAGCGCCCAGCCACCCGGCGGAGGAAGCTCATTTCGACCACTTGTATCCGCGATCTCGTCCTTTCGGTCATTACCCAGAGCTCATGACCATAGGTGAGGGTAGGAACGTGATTGATCAAATCGAGAGCTTCGTCTTTCGACTCAGCTCTCTCTTCACCACAACGGTCCGATACAGCGCCCGCATCACTGCAGACGCTGCACCGATCCGCCTGCCAATCTCACGCTCCATCCTTCCCTCACTCGTGAACAAGACCCCGAGATACTTGAACTCCTCCACTTGAGGCAAGGACTCCCCACCCACCCGGAGAGGGCAAGCCACCTTTTTCCGGTCGAGAACCATGGCCTCGGATTTGGAGGTGCTGATCCTCATCCCAGCCGCTTCACACTCGGCTGCAAACCGTCCCAGTGCATGCTGCAGGTCCTGGTTTGAGGAAGCCATCAGGACGACATCGTCCGCAAACAGCAGAGATGAGATCCTGTGGTTCCCAAACCAGACGCCCTCCACGCCCTGACTGCGCCTAGAAATTCTGTCCATAAAAACTATGAACAGAACCGGTGATAAAGGGCAGCCCTGGCGGAGTCCAACATGCACTGGGAACAGGTCTGACTTACTGCCGGCAATGCGAACACAGCTCCTGCTCCGGTCATACAGGGACCGGACAGCCCTTAACAAAGGGCCCCGGACCCCATACTCCCGGAGCACTCCCCACAAGGCGCCCCGGGGCACACGGTCGAATGCCTTCTCCAGGTCCACAAAGCACATGTGGACTGGTTGGGCAAACTCCCATGAACCCTCGAGCACCCGATGGAGAGTATAGAGCTGGTCCAGTGTTCCACGACCGGGACGAAAACCACACTGCTCCTCCTGAATCCGAGGTTCGACTATCGGTCGGATTCTCCTCTCCAGTACCCTGGAATAGACCTTACCGGGGAGGCTGAGGAGTGTGATCCCCCTGTGGTTGGAACACACCCTCCGGTCCCCCTTCTTATACAGAGGGACCACCACCCCGGTCTGCCAGTCCAGAGGTACCGTCCCAGACTGCCACGCGATGTTGCAGAGACGTGTCAGCCAAGACAGTCCCACAACATCCAGAGACTTAAGATACTCAGGGCGGATCTCATCCACCCCCGGAGCCTTGCCACCAAGGAGCTTGCCAACCAACACTGCGTTCTGAACTCCTTCGATGTGTGACATAGATGATACTGACGTTACTTATCTGAGAATCTTTTTGCTGTTTTAAGTCCTTAAATCATCGCCAGACTCGCTCTGAACATTTCTTTCGTCTAATCACGATAACTACATCTTCATCAGATCCACGCTTTACTGCAAAGCATCGTGGGTATATATTTACATGTGTGTGACTGAAGACACACAAGAGCATGTTTAAACGCTATTAACAATATGAAAAAGGCATCATATATTCCCTTTAACTTTTCATCATTGCTGAAATTAAGATTATAATTAATTTGGACTATTCGAGTTACATTTCTGCTGTGTTGAGAGCAAATGTGCACTGACTAATATGGCATAAACACAGAAAAGCACCTCCTGAATGCCAGCGCTGTTACATTTTAGTATTATTGTCTCTTATTGTTTAAGACTGGTTTGAAATGCATAACACCTAACATCAACAAAACACAGCCTATAGAAGATATTTTGCAGAGTAAATGGGCTGCGTTGTTTTGTTGTAAGCATTCAAATTCAACTGTGTGTCTTTGCTTATGCATTAGTAATGAAAGCCTAACTCGCTTCTATCTGTGTGATCTTAGAATCAAAACAGATTTATTTAAACAATATAACCAATACTGTATAATGATATGTATGATTTCCATAGACAAATAAAAGTGTATTTTGTGTTTTTGAATTTAAGACTAAATACGTCGGCTCATTTCCTTGCTCCATTATTCATTAGGTTTTAACTCAGTGTTTTATCTCTTTGCATTCGGTCTTCCTCTCGCAAACGTTGAAACATATGATTTCTGTTGTTTTCCAGTGGAGGGCCAGTGGATGGAGTGGGGCCCCTGGTCGCGGTGCAGTGTGACGTGCAACACGGGGACGCAGCAGAGACAGAGGAGGTGCAGCGCGTCGGTGCACGGCTGGGCTGAGTGCAAAGGGGCCCATCAGGAGAGCCGGGACTGCACCAACCCGGCCTGCAGCGGTAAGACCTACAAACCCCAATAATGTTTCATATTCTCACTAACATTGCACTATATGTGTTACACATAAGAGCAATTTGTGGGTTGGGACCTAATTTGGCTGATAGATCTTTACAAACAGGGCCCAGGAGAGCAGAAATATAGTGTTTAAAATGAGACTTGGCCCCAAAATGCGCCTTTATTAACTGCATATTCACTCCATGACAATCCCTTTCTGCATTTGCATAAAGGTGCTGTATTTGATCTGGATGTCATGCTTATAGACTATTTAGTAAGAGTGATGTGGCGTATCTTTAACCTTTTCCTAATGGGATTTTTATAGCAAATCCTCTTTGTGTTCAGTGATTTCTATTTAGAGCTGGCTTATATTTAGTGGTGGAAATGAACAAAGTACAGAGGTAAAAGTACTGGAATAACATTTTTAGCTATCTGTACTTCACTGAAGTCAATTTTACTGTTGGACGTCTTCTAATTTTACTTCATTACATTTGAGAGCATGTATCTGTACTTTTACTCCGCTACATCTTTTAACTAAACTGAAAAGTAGAAAGTACTAAGTGCTAAGTAAGTGCAGCTTTGAGCGAACAAAAATACAGTAAAATCAGAACTGTATTTGAAATGTAACACTTTGAGAATTCTGAAATACACGTTTTGACTCATGAAGGACAATTTTAAACAAGTAGTAGTAGATGTCGTATGTGTTACTTTCACTCTTACTTGAGTAGATTTTTTTTCCCCCCCACATGTATTTGCACTTTTACTTAAGTAACAAATGAGTCCTTCTTCCATGACTGCTTAAATAATACACTGATGCCCTCATTGACACAGAGGCTTGGGACAAACAGAACCAGTATGCTATTTTTTGTCAAATGATTCAGACAGTTAAAGGCAAGGACCGCTAGACTGAAAAACAGCTTTTATCCACAAGCTGTCAAAGCACTCCCTCCTGCCATGTAATTCACCCCATTAATAACTGTTGTTGTCTATGGCTGTTTGACCAGGGAGTTGCTGAACTGTATTTCATGGTTTCTTACCCGACAACGACAAATGCAATTTGATTCTATTCTAATTTTTGTCTCTTATAAGTAATAGGTTATTTTATCGATTAAAAAAAACTCCAAATTGCCATTGCTATTGCTAGACCGAGCTCAATTAAACCTCCAAATCCAAACTACAGTTATTTATTCCAACACTGAACTTATGTCATGAAAGTGCCCCTTGATCTTGTGGACAACTTGACAAATTTCACTGAAAAGAATGAGTCAACACAGCATTGGCCGGGCATTTCTGAAGATTCATGATGACCACGTTTCTAATACAGATTAATCTTTTTCAGTTTTTAGTTGGCAACATCCTGTCATTTCTCTTTCAAATGTTGAACAATACACGATAGAGAGTACACGGTGGTATCATTTAATAACCCTTTTGAGTTTAACTTGTATTTGTATTTGTCTGTTGCACTTTTAATCTCTTACAGGCTAGAGTTCAGTACATTTCATACAGGATTTGAACATTAGAAATCAGAGCTAGTGCACGACGACCTTGTTCCTGTGTGTTTTAGGCGGTAACTGGGGCATGTGGAGCCACTGGAGTCTGTGCAGTAAGACGTGTGACTCGGGGTGGCAGCGACGCTTCAGGACGTGTGAGACCAGTCCAGGACCGAACACCCCCTGTGAGGGCTCAGCGGAGGAAGTGCGCTCCTGCAACGACAAGAAGTGCCCTGGTCAGTATCCACGAAAAGGTTGACAGACATTTAATATTGCCGTCGAAGTAGGCCAAGAGTTGAAATCAGAGGCACGAGGCTGGAGTTCAAACTTAGGGGAAGTTTATTTCCATCTGTGCAGGTACTCTTTCTCCCCTGGCGAGTCAAACACTACCAGCTCAGCTCTGGTTATCTTCATCCCTGCAACGGAAGCATGGGCAGACTGGACTCGACTAGACCAGAATGCACATGATCGCAATGTCTTAGGGTTCATGTCTCAGGGTCCCGACCAGAATGAAATAAACTTCTCCTGCGTTTGAACTCCAGCCTCATGCCTCGGGTTGCTTCAATTTATTCTAAAACAAATGTCATCTATGTGTAACACGTAAGCATTGAGTTCAAGAAGCTAAAGGATGTGCATATGGCAAAACAGCAAAATAAAAAAGAAGTAGTGTCTCCAACTCCGCCACCTGCTTCCGAAGAATTCTGCTTAAATGCTAAATAGGTCAGACGGGATTGATCACATGCCTGTTACCATTGTAAATATATACTTTGGATATCTAACAGTCAGTGACTAAACATTACTGATAACATATTAGGTTTACAGTTTTTCTGCAGGTTCATTTTGACAGTATAGAAGTAATCACTTGAAATAATGGTGATCTCAATTGTGAGCAATTATTATATGTTTTGCCACAATCGAGTAGCCTTACATTGTACTCTAATAAACGTGTATATTTTATAAGCATCACACTGCTCCGCATCTAAGGCAAGCTGTCACTGTTATATATTTCTTGCAACCTCTAACAGAAGTTGCTCTCTGCCAGTTTTGTAAAACTAATGCTAGTTAAAAGGAAGCTCAAATTTGATTTATTCTTTAACTTGGGGTGGGATTTAATGCGTTTTTCTTCTTCCCACTCCTTTTCGAGCTCAATTAAGGTGCACAAATTTCTTGCTGAATGTGCCTATAGCGTTTGTTTTGGAGACATATTATACTTACCTTTTCTTTATTCATTGACTTGCTCGAAATAAATGAAATGAAAATGAAATGAAATAAAAAGTATGTTGGGGGAAAAAGAAAGATAGGAGACCCTTGCGGTAGAACATTTTCAACATGCATTTGACCATTTTAAATACATCTTTTGAACAACAATCAGTTTGACTAGACAGCTCTTTAAATGTATGGATCCAAGTTATAAAAAGCAGTCTTTGTAGTCTGTGCAAACAGGGCTAAATTACTTTGGATCCAAACCATGTCTAGAATCCGGATTAAACTGTGTGGATCAAGGCGTATGCTGTTTTATTTCGTCTTTTTAGTATTTCTTAACTAAAATGTTCTCTGTACAATTTGTGGCGGTGTAGAAAATAGAAGCTTTAATAAACGTCACTCTTCACTGAAGCGGAGTGTGTGTGTGCATATGGCTTTAGTGGCTGCTTTAGTTCTGACAAGCTTTAACTTTTGAGTGCCGCCTCACTCCTGACCCCTTTGTTTAAAGTGGCACTTCAGCTCACTCCCTCTCTCTTTTTTTTTGTACTTTTTTACATAAGACAAGGATCTCGTCTGTTGGTACTGTGGGGCAAATGCCATGTGACACTTTCTTCCATTTTCTCAGTCCCTCTTCATCTGCACTGCATCGCCTTTGCCAACACTTGTCTGGCCCCCTCGGAATATCTTCTGAGCACTCGCTGGCATTTTTTCATTAGGGTTATGAAAGGGGGGAGGGAGGTGAGGGCTGTGAGGGGACACATGAATACAGCGTTGGGGTAAGATGAAGAGGGAATGAGATACTTCGCCGAGGCACTGACACTGACAGAGAGCACTGAGCAATGTACAAGGGAATAAGATTGGGAGCCACAGTAGTAGGAGAACACTGATTTGAATCTTGTTTTTTGTGCTTTTTTCTTTTTTCGTCGCGTATAGAGCTGTGTGTGTGCGGGAGACGCTGGGAGTGGGATTTTGTTATTTTGCGGTGTTCCGTGCTACAGTGCTTTTCAATTCACCTTTTGTAATGCGGTTTGGTCTTCTCCCTCTCTCCTGCAGCTCCCCATGAGATCTGTAAGGAGGAGCATCTTCTCACCATGACGTGGAAGAGAGCCTCGGCTGGAGAGACGGTGTACAACAAGTGTCCAACCAATGCTACTGGTCAGCAATGGGGGGATTTGTTACATGAAGAAATATGGATGCGTTGTTTAGTAGCTGACAACATAGAGAGACAAATTGTGCAACCCTAAAACAATTCAAAAACGAAGCTATCTTGCCATAAAATAAGCAAACCAAAGCACATTTTACCTGGAAGAATTTTGCCCCGTATCGCGAAATGCTCTTAGGATTTAAAGTCTGGTTACCACTCATTTCTTTGCGTCTCATTGCCCAGACTATATGTATAGACTAGGAAAAGTGTGTAGTATTGACTGGTCACACTAGCACAAATTACCATTAGTCAAATATCTATATTATGAAAAGTTAAATGCATAATAACAACAATCAAAATGTCTTGTATGTAATGGGTAAACCTAAATAATTGTTCAAGTATTTCCACTAACTGCTGTAGCCTTAGTTAAATGAATAGAGTTGTAATCATCAGGCAAAGTCTGTTTTATAAAATGAAGTTAAAGCCAGGCAAATGAATGCAGGCAAGTTCTATAGTAACAAAAAAAAAAGTAGAAGTCTTGTTGATTCCTTAAAAATCCCCCACTTTTAAATTAAGCTGAATGCTCACTATTATTTTTTAGATAAACAAAACCCAAGCAAACTAGTAAAAGGATGCTGAAATGGTGCTTTGTGCCTGAGTCGCATAAACGCAGCACATTTGAGAGTCTTTTAGAGGCCCGGGCATTATAAGCTAACAACTCATGCATTATCCAGCATTAATGCTTAATTAGTGCAGCAGATGTGTCCTGCAAGTACAAAGTCAATCCATATCTGTGCTTGAGCGCCTCGTGCAGTCTGTGCAGCCAGACAGTCTCTCTTTTAAATTCCAAAAGCAGAGGAGAAGAACAAACCCTGCGCCTTGTTCTTTTTGATCCCCAGCGTAGAACAGCTGTCTAACTGTGCCTGTAAAAGAAATGGCTCGCTTCTACATCTGTCAAATGTAGCATTCAATTTCAGCAAATGTCTGTTTTGCTAAAAAAAAAAAAAAAAAAATGCATTTTGCTTGGTCCTTGAAATCCTTGGCATCTGAGCTGTCGACGTGTAATTTAAGAGGTAGGATCAGATTTGAAGGTGCACAGCAGACTGGATTGGAGCCTAATCTCTTATTTAATGTTCATTGTATTCTTGTTAATTCAGTCATTTTTATATAGTTCAACTTTCTCACATTCCCCCAAGACATGTTTTCTCTTGGGAGGGTCTGCCATCTGTTATTGCTTTGCCCGGAATGTTCCACAGTGTGACATTAACTATAATTGTGAGCATTTTGACTCTCAACAGTTATAGCCCGTAACTTGGCCTGGTGGTACCAACTGCGTGTCTCCATGGATATATATATAGGTTCAATGCCATACCGCGGAACATTCCAGGCAAAGAAATGACATCTTCATGGAGAAAAGCAAGTTGCAGACCCCCACCAGAGAAATTACACAGTGCACCTTTAAATTCTGAATAGTAAATGAATGTACAAGTGAACAATTCATTACTGGATGCACCCTGCCTCCAACCAGCGGCATCTCCTTACCATTAAAAAGTGTAGAATAAATATAGACACATGAAATAAATAACAAGCTACAAAGGCCATATGCTTGTGCTCAGTGTGTGCCAGTGGATTTACCATTAAGCCTAAGAAATGCAGCGTCGGAAGCGTCAAGTACAGTAAACGCATGGGAAGATATTGATTTTGAGCGTGTTTTAGCTGCACTTTGCCTCACTATGAACCGAACACTTCACTGGAAATCAGTACAACAGGCAAATAACACTGCCCATTGCGCAGATTTCCAGCTGTTTTGAAGACTGTTCCGCTCTAGTGTATATATACAGCCAAACTGTTTTAGACTGAATGGTGAAAAACTGTCCCTATAGATTTTAATGCGCGCTGTTCGCAGTAAAGAATAGTCAAATAATGCACTAACTTTGCCGTTTTTCCATAGGATCTGCTAGTCGTCGATGTATGCTGGACAATAATGGCGTTGCTTTCTGGGGTCCTCCGAGCTTCGCTAGATGCATCTCTCTTGAATATAGATATTTACATATATCTGTAAGTAAAACAAGCCATCGATATCAATACAAAACATAATTGTGTATTCATTACCATTATATGTAGAATGGTTTCATTAACTGTAAACCATTCTACTCTCCACGTGAGTTCGCTTCATTCATTCTCGCCGCTGTTTACATCCCGCCTTGCGCGAACGTACACGAGGCACAGCGCGTGTTAGCGGAGCGAGTTTGAATCGGAGCAGGACTTCCCGGACTCCTTGTTGATCATCCTCGGGGATTTTAACAAGGGTAATCTCAGCCAGGAACTACCAAAGTACAGACAGTTTATTAAATGCCCGACCAGAGAGCAGAACACGCTGGATCACTGTTACACTACAGTGAGTGGGTCCTTCCGCGCTTGGTTCCTCGCTGCCCTAGGGCTCTCAGATCACGCCATGATCCACCTGATCCCCACGTACAGACAGAGGCTGAAGCTCTCCAAACCTGTAGTGAGGACTTCTAAGAAGTGGACCAGCGAGGCAGTGGAGGAACTACGCGCGTGTTTGGACATTACAGACTGGGATGTGTTCAAAACTGCCACGGATGGTTTGGATGAGTACACGGACACTGTGACGTCATACATCCAATTCTGTGAGGACAGTATCATCCCCACACGCACCAGGGTGATTTATAACAATGACAAGCCCTGGTTCACACCCAAACTGAGGCAGCTCAGGCAGCAGAAGGAGGCAGCTTTCAGAGCAGGGGACAGAGAGAGCTACAAGGTGCTAAGTACAGATTTAGCAGGGAGGTGTCAAGAGCTAGATCTCTGTACAACACGCGCCTAAAGCAGTCTTTCTCTGCTAACAACGCCTCAGCGGTTTGGAGGGGACTTAGCAGATCACCAACGCTACAAGCCCAAAGCCCCCATGCTGCTGGCGACCAGAAACTCGCTGAACAGCTCGCCTCCTTCTATTCACGATTCGAAATCTCAACCCCTCCCCCACCTATCTCACTACAATAGACATTTCTGCCAATCACACCCCGGGTCCCACCTCCCACTGGCCTTTCACTACACAGGGACAATGTAAGGAAACAGTTTCGGAAGTCCAACCCCGAAAGCTGCTGGACCAGACGGTGTCTCCCCGCCACCCTGAGACACTGTGCGGACGAGCTGACTCCTGTCTTCTGAACATTTTTAACACCTCCCTGGAGTCATGCCATGTCCCAGCCTGCTTCCAAGTCGTCCATCATCGTCCCTGTTCCCAAGAAGCCCCGGATCACTGGACTTAATGACTTCAGGCCTGTGGCGCTGACGCCTGTCGCCATGAAGTCCTTTGAGCGCCTGGTCCTGCCCCATCTTAAGTCCTTCACCTCCTCCCGCCCTGACCCACTGCAGTTCGCCTACAGAGCCAACAGATCTGTAGACGACGCCATCAACCTGGCCCTCCACTTCATCCTGAAGCATCTGGACTCCCGGGAACCCTACGCCAGGTCCTGTTTGTGGACTTCAGCTCTGCATTCAACACCATCATCCCTGCTCTGCTCCAGGACAAGCTCTCTCAGCTCCGTGCCTGACTCCATCTGCAGGTGGATCACTGACTTCCTGGACGGACCGGAGGCAGTGCGTGCGGCTGGGGAAAGAATGTCTCAGAGACTCGGACTATCAACACAGGAACTCCACAGGGCTGTGTACTTTCTCCTCTGCTCTTCTCCCTGTACACCAACTGCTGCAACTCCAGCCACGACTCTGTAAAACTGATCAAGTTTGCAGGCGACACCACCCTCATCGGACTCATCTCGGACGGCGATGAGTCTGTCTGGGAGGGAGGTGGATCGGCTGGTGTCCTGGTGCAGCACCAACAACCTGGAGCTCAACGCCCAGAAGACAGTGGAGATGATCGTGGACTTCAGGAAAGTCTCCAGCCCCCTGCCCCCTCGCCCTGACAGACTCTCCCATCACCACCGTGAGACTCTTTCCGCTTCCTTGGCACCACCATCACTCAGGACCTCAAGTGGGAGCCGACCATCAGCTCCATCATCAAGAAGGCCCAGCAGAGGATGTACTTCCTGCGGCAGCTGAGGAAAGCCAAGCTGCCGGGCGCAGATGATGGTGCAGTTCTACACGGCCATCATCGAGTCCATCCTCACCTCCTCCATCACCGTGTGAGTACGCTGGAGCCACAGCCAGGGACAAACAGAGACTACAGCGCATTGTGCGCTCTGCTGAGAAGGTGATCGGCTGCAGCCTTCCATCTGTCCAGGACCTGTACGCCTCCAGGACTCGGGGACGAGCAGGTCGGATCACAGCTGACCCTTCTCACCCTGGACACGGACTATTTGAGCCACTCCCCTCGGGCAGGAGGCTACGGTCCATCCGGACCAGAACCTCCCGCACAAGAACAGTTTCTTTCCCTCTGCCGTTGGACTCATGAACACTTTGTAACACCTGTCACTTCAACAATAATACTATTTAAGAACAATCTATTTGCACTACTCATTTGCACATTGCACTATCTGCCAACTGTACATTCTGTATATAGTCTATCTTAGTCTATTTTATTCTTAATTTTATGCATGCCTTTTTATATATTTTTTATATTTTATCCTTTGCTTTATGTTGCACCTACGCCGAAGCAAGTTCCTACGTTTGTGAATTTTACTGACAATGGCAATAAACAATTTCTGATTCTGATTCTGATTCTGATGTATACCTACTCTCATGCAGTTGTACCTCTCAAACATTGTTATTTCATCAATGTTCTCTCAAATGCATCCTATAGTATCTCTAATTAGGTTTCTCACAACTCATACTTATCAATTAATGACTGT
This sequence comes from Rhinogobius similis, assembly GCA_019453435.1. Lineage (NCBI taxonomy): Eukaryota > Metazoa > Chordata > Actinopteri > Gobiiformes > Gobiidae > Rhinogobius > Rhinogobius similis. The sequence continues at coordinate 21,395,820 of CM033635.1, forward strand.
TGCTAACAATGTCTTCATCAGCCAGCCTGTTTCTCCTGTCCGTGAACTTCCACCCTTTTCATTTCCTCGCTGATGGCTGGAGAAGATGGGGATTGTGGGTAGTGGAGCTGATTGCTTTGTTAGCTTTTGTTTCAACCTTTTGATTAACACCTGAGTCAATAATTAATTTTGTGTGATTGCCGTTATCTCCCGCTGTCCCAGGCTTGCTCTCTCTTTACCTTGTACCCTCTGATGCTTTGTATTTCAAAAACAGCCCGGCTAATTCCTCTCTCTGTGATGTTGACCTCCATTTTTTTATTTCATGAAGTACCACTTAAGTTAAAAGTCTTAAGTTTACCGCGCTGACAGATATACAAGATACATTATAACATACTAGATTATGACAGTTCAACACAAAAACATGAACGTATGCACTGACACTGACGACTAGTATCTTGTAATTTAGAATGCTGTGTTTATTTTACTTGTTAAAATGCACTAAAGCCATTGGCAGAGAGCCGAGCTGTCACTGACTTGGCAGTCAATTGTAGAGCAGAATGACAATTGATTGGCTCGTTACTACTAGGGAACTTTTTTTTTTCAACTGCAAACCTCAATTTGTGCAGGCTTAGTAATAAAGAACTAGTTTGCTGGTCTGGCATTGCTCCTTCGCACATTGTCCAGATTTCTATTTGCCAAAACACTGTAACATTTTGCGCCTTGGTCATATCTGCGCAAACTTTTACAGCAACTCTGCACAGCCTATCAACAAAGTCCTTAAGTTAAGAAGTCCTTAAGTTGAGATAAAGTCCTTTGCTTAGTATGTAAATGCAATGGCCCAGTCTTGACATGTGTCCTCTCTTTGCTGCAGTTACGAGAGCATCTCGCGAAGGGTCAGAGGACCCTGGCTGGGGAGGGCATGTCTCAGATCGTACGGAGTCTCCTGGAGCTTTTGCAGAGGAGGAGCTACTATAGTGGCGACCTTCTCTTTTCCACGGAGATTCTACGAAATGTGACGGACACCTTCAAAAGAGCAACCTACATCCCAGCTCCCGACGACGTGCAGGTACAAGATATTCTCATGATGACTCTAAAGTTGCTTTAGTGTTGAGCTAACTCCTTGTCTTTTTATAGAAATTTTTCCTCATAGTCAGTCATATGTTGGACATGGAAAATCTGGAGAAATGGGAGGACGCACATCAGGTATATTTTCTGTTTGTTGTTTTGTTTGACATTTCCTCATGATTAGTAAATTGTGCACACTTACAGAGATCAATGTAATAATTGTATAACCTACGGCATCATTTGTATTGTATGATTGCACCAAATGAGTTAAACAACAGCGCTGCGCTAACATCTATTTCAACATCCATTTACTGGAGGTGCAGGTTCAGTCTATATCCCAAAAATGTCTGCACAACAAAGTTCAATTCTATGTCTACCTTTTACCCACAATTGTGACCCCCACATTAGGTTTATGTTTGCCGTCTGCTATTAAGGTAATTCTTTTTACAACTGCAGTGGCCCATTATTTAAGATAACAGTGTTTGTAAATTAGCCTATTTCCTTTTCAGTCCTTTGCCCTTGGTTTGAGGCTTTGTTTACACACCATCTGTACACACTAGCATATGATATTATGGGTACAATTTACTGCTCTAGAACACAATTTATGCCCAAGGGAGCTCACTGTAGAGACGTATTCCGTGGCATTAGCTTGTTGTATAGTGTTGTGTAGCTTTGTATGTGTAATGACAGGATTCTATAACTCTAACTATCCACAGGTCGCTCCCGGGGCAGCGCTGCTCATGAGGATATTAGAAGATTTCATTCACCTCATTGGAGAAGCCCAGAAGCCTTTTCAAAGTTTTCTTGTGGTTACCAACAATCTCAGTAAGTACCAAATGAGGCAATATACCACTGATGTGCTGTAACAGGTCTGCACGCTGTATCACACTGATCTTTGTTACACTCACAAATTACATCCATTACAAGTATGTCTTCCATCTGCCGTTTTACGCTGTGTTATGTATGGGGATGTCACAGTATAAAATTGTATTGTTCATTATCTGAAGATATCACTTTTTTACGATTATTCAGAATTACTGTTGACATCATCACCAAATAAAGTGAAGCCCTTAATATAATTGCATTCACATTCTCGAACAGATTGCCCTTTCTATAATATGCTTAATTAAGTGTAGCTTAATTAAATCAAATTTTAGTTGCCAATAATACAATTTTGTAATCAATTGTATTATTGACAATTAAATAATAATAATAATTAAATACCTTTTTGCAATTACCTTTACTTTACTGAGTATTAGTTAAATTAAAGGGGCTGTACCTAATTTTTACAGTTTTGAAACGTGAAAAACAGAACTAGTTAATGTGCCAATTTTTTTTTTTTTTTTAGTTAAATCTGTTTGCCCCAGTGCAGATATATTGCAAAAGCATCCATTCAAGTGAAAATGAGACCACAGCGCTTTCTCTGCGTCTATTTATAGAACGTTTTATTTTATAATAAGAAGGAAGTGCGCTGTTAGCATGCTAATGTTTGTTAGCATTACCCGGGACGGCAAGAGACTCATGAAAAGTGCTTATAAAATCATTTGGTAATATTTAGGATACTGGGACTGCATTAAGTAAGTGAGAGATACATGTGACTGCTGTAAAGAGTTTAAAACAATCAACAAGTTCTGTTTTTCACGTTTCAAAACAGTAAAAATCAGGTACAATCCCTTTAATCACTTAAAATACTTAAAATTGTCATACAATTATTGTTTTCGTAGAAAGGGTTTCAGAGGTTGTCATCCGGACGCTGTTTAAAGATCGAGACGTTTCGACTTTTATCCAAAAGTCATTGTCAATCAGAGAGTCCTGCCCCCAGGGACGAATGAGGGTTTACATCGACGAATTATTGTTTTGTTTTTTTTTCGTTCCTGCAGTTGTGTTATAAGTGTGTCTGTTAATAGCCTCTGATAGAATCCAATTCAGAGTAAGCCCTGGCAATTTTAGCATGTTTTTTAAAATGTGTATTCAAATTCAAACAACTGCAATCATTTGGGCAACCTATCTTATATTAAGATTAAAATGTTTAAACGTGACTTTTGTTGAAATAGACCCTTCAAGTTAGGGCTGTGCAATTAATCATATATATAATTGTGATTTCAGTTATTACTTTATTCAATTACAAAACTGTTGTAATCGGAAACACAATTAATTGCCTTCTGTTCAGAGTTATGAGTGGAGAAAGAGTTATGAGTGGAGAATGGCAGTTTTCTAAAACGTTACTAATAAAATATATCCAGTCTATGCTTTCTCTACAGAATGATTTTGACAAAATAGAAGTAATTGTAATAATCATGATTTCAATTATGAGCCAAATAATCGTGAGCAATCTATTATTTGTTATATTGTACTTACTGTGTTTTTACTGTAGCTTGTGAAGCACCATGTGACCTTGGTCCGTGAAAAGTGCTTTACAAATAAAGTGTATTTACTAACTTAAATTAGCCTGGTACTATTCCATGTTTTAGCACAAAGACAATTTCAGTGGGGGATGTCTTAAATCCAACATTATTCTGGACAACAATGCACCAAAGATATAGCTGCACAACATATTGACAATGAACTTTATGCTTTGTTTCACTGAGCGCCACAAATTGTACAGTAATAAGTGAACTTTAGAAACTAGATAGATATTGAGTTATCAATTGTTGGCAAATGTAAAGAACTCAAAAACAACAACCACGTTTCTGCGCTGGCTACAAACGACAAAATTACAGTTTTTTATTTGCTGCAACAAATGAATGCGTTTGCATCCTGGTACTTGCGTCACTCCTGGAAGGGTCTATTACAAATGTTTACATGCAAATATTTACTATGAGGTAAAAAGTTGTTTTGCCCGATACAACGCTCTCCATTGCTTTGAACAGTGGATGCAGAGATCCTTAACTGCCCGCAGTGATACAGTATTCTTTGTTATTGTTTCATACCGCAGTCAATTTCAGGCATTTGCTCTGTGTCTTGTTCTGCCAGTGATAACCATTCAGAGAGAGCCAGTGTCAGCAGTTTCCAGCGATATTAACTTCCCCATGAAGGGCCGCAGAGGGATGAAAGACTGGGCCAGAACTGCGGAGGACAAGCTCTACATCCCCAAGGAAGTCTTCACCATCCCCACTGAAGGCAAGTGCACTCGCAAATAAACTCTCTCGACATAATTGATTGGGAGTTGGCAGTGGTTTAACGCTTCTTAGCTTAAATCTAAACGTTTTGGTTGCGGTCAGTGCGGTTTGAGAAGGAGTATTCCACTGTGGGATCGGACATTTGCATATGGGCGTAAGGTGAAGGGGGAGCTGAAGGATACTGAAGGGTAACATTGACTATAGGATACTCTTGGGACGCAATAGAAGACATTGTTCAATCATCTGTGAGACATGTTCTATATTTGTGACACTTAGAGGTTATTAATTGTCCAGGTCATGCTAGTTTCGTATGTATGGGCTCACCAAGTGCTTGTCTCTGTGGAGATGTTATTGCATCGCCTGGATTGTTCCACAGTATCTGACATTTATTAACAAAAACATGCATTCTCTGGGGTATCATTTATAAAACTTTATGTGTAAATCTTACAGACGAAACACAAACTTAGACAAACTTCTTGGCTCAGATTGCCTCCTGCTTCATCTCTGAAACCATTAAAGGTCAAATCTGAGTGGAGCACTTTTGGACCATCTTTTCTACGCGATTTGACTTTTAGATCACAAACTTAAAGTGGAACGTCACATATGAAACATTTTTGTATGTATGCTTTATTAATAAGATTCTGTAACGTGACCTGGTGATGATTTATACATTTAATGCTATACTGCGGAAGAATCCTGGCAAAGCATTAACATCTCACGGAGACAAGGAAGTGACAGACCAGAACAGTTACATTGTGAATCCTTAATAAAGCTCAACAACTACTATTGCTTGTTTCTAGCTCTACAACTAAATGCTTGTAATGCACTACAAGAGGATTCTTTGCAAGATTTAGAAACCTTTTTACCTCTCCTTGAATTCAGGACACCGTGACTTTTTGCAAACAACTATTTGCAGTGGCGTTTCCCATGAGTGCGCCATCAGCATGTAAATATCCAACATGCTTGATAAGTATGATCTCCAACCCCAATTTACAGACGGGAAAAACATCAACTGCCAATCACAGCCAAGTGTCAAGAGCAGGCAGAATGACTGACAGCCAGAAGGCTTAGATACAAATACTTAAAAAAAGTGTTAACTGCACTTCTCACCTTTAGCTTGTATAGGACAATAACAACGATGAAAACAACGCTAGTAAACCTGTTTGAAATGTTGTGGTTATTACATTTATTTAAAAAGATTCATTTACGATAGGAAACCAGCGCTGGCAATAGTTTTAACTTTTTGTACCAACGGGAAATGTGTGCCATTAAGTTCAAAAGACATTCTGACAGTGTAGTCATGTGTTTTGTGGAGCCTTTGTTTATCTAAGCCTTGAGTGATGCCTCCTGTGTAGTTGTCTATTCATAATGGCGGTATAGTGGTTTCAATAGGTTAAATGGAGCATTTAGCATTGCTGCTGATTATAGTAATTAGATCTTGACAATAGTAGGTCCCTAATGCTTCCTCTCCAATTTGTTTATTCATTTTCCATTGTCTTGTCAACTGTGGATGGAGCATCGGAGGATTTTATTTGGTATTGTTTTGTTTAGCGTAGAGCAAATCTAAAATATATAATGACAACAAAACAACACCAGTAATTTCAGGTTCAAGATACAGGGCTGCGCAGAAAATGACTCCGGCTCTGGCAATTATCAAAAAGGAAAAAACAAGAAATATTGTTTTTCAAAAAGTTGTTTATATCTGACAATACAATTACTGCGGCAGATGTGATCCACTAGTTGCAAAAGCAAAGGTCGCGTCTCCCAGGAAATTACAGCGGCCAGCTTCCTGTCTGACAAATGAAATGAAAGTTCAGAGCAGCTTTAAGTCAGGAGATCAGAGCTGCCATGACCTTTGACCTCTGGTGATGACGGGTACTTTTTGATCTGCACCATGTATTCTTCAGGTCACCTCAGGAAAACCAACCGTCGCTCTCTTTAATCAATGTTAAAAGTGCTTATTTACCCCGGGCTGAAGATTGCATTTAATAGAACAATTTTACGACTTGTTTTGTTCAATGTTCTGGTTTACAGATAATTTACGGCGCAGAGCGAATGGGGTTTAGCTAAGGATAGAGAGCGCAGACTAGATTAACACACGGTATAGCTCTGATTTTTGCTAAAGTTGCGAGGATACAGAGATGAAGAGAGTCGTGTTTTTGAAAGAAATTGCTAGCCTTGACCTTTAGAACTCCTCTTTTGGTCATCTTTAAGCAATCACGGGGAACACATGCTCTTAATAGTGTGCTTGTCCCTTGCAACGGCCTTCGCTGAGGGAATGCACCAGTTCTTGTTGATTTGTTATTGAGATAAATTGTCGTCATCTGGCCAAAGCATCTGTCTATAGAGCTACATAGTCTTGCATCTTCTTCAGACTCTCAAAGTTACACACATATTTGGTAAATGCTCTCTTTACAAAATCTTGTGTTCTGATTCTGCAAATACACTTTTCAGAATGCATAATTAAACGCTTCGGTTCCATTAGCAGTTACACTTTAATATGCTCGAGTACGGCTTTAGTGTGCTTCAGTGAAAAGCTTACCAACATTATTTACCGGCTTCTTGGGATATAATTACCAAAAGCCTTTTTATATGACAGAAAGTAAAAGGAGGAAACTTCATGTGCTTAGCTTTTTATTGCCAAGGCATGATGAAGATAAACCATTGTGGTACAGTCTCAATGGTGTATTATTATTTTGTTTGACATTCTAGGTGTTTTTAGCCACTTTGAAAACTTCATTTACCTCTGGACTATATGGATATCACTCTAGTCATCGGTTTCATCTCCCCGAGTTCGGTTGCTCTTGATTGACAGGTGGATTAGCCAGTCAGGGAAAGAGAAAATAAATCACAAAAAAAACATCGCAGATTTTTGACAAATCAATGAGCAAACGGCTGTTAATTTGATGTGAGAGAAGTTTGACTTTGTTCTAAACGATGTTGAGCTCCTCTCTTTCACATGTCATGGAAATAAACAAATCTGATTGCACATTTCTGTTCGAGTTTGGCTTGGAGTGGGAGTGGTGACCAAACTCTGTCTTCGTAAAGTAATTTCAAAATCTCCTACAAGCTGGATTTACCAGATTGGACAAATGATATCTTCAGTTTATACACTACCACATTGATTATATCATTTTGCTGCTTAATAAATCACTTCCTGCATGTATAGAGCCTCATTTATTATTATTAATAGCCTGATTTTAGAGGAGGCTCTTGCTTTCTCACATTGACATGCCCTGAGCTGGGGTCTCCACTTGATTGGTATCAGTTGTTTGGTTCATTTAGCCTGTAATGAAAGCCCATCTCGGTCGGACAGCTTAAACATGCTCATAAGGACCCAGAGCCTCCTTGGTGAGGGCACGTGAGCTCACAGAGTCCACACGCACGCAGCCGAGTGATAGGTTCATGAGCCGCTTCACTAGGCACAGGCTGCCAGTGTTCTTCACTTATTTTCGAGGGGACAAACTCTTTCATGGGCTTCTACATCTCTTTATCTTTCCACATTTACACAAATACAGCACAGTTTCTAAACCCTATCTGTACAAAACATATAGGGCAGTAATGTACGGTATAGTTTAAAAGTTATATGACATACAAGTAGAACATTGATTTTTTTTTTCATATGTATCTTAGTGTGTTGGCAACTTAGCATATCTTTATTTCTTATTGTTAAACATATTAAAGCTTCACTGGGTTCTATTTCCTTTTGGGGTTTTGTGAAATATTAAGGTTAACCAGGAATTATTCCTCCCTGTGTTACCGTGGGTTCTCTCCAGGTTCTCCGGCTTCCTCCCACCGTCCAAAGACATGACTGTGTAGGTTAATTGACAACTCTAAATTGCCCATAGTGTATGAATGTGAGAGTGAATGGTTGTCTGTCCTTGTCTGTGTCTCTGTCAGCCTTGTGACGAGTTGGCCACTGTCCAGGGTGTACCCCGCCTAAGGCCCAAAGTCACTGGGATAGGCTCCAGTCACCTGCGACCCCGGAAACGGGAATAAGCGGTAGAAAATGAATGAATGAACAATCATTATATGTCACAGAAGGGTGAGGCATCTGATTATTTATTGGGATTGTTTTGAATTATTTTACAACACATACACTATCACAGTATTATAAGGAAATATTGTGACATCGTCAAAAGTCTCACATTAACATCCTTTCCTTAAAAGTATGGATTTGTTGCAGCAAAATCAGAAAAACAAAACGACAAACAACAAACAGAGATCAACATAGACTATGATCCATTGCCCAATTTCAGACATAACTGTTTTTTTAATCACTTTCATTTTAAATCGTTGTAATTTGGCAATAATTGTTTGTATCAAGGCATTTACCATGAAATATATAATGTGATACTATTGCACAGAGAAATTTGCATATTGTTACATCCCTACTCTGCCATCACGAGAAATTAGCGTTTATGTTCACAATATCATGAAAATAGCGTGTCACCAATACTAAAATGTACATATCCTAATTGAATCTGTCAATTTCTAAGCTTATTTGGTTCTGTTCCATGCCCTGATTTTGATCTCTGCGTTATAAAGCTAACATAAAGGTATGTTTTCTTCACAGCAGCTCTGGGCGCTTACTCAAAGTGACAAGTTGCAAGACGTGTCACCGATGACAGTGTTTTTGTGAGGTGTCTGATAGATCTGTGTCAGCTTTGCCTGCTGCCTCAAAAGTGTTCGCGATCAAGTTTGTAGACAGCCCAAATTATGGTATGTTGTTTCCTCTGAACTACATAATTATATAACTGATCTCTGCAGCACCTGTTAATAATAGCGTGCCTCCGTCTCAAGTAAACTGCGCATTGATTCGCATTTACGGAGCCTACAAAGGTATTTTAATCAAGTACATGAGATGAGAAGCTATTTGGGAAATTCAAATGTGAGAAAAAGTAGTCTGCTTCCCCTTGCTGTTTCATCTTTATGCTAGGATCAGCTAATAACCTGCTGGCTCAAGTTCTGCTCCTAAATCAGCCAAGCAGTGTGACTTTTTGATCTCATTAAAGAAGTGGTTATGAGTCTATTTTAACCATAAATGAATTGAAAGTGAGGTGATAAAGTACAGTGTATATAATTTCAAACATTTAAGTGCAAATTGCGAAATCTATTAAACGAAGTAGGCATCCACAACGTTAATCCTGTTGGAGTGAGTTTGCTTGGCAGTTTTTTCACTTTCAAGAATCCCTGAAATACTGAGCAGGGAAGTGCGGTGACAAGACCTGAAGAAAGTAACTTATGTAGAACTCAAACCTTCCATCTCAGATTAAAACTATCAATTACATTCCGGGATCAGCCCTGAGCATATATTTTGCTGACAAACGGCACATTACCGTTTGCGTTGGCCTGACAGATGCTTTGCCATTTCGCCAGATTACTGCTGACCACCAATCATGCCGATGCGGAAGGAGGCTGACAAAAAAAAGTTGCGTGGGTCGGAAATGAAAGTTTAGTGATGGAGCGCTTTCTGTGGTATTAATCAAACGTAGAAACGCCATCTTTTTTTCCCCCCGCAAACTGATTTCGACCCACACGCGCGCTCCTCATTTGAATACTTCTGCCGACTCTGTCCAATTAGGATCCATCAGTCTTCCCGGCTCTTCACTCCGACTTTGATCTGTTTTTTGTGCCTTCTCAAACTCACAATAGCGGGCTCTTTTTTGTCTTTGGTTTCCTCATCAGTCGTGCATAGCTTTCTCTCTCTCCCCTTCCTTGAGTGTGCACTCTTAGGGGCGGCAGGCAGACAGATTTCGGGATGAGTCACCCCGTGTGTCTGATAGCATCTCCTCTCCCCTCCCCCCATTTTTGAACCGACGCTCCTCCATCACTTCCCCCGGGCTGAAAGGGCAAAGGAGGGAGTGCCGTCGCCTGCCATGAACTTTCTCTAGGATGCCCCCGCCCCTGCGAGAACTCGAGACAAAGTGACATTTACACAGGGACTGTATGTGTCCCGACGGGTGCCGCTCTCCTCTTTGTGGAGAAGGGCTCAGAAGAAGAAGAAGAAGAAGGAGGAGAAGAGAGGGAGAGAACGGGAAAGGGTTGCTCAAAAAGAGTTGTTGAAAAAGATGTAGAAGTTGTTGGAGAAGTCGGGCTGAAAACAGACAATGATGACAAAAGGCGTTCTTAAGAAGAGGCACACAGGGATTTGAGACAATGCAGACAGAAAATGGGACAAGACAATGGTAGCTGCAGCTTTGGACTTCATTAAAACGGCTTTAGAGGCCCTTCTGGAGGAATATTACTTATGCATACACATTTCTTGGCAAGTTATGTATAATATTAACATTAACCGTACTACCTGAATTACAAATGAACCAGAATAAATCAAATTTTCTGTTTCTCTGATGCTGTAGTATGTCGCCTTGAAGTCTTTGTATATACTTATGATGTCTATTCACCTGTACTGAAGGCAAGGGTTACATTCATACTGTGCGTGTTTTTTCTACCTAAAAGTGCTATACATTGAGATACAGTCACTACCTCACTTATAAGTAGATATATTCATACACCTGTTTATGAAGAACGTGAAGTTTTCTGCCCAAGGACACAATGTCAAACTTTTCAAACTTAGTAAAGTTTGAAATTCCTATCACTTTGCCCTTATTTTTGTCCACTTTTTGAAGCGCTTACCCAAGTTGACCTATAGGTTTTACAGAATCTTTGGGAAATAATGGAAAACTGTGCTTGATTTTCTGTCATTTAAATGTGATTCGAATGTTTCCTCGAATTGCGTAGTGCTGGACATCTATTTCCTGACATTTTTAGACTCTTAGTCACTTAATAGTTATGTTTTTAAGCTTTTGCATAGAAGGGTTAATGTTGACGTTTGTCTCTTGTGTTCTTTGATTCACAGAGACGGAGACTGACTCAGAATCTCCAATGTACTATGTAATTGGAGCCATCTTATACCGGACTTTGGGTGTCATCCTTCCTGCACCAGCGTGAGTACATCAACGACAATTCACTGCACATTGTACTTTTGTTCCTTCGCAATGACGTTACGTTTTCTGACATTTCAAAGCATCCATCAAACATTATCATCATTCTAAGTTCCTGTCTTTGCACTTCTTATCTTATTCTGTCCTCTCATCATTTAGAATTTCCAACATCCAAAGGCACACCTTTCTGGTCCGTCATTGTTTGTTATCGGGCAAGTGGTGAAAAAGAAATGCGTTCCCTGTTGTCATCGCCTTTTGTTATGTTATTCAGTCTATTTATGGCAATGCACTGAGGGATTTCCATTCTGTGTGTCATAAACCCTCAGAGGAGTCTATAGTGAATGTGGGGTTGTCAAAAGGCCATGGTGACACTGTACGGTAATTTTGCTGGCCCTGAGCCCATTGATTCCGGTCAGTGCACTTAACAGAAGATGAGTGGGATCAGTCATGTTGCTCCTACTGTATTGTGCCTCCAGCTCAAGAATGCACACAGGTCCAAGGCCCTAACATCATCTTCACTGTCACATGTTGGAAATATTGTCATTATAGACATTGTGCAAAACAGTGTCCACTTTTTATGTATTTGTTTCCCTTTGTTGATTCAGTGAATAAAGTTTTAGCTCATAGTTCAAGGTCATAACTTCAAAGTAAACACCTTCTTGCTCAGGTTGAAGACCAACTATTGTTTGATCAACAATGAACAAGAACAACAACAACAGACATATTTCTTTTGAGTTTATAAGTGCTTTTTACAACTTTCAACGCTCAAAGCAGAGTTGACCCTTGCTAACTTCGCACTTCCTGCTTTGTGGAGATTGGAACACCCTGTAATTAGATGCAGACAGCACATATTGTTCTCATTTTGACCCTAAGAGATGCTTTTATAAGATACAGAATATGGGCTGGGGCAAGACATATTTTACTTTATAACATACACCAAAAAAATGTGTACAGCCCCTTTAACAGGTTGCTTCATACTGAAGGGTATTTATGCAGCTTAGGTTTTTCACTCCAAAATTTAAATGGATTGTTTGGTTCTTTTTTCATTTGAAATAAGAGGTAGATGTGTCCATACCACCTTGACAGTGTCTGATCTTAAAAGCTAAGCAGGGTTGGACCTGGTTAGGGCTGGATGGAGGAATGCAGAGAGCTCAGAGACATGCTGGGGTCCCTCAAAGGTTGTCTAGACAATAAGCAGAAAAAAAGTTTGAAATCAACATTACATAAAATATTTGTTTAAATATGTTTCATATCCAAAAAGAAAGACATGTTTTATTAGTTTGAATAGAGTATAAATTATTATTAAGGGCCCCATGTAAATCTTTTGGTTGAAGAATATGGAATGCGGCTTGTAATTGAGCAGTTGGTCGTGGTCGGAGTGGCACAGATTGGCAGTTTTACATCACTTTTATCCCCAGAGCTGTCTTTTTTTTTTTTTTCTTCTTTGCTTTTTTGTGGCCCGTATGTGTTATTGGATAGGACCGAATATATATTGAGTAAAATAGGGGAGAAAACTGAAAAATGTCTGTAAATTACACATGACTTATTCAGTTTATTGTGCTGCATTTTCCAATACTCTGAAACCACTCAAGAGATTATCTTATATTTAATATGTATGTCAAATAATAACAACTTTGGATGTGTTTTTCATCACAGTTCACCTGCAGTCATCAACTCCAAGATTCTGACGGTGACTGTCCGCCCTGAACCGCAGCCCAGCGAGCCCATGGTGGTCGTCGAGCTGTCGCCACTTCTCAACGTAAGTCCTCTCAGTTCATCATCCAATCCATGTCATTCAGCTGATAATACATTCTAATCACGTTTTTAAATTAAACACAAGCATTAGGAGAATGTTTGATCAAATTTCCATAAAACCGTAGTCACCCTCTTCAAAAATTTCTCACCGTCTAGCAATAAAACAGTGCTGCATGCTGTAAAGTGCCATAGCTCTCTTTGAACTGCACTGAATAAATACAAAACCTGCTTATATCACAGTGTCTCCCAGTACCCATTGACTTTATATTACAATGCATAGTGTTATTATAAGCAGCATGCGGGGTTTCTTCAGCGGGGAGTGCAAGTTTAATAAGGGGCACTCTTCAAAATCTCAACTAGACTGCTTTCATTAGACGTCGAGCGAGGTAAAGGTGGGCAGAGTTGGGAAAATAATGTTGAATATTTAATGGTAAACAGGCTCTGTGTGCTTTGCTAATGTATCCACATGAACCAAGGGTCAGGAGGAGGATTGCTGATGTTTCATTATACATATTTAGTATTCATAACCATCTCATGACTCCGGCTTGTAACTGCTGACTCATTACATAACAGTGTATAAGTAAAGTGCATTGTGACTGTTATTTAACATGGAAGAGCAGGAGCGTTTGTAGCCCATTCTCTGGAGGATGCTGATTGTGGCATGCTGTGCCATAACAGGAGGAGTGATGTTGAGAAGTGCAGGCTCAAAGCACAGCGCTCAAGCACACAGCCAATATATTCAGGGTAGTGTGTAGGTTAACAGGTATGAGAGAAGGCGGAAGATATTCCCCCGGAAATGTCATCTGCAGCAATGTTTGCCAACAGTTTGATGAGTTTCATGTATTTATTCGTGTACACCCATGAAATACAATTGTTATGTATGTATTTATGTGAGTATATATGCATTATTTAATTTATTTACAAGCCAAAGGAGGTCAAGCGTTTTTTTTTTCTCCATTTTTTTAAATCTTCACAAACTTCCACACCATACCATCTATACCAAGTCATACATTACACTACATTAACAAAACAAAAACAAAAATTGTACAACCCAAGAAACAAACAAGGACAAGGAAAGAAAAGGCATGAAACATGGGGCTCGAACCATATTTAAAGCTCAAAAGAAAACATGTATCTCAATTTATTTTGGATGAAGAATTTGTATGTTAATTGTAAAATGTTAAAATACTACCCATGTTGTAGCGTAGTGTACCTGTTACCAAAATTGTTGATTCATAATTTAGAATATTTAAAATGGTCTGTTTACATTAGGGTACTATTCTTTCAGATACATATGTTATTTACAAACAGCAAATGAACAAATTATAAATAGACACATTCATACATGCAAATTCAAATTCTTCATAATAATAATAATAAATGTTGTGATGTGATAAAATGAGAAAGAATAACAGAGCTGATGAGGAGGAGCCGTCGTCATGTGTTTGAGCTGTAACAAGTGCTGACCTTGGCTCGTGATGCTGAAGCAGTGCCATGGCAACAGCTGCTATGGCTGCTGGACCTCGTGTAGTGGTCACGATTTATACCCTTCGCAAGTCTGGTGCTAATACTGTGACACGCACGATTCTATAACATTAACACTATGCTATAACACTTGTTTGTCCACTCATTTATCATCTTTTTGATATTGCTATTTGGACCCATAGTATTGAGAGTTCATTGGCCGTTAGCATTTGTGACCCGCCATCGCTCTCTGACTGAATGCTAACATAGGTCAATTCATACCTGTAGTGATATAAGCATGCATAAATATTGGTTAACCCTGTCCAACTGATAGACTTCAGAAGATTATTAAATACATATCGGATTCTTTTTGTGTCACTATTTCATTGCTTGTATTTTTTTTTCTTTTCCCATAAATCTCAAACGATCAGCCCCAGGTTGGTGTCTTTGAGGGACATTGTCAGATGTGTCCCTGTCATTACACAGTGTCAGTGCTAAAGAGAAGAGCCCCATGGAGAGTGTACATGGGTGTCACTGAAGCTGCAGAGAACAGTCAGACATGACGTCCTCTTGATTGATAAGGGTGTGCTAACATAGACGGCTATGCTAACACATACTTGGGGACATCTGATGTCCGTGACAGCAGCCGCACAAAGTACTGTCATCCATCAATCGCTGCTGGCCCACTTGTGATCCTGTCTCTATAAACATTGCATCACTCTTGTCCTCTGAAGTCCCGCCGTGCACAAAGTGGTGGACGTGGTATTTCATGAAAGATCACTTCTGAACTGTTCGCAAAGCAAAAACGACCTTGTCCTTTTGAAGTCTGCGGCGCTAACTAAAATGCATTTTCTTCTCACTTCTTTTTCTTCAACTGAAAGATTTCTGGTATAGAAAATGTCTTTATGTGGTGGTAAACCACTCACGACTACTATTTGTGGTTATTATTGTTGTTGTTGTACGTCACATTTGATCACGTATGTGAAGTTCCTCAACTACCTCCCAGTTCACAAGTAAGATTTACCAGTCCGAGGGCACTCCAGGTCATTTTTTCAAGTTGGTGGCGGGAAAAATCCCAATTACCAGTTGCCTGGAATGCACATTAAGTTGAGTATTTAGCATTCAAAATCTTTATTTGTGTAAGATTTGACTAACTGAAAATTCTGGACACAATCCTGAACTCTTGACAGTGTTAGTGAGGTGTCAAGGAAAATTACCTAATTGCATTATGTATGGCACCAATCATTTATGTTATTTTATTTTCATTGTATCGTTCATATCTCTCTTTATGTATTATGTATCTCTTTCAATGTGGTTTAGTGTGATTTCTTTTAAATCTGTTTAACAAAGTAAACAAAAAAAAATAAATAGTTTACTTTTATGTCCACATCTCACATTGTCATTCTATTCATTATTCATTGTCATTGTATTTCCTTAATTGTCAAGTAACATGCCACTTTTTCACAAAGGACTGTAAATGTCCTGCTGTGTCCCCCTGTGCCTTTAGGGGGAGCTCTTCTATTCACATTAAGCACAATGCATAGAGCAGATAGTGCCAGGGGACAGAGACACAGGGATCCATTTCTCCATCTCAGACCAGTGCAACAATGACATTTCAATTGTGCAGCGATGATGAATGACAGTGGAGTAACACTTTAAAGGAATTATAAAACGCAGCACTCAATCTGACTCATCCTGAGCTCTCACACGGCCCTGACTATGAATGCAGCTAAACAATAGCAATAAATTATGCACCGGAAATATAATAGTGATGTTTTCCCATCTTGACGGAGCTACTCGGGTTGAAGAGGCAGGCACTGGAGTTCAAAGATAACTAATGCCAAAATCATTGAAAAGAGATTAGGATTTGGCCATGGTCGTATTGATAAATGTCAACTTGGATATTGATCATGTTATTGATTTACTGATTGTGTCCAGTTGTGTCTTCATTCGCCACCACGCGCGAGAGAACTTGATTAATGTGTAGTCCGGCTGACTCTTTGTCCTTATTGGCTGCAGGGTCGTAAGAGCGCCTGCCTCTAAAGCAGTGGGTTCGTACTGTAGGGTGAGCCCGCAATCCTCGGAGTGGTTCGCTCTCTTGGCGGACTCAAACAGGCTCCGATTAACAACCAGAACAACGAAAATAAACATTGTCTTTGTTGAATTGCTTCTTGGATATGTCTAGTAGGTTGAGTAATCCGTGTCTTAAGTGGCTGTTGCTTATTCTTGACTGTTGTTGGGTTCAAGCCACCTGTTTTATTATTTATTATTCGCTGAATATCGGCCTGGATGAGTTGGCAGCAGATCTGAAAAAAAAGATGGTGTTACGGTTAAAGAATGATACTAATATAATAAGTAACAATACAATGACGAATGAATTATGTATTCTGACTGTACATTAGAGAGCCAAGTTTGTCAATTTACACTCTATTTACGCTTATTTACACTTTATTTCACGACAGTTTTTCCAGGAGCCTGTTAGCTAACCTGTCTCAAAACCCTTAGCCAAATAAGCTGTTCCTAAACCCTAATTCTATCCCTAACCTTACCCTAATTGTGACAATAATATATATTATTAGGCAGTGGTGGCTGGTGATATATTTTTAGGGGTTTTAAATAAAAAATAAATAAATAAATAAAAAAAAAAGAGAGAGAGAGAAATGACACTGTTAAGCCTTGCCCCAGGGTCTCCTGAGTGCAAGGCAGATGCTTAACCTATTGAGCTATACTTTCACACGTGACCCTCTGATGCAATGTTGTTACTTCACTGCTCAATGCAGCTCCTCCACAAACAGGCCTTATATGATTAAATTTAAATTTCCAAACTTGAGGCTCTCACACACCCATTCTGTGCACAGGGATCCAGTACATACTACGTAGAAACACAAAGATTTTTTACACAACATATAAAAAATATAGCCAAAAATAAAATTATGAATGTATGTATTTTTGTTTCCGGCCGTCATTGTTGTAAGGTTAACCACCAATAGAGGTTATGCAGATGACCTCATATCTTACTGAATTTTAGCAGTTAATGTCAAAAATGTATAGCATTAATGGTGAGTAATGACATTTTTTCAATTCAATTCAATTCAAAATTCATTTAAATTTAAATTAATCCAAAATCACAACAACAACTGCCTCGATGCGCCACATTTTGTCATGTAAACGCTCAAAACACACTAAACTCTGGTAACAAATATAAAAAGTATTTAACTTTGATGACTTTCATTTGTGCCTGACATCTAAAAAAACTAAAATTAAGTAAACTGTTGTAGAAAACCAGATCATTAACAGGAACACTGCAGCTATACGCTCACATTCATCACTGATACAGACTTTGGGATCACATACAATTAAACTCTGTACTTTTCTGTCCTTAAAAATTATGTTTCAGTCAGTTTGTTGGAAATGAATTATTGCGCTGCAGTTGAAGAGTCCTTTATCTCCAACTGCCATTAGCAAAAAAGCTAACTAGGCTCTGCACGGTTACAGCAACAGCGTAAAACTATTTCAGTTGATATGTACTTTATAACGTTGATTTGAGCAAAAGGAAAGCTCCACGGACAAAAAGTAGACCAAAGAAAAGCAAAGAAACACGTTAGATCAGTTGTGCTGCCTATAATTCAGCAATTCAGTACCACTCATGTTGTAATGTTGAGCAATTTTACTACAGAAATGTCAAAAAAAAGTGGGTTGGGGGGAAAATTAAGCATGCGAAGACATTTAAAAATACAGGGGACATTGTTGTCAGTGGCAAGGAATTCTTGAACCAGATTTGAGTGAAAACACGGGTAATTTCTGGCCCAATTTACTCGACGACAGTGTTTTCCAAAGTGATTACACCCCGCCTGTGACCACTCCACTCGCAGTTTAAACGCATATCTCTACACTTTTGAAATTGGCTATTTTTTTTTCACCATTTCCCAACACCTCTTTCCCTCAACTGTCTGTCTTTTTGTGCATGAAATGACTTCATTCCCCTGCGACGTTCCATTTCTCTCACACCCACTCCTTAATGCCGCCTGTAGTGGTTATATTTGCCGCCGCATCCTGTGACAATGGCCTCCTCTCCATTTTGCCTTCTGTCTCGATCCCCCTTTTTCATTGTCCGCTTACACCTCTATCTCTCTTTCTTTCTCTGTTACCCGTGCAGCATTCCTCTGTCTGTTCTGGCAACTCCACCTCTGCCATCATCACGAATAGCACGAGATAATCGCCATATCTCTCTTTCTGTCTTGCAGGGTACATCAGATCCTCAGTGCGTGGTCTGGGACTATGGCAACCCGTAAGTTATTTCCTGCCCGACTCGGATACTCTGCATGGGACTGCATAATGGGCTGTGTTTGATGTTTATCTCATCAGCCCGTGCCCGCTCCGATTCTCCTATTAATGAACTGAGCGCGGCCTAATGAAGTTGACTGTGACCATGTTAATTAAATTACTCAATGAGGAACATTATCTCTGTTTTCCTAAGAGTATTTACTTAGTGACACACCGCTAAAGCTTATTTCACTCAAACTTTCAAACTCCAATTTGTCCGGAGATTTAAGTAGTTCAGGGGCTTGTAGCATTTAGTTAAATTTAGCCCCGTTCCCATTAGTGACCCACAGCACGATAGCCTTGCTTTTGTAGGTCACTGCCTCTTTACTAGTGCAGTGTGTTTTAATGTAAAATGTCTAGCCAAGTGTATAATGTAACCAGCAGCATTGATCATGCTATCTCCATTAACCCACATACAAACCAGAGCACGTTATGGCACTCTGGGGTAAACGCCCGGACAGCGGCGATTTGAGCTTAGTTTTTCTGCTAAATACTGTAATTCTGGACTGTGTGATTTCCAAAATTCAGACTTTCCAAAAGAAGTCTGAATGTTTTTCCCAATAGTAGGCTGACATTTGTTTGTTTATGTATTAACCTTTAGCTAACCAGGTAAGAACCCACTGAGATCGAGACATTTTTTTCAAAGGTGACCAGGGGCAAAGTTATAATGTATAGCAGCAAATCATAAAAACATTCACAATGTTTTTTTGATCAGTTTGTTCTCTGAAATTATAGGTTTTTATGTGGAAACAACAAACTTGTCCTATCTGCTCCTATTTTTTTTATTTATTTATTGTTTTATTATTCTATTTAATCCACTTCATTCATCGATTTCTCTGGGACATTGTAACTTTAATGGCCCTCTCTTAAAATGCATTTTTCTCCCACAGAGACATAAAGATCACCACTTACTTTAGCACCTTAACACACAAAACTTTACAGTCTTCTACTTAAAATGTTTTTCATTCATTTTCTACCGCTTATTCCCGTTAGGGGTCGCGGGTGACTGGAGCCTATCCCAGTGACTTTTGGGCCTTAGGCGGGGCACACCCTGGACAGTGGCCAACTCGTCGCAGGGCTGACACAGAGACATGGACAAGGACAGACAACCATTCACTCTCACATTCATTCACTAGGGACAATTTAGAGTTTTCCATTTAACCTACACAGTCATGTCTTTGGACGGTGGGAGGAAGCCGGAGAACCCGGAGAGAACCCAGGGTAACACAGGGAGGACATGCAGACTCCACCCAGAGAGATCGTGTGATGTTAGGGTGGTTCGGAATTCAAAACCACGATGTTGGGGTGGTGCTGGATTCGAACCCACGATCTCCTTATTGAGAGGCAGATGCTCTAGCCGCTCTGCCACCGTGCACCCCCAGTTTTTGCGATATTTATTTATTATTATTTTTTTTTTTTTCTAATGAGCCACAATTTGAATTTTGTTGCCCAATTTTCAGTCAAGTTCACTTGAAAACTAAATAAGTTTATTTAATTAACTCTGGTTCTGTCCCAGATCTGTGCAATTTTGGCTGTTTTTACTCTTTTTTTAAATTATTTTTTATTTCTTTCCTTTATGTGAGTAAATAGCAGCAGAACTGTCAAATGGATATATTTCCTTTTTTCTTTTTTTTTCTTTTTTTTTAAACAATCCGTGACAATTACAGTTTACACATCCTACCCTTCCAAACTGGCTTTGTTATTAAAATTTAGATGGAGAACAGGTTAAAAATATGTGATAGAATTAACTTTCAGCTTGCAAATGTTTTGTCCTTGTTTATAATTAATATATCACAGTAATTAATATCACAAAAACTGGCATTAAGTTCAATGTCTTTGTGTAATGATTTTTTTCTCATTTTAGCTTAAAAAAAGTGGTAGAATTATCCAAACACAAAAATGTGGTTGTTGTCATAAACACTTGCACTGCAGTGTCTAACAAATAACAATAAGGTTCAACATGTGGATTTTCTCTCCAGGTTAATTCTTCAAACACGCATCTTGTAACGCTGTAACGAGATAACTAACATGTTACGATGCAAACAGACTGAAATTCTGGGAAACAGGAGGTTAACAGCCCCTTCTCATCAAGGTGGGGAGGGACACAAAGCCGAACAAAGTCAATTAACTAGCTGGCAGATTACAGCTGCAATCAAATTAAACTTTCACACATTACGAGGGCACCGCGCCAAACGCAATATAAAGTGTCAAAGTGGCGGGCGTGTCTATCAACTCAAAGGGTTGTGGAAGGCGTCCAAGTGTGGGTCTGTGTGCAGGGGATAAGTGTTAAACATGTAAGAGTATAACGCGCCGCTGCAGATGTGGACATTTAAACAGGTGCGCTGTCAATCTGGCAACAAACTATGTATACTGTGAGTGAAGAGAGAGGCCCTAAGCACTAAACACAAGCTCAAGACATGGAGGGAATGCAAATTATGTATACATATCATTTGAATTGTACCATAATTTTGAATCGGCTGAAGAAAAAAGGTGAATTTTTATATTGTGCTATATTTCCCCTTTCCCTCATAGCCCACTGTAAGAATGTTTCTGATTATATTTTTATTACATACATACTGTACAAAATTCTTGAGTGGACACAAGTGCATTTCCATTTCTGATAAATCCTTGCTTATGTTGACCCTGGATGTATAATAAGAGACTTCCTGGAGGAGGAGGGTCACTTCTGTGTCATGACAAATTTGTTGGCATGGATGATGCAGTTGTTGGCTCTATAAAAACCCATCTGTATGTCCTGAAACTGAGGAAAATCTATTTTCACCTATACCCCAAGTCATTATTTATTTGGAAAAATAAATAAACAAATACATAAAGACTCCTTGTGATACAGAAATGTCACATAGTTGGGTTTAAAATTGCAAACATGTAAGTGACAGTCTGTGTGTGCAATGCCACTATACACTGCTTATGCGTTCTGGGGTTTTGAACAGGAAGTCAATGAACCAGTTTCTAATTGGTTGTTTTCAGATCCTAGAATCTGATGATGTCATACTCTCACATGGGGGCAAGAGCCAGATTTTCCTATTGACAACATTGTATTTTGCCGTGAAATATCTAAAAGGTAAAGTCACAAATCTCATATCATATTATTTCTATTACAACTAAAACCTGAATTTTAATAATAATAATTGTAGCTGACCCCATCTGTGTTAAATGCTCTTGACCTATCGAATACAATGATGTCATCTGACACCCGGCAAAACTGTTTTAGACGATATTGTGATTTACATTGAACAAACTGTAAAATGATACTTACACACGTCTTACAATACTAAGAACCTGAAAACATAATATATCTCCTTTGATATAAAATGTATGATGGATTATTTATTAATTTCACAAATCAAAGTTTATCCCCTGGGCTGGACATGTTAGCATAGCATATGTTCTCTAATTAGCAATACGCTATCACCGGCAGCTTCCATCAATCAGAAAGGCTAACAGCGATGTATGATGCAAGCTTTACAGCCCTATATTAATTACCATGCAGAGACTACTCATGGGGTCCATTAGATGTTTTAAGCTTTTGGTAAATAACCCAAAGTCATCACCATTTGGGCTCACAGATGCTGCTAGTAAAATGCTTTTCTGAAATCTTGCCAACTGGTATTTATTTCGATTTTTTTTATTACTGCACGTGTATTAAAATCTAAAATGCAAATGTAGCTGACCATAAAACACTGCAATATAGCAAGGGACATAAAGTGAGCTGTTGTGATTTTCGTCGGGGATCTTTAGGGTGTCGGAACGCAGCAGTCGCTCGGCGGAGTTGGGCAGAGGAGGGCTTGATGTGTGCCGAGAACATGCGGTACAAAGCAGCCGTTTGTTTGCTGACTGATATCACCTCTATCTGTCTGTGTGTGTCTCTCTGACGGATCTGCGAGCTTTGAGGGTGAGCAAAAGGCAGACAGGAGGGTGGAGAATGTATATATAGCCATATGAAGGCAGGGTAAACACGGCTGATCCCCGGCACCAAGAGTAAATAAGTTCAGACCAGAGATAAGAAAATAACTTTCATCAATGCTGTACTGACAAACACGGGCTGTACAGATATGCAACCCCCTGTGCGGGTTTGAAGTGATCGGCTGCTGTGAGGAGCTGCGGTGTCGCGTCGGGTTGGTGGATAACTTTAAAAGCAATGGTTGGTTTTTCGACACGTTTTGGTCAGTAATGGGGAAAACTAGAGCTGAAAGGTCCAAAACATGTGGATCGCAAAACTAGAGAGTGTACTTTGAGTGTTGAGCTGGAAACAGATTAGAAAAGACATTGTCATAGCATTAGTAAATAGTGTAGAAAAATGCAGTAAAAAAAAAAAAAAAAACATTTTAAGCAAAAGATTCAAAACTGCATCTTGTCAGACAACAGTAGCTGCATGAAGATTGACATGTGTTGCTTGTTAAATAAAAGCAGATGATTGGTGAAGGTTAGATCTCTGAGTTCAGTGATAGTGCAAGGGTAGTCAGTGGATTGACAGATCGTGTAATTTGTAATGGAAGACTATTGTTGTTGTCAAATGCTTTACTGTAAGATTGGCAGATATCTTTTGAAAATTAGCATTTGCATTTAGATGGCTGTTAAAAACAAAGCTTTTTCGCGTCTTGATGACCTCATGCTATTATACATCGATACTTGCAGCTTCAGTCTTTGCAAAATATGTACTGCTTTCAACTTCCTGCAATATACAACATTTTGACGACTTTTTTCACATTCAGAATATGTAATGTTTAGTTTTAAATCGTTGATCATTGTGACAGTGGTCCACATTTTTTATCATTCTGAAATCGTCATTACAATCAAACATTTACAACACACACAATTGACTGTATCTGATTTTTTCATATCAGTAAAGTCTGTTTAGCTTCAGCACAGATACTTTGTAAAGCAGCTCTTAAGGTCAGAGTAAGACCACTGTGTGCTGTCTGCATTTAATTATACATTTATTATTATTTTATTAGCAGCAAACCAGGAAGTAACGCTGGTGTGCTATTAACAGTTGCTGTAAACACTGCTGCGACGAAAAAAAGAAAAAAAAAAACTGCATGTGGGAAAAGCACTTGTCCAGTTATGCCACACTAGCACGGTTACCACTGCAATTTAACAATTCTAAACTAAATCTTACACGTTTTGAATGGCCAAAAAGTCTCAAAATGGTAAGCAGAAAGATGAAACTCATGGATAATTTTATTGTGGTGAGCAATTTGGATGGTTGGAAGGTTTTTCAAGACAGTAAAACTCAGCTACCGTTCTCGTCCTTTCTCCATCAACTCAATAAAAGTCATTCATTTGGTTTTGGTGGTTTGCTCGTGGTTCGCTAAATCTTCTTGGTGGGTTTTATTCCACATAGGCTTATACAGTTAGAATAAGTGCAGATTTAGTAAGGACAGCAAACATACATTCCATTAGCGGAGACACACTCGCATTGTGTTCGGACGGAGGATTAGCAAAGCACACATTATAATTCCCATTGTCGCTGTCATCCCACTGAACTGTTTGGGCGGGCGGATCTATTTAGAAAACCTGCAAGTAAGCACTCGCTCTTTCTGCTCCGGAGTTTTCATTCGGCGCGGGCTTTGGTTGGCCGGCAGTTTGCAGCGCTCACAGTTCATCTCGGTGTTTATGTGTGAGCGTTTATTTATTTATTTAGCCCCTAACAGGCCCATATGCCGGCGCCATCTGCCCGCCCAAAACGCCGCGCTCTACCATGGCTCCGTGATTTCCCCCATGTGCCAGTCTTCCTCAGACCCACCCCGACCCGCTCTCATCTGCCCCACTGGTGTGTAGACTCTGGCTTGTGTTTAACATGATTTGAAATTTGTAGCGTTTTGTTTGCGGGAGATTGACGTGTTCTGTGGCAGCTGCACTGGATTTGCTGCAGCGGTTACGGTGTCTCTCAGCCAGCGGGGTGTGGGTCCAATGAGCTCTGTGCACGGAATTTCAGTATTATTATTCTTTTTAATGGCTAGCTCATTCTGTCCAGTTCCAGAGTTTTTTGTAGAGACACTCTAAAATGCATAAATACCCTAAGTCTATATGACAGGTTCTCATGTTTTTCTAATTCTGACTTAGTTTAATGAGAGCGCACTTGTGGGAAATATTCATCATAATTTTACATCCATGAAGTTGCAGTTTGTGAAAAAAATAAATAAAATAAAAGTTAAAATTACAGGAAGTAGTGCTGAGTTCTAAAATGGTATCCATCCATCCATAGACCGTTAACACTCAACTGATACATCGTTTTGAACAGTAATTCAACAAAATAAGAATGTTATCTGGTATTATTATTTGTCATATCTTAACTATTGAGTAATTTATGTGGATTTTAGCCCTTGTTTTCAAAATGGTTGCTAGGTAACAGCCACATTCCTATGTCATATTTGCTGCCCATGTCCAAGTAACATTATTAACAATACGAAAACTGGGCAAAATGTTTAGTAAAATCTTAAATATAATCACGTTCACTGCATTTTAGTGAAATGTGACGTCGGACCTGTCATATAGACTTTAAAGATCATCAGTGACAAAATGTTACAGACTTTACAAATGAGATTAATACATCTCTGACGATAAATGGAGATGTCTGTGGGTCAATGCTAATGCTAATGCTAATTTTGAAGCTTAAAGACATAAAAAAAACAAATGCAAACAATGTATAAAACAACCAGATACTTTACATTTTAATATGTTGTGTCTTTATATTTTTAAGCCCCGCCAACTTAGCCCATTCTCTGTCAAAATCTTTCTGGTCTTTGGTGTCCACTGCATGATTTTCCCGATGTCTAGGATCCAACAATCACACTCGCTAAATCAGCCTTTTCCTCTGTGGCCGCGAGGCATTGGAATAATTTACCAACAAAGACTAACAGAATTTCAAATGTTTCCAAAAGATGAGAGAGTTTGAGATCGCGAGATTGGACGATTTTAAAATTGTGTTGAGTGACGTGACTCTGGAAGCAGATGTGTAATTATGATTGGTGTATTTATCCATATGCTTACATTTCTGTACTTACATTTCTGCCGTCAAACTGCCCAGGGACTGCGGGTGTAAATTAGTATTTGTGCTAAAACCTGGCACCAGCGTCTCTCCTTTCAATCCGTCGTGCACTCTCCCTCAAATAAAAGAACACCATACCATACCGTCATCCTACAAAATGTGGGATATTAACGTCGAAAGAAACCACGTATGTTGTTAGACCAAAAAGGAAAAGGGGATATAAGGCCATGTTCGCAACTAAGCTCTTGTGGTGTACTTTGAGGGTAAGGGCTTTTGTTTTCTGCCGGCCACATGTTTGACAAAAATAGATCACAGACGCAGCGAGAGGAGGGCTCACTCCACGGCCGGCGATTCCAAAATATCAGACACGTTTGATAAGAATCGCAGCTCGTCCTTGGTCGTACGACGGTTCTGAGTTTAGTCTTTGTCCCTGTGACACAAGTCTTTCCCACGATCAGAAATATTTCATCGTGTCATCATGGTTTCTCTGACTTCATCCCACCATGAGCTTCAAATATGACTTGGTAAATACTAATTGCGGGAAACGAATGCGAAAGTAAATGCCTGACTCTGTTGTCAGCGCTGCAGAATAACTCGCTACTGTCCAGGGTTTACCTCCTCCGAGAACCATATAGTTGCTGGGAATGGCTCCAGAAAATGTATGAATAATGCATTGAAATATACCTATACGACTTTCTGCTGGAATATAACCTTACATTCAGTCATTCTTAAACCTTTAAACTGGAATGCACGCACTTCTACCCCTCAGGCACTCGCGAGGTTAAATCATGTTCACTATAAACTTACATTACTTAACGATGCACCAGCCTTATTCTATGATTCCTAACTTTGTGTTTATGCGTTATGTCTTCAAAAATGCTCGTCAGACTGTATTTACGCAGCGCACATACTATGCAAACAGATCAGAACAAACACCAGTCATTCACATGGCCTTAAACCCTAAGCTGGCTCCGTCTGCATAGAAAAGTGTAGAGGCGAAGCTGCAGTCAAATGTAATATATACTGCAGATAAGATTTATGGCACTAAGCCCGCGAGAGGTGGAGGGTCAGTTAATCCTATTTCTAATCCCCAATGGTCCTCAGTGCGATCAGGGCTCAGTGGTGGAAAAAAACCCACAGCATAACAAGTAACGCAGTCATAATAATAGCCTGTGGAGCGGTCTCTCTGAAGACCTCGATCAGACATGGTAGACGGTTCCTTATGGTTCACGCTCTAAACGAAACATTGTTTTTATGACAACGACAATGGACTGAATCTTGAATCTTGAGCTGCAACAATGGTACGACTGTGCATCATTCTTTGCATACGTTGTACAAAGGATATGCAGACAATACGGGGAAAAAATACAAAACAGATTGTATGTTCAAGCAAACAATAACAACAGCACATAAAGCATGAATAACCATATCTTTTTTAATTGTTATATCACTATAGATACTCATCTGGGTTGCAACTTTGTGTGTAAAGGCAACATTTTTTGGACATTCTATAACTCGAAAGATAGAAAATGTAGTTGTAAATTGTTCATTGCTATGGTAACGGTGGTTATTTTTAGTGATGGCCGCTGCCTGTTTCTCTCTCTCACACGTTCACCAAAAAAATGGATGACACAAATTATAGGAACAATTAAGGACTGGACTGAAATGATCATAGATATTTGCAAAATGGAAAATTATTGTCCGTCTCAATATGAAAATGGACAAATTGGAAAGACTTTGGACGTTTGGGACAGATATGCCGGACTAAACATGTGGGACTATTTGGATGTGCCATGTTTTTTGTTTTGTTTGCACAGCACTTTAAGGCTTTACTTCCGTTGACGATACTGTAATCTACACAAATGCTAAGAGTGTGGCAGATAAAACTAACAACAGCTATGGAAATTGTCGCCCTGTGGCTGCACGAGTCTTGTCTGACATTAAAATTATGACAAAACTGCAATAATGTACTTTTCCAACAAATGAAAAGATGCAATCCATCCCAGTGTGAAAATAAATGGTACAACTATTCAAAATGTCAGCAAATGCAAATACCTTAGGGCTCATATTAGATCCCTCTCTTAAAAAAACATGTTAAAAAGAAATCTAAAACTAAAATAGAATCTGGCAGCCTCAAAAAGATAAGGAACTCACTCTCAATAGAAACAGCAAAAAGTTATTTAAATGTTTTACCACATTTTTCATACTGTATCTCAAGCTGGTTCCAAGCAAACAAGACTTCATTCAAGCCACGAGAATCAATATACCAGCACGCACTAAACATCCTTGATTAAAAAAATAAAAAACTGTCTGTATCATCATTGCCATATACTGCATAAATATAAATTACTGAGCTTCGAAAATTGTATCCTATTTGCCCGCATCCAACTGGTTTGCAAGATCATTCACAGTCTGGCTCCTCCGCCTCTCAAAGAGTTTATTCACCAGACTTCCTCTGTGACCACCAGGATCAAAGAACTCCACTAAAGGACAATGCCGTTTTCCCAACTGTAAAATAAGCCCTGCCCAATCGTCCTTCTCATACCAGGGGACCAAACAGTGGAAGAAGCTCTCCACTGAGCTTAAAAATGAAAGTAACTTCTTTATCTTCTGCAGAGAAGTAAATAAGAGGTTTATTGACAACCAAAGATGCACACACTGAGCGCAAACTTGCACACTATTAGTTATATTATGTACATGTGCTTTTATTATAGTTATGTATAGTATAGCCTTGCTTTAGCTCCTTTTTATAAACCTATTTAGAATTCCACTAGCTTTACTGGGTATAAATTGTGATTCTAGGACTTGTCTGATAACTAATACTGTAAATTATATTTTGAAAGTCAAGTCCTCTCGCCGAAACATGTGAGGTAAATGAGTTTATAGCTATTTACAACCGTCTTATTAGAAGAAACTAACAAGTTATTAATACTGTAAATTAACACTAAGCAGGTGCTGGCCTCTGCACTGAACTTCAATGTTACGATGATGATGTGTGAGTGAATAATTGAGTGTCAGAGACGGTACGAACACTGCTGCACTGTAAATAACGTACTTGTCCCCTTCCCTTCTCCCTTTTTAAGGACTGCAGATGGAAATGATCTTTCATAGCTATAAACAGGTGCAAACATCTTTGCCCTTGGGCATGCTGTCATTGTATGTTGTCCTGTTGAATAAATACATGAAATGAAAATTATCAATATTTGTCACTGATCCACCCATCGCTCAAACATATTCATCATTCTGCAACCCACGGAAAACCATCATCACATTATCCATTAGCCTGGTGTAGTGCTTTTTGCACTAAAGCACTCTTCATGTTTTCTACTCTAACATCCTTTTGATTCCATTGTTGCTGTGAGTAAAACGAGCTTAAATATGCCTGGTCACATGCCTTAACAGTCCTCTTAATAGTTTAGCAACAAGAAGGAGCAGGACGGGGGGGGAGGGGGGTTGGAGGCTGATAGGGCTTGCTCCACTTTTCCATCTGACAGAGCACAAGGGATCAAGACTGTGTCAAACACTGCATGAGCGAGCAGAGGGAGACACGAGACCGGCGAGGTTCACATGCACAGACTCTGCTAAATCTGCCGCTTGGACCTGCACCAGCTTTACACTTTAAGGATATAACTGCAAGTAATAGAATGCTTATGCGTTTTAGAGGCATGGAGGTGTTGATTCTGAAGAGTTGTGGAATCTGAAATGTTAAGTTTGCGCTGAGTTAACATGAAGAACTTTCTACCGGGAGCGCTGTATCCTATAGACGTCAAGACCAAAATGGAAGAAGGCATTTCCTGTTCTTTTTAATTTGGATTACCCGGGACTCGCTACTTGGAATTGTTTCCGCTTCTGTGCACTTGCAAACTGTGACAGCTGCTGGGTAAGTCAGAACCTAAATTCAGAATTGTTTCTGTGCTTTTAAATTTGGTTGACAAGTTCGGGCATTTTGCTATGGATATAAAAGTACCATCAACACTAGTGATGCTCATGCTTCTGGGTTAATTGTATAATGGCTTTTGCGACTGAGTATATGACGAAGGGGCGCGGCGGCGGTGTGTCAAGGCTATAAGAGCTGACCTATTGACCCCAAAATGTGCTGTTAAGCTCATGGCAACATGCTCACCGCGTCACTGTTTTCATTTTTCATACACACAATACATTACCCCTCCTCTAGGTGCACCAATAATAACCGGATAACCTTTTTTTTAATGCAAGAACCACTTTCAGCTTCCAGGAAAGCAGCTGAGATGGCAGGTCATTTGTGCTCGGAGTTGAAAAGCTACAGCCTATCTTTGCACGCCCGGTTTGCTCAGTAGCTCACACATCAGGAAGAAAGCTAATCTGGGAAAAGGAGCTTATAAATTAGCCCAGGGCCGTGCCAGAGAGCCGACTGGGCCAGAGCAGGTCAGTGACAAAGCTTCACATGGCGAGGAGGGAATGGAGGAGGAGGAAGGCGGCAGATTTGTGGGACAATTTTGCAAGTTGATGCATATAGGATTGGCAACGATGTTTCACTTCAGTCGTGCGTTATCTATAGCACGATTTCACTTAAATACGTTATGAATGCATCTCGAAAGCATGTAATGTATCGTTATAAATGATTAAATGACCGCCATGTTGCCTTTGCAGAAGTGAGCGCTCCCTGTTTCAAGCTGTGATGCTTTATTCTGTCATGACTCAGCAATGTTTGATGTGACCAATGTCTGATCAATAACCTTTAGCAACTGCACCTATATTTAGGGGAGCCAATATAAACAATAAGCCTACTTTAACAGCAATACTGAGTCATGCTGGTGTAACTGTACTGATCCAAATGAGGGGTGGGCGATGTGACAAAAAAACACACATTTATATCGCAATTTTCTTGGAGTTAGATCACAATTTCAATTTTATCACGAATCATGCATATGCAATGTCTAAGGAAGGTTGACCAATAGGAGCGGTGGGTGGAGGACAACAGGCAAGCACTGAATCACAATGTTTTATTTATTTATTTATTTTGACAATCGACACACATTCTGTAACAACGGATCAAAACTAAATAATAACAGAAATATTGCTAGAACTTTTATATCGACCGCATTAAAATCTGAATCAGAACAATGTTTATTGCCATGGTCAATAAAAAGAGTTTCACAAACTAGGCATTTGTTTTGGCGATTTGGTGTGCATCACAAGCATAATTGTGCCACACAAGTTAACCATTTTATATCAGAATTTATTTTGTATTTCAAAGCTCAATATTGATGTTGGCTGTAGCCAGAGTGTATAAATGACTCAGCTGCCATGCACAGTATTATCAACGGTTGCATTCATGAATCTAATAATGTCATAATTACTAATGGAGGGCAGGGGTCTGTATAACTCTATGGGAGATTCACTGTTTTGAAAGAAATACTTGTAATGTTGAACCTCATCATTATTTTTTGGAGATTGGTTCCACAATTAGTCTTACAGCTTACCTTTTTATTTCGTTATGTTGACAGAGAAAACGCTGAACTTGGTGTCAGTTTTTGTTTCATGTAGATAGGCAGCCATTACAGATACTAAAACCCAGGTCATAATTCTGATATCTGAGAGTTCAATTCATTCATTCAATTCATTCAAGAATGATGTCACATGAGTCAAATACATTTAGTTATGTACCCTAAGGTTCTTCTATTGGGTGTTCTTTGTTAGTTTGAGTCCCCATTTCCCCATTTGAATGCACGTTCACACAGAGTAGGAACTGGGGACTGGGAACTTTGGGAACTCTATTTGTATTTTGTACTGTATTTTCTAATCAGACCAGGAACATTTAACAAGTACATTTCAACATTAACTTTATTGGGAAATATGTTTCAATAATATTCCAACTTTCCAACAGACTTTTTTGATAAATAACACACAAATAACACAGTAGCTCCAAAAATACAATTCTTAGTAAGTACTTCATTGAACTACTACTTGAACATCTATTTTCTTCTGCTGGGTGATTGCATGTCTGTAACTTTTTTTTTCTGTGAGTGTTGTTCAGAAAGAAGTAACTAAAATTTTGAACTACCTAAGAAAGAGAAAAGACTTTTGTAATCCTAATTTATATGACCAAGCTAATTGTATAGTGAGTTAAACCCGCTTTCAGCCACTGTCGCTGTGTGTCACTGCACAATATGACCGGGACTGGGTCATCAAACTAAATAGGGACTGGAAGAAATAGGGATTTAGTTCTTGGTACTGGTATATGCAAAAACGCCTAATATGATGGACGTTTAGATACTTGTATTTGCCTTAAGCCGTTCAGTAAAAAAATCGTCTTATAAATAATTGATGTCTGAGATGCTTCATTTGAAGCATAAGCTCTGCCGACTTTCTACGGCCCTCTCAGTAAGCTCGAGATTATGGGATGGCATGTTCTTCCATTTGTAACAGGCATCTTTACATCAGCCGCCATTCAGACAGCTTACTTCCTACAGGGATAAAATCTGGGTCAAATATATTTATACATGCATATGCAGACGCAGAGCCACACACGACGCTGCCTCGCTGTTGTGTGAATGTGTGCCGGTCAGAGCTGCATAATAGGCTCTATCGCAGGCTAAGTGAGTGCAGATGATTGGTGTCATGTGAAGATGTGCTTCACTGCTTTCCAGATGTATTGAGAGTAAAAGGACAATATGCAGAGGCTGCGCAGAATGTCAATGGTGGTATCAGCAGAGATGCAGTCTATTGAAATGGATCCCATCAGCTCCAAATAAATGCTGCTCCTGACTTATTCTGAGAAGCACATACATACCACCGGCATAATAATGACTCTAAACGGCTACTGCACCACAACACGAGACATATTTCAGACATTTCACAACCTATGTATTTAAGGTGCGTGTTTTATAGATTTATTTTTACTATAAACCATTCAAAAATCTATTCGCTTTTATAGCCAAAATAAAAATCTGATAGAGAACCATGGCTTTTACTACTTCAAAGGCTTATCAGTTAGCTAGCGTTCACTTGATGTGTGGCTTTAAATGTAATATTGATCATGCCATTGGGAATAGGCTACATCGGAACCATTTACATGTCACTGTGAAAGAAAAAAGATACATACATTTGACTGGCACATAAAAATAAAATCGAATCACTTTTTTATTTTATTTCATGTCCTCCACATCTCCAAAAGAAAAAAGAAAACGATACAAACGTTTGGAAGAATACTGATAAGATTGTTCTTTTGGCGAAATAAAAAGACTTAAAGGACAAATATTGTGCATTATTTGTATCGGTGTTGGCTGTTAAACATGCTCTTGAGTAGCTTACTTCTCATGTTTTAGCACAGAACTTAAAAAAATATATATATATATATATATATACATTTGTCACAGCCTTGGGAGATGCCAGTGTAACTTAGCTTTGGCTCCATCTACTGGCTGCAGATGGAATTACACACATTTAAGCTTGCTTGTAATTCTAGCCGCTAATGATCGTGATTTGATGGCCGAAATGCTTAGAACGAGTCTGACAATTAACTTAAAAACATAGTATTATTGACGCTCGGAGGAGAGAGGACTTTCTGAAGTAACTGAAGCTAAAAGTAACTCTAGGTATGTTTTTGATGGCGGAACAACGTTAGAACATCACTAAGCTCAATTTTGCATAATATCTGTCCTTTACAAAGAAAATCCCTCAGAAAGAGCTGATCAAAAGCGGTAATAGTGACATGACTGCTCTTCTTGTGGGTAATTTTACAGTTATTTCACATTTGTCTGATACCTACACTTCAGCTTAAAAGTTTAAAGACATTTATTTTTTGACACATTTCTATTTGACTGACAAAGTATCGTCACACGAGTCATTTTTGTCATTATCATCCACCCCTAGCATTTATTATACCGTTATATTATATTTATTAACAACATTTCATTACTTACTAAATTAAAAAGTTTATTCTAACGCTATATCTCTGTCTCCCAGTACTACTTTAAGTTCTACGATGCTCTTAGGATCTGGCTTATTCACTGTGACTACTGTTACGCCAAATACTGTATTTCGAGCCCAGTCATCTCATAAATCAGCGTTGACAGCCATGCCACCGGTTAAATTAGCCCCTAATGTAAATCGTTTTCGCATCAGTGTAGAACAACACATTTTCTTGTAATAAAGGTTTAAAATGCTTAAGAGTGAATATGTATTGACTGAAAATGATGGCGCCTCTTTGTCAGTGCCCTGTATCTTTTATAGATTCAAGCCATGTTTAACCTCTTTTGTTTCTTTCTGCGGGTTACAATTGGTTTTCAAAGCGTTGGCCTTTCTGTCAACACTCACTGCCAATTTATTCTCAGTGGGCACAAAAGGTCAATTTACGCCGTTGTCCGGAAAGTATTTTTCTCATTTGTCCTAACAGCTGGAACATCATTTTACAAGCAATAAGGACGCACAAATAGCTGCTACTGTTCTGTTTGAAAACCTACCTTTTTGTAAAGTGTGGCTCAGGAAAAAACACTCAAAAATAAAGCAATTTTCGGTTTGTTGCAAGTTGTAAGAGGAATATCTTAACAGGTTTGTTGTTTAACATTTTTTGGAACATTTGTGGATTATGTCAGGTTCACATTTTTCTGCTAAAGAAGTGCAAATTACAGATTATATAGCCCACACCTTTTGATTCTTGAAACTGTGATAAGAGGAAAGTGCTGAGCTGCATGTCTATTCAAAACACACTGGTTTTTAACTGGCATGCAGGAAATCTAATAATGTTGATGCTGTTAAAGCCACATTTTATGCACTTTATAACGCTACCACTAATACTTCATCACAGTGCATCATTTAGCTAAAGATGGCCACTAAGCATTTAAGCGTGACTTGTCTGATTGATTGTAAACAAACTAAGGGCACAGCGGTATAAGACAGTTTTATTCCTCTCTCTTACTTCACGAGTTTCAATTTATATGACAAAAAATACTTCAGAAGATTGGCGTTGATCTATAGAAAGGTCAAAAATCTTTTAAAATAACACCTATAACATGAAAATGTCCACTGATCAATAGAAATGTTACAATATCAAGTTTTAGTGCCACTATTTTAGAGAGAAAAAACATCACGATTTAACAATTATTCATGATTAGTGACACCAAGACCAGCCAACCGTGAATTACTTTAAATACTCTCTACTCTCCTCTTTCTGATCAGCTTCATGAAATTAAATTTATGTACAAAATCACATGATACATTTTAGAACGTTAATGCAGTTGTTTAATGTAAAGTGAATGTGACAACAGCCAGTTAGCAACGCTTTTACGTTGAAGTTTACTTTTTGAGAGTGTCGATTGATTTTAATTTATATGACAGGTTAGACTACACATTTCACTAAACCGTAATTATACATGATTATATTTAAGATTATATTGTACTTCTTGTAAATGACATAGGTAGAGGTAATTGCACAACTGTTTGTATTGTAATATTGTAAACAAAAGCCAAAAGCCATTACACAATAATCATGATTTGACTATAAATAATATTTGCTCTTTTATCTTTTAACGATCAGAAAATTGAGTCAGTTACATGTAAATTCTCACTGGATTTTCAATGACGCGTCGCCTTTTGATGACATCACAGAGGGATTCCATTTTAAAACTCAGCACTTCCTGTCATTTTAAACTTTTATTTTTCAAACAATCTTCGCAAACTGCAGCTTCAATATTTACCGTAGGTGCTATCATACGAAACTAAGTCCTGGTTAGCAAAAACACGAGAACCTGTTATAAGGACTTTAACTTTGCTTCTAAAATGGTCACCATTATTATTATTTCTTACAGTTATGTTGTGTCCTGAATAAGCACGATTATCGATTAACCAAATAATCTTAATATACCTAAAACCACCATGAATGCTATAATAGGATACATACTATTCCACAAGTAGCACTGGAACAACTTTGGACTCTCTGTTCAATCATCCAAATGCCATTACAAAGGATTATCTTTCTACCGGCTGACGTCAAAAGACACCAAAACGCAACCTACAGAATCTCCTCCTGAAGGCTCCTGTTTACATCCTCAGCAGCGTTAATTATAAGTGATGATAACACACACGAAGAAAGGCATATCTAACAAACCACTCGAAAATCGCTAATTGTAAATATAGGGTCTCTTCCTCCGAATGGCTGCCTGTGTAATGGCGTTAACACCACATCAGCACGTTCGCGTCGCTGTTACCTGACAAGCTGTCGGGCCCTCAGGTTGGGGACACAGCGCTCTGCCTTTGAAGTGTCACCGGGAGATGATCACGAGGGACTCAAACGCCTCCTCTGTGACGCTGTAATTGAGTCTGTGTATGTTTGCTTATCTTTATCTCTATCTGGTGTGAGGATATCTCTTTATGTTTCGCTCCCGCCTTGGAGATTTCACATGGAAAATTTGAGTCATTCACAGTTGTCAAGCCCATTCTGACGACTTGTTATTGAAGACGTAAACGGCTGTGTGTGTGATACAGTTGGCGTTTTTTGCGCTACTCGTGTTGAAATTATGGCATCATTCAATTTGCCGAGGTGATTTGCAAGAATTTTACGATTCACAAAATAAAAAGACTTAAAGGACAAATATTGTGCATTATTTGTATCGTTGTTGGCTGTTAAACATGCTCTTGAGTAGCTTTACTTCTCATGTTTTAGCACAGAACTTTAAAAATAAATATATACATTTGTCACAGCCTTGGGAGATGCCAGTGTAACTTAGCTTTGGCTCCATCTACTGGCTGCAGAGGGAATTACACAAATTTAAGCTTGCTTGTAATTCTAGCCGCTAATGATCGTGATTTGAGGGCCGAAATGCTTAGAACACACAACTTGTTATTGAAGATGTAAACGGCTGTGTGTGTGATACAGTTGGCGTTTTTTGCGCTACTCGTGTTGAAATTATGGCATCATTCAATTTGCCGAGGTGATTTGCAAGAATTTTACGATTAAGTTCGTTTTCAGGAGAGTTTCGTTACAGTCTTATTACATAAAAGCAAGATTGTTGATTGCAAAGGGTCAGTAGCATTGAGAAAAAAAATGGATAAACCAACTTGAAGCTCAGGTCAGCCTTTAATATCTTTACCAATATGAGCCGTGTTCTCCAAGCTTTTTAGTGCCATACTCCTTTATAATAGAAAAGGACATAATAAACACACTCGACACGCAAACTAATACGTCTGTGTGGTTGCCTTGACTTTTTATAACCTTCATTTTACACAATGAACACATACGCGGATAAAAACAGCTTGGAAATGATCCGTCTGCTTGCTCTAAAATCGCGTTTAACTCGAGGTCCGCAACATCAAGACTTTTTCTCCATATATGTGAATTAATTGTAAAACCTATTTGAACTGTCTTCTCAAAGTCTCCTTGTGGACCTATCATTAAGAAGCCCTCTTAACCCCGGCAACGTCTCAATGACCGATTATAAAGTAGGCCCTTCATAACGTCTCCTGTTCTCTGGTGGCCGGCGCAGAACTGTGTCGTCAGGGTTATAGGGAAGGTTAATGCGTAGACTGAGCTGCAGCATAATTAGACCTATTAGAATTTTATTGATCAATCTTGGCACTAAGCTCTCAAACTGTGAGCGTTTACTTGGCAGTCAAGGGTCAGGAAAAGAAAAGGAAAGGAAGAATAAAACTCCTCAATTGTTCAGTCAATATCAGAGCTATTGGTCATTTTAATGAATCCGTCTTGTCTTCTTTTGGCCATTCTTTGGTTGGCGTAAAGTCAGATTTTGCATCAAGGAGAAATTTATTAATGGCTGCGCGAAGTGGAGGCAGAAATAAATGAGCATGGTGAGATCGAAAGTGTTTAGGGTGCCAAACACGGCTCGCACAGGGGTGACATTGTCTTTTAATGCAAAGTATCAGTCAGTGAGTGAGTTATGTGTGTCAAACTTATAGGAAATAAGCAAAGGGCCGTTGTAAAATTCATTTTTTATGGTCTGGTACTCATTCAAGGGGCTTTTGTCGAGTATGAATGAGGTGTGTGAGCGATCGGCGGTGGTCGGAAGGGCAGATGGCGCAGATTGGCAGCCTTCCATTGGTCTACCCCTGGGCAGCTGAGGCAACAGTCCAAGTATGTAGCAAATTACAGTGGACATATTATGCAAAACTACATTTAATGAGCTTTTAACCTTGTCTCATCCTCAGTTTACTCAAAGTTATATTTTGATTTTTTTCCTGCCTGTTTGAGGAATCTTGTATTGAGTGCTCAGAAAATTCCTGTTTCCACCTTTCCCTTATCCCCACCCACATCCCTGTCCGTTTGTGGATTTTCTTAACACACTATCCAAAATAAAGAACTGACAAGAAGCTCTGTCTCTTTCAATTAAGTATTTATTCGACATGTGCACAAGCAAAAATGATCTGTCCCTGATAAAAATATCTTTCCCCACAAGAGTCCAAAAAGCAAAAAGAAAATGGACTATAATAAAACACATCCTTATAAAAGCCAGAGGGGAGACCTTTCACACTAGTCAGGACCAGTTCTATTTGGAAAAATACAGCACAAGGCCAGGGGATTAAGACTATCACAAAGATGTAACTTTAGCATTCAAGATCCATTTTAGACTAAGTAAAGAAGGAGATGTTCACTTGACTGTTCTAATTATAATTAATATTGTTACTGACATTCTTCCACAACAGTACTCACTTGCAATTATTTGAAAATTTAAGACTCCGAGTGACACATGTAGGGTTCTAAAATGTCACATAGCCACTTTTCAAAAATAAACATCTGCTGCGTGTTACAGTGAAATGCCACGATGAAGAGTCGGGTCTTTTCAGATTTTCATTTTTTAATAGCAACTTAATGTTTCTATTGCCAAGCCGTTTTAGATCAGTGTTTTTGTTTACAATGGATAAAATGTAAAATGAGAATCTACGTATGTTATAGTTCAATACCAAGAACCTGGGGAAAAAAAACATACGCCTCCTTTAATCATGCAAATTAATGTGCTTTGAGTGTCTTGAAAGGCGCTATAGAAATGTTTTTTTTTCGCTGAATATTACACATTTTTGTATTCTTGAAAATATTTTGGGATATTTGTGTTTGTGTGATGCTGAGCGTGTTTTGCTTGTTGGACAAAACGCAGAACGAGCATCTAAAGTGCTATACTGTCGGCTTCAGAGCATAACAGCCTAAGTCATTTTGAAAAGTTTTCGAGAAAATAGAAAAAACACTTATCATGGAGATGATTTACAGACGGGACTGGTTTTTTTTTTGGCTGTAAAAAGCTTTCTGACTGGCCGAGGATTGAGCCCGTCTGGAGAGTAGACCGACACAAAACTCATTTTGGTCAAAGAAGAAAAAGATTTTATGCAGTGATTCCGACATATGTAACTTTCTCTGGTGAATGATCCACTACCTACTTGTCTCCATGTAGCTATTTTTGCTTTGCCTTGGAAAGTTCCACAGTAGGGCATTAAACGATCTCCATGGAGACGAGCAGGAAGCACCACCAGCCCATGAAAGGTCCGATCAATACATAAACAGCCATTCTCATACTTACATGTGCGCGTCACTACTGTATGTGTGTAATTGCCTCTCTCTGCTGTTACCACTATTGACACCCCTGTCTCCCCCTCTTCTCCTCCCCCCTCCAGGGAAGCTGGCGCAGAAAACTGGGGCACAGAGGGCTGCCAAACACAAGCCTCCACCGCTGTCCACACCAAATGCCTGTGCAGCCGCATCTCCACCTACGCCGTGTTAGCGCAGCAAGCTAAAGACCCGGTGAGTCACACAATTACTGCCATAACGAAGTTTCAGGGACAGGGTCTAACAAGGCAACTACTACCAGGGGCGGGATCAGATGAATTATTGTGGTTTAAATTTAGACGGCGCCCGCTGTCAGATGAGCTTTACCGAGATGTGGGTTGCCATTTGTTGTCTTGGCGAAACACGCTGGCTTTGAATGATGCCGATGCTTCTCAAGGAGTTGATGTATGAGCTGTCTGTCTTTATTGTCTGATGTGTGAAAGTTTTGGCACACCGTTTTAATCACCGTCTCATTGGGTGCTTTAAATTATGTTGATTGGCTGTCAGTTTTGCTTGGCTCAAACTTCGGAAAGGTCAGGCAAACAAGTTTTACTCAAGCGAACCTGAAATGCGAAAAAGTAGAAAGGAAGATGTCGAGTTGTTGAATGCGAGTTCGCCTACAGCACTAAACCTGCACGGCTATAAATAGTTCTCAGACAGTGTGTGTTGCAGTGTGACTTGATTGAATAAGACTTTTAACAGTCCGTGGTAAAGACTATTATCACACAATGAGCAGCCGACACTGTATTGTGCTAATGGGTGCCCAAAGAATCTGACACTCGACATGCCTTTTACCATTACATTAATATAATTTAACCCAGCTGTACATCTGTACCGCTTATGCACTCTTTTTCTCGTTTCCTCTCACAGCTATTGCAAAGACCTCTGCGTTATATCCTGTTTTATCGCATCCGTGTCACGTCAAGTCCTTAGACCTTCCAAGTGTTGCAGCCGGAGTTCACTCGCCACAAAATGTTCCTGTTTGCTTAATCTGTCTTAATGCTTTTTGAACTTAACGACCCCAAAAGAGCCAAGGTTGAATTAAACAAGCACAGTGGGATTAATTGAAGTGACTGTCATGCATTTTACATTGCCAAAGCCTGTGTGCTGGAGAAAAATTAAAATGTGTACATGCCACGTGAAGGAACAAAGGACGTATCTGTGGTGTTGAAGATAAACGCTTGTTATGAGCTGCTCTGTTTTTTTACGCGCAGCAATCTGAGGAGAGCTTTGTTATTCCGAAAGTTGTGTATTCTTTCGGCACAATGGGAAAACCGTGGTCAAATGAATCATAAAAATGTGTACTTGTATTTCAGATAGGGTGCGTTTTTCACCACAACACAGCGAGTCGAGCATTTTAACCAGGCTCTCCATCTCCCTGTGTTCTTCCACACCAGTGACTGCACCAATGGGAGCTGTCACTTAGCGGGAATAAATCCTAACCGCTAATTATTGCAGCTGTGAAATTACTGCAGATTTTCAAAATTCTCAGTTTTATTCACACTTTTTTAGTTTTGGGGCTGTCATTACGGCCACAACCATTAGTGTCATGCCCGCGCCAAGATGCATCTGTCTTTTTAATTTATGTTTTTTTTCATTTATAAATTATGCACATATTAAATTTGCTCATCTTCCAACACATAATAATTTCATCCATTTGATTCTCTCCTCATATGAACCCATCTGCTTTATGTAAATGGGGTCAATGTGGTGTCATGCTTTAAGGCGAGAATCTTAATTTATTCATAATTCCACCCTTCAAAGCTAGGATCAGTTTATATAGCTTTGTTTTGAACTATAAGTTAAAACTTCTGGGGCCGGCGCTTGGGGGGAAAAAAAACACTAGGTTTTTTGCCCTAGAAGTTGAGTGGGTCAGTCCAGCCGCTATTTTGGGTTTCAATGACTTCTTTCCCGGCTGAATACTATTGACTTTCCTCTCAACACCGCACGCATGAAGAGTGAAAGAGAACTAACATGGAAAGAGACATTGACTTTGGTGACATCTGTTAGAAGTGCAGTCATTAGCGATTCATCACTCAGCTTTAGCCTGTCACTATAGACCGGTTACCACAGTATGGGTCAGTGTATTTGTGTCAATGGCTCTCAGGCTGGAGTGGCTGAATGCGCTGTTGCTGTTGAAGCCATTTGCTGTCAGCTTGTCACGGCTTAGTTTAAATTCAGTGACACAGTTTGGGCGTCTGCTGTTAAAGTAAAGGCTGTTTCATTGCGGCGCTGCGGTGGTACAGTGGTTAGTGATGTTGCCTCACAGTAAGAAGGTCTTGGGTTTGACCCCTGGGGGCATGGGGCCTGTGGAGTTTGCATGTTCTGCCTGTGTCTGTAGATTTCCTCCAGGTGCTCCGGTTCCCCTGTCGCTAAAAACATTTACATTAGGGGCCTCTGGGGCCAGGGCTCGACTGAGAGATGCTAAATCTCAGTAGGACTTTCCTGGTTAAATAAAGGTCAATAGAATGCATCCTCCAGCAAAATTTTCATTTCGTTGTTAATGAAAGTCAAATAGACCTATGTAAAAATAAAATACCTGTGGATTGCTTTAAAATGAAACAAAAGTTGTCTGCGAATCTGAAGTAGCGTTCAAAGTCATTAGGACAGACTCCAACCCTTAAGTCTGGACGAAATGCCAACAGATGAATCATAGTGAAAGATTTTCTATTTGATTTCATCTTGTTTTATTAAAAACAAATTAAAACTGAATTATTAATTCATGTTGACAAAAAAAGAAAGTAAAAAAGTTAAAAAGTTAAAAGTAAAGTAAAAAAAAAGAAATCAAGAAATTCAATGTTACTTTCCTGAACATAAACAAAGCAGGCTTAAAGAAAAAACAAAACAAAATCTGACTGAATCTCAAATCAGCTGGAATAGTCTGTAGAAGATTTAACTGTGTTTGTTGTGCTGACTATAACATCTTCCACTTTTTTATGTTTATCAGTATATGCCTGTGGTTCTCAAACTTTTCACACCAAGTACCACATTAGAAAACAACTGGCCTTACATGTACCACCTGGATTGTAACTAGATCTAAAAGAGCTTTACTAAACTAAGGCTAAACCAGGTCTAAAATAAGACACAATTCTAGGGCTGCAAAATTAATCACAATCGGATTGAAATCACAATTTGAATGGATGCAATTAGCAAATCACAAAGGCTGATGTTTACAGTACCACGATTCCCTCAACAAACAACAAAATATTCTGTTCTGTCCTACATTTAAAAAAAAACAACAAACTACTAACCCTGTTTAGATGTGTTCAAAAATGTTCTGAAATACAGGTAAATCATGGGCTTGTTTCAGTTTCTAGACACGTTTAAAAGATGAACTTTGAGAATCCTATTTTTAAAACATAGATAACAGTTGTACACAATCACAGTACTTGTCAGAAAAGTCACAAAAAGACACTTTTCCTAATTTGCGCAACCCTGCTAACCTGTTTCTGTCGCACTCCCACTCCATCACGCTTCGATTTTATGCCATTTTATTTTGTGTAAACGTCTGTATTTATTATGTGAAAAATAAGTAAATACATCCAGTGAATAAGAATCCTTTTACCGCCCATCTGTCAACCAATTACAGTCACGCAATTGGAACCCATTTGGACAATAATATGGCGAGATCTGTTGGTAGACGGCTATTATAAATTTAAGTAAGGCTTTGGTCCCAAGTAAATGTCCTTCAGCTGTGCTATTTCTGTCAGTAATTTCATCAGCATGTTCTGGTAATCCTGAAAGTGTTACCGAGTTGCAATTTTCTTACCTTTCTATTTAAAAGCAAATCATGGAGTGTGTATTCACCGGCAGCGTCCCGACTCTTGGTTCACTCACTGGGGCTGCACGACTATTGGAAGAGCGCAGTATCAGTGGGCCAGCTCCGACGGCTTATCCCGGGCCGCGGCACCAGGGACAAGGGGAGCCCAGGATTAACCTCCATGTTTAATCGAAAAAAATCGTGAGGGGGTTTCGGTGGCGTAGGG
This sequence comes from Rhinogobius similis, assembly GCA_019453435.1. Classification (NCBI taxonomy): domain Eukaryota; kingdom Metazoa; phylum Chordata; class Actinopteri; order Gobiiformes; family Gobiidae; genus Rhinogobius; species Rhinogobius similis. Next base: position 21,438,995 of record CM033635.1, read on the forward strand.
GAAGCAGAAAGAGATGGGAGGATTTAGAATCAACGCTGCCATTACGGGCTGTTTACAGTGGGAGCAGGGATAGCCGGTTTAATCCTGTTTACTTTCTATAGCCGGCGAGATTTCCCCGTGCATGTGAGAGAACGCGTTTCCAAGCATGCCGGGTTGCATCTGTAAGCGAGGAGAGCAAGGTGATTGAGTGAGGTCATGAAGCTAAACAATAAAGCCAAGCACTTCGCTCCCAATATGGCTGCGGCGAGAATACAGAAGCTGACAGAAATGTCCAGAACCATCGCCTGTGAACTGCTCATAGGGATCATGGGATTCGGAGTTGAGTAGATATTGGCTTCATAAAAGTCAATATACTGTTATAGCACTCAAGTTGAAGAATGGACATGGAATTTCTGTTGTATTGGTTCAGCTTGAAACATGAATCAGAATGATGAGTTACTGCAACCCCAATTCCAAAAAATGTTGGCTCACTGGAAACCCAAACAAGCAAAGGTTATTAGACAAAGGACACAAAATTCACATCATCAGGGCTAGAGTTAATCAGGTAAATACATACCTTATCTATAGTGTGGTATAGTAGTAGTATATAGAGTGTGGTGCACTTCATACGCCCAAGAGATAATAAATGGGATTTACTATGCTGCATAAACTTACTTATGTTAAAGTGGAACTAAGTAACATTTTTACCTTATTAAACGTCTTTGTAAGTCTGTGTTGTGGTTGCAAGTGTATTTTCATGGCGTTTGAAGCCCCCTGCTGTTTCCCCTCGCTGTCTCTCTTGCAACTCTCCTAACGCTAACCCAAAGATAACTCTCCTGAGAAACCTTGGCTTTCTTTTTTATATTTGGTAACATGAAATGTTTTTATACGTGATGGCGCTTCCTTATTTCAATAAAAAGGAAGGGGGGGAAGAAAAAAAAAAAGCATCTTTTTACTGTGAGTTTATTTTCACAAGAGACCTGCAGGGGGAGCTCTGTCACTGAAGTTACTGAGTTCTGCTTTAAGACAATTGACTGAATAAAACATAGTTATTGTTACTTAATTTACTGAACCACACCAAGTAAACTTAACTTAATATTTGCAACACCTCCATATTACTCACCACTTCAAATAACAGAGAATAACATAATAACAAATCTGTAGAAATGTTTTTTTTTCTATACTCAAATATCACATACGGTTGCACTTTCATTCATGAGTAAGAAAGCATGAGCAATTATGTGGTGATTATAACATTTTGGCACTGATGAAACCATTAGTATGTTTAGTTCATGTTTTTTTAATACCCATTATAAATTCAATCAGTTACATATGTTCGAATACAGACTTTTAGAGACAGTACATAAACAATTACATCTGGATTGAGTTTGGACATAAAATGACATTGTTTTACAGCACAGGCGAGTGTCAGGCGAACAGTTACTTTTGAACAACTTCCAATGTGTTCTTCATACCGTAATCCAGAGAGTAATGCCCCAAAAACAGCTATACTGCAATGTCCTAATAAGACTTTTGTCCATGATTGGAGTCTAAGTGATGAGAGTGAGGCTCCGATCAGTTCTTGGTCACTGGACACAGGATCTGAAGTGATGTCTGCTATCATGAAGACTCAAAGTAAAAAGTAACACTATTTTGTTGCTTTGGCAAAAAAGTGTGTACAAATGATAAGGTATAACACCAAATCAGAGTTTGGTGATCAGACGTCTGCTGGTTTTATCAGAACAAGTTTCTCGGACAGTCAAGTCAAATCAGTGAGGAGTAAATTGAGCGTAGTGGAGTACACTGTGACCAAACTATTCACTAACGCAGTCCCAAATGTTGAAAAATGTAACTTGCAAGATGGTTGGTGATTTTCTTGTAGTTTTGTAGACCCATATTCATAACTCTGTGACCTTTGTTGCGATTGAAAATAATCTTTTGCCAAAAGGAAAATATGCAGTATTTCAGCATCTGATGCATCTGCGTTCTCTTCAAATGTATAACTTTTTGGGGGGAAATGGCATATTACTTAATAGTCTGTAAAGTTTCATATTTATTAAATAATGTGCAAGCCCGAGGCAGCTCATTTAGATTGGATCTCTGCCCTTACTCTACACTCTACATTGTGTTGCGTATGGGTTATGAATAAGATTTGTTGAGGCGCACTTTGTCATTGGACTGCTGCCTACTAGCCCAGAGACAACTGTGACTATGAGCCGGGCAGGAGTGGGACCACGATTCCACCATATGCTGCGCTCAAATGCTCTGAGTGCACGTTTTGGGTGTTCTTCTGATGCATGTGATTCATACAATAATTTACCTTAGAGAGTCTAAATTATGCTCGACAGATTTCTCCAAGCTTTAGAGCATGATATTATACCAGTCTGATTCATACGCCAGTGTTCAGTTCGCTCTAATGAAGTAGTTTGGCATGTACTACATTAGCTGCCAAATAGGGCTGCACCATTTGAGAAAAAATGTCTTATTGCCATTTTTCTGACATTACGATCGTGATTAGATTTGCGAATAATGCTTTAGGATTCTGTTTTAAGTTCACATTATAAACGTGTCCAGGAGAGTTGTCAAAAGGCCTATAACTAAACTAATAAAAGAACATGTTTGGAGTTTTTTATGCAGAATAAGATACAATATTTTGTTGTTTGTGAAGAAAATTATGATACTTAATAAATGGCAGCCTTTGCGATTTGCTAATTGTGATTCAATTATGATTAATTTTGCAGCACTATTACAAACTTTTAGGTATTTTTCCAGAACACGTATTTGAACAATTAATTTGAGACACTACAGGCAAAAAAATGTATTTGTTTGTTTGTTTTTTGGTCAGTTTACTCTCTCAGTATATCGGCTTTCATGTGGAAACAACAAGCTTGTCCAATCTGCTTCTAAAGCGGTTTTATAATTTCATTGAATCCACTTCATGCATAGATTTCTCTGGACATTGTAACTTCAAAGGCCGTTTTCTTAAAAGACATTTTTCTCAGATCAGACCTTAAAGTAGCTCCTACACACACCAAACTCTACAGCTTTGTACTTGACAGAACATATTGTAGGATTTGTTGATATCTCTTTCTAAGCCTGATTTATTAAACTTTTAATTCTAAAAAAACTAGGTGACATTTAAATTTTGAGACCAATTTTCAGTCTACTCAAAAAACTGAATAAGATATCAACATAATGTAAGTAATATTGTCAATTTTTTAGATTTAAATGTCTCAAATATGTGCAGTTATTTTCCCATTTTCACACATTCAGTGCCTTATTTTTATACATATATTTTAATCTTTTAGTTGTTTAGTCGATTAATCAGTTGATGGTGTCTTAGTTGACCAACATTTTTAAGTATTATATTTAGATTAAAAGGATTTATATGGCAAAAACAACAAGATTTGTAGTGCGTTTCCTGAAGATTTTGGAGCCGAACATATAAATACACTGTTTCCTAGTGCTTCTCTGTATAAACTGATGTTTTTGCAAGTACTCCTGTGTAATTGCTTTCCAGTTGTCGTGCAATTTGGGTCAGATACATACACATACGCCACAGTTTTGAGATGTTGTCGCATATCTTTAAATTTAATAGACCTTTTTTCTTATTTATCAGCAGTATCTCGCCTTAAACAATAATTAATACTAATGAAAATACCAAGGCTAAAATGTCCAAAGAAGACTGAATAATGCATCGGATCTTTATTGGTCCAAGAAGCCTGTAACCTCGTACGTATTCATGAGCTATGCAACCACTACCTTATAGCACGCATATGTGATCAGTCGCGTATTCGCTCACGTCCATTTGTGATAGCGTGTCGCTCCGTAGCATTGTTTTCACTGCCAGGTTGTGCTTGCCCGAGCAGGTAACCATAATACAATTCCCAGCTCTCCACGCTTTCCAACCGCACCTGAGGCCTAACTCTGTCCACCATTCCCGGCGCGTGCGTTTCCTCGCCGGAGAAACATAAAGTGTCAGACTTTGGCGAAGAGGTACTTTCCTGGCTTTCCATTAATCACCGTCCAATTCCCTTCCGCCGCTCCGTGTTGTGTGTCGCAAAAAACGTGATGTCTGTTTCGCCGCTAAATCATTCGTCACTGGTAAATGATTTGGCCCACTTCAGATGGATCGAGCTGTGTTTCCTTTCCTGTCATCAGCGCGCGCCGCCACCTCCGAAATCCAGCCACAGTCTATTATTCCCACTATTAATGTCCAAAATGTTTGATAGAAGTGCAGGAGGGGATGATTGAGCCGGTGCAAGATGGCAGCTCATATTTTACTTAATTTACTGCACACTCACGAGGAGACAGTATTTCACCGGAATATCTATGACTTTGGTGAAGCGATTGGACAAGGGTGGCTTATGCAAATGCGCTGACTACTGCGAGTAAATATGGAGGTTGCTAAAATTTACAATGAGCAATGTCGCAGTTTTCGTTTGGATCACTGAATCTTGTTTTGTACTCATTAGCGTTTCGCCGTTAGAAGCCGGAACCGCTAAACGTGCCGCATGAGGAAGAATTTTCAGAGTCTGATTTCAACTTTTTTTGCCCATCTGTATAAAAATAAACCACTGTGCTCGCTTTGGTTCATGTTAGACTGTGAAATAACCCGCAGATACAAAAGTCTGGCACTTTGAAATAACTGAGAAGGAGGTCAGTTACACATATCACAACTCTGTACTCGGAGCTCAACTTTTTGCTGTGTTTGTTTAAATGGAAAATTGAATAGGCAATATTTATCCAGCACATGACAGCAAAGTGGGAAGCTGTATGGCATTACTGTCAATTTTTGCAAAGCGATTCTCCACTGTGGCTGCCTCTGCATCTGCATCTGCTTATTTGTGCACATAAGAAAGTATTTATACGCCTGCCAACTTAAGGGCCCAGTATTCTACAAGTTACTAAGCAATTTGTGCTTTTACAAGGCTGTAAAAATGCAGTTGGAATTTGCAATTTATCAGGTGCTTAAATAGGACATCGCTTAAATGCTGTAGAAGCTGTAAAGTTAAACACAGTCCGTTTCTGATTTGAGTTGTCTTTTCCGCAGAATTGTTTTTGGCTTCTAGAGATGTGATGATTTGCATAGGATTTTGAATTTTGTTTTTCAACTAGATGTCCTTAAAGGTCCCATATTCTGCTCTTTTGCCCTTTACACAGTCTATTGTAAGGGCTTTGTTGATAATTTTTTGCGTTGTGCAATATCCATAACATAACAGTTTCCAAAAAACACCCATTTCTTGGACTGGCCCCCCTCCTTGCAAAAGCAAACGGCTCACTCTGAGCTCCGACCCCCCCGAACAGAGAGCAGGCTGCCTCCACCACCCAACTCGCGCGCCTCCCCCGCCCAACTCGTGTCGAAGCCTAGAGCGGAGATAGTGCGCATGCGCCGTGTGCTCCGGTAAACAGCGATACACAAACACGGAATAAACCTTTTTATCCGTCTGGACGGTGCGTCGTGCTGAGTCCTCGTCCTGGGTCTGACCTGGAGTTTGGACGTGCTCCAGTACCTCAACGACGGACGTTGCCGTTTGGTAAATAACAAGCTAACTCTTCGATCTGTCGTATCCATCGTGTAATTACTGTGTAGCATTAGCATTAGCTGTTTTTATTCTGCGGCTGCGCGCTTCCCGGAGGCGTGGCTTAAACACCGCGTCATCCTTGTGAAGCTGCGTCATCCTTGTGAGGAGCCCCCGTCTGCTGCTCAGCCGAGGGGGACGGAAAAGACAGTTCTCTAGTGAAAACATGCGGGAATCAATCAAAAAACCACTTTGGGCACACATACGAAACCTAAAAACCTCTGAAAAGTCGATTTTGCATGTTATGGGACCTTTAATGGTTTTAGGGTAATACAATACCATACCGTCTTGTGACTCCAAGTGGATAGATTAGCAAAGTTTAATTTACTTTACTTAAATACACATGTGAAGGTGGACAAACTGTGTACTGTGGTTGTCTACTGTTGTGGCAATTAGAGTCAAAAGTATGGAAAAATCATATTCTAATCAATACCAAAAACTAGTATCAAAACTAGATACTTATTTGAGCAAGTATCAGTATAAAAAAAATCACATAAACAGTACAAAATTGGATCTTTTGTGAACGGTTTTAAAATAATTTTGAGTTATTTGGGGTGGAAAATGTCAGCCTATTGTCTAAAACCTTGACCTAAAAGACGAACATTTGTAATTATTCATGAGTTTGAAATGCTAGTTCCAATTGAGTGATGTTTTGTGACATTATATTCAGTTGTTTATTTGTCCCATAAAAATAGGGTGAAAAGTACTGCCAACTGCCATCTGCCAACGTTCAACGCCGTCATGGTCTGATGAGGAAGTTAAACCTTTGCATAATTCATGTTTTCTTTTCTTTACATATCTCAATCCTTTCCACTTACGCAATCTAGGATATCTTTTTTTCCCCCCATTCAGCTCGCCAAAACCCGACTAAAACGTGAATAAATAGTGCATTGTGCGATTCCATTCCCGCACACTGAGCCTGCACGCTGCGAGGGCCGCTGTACTACTCCGCCGCTATCCTTTTAAAAGAGCCATAATTACTTAGATCACTCCCGAAAATCCCCGTCATATCCCGGTAGCCAGCCGAGCCGTAGACCCCCCGCTTCACAATGGGAGCTGGAAAACGCCGGGTGGGGATTCACTGAGAAATTGGTAGGCGGATAGGTGGGAGGGGGACGAGGGGAGGGGGGAGGAGTGTTGGCGAGCTCAGATAAGTAGGTTAAACTTCCTGCGCTGAAAATAGCTATCTTCTCCATCACATGGTATCCAGGCTGCCCAGGGGAGCGCGGTCAGAGAATACAGAGGAGCGGAGCACGCCGTCTCTCCGCCCACGTGCGAGCCCGTCCTATTCACGTGGAGTTTATCGGCATCTTTCGCGTGGAAGGTATTCATGCGGCACTTAAGACGGAGGGGGCCCGGCGTGTCGTTGTTGTTGCTTTTTTCGTGCAAACTATTCATGTCAGTCGTTTTCTTGAAATGATAATCTCGTTGCACATGCACATATTGTACGCAAAGCAATTAAGAGCGCACCGTGACAAATTGGCACAACATGGAGCTGAAGGGCAGCGCGTTATTTGTGTAGATATGTTATTGATTTGTTTGTTTGGTTTTTCTGAATAGAATTAGTTGCAGTTAGTCATGTGATACAGAATTTCATTAAGTATTAATCATCCATTATTTTTCACATTCATTTTATCTTTGTAATTGTTTTTTTTTTGTTGTTGTTGGTTTGGTTTGTTCATGAGTCTCGTGAGCTATTTGTTTCATTTGGTAAAACTGAAAAACTATATAATTATACAATATCCGCAATTCATATTTAAATCATATTTGACTGAACAGTTTTGTGTTCTTTTAATGTTGTTGTTATCAGTGGGATGGCAGTGATTGAAAGGTGCACTACAGACTCTTCTGATGGGGTCCACTTTATGGCATTAAGCGTTAAACTGCTAAAACAATACTTGAATTTCCATTCCACTTAATCAAAACACCTGCATGGATACAATAGATGGATATCTTTGAATTGTGTGTGAACTTTTCGCTGCGGGGAAATAGGCCATCACAAAAAACAAAATGACATTCAGACTTAATTGGAAAACACGTTTGACAGACTTTGGACAAGATGGGATGTGTTTTTTCGTTTTCACTGTGTGTGCCTTGATTTTATGCGGATGTTTTAAGTTTTCCGTTTTCTTATTTTTCTTTCTGCTCTCTCGGTTCGTCTTCTGTTCTTTGAGTGTTCTTAATAATGCTTAAAAACGCAATAAGAAGAAGAAGAAGTAAGACGGTAGATCTGATCTGCGCCCCGGCCTGCTCGTCTCCATGGAGATAGATACATTTAATGCCATACTGTAGAAAATTTTAGTCAAAACAATAAAAATCACCATGGAGAGAGGGAGGTGGCAGACGCTCCACCAGCAAAATTACCAAGATGATTGGGGTTTGACGATCTGCCGATTCCAATCAAAAACTGATCAAAACTAACTGAGCATGTATCAAAAAAATTGTTAATAAAGCACAATTCATTCAACCCAAAGTGCTTCCCAAAGACAACACAATAGATTAAATAAGTTACAACAATTCATCACGCAAGACAATAATAGATAAACATACAAGTAGATCGTTCAAAATGACCAAATTCATGTTAATGGTGAGGTAAACAGTAATGTTTTTAGCCCAGATTTAAAAGCACTCAACGCTGGGCAGATCTTAATTGCTGAGGCAGAGTGTTCCAGAGATGAGGAGCGTAGAAACTAATCGCTGCCTCGCTTTGCTTGGTCCTAACTCTTGGGACACACAACAAACCTGTCCTTGAAGACCTAAGAACCCTTTCTATGTCAATTGGAATGATTTTGTATATATTTTGGGACTTGACAATTGAACACCTTGTATACCATGAGTAGTATTTTAAAGTCGATCCTAAGAGGTTGCAAAACTGGTGTAATGTGATCCATTTTCCTTGTATTTGTAAGTATTAGCTGCTGCATTTTGGATGAGCTGCATGTAGGGCAGATTTAATCATCGAGTTTTTGTGGCTAGAGTTTAAAGTTTAAATCAGTCGACAATTACACCCAGATTCTTGATTTTGCTTGTTACTTGTGGAGAGATCGAGATAAATACTGACTTTTGCCCTTTCATTTTTGGGTCCAAATACAGTTATCTCTGTCTTATCTGAATTTAGCTGAAGAAAGTTTTGACATGTCCAAAAGTAAAAGCTAGGATAGTTAAAACTGGGCATAATACAGTCTCTCCGCAAAAAAGAAATGCTGAAAATAAAGCTAAAAGGGCTCTCCGTTAAATGATTTCACATTTGTTCATTCTTGCTTATTTTCCCTCAAAAGGATCAGGATTTCTTATTGCCAAATGCTTTTCAGTCAAACCAAACCTGTCCCCGATCTCAATTCTGCCCTATTTTTGTACGTAACTCAAAGACTTAAACCTTTGGTGGAACTTTGACCCAGGCTGCAGTGTTTCCAGGTTTTTCTGCAGAATTGGTTGGCTTTTTATGAGCTGCCGCGGGTCAAAAATACTTTTCGAATGTTGGGCCAGAGCAAGTTTCTATGAAGAAGTCTCACAGTGCTCCCCATTTGTTTGCAAAATCAGAAGGTCGATAGTTCACACCCGGCCTGAACAAATACAGTTAATGTGTCCCTGGGCAACGCACATAACCCTTATTGTGCACTCCAGTCACACTTGTGCGACTTACTGCATGAATAGAATGAAAACTGCATTGAGACGTCCTCTTCTTTTGCATTAGACTGTTGTATGGGTCTTTGAAGGGCCAGGGAGAATACACTCACTCCGCCGCACGTGTTTACATTGACCTTCCTCTTCATCGTATCACACATACTCTCCGTCGTCTCCGCAGCCCGTCATCCTCTTTTTACGGAGGGTCACATTTTCCTCCCGAGGCACTTTTGATTATGTTTTGTCCTCACGACCGCTCGATGAAAGGAATCACTGAGCCTTGGATATTTCCATTTGTATTGGCTTCATTTTGCTTCTGTTCTGTCCTAAAAATATGCTTTATTATGTCATTTTTTTCCTTGTCGTCTAATGCACGTTCATTCTTTGTGCTTGTTCTGGTGTTTGGTTGTTTTTGCTGCTGTTTGTTGGTGTGATCGATGTTAATTCTTCTGATTGTGGTCCAAAACTAACCCAGTGGATGTTATTGCGTGTCCCCAAATGATGCCCTAGTGTCATTTGCTCACTCTTCTCATCCCTCCAACATTTGTACCTATACTTATCTTCACTGCATGTTTTCTGTCCGTATTTGAACATTTTCTTTGAAGTGCCGGCCCATCACATCTCCACACACGCCATTATCTGCACCTGATCCTACGTTCTTTCCCCAAGTAAGAGGAACCTTGAGAGATGAGTGCGCCTGGTGATAAATCGGAGGAATGGAAGGCGATCTGGCCCCTGCAGGCGGTAAATGGAGCTAAATTGGGTGATTGAGAACTTAAGAGAAGGCCAAACATCAAACCCATTTGTGGCACAGTGGGGGGCAAACCCTTAACGTGGCTTCATTTGTCTGGTCCAGAGCCATTCACGGCCCTCGGGAGAGTTGCAAAGCAGAGGTGCACTGTACGCTGTGACCCAAATTACTTAATTATGTGCTACAGTCTGGTGCTTTTGCCCTTGTGCATTCGCAATTATGGACGGATAGAAACGCTCGGATGTTGATGTGCTACAGTTACTGGCATGGATTTACATTTAAACGTGCTGTTTTTAAGTCATATTGAAACTGGACATGTTGTTTGTTGTTGTTGTTTTTAAATATTACTGTAATATTGTTTGATTTTCATGACGTTTCGGGTGAACAATAATTCATTATGTGCAATCATTTTCTATTTGATTCTGAATATTAATTGAAATTGACAATAGATTGTATTCAGCCTCTATTTTTATTTATTTATGGTGTGGGGGAGGAGCTGGACTCTTTGACGTGGGATAGGAGGATATTGTCCAAAATGATGCCTATTCTGGGCTTTCTCTCACACCCGCTCCACAATGTGCTGGTCAGCTCCAAGAGCTTGTTCAGCAGCAAACTGTTACTGCCACGCTGCTCCACTGAGAGACGCAGGAAATCATTCCTGTCTGCCACCAGCAAACTGCTCAACTCTGAACTGTAAAATCCTCTTTGTACAATGTTGTGCAATATTTTTGTTAACTTGAAAAATTTTACATGATAATGTAGATATGTAAATATGTTATCATTTTAACTTAAAATATTCATTTATTTTGTAAACCTGGGGAGTTTAGCTGAAAAAAAAAGTATTTATTTTATTGTTTATTTATTAAGTTTATTAAGTTTATTTGTTTATTAAGTGTATTCTTATTTTGATAACTTCTATTTTCTTCAGCTGGTTGTTTGCATGTTTGTAATGAAAAGAATGGGATGAATAAAAGTAATTCTGATTTGAATATTAACTTATTTTTTGCATCCCTTTATCAAATTTTACTAATTATTCAGTGCTCAGTGTTAGGTCAATAATTAACTCTAAATTGCCTGTAGAGAATGAATGTGAGAGTGAATGGTTGTTTGTCAATGTCCGTGTCTCTGTGTTAGCCCTGTGGTGAGGTGACCAGGGTGTACCCCGCCTAAGGCCCAAAGTCACTGAGATAGGCTCCAGTCACCCACGACCCCTAACGGGAATAAGCGGTAGAAAAGGAATGAATGAATATTCAGTTATTTGTATTGCAATATATTGTTGAGGGAGGTTTTTGTGAACTTCTTCATTCACAAAAGCCACAGAACGTTTTTCCCCCATAATTCTGATTAGGTACTAATTTTACATATTTCTAAGAAAACTATTGCAATATTATCAATGTTGTATACCTCCATCAACAACATACAGATGGCAAAATGTTTTTTTGTTTTTTTTTTATGTTTTGGCCTGTAGGCTTCAGTTGACTGGTCAGTACACTCAGCAGGTTTGTGTGCCATCCACTTGACCACGAGCAGCACAGCAAATTCAGTACAGATTTGTAATATTTTACCTCTGCTTTTCCGTTTACCCGTGCTCTTCTTCTTTATTTTTAGTGTTGCTGTCTAGTTGTTCCATGTTGACTGTTGTCTTATCTCCTCGCAGACTGAGTATATAGCTGAACAATGGGCTCACAGCGAGACGCCACGCTTCACAAATTGCATTGCAAACTTTAATTGTATATCATTATCCAACTTCGTCTTCTCTTAAGATTCTAATTAAGTGAAAGAGGATAGTATACAATTAGAAGTATATCATTTTAGAAAGTAAAAACAAGGATACTTTTGACTTAAAGAAGACATACACCTACACCTGAGGCTTAAATGACTCCTCTGCCTTTTAAAAGTTTGCTAACTTTTGTCAAGAGATACACCAAACTATGACTGTACAACCATTACTATTCCAAGATTCCAAGTGGTTTAGTTGACAGATCATCAGTCCATTAAATAAAAGGTTGATGGTACTAGTTCTTGAGTCGACTAAAGACATTCTTTGTCAACTAAAAACTCAAAAGTATCTCTATGATGTCTCATTAATATAAAATAAAAACATATCTGACCAAAATTAAACTCATAATACCAAAAGCTTGTAAGATTTCGACAAAAACAAATAAACAGTTAATAATTATACAGAAAGGTAATAAAGTAAAACGTCAGAATAAAATCATTAGTTGAGAAATTTAATTAATTAATCTGCTAAACAACTAAAGGTCTACAGTCCATTGTATACTATTGTATTTACTGCGGCATGAGATTTTGCAAGGGCTTTAACAAATTAATTGATTGATCACAATACTTGCTTATTTAAATAATGGTCAACTAACGTAGCAATCAAATAGTCATTAAGTAGTCTATACATATGTTCCAAAACATGCCATGAAGAAAATGAAGGTTTAAGATTTGTTTTGAGCAGCAATTGCATGAAAATGACACTGAACATTTGTAAATTTAGTGGATTTGATGAAAACTCCTGCCACAAGAATAGTTTCAATCCCTCTGCCGTTGGACTCACTTCATAACACCTGCCACTTTAACAATCGTATAATAAAAGTAGCTATTTGTCACATTTGCACTGCTGTCTAGCCAACTCTACATTTCTGTACGTAGTCTTTTTATTTTTTTCTATTTTATATGTTGCAGCTTACGCCAAAGCAAGTTCCTATGTTTGTGAATTTTGTTCACTAACAATGGCAATAAACATTTTTCTGGTTCTGATTCTGATTTTGTCCATAACTGTTCTCCTCCAGGACGTCCTCAAATGGCTTCGTCTGGGTCATATTTTGTAGAAAATCTCTTCATCATGTGACTTTTGCATTCTAAACAACTAATCGAGAGAATAAGACTAATCGATTAGCAAAATTATAGTTTGTTGCAGCCATAGATTTTACGTGTATAAAATGTTGTTGATTTGTTGATGCATGATCTATGTTTACGCTCCGCTTTTATTTTTGATTTCTTTGTCACACATAGACCAATTGTTGTTTTTTTTCTTCCAGGATATGGGTCCCAACAGCATGCCCTCCGTCCCCCTGATGGTGGGCTGTGGCGTCTCGTGCACCGCTCTGCTCATCCTGCTGCTGATCTATGCTGCCTTTTGGAGGTGACAACACACTTTTTTTTTCTTTTTTTACACATAAGCTAATAACCCTGCCAAATCTGTTTTGTGATGCAAAGTCCTGTGTTGTTTAATTGCAACAAATGGTCCAAAATGCAGCAGGGGAGTGACAATTAATTTTTTTGGTAACACACTGAACAGATGGGATGGCAAAAATCAAGCTAATGACCATGCGATTTTCAAAATAGTCTCTCCATCTCATTTTGGCGATGGTTATTTTGCCATATTTCTACGGGAACTAATATTGTGTTTCTGTTCTCTAAGGTACATTCGTTCAGAGAGGTCCATCATCTTGGTGAACTTTTGCCTCTCCATCCTGGCCTCAAACTTATTGATTTTGGTGGGACAATCGCAGACTCTGAGTAAGGTAAGGAACAGTCACCGAGGAGTTTCAAGGTTGCTGAAATGATTCTGGTATGTAACAAAGAAATAACCTCTCTAAGGGACGCGATGTTGTACACAGACTGACAAGGTGTGACAATAAGTGACCATTTCTGGCAGCGTAGGTTATATACTAAAACAAAACTAACATATTTAATTGGGCTATAACATGAATTTGCAGAATTAAAGTGGCAGCAAATAAGGAAGACTATATATTTTTTTCTTTAAACAAATCTTGTCTTGTCCCAAAATCCAAAGACGTGACCAACCGTGTAGCCAAGAGCAAGTGCATAACACGACATCTGAGCAAACCTCTGTGAGGGAAACAAGCCATTAATAGCTGTGATCTCACACTTACAGTCAGGAACACCGCGGTCAAACACAATAAAAATGTGATTCAGTGTTTATGCATTCTTTTCTTCATGTGTTCACGCCATGGCGTTCAGTCCACAAAGGCTTCTATTTCTTTCTACGGGTTACAGGTTTCTTGTTTTAAAACTCAGGTGAAATTTCACTTTTATTTGTTTTGCTTGAAATACACACAATAATTCACCAGGAAACTTCTTAAAAGAGGTGTCTCCTGGTGAATCTATTTTCCTCCATCAGGAGGCAGTGTGTTTCCAAATGAAAACCCATGGCCAATCAGAGCACTCCTTTGACAGAGATGTCCGCCGATTCTACATGCTGTAATTTGTCCAGTGCAGTCTTGCAAAACAAAACAGTAAGACAGCATCCTTCAAGGGTTGATGTTGCTTTCCAGGTTAAAAAGATACAAGCCTCCGATAGGCCATACCTTCCATCAGCTTCATACGCCCAACGGGCGGATTGGTGTGCACTCCACTTATGGGTGTCCACTCCAGGTTTTGGTGTGAGATGGCTAAGTTACAATTGTTCATATTTCTGCAGGGTCTCTGTACTGTAACTGCTGCCTTCCTGCACTTCTTCTTCTTGGCGTCCTTCTGCTGGGTGCTGACAGAGGCGTGGCAGTCCTACTTGGCTGTCATCGGTAAAATGAGGTCACGCCTTATACGCAAGAGATTCCTATGTCTAGGATGGGGTAAGCATTCAAATTTTCACAAACTCCCTCTTGTTAACACATACATGTACACAAGATGCTACATGTTTAGCATCTTGATAATAGCATTCAAATTCCTAGTTCTGTCACTTGTCACTTGCTGACTCTGTGTAGATGTAAACCAATCAGTGCTGGAGGATTTCTTGCATAACAAATGAAGCTTTATGAATTGGATCCTGATTGAGGCACTGTTGTGTGACAGGAATTGACAATGAGCTTGGCATACTTTACATGTAAATGCAAAACATCATTATGTTGTTATGTCGAAGTGGTTAGCTGCATAATGTCTAATAACCAATTTTGTTCCGCGCGCATTTGCATCTCATATTGTTGTTTTATGCACAATTGTTGCCTTTTCATGGCTCAGATTGTCTGTTTATGGGAGTATGTAATGCGTCCCTACCTAAGACCTGACACTTCATTATAAAGACAGTAATTAGAACCTAATTTGATATTTTCCGTAAACGATTCAGGTGTTTTATGCACATTCTATTGTATTTGCAGGAAACCATAAAATTGTTAAATTGCATTTTGCAACATAAATTGTGAATTTGCCATCTTGACATAAACTTGTTAAACTGGCACACAAGCTGCTTTGTATTGACTGTGGACCTGATGGTCTGTATTATAAACATTATAAAGTTTAAATTAGGCCCTAAGGCCCAAAGTCACTGGGATGGGCTCCAGTCACCCACGACCCCGGGAACGGGAATAAGCGGTAGAAAATGAATGAATGAATGAAAAGTTTAAATTATAATTTGAAAGTTAGCATTGCCTCGCTCCCACTCCTTAGCTCCAGCCACATCCAATAGAATAGAAGAAGATGATTGGATGAAAAAAATAAAAGCTTGTCCATATTTTATTTATGTTTAATTTGTTTTCATCATTTGAGTATTTGTCTTTTAAAATTGAGCTAAAACAGTCTCCCCCCATACTCTTCATTGTCCTATACAAGCCTCCCCAGCACTGCCAAGGTTTTATTGATGATTTTACTGAGATGCTTTCAATCGTATGCACAGACTTCGATGGTTTGGTCATTACAGGTGATTTCAGTGTTAATGTTGATCATTTTTGTGACAGAAACGCAGAAGAGCTTGATGCTGTCCTTGAAACCTTTGGTCTTACTCAGCATGTGAGTGGCCCCGCCCACAACAGAGTACATACTCTGGGCCTGCTAATTGCAAAGGAGGTTAATATTTCAAACATCAATGTGGTCAATGTGGCACTGTCTGGTGGCACTGCACTAAATTGGTTGAAGACCTATCTGGAAGACAGGAAGTACTTTTTTGAGATTGGTAACTGTGTCTCAGACCACATGAGCTTGACCTGTGGGGTGCACCAAGGGTCAATCCTGGGACCCCTTCTGTTCAACCTCTACATGCAGCATTTAGGTCAGTTAATACGCAGCACTAATGTGTCTTATCACAACTATGCAGACGACACTCAGATCTATGTCTCACTAACTGGCACTGGCAGGTGAATATGGACCAGTGAATTCACTGTGTCACTGCATCCGACAGATCAGTGTGTGGATGCCAAACTTTTCTCCAGCTAAACTGCTAAACTCAGCTAAAGACTGAAATGATGGGGCGCAGAAACAAAGACAAAGTGTCAGCAGTCACCTCCAGTCTCTCGCTCTAAAACCTTAGAAATCTGGGGCTAATAATGGACTCAGACTTGAACTTTGACAGCCACATCAAATCAACATCCTTTTACCATCTAAAAAACACCAAAATCAAAGATATAGTATCTAAACCAGACTTGGAGAGACCCATGCATCTCCAGTAGGTTAGACTACTGTAACGGCCTGCTCACTGGCCTCTGTAAAACAGCTGCAGTACATCCAGAACGCTGCTGCTCGGGTCCTGACTAGAACCAGGAAGTACGATCACATTAGTCTGTGCTCAGGTCTCTGCACTGGCTTCCTGTGGCTCAGAGAATAGACTTTAAAGCAGCTCTGCTTGTGTTCAAGTCTCTCCACGGCCAAGCACAAAGTACATCTCTGACATGTTAGTGCCATATGAACCATCTCGCACTCTGAGGACCTCAGGGACGGCCTTCTACTGGTGCCCTGAGTCAGGACTAAACATGGGAATTAGAGTTTCAGTTTTATGCAGCTAAAATCTGTAACAGTCTTCCTGAGGATGTGAGACCAACCTCCTCCCTTACGGTGTTCAAATCCAGGCTAAAAACAGATGTGACTGAAAGATTTATCTGCACTCTTCTCTTTTAAAACATTTTTTTTAAGATTCTGTATGTCTTTATGTGTTTTGTGATTTTATTGGAAAATGTTCTGTTATGTAAAGCACTTTGAATTGCCTTGTTTATGACGTGCTCTACAAATAAACTTGCCTTGCCTTAATTATAATAAGCAGGCAAGCTGTATACATGATTGTCAAAACAATAACATTTCCAAAGACAGTTTTACATGACCAATATAGTTTGGGTGGGGAAACATTTCTGATTATTGCATCAGGATCACTTCTGTGAAACGAATTTGTTCTGTATTTGTCATAATTATATGACTGGATGCACCGATCCAGCTTTTTCAGATATGGTGGGCTTTAGGTATCTGCCAATACCCAATTTCAACTGATACCTCTGCAGAGACTGAAAATAGCTACTTTTTTTTCTTAAAACAAGAATAACTTATCCAAACTAATCCAGATGGGTTGTGCAACTATTCTTTATCCTTCAGCTAACTGCAGAACAACTTAATGTAAAAAAAACCTCAAACATCATGAGATGTTCTGGATCAACAAGGGCCTGCAAAAAGTCTAAATAAATCAGTTTAAATGCCCAACCAGAATATCAGCTGAACTGCAATTCTGAAATCCCATTCAACAATTTTTTTCAACAAGTTTTTCTCTATCAACACCTGTATTCTATACCAGTATTAGTGCATCCCTATCAATGACCAAAGTGAAAGGAAACCTTGTGTTAGCAATCAATACATGTGAATTTTATCTTAAAATGTTTAAAAGCTTAAACAGTAAATGCACATAAAAAGGAGCGCTGTTAAAAACGGGCAAACTACCATGTCAATTGGCCCTATCACTGTCCCATTCATCCTTGGGAACTTTGCACGCTCTGCTCCGTCTGCTGTGACCTGATGCAACAAGCACCCGTGATGTTCCGGCACATTCAAAATAAGAGATAACATCTGCCTTACACTGTAAGCATGCTCTGAGATAGCCCAAGATAGTGCCAACTGCATCCCCCAAACACACAAACGTCTATTCATTTCAGTGAATATTGATCCTGGCAGTCCAATCTGACAAGGCTCTGATGCCCTTAGCTGATACACAGGGGGAGAATGTATGGATTGTTGTACAGCCGCAGATGGGATGATAGGGACGACTTGTTGTGCATTCGTGTGTGTGTGTGTGTTTGTGTTTGTGTGTGTGTGTGTCAGTGGCCTTCTCAATCAGATACAAATGCACAATTAAGGTGGATGGGATCTTAGAGCTTATCCTCATCCATCCCCAAAATTTCAATTCATTGGGTTTAGTCTGTTGCCTGGAAACAAATGATTTTTGGTGTGACTGGTGTAGTGATCAGAAAAAACAGACCCTTTTAATGTTTGGCTATGAAAACATGCACTCGCAAATACTTCCAGTTGACATATTAACAAATACAGTTGTGTTTATTCCTCTATATATTTTCAAAATGCAAAAACAACCACCTATTTCGACGTCTGTGTTGTTTTAATTTTCCTCCAGCAAAAAAATAAAATAGTTGCTCACATTGACAATCGCCATGCATGGTATCCCTGATTTGTCATTCAAGGAGCGTTTTATAAGCAATATGCATGGTAATCCTTAAATATCTGCTTACTACATAATACCCAGGTAAACATGTAATTGTATGTTGTAGCCTGCTGGTTTTATTGAACCAGCATGGCTTCTCTTTCCTTATTGTTAATATGAGTTTTTCTGATTGCTTTTCATTTACAGCCATAATCACCGCTTTGTTAATTACATGAATATTTCAGAGCCAGCTCATTACGGGGAACCGCATTTTCCTTTTTTTTTTTTTTTTCCTTTTTCGCTTTTTGTCATCGATTGTGTGACACCTATTCATGCAGCTTATTTATACTCTCACAGCAACAAGCTGCCAGTTTTAGCTAATTACATGACCTCTTGACCATTTTAACATACATAGATATAATTGCATACACTACAGTTCTCTCACACCTACACCTTCGCTGCATATGAAGGTCAGAAGCTTGCCTGTACGCTTACATAAATCTATGGCGCATGAAGAGACAAGAAATCATATGGGAATGCCAACATAAATATCTACAGAAGGGCTAAAAATGAGTAGCCTCTCTGGAGCCACTGGGCTGGGATTGAAGCCCACTTTTGTGCCTACAGCTACCCTTTTGTGTCAGAGAGGAGCTTCACAGCACACAGACACTTTCAATCACCTATGTACAGGTTACGCACTATTGCATGGCTGCTTAGCATTTGAATAAGATAAACCAAGAGGAGTTTGCAGCACTGGAGAGTATATTGGCAGACGTGCTTCATTGTGCACATTATTTGTTTTTATATTTTAATCCCTCTTTTTGTCTGTGCAGGTCTCCCAGCGTTAGTTGTAGCAGTTTCGGTGGGTTTCACCAGAGCCAGAGGTTATGGAACTGCCAGCTAGTGAGTAACTTCCACCTCCATAAATAATTGTTTCTCTCTCTTATGCTTCTTGTAAATTCCTTGTCTCCATGGTAACATATGGCTACTCTCGAATCGAACAAATATAAAGTGTTCAAGAAAAAAACAGGCCTAATAATAACTGTCCATTTTGTCTATTCCCAGTTTGTGAAAAATCTGTTAGAGAATAATGATTAGAGACCTCTATTGTGGTAAAACCGATGGAGAGGATTATAAACTGATGTCCGACAAGAAATAGAGCACCAGTTCGATCCATATCAATGTGCGTATTCAAAGAATAGGAGCACCAGTGAAAGCATCTCGAAATATAACAAGCTCATGAGCATATGCAAAACTTGCATTTTTGCATTTTAGTTCAGTGTTTAATACACTTCACACTGACATTCTTGTCTGTAAGCGTGCTCCCCTGAATGTTTACGTGACTGGTTAAGTGGTGTTTCTCTTTTCTAATCACACGCTCACAAAAGATGAGACAATTCTGTGTTCTCTAAAGAAACTGTATGCAACACATTGGTCCCTGGGGGATCTTCACTTTTGTTTACATTAGATACGAATGACTGAGTCAGCTCAGAGACTGTTTTATAAATCTGCTCACAGCCCACTCTGAAACAGGAGCCATATGGAGTATACCACTTAATGAAATGTAACAAGTGCATGTGCAAAGATACAGGCTGTATCTGTACTTACACAATTATGAGTGTTTAGAATCAGCTAAAATGTGACGCTGACCTTCTGTAGAGCTTGTATTGAGTTTGAGGAAATGAAATAGTCAGCTAGAAATAGTGATTGCGTCACTTTGAAGAGCTGTGTAAACGTCCAGTGATTGAAAAGTTTCCCATAAGCAACAAAAGCAATACAATTGGTCATGATGGTACTTTGTAAGTGTGTGAAACCAGCACAGATGGAAAAGATGCTATTGCTTTGCCTGAAATGTTTCACATAATGACATTAAACGTATGTGCCTTGCATTTATTCAATCTAAGGTTGTTTTATTGCTTTAAAAATTTAGATCTCCCTTTAACACCATAGTGTCGAACATTCTACAGAGATGGCAAGTGGCTGATCCTTCAACAATAAAGTTACATGTTGCACCTTTAATTACTTCTATTTTCCATCTAATAAATTTGTCCGTACATATTGCCAAAACATTTTTTCCTGCTGTTATTTTGTGTAAACACTATGCCAAAGTGACACAGTGCTATGTAATGCATGCAGCTATTTCATTTACATTTCTTTATTTCGTTACAAGGCTATTTTATCTGATAGCATAGCAACAAATAGCATAATTAAAATGATTTGGCCTCTCAAAAGAGTTAAAAGAAAATCAAAAGCAATTTATGAGGTTATGAGCTTTTATCCCTTCTTGTTTCAATCTTCTGTCTCTCATTAGAAGGCATTAGCCATGTATTTCATTTGGTTTATTTATTCAGTAAGCACAGTGCGGCTCTCGGCTTTTGGGCTAATGTGTTTTTTTCATGTTTTATTTAGCTTCAATTAAGTAAAGAGAATGGCTTCATGTACGACAATGATACCACCACAGGACACTTTTCAAGTCGTACAGTGATCAGTGCCAAATGAAATGTCTGCAGACTGTTTGTGTTTGAGGACATTTTTAGATAGTGTGGATAATATGTTTGCCCAGGCTTAGTGGCATCGTTTAACACAATAATAGGTTCACAACATTATCGAATTCGGTGTCATAATTGCAGATGGAGGGCAGGGGCCTGTAACAATTCAATGCTTTTGGAAGAAATATCTAAACTGAATATCATTTTGTTGAACTTTTGTTAGTGATTGGTTCCACTGATTGCAAAATGAAACTTGTTGGTTAACGTTGGTTTAACTGACATCAAGCATGGTTTTGAATAGTACCGCCACTTTCTAATCTCTTTTTTCTTACAGAGAAGACAATGAAATTAATACCAATAAAAGCAACTCAAAACGTTTGCATTTTGACAGTTAAAATTCATATTCTACCATACAATTCTGATCTGCCCTCCACCTCAGTATTAAAGTATAGGCAGTTATAATGTAACAAGAACCCAATTAATACCTATTCATTGCATCCGTAACTGAAGCAGACCAAAATGTAACATAAACCAAACGTGATTGTATGTTTGGCATTGCATTGATGACTGTTTCTTCTGTTTGTCTCTGCCCTAGTTGCTGGTTGTCACTTGAAGGAGGTTTACTGTACGCCTTTGTTGGACCTGCAGCTGTCATTGTCCTGGTGAGTCTGTGTTGCAGATTAATTACACAGTGCAGAATTGCTTTAAAGTCGCCATGGTAACTCTTGTAGTTGATGTGCACTTTCTTCAGTATCAAAACCCTGGGACGGCACAACAAAGATCAGTGGTGCACTTTGGGGTCTTAAAATGTCAGCCATAAGGAAACGGAAATACATTCTGCAAGACAAGCGTTCCTTGGCATTGGACTGCATTGCCAAAGATGATACTTCTCTGCTCTGTACAGTCAAATCTATCATTTTTATCTGTGGACTTTTAACCCCATCCCCCCCTATCGTAACATATTATAGTTGCTTTACTAATCCATAATGCACTTTCAGTAATAGGACTTTGTAATGCCAAAAATGTTCGTAACATAGCTATTCAATTATTAGAAGTAATAGATAGTGGGGCGGTCGGGGCTTAGCATTCCTTTGGCGAGCGAGAGAGGGAAGGCACGTCTCACCATAGATTTGTAAGGTTAAGGAATACTTTAATAACCCGTCATGAGGGAAATTCATTCTCTGCATTTGAACCATCCTTCAATGCTGCTGGAGTAAAGCATTTCTTGACCCCTCTCCAGCTCGAACTCACCAAGTTT
The DNA here is from genome assembly GCA_019453435.1 of Rhinogobius similis. NCBI lineage: Eukaryota > Metazoa > Chordata > Actinopteri > Gobiiformes > Gobiidae > Rhinogobius > Rhinogobius similis. The sequence goes on from CM033635.1 coordinate 21,461,049, forward strand.
TTGCTCTGACTTGTTGGTTCCAAACCTCCATATCAGTACCCAAACCAGGTTGCACTTAGAGATGGCTTAGAGATGGCAATTCCAAAAGGGGAGCGTGGAAATAAGTACAATTATGTCTTTGCTCTAAGTACAAATGCTTTGTACGTTGTTTCAGAGCTTAACGTGGTGCATTGATTGCATCTCAGTGGCAGGGTAATCTTTTGTTGTGGTACGCCGGTTGCTGTGGCTCTTTCCTGCTTTTGTTAATTCCTCCTAAATGAATCCCTGGTGGTTTTTTCAACACACTGCTTAATAAGTGTGGATTGGGCACGAAACTGTGAACTGTTCCCACTAATCTCTTACAAGACCCACAACGTAACACATCAGAGCTGCAAATGAGTCCTTTAAGTCCAGATCAGAAAAATACTGACGGAAAATGTAATACATGATGAGTCAAGTAATAAAAGCATGTCTTTCCATGTGTCAATTGTGTCAACTAGATAAAATAGCAGAGCAGTTTTCCTATTGATTACATTGAACTTTGATTACATTGAATTTTCAACAGTACATTCACAAACTTTCAACCTGATAATTTCTGTAAGTAATTACACCTAAGGCCTTGCTTGTATTACAACAAAAAACAGCATTTTAACAATATTTATTTTAGCTGCCCTGCATTTGTGTTAAATATTGTTGGCCCATTGAATGCTGCAGTGTCATCTGAAACACAGCAATAGCAGCAGTAGTAACATTAGTAGTAGTAATTAGATTATTAGTAATGTGGATAAATGAATGAACTGTTGTTGAATAATGTTACACCAACAAATCCTTAATTCGGTGTAGAATGGACAATAAAATGGATGGAATTCATCCTCCATTGAACACAAATCACTAGTACATAATCTGTCCTCCTTTGGCACTCCTTTAAAGCATCCCACTTCCACCTCTAGGGGCAGCACTCCTGCTCTGAGCTGAGCACACAGAGAACTCTGTTTTCTTGTTTAATTACATTACACAGAAGGTTCAGTAAATGAAACTTTCCTTAAACTGTATATAAGTTTGGGCTTCTTTAACTGTTCTTTATAGGTGTCAAATACTGTCAATTATTGAAAAACAACGCAACATCGCAAATTTACAGCTAAAAGAACCACAAGGACCGCTTTGGAGCAAGGGAGTCTATGAGCGCTATCCTATCTTTCATCTGGTAAATGCACAAGGCGTTTCCATAGTCTAAGGAGGACCTCATCATTCATTATTATACAAAGACCTAGAAAGGTGATTTGATGAGCAGTAAAACTCACTGACTGTTGAAACTAGACAACCCTTGGTGCAGGTCTGGGTGACAATACACATTACATCACATTACAAGGTTGAGTTTATGCCTCGGGGCAGTAAAAATGTAGAACATAGTATAAGATCCAAATGGGATTAAGCTGTTTTTTTTGTTTTTGTTTTATGATGAATGCTCACCCCATCTGCCCACGAATAGCCCCGGCCCCCTGTTGTGTTGTTCTTGGGGTTCCCACTTGAACCCTCCTCTGTGATGAGAGCAGGATGCGAAACACAGTCCTTCCCCAGGAGTCTTTTCTAATTAATGACCCTGCCCTTGAGCAAATGGCCGTGCAGGATGCTGCTGCTGACTCACAAGGCATGACTAGCATCACAAGAGCGCATGTTGTTGTCCCTGCTAACACTAATGCCGATGTCTACATAAAAGAGAACAGCATTCAAGGGCACATCTAGCACTTACCTCAGACCTTCACATGCCCAGTTGTAAGTAGATGCTTAGATCCAACCTATTCAACTTGTTGTGTTTAATCTTATGTATTCTAAAACACATTCCAGCAAAACAACGAGTCCCCATTGACAAATAAGTCTTAGTATCCAGCCAGACATTCACTCGGGGGCATTGATAACACTATGAAAGACATGCAAATGCAGCTCAGAGGTCATTAGCTGGTAATGAAAGAGTAACCCAGGCAAGGTTAGGGGAGGACACGGCTGGTTTGAGGAAATTGGAAGTTGGGAGATTATGAGGAACATGTCAACTGTGCAGGAAAACACGCAGATGGACAGGATTTGACGGTGAAATGGGTCCAGGCCAGAGATGTGCGCACGTGTCCTAATAGAAATGTGTATCACTGGGTCATGACCAGATGTTTGACAGGCTTAGCTACAAGGACCTCATTAGGAAAGTAGACGGGAAGCAATCACGGTGGCTTCCTTATCTAGAGGTTGTACAAGGTAGGACATTGGGAACACTGTTTGTCCAAATTTAAGTAATCCTTTACAAGAATTAGATGTCCTATGTTTTGTTGTTGAGGTTTTTTTTTTTTTAATATGTTAATATTTTGTGATGGATATAATACTCGGAAAACTAAATCAATTTCAGCGGTAACTCATGGTAGCCTTCAAAAAAGTCAGGACTAAATAAATAATAGTTTAGTAACTGACTTTTAATTGCCCCGATCTATGATTAGACACTTGATTGAATTGTGTAATGGCATATGAAGCTAATCACAAAACCAATCACTGCTTTGTCCTGCAGTTTCAGAGAATAAATGAATGCACTAAAAAGCAAACACATTCTGATCCCCATTTGTTTCCAACATTTCTGATTAAACTTTTTGTTTTCCTCAGGTGAATATGCTCATCGGGATTGTAGTGTTTAACAAGCTGATGTCCCGGGACGGCATATCTGACAAGTCAAAAAAGCAGCGAGCAGGGTAAGCCAACCTCCCTCCACCTCATGCGTGTCAAACTGTATGCCACAGATGACAACAAATCTGCCATATTAAATACATGTTACAATCTGTCATGCTCTCAAATCCCTGCAAACATTTCAGTTTAACTACCTTCAGGGCGTCTCTGATCACTTTCCAACAAAAAAACACCAAAAAAGGCTATTTAATTTGGCAGTAACATTGCAAAGCATCTGTCATGTTCTGTTACTTTGTGTCATTTTACTGCCACTTACGCATGTTGATGTCCAATATAATTTCCTCTGTTCGAAAATCAATGACAGATGGAAGCTAATTACAAACTGTAAACAGGGGGATTATGTGGATGAAATCCTATGCTCCACTAGAATCCTATAAGATAAAGATGCCTTTGTTCTTGTTATAGTCAATCTTGCACACACAATGTAAGTAATGTATGCCTTAGCATCCCATTGCTGCATTAGTCTAAGTACAGCAGATGGGAGCTGATATCAGCTTTACTAATCCAGTGAGTGGGGAGAGCCTCAGCTTCACCAGGAAAAAAGAAAATCCATGTTTTCATTTCCATACCTATTGATTCCATTATTGCTCTGTCTCATGCTCTATCTTTTATTCAGTTATTTTCTTCATTACATTTCCACCACCGTCTGTCACTGGCACAAATTGGAATTGATAATTTTCTGTGTGTAGTAGCAAGGGTTAATAGGGCAAATCTGCAGGGAATGGTTATTTTGTTATAAGCTTTTGTTACCGTGATGAAGGTGACATTAAATTATGGGATATGTGTTAAGAGGTAACTCACACACCCCCAAGGCAGCCCTCGTCAAGGACACTGTGTGACTTATTACAGCCAAGGCATTTCAGTTGGAAACTAACAAAATAAAAAATTACCTTTTTTATTATTATTGTGTGCTCTATAATGTTCACATGAATGATACCAATCAGTCATAGCAATACTTCAGTAAAGTTGCAATGCTTGAAAGTTGAAGTGTCTGTCACAGATGTATATCCATATTTCTATATAGATATATGTTGGCTTCGGCAGCCATGACAACAGGATTCTCTCAGATGCTGTTGGCAGACATGGCGCCCCGTGCAAATGGACACATATTGCACATCTTCCATTTTAGCTGCCCTGTGTAATCCTGGTGTTAATCACATTTGCTCTAAGAACCGCAGCCCAAAAACACACACTCCCACACACCTAAATGGTCATACCCAGTCGCGGTAGTGTTGCTAACAGTACTGTCTGTCATTAGCGTAATGCTTTTCCTTATGAAGCGGTGGCAGTGTGAGCCACTAAGGCAATGAGCTGTGATGGGATGCTAATGTAGCATAGCCAGTGCGTTGCCCCATCATTCTCTACTTGTAATGTAAGCTCACATGACAATAGGCTCTGGCACACTCTGTTCATTTTCATCTGAGCAGCCAAATGTAAGTAAACAGCCAATGGAAAGAGCGGTTATGCATATCTCTTTTTACAGGTTTACCTGGGCAGACTTAAAATGACCCACATCTGTTCTCTGGCACTTCTCCTACACCCCCAATTCTAAATAAAAGCTAGGACAATGTGTATATACAAAGAGAATGCAAACATTTTCAAACTGCATTGATTTATAATATAACCAAGGACAGTAGTGTACTAAAACGGTTTTAACAGAAATTGAAGATGAGTTATTTTACTTTTTGCATTGTGCCCTGACTTTTAAAAGTAGGTTTATGTTAGTTTCTGTAAGTCTACATAACTTTTGTGTCGCATGCCAGTCTGTCAGTCTTTCTTCCACTTAAATCAATCTGTAATTTCTGACTATGTTCATTTGCTGCTACTTTTTTCAAGATCTGATTTTAATTTTCTTTTTTTTTTCTTTCTTTTTCCCCCTGCCCTTTTTTCTTTTCTCTGTTATCCCCATCTTGTTCCATCACCTTCCTTCACCACTGTCTCACCTGCACATCTCCCTGTCCTTATATAACTGTGCACACCTGCCTGGCCCTCCACCCCACACTCTGTACATGTCCAAAGTGTCCCGGCGGAGGCGGGGAGTCGGCTGCTCCTGAAATGCTCCAAGTGTGGCGTGATCTCTAGCACCGCCATGTCCAGCGCCACCGCCAGCAGCGCCATGTTAGTCCATTCCCAACTCTCTGTCACTTCTCAACAAATACTTTTAAGTGCATGGATCTGACCTTAGTACATAATATGAACATTAGCCACTTTGTAATGCTTGAGTCAAAGGAAAAAATGCATTTAAAGGAGGGATTTTCCAACATATGTTGCTCTTTTTGAGTAAAGTGGATTACCAAGCATGTACAGTGTACTTAGATGTTTATGATGTGTTTAAAATGAATATTTTTATGAAGTTGAATCAGGGCTTAATTTGTAAATCAGTAGTTGCTGGAGCACTTGGACTGCTGTCATCAAACAAAACAGTTTCCGGATCCCATCTGGAACCATTTTAATTTCTCAGGTAGTTTCTGAATCCTCCAAAATCTATCCCAGATCATTTACCCTGAAAAATTGAAAGCTGGGGGATCAAATTAAGCCCTGAATCTAATATTATAATACAGTACTAAAGCAAGAAATTGTCATACATAATCCAACTATATGTTTTTACCCATTGTAATTTAAATTGCTAGATTTTTTTCCCTGAACTGTAATTTTTGATCTGGCTTACAACATCAATGCAGTGGTTCATGCGTATTACAGTGTTTAAGACTCATTTTCCACAGTCTATTGAATACCTTGCACAGATGTGTCTTAGCATGTTATATTAAACACACACACACCTCCGTGCTCACATGATTACCTTTCAACGCAACCACTGCACAAGGCTCACACAACCACTCATGTGTGCTCAGACTGCATGAACATTTAAATTGGTGATTGACTCCAGCACATAGACACACTCGCACACATATTTCCATCAAAGAGGCGTGAGCCAGTACCTGTCAGTCGCCTGTCAGCACCCCTCCCATTACCAGACCCGGCTCGACGCCTCGCGGCTCGCCACTGTGACACTTATTGTGCATCTACCATGTAATCGCAAGCAATTGTTCGACACGTAACTATCTACATGATTACACATCATCTTCCACTTCTCCATCGAATGTGAAGTCGCAAACAGACTTCAGATTGCCAATCAGTCTCAGATGGCCCACGCACATCCCACAACTTCAATGTTTGACAGAGTCAGCGATATTCTGCCATAGGATTTCACTTTCTCTGCCCTCTTTTTGTGTTCTGTCTTTGGCCTGTTTCCCAATCTGACAGGGCCTCTCTGTGGAGCTCCTGTGTGGTTCTTCCTCTCCTAGCGTTAACCTGGATGTCAGCGGTCCTGGCCATAACCGACCGGAGATCTACACTTTTTCAGGTAAAATCGTCAAAAGTTTTAGTAGACAAGAATGTGATATTTTGTGGTATTCTTGTGCAGAGTCGTGTGCACAGATACTGTTCTTCGAACATGAACTGACAAGCAGTGATGGTGTAGTACGGCAAGTCAAAAAAGTAGCTTTTCGGTTTCCCGCACCTAAACACAAGTAAAAATGTAAGCAATATGTTGACATATAGTGGGCATTATTCAGCATTTTTTCACCTTGACACTCCAAAACTGTAAGACTTTTGTGTTGTATCAAGGACACGTTATAAACTAAACGATGCAAGTTACATTCAAAATATAGAACAAAAAAAAGAGGCTCTGTCAATTCATGGGTTTCAGTTTCCTATTTATATATGATATTTAGAGAACTTCTGTCCTTTCAGAAGATATAATTTTTAGTTTTGAATTGTTAATTTCTACAGCAATGGTGCTAGATTGTCATCACTCTGAAACCCATGGATATCCCTTTGGCCATTACGCCAAGTGTCCCCTGCATGATTTTGGCCGTCTGCGACACATGATTTCTGATTATGAGGAAAATGTTGAGTCGTGGCTGTCAGCTGTGAACGAGACTTGATCTCCTCTTTTCCTTTTCATTTACTCACTTTTACCAGCAGAAAAATACCGCTAGCATTTAACACTGGTCTCAGCTAGCCGGTGACTTTACCTTATGAAACCTCGAGCCTGATATTCACTCATTACAATTTTAAATCCTCACATCTTGTGTGACACCCATAAATCTTATACGACAAAAAAAAAGTGCAGTCAATACCAGGCTTTAGACAATTATTCTAAGAATAATGCAAGTCAGTTCTACAGCTGTGTTTGGTAATGGAATTTGTCATAGAACTTGTCATAATACATTGTGATGCGAATATGTACTGCTTGTGAATGAGTTTTTTGGCTTTTAAAAATGAATAAATAACCTTTATTTTCCCTCTAGATCCTGTTTGCAGTTTTTGACTCAGTCCAGGGTTTCGTCATCATCACTGTCCACTGTGCCATGCGCCGTGAGGTGAGTCTGCACGTCCTCAGCCTATTTTTATTCATCCTTGTACAATGACCCCGGCGACCTCACTCTCCCAGCAACAGGTTAGATAAATGCTAGCATGTGTCGTGTACGTTTCCGGGTCACTGAGGAGCCATGGCAGAGCAGACTAGACAAGGATTAGCCTGAACTTCCTGTCTTGTGTCACTACTCTCTTCCCTTTAAAGTGAACTATGATCGTCTGGCATTGTCCGGCTGATCCGAGGCAGCTTTGAGGAGCTTATGAAGATGCTGTATAGAGGGAGATAGGCTAAGTCCCTCACTAATATACTCTGGTGTCTGTTTGCCACCCTCTTTGACGTAGCCCCTCGAAGACAGCGCATTTAAACTCAATATGCACATACATGACTTTGTACCCCGTGGGACGGATACACACTTATCTCCCGGCGCAGACAAACTCAAGCTTCACTACTTCTAATTAATGAATTTACAATGTTGTCAGTTTTATGTTAATGCGTTCAGTAGAGCGGATAAACACGCATTGCTTACATTGAAGATAATTTCATGTAATGGAATGCAAAGTTGAATTACATTTTTAAAAGGCTTGGAAAGCATTATATCAATATTACAAAAGCACAGAGATTCTTCAGGGTTCATATGGCCATTAAAGACACTGAAAGGTTAATGGCATATGACGTTGTGATAAAAAGTTACAGTCTTTATTGTTTTTGCATGAAGCTGTGGCTTGAGGTGACAGTGACAGGAGGTAAAGTGGACTTGTAATCAAAAGCTGGTAAATCAAACCAGTCTCTCCCCAGGTCATTGTGTTTTGGTGTGCACCTGTGCATGTGTTATTGTATGCGTTTGGCGGTTGTTTGAGAGACTTAAACAACTTCACAATGAATGTATTACTAAAATACTATGAATAATGACTACGGAATTGCACAACAACACACCTACATTTCACACCTGTTCTTTGGTGAAAGTTTTCTGAAATATTTCTGGAAAAGTAAAGTAGAATCCAGGAATTGTTTATTATGAATGAGTAAAAGTCTTTCCTTGAGTCTGAATGTAAATTCTTGTTGAATAATCTAGGTTTGCAGAACAGCTAGTACCGCACCGGTGGGAACATGCCGCAAAACCACAGGCAACGTAAAGTGTGATATTTTGTGAAGTAAACCGCAGACAGGAATGCAGAGCTGAGAGCATTTGGGGCTCCGCTCACAGCCACCCTTCTCTGCGTTGCAGAGCTGGGAATAAAGGAGTCCTGGTGGCACAGTCTGCCTGCTGAGATCAGTCACACTGAGGCAGGAGAATGTGTCGTCAGATGTGGTGTGGTTAGGAGGTCACAGGAGAGGAGCACAAAGCACCAACACCTGGAGACATGAAGAGGAGCAGGGAGGGGCTTGGTTATGTGAGAAGTGACATGAGATCTGGGGGGTTTAGGCAAGGCAAGGAAAGGCAAGTTTATTTGTAGAGCACAGTTCGTACACAAGGCAATTCAAACTGCTTTACATAACAGAATTAAATTGCATTAAAATCACAAAACAGCTGTGAGTGGTTAGTACTTCTACCTCATTTCCTAACCACAAAAGGTGGAAGTATGTATTTAAATCTATCTAACTAGTTTAAAATTCCCATTTTAAAGTTCCCAAAGTTCTATCTAACTAGTTAGTTCCCCAACTAACTTAAGCACAACTTGACTTTAGAACAGCTTTATTCAAACAGCGAAGTGAAACTGTGGAGGACCACCAAAGCACAGTTAATCACAGAATTGCTTTTGGCTCTTACTTCCAGGTTTACAAGCGATAACACTTCATTGTTAGATATTGATGCAGTGGTCTGATTTGTCACAAATTACTGCTTTGGTCATTTACAAAAATAGGTCATTAGTCATTAACAAGAATAAAGATAGATAGCCCGGCTTCAAAGGAAATATTGGAAAAAAAACAGCCTTATAATCCCAATTACTCTTTCAGGATGTAGTAATTGTAGGATTTCATTTTTTACCCTACATCATGCTACTTGTCTTCTCTTGCATTTACTTCTATAGACCTGAGCTATTCAACCTAAGGGCCAGATTTTTTGGAGGGCTGTGGTCTTTGTGCCAGAGATGCACAACACGCCATCACTTCAACATCATTTGGGGTTTCTCAAGATATCCACAACAGTAGCTGTTTCAATAATGATAAAAATCAATACTAGATTTTTGTGGAAAAATAAAATCCCTTACTAACTTTGCTCTACAAAATTGCCAATCCATAACTGACCTGACTGAACCAGAATTAAACTTGCTAGATACCAACCAAGCCTGAACCAGAACTAACACAGGGTTAGGGTTAAAGGTCTAAAACAGTTCTAAAGCAGAATTAAAGGACTAAACCAAGTCCAAACCAGGTCTAACCTTGTATTAACCCAGAATTAAACCAGTAAACAAGAAAATATATATTTTTAAATATTTGAAAGATGAGTTGAGGACCAGATCAAATAGTTTAGAGGGACTGATCTGGCCTCTGGGCCTTTAGTTGACTAGCCCTGTTCTATTGACCTTATTCTGCCCCGCCCACTTTTGCAGTTTTTTGCACTTTTGTTGTAAACGCACTTCCGTTTGACGAGAACTCCGTTAAAGCTAATGACGAACGAGGGAAAAGTCTCGCAGTTAAAATGTTACATAAAGTAGATTGATTTGTGTAAAATGTTTAATGAACACGAGCAACAACAAGTCAACAACGCACCGATTTCCTGGGCGGTCTGAAAACGGCTTTTTAGTCCGTGTAGAACTTATTTTCTGTTGAGCTCGTCTGCTCCATGTAAACTAATACAACAGAAACAAGACGGCGGCGCATACGGCAACTTCCGGAATAAGGTGAATAGACCATAACCATACAACCCTTTCCCTTATTGCGCACAGTTCTTTGACTTTTTCTTTTCTTCACTGATTGATCATCCAAAGACAAAAGCCCTGAATTTATCGAACGTCTTGGAAGTTGCCATGAGTGTTAACTAGTTCAATCTACACAGACTAGCCTTTTACAAGCCGCCCAGAGAAACAGCGCATTGTTGACTTGCTGTTGTATGTGAACATTGAACATTTCGAACTAATCAACCTACTTCAAGTCTCAATTTAGTGGTGAGACTTTTCCCTCTTTCTCCACTTGTGAACGGAACTCAACCAGAAATGCCAAAACAAGACAACAAAATGGGCGGGGCGGAATGAATTGAATAGTGAGAGATTTGCGCTCTACCAGTCCTGTCAGATAGCTAAGTGAGTATTTCTGTTACGGAAGACTGCAGTGGTTCTCTCTGGTGAACGTGAATGCGCCACTGTCTATGGCACGCTTGAGCGATCTAAGTACGACAATACCTTAAGATACTCTGCTCCCTTTTGACAATAGAGATCACCTTAAAAGCCCGCTGCAACCACCCAACCTGTATTAATCTTGTAAAAGCCTGACTAAAGGAGATGGTTTAGTCGATCCAAATGGCGGTTTTGCTTTGATGTCACAACAAGCTGCAATACATGTAAAGCAAAGAAGCAACACAATTGAGAGCAAGCATGGCGACCAAGAGCGAGGTCTGGTGTGCATGCAATATTAATCCGTCATGATGCCACTCCGGTCCACTCCATTTGTGAAGCGCCGTGTAGACACTTAGCGCTAGACCACCCAGTGCGTCCTCGGAGGCTCCAGCAAACCGCTCCTTACACCAGCGCATGAGAATCTTATGGGATTTGACAGCGGCAACGTTGAGAAATGTAGCCTGCTTGCCGGCATGTAACCAGAACATCTATAATACAGGGGCTGATGGAGGGAGAGACGCTAGCAGTCAGCTGTGAAACATAATGCACACGGATCTATTTGAATTGAGCTACAAGAAGAAGCAGTGCAGTGGTAGCAGGCGTTAGCGTGTGTGTGTTTGTGATGGGAGGATGAAAAAGAACAATATGACAGTAGCAGGGCCCAGGGGTTAAAGCGTCTCTATAGTGCACTGTTGGTTTTAATTAGGATTCGGAGCCACTGATCTCAGAAGGCTCGAATAGGCCACTTTGAAGAGGTTTTTCACATCACTCTGCTTGCTCTTATATAAGCGGCAATCTGAGGCAAACAGCACAAAGTATGAGTGCAAGGCAGTGTTTTTCAGGCTATGAAAAATGGAAAGTTTAGCTATCTGTCAAAATACAGAGGATCATACAAATCAAGACTCCTTTGCACAAGACATTTGGATCAATCTCGCAATGGCAAGTGAAGTGTCATCATCAGATTAAAGGCAAGCAAGACTAAAAATCTTTTTCAGTCTTTTTTTTTTTGTGGTCAATTTACTCTCTCAGCATATAGGCTTTCTGGTCCAAGTGCCTCCTAAAGATTATTTCCTTTCATCTACTTCATCCATAGATTTCTCAAGGACATGTAACTTTGTTGTTTTTTTAAATGCATTTTTCTCATGCAGGGACATAAAGATCACCACTTAAAGTAGCACGTACAGACACCAAACTAGTATAGAAAGTGTAGAGCAAGTATAGAATGAAACATTTTTGATCTCTTATTCCAAGCCTGAGTTATCAAAGTTTCAATTTTAAAACTGAGGCAAAAACCTGGCCAACCTGTACACTTCTATTCTATTGTATTGTATTCTATTGTATTGTATTCTATTGTATTGTATTCTATTGTATTGTATTCTATTGTATTCTATTCTATTGTATTCTATTGTATTGTATTGTATTGTATTGTATTCTATTCTATTGTATTGTATTCTATTCTATTCTATTCTATTCTATTTTATTTTATTCAAATTAACTAACTAAACTAATTTCTTCAAACTTTATGCATGCTCTTTTTTATATTTCGCTAATATTTTATTCATTGTTTTATGTTGCACCTTACGCCGAAGCAAGTTCCCATGTTTGTGAATTTTGATCACTGACAGTGGCAATAAACCGATTCTGATTCTGAAAAAACAACAAACATGCTCTTAGTACCTTTAATTTGCCATTTCATGTTTTGAAACAAACTGAAACATTTTTCTGAAACTTTTTCTCAGCAGTCTGAGTGCATCCAGCCAGTAGATGGCGCCAAGTGCTATACACAATGTATCTATGTTATCTCTTGAAGAGAATTTGCAACAGGCTATAATCAAGCTAGCAGCAACAGTTATCATGTTTAGAAGGCAGAAATGCTTGGAACGAGTCTGGCGACGATTTAAGGACGGCTCAAATGAGAAAATCAGAAAATACTTCCCAGATCAAGCTGAGAGGGAGAGGAACATTCCTCAAAACAGCATTAATGCAGCTGAATACAACTTCTGGTATTCTTTGATCACCGAACATTGTTAGAACATGGTTAAAAGTCACTGTAGCAGAATATGTGTCCTTTAAGATTTTTTACCTATTCACCTGTAGTGTCTCGCCTCTCAGTGCGTATGACAGATTTATTTATTTATTTTTTTTTTTCTAATTACAACTTCAATTCCATATATTGTGTAATTTAATGGATTTTGTTCCTAGTTTACAGTATGGTTGCTAGGTAACAGTGCTGGGATTCCTCATAGAGACATTCATAGACATTCATAGATAAAAAAGCACTATAATAAGCAATCCCTACATAATAATGGGCAAAAAGGGCAGATTTACGTTTATATATTTAACCTCATTAAAATTAGATATCATGTTGAACTTTGTATTGTATTAAAAGCACTTATACTTTGTGATGCAGTCTATACTGAGACTAGGACTAGGCTAATGGATAGCTGATCGAACGCTCCTTCACAAATGAACGATGAGGTAAAAGCCCAATATTAAAGTATATCAAATGTTTATTTCCAGATATTTATATCATTTATCTGCTCTTCTCACCAGTAATATGTAAAAGACAATGTTTTGAGGTCACTAGATTCTACAGAAGGGCACAAGATCCGAAATCTCAACTTAAAGTCAGGTAGCCTTTAGCTCAGATGCCAGTTTTACACGCTAATTACCATCTAAATTAAAACACCAAACAGTTTACACACTCAACAACGATTCTTAATGAGACTATGACTTCACCTAAACGTGGTCGATGAGTTGGTAACAGCCGACTCTTTCTGGATTATTGATCATTTGCGATACTAACATCCGCCGGAGTCCTTCAGATCATACCGGACTAGCTGCGTTGCTAAGTGGTTGATAGCATTAGCATCGAATGGTGCGTCTACTTATTCATATGTCAATGGGATTAAGTCTGCCTATGTCATATCTGCTGCTCATTTACAACCAGGAAGTACAGTTATTAACGTCACAAAAAAATGTCCCCCCTAAATCTTAAATATAATTGTGTTCACTTTGCTTTCGTCGTGAAGGTGTTATTTCTTTGCAGTATAGCATAAAATGTGTAAAGTGTACCTTTAAATTGTTAATAGTCCATGGTTGTTCTTTCCCATTTCTATTTGTTCATTTTTGTTATTACATTTCATGTCTTTGGTCAAATTTTAACTTTGCTGCATTTTCACAGCTCTTTCAAACTTTTGCTCAGTGCCGTGAGCCAAATAGCTGGTTTCTTTACTGTTTTGATGTTTTATTTTTGGGGGATTTTGAAGCCCCTGAAAACGATGGCAACAACAGCAGATTCAGTTTTGTATCTAACTTTGTTTTTCCTGACGCAAATCGTGTATTTCTTCCCCACAGGTGCAGGATGCTGTCCGCTGTCGAATGGGAGGATGTAAGGATGACAGCGAAAACTCTCCAGACTCCTGCAAGAACGGACAGGTGCAGATTATGGTGAATAGCATTTCATTTCATTCCATATTACACCTCACCTCACAGCTGCGCAAAACCATCAGGCCCAGTCATGTAAACCATGGCCGCATGCAAGTCATTTAAAACATGCATGCGTGTCTTGATTTCAGTTTCAATAATTAATGTTGAAGTTAATAATCATCTGTTGGTTTTCAAGTGGTGCAACAGTATCTCGAGTATCCTATTAATCTGTTGATGATACATCCGTCTGTGCCATCAAGACTTCAGAAAGTATTGGCAGTCCCGCATGAGCAAATAAGAATGTCGCTTTACAAAGATAAAGTATCCCAGATTGAATAAAAGGACGTTTATGCATAATTTGATGTATTCTAATATTATGCATACCTATTGCCAACATCTTCATTAACTTTAATCTCCAACTTTTCTTTGATGAAGAGCAGAAAGTTCGCTGACGATAAGGTTATGTGTGTGTTCCCAATGTGTTTAGTAGTATTATAAATCACAACGACTTAAGCAGCGGGGCCAATGTCAGCGCGGTCGCAGTGATATGAGCTCTAGACAGGTGACTCCTCTAATACCTTTATTTCTCTCCAAGACTGACTCGGCCTAACGATTATAGTCCTCCAAAGAGCCCTCTGCGGTTACCCTGATTAAACTTGGGGGCCATCATTCTGCTAACACTTTATAACCTACTTTTTATGACTTGGGGAATAGACACGTTGACATTCTGACAGTTGCAGTAGCATTTGCAGATCTGTTGCACGACAAAGTCCATCCCCGGGGGAGCGTTCTTCTTGACGCGTTCTGTTGATGGAGATGCGCGCCGTCGTACTTACACCTTAATTACAGCGAGCATCACTCTCTCAGGTGCTCCTGCTAGTGTCACTGGGAATCTCATTAGAATACTAAACCCCTGACATTTAGAGACATTACAATGAATGTTAGCCATAATAACCTGGCTAAAGGTGAAGAAGTTTTCCAGTGAGGTAAGCTTTGAAAGAGGAACGAACCTCTTAAACACTCTTCTTCTGGGCTTAGTGGTAAATTGTGTTAGTTTTAGTGGAAGTTCTTTTTTAAAATGCATGTTTATTGATTTTGTTCAAAGGAGAAGAGGCACTTCACGCATTGTTACTTTTGTTTTGTTTTTTTACGAATGAATAGAAATGTACTTCTTTGTGTCTCCAACATTTGAGAAGCTAAAGAGTGGAGTGTGTCAAGCTCAAGTGCTCAAGTCTGTCCATTTTTAGTCATTGCTTTTTTGCTTTTGTTTTAGGACAACTACAGAAAAGATAATGGTGACCAGTCTTTTTTTTTAACCCCACATAACCTCCCCAATGCATTTTAGCCTCTCTGTGCAGGAGAAAAATATAGAAAATAAAAAAATACATGAACAAAATTGCGCCACAATTTTCAATGTACTTTTCTACAATTACACTACAATCATCCATTTGTAGTGAGATGTTAAAATAGTTTTCCCATTTCTCTTTAATATACAATGCATTCTCATCCTCTTGTTTTGTAACTCATTATTCAATTGCAGAAGCTCTTTTTGGGAGTTGTTATAGTTGTTTAGTTCAAAGATGCCATGGTGCACAGCGAGTTTGTGTGCCTTGATAGAACCGGGTCCTTTGCTCTGTCTCAGCGGGGCCAACATGAAGAAGCTGTTATTATCCTTAAGTCACAATCCTTACAAACATTACATATTCAGAATTTTTAGAGAAAAAGTGCCACTTTGAATGCAGTGACGATGCCATACTGTGGTATTTTAATATTGACATACCAAGTCCCGACTTTGGAGAGAAATAAAATCAGTAAAGGCCACACCAAATCAGCATGTGAAGAGTCGATTGAAGATTATTAGAGTTTGTAAAAAGGAAGAAAGGTTGTTTTCATGTTACAACTTCTTTATCACCTCTGTACAGGAACGTAATCTCAGTTTACTCTTATGGCCATGGAAAATCATAAGTTACACTGCCTAAGCTGTTGCCTGGAGTTTACTTTTTTTCCACCAGAATTGTTGTCTTTGTCTGTGTAGAATAAACCTGATTCCAGTGGCCTATTCTTTAACGTCAATCTCTGTAGAAAACCCAGATTCTTTCATCATCTAACACCCCCACTGTACACTCTCCATTCTGCTCCATCAGAAGTGTTCCAATGAAAGCTTCTGTGGGCAGCAGTGCGTCCCGCTGCGTTATGGCACATCAGCGTGCCTGCCCCGTGGCCACCCACAGCCGCTGCCAGCACCGTGTCAGCCGACATGTCAGCAGCTCTGTTACCACACTCTGCCCAGAGGCTACCCGCCCCCAGCCAACCACATCTTCAGCCTCGCGCATGACCATAACTCCATCTACCTCCCGCACCATGTGTACAACAGCCCCAGCGGCCCACCAGTATGTCACCAGTAGAGTAGACTGTGCACTCTAGACATAGCCATTAGATGTAGTGAATATGCACTGTGTAAAGATGTACACCAGTAAGGTATAATATTAGAACGGTGAATACATTTGACATGTTAAAGGGTGAAAATAAGATGTTTGTTTGGTTTTTTTCACTTTATAATAACTGCACTTATTCTTGCCTTAGTAAGCATGAACAAAGACTTAATTCATTGTGAACAAATAGTTAATTAAGAATAATTCATGCTTAGAAACTACTCTAAACCTAATGCCTAACCCTAACCTTAAAGAAGTTACTAGGCCTGAATCACGCTTGTCACGCCTAAAAACTCTATGTTCATTATGAATTCAGTCTTTGTTCATGCTTTGTTAAAGCAAATGAAGGTGTAGTTATTATAAAGTGGTACCAGTTTTCCAATATTTACTTGTAAATATTAAATTATTACACTAATCACATTAAGTTTAAACAGTAAAAGGCTAAAAGTCCTTACAGCCATTTATTATTATTTGACAACTGTCTCCCTTGACCCAAATGGTTAAAATTAAAATAATACAAATTACAGACTTTGTTGTTGTTGTTGTGCATTTCTTTGACTTTGTGCCATAAGTCATGTTATACACCCTTTGTGTCAAAATGTCGAATATGTCATCCTCGCAGCATTCTATAGTATGTAAAAATAGACACAAACACTATCTCTGGTGATGTAAACCAAACATGTTGTTCTGTTATTCTTCAAAGTTTTAGACCAGCTAATATGTATTTCTCCTTAGTATTGTAGAAGTTATCAGTACTTTGATGAAGATCACTTACAATTCCCTTCATGTTTTAACACAAACACGTTACAGCTAAATTTACTAAAGGCTAATGTCTGAGAGCTTTTGTTTAGTTTGTGGTTGTGTTTCATTTGTATACCAAAGCCATACATAATAACCCAGGAATGAAAATGCACTAAATGTCAGCGAGAAAATATATGCTGTACACATGCTTACAAAAATCACACTGATCTTTGTTCTTTCCTGCATCGCCATGGAAACACCTCCCCGTCTTTTTTGTACATGACAGTTTGTGCCTCTTCATTGAATTCATGTTAATAAGATGAAACTACTTGTTCCCGTCCTCTCTTTTCAGACGGATTTCGAGAAGGACGTGGATCTCGCATGTCAAACAGGTGAGCGCACTTTTCACATGTAATTTTAGTCTCTGCTTCAACTAGCACGTTAATACGACGGGCTCCGCGGCAGTGCATGACGGCAGATGATTTGTTAAGACTCCCACCAATGGAGCACAAATTAGTATGCCTTATTGATCACACATATTCTGCCAAATAGCTGGCCCATAGGGACGCAGTGTTTGGATGAGTTTGTGGTTAATTGTGCATGGTAATAGCCTTACAAAATGTGTTGCAGTAGTCGTGTATGTGTCTGTGAGTGGGTGTGTGAGGGATTTCTGTTTTTGAAAGATACTAACACAGTCACTCTCCCCTCCACCCTTCCAGAGAGAGGACATCCATGTAAGTTTTTCACTCAACTAACTTAACTTGAACCTGCATGGCACTGGCCTAGATTCCTTCTGCCTGTTATAGCGAGGAGAGCTAGTTTTGCAAAGTCGACAAACAAACATCTTAATTAAAGGAGACATATTATGCTTTTTTTCCCCCGTGCTACTTAGTATTGAACTGTAAGATAAGTAGATCATCATTTTACATTTTGTTCATTGTAAATTGCAATATTGATCCAGAACGGCTTAGTAATAGAAACGAGTCCATTCACTTCATTGACATTTTCACAGCAGTGGATTGCGATTTACATACAGTATGTTTAAGTTTTTAAATGGCTACAAGACATTTTATAGTTCTACATGTATCACTCACCTAAATGCAATAGTAGAACTGTCTGAGCACTCGAGCCTCAGTTGCAGGACCATACAGGATTACTCAAACTTGCCTGAATCAATCAAAATACTTTCAGAATCAGAAATGGTTTATTGTCATTGTCAGTGATCAAAATTCACAAACATAGGAACTTGCTTCGGCAAAAGGTGCAACATAAAACAATGAATACAATATAATAAAATATATAAAAGAGGCATGCATAAAATTAAGAAAAAAAAAGACTAAGATAGACTAGGACTATATACAGAAATATACAGTTGGCAGACAGTGCAAATGTGCAAATGTGGCAGTGCAAATAGATAGTTCTTATATAATATATTGTTAAAGTGGCAGGTGTTATAAAGTGTTCATGAGTCCAACGGAACTGAAATAGAACAAGGTTTAAAGCTCATTTAAGTTCATTTTGCATAATATGTCCTCTTTAAAACTGCAACAGAAGTATACTATTTGAATCCCTATATGAATTTGTTGAAAAAAATGGCAATTTGTCATTTACAAAGCTGGCTCTTTATCTATAAATTGTCAAACCCATATGTCATCATATAGTTGATTTACTTGATTGATGGTGTTGTTTAATCTTTGTGAAACTGGCTCTGTGTGGTAGCCTTGACTGATTTGAAACGCTGTCTGAAATGTAAATAAGAACAGAGAGCTACTTTAGGGATGGGACCAGGGACAAGATCTTGCGATATAAAATTGACACACGATTGTGCACGAGGACACTGATCCTGAGAGGTTTTTTCGCCATGTTTTTACATTTGAATTGGACAAAAGGGTTAAACGCTGGTGAGTCACACTTCATGAGAAGCCGCAGTTCCTAAAAGCAATACTACAATGGCAGCTGAATCTCACTATTTATTTAGTATGTCCAAATCTCATGTTCTCTCATTCTTGTCGGCCCGACCTTGTGTCTCGTTTTATGGAAAACACCCCAGCCGTTAGTGCTATGATTAGCAAATTTGATTAAATGAAGTACATAGTAAAATGTAAACAACTTTCTCATTCAACTAAAATTTTTTTTTGAAAATGCATGTGTCGACTGTTACAAGAAGATAAGTTCACCATAATGCTCTTATTTACATTTTAGACCTTATTTATTTGCAAAGTTTCTATGCTACTCTCTTTAAAGTGCTGTCTGCCCACAATGAAAGAATGACCTTACAATATTTCCTTTCAGCAAAATGTTGTATAGCCGGCATTTGTATTCAGTTTTTATTAATGCAGATACTTTTTTGCGGTTTTATTATTAATATTTTAATATTAATAATATTTGCCTATTGCTCTGGGACTCTCCAGCCAAATAAAATCCTCCGTCAGCAACAGTGCAGACAATGCTCTACTGACTTTCAATATCTTTTGTAGCAGTTAATATGATATATAGAGAACGGTGCATATATCTTGGTTTTCAGACACTATTTGCCAATATTAATTTTGATTCCTTTTCTTCAAAATCTATGTTCTCAATTCCATTTCTGGAACACTGCTCAACCTTCTCTCACCTCATTTCTTCTTCCCAAATCCATTCTCCCTCTCTCACCCTCTCTCTACCTCCATGTTTTTTTCTCCTTTTTATTTATTTTCTTTCTAGTCATTTTCAAAGAGGTGAACACTTGTAACCCCGCCACCATCACCGGGACCCTTTCGCGCATCTCCCTGGATGACGAGGACGATCCCAAGCTGGCAGCTCATCAGGAGGGCGGAGTAGGGGTCAACTTTAGCTCACTACCTGGCAACATACCTCCTCCCAACCTTATTGTGCAGGTAATACTAAGCAGACACGTCTCAAAAACAGTTTACACCAAAAACATATTGTGTGTTATTTGTGTTAGTTTTTATTTATCTATTTTTCAACACAAGGTGCTGCAGCAATGTGTGCTATCTTCAGAAAATGTGAGAGTAACCCCAGGGTTGATTTTATCCCTTCCAATAACATGAGGAACAAGTGCGCCATGACATCTGTCAAACATCTTCCAATGTGTTTTTGGAGTTTGCTATTTCTCTGTGTTTTGGATATTGCTCATCTTCTTATTTAAATTCACCATCTTCTTAATTGCCCTTATTTAAATGCATAGTACAGGGGTTACACAGAAAGAACACTACCATATGTTGAACGTGCCAGACAGCAATACTCATCATTCTGACTCTTCTGAACCAACTGCATCACAGACTTTGGTATTTTTGATGAGTCACACAGTGACTGCAACTAAGTGAATGCAACTAAGCCCTTGTGTGGCTGTTTCAGGTGCCGCCTTTAGGAGGTCTGAACGAGCTGAGTGAGACTCCTCTGAAGAAGGAGGTGAATGTGGATCAGCAGAGGCAGGGGCAGCAGCACACTGGAGCTCCTATTTACCTGTGCACCGAGAGTGGCCTGGGCTGGGCTCGACCGCCTAACTCCTCCAATACGTCCCAGGACGGAAGTGCGGGGAGCGGGGGGAGCGCGGGCAGTGCCACGGGCAGTGGCAGCACAGGAGGAGAAGGGGACTATATGGTGTTACCACGCAGGACAGTTAGTCTCAAACCTCCTGCATCCTCCTCCCAAGGAGGAGGCATGGAACTAGGGGGCGAGGACAAGCCCCTTAATATCACAGTGGAGGACCCGCCTTTCCCCCCGCCCCCCTCACCTCTGACCCTTCACCCTGCAGAGAGCGAGGCCTACCCCGCAGACTTTGTACCGTCCAGTGTGGGGGACATGAACATCACCATGAACCTCAACCGTTCCTATGGGACCATCAAAACAATGCCCCACAACCACGGGCACATGATGGCCCAGGGCGGGCTGGTGCACCCCCACAGTGGACACTTGCACCCCCACGGACACTCCCTGCAGCTGAAGCCGGGACAGAGGCCATCCGTCAGACAGATCCTCACGGGCGGAAATGCAGTAGAGAGAACCAGAACCCTGCCTCGTAACCTTGGCAGCACCAATGCCAACAGCAACATCTCCGCTGGATCCCTCGAGGTGGGTAAAAGTGGGGGAGGTCAAGGAGGCGTATACTGCTGACTCTGACTCTTACATGTCCTACATAGTACAGGAAGATACATTCACACTAACAAATGATTATCTTAAAGCACAGAAACTTTTTTATTCATAGCTTTTTTTCTTTCTATTTATCACCTGTTTCTCAAGCTATGCATTATAAGCCCATTGCAAGGAAAGCATGGGCTTGTTTATGTGTTTCATCAAGTTCTATTTTCCATTTCTTATTCTACTGTAAGTTAGATAAAACATGTAAATGCAATTTGTGATGCAGTTTAGGTTGATATGCATTGGGTAAGGTGCACCATTTTAATTTCACCTCCATACTGCACAAAACCATTATTAGATCTTAGATGTTTTTTTTTACATACTGTGGGCAGTGAATTATGCCAGTATTATGATGAAAACTTGGTGCGCACAGAAAAACCTGGCGGAAGGGATGCTATTATTCTCACCTGGGTGGTAGTTACTGCCTGAGAGGGCATCATAGTTATTTTTCTAGTGACAGACGGCCCCCTCTTAGGTCACTGTGTGAGTGTGTGGAATAGCCTCTGTTGCCCATACAAGGTGCTACAACAGATGGAGGGAGACTCTTCGGATCAGAGGAACTACCCCCGCCGGATGCCTTTGAACCCACCTTTTGAAAGCACACACACTTACACACACACACACACACACACACACTCAGGGTAATGTAGGCTGTGGAAATGCGGCCCAGTTGCATGTCTCATTCTTACCTTTTTCTGCCTCCCTAGGTGGAATAATGTAGTGGTGTAGTAGAGAAGGTATAATGTACACAATCACACAGAAGATAAAAACAACAGCATTGACATATAAGGCAACAAGGGCACAAGTTTGGTTTTTTTGGCAATTGCAGTTTTACCTTAACCTTACAATTTATCAATTTCACTTTTCAGAGTTTTACTATATCTGCACATACAGTATAAACATAGATGTAGCAAAGTAATGACAAGTAATGGCTGTTAGAATACATACTTATTCTGCAGTTATAGCTGTGCCAGAATGTGAATAAAGTGATAAACAGCTTTCTCTAAATTGATTTCTGAAGATACTGGTTGATTGAATAAATAGCATTAAAAGCATCTTCAGATAAGCCTGGAGTGTACTCATAAATAAAGAGATCTGTAGAGGGACCGGCGGGATCTAATTTACTTCTATCGCACTGTTTGAATATTCTTGATCTGGAAATAGATATCATCAGCGTGAAGCGCCCGAGATTTACTTGCACTTCCCAAGTAAATCGCACTGCAATTCTTAATGTAAAATCATACAAGTGTAACCTTTTGCTCATGTTGATCACTATACAGACCACAAACATACAAAGTAGAAATAATAAAAGGAACCCAGCCAGCCAATGAACTTCCATGTTTCCATAAGCTATGTTTTGATACAGTATAAAGCGGAACAGATGGAGCCTTAATGTTAATCTTTTTATTAGCTGTGGAGAGAGGGGTTACAATATTTTGAGTGAAAGCATTTCCTTTTTTTATTTATTTATTTTTATTTTTTTTTTAAACAACTTTAAATTAACATAGAACAGAAACGAGACACTGAGAAACATTTTAGTTTGAAACGTGTAGTCTGGCAAAATTACATAGTCCAAATGTCATTTTCTCAATTTTTCAAATGCCAATTATAATTTCTAATATTAATAATTTTATTTTATTTTATTAACCATTATTTAGTTCGGATTTTTTTTTACTAAAAAAAACTCATTGACATATAATATAACATGACACATTTCACATTATTTATTCTACCACAAGCTGCTACTACTACCACAACACATGTAATCAAAGCTAAGCATTTAAAAAATGTATGCTCTAAATACATTTTAGAAAATGTACCTCAAACATAGGCCTGCATAATCCTCACAAAACTGAAACAGCTACTTAGATGAGTGACGAAACATTCACCTTTGGGCTCGTTTAATTCTGTCCAGTCCAGTTGGGCTCTGTGCACAACAGCACCAAGCTAGCTCAGTGTTAGCGTCACTACTTCCTGTCTAATTCTATATCTATGGAGTTTTCCAGGAATCGCTCTAAAATCAGTAAATGCACAGCTCTTCTATACAGACAATCCTACCATGTACTCACTTGAGTATATCCTGGAGCCTTTTATGCCTGGTCGTTGTTTATGTCCACATTTATTTTGTCTAATTGTCTGATCCATTTGTACCATAATGTAAGATAATTGTGTTATTCTTCATAAAAACAGTGGCCAATTGAGAGAGCAGGAAGTCGACTCACTGTATCGTCCTGAAACCTTGGCCGTCATTGGCACAGATCAGCAGCCCTGGCCTTTTGCTGAATAAATGCAGCTTTTAACTAACTGTGGAGAGTCACCGCGCCGTGTCCCAGATTTGCATTTGGCCGACAGCAGCAGCGCGACAGGAAGTCAGACACAATAGAACACAATGCAGCGTCAGGGACAGATGAGCTGGTAATGTCGGCAGCCGCTAAATTGGCAGCTTGTGTGTTTTAGTGGTGGATGCTACAGAGGCACTTAAGAGCAGAGAGCTGGAGTCCAAACAGCATTACAGGAGAGAAAAGAGTGAGCTGTACTGCTAATCACAATGTTCCAACAGAAGCCTTAAAATGGCAAAGTAGAGGATTCATGCTGGTGTTTTAATGATTGTATTTGGGAGTATCCGAGGCGAGAAATTGTGATTTCATTTTAATTCTTGGTTATTCCACTTCACTAATCTCATTACGCAGAAATAGAGTGAATAATTTGCATTTTGGTTTTGACATTTGTAGGAATAATGTCTGTATCACACTGAACAGCCAGTGAATTTCAGCTCTCCTTGGTTTTGCTGGAGAGTGTGTGGGTCTAGCACAGTTCAGTAGTGGCTCAGGGCTGGTTATTGATGCTGTCTTCTCTCCTCCTGCCCCTCCTCTTCCAGAGGAAAAGAGTACGGTATTCCGAGCTGGATTTTGAGGTAAGATGTCGGACATTCCCCCTCCATCAGCCTGTCTCTGCTTTCATGTGCTTCTGCAAGGACTTCAATAACACATAGAGGAGCAAAAAGCATCGCTAAACCCTTCCCCACCCCACCTGCTCTTGCATTAAAACTATTTATATTCACAAACTTTGCTGTTTTTTTAACTAAATATTTATTACTTCTTTCTTTCTAGGAAAAAAAGACACATTACAGTATATGCGCTACAATGTACATGGTTGAAGAAACAGCAAAGTAGAGAGCTTCTTGTGTCACTAGAATCTGTTCTAGGTCGACTGTAATAATGTACAATGTATATGTGGTTGTAGTAGTTTAGCTTGGTATCTCTTCTCTTATATCTGTTTAAATGGTGTGGAATGTTGTTATGCCAGGCGTGTCCTATAGTTTGTTAACGTCCACTTTTATCGATGTCACTGTGAAAGTTCACTGTACAAATATTCACAAATTGCTGTGATGATGTTTGCACGATACCTACACCTACCACTTTAGTATCACACAGTTATGCCTGTTAGTCATGATTTAATGCGTATTTTGATTATGTTGATGTCTGGATACTCATTTCTCTTTTTGGAAATTTGGTGACAAAATATGTGCAATAATCTGGTTTAAATCTATTTAAGTTTATGTTTTAATTGCCGTCTATTAGGAGATACTTACTTGTACCAGCACGTGCCCTGGCTCTTGTAGTTTATTCGGAGTAATCTGGAATTGTCCAGTCAGTCATTGAACCCTTGCCTTGTCCGCTGAGCGTGCAGGTGTGAGCGCTGGCATTCCCTCTATCACGTTTAAAAGCCTCTTTACCGATTATCTAAAGAGGAACAGATCTACCTATTAGCCAGGACAACTCTTACTATCGTCACAAACATGACTCACTGTAACTGAATTAAACTATTTCTGTCTTCCTCAGTAGAGGCACTTTTGCACAATATCCAGTCCCAGACCAGAGTTAGGCCCTGTCCATCTGTTAGACATGAAACAAATGAGACAGAAACCTGCAGACTTTACAAAACCAGAGCTGTGCAGAGACGAGTCTGTAACACTGCCATTTCTGTCAATCATCCCCACCACATTTTTGCTCTTAGTCGACTCCGCTGCAGCACTCCTGTTTGCCAAATTCTCAAAGACCATGGAAGCAACATGATGTATGAGCATGAGCCAGCAAATCGATCTGTGCGTGTTCCCCCCCTCTAACTCCTTTTTCATGGCTGGCTTCATCGCTGTGCCTCAACTTTACCCCCAACATGCCTTGCCCCTGCTAGTTAAAGACAAGAACCACCGTTCAGATTTTTATTTTGGTTTCTCTTTGGTTTATTTTTTGCTATCCCTTCCTTTCTTTCCCTTTCAGAAAGTGATGCACACTCGCAAAAGACACTCTGAGCTGTACCATGAGCTCAACCACTCGTCCAAGTTCCACACCATAGACAGGTATAGCAGGGACCCAGCCATGTCCACTTTTAAGGTAAGAATAAATGACTAAAGTGAGGTTGAGAGACACTTAACCACTATTGCACTTACTTACGTTCCCTATAAATTTGGCACAAAGTTTGCACTAGGTTTACATTATCGATGCCTCACCATTTGCTCATGTGTGTGTTTTTGTTACAATGTTCTTTTCTATAAACGTCATGTGTTTAAGCCATTCAAACATTTTTGCATATTGCTTTATGTGTACCATATGAAAAAATGTGTGTCCATAAGAAACGTCTTAGTTCATCCAGGATTTTATCAAAAGTTTTTTTTAAAAAGGGAGTGGATTTAGGGGATTAGAATAAAAAAGTGTGAGATCTATACCAAATTTAAAATTTTCAGTGCAAGAACGGAATATTGTCATAATACTAAGCTGCTATTGTGAAGCTGAAAGTAATATTTAGTTCAAATCCCCTTATTAACCCTGAGCATAGAACTTTTATGCCGATCCAAAATAATTCAAATAGTTTATTGGGTAACCTATACATTTTTACGACAATTAAAAACAATCTTCCATTATGTGAAGGCTTTAAAGGGGACACATTATGCAAAATCAACTTCAATGGGTGTTTAACCTTGTTACAACAGTGTTAAGGCTCATTTAACACTTCCAGATGCACAGAGGTTTCTGTCCATCCTCTGGCTGTCATTTGGTCCTTATGTGCTCTGTCTCCTCACAGCTTATGATGCATTGCAATGAAGCAGTGCATATGCTGACCACTGGGGACAGTAGTGAGTATAGCACAACAGTGGAAGCTCAAGTGGATAATAAATGAACCTTTAGTTACCTTAAAGTTGTATTTTGATTGATTCCTGCATGTTTGAGTAATCTTTTATTGTCCGGCAACTGAGGCTTGAGTGCTAAGAAAATATTTTGAGTAACCTGGCATTTTTGATTAAGGAAAAAATCCAGATTTTTAGGTTTATCTGGACAAATAAATGACAATGATGAACCCACAATAGTGTTTCATTGTATCTACAATTTATTTTACCATCAATTATACTTTTTATGGAACTCAAATACAATTTTAAAACTAGAAAATAGTAGGCTATATTGTCCATCCTTTGTATTAGAAGAGTACCCTGGAAATTCTAATTTGTCGCTTTTTTCCCTCACATAACAACTTAAAACCATTAGTATTTACATCTGATATGAGTAAATTGTTGAAAATGAATTACAGTCTGCTTCATTTTGCCTACATTCCGGAATTTTTATGACATAGCATTTCAAAGAGTCTATTCAACATATTGGAAAAGCTAAGTAAATTTGCAAAAAAAAACAAAGGAAACAGAATGGCCACCAGTCATCAACTAATGCAATGCCAAAATCCTGGAAAACTGTTTACACCATCTGTCATTGTCTGTAAAAATGTGATTTCAACTGTTCAAAGCTTGTATGTGTTTGTATATGTGACTGAGTTCCTGAAGGGCTCTGTTTTTTTTTATTAATAATCCATCAGCCGCAGACAGAGCAGGCACTTTGACCTTCAGCCACATGGAAACACTCACATTTACTTTTGCCTTATCTGTGGAGCTTAGCGAGCGCGGCAGCCGTGATGGTTTAGCTGGCCTTGATAGCGGTTCTTTTCATGGCCCGAGCAGCCTGCAGTTTCACGTGTAATTTTCACCATCAGCGGAGAGGCAGACTGAGAGGCAGTCTGAATATCCTTCATGTTCCCTCATTCCATTCACTCGCCAATACGCAGAGATCTCCCGAGCCCGAGTGGCCCACGGATCTGCGTTATTATTTTTTAGCTTTCCAAAATTTTAATCTGACAAGAAAATATTACAGAGCCCAGAAAATGAGCAGGGCTATTAGCTGAGTTTGTTGAAAGTCTAATACTTCAAAAGAATGGAAGCATTTTGGGAGAAATGGCAACACACCTCTCTGTAGTTTTTGATTAAACAAAAACAGTGCATTACAATAATCTCAGTGACAAATAGGACATTTTAAAGTACAAATAATACAAGATCTTTAGCGCTTGCAGGTTATAATTTTAAAGTCCATGACTTCCAATTATTGTTATCTAAGCATATTTATATTTGCCTAGAGTTTTATGCCATACAGCCGGTTTGTAAAGCGCTTTGAGTGTATGTTAGGTGGAAAAGCGCTCTATAAATACAAATAATCATCATCATCATCGTCGTCAATTTGATTTATATGTTCTTACACAATACATTTATAGTTAACCTCTTAATCTCCCTGGATACCATATTTAACAATGCACAAAGAAATCGTTCCACTTTTGGAAGCAAAATAAGAACCAATTTTACCCCATATTTAAAATAGTTAAATCATGTAGCGTTTTTTAGCGGCTTATACAGAATAAGACGGGATATTGTGCTGTTATGTACTTTCAAAATTGCAGTATTTGCAATTTGCTTTATTGTGTTCATTCAAATTGCGATTTCAGTTCGATCGTGATTAAACTTGCAGCCCTAGTTTCCCTTTCAATTCGACGCATTTAAACAAATTAAGACTAATCATTTGAAGTAGTATTTCCCCGAGCGTCACTGGCAGGGCACATCCAAAGTCATTGTGTTGGATGTAAGTAGGCGGCTCACTCAGCTGTGAATAATGGCGGGGATAATGCTCTCAGTGTCAGGCCTTTGACAGAAGCCGGTTGAAGTTCAAGCCGGTTCTTGTCAACATGTCTGGAGTCACCCTCACAGACGAGCCGCTGCTGCTGACTCCACAGTCATTATGGAGATGAGACGGCTGTATTTGCACTGCACTGCCAGCAATCACAGCCCAAATGTGTTTGTCTGCCTGTTCCTCCGAGAGCGTTTGCGCGGGTTATGTTTGAATGTCACACATTACATCACGCCTTTAAGTCCACAATGTGTGCAGGGGACCAGAACTGCAGGAGTAATGGCATAATTGTTTCATAATTACTCAATTAATGTGTTCTATGCCATGTGACAGACACTGACAGGGAGTTCAACACCGGCTTTGATTTATAATAGAACTTAATTTCAGGAGTGAATAACGTTTAATGGAGAGTTAACAATGCAGGGAATCCACACTGCACTTTTTATCTTCCTATCAAAACATTCCCTTGGTTTTATTTCAAAGGGAGATTTAGAAAAAAGAAAAACTCCTAATAACAATGAATTAAATTGATTATAAATTATATTTTTAAATCAAACTAAGAACACATTTTTCATTATGTTAAATTAATCATTTGGGCATAACATTGTGACCACTTGGAGACTTAAGAAAACACAGTGGATCCTTCATTAGTTTAGAGCAAAGTTGCAATTGCAATCGCCAAAATTGCAATGTTTCGAAATGCAGATAATGTCGTGAATGCTGATTTGAAGATATGGACATTTTGAATATAGAGTTATAGTATACTACAAAAAGAGCTGAATATAAATGAAAATGAATTGATATTTGTACACTTTTGCAATAAATGTTTACCCTACATTTCACATTTGTCTCATAATTAAACTTCAACTAACACATTTATGTTATAACACATTCAGGATGCATTGTTAAAATATCTGTTCTGATGTTCTGATCTGATATCAATGATATCTGACTATCATTGTCAGAACACAAGCCATAGAGCTCGGGATAGAACTTCAATTTTATTGATTATTTATTTTATTTGAGAGAAAATGAGACCACAGCGCTTTCTCGGCATCTATTTATAGAGTGTTTTAGTCTACGAGAAGCAGGATGTGTGCTGTTAGCGTGCTAATGTTAGCTTTACCCGTGACAGCAGACCTCGCTCCGAGCACTGAGACTCACGAACAGTGCTAATAAACTCATCATGGTTAAAATGTAAGATTTATTTATTAAAGGGACAGTGCATATTAATGAACATAGGATTCATATATAAATATTCCAGTATTTAGCCACAGGCGAGTTTCCATCTGTTGTCCCATTAACTCCATTAAAGTTTACACAAAGTGAGACACATCACCAGATGCCAGGAATACATTACTGAGCGATACATGTGACTGCTGTAAAGACTCCAGAGCAGAACTAAGTTACACTTTTACCTTATTTAACTTCTTTGTAAGTCCGTGTGGTGGTTGCATATGTATTTTCGAGGTTTTTGAAGCATCCGTTGTCTCCCCCTGCTGTCTCTGCGAGGAAAACTAGCCTCACAACATTTGCCGACATCGAGTATTTTATCTTCTATCTAAAATATCATGGCGTTGTATTTGGCGACATAAAATGCTTCAAAACGGCAAAAATCAGGTACAACGCCTTTAATGAATCAATATTCTGTATTAATTCTGGTCGATATTGCCCACCTTTAGCGGTCAGTATCAAAATTGGTCCAAGACAAAACAACAACAGATCATATACAAGGTTATGGGCCAATTCAAACACAAAAAACGGGTCCGACAGGCTCCAGTGGTCATATTGTTGTGTCTGTTTGTATATGATTCTGAATAATATCATAATTATTCGTAGAGCTTAGGAAGTTGTAAACATTTTTCTAACATGTGGAATCATCACACAACCTTCTAACTCAAATCTTAACCCGTTCATAACTCCTTCTAACCAGAGTTAAACTTGCAGGTCCCCCCTCCCCCTCCTCCGAGGCACAACACTGAGCCATCACTAGTGCGCAGAACTTCTCTCGTTTACAAAGAGAGTCAACGTAAGACACTAAAAAAAACCTGTCAAGTACCGGAATCATTAGCTAAATAGTCCCCCTAGTGACGTGGTGGAGTACTGCTTAGATTGTCATTGTGCTTGAGCTAGTTCTTCATTCATCCATCACTACAGTAGCAACATCCTGGGTTTTACGGACCGGAACCTCCATAATATGGTTTGATGCTGCAATGCTTTTACTTTTCCAGAAACACAAAATTAAACTTGATTTGACTTTTGGGATATGTTTTACAACTGTAGCAACCATGTGTGGGGTGACTGTCTGAACCACTGTCCATTTTAGTGCCTGAATTAAACCTTATGACCTCAATGCCATAACTCGAGCTAAACCAATCCATAAAAACAATGCCCTAAACTCAATTCTAAACAGGTCATAAACTTCTAAAATATACGTCATAAACTCCTGGCACTAAAAAGGACAAAAAATATCAAATATGCCTTTTTGGGTCCACTGTTTTTTCTGAGCTAAAGGTAAGGACAATGTGCATTATATATTGTGTTGTGTAAAATGAGTGGATATCAGAATTATTATGACATTTATATGCATTTGTTTCAACATTTTGGAGCTTTATTCGCCTTTCCATTTCCCACATACTATATGTGCTTATTCATGGGTTTCACATTCTTTTATAGGTGCCATTTTGAGTACTTTTCACAATTCAAAAGATAACAGATTATGTTTTGAATGGATAATTACTAAAGCAACGTTGCTAATATTTTTATCACTCCAAAACCCATGAATCGTTTTGCAAATGAGCAGGAACAGGGAAAGCGAGGTCAAGTTCGAGTTGAAAAATGGTGTTTACCTTAGTCCAATTACAGTCCAATTAGAGACACTTTTCCACTCGCAAAGCACAGCTACTTGATTTTGTGTCTGCAGATTACTGTCATTATGGTCTGAAATGTGGATTTACACAAGTACCAGACAAATACTGTAAGTGTAGTGTGGAGAAACAAATTCACACTATTGCAGACAAATTCTTGACCCGTTTGCAGAATATCTAGCTTAGATTTAGGTTGCCTTTTGGTCTCTTTTGTTGCAAATATACAAGTCTAAACAGGAATTCAGTTCAGTATATTGCATATTTGTTTTTGCGAGACATGTTTTAACATTTTGAAAGAAGGATTAACATTAAAACAGCCTCAAATCAAATAAGACGTGTTGGCATTTAACATGTTGCTGCAGTTAATTTCTATCGAGCATGAAATTCTCTGCTATAAGCTATGGAATGACTGTTAATACACATTTTAACTCAGTCATCAGTAAAAGTATCCGCATGACCTTTCAAATCTATATAACAGGTAAAAAAGCGTAAAGGTCAGTTACATGCTTATAGGAAAGGTCGATTTCACTTTATTTTAAGTTAAGCCCGATCTGTCTGCTAACAACACACTATTTATGACAAGAATAACTTTTTCAAAAATAAGAATAACTTTTTACTTTTGAATAATGACGCCATTTTGAGAGTCCAGACAGCGATGACATTATGGTCTGCATCAGTGTAGCAGCTAATAGACTGCTCCCCTGTATTCTTGTATAATAAAGTTAAAGACGCAGTGAGCCATTCTTGACCTCAGCCACCACGGTCTAGTCTGCTGCCCCACCATGGGATTCTGGGAGTTTTCCACGCACACACATTAGCATGCAGTGCCCAGCGAAGCAAGGCGGCATCCTTCTGTGCGGATGGCAGGCACGTGTTTGTGGGATACATTGTAAATATATACTGTGGGAAGGCGCATAATGGTGTGGCTGATGCATTTTTAGCTCGCAAATGTGATATATATATTTTTTTTCCCCATAGAAAGTCTGCAGTGTTGTGGTTAAATGAAGCGTGCCGGGCTTCTCTCTGCAGATAGCGAGAATGCGGTCGGGAAGACAAATACTGGAATTATGTCCTTTGACTCGTGCTAAATCAGTGCAAGAACAGTAAGCTCGTCATAAAAAATGCATTTGCAATTTAAACTATGTGCCTGTTGTGTAATTGTGTTGGGCGGCATATGGTAATGTGCATGAGGGGAGCATTGTTTTCACCGAGGAGTATGGAGCAGCTCACCTGGGTTTGTTTTCAAGCAAGCTCATAACTGGTTTGCATTTGGACTGCAGAGAGAGGGCCAGGTGTCAATTGGAAATAATCTGGATATATCTTGCGGGTTTCACTTTTGGAATATAGAAACTTTAGTTATATATAAGCTTTTGCATTTAAGTTTACTGTAATGAGACCAAAGCAACATTGCAAACAATACTCGTATTTGAATCACAGTAAGCCCTTTACACCTACAATTATAAATCAAGAAAGACATTAGTCACAATTTATCTTGAATAGACACTTGTTTCTAATTCACAAAACAATAGGGATTCTAAAAATAGAATATAGTAAATGTCATAATATACACATAAGAGAAGTTCACACCACCTTGTTCCTCAAAACCGCTAATTTTCATATGTCATAAGTGGATGATACTCATACCCTACTTCACCCACTTAAGAGAAATGTAGCTGAGGTAATGTGTCTGCTTTGAGCTTGTCTCGTGTAAAATGAAGTTGTATAATTTGAAATGACAAAGAGCTCTTTTTTGTTGATTCAGTGAGGGCAATTTGCCTTAACACTCGCTAACCCCTCAGGCCCTGATAGTCAATTTGCTGGCATTAAGCTAAGGGGCTTCAATTTCACATCCCAGCAATAATGCAAATTCCAGCCTCTTCTCTCCGCGTCATATCTCATTCACACCCTCTATTTGTCCTCGCGGCTTGACATTTTCCCTCATGCTGTCTCACTTATATTCTCATTTTCTAAACTCACTGCGCGCCCACAGTGCCACGTTCAGGGCATTAATTGAATAATTAATTCCTCTCATTAGGTTATTTTTAATTATTTTCCAGTCCCCGTCTTTTGACAAACTCATGAGTTATTTTTGTCCTCTCTACATAAATTGCCCATGAAGCTAACTGCGTTTAGCTGTAGCCCACAGTGTGGCCCTTCTAATGAGCTGATGGTGAACACAAGCGGAACACCAGCCTCACTCTGCCGTCGTGCTACACAAGCTACAATACTCATTTAGCTCATTTAGCTCCCTTGGACCAATTAAAGTGAGGCGAAAAGGGCTGGTTGGAACTATGTTAGTG
Organism: Rhinogobius similis; assembly: GCA_019453435.1. Taxonomy (NCBI): domain Eukaryota; kingdom Metazoa; phylum Chordata; class Actinopteri; order Gobiiformes; family Gobiidae; genus Rhinogobius; species Rhinogobius similis. The sequence continues at coordinate 21,494,309 of CM033635.1, forward strand.
CTGGCCTCAGAATGCAAAGGGCCCACACAGCGGTGCTACAAGCTGACTTCTCTGATTGCTCGTTTGTTTGCAATGTGTTGCACTAATGGAATTTATTTGCCCTACATTCTCTCAAGCTGTCTCTTTGATGGGGCCTTATTACTTGCGACACTGATTTCCGGGGGAGCTGAGGGTGAAACAGGGCTAAAGACGGGCCATGCCTGGTCCATCCAGTTTTTTGCGCTCCTTCATAAATGATGCAAGCCTCTCACGCCTTCTGACACAAACTGTTGGATTGGGTGACACATTTCTGTCAGCTGTGGGCCCCATTCTGAGTTTGTGGTGTCAGTGCTTTCCTTATTTGCTGGAATATGAAGAAATATTTGGAAACATTGGTTATGTTTTTTCAACTGTTGGTAACGTGTAAAGTGTGTCCTTAAATTAGGCATAAATTGGGCATCTAGTTAAGAGGTAAATGTAATAGCTGACATCGTTGTCAGCTTTATCTCCTGATCACCAGACACAAGACTCAACTTTTAAACACAAAGCCAATAACATACTACTTGCTGATGACATCTAATTATTTCTGGATTGGGCTAAACACAGCATGCCATCCATTTCCTGACCCAATAAATGATGCATGAAGTGAGTAGTTTTATCCACTTGGTAAAACATTATGCACGCAGAGAAGGAAAGGCAATAAACATGTAACACATTTGTAATATTTCAGTTTAATGATGCAAAGTCCATTCTGGTATCCACTCTGTATATTCATGTCATTGTATGATTTGACTTTGTATCATTTGACCCTTTTCTAAGTTCACGTCACAATTTTACCTTCTAATCCATTGACTATTTTGGTTTGTTTTTCTCTTTATTTTTTCTTTTCGTGTTTGGGCTGACTGGGCCTCATGTTGCATGCTCCTTGTCATGTCCCAGTTTGAAAGTAGCAAGACAGTCGGCAGAACCCCGGGCGTCCATTTCAACGAAGGTAAACTGAACCACGCTTTCCCAGCATGCACCTGTCCTCCCCCATCATCTACCCAAAGATAGCCTGTCACGTCTGCTCGCCCACACGCACACACACATATTTAATTTGGTTTTTGCCCTGCTTCCAAAATGTCGGGGGCTGTGAGTGGCACGAAGAACACGGTTTGGAGGCTCAACATGGCAGCAATGTTTGTGTTTGCTTTCACATTGGAAACCTACAAGCCCTCCCCTATTCTTTCCCGTGGCGCTTCTGACACCTACTTTCTTTGGATTGGGTGACACATTTCTATTGCCTCTTGGCTCCATTCAGGGATTACGGGGAATGTATTTTTGTTTACTATTTTTAAAGTTATGGGAATTAAAAAAGAGGGACTTGCAGATGCCGACGACTAAGAAAGCTGCTCAGAGCTAAAGATGTGTCTAAACCTAGAATGCATGTGAAGAAGATGGAGTTCAAGGTTAAAGGCACACTTAAGTCACACTTGTACATTCACCACATTGAAATTGAGACGAACCTGGGACAAAATCTGAAACTAAACCTAGATTAGACCAGGAGGAAACCATGTCTACATCAGGACAAAACTTTTCTCAAACCAGGACAAGTGTGAACGCACCTTGAGTAACGTTTCTGGCTGTCTCCATCGAGATGTTCTTGCTTTGCTTGGAATGTTCCGCAGTATGGCATCAAGCCTGTCTGTCTCCATGATTAGAAGCAGGTCAAGTTGGTCATATCTACGGAGTGGCAAGCAGGGTATTATACGGCAATAATAATAGGTTTTTCATTATTATACAGCAATAATAACCAAAGCAACTGCATTTCTACTGAGACAAGCCTGAAAACTTACATAGTGCCAAATTATTTATATAAGAAATAAATAATTAGATCTTTTACAGTTGTCTTGCAACTGGAGTTTGTATCTTTGGCCCTACTGAACCATCCAACCTTTTTAAGTGCTCCAACTAAGACTACTTATTAAACCAACCATCCAAGAAAACGAGCCAACAAAACATAGAGGTCCATTAATTAAATTCATGCCTTTTTGTGTAAGAAAACATACAACAAATATCCATAAAAAAGAAAGGCCATTCACCCTTCGATTCAAGGCAGATGGTATGTTCTGTTATCTTTGTGTTAATGCATACGTTTGTGTATACTGCAGCCTGAGACAATATGTTGTTATCGTTATAATTAGTAAGGAATTGAATGATCCGTGCATGATGAAATTACAGCTATGAGAGGTTACTGAGCCCATAAAACATAGCAGACTTTATAGTTTACCATGTTTTATGGGGTCAGTAACTATGCAGCAAACCAAAATTTGAAAAGTTTATTTGCAATGACTCATCTTTCATCTATGGCCCAAGGCAGTTTAGGAGTTAGCTCTAATGTTGTTAAGCCCGAGACAGACATGATGTAGGCAGAGCAGCTTGTATACAATTGTCAAATCAGATTAGTTCTATTTCTGTGTGATTTTAGGAAAGAAAAAGATCATGCACATTTGGGTTATTGTTAAGACTTGGGATTACACCTTCATCTCCACTCCTCCTCTCATGCCTTTTGTGCAGCTTCTTCATCATTTCCTCCTCTGCGTTGCTCCCATCCCAAAGTCACCCAGTGTGTACCATCATTGTCTTGTGTGTGGGACTGTGGTGTGTATGGTTAGTGTGAATGCGTATTGTTTAACAGCACGTACTGGAGAGACGAAAACAAAGAGGCGTCGGAGGCGAGTGTGCGCTGTAAAAAACCTGCACCGGAAAATACCAAATACCTTCTAATCATGCCATTAATAGAATCGATAATAAACAATGGATAACCACTTTGTGTTGAATTAAATATTTGTAAAGCTTCAAAAAGGTTTTTTTCTCCAAGTCTTCAAATGTTAAGTTAATTAGCCTTAACAAAGCATGAACAAAGACTTGGTTAATTAATTAACAGTTAATTAATCATGATTCAGTATTAGAAACTAAATTAATTAATTAAGTAGTTAATATGCCTGAATGAATACACTCCTAAGAGTGTATGAATAACACTTTTGTTTATATTATATTATATCATATTATATTATATTGGGCTACCCAACTTTTTTTTGTAAACACATACATTTTGTGAGCTCACAACGTGCAGTCTGCATTTGATAATAAAGTATTTTACGTCTCATCAACCCGAATGTAAAAGCTGAAAGCAGCACTCTGATTGGCTGCACTTGGGTGGTCCGCCCAAGCGTCACTCCTCCTTCTTTTAAAGCTGTGCATAAGCCCCAAAATGAATGCATGCATATGAGCAATGTGCCAAATGGTTTGTGAGAAGTAGAGACAGATGAGAAAAAACAAATCTTCCACTTTTTTTTTGCTATATCATAAATTCACTCAACTTTATTTAAAGGTGGAATGGAGGATTTCGGGCAACAAATCAGAATCTCATTTCCTCGTGGGTAGCACAAATAACTGGTCCGCTCAGGTGTCAATCATTCTGTGCGTGCCAGTGCACGCCGGCAGGCTCGTCAGGAAACGCTCGCTCCCCTGGCCGCGCATGCGTGGTTGATATGCTAGTGTGTTTATGTAGCAGGTTAGCGGTGAGTTCCGTCATTGTAAGTCTAAACTTTCATCCGCGAAGTACCGAAATGGCTGAGGGACGAAAGAGAAAGACTGTTTTCGAGCTTTCACAGAAGAGACAAAAGTCTGCAGAGGAAAGAAACAAAACGCGTGTTATTCTGGGGGAATCGTTTACGGCTGGCGAGCATTGAAAGCGCCAAAACAGGCTGATGCCTCCGCTGCAAACTTTCTGCTGGACAGGTAACTGTTTATCTGACTCTTTTTTTAGCTTATTGTATGTGGAGTGTATTATTAAATCTTCTTCGCGGAGGTTGTCGTGAGAAAGCGACACCAATCGTCTTGTAAACAAATGCGCATGGGCAGTGCTGCTGGGCGTGCTCGTTCACGAGGTTTGCTAGGCGTTCAGTCAGGAGAAACGGGGCGGGAGGGAGGGGGAACCTGCGCATGCGCTTTTTCAAAAAAAGGACTAACAGTCGCAGATTTTCAAATCGGCGAGAAATCCTCCATTCCACCTTTAATATATAAAGCCTTCATTCATGGATAATAACGTTTAGTAACTGAGGTGTATTTGAAGCCATACTCCCATTTAACATGCAACATGGAAATAATTGGTATAAATAATGAGACTTAATTTGACAGCTGATTCTCCTAGTTGAGCTGTTGTGTTTTTCAGTGCGCACACAAGCTACTTGTGCTCACCTGCTGAGGGTGTGGAAGCCGCCATTGTTTTCAGCGTAGAGTTGTCAGTGACTGTGATCCCTCCTTTTTTCTTTTCTTTTCCTGTTCCTCTGTCTCTCTGTCTGTCTCTCTCGTCACCACTACTCCTCGTCCTCCTCTCCCTCCCATCTCACTGCACAGAGGGAAAAGCGATGGAGCATTTCTTCTGCCAGCGGTGAAAAGAACTCATCGAGTGTAAGTAGAGGAAGAGAGAGAGGGCAAAAAGGAGGGAGGAGAGAAAGAAAGAGAGAGATGCGACTTAGGCTTGGGGGCATGGCAGAATGGTTGTCTAGTCTGGAGATGGCGAAAAAGCAAATGGATAGACACACAGTAGCAGCACAATCGCGTTAGCCCAAGTCTCACAGGGATAAAGTTGGGGTTTTACGGCAGCATTACCCGCGACTCCTGCTCGACGAAATGTTCCTTCGCCAGCGTTTAGCATGCAAATTGGCTCCCAGATTATGCCTTTTGTATTCATTTTGCCCAACTGTCAGACGGTGACGCAGGCAGAATGATAATCAGGGATGATATTGCCCCACAGGAGACAGTCAACACAATGCCAAGTGTCGAGGGGTAGAGGGACTCAATGCAGCTTTTGATCAATGGATCCTGTGAGTGTCAAAGGGGTGTGAATATAGTTGAAGTGAATTATAAAAGTACTTAAGAGAAGTGAAGAGGAAGTGTATTAATAATGATAATAAGTGAGAAGCATGTGGATTTGAAGAATATTTCACAGCTAATATTAGGAACTTTCAAGAGTCTTTTTATGAACAAATTACATGTTCTAAAATGGTGCCACAGGTTTGTACACCGACAATGTACTGACCACTGTCACATTACACAGATTGGATGTTTTGATGTCAGAAAAAAAAGTGAACTTGTAAACATGTGATTGACTTTCATACACTTTCCCCGCTGCCGCAGATATCTCAAAAACGTCGATGTAAACCCTCATTCGTCCAGGTGTGGTTCATCGTAGAAAGGGTTTCAGGGGTTGTCTGTTTGAAGATCGAGACGTTTCGACTTTTATCCAAAAGTCATTGTCAATCAGAGAGCTGGTATGGGAACTCAGGCTTATGCTACTCTAAGTAGTGAGAGTCCTGCCCCCAGGGAGGAGTCACCGAACGCCTGCCTAGGTTTGGAAAATTATTTGTTTGTCACCTGAAACTCGATAATTGGTCTGCCTTTGTTAGTCAAAGGCCAACTATTAAACTAACAAAGGCAGACCAATTATCAAGTTTCAGGTGACAAACAAACAATTTTTCTAAATGAAGACAGGCGTTCAGTGACTCCTCCCTGGGGGCAGGACTTACTTAGAGTAGCATATAAGCCTGAGTTCCCATAACAGCTCTCTGATTGACAATGACTTTTGGATAAAAGTCGAAACGTCTCGATCTTCAAGCAGCGTCCGGATGACAACCCCTGAAACCCTTTCTACGATATCTCAAAAATGTTACTTTTAAGGGCTGTTCCATTTCTGCAGACAACCAGCATGGCCCACAGTGTATTGTGAGGGGTTAACACTGGTCAGATTGCTTTGGAGGTTATTGTTCGTTTCGATAGAAGTGTTTAAAGAATGCATAATGCATGGAATTGTACTAAAATGGGCCCACAAGGTGACATAATGTGGCTTTTTACAAACATGTTTCAGTGTGTAGTTCCATTGGCTGGTGTGATGGAGTCCCATCTGTGGGGTCTCCCTGTATTTGTGCAATCATTATCTCCCAGATAAAATCGTGTGATTTGGATAATGGCATTTTTAGTGAGTCCCTCATGTATTTACATGTTTGGTGGGTCCATCTGCAGACGTAATGCTGAGATCAGAGCCCAGGGAACTCAAACTCAAACAAATAAAATGCATATTTTGTAAGTAGAAAATACACAGTTAATTTTATAGAAGACAGTTAGACAGTAGACAGTATACAGTATGAATTCTCAATATTAGGGGAATATCATTTTAAACATACGGGAACAAACAGTAAAACACAACATTGCAAAGAAATGAATTGCCATAAAATGATATTTTTCCTTCACGTTTCCTTGAACTTAATTATAAGCTCACGTTGACTAATAATTACATAAAGCAGGAGTAAAGGAGAATTGTTCTGTAGCAGTGTGGAGCAGTTGCACCCAGACTGTGAGGAGCTAGGCTCATTTTGGAGTTCACTGGTCGAAGGTCACAGGTCAAGGGTTGCAGTGGGAGCACAGATGCTGAGCAGAGGTCTGATTATTACCCAGATATCTTACATCTGCAGAAGTATCCACAAGAGGCAGCTACTGAAAGATTTCTGTTTCCAAATATGCTCTTTACATGAATCCTGTTTCCTATTTCTATTTCCTAATGCACGCCTACCTGTTCTGTATGGAATTATTTGATCTAATATCCCCCACAGTCATGTTTTCTGTATATGCAGGTTTATGATGATGATAATTCTAGTGTTTTGGGTCACCACTAAACTTACATCACAAACAAAGGACACCAATCTGACTAGACTCTTTTTATTGTGATAGTTTCAATGTTTTCTGGAACCGTCAAGTGGTATTTCTGACTAGTTATAGCACACCTTATGGAGTTGTCAGATCAAACTAAAATGTTTATTGATTGCGTGTATGTTGTGTTCTCTCTCCTCCAGGATAAGTCCACCCCAGAGGAACAAGGCTCATGGGACAGTTTCAAGACCATGACCCCTGAGTTGACCATTGTGCCTGGGGAGCAGAAGGACCGCATGGAGCTGCACAATAAGAACTGGGACTCATCCTCTGCCAACACACCGGACTCCTCTGAGGGCGACTTCCAGACTGAAGTTTGACTCTCTCTCTGCCCACGTCTCACCCGCTCTCGCCCAAACCCAGTCGCACAGAGTCCAGCAGATCTATATATAAGCCCATGAGTGTGTGTGCACACTCCACAGTGCCCCGTGTCGTCAGATTCCATATCGTGTTGGTTTACTGCTGCAGTGGACAGACACCAGAAGACTGTTCTTCTATATTTTTCACAAAGACTATTGAAAAGAAAGAACAGAGGCTTGGTGTGTCTGTGAGTGACAAACATTTTTAAACTAAAAGTATAAAAAAGACTTTATTTCTGAAGAAAAATGTCTTGATTTTATTCTGAAGAAAAAAAAAAAGAAAAATATGTTTCAATTGTTTGATGATTTGGAAAAAAAGAATGATATTTCTGCACCATTCTTTTTATAACAATGGGAAAGATCTCATGGAGATTTCTCACACCTTTAGTTTCATAGACCCGCTTTGGTTTTCCATCCCTGGGATGGATGACAAAAACCTTTGGTTTTCACTGTCTCCTTTGTTCTTGTTCCATATGAATGGATGGAGGACGTGGAAGAGCTGCTCACTGATATGTGCCATCCTCTTTGCTTTTTACAGGCTCCAGCTCCACTATTCCATCCATCCATCCAGCCATGTCATCTCTGTGTCAACACTGTGTTTCCCTCCGTGTACTTTTCGTGATTTAGTTCAAAATGCCCTCTCTCTATGTTTTGAAACTTTTGATGAAAAAATAATATGACTGATACAAATGAATTGTGCTGTTTGGTCTAACTGTTCAAGAAGAATGATGAATTATTTTCAGTTGTGCTTGTGCTGCCTTTCATTTTTATTATACTTTTCTACTAGTTTTTCATGTGCAAGAGAAAGTTCCTGTGGAACTTGAATTATGATGTAGGATGCCTACCGCACATCATTATGAGCTTGCTTTTGAGGTAATGTGTGCTGCATGTAACTCTGGTGAAATACTGGTCGAGGGAATGAAGGGTTGGGATCGGTCTGCTTTTCTCTCTGTTTGGAGCCTTTAAACTGCAATATCTAAGTCGATTTTAGTCATCAGCTATTAAACAAATGCCAGATTCAAGGCAGCTCAAATGTAATTTCCCCCAAGGAATGTTTGCATTTCTTAAAAAGTTTTCTTTAAAAACTGCAGCAAACTGCCTCTTTGACTAATTGGAAACTGTTTGGTTACCTGAGGGTTTTTTTGCAAAACAGGCAACCATTTTTTAGCCAGCTTCTCCCCAAGCACCTTTCAGTTTTGTCTGCAACAAAAAATATCTCCAAATATGGCTTTATTTTATTCTGTCTTTGTCCCTGTTTACTTCTCATTTCTTCTCATCTACTGCCACACTTCAAAGAGGCTGCAGAACATTAGCGGGGAAAGGCACATGTATGTTCTCGACTGTTGGGCTTAATTACAGTAATACTACCAGGTGGCACTATTCATTTCTATTAAAAGTCCTCACACGTCTTAAACAAGCCTTGTCTTAGAGGCGACACAGACTGATGGATTGACTTGTATCTTTCCTGTTTGACATTCCAGAGCTGTACCAGAAACATCATGGAGCATGAGCACTTCCCCACAGTTACATTAGCACTCAAGTCTGCACATGACAGAGGCATACGTGATTTACAAGGTCAAATAGATTCAAAGTTTGATTACTATTTCTCCCTTTGACAGATTCCATAACTTTTTATATGTGCATCCAATCTGTTGTCCAGGCCATATACACTAGTCTGCATTTGAGTATAAGCAATAGAACATGTATACATTTGTCAATATTCAGTTTATTTCTAAATGTTTTAAAACAGATTTAAAGATGCAAAATACAATTGAGATACGTTAAAAGTACAAATAAAATATACCTCTGTTTCACAAGTCAAGTGGTTAATTACAGCCATTTCCTAATACATTTGCCAAGTAAATACAATTTAAACAACACAACACAACTTTTCCACATTTCTGTAAAGTTGGGGAAGAAAAACTAAGAAAGATAAACTGCTGAGCGTGTTTGCCCCAGCCAAAAATGTATATTGCACATTAAGAGCAGCAAAATTATTCAGATTAAGAAGAGGAGGGGTTTAAAAAACAGTAATTACCGGGGGATGGTGATTTGTCCTGACATTTTCCGATGCAGCCCTCGAACCATCTGTTTAAAGATCCCTAATGTGGCCGTAGCACAGATGGTGAGAAAAAGAGTTCAGCCCTGCTAACCTTTCTGGCTAATCAGCTGATCGGCAAACCTACATCTCCGCCCTCTCCGTGGACCAGGCCAGGTTTGTGTAGCCTATAGCTGGGGTCACTTTAGTCCGACCTTGTACGCAAAGGGTACGAGGGTTGCTGTTTAAGCGAATAAAGAACTCACAATGAACCAGATGCAACCCAGGGCCAGTTTTAAACAATTATGTTGCTGTAATTAACAAAGACATTAACTAAATAGGAAAACAAATTATCATTGCTATTACTCTATGATAAATATGCCTCTCTCGAATGTGCAGATGCTTAGGGTTGTCAAACATTTACAGGATTATGAATTGCAAACACTGGAGAGAAGTAAATAATTTGCTCTTTTTGGTTTCATTATCATTCAGTGCAATAAAATCCCCGTCCAATAATGCCTAGAGAATAATTTAAGACACTTTGTTTGTTGTCTTGTTACCCAGCAGAGATTTAAGTTCAGTCACAGATAAGCACCGCCCCTTATTCCACCCATTTTTAGTTTCCTGTCTCATTCAACACTCATTTACTCTTCAAAGTTGGAGGGAGTTGATGAAAAATGTCATGTCTGTCTCAAATACTTACTGTTGTTGATGGGGGCTATTTCTGTTGTCATCTTCGCTTTTCTTCTTAAAATCCTGATGATTCTGAAACATGAAAAATGCATAAATCACAACTATGTTCCCAAAATATCTCGTTGGAGTCCAGTTCTGTTCTCTCCTCACGTCCACCTCTCCGCCTTGGATGCTTAAGTGTTAACCAACTGTAAAACATCGGACATTCCTGTTGATTTACACCTCCTGTTTCCTCATTGTTATTTTCTTTTTTTCTTTTTATACATAAGATTGTACAAAGTAGTCCTCTAATGTTTTCATAGTGTCTTTTTATATGAAAATAAATTTATAAATTCATTTGATTGGCCTGTATTGTACGTGTATTACGTGTTCCTTCAAGGGCGCATGAAAGAGGACACAAGGCTCTGCGCGGATTTGCAGTTTACTGACTCTCTAGAATCATTGAGTGTTTGGCATGACAAACTGTGTTACCCAAAAGCACTGGAGCTCAACTGTGACCAATCGGGCTGCAGTGATCTGCCTAAAGAGGACGGGGGGAAAGTTTGGGGGCTTGAAGTCATGTTTATTGGAAAAGTGCAGTACTCTCAAAAGGATTATTGTGTGGCTCAAAACACCCAAAGAAGGGGCACGATTTAATAATGAAATAAATAGATCTGCACATCAACAAGAAAACCATTTGTCTCCTTAGAATTATAAGGTTCAAGTTTCGATAGTTTTGAGATATTTTGGTTGAAAGTTTTGACCACTTGAATAGCAAAAAAAGAAAAAAAATGTAAAATTTGAATGTAAATTGTTAATTTAAAAGGAAAAATATTCTGCATTCTTCATATTGTTATTACCCTTTAAACATGGTCTTGAGTACCTTAAATTTGCCATCTCATGTTGAAAAAAAAGTTTCTTATTCATTATATGGCAGGTGTTATGAGCCAGTATGAAATTAGTGCATCCAGCCTGTAGATAGCACCAGCGCTATATACAATCTAGTGCAGATAGCGCTGAAAAGATGCTATGATATGAATTTGCTGCAGCAGTTATCGTGTTTAGACAGAATGATAAGTACGAGTCTTGCGGAACATTCTCGGAATAGTGACTTAGGTCTGAAAATACGTATGAAAATCAAGGAAGTTCAGCAGGAAGTGTGTTTGACGCTCGGAAGGGGGAGGATTTTTTTAATAACATTCCTCAAAACAGCGTGAATGCAACTGAATGCTACTTTGGGTATGTTTTTGATGGTGGAACATTATTAGAACATGGTTAAAAGCTCAAAAAAGTCACTGTACCAGAATATGTGTCCTTCAAATGATGACGCATTAGCTGCTGGAAATAAAGTGACAAAAATAAAAATCCAGAAAGTAACAAAGATTTAACTGAAAATAAGTCTGAAACGCCCCTTCTGTTCTGTTCTTCTTTTTCCAGTCTTCTGTAACAGGGCAAGGAAGGACCCTATAATGCAAACGTAATCTTGGAAATTTAAAGTATAGGTGAGACTGAGAATAATATGTTTTTCTCATAAAATCCTCATCAAATTCTATACAATAGGCTCAATGCATGGGCATTCAGTATTTAATTTTAAAATGGCCAACATTGTACTACTGTGTACTTCCTGTCCAATTCTATCTCTATGGGGCTTTTGCTGTCACACTAAAATTAATAAATACTCAAGGGCAAGGCAAGGCAAGGCAAGTTTATTTGTAGAGCACAAATTTGTAAGCAATTCAAAGTGCTTTACATAACAGAATAAAATTGCATTAAAATCACAAAACAGCTTAAAACATACAAAATCATTATAAAAATACTTTAAATGAGTGTAGATAAAATATTTCTCTCAGTCGTATGCACAGCTGAACAGAACTGTTTTTAGGCTGGATTTAAACATTGTCAGAGCGGAGGCTGATATCACCATCATCATCTTCAGAAAGATTGCTCCAGATTTTAGATGCATAAAACTGCAACGCTGATCCCCCTTGTTTAGTCCTGACTCTGGGCACCAGCAGGAGGCCAGTCCCTGAGGGTCCTCAGAGATGGTTCATATGGCACTAACATGTCAGAGATGTGACTTGACTTGAACACAAGCAGAGCTGCTTTAAAGGACACATTCTGTTACAGTGACTTTTTTGAGCTTTTAACCAAGTCCATGTACAATGTTCCATCATCAAAACATAGCTGAAGTTGCATTCAGCTGAATTCACGCTGTTTTGAGGAATATTAGAAAATTAGTAAATCGTCCCCCCCTCCGAGTGTCAAAAGTACTTCCTGCTGAACTCCCTTTCACATGTCACTTATCTGAGAATCTGCTGTTTTAAGTCGTAAGTCCATCGCCAGACTCATTCTGAGCATTTCTGCCGTCTAAACAGGATAATTGCTACTGCTTGGCTAATTCGTCACGTGTCTTAAAGTGCTTAACATAAGTCAATTGTGCAAGCGCTAGGCACCATCTACTGGCTGGATGCACTCATTGTATACAACAGACAAATCCTTTTATGAAGGCCATAATAAACTTTTTTTTATTTCAAAACATGAGATAGCATACTTAAGGTACACAAGCATATTCAAAAGCTAATAACAATATGAAAAATGCATAATACTTTTCCTTTAACGTCTATTCTCTGAGCCACAGGAAGCCAGTGCAGAGACCTGAGCACAGACTAATGTGGTCGTACTTCCTGGTTCTAGTCAGGACCCGAGCAGCAGCATTCTGGATGTACTGCAGCTGTTTTACGGCACGTCTGCAGAGGCCAGTGAGCAGGCGTTACAGTAGTCTAACCTACTGGAGATAAAAGCATGGATAAGTCTGACTGACCCACACTTGATTGACCCAGTGAAGCACTCATCTTCTCTCATCAATGGGTAAGTCTCTCCAAGTCTGGTTTAGACACTATACTTTTGATTTTGGTGTTGTTAGGTGGTCAAAGACTGTTGATGTTATTGATTTAATGTGGCTATCAAAGTTCAAGTCTGAGTCCATTATTACCCCCAGATTTCTAACTTGATTTCTAGGTTTTAGAGCAAGAGACTGGAGGTGACTGCTGACACTTTCTCTTTGTTTCTGCGGCCCAAAAACAATGATTTCAGTCTTGTCTGAGTTTAGCTGGAGAAAATTGTTTTGCATCCACATGCTCATCTGTCAGATGCAGTGACAAAGTGAATTCACTGGTCCATATTCACCTGCCGTCAGTGAGACATAGATCTGAGTGTCGTATAGTTGCGTAGTTGTGATAAGACACATTAGTGCTACGTATTAACTGACCTAAATGCTGCATGTAGAGGTTGAACAGAAGGGGTTCCGGGATTGATCCTTGGGGCACCCCACATGTCAAGCTCATGTGGTCTGAGATACAGTGACCAATCTCAACAAAGTACTTCCGGTCTTCAACCAATTTAGTGCTGTGCCAGTGATGCTCATCCAGTCAAAAGCAGCACTCAGATCTAACAGAATTAAGACCCTTGTGTACACTAACTCCAGTTTGGTCGCGGTCCGGGACCAGCGTGGGTCTGTTGCAGATTGCCCACGTAGATTCACGTGGTTTCACACGTCAAATGACAAGAACACTGCAGCGTCCAGCAAATATAGACTTCTTGCGGATTCTTGCGCATGGCTAGCGAACCCTCGGTCGCAGTGCTCCGTTGGTGTGACAGGTTACGTTGATTTTAAGCACCCTCTAAGTCTTGCGGGACCCGCACAGTCCCAAACCGGAGCCAGTGTACATCAGGCGTAAGGCTTTGCCCGTGTCAGTGTTCAGGCGGATGTCATTTGTCACCTTGATGAGAGAAGTCTCAGTGAATGTTACCAATGTTTAACAAATTAAAATAAAAAACTTAAGTAATCTATTAATGAAAAACAAAAAAAAAACAAAAAAAAAAACAGTGAGGCAGTCTTAACCTTTTAATTGATTGTTTCTTTCTATTATATGTTTTAATAAAAGTTTGCAGTAGCTGTGAAAAATGGTTAGCTTATCCAATTGCTGCTGTGCACATAGCCCAATTGGTTATAAATAGGGAAGTGACCTAGGAACAAAAATATATCAATAACTTAATATTCTAATCTAAGGGGATAACATTTAAAAGTGACCTTAAAAAACATGCATTCTTACTGTGAGCAAGTCGCCTCTTCACAGATGTGACCTGTAACTTGGCCTCGTGGTAGTGGTAGGGGTGTAACGAGACAGAATTTTCACGAGTTTCACAATTTTGATTGAGATTGGGTTCAAGACAAGACCAAACAAGAAAGAGATGAGATTTTTATAACATTAAAACTTAAGTTGTTTAACAAATAAATAATCAACGACTTCCATTAGTCAGTTACAAATGAAATATGGCATTATAAAACAATAAAGAAGAACACGGTTTTAAAACTGGCTATTCTAAGTAAACTCAAGAAGAATCACTCCTTAAACAACCAACAAACTCAATGTCTTTGTTGATCAAAACTACTGAATCTTTGTGGGGTAGTTTTGTATGACCTGGTGAGAAAAGCATAGGTAAAACTGTCACAATGGCAAAGACTACCTTGTCAATGTATCCCCTGCTGAAGGAGCAGGCAGGGCTATGACACACAGTGCACGGCTCAGTCACTCGACATGAGCTCCCCAGGAGGATTGTGGATAATTAAGTGTGGATGAGTCTGCCCACGGAGCTGCCATCAGTCACCCTGGAGAAAGGCCACCAACTGGAACTTCCTGTTGGGTGTCGTGAGAAGAGAGAAGGCGGCGGGGAGGAACCTGTCCAGAGCATGACAGCCGTAGTGATGAAGGAAAGCTCACTACATCTGCAGTCCACCGCCTCAGTCACAAAGGATTTGGCTAAATCAGATGTACTCCTATGATACACTAATACTGCCAAAAACACTGGAGCTTTTCAATCGTTGTTTCCATCGTTTGTACAACGATTTAGCTAACACACACAAAATATTTGAATTTAGGCTTGAACCTATAACATCTTGAACCTGAGGACGCTCATGCAATTTTGTTCTATCACTCGCACCCAGGGCAGCTGTGGCAGGAGAAGTTTACATTCAATGAGTCTGGAGAATTAATAAATAATGCAAAAAACTGCATCTCTGAGGGTCTGGAAGACTAATGCAAATTGTAATTATGTGCAGAGTCATGAATGGAGTTCAATTTGTCAATTAGATTTTCAGTTTATTGAACCACAATGCTTCATGTCAGACGTAAATGCTTTAATTTAACTAAGCTCCTTCTCCCTCCAGAGAAAATGAAACAATCAGAGACTCAAACTAAGGAGGAGGATATGAAGTAGCTGAGTATGTTAGTGGTTCTGCTGCTGCGGTGTAAATGTGGCAGAAGATGGTTGTGGTCTCTGTTAACAACATGAATCCCAGTAATTCTGTTCCAATATTGGAATACAGATTTGCCCCGCCACATTTTCTTTATTTTCTGTCATTTAATTTTGAATACAATCATTTTTGAGATTTGTGGGAGTTTATGGTAACCCAGTGCTGGCAAAATAACCTCCACATGACCTCTTTGGCCTTCACATGTAATCAGTAATTAGAGGCAGATTTGATTCCTTGGAACTTGATCTGGAGAAGTTTTTGAGGAATACTGTAAGTAGTTAGTGTCAAAATAGCTCACAGAGACAAGGAAAAGGTTTGAAAAATCCAAGGAACAACCACCAATTTGTCTAGGCACCGCTGAGCCCAATTTAAGTACCTCGTCAGTAGAATGCAGCAAATTGAACGGGACTACCTTTCCCCAGTCACATCTCCCATCGGATTCTTACGGCGTACAAAGATTATGGATATATTATGCTGGCAAGTGTCAAATGAAAAAGAATATTTGACTGTGGCGTCTTACAACTTTTTTCAGCCAACTTTTTTGAGGTAACAAGGAGAAAGGGTGTATTGATGTTGTTGAGAACTATTTATTTCGAATTCCACTGGAAAGAATTGAGAATCACTTGTTTCTTTGCTGACCCATTTTCACTGGAGTTGGCGTTTATTCGTGGAATCATTAATGTTGAAATCTAGTGTTAGCTTCAAGGTAAGTATTCCAGAGCCACAAAGCGCTTATATCTCACCTCCTTAAGGATTTTAAAATCTACTGACCAGAAGTGAAGCAATTAAGGGATATGTCTTAATGCATTCAAGAATATAACTTTTATTTGATGGAAAGCGAAAATGTTTAAAAACTTGGGACAATTAGAACACATGGTCAAAGTAATTCCGGTGATGGTATTTTGGAGTGAAACCAACACAAATACAAAAACTTTCTTCCCTCTGAGGACAACAGACATTTTTGGGGCTTGTTGTATGAAACATCAATGCAGATAGGCATAGGCAAAGTTTTCAGACGCTCAAAATTTACTCGAACTGACCGACACCTTCGGCCCCTACAAAGAACACAACTGTGACTGAAATAGACTTGCACCATGTCATTCTAAATGTTTTATTAAAACATAAAATATATATAAAAGCTACCTGGTGGTTTTTGTTTATAGATAACTTCAGTGTGTTATTTTATTTTACTTTATTTTATATTTATCATGCCTCAAAATTAGCATTAGTTTAAACCCTTTAACATGTTGTCAGAGAAATTCCCCTGCAGCTCACGGTTCTCTGTGTGATCTTTAAGTATTTATTAATTCATTGTGACTTTGCAAAAACTCACAAAGATAGAACTGAACAAGACGTAGTGACGCGAACACTGAACTCATTGAACCACCAATGTTCAGAGAAACATCTTGACCAGATATGCTTGAAAAAGAAAAACGAAAGCTCTTTATTTCCTGACCCTCATGACTGTTGTTTTTTTTTTTTCATTTTTATCTTTTTCCTTGTCTTTGAAATATAGCCCATCATATTAATGTCTCTGGACTTTCATTTCAAATTGCGTTGGTTACAGAGGGAAAATGAGCAATAAATCTCTTGCTAGAGCACAAGGCTATTTCAGCGCAGTGATTTTGAGTGAGAGCAAAGGGACATGGCCACGACTGACACGACCATAGAGATAAAGTCCAGCAAAACAAATACTACAAAGAGGGTAAACACACATCCCCTTCCAACACTGACAAATTTGTCCAAATGACAGTGCCGGGGGCCGTCTTGGGAATGCGCAGCAACCTGTGAGCTGGATGACGAGCCTGCTTTTGACACTGCAGTAAAATAGGGAATTGAGGCAAGCATGCAAGGATACAGTTTAGCGGTAGGACGGGGAACAGTAGAAATCCATTCTTGTAATGGTTGTGGCATGTCGAGCTGCCCTCTCTCTGCTCGCTGACAGATGGTTGTGTCCCAGCGGTTCGGATGCCTTGTTGCTCGGAGGACGCGGTGGATGGGGCAGACTAACAGATTAAAATGAAGGGCGGACTGTACAAGGCCGCGCTGGACAGGGAAGAGGATGAGTTCTGAGCTGTATATCTGTCATGGCTGCAGACCAGAGAGGCAGAGAAGGAGAACTCAGACTGTTGTTCTTCGGCCGTTTTTGAAGCAAGCCACATGAGGTCACGCTGGTGTTTGTAGAGCCCATGCTCAGGTAAATGAATTATACAGCTATAATGAATTAGAGAATAGGAAATATGAATGAATAACTAAACACGTAGCATCTTCTTGTCTTTAAAAATTGTTGTCATCTGTTTTCCAGAGTGAAAGATTGCATTCAGCTTACGTTTTTTCATGCAGTGACCTTCCTGATACACATTGATGTTTATTGTGGCATGGGACTGGTACAAAGAATCAGAAGAAATCAGTCAAGTTTTGTTCTGTTTCGGTGCCTTGCATCTTGGCAGTACGAACGTAACAAACTACAAAATTAAAAGCATGTTACTAAAATGTTTTTATCTGTACTTTACTTACATACGTTTTGCAGTAAATTGTTTTTATTTTTTCGTCACTACATTTGAGAGCTGTATCTGAACTTGCTACTCCACAAAATCTTACTGAAAAGTAGAAAGTGCTTTTCATGTCTTGTGAGGATACATTAAAAAAGACACATAGTATGCAAAATTGACTTTGTTGAGCTTATAGCCAAGTTCTAACAATGTTCTGTCATCAAAAACATGCCTGAAGTAGCATTCAGCTGCATTCACGCTGTTTTGAGAGATTTTTTATCAGAAAATCCTCCCCCCTCCAAGCGTCAGACACACTTTCTGCTGAACTTCTGGGATTTGCGAATGTATTTTCAGACTTCATACGTCACTTATCAGAGAATCTTCCGCTGTTTTAAGTTCTTAAATCATCGCTATACTTGCATTTCTGCCGTCTAAAAACGATAGCTGCTGCAGCAAATCTTTTCAGTGCTAACTTCACTAGCTTGTATTTAGCACTGGCGCCATCTGCTGGCTGGATGCACTCAGTACATGTAATTTCATAGTGACTGATAGCACAGGTCATAGAATGAATAAGAAATGTTATTTTGTTTTAAAACACGAGATGGCAGATTTAAGGCACTCAAGGCTAACAGCAATATTCCTTCAGCAATATTATTCCTTTGAAGTATCTGGGGGAAAAAATGGAAATTGATTGGAATTGCTACTGTTAACCAAAGTAAGTGGAATTATTATTATTATTATTATTTTTTAATCTAAAGTAGATTTATCATGTGCTATGATTGGTGTTTTTTTTTTTTTTTTTGGTGGTTTTTTTAAAAACTACATATATGTATGTACATTAAAAAAAAAACATTGACCTGCACAAAAAAGGAAATATGCATGTGCAAAGTTCTAGCATAGCTGTTTATCTCCAACTGCGTGTAACCCTGCTGAAATGTCCTATCATCATGCAGTTTAAGAAATGATCTGATTGCCAGACATTACACCTGAAATAGAACTGAGCTCTTGGTAAATTAAAAAACAAATCCTGATATTTTTCTCAGTCTCCCTTCTGTCAAAATTTTCGAATATTTCAAAAAGAAACTGAATCCCTGAAATCCAATCCCAATCCTAGCGTGACCATTTTGGCATCGTTTTTGGATATGACACAGGCAAACAGCTCTTTTGAGGCAGACTTCCCCCTCAGCGGTGTTGGATTGCTGTCCACTTTAAAAATGCATTTTGTGTCGCCCATCCAAATTTTGGCCTTCACTAATCTATCAAGTGCCACTGTTGCCATCGCAGCACACCAGGATCGAACCGGAGAGCCGTTTGACGCGTGGAGAGTGATTTATTCAGGGCTGAGGTAAAAGGACTTGGAGAAGATTCTTTTGGCTTCATGAAGATCTCTTGACAAAGCGCTCTTCAAATATCATGGCAACCTACATTTAGTGGGAATGAATAGCCTCTCCAGCCTGCCAAGAGCCGCTTCAAACACTGGCATCATTTAGCGGGCTTATAGGCTACACAATCCACTAGCTCTGTCAGATACCTAAAGACCCACACGGAAAATTGCAGGAATTTCGAATTTAGATTTGTACCATGTCAGAACAGCATATGTAATGAGACTGCAGGTGGTTTCAGCAATAATATTACACCTTTTTAAATGTATTTTGTCCTTTATGAGTGTAGAAGAAATACCTTTATTTTCAGCATAAAATTTCAAGCTTAATTATCTGCTGAAACATTTGCTTTAAATAAATGTTGCTTACAGGTCAAACATTTTAAATTAGCAAAATGTAACTTGAAGGGAACATATGCAAAATTAACTTTAATGAGCTTTTAAAGTGCGTCTGACATTTTTGTTATTCAAGCTGCTGTAAGTATAAAAGATAGTTTTGCACCAATCTTGTGTCAGTTTGTGAAGAAACAAAACGGTGCTCTCATTTTTATTTGTCAAACAATAATTTCTGTGACATTAGAGGTGTTGGCCTAGTTTACTACCTAGTTGCTAAATAACAGTTACAAAATGTCCTTGTGTGATGTCATCATTTGCAACCAGGAAGTAAAATTGTGTGGTCCGGAGATGCTGGTGGAGGCGTGGCCCTGCTCACGAACCTCAGTTAACATTTTAACTACATTCAAAGTTACATTTCGATTTAGTCATGCATGTTGGATTAATCCTGTACTGTCCTGCAACTGGGAGAAAATTCCCGTTTTCACCCATCCCCTATCCCCAACCACATCCTTGTAATTAGTTGCTATTATTTTAAAACTTAACATACAACTTCACACAAAAATAAAAACAGGTTAATGACAATCTGCTGCTTGTTTGTGCCATAATCAGTTCCATAATCAGTTGCAGTTTTGAACAGGAAGTCAATGGACTCATTTCAATTATTAAGCCATTCTTAATCAATATTGCAGTTTACAATGAACAAAATGTAAAATGATGATCTAGTTATGTTTATAGTTCTATGCTAAGAACCTGAAAAAAATCATACGGTGTCTCCTTTAATAGTAAATCAAACAACCCATGAATCAAACCCACTTTTCAATTTGAATCTCAACGTTACTTTTTGCAGCATGCTTGGTCAAAATGCTATGATAAACACTTTTCTAATGCTATTTACCAAGGATAAATGAGGAATCAAGGCTATTCAAAGAAAACTAAAACTGGGCACATGCAGTTTTAGTGTAAATAAATACAGAAATACTAAACACATCTGTTGATTGGCTTCTTATCATGGTCATTGCGTGATGCTATGCCATACCAACTCACAATACAGTGTGTAATCTAATGTGACTTCCAAACCAAGAGCAAAACCCCACGTAGAGATGGCATGATGGCACCACATTGACTTTGTGGAGGACGCTGTGTAGAAGAAATGAAGACGCAGACAGAGCAGTGGTGTACCCCATTCTAGTTTCAGGGTTAATGAGACAGCCAGACGGGCCATAAAGCTCCAACTGTCCTGCTCCACTCGGCTATGGGCGGGTCTGTCAGCAGCAATGAATTTTACTCATGTTATTTTTCTGCGTACAGCTCAAGTCTGTGTAGAACCTACACATTGCATCGCTGTGATCAGCATTTTGTCATGTTCATAAGTTAGTTTTCCTTTAAAACTTTTGGCTTCTACTTTTTTAAGAACTTGTGCCACCCTGATATTGAAGACATCCATAATGCATCACTGTCTCTATATTGCAATGCGGTGTGCACTAGAAAGAGAATGAAAAATACTTTTGTCTGTTTGTTTGCAGATTTTAATGTCCCCATAGAAATTTGTCCAATGATCAATATGAGCGTTCATCGTCCCATTTCGGTGAGTGTGACTTAACTGAAAAACAGTTGGTTGAACGCTGGCTTCTGACTTGAATATAAATTGAAAGAGACTTGTTCAACTTCGCAGGTTCTGGGTCGTCAAAACAAATGTAATAACTAATAAAAATTGATACCCAGACCCTAATCGATATCGAGACTAGTACTGAGAGTAGATACTTATTTAAGGAGGTATTGATGATGAAACAATTACGCTCTAAATAGAACAAAGTTAAACCTTTCGTGAATAAGAGCACATGGTAATCATCAAATACTGGACAGAGATTAATTGCAGATTGTTTTGGTACTTACCTTCAGAACTATGTGTTTGGGCCTCAAAACTCCAGCTATGGATACTTTTGGAATATACTTCAAGCATCAGGGAAGAAGGTCATTGGAAAAAAAAAAATTTATGACATAAACCGAACAAACAATCACAGATCTAACCGATGTTACATAAAAATCAGGACTATGTGCAAATGTTGTGATGATGTTTTCTCTGTCTAGTTTCTTTTTTGTATGTTTAATGTTATGTATAAAGGCTATATAAAAATGGCATTATTTTGTTTCAAAAAGTGTTTAAAAGGAGTGTTTTTCATTATCATTATGGAAAAAAAACATCATGAATCTAGCATCTTCTTTGTAGTATAATGAAACCACTAAACATTGTTCAATTAATTCTCTCATCTGTCATGCAGGGTACATTCTATTTTTCTATATTTGTCCTCTTCCTAAAGCTACAGTTGTAACATGCTGTCACCATGAGGCCAATCCTTTGATTTGTCTGTTGTTTATCCTTTAGGCTTTATCCTTTTACTTCCTCTGTTATTTGATGCTCCAGTCATGCATTCCCAACATGCAACGATTTAATACTCTCCCTATAATATTCTAAACAAACAATGTCCATGTGTGCCCCGACGTACAAAATGCCAACCTCCGGACGTCAAATAAAGCGGCAGTAAGAAAATCCGCCATGTAAACCCTATCAGCTACATGCAGACAACATGTGTGTCACTTCAGTTACTGCAGCGTATCTATTCCGTGAGATAGAGCTAGAAGAGTGGCAGAAGATAAAAGCAAGGATACGTTCAGGGACCCCTCTATATCCCCATGGGAATAAGGCAACATTTGATCTCCTTCAAAGAACTCTTCAATACCAAGTCAAACCAGCCCACGGCAAAACAGGAATAGATCTCCAACATGTGCCCCCTATCAAGCCTGATATCCTGTGAACATCCCACCAGCAAAAAAGGTTTGGATTTGCAGCAGGCCTGGAGATTATTACCATTATCAGACTGAAAATGTCAGCTTATCGTCGGTGCGGAATAATCATACTCATTTGTCTAGAAGTTGTGGATTGTGTCTCAATGACTCAATTTGGCTAAACTTTTGAAGGTTATCAATTATTCTCGAAGTAGCAGTTCAACAGAGAGAAATCATTACATAAAAGCGGAAGCGAGGGAAGATAAAAGACTTTGTAATTAAAAGTTGTGAACAAAGAAAAAGCTTCTTTAGTTGTATAGTTTTTTTGTGGAACTAAAAAACAACAACAAAACATTACTACATTTTCTATTCAATCAAACCTTCAAAACTTGCACATTATTTCCTCAAAAGACAAATGGTGTGGGACAAAGATTTTGTGTGTTTTTGACAATGATTAAATGTGACTTTTCTGGTGGAGAGAACAGCCACCAGCTTTGTCTCTGTACATATGTTACTGCTTTGACTAGAATGCTCCATAGTATGGAATTAAAATGAACTATCTACACAAACTCAAGGTCACGCCACCAAGCTACAGGTCTGGGGTCTCATTTACAAAACGCAATGTGTAATTCTTGCTAGAAGCATACAGACAAAACACAAACTTCCAAAAACTCCCTCAAACGTGCACATTTCTCATCTCTCTCAGCACACATCGTCTTCTCTTTCATTTCTGACAGCCCGGATTCACAAAGTTTTACGTTTTTCGACCAGACTGCTCATTTCTGTTAGATCTTGTTTTATAGATCACGAATGTAACCATGAAAAGTCACGTATATGTAACATTTTGTACGTACACACACTTTATGAGAGACCTTGCTCACATGACTCACTTTCAAGGTATTTTTGAGCAATACAGACAACTATACTGAAAATAAATGCTATAAAGATGTGTTTAATGGATGACTTCACAATATTGGACAATGCAACTGTTAAGTAGTGTGATATTGACACTATAGCGATATTTGAACACACTAATTACACAATAATTAAGTTACATAAAAACATGTACATGTCTTGATTTACTCGTCACACTTAAAATTATTAAAATAAAAACTTAACGGACTAAGACTAATGACAGCAGATAAAACCAAATCAGCCTTTTTAACTCTTTACTTTATAAACTGTAAATTGATGTCAGACGGAAAACTTTGGTGCAACTGATATATATATATATAGAGAGAGAGAGTGAGAGAGAGAGAGATTAATTCAGTTTGCCAACATTGTTACTTTGTGATATATTGTGCAGCCATAGTTTAATGGAATAGTGTGGAACAGGCAAAGCAATAACTTTTATTAAAATGGAGACATGTAACTTCCACCCGAATAATTGTAAAATGTTTAGTTTAGTTCTAAAAGTAGTTTACTCAGGATTTGGATTCATCTCAAGTTTTTTGAAAGGTTGAAACGATTCTGCACCACAGCACATTTAGACCACCTGGCAGGTTCAAAATACAATACGCATCAATGAAATCTACTTTGAGTTAAAAAGTTTCACTGAACTAAAAAAAAACAAAACCAAAAAAAAAAAACATTTGTAAGTAGAGGGCCCTGCTGGCACTTATTAGCATAGTAGTGATTAGCGTGATCAATGCACAGTGCTGCCCACTCCTTTAACAAAACTACCTCCGAGGATCTCCTTCATCTTAAAGGACACACTGTTGAATCGTCTAATAATAAAATGTAATTATGATAATGATAATATCTCAAAACAGCGGGCAGTACCCAAACTAAAATGGGCTGTTGCGGCATCAAAAAAATGCTAAATGTCAAGACCTCCTGTGTCTTGCTGTTTCAAAACAATTACTGGAGATGCATTTAAACAGCCTTTAATTAGGGCCTATTTGTGTGGAATAACCATAGTTTTATTATAGATGTAAATAAGCTGCTGGTTCAACCCCCGGCTAACGTCTTCTGTGTCAAGGATTATGGCTGCATATTTAACATGAGGCGTATTCCTGTTACATTATAATGCAGTCCCAGCAGGCATATTTGGGTTTATTGTGATGAAGACCTTAAACTGGAATGCCTCGATAATGTATAATCGGGGCTAATTACATTAATGTCATTAGTCCGGGCGGAATAATGAAATAATAGACATGTCCCCTGGCTGTATTGGCTCTGGTGCAGCTCTGCCCACACTGCAGTGGTCTGTCACTGTGCCTCTGCTGCCGAGTGCCTGTCTCAGCACAACTCTGCACGCCGAGAAATAGAAATGAGTGCATTTGGGAACTCAAAATGCTTCCTGGTTTACAAGTGTCACCCTTTTCTGTACACAAGAACTTTACCAGACAAGTTTGTGGATAAAAAAAATGGCATGTAAAATGTTAGTGAGTCTAAGGGAAGCGCAGAATTTACCTTTTCATGCTATATATATTTTTCAGTAAAATTAAGAAAAAATGTTTTACCTTGAGTTATGGAAGGGAAAAAGCAAAACTAACAAATATGAACACATTTAGAATGTTAGACATTTGTTTGCCAAATATGGAAAAAAAAAGTAATATTTGAAATGATAAATGATAAAAACGATAAATGAACATATTTCTCTGCTGTCTGTCTCACACTTACTGAGTGTGTCCAGCCAGTAGATGGCACCTAGCGCTTACACAGTTTAGTTATGTTACAGACTGCATGACATGCAATGATCAAGCTAGTAGTAGAACATGTTTGGACAGCTAAAATGCTCAGAACTCTGATAAGTGACATCTAAAATTGGGAAAAGAAAAAAAAAACGTCATTGATGGAGGGAGTTCAGCAGGAAGTGCTTTTGACAGTCGAAGGATTTTCTAATCAACATTCCTCAAAATAGCGTGAATAAAGCTAAATGCAACTCCAGGTATGTTTTTTGATGACGGAACATCGTTAAAACATGGTTTTAAAGTCTTAATTGCTTTAAAACAAAGTAGCACTACAGCAAATCATGCCGCAACACATGCATAATGGCAGACGCTATAAAGTCCCACTGGCTCGTAGGAAGAAAATGTTCCCAATGCTATTGCCTCACTGAACAAGAAAAAATAAGATCAGGCCACATATCCATCCATCCCTCCCTCCATCCCTCTATCTATTTAATGTTTAAATCAACCCATTAAAAAGGATAAAGATGTATGTGAAACTGCCACACTGAAACTGAATGACTGACCCATATATTATTATGATCCCTTTCTTCGGTTAACAAGAAACATGACTGATTGGGTGCAACTAAACTGCAACTATTTTTGCACTGCCAAATAAACTTTATTAGTGAGGGCTGATTTTTAAGTTCTCAACCTATGCCTCTTGGTTAAATAGAGGTTCAAATGGGCACTTTGCTGTCATTTAGAGCCAGCACAGAGCATCATTTGGGATTGATGCCATATCTGCTTGGCTAAAAGTACAGCATTAGAAACTGAGTCGGAAATTATCCGGTGTCTTCTTTGCTCTGATTGACACATTTAATGGCAAAATGCTGGTATTAGGCAGACTGGAATGACTCGAGCATTTGCCGAAATGTCTTTTTTCTCTCTTCAATCATCTTTGAGAAGTGATCACGACTGTTGCGCTCAGTTAAATTTTTTTGACTATAATTACTGTTTCATTACATTTTCAAATAACTAAATCACAAAAATCTCCTCCATTTTGTTCATACATGTGAAGTAACCACATGAAAGAAACTGATTTCTTTTCAGAATTCAGGAAAATAGAATTAGAAAAATGATTGACAGTGAGATTGTATTAAAACTAACTTGCGTTTATTTGCATGTATTGAACACAAATAAAACAAAACGTTCCGCCAGATTTTACTTCGATTTGCAATTATAATTTTGTTAGATTCAATTGCAATTTGTTCAAGCTGTAACACGCAAGCTCCTTTATAAATTTCACTCTCCTTTCTCAAAACAATACTTAATAATCCTTTTCCGGTCCATCTGTCAGTTCCCCGTGTCCAGAATAGATGGACATCACACGTGTTACAACCAGCTCATTTAAACTGACAGGCTCACACGTCCTTCTTGTCCTTTACACTCATCATGGAAAACACAGTCTTTCTGCGGCGCCTCCTGTAGGTCATCTAAAGTAATGAGACGTTTTAAAAGCCACTGTTAATGTTGCTTTCAATGACAGGTCAATGTCGCAGCGATTTGTCTCGTAGTGAATCTCAACAACAATTACTCTCACCCGCCCCTGTCTGCCTGTTTGTTAATCACAGAGCTGGTTACCTTGACAACCCCTCTCTGACTCGATACTTTTAAAAGGGAATGCGTCAATGGTCGTATGCTTTATATATTACTGTATATGTCTCCGGGGTCACATAAATGTTTAAGTTCCGCAATAGTTCAGTTCTGCTCTGTCACATGTCCCGTGTATTTTAATTTGGGTGCCCGGTCAGGAGTTTTATGGCCGGGAGAGAGAGGCGTGTCGTATGGAGTCACTCAGAGCACAATAAATGATGGAAATGGCCAAGCCCTGCAGGTCTACAGCACATGAGCCGAGTGCCAGGTGGTTTGGTCTGTGAGGGAAAGAAATGGATGGCTAAAGTGCACTTCTACTGTCGTGCAATGTGTTTACATCAGATGCCTTTCCTCACATGACCATCTTTGTTTATCCAGATTTGGGACAGATGTAAAAACAGCATGCATGCAAAGCAAAATGATTGACTTTTGACTCATCATTTTGCTGTTTCGGAGATTTTAAAATTGCTTTATAGGACAAAAACAAGCTAATCAATTAATCGCAACTTATTGAGTACTGAAATAATTGTCAACTAATTCAATAATCAAATAATCGTTATCTGGTCCATACACAGACTCCAAAAGAAATGGATGGCCAAAGTGCACTTCTACTGGCGAATATGCCGTGTAATAATGTAAGAAAAATCCTTACTTTTTCTTGCATCCGATGCCTTTCCTCACATAACCATCTTTGTTTATCCAGGGTAAGGGTAAACAATCATTTTGCTGTTCTGGAGATTTTTAAATTGCTGTACAGGGGGAAAATATGATAATAAATGAATCATAAATGATTGATTATTGAGATAATTGTCAACTAATTCGACTGCATCATTTTAGCTTCATCTGGGCCAAATTTAGTGAAAATCTGATATTTACAGGCATTTTGTGTAATAGCTAGATGAACTGATTAGCAAAATAATTGTTGATTGATGATCGTACAACTGGAATAACAGGAGGTGAAACTATATCGCAATTTGGTTATTATTTATAATATCTATTTGTTCTGTCTTAAATGTTAAACTACAGCAACACAAACACAAACTTGTAAGATACAACACTTAGAATCCCCTTTTAAAGTGCCAGTACCAGATTTTTATTATTATTTTTTTTTTTTCATGTACTAACTTAAACTTAAAACCTTCTCAAGCACATACATGCCGTAAAACCAAAATGACACCACTGTGGGCTGTCTGCATCTAATTAATTAACTAATTTTATTCTTCACGGAGCAGGAAGTACACTGTTAGCATGCTAATGTTTGGTAGCTTTACCATGATGGTACACTGCTCTGGGCTCTGAAAGTTCAGGGTGAATACAGGTGCTCAGGGGGCATTAAGCAAGTGAGCAATAACTTTAGTTTAAAATGAACTAGTTCTGTTTTTCAAATGTTTAAACAGTAAGACCCAATTCTCATCTTAGCCCTTATTTTGAAGGGGTAGGAGAAGAGATAGGGCTAAGGAGGGTAGGGGTAAAAAGGAGAGTTGGGGTTAAACGTCAGATATAGCGTGATATGATGCTTTGACAACATACAACAGAAACTTTTACTTCTTGTCTTGGCCCACCTCTGAACAGATGCCCAGAGCATAGGCCATAGAGTCACTGTGGACATCAAGCACTATTCATATATATTGGTCTATTGGATCACATTACAGTGGATCATTTGGCCCTTCTTCAGTTGATGAAGGAAATGCAGGGCACTTTTGATTGATGGACATCCCCGTTGTGTGCATACATAATTAATAAGCCAAGATTCTATATAGATTTAACTTCTAATATGTCAGACTACTTCATTCTCTGCTCTTGACCTTAGAAGTTGGAACTCTCAGAAGTATCAGAGCTATACAACCAAAATGCTTTCATCTAATAAATGACAAGCTCTAGGCAAAGGTATAATGTTAGTGGAGAGACATCAACATCAGATGGTCAGCAAAGATGGAGAGGCTTATAACTTCAACGGTGCATTTTACAACCTCCCCTGGATGCAACAGAGTCATTGTAACAGGAATGAGAATGTGACCGCCAACTGCTTATCCTGACGGGGACAGCATTTGCAGCTAATTTCAAAGGACGACCCAGGGCCACGGGGGTGTGAAATGAGGTGGCCAGGACAGGAAATGTAATACCCAAGAGTTTATTCCCAAAATTACAAAGTGCCTTGGAGTTAATATTGTGACCCGATACGATCAATAAAATGCAAAACATCAAATTACACGGAGGACGAGGTGTTTGACAGGTATAAGATTGACACAAGTGTGGGTTCTTTGGCGCTAGAGGGTGAGATAACACCAACTGGTCAGACAATTCATTCTTTCATAGTTGTTTGCTTGATCTCTGCATAAATTCCAACACAGAGCAAAAAGTGTAAACTGCAGAACTTTACTTCTGTTCATTTAGTCTTAATTTCTCACAGTTGCTGGTGGGTTTTCCTCTCTGGTCTTGTGTAGACCTCTGGATATCTCTCTCTATGGTCCTTGGCTCTAGGTGTTAAATGCAGCTTCATCTGTGATATTTTAATCTGTGTAAAAATACATATACGATCAATACAAGAAACAAAGCCATAATAAATTATAGATCACTCAAATATTAAGCAGGAAATTCATCATAATCGTCTACAGTTATAGCTATAGTATAGTATAACCAGGTATAAAGGCCAGGCTTAGCAGGCACAAATGAAGTACCACAGGACTTTTATCACACAACGTATTTTATTAATCACTTCATTATTACATTTCTGCTAAATCACTTTGAAAATGATGAGTGACGAGGAATCGATTATTCCTCTGAAAATGTAAAACAAATAAAAATAAATGCTTGTCAGGTGAACTGAAATTGTGGAGAATTCTGTATTGATACACAGAATAATTCAACACATATACTGTATCACCCGCGACCCCTAACGGGAATAAGCGGTAGAAAATGAATGAATGAATGAATATACTGTATTTAACTTAAACTTTATTTAAAATATAGTCAGAGGCCTAGACTTTTTATTGTAAACTAAAGTCTGGACTCTGTGCTAATGCCCAGTCAGGAGAGAAGTTTCCTCAGAGGTTTAAACAGTGACCGACCAACACACATTCTTAAGTGTGAGAATGTAAAGCTAATGGACACGGACCATGCATCGTTCCATGACGATCTCAGAGGATGTGTTGTATTTGGACTAATGTGTGCATGTTTGAGTAATCTTTTTTCTTCTTTCCCACCAAAAAATCTGTTTTTCTACCTCCCATACGTGCCTACAGCTCTGTACTGACTTTAACTACACTGCATGCAGTTTTCTACCAAAAGTCAGTATACTTGTATGAAGTTTTAGATCAGATATTGTGATTTAAAATGTCCAGTATTGATCCATGTGTGTCCATGTGTGTCATAGGGTATGTAGTGTATATAGCAGACAAAAACCTATTATGTCAACATAAAAAAACATATTGTACGATGTCATATTAGTTTCTGCTTTAACAAATGTAATACTTTGTCTCTGTTATTCTTGAAGATGTGATACTTTTGTGTGAGTATGATTGCTAGTGTTTAGGCTAATTTAGCTAAATTATACATATTAAATGTCACAGTGACCATGTATTAGACTTCGCTAGCTTAATAAATGATTTTAAAATGTCGACTTTTTTTTGTCACACATCTTGTTTCTCATCTCTGGTTAAGCCATCAAACAATGCATTTGGTGCAAAGGTTACTGACTCCTTACTGGCTTCTTATTGCATTTACATTTTATTACTGCAGTTGTTTTTTATAGCTATAAAAACAACTGTGACCTCACCTTGATCTGCACATTTGACTTTGAGCATGTTCCATTCATCTCTACAGCTCTGAGACT
Organism: Rhinogobius similis; assembly: GCA_019453435.1. Taxonomy (NCBI): domain Eukaryota; kingdom Metazoa; phylum Chordata; class Actinopteri; order Gobiiformes; family Gobiidae; genus Rhinogobius; species Rhinogobius similis. Next base: position 21,524,514 of record CM033635.1, read on the forward strand.
ACAGAGTAACCCTGCAGCACCAGTAATAGGCAAGATTATTAGCACATAGAGCACAACCTCCTCTACTACAAGTCATAAGTATATCTTCAATACATGTACGTCTGACTCTTTAAAGCTCAAATGAAATGCTCTTGAACTAGTGGAGCGTAACAAGAATACATAAGAATATAGAAGGAAGATAGAAAAAAAGAACAAGCACGAGCCAGTGAGATGTGCTAAATGAGTAGAGGAGGAATGAGCGAGCGAGAGCCACTTTAAATCAAGCACCTTTTAATCAGCGCTCTCACAATGGGGAACATAAAGATAACAAGGCAGAGAGAGGCTTCCACGGCTGCACACAGATTTATGGCTCACTGCACTGTGTCTGTAACAAGTTTAGGAACCTCTGCCAAGAACCCCTGGTGTTACAGAAGTGAACCTTCTGGGAAATAATCTGATGAGGAATACAGCAATCCAATGCAATGTGTTATTGCTGTTTACAATTGACAACTGTGTGGCCTCTTGTGAGCATTATATCATTTTTGTTGGATTTTAAGATTTTGTTATCTTTGTGCGCCATAAACTTTGCCTTTTTTTCTGCAAACTGAAGAACTGTGAGTTACTTTGGAAATGTTACATTAGTTCTATGTAAATTCAGTTTATTAAGCCATTCTTACATGAAGAAGTCGTGTTTCCACTGTATTAACTGAAACGTTGCATCAGAAAATGTCTCTTCATCTAATTCCCAGCGTTATATGGGAACTAGATATGCTGGTGCTTGAATTTGATCAAATTTGGTTCAATTTGAGCTCCTTTTTTAACATTTTTAAACATTTTGTCAACCCTGAGCTCTTTTTTTAGTCATGTCAGGCTTTCACAAGGAACTAGCTTATTACAAATTACAAATAGATATTTACATCTGGGCTGTTTGGGGAAATCTAGGGACATTTTCTGCCACTTACTAGCATTCTTTTTAATGGTTGAGAATTGATTGAGCTTGAGACTAACTTCCGGATTGGATAAGCCCCTCGAGATGAACCATCAAGTTTTCAATTGGGTCCTCACAATTACAACAATATTTCTTTTCCTATTAGCACAATTTTCTACTATGCCTCATTTCATCCATAGCAAACTGTGAAAGGATGTGATCTGCTCACACTGACAGACTTTTCCTGCTACATAAACATACAACATGCCATAAATCCACAAAAATTATCCCAATCTTTTCAAACCTTCGTATCGTACAAATGAGTGTGGACAGATTTACATTGATACAACCGTCACAACCGGCTCTGCTCTCTCAGTTCTGCTGGAGGACCACTGCAGACAGACAGCTCCATGCCTTTGGGCAAAGCAGCGGGTGAAACATTTCCTCCTCTTTCACTTCACAACGTGTCCGAACCAGCACTTTTGTCTCTTCAAAAATGAGAGCTTTGGCCTTTAAGCAACTAACACGGGTATAATGATGACATGGAGGGAGGATGCGGTCAGAATGCGGGGAATGTTCATTTTCTTTGCTTTATTGAGTTCCGACGCCAGGGTCCCGTGGAGGTTGCATGGAGACCGCGGCTGTTTCATGCAGCATATTACCATTTTGAGTGACTGACAGCATGGTGTGTGTTTCTTGACATTTCTCGACTATCCAGTGGACAAATATGTTTGCCGTTTTGGGAGAGTCTGGCCGGTATCATGTGCCCGCTGCTTTGCAATTTCTTCCACTGCTCCCATGACAACCATATCATATCTGAAAATGGGGTTGGTGTTTGAAAAGTGGACTAGGTCTTTAGCGGTATCAAAGTTATTTTGTTGCTAAAAGACAGATGGTGAAAACTGAAATCTGTGCAAGTGTGCTGCTTGGTGGATGAAGCTGCCACGTTACAACAATTTGCTGCATGTCCGTCCCTTTCCACATATCCATTTTGCACTGCACTGTCCTGTTCAAAAGACTACAGATGGATGACGCAAACTGCACCAACAATCAAGGACAGGACTAACATTAACTGGATAACTTTGACAGACTCTGGACAAAATGTGACATTTTCTTTGAATTATGTGTGCTTTAAAGGAGACCTATTATGCTTTTAGGAGTTTTCAACCATAATATATTTGCTGCCCCTTGTTATTGAACCACTCATAGTTGTATTTAGAGGGATTTGTGCATATTGGAGTAATCTTCATTCTCCTGCAGACAAGGTGTAGGTCTTCACTGCTCCCTGTGTCACGCCCATTGATATTTACTTACTTTGTTCAGCAATTTTATTTTCCTAAGCAGCGACATACTTGAGATTTGGCAGCATCGTGTAGCTGTTTTGTCACAAACTTTTCATCGTTCTAGATCAATATTGCAATTTAAGATGTCCAAAACATAACATAATGAGTGTCATAGATTAAGACTGTATAGAAGACAGAAGCAATATTGGTCTTTAAGTTTATTTGGATGTCTTTTTATTGCTTTTTCCCTCTCTGGTTGTGCACTGTTCTTTGTGTTTTTGTGTTTTTTTTTTATGTAATGCTTATAATGTTTAAAATCTGAATTATGCAAAATATAGATCGATTATGATAGAAAAGTAAACTAGGTCCTCTACATTTGACCCATGCTTTAAAGGAAAAATAATATGCTTTTTTATATTGTAGCCATTAATCTCATGATCTTGAGTACCTTAAGTTTGGCATCTCATGCTTTAAAACTAAACAAAAAACTTTTTGTAAAAATAACATAACATTTGTAGCTTGTCCTGTTTGCCCTGGCACATACTGAGTTCAGACGCCTTATACTAGCTGCCTTCCACTTAACACATAACACAAAAAAGGCAGGCGTTAATGATAAATGCGTTTGTGGTGATCGTGTTTAGATGGCAGAAATACTCAGAACGAGTCTGGCGAGGATTTAAGGACTTAAAACAGCAGAAGATTCTCGAATAACTCACGTATATGATCTGAAATAATGTCATGGATTGAGTGAGTTCAGCAGGAAGTATTTTTGATGGTTGGAGGGGAGAGGATTTTCCAGCCAGCATTCCTCAAAATAGTGTTAATGAAGCTAAATGCAACTCCAGGTATGTTTTTGATGCTAGAACATTGTTAGAACATGGTTATAAGCTCAAAAAGTAGCAGAATATGTTTCCTTTAATGTCATTGGGACAACTTTTCAGGAATAGTAGGCAACTGTCATCCGTCGTGAGACTGGCTGTAAAACTTGCACGCTGCTTTCACTAAGTTCACTGTACAATCCTCTCGTAGTACCTGAATCTCAATCCTGACAACTAAGCAAGTACTTAACCCTGGCTGTATCGTGAAAGACAAACTTTAGCACTGAAAGCATCTGCCGGTCAAAAAACACCAGAGAGAGGGAAAAAAATTACAAATTGATAAAAGTTTCATAGACTTTCAAGGTGCTGTAATAAAGTAATTATTTCACCTCTGAGTGTTTGAAAACTCTTTGTGACTTTGACAGATGCGGCGGGCCTGGTAATATGACATTTCCACAGTGCAGCAGCAGAAATGTCAGACTGCCCGTCGCCCCCTCATCTGCCCTCTCTCTCCACGGTCTCCGCTGTGTGCATCATACTGTATCTGTCTATGTGCGTTCAGCCTGTCTCCAAGGTAACATCACAGACAACTCAGGCACCTGCGTCGCACTAAAGATACACCCTTTCGCACACGTTTGTCGTATTCGTTTTGCTCTTGTTTACTTTGAATCTCAGCTATTTTTCATTATTTTAGTTACGCGTCATGGCACAGTGTTTAAGTTTTCCGATTAGGTTTTTATTCTCTTTCTCTGCTGCGTCGAACCGTTCTACACGTCTTGAAACAGAATTTTGGTCAGGATTACATAAAAGCAATGCGTTTTTTTTCTGAGGGTCTTGAGGTCACCTGTAACCGTGAGGTGGGACGTTAGACTTTTTCTTGATCTATTCCTTTTCATCCACCAACTGACCATCTGATAAAAGGAAGCTATCAAGCTGCCAGACATGTTAAATATAAAAAGAAAGATGTAACCCTCTTATTTTCACTCAAATCACCAATTCTGGGATGAATCAGAATCAGCTTGGTCTCAAAAACAAAGGACTTTTACATGGATTCCAGCTGGGCATTTTTTTTACTATATTACAAGTCCCTGAAACTCATTTTTAGTCAAATTAGTTTTGTTTTGAAAGAGGAATCGTAAAAAGCCAACAAATGCCCAATTTAGTGTCAATCAGACCATCCTCCAGACACCAGCTTTACTCCTTACATTTACCAAAGAAAATCTAGGCGGAATTTAAAATCTGACATTAATCTGAGCAGAGCTTGTTCCCACTTACAATTAGCATAAATCAGAAATCAGAGGCCAAAACTACAGAGTCTCAGCTTCACAAAGAGCCCAGCCATTTGTTTGTGCTCCAAAGGGTTCAGACACGGCTTTCATGTGAATTGGGGATCATTTTAGTAAGGCGTTTTGGGGCGTTTTAGGCTGGAATAAGGGTAATAAACCAGTTTGCAGAACCTGTTGGAGCTGAATTTGAGCACAGAGAGGTTAGACATAATACACGTAGCCTATATTTCAGAGTATACTTTCCAGTACAAAGAAAAAACGTAATATTTTCCATTACTTTAAATGGAACATAAAATGGTAAATGGTCACATTTATAGCGCTTTTCTACCTTCAAGGCACTCAAAGGGCTTCACATTATATTTAACACAAACCCATTCACACAGGCATGCAGGTTAAGTGTCGTGCCCAAGGATCAAGGCCCAAGATTAATGTATTTGTGCTCGTGGGTAGATTTGTTCTGGAATTAAATCAGACACTGCATCCCACGCAAACATCACACAACCAGACAAAACGGACCATCAGACAATATGTAATAATTAATAAAAACAGAGAGAGAGAGTGCTGCCATGTCGCTCAAGGCTAAACCAATCCAGGGGAAAGAATGTACACAACGGCACAATTGGATATTGGGGAAAAAGATGAGGCGCAATCTAAAGTTTGTTCATTAAAGCGATAGCAGCGGGAACAAAACCGTTTTGGGACCAACCGAGGTGTAAAGCACCAGTCGGTGGGAGTCATCAGCTAAAATGGAAGCAGCTCTCCTCTGTACCTGCGTGTATCTCAATAACACGACGTTGGTATTCTTGCTCAGTGAGGTTTGCGCGAATAGCAGGGAGAGATGGCGATATTGTAGCCAGTGTATCCTTACATCGATCCCGGTGAAATGTGATATGTGTTTACTGTGGCTGTGCATACGAGAGCTAACTCAAGGCTAACAGCACAACAAAATCTTTATTGAAATCCAATATAAGCAATCATATCTTTTCCTTTTGTTATTACATTGATTCAGATTAGGTTTAGAGTGTCACTATCTGTCTAGAGACCAGCAATATTTACTTTAGTGCAGTAGAATATGCATCAATATTTAGGCTATATTTCTTTAGGTAGCTATAATAAAGTTTGAGATTTATAGCCTTAAGCCTTGCAGATATATTTCAGATTCACTGGAGGTAAAAGGGGAGTATATTGCAGTACAGTCACAGCATGGCATTTCCAGTATTCACATTATCCAGACCCTACAGCTCTGACATTTGTGAACTGTTGCTGTGTGCTTTTAGAGCTTGTGCCATTTGTGTCTCAAAAGGAAGCTCAGGGCATCTTTGAAGACCCAGATAGATCAGTGGAGAAAAATAGCATCCCGTATCTTGGATTTAGATTCATGGGCTAGATATTAAAAACAAGTTGCGTGGTATAAAGTATGACGCCTGGATAGAAGAAAGTGAAAGTACTGTTGCAATTGAATGCTAATCAGATCTGTAATAACTGTCGCATAGAGTAAGCAAGTTCAGAATTGACTCAAGATGAATGCTGCTACTTCCACAATCTATATTTTTATGTATACTTTTACTCTGCACAATTGATCAGGGGAGGCAGGATCAGCAGTCATAAAAAAAAAAAAAGATAAGATAATAATATAAGACAATATTTATATCTTCTTTGTCATAATAAGAGGATTTAGTTTTAATGGTTTAAAATAGCACAATCTTAATTCCTTCAGCGCATTCATTCACAGCTTCTACATGAAAAGTTAAACAATATATTTGTGGATACTTTTTTGAGTTCTTTGTCTTATTCAGGACAAAGAATCTGGCTAGCTGGCTGGCGAAGTTAATCTGATATTAAGCCGTGTTGGCAGTTTAACCTTTTCACAACCAAATAAATAATTACACACTAACAATTAGACCAAAGAGACCATGTTCACAAATAATATAGATAATTCACTGACGGTATCTATTTAGTATTAAGCTCATTTAGACTTTAAAAATGTGATGCCACCGACATGGGTTCAAGGCCGTCCTGCAATTTAAATATATTTTATCTCTTCCAATAATTAATTAAAATCCAGTTTGATTCTTGTGATTCTTATGTGTTTGTAAAGAAAATATAGGCAACTAATACGAGTCCAATTACTTCAACAAAAGGCATATTTGAGCCTGCTACATGTCACTGACTACTACTACTACTACAACTACCTCCTACAACTACTACTACTACTACTACCTCCACTTACTACTTCCTACTGCTGCTGCTACTACCTCGTTCTCTTAGTACTGCTGAAACTACGACTACATATTACTACAAGTAAAGCACCACAATACTATGAGAACTGATATTGTTGCATGGGTGTTGTAAGGCAAGGCAAGGCAAGGCAAGGCAAGGCAAGGCAAGTTTATTTGTAGAGCACAATTCGTACACAGGGCAATTCAAAGTGCTTTACATAAACAGGAAAAGTTGCATTAAAATCACAAAACACAAAAAGACACACAGAATCATTTTAAAATCATTTTAAAATAAAGTACTTTAAAAGAGAAGAGTGCAGATAGATCTTTCAGTCGTATGCACGTCTAAAGAGAACTGTTTTTAGCCTGGATTTAAACATTGTCAGAGTGGAGGCCTGTCTCACATCTTCAGTGAGACTGTTCCAGATTTTAGCTGCAAAAAACTGAAATGCTGATTCCCCATGTTTAGTCCTGACTCTAGGCACCTGCAGGAGGCCGGTCCCTGAGGTCCTCAGAGTGCGAGATGGTTCATATGGCACTAACATGTCAGAGATGTACTTTGGTGCTTGGCCGTGGAGAGACTTGAACACAAGCAGAGCTGCTTTAAAGTCAATTCTCTGAGCCACAGGAAGCCAGTGCAGAGACCTGAGCACAGGACTAATGTGATCGTACTTCCTGGTTCTTGTCAGGACCCGAGCAGCAGCGTTCTGGATGTACTGCAGCTGTTTTACAGCTCGTTTGGAGAGGCCAGTGAACAGGCCGTTGCAGTAGTCTAACCTACTGGAGACAAATGCATGGATAAGTCTCTCCAAGTCTGGTTTAGACACTATACCTTTAATTTTGGCAATGTTTTTTAGGTGGTAAAAAGCTGTTGATGTTATTGATTTGATGTGGCTGTTTAAGTTCAGGTCTGAGTCCATTATTACCCCCAGATTTCTAAGTTGATTTGTCGGTTTTAGAGCGAGAGACTGGAGGTGACAGCTGACACTTTCTCTCTGTTTCTGCGGCCCAAAGACGATTATTTCAGTCTTGTCTGAGTTTAGCTGAAGAAAATTGTTTTGCATCCACAAGCTGATCTGTTGGATGCAATGACAGAGTGAATCCACTGGTCCATATTCACCTGCCGTCAGTGAGACATAGATTTGAGTGTCATCTGCGTAGTTGTGATAAGACCCATTTGTGCTGAGTATTAACTGACCTAAGGGCAGCATATAGAGGTTGAACAGAAGGGGTCCCAGGATTGACCCTTGGGGCACCCCACAGGTCAAGCTTACGTGGTCTGAGACACAGTTACCAATCTCAACAAAGTACTCTCTGTCCTCAAGGTAGGACTTCAACCAATTTAGGGCAGTGCCAGTGATGCCCACCCAGTCCTCTAGTCTCTGTAGGAGGATCCCATGATCGACAGTGTCAAAAGCAGCGCTCAGATCTAACAGAATTAAGACTGAGGCTTTGCCCGCTGGCCAGTGTTCAGGCGGATGTCATTTGTCACCTTGATAAGAGCAGTCTCAGTGCTGTGATGAGGTCTAAAACCTGACTGAAAAACATCAAATGAGTTGTTTATTAAGAGGACGTCAGTGAGCTGTTGGTAAACAACCTTTTCGAGGACTTTGCCAAAAAATGGCAGATTTGAGATGGGCCGATAATTTTTCAGTACTGAGGCATCAAGACTGCTCTTCTTTAGGAGAGGCTTAATGACCACAGTTTTCAAGGCCCTTGGGAATGTTCCAGATTGAAGCGACATGTTAACTATGTGAGTGAGTGGTGTTAACAAAGTGCTCAGAACAGACTTTAGAAATCTGGTGGGTAACACATCAAGGCAGCATGTAGAAGAACTCAGACTGGTGATGATCTCTTGGACAGTTTTGTCAGTTACAGGTGCAAACTGAGTCAGCTCTAAATGTGTAGGTGGTTTTAAAGTTATTATTTGCACTGTGGAATTTATGGCATTTTTAATGCCCTGAACCTTGTCATTAAAGAATACTGCAAACTCATTGCACTTAGCTGTGGAAATTAGTTCTAATGGCAGCAGAATTGGAGGGTTTGTTAGTCTGTTTACTGTTGCAAACAGAGCACGCGAGTTATTACTGCAATTTCCAATTATTTCCAGGTAAAATCCTTCCCTTGTTTTACATAAAATGAGGTTGTACATATACAACTTTTCTCTATAAATCTCTTTATGAATCTGGAGCTTTGACTTGCGCCATTTTCGCTCAGCCCTGCGGCACTCCCTTTTCTGTGCCCTGACTGTCTCATTATTCCTCCATGGCGCCTTCTGCTTATTTTTAACCATTTTAACCTTCATAGGAGCAATGGTGTCCAGAACATTCAAGATATTAGATGTAACAGAATTTAAAAAGTTGTCAACATTTGAACATGAAGGATTTTCAAAGTTTATCATTTCCACGAAGAGTGCACTTGTGCTGTCATTTATGTGTCTCCTCCGAACAACTGCAGGACCAGCCGGTGATTTGGGAATAACAGACAGGTCAAAGAAAACACAGAAATGATCAGACAGTGCCACATCGACCACACTGACGTTTGAAATATTAACCCCTTTAGTAATTAGCAGGTCCAGAGTGTGTCCTCTGCTGTGGGTGGGGCCACTCACATGCTGAGTAAGACCAAAGGTTTCAAGGACAGCATCAAGCTCTTTAGCGTTTCTGTCGCAAACATTATCCACGTGAACATTGAAATCACCTGTAATGACCAAACCGTCAAAGTCTGTGCATACAACTGAAAGCATCTCAGTAAAATCATCAATAAAACCTTGGCAGTGCTGGGGAGGCTTGTACAGGACAATGTAGAGTATGGAGGGAGACTGTTTTAGCTCCATTTTAAAAGACAAATACTCAAATGATGAAAACATCCCAAAAGACAACCTCTGGGTAACTATTTTATCTCTAAAAACTGCACAGACACCTCCACCCTTTTTGTTGTCGCGTGTTTCAGATTCAAACTTGAAGCTCGGTGGAGTCGCTTCTATTAGAACTACATTCCCCGTGTTTTTGTCAAGCCATGTTTCAGTTAAAAACATAAAATCAAGATTATAAGAAGATATAAAATCATTGACTTGGTCTCTGGCTGATTGATTCGGTGTTCTTCTCTCATTCCTCTCTTCTCGAACTATCTGTTCACGACCCTGTCCACGGCCATTCTGATGCCTGAGAGCGTGGAGGAGGTTCTCTGTCAGTGCCCTCACTCCACCTCTGCACAGATGTGGGCCCCTTCCCCTGAACAGGTCCTCTCGTTTCCAGAACAGATAGAAGTTCTCAATGTAGTGCAATCCTCTAGGTGCACACTCTTTGGACAGCCAAGTGTTCAATTGTAGCAGCCGGCTAAACTTGTTGATCTTCCTGTCAATATTTGGAAGAGGTCCACTGATGAATGTTTTGATTTCTACTTTATCAAGCTCCTCAAATAACTTCATGAAGTCTTTTTTCAAAACTTCAGTCTGCTCCTTTCGAATGTCCACTGCACCCACATGTACAATCAGCTGTTTAACTCCTCTGTGTGTGGACAGTACTCTGGGAAGCAGTGACGTAATCTCAGAAACTGTGCTGCTGGGGTAGCTACATGTTTTCATTCTTCCATGTACGACTCCACTGATAGCACCGTCTCCTATCAAGAGTGTGTCACTGTCCTTGACGTTTGGCACAGACTGTCTGTCTTTCTGCTGCTTTTTATCAACATCATGGTGGCTACAGTTTTCTCGTTCTGTAAATTCAGCCTCTGATAGTGGCAAAAATCTGTTTGTAAGCTGTATAGCAGGCGACTTTACATTAGCTTTGTATCGTTTTGGTTTTGCACCGAGTTTGACCCAAGATGCAGCCGGCTGGTCTTTACCCAGTTTTGGGAAAGACACAGAGTCACTCCGGTTTAAGTTGAAAGTAGCTTTTCTTGAAAGATATGTAGACTTCTTACCCCTCGGTGACACTGGAATTGTATCGTGAAGTCCTTTTTCAGATTCTAGAGCGAATATCCGTGCTTGTAGCTCAATTATTTCATGTTGATATTTCCGACAGCGTTCACAAGAGTTTGTTTGACTTCTCTCCCCGGACATGTCGCTGGCTCGTCAGATAGTTTCTTAAAAATTGAAAAAATTATCTTAAAATCCTTGGTTTCCTTCGAAAAGTCATAATCAAAGATTTATAGAGGAAAATTTTTGATTTAAAAGCAAAATAAATAAGAAAACAACTGTAGCAAGCAGGAGCAGCAAGAAAAAGCGTCTGCACTCTTCAGTAACAGGAAGTGTAGTATTTACATTTTTAATAAAGGTATTTTCATAAATTTGGCAAAATCTCAAGTTATAATTCAAAGTAAGATTATACATTTTAAGATAGAACGCTGAAGTTATAATCAAAGTATTCAACAATAATGTCTGTACATTTCCACTTTGTGAATAGTTTAGATCCCTTATGAAAAACGGCATTTCGACTCTTTCCCCACAAGTGACAGATGCAAAGCAGCCTTCTCATCCCTGTCTAATATTGCTGGATTTGTCTGTCTGCACGCCCTCTCCTCATGTGCCACCTACTCACACTTTATTTTTCCCTCTTGTGTCATAAACAGGAAAGCCCTACAAGGCATTGTGTGACACAGATCCAAGTTGACAGGCTGGAATAACAGTTAACAGCTCCTCTGCCTGGTTCTCCCTGACAAATGTGCGGAGCTTGGATGTTAAATTGAGTGTACAACTACAGAGGCAGGTGCTCTCTGACATTGGGCCAGCACTAGCTCACTGCCCCACTTATCTGATGCCATGATTATCACCACTTTCACTCCTGTTTTCTATTCAAGTAAAGTGGAAGTCGAAATTCAACCAAAGAAATGCATTGTTAGTAAGTATATCTTCTTTGAACAATCAACTTTAAACCCGTACGTACAAAAGTTTAAAGCAGATTCCCTGTGTTGTGATAAAGCAGGGGCAATGGGCATATTTCTGTTGTTTTCAGCTCAAAGTTGCAGTTTAAAATGAATAAAATTGAAATTAATTACAGTATTTGTGTGAACGCTATGGTGCAAAGAAAGAGCCGCGACTGTTTAGTGCCTTTTTCAGGGCATTTATTTAAAAATACTTATTTCTGTTATCGGTGTGGGTGCGTATGAGGATCAGTAAGATACTATTTTGATGTGTGTTACATGTATGTTGTACAAGCAGCAGTGGAAGTTGAGAGAGATAAAGAGTGAGGCCAAAAGTCAGCTTTTCAACTTTGCAGAGCTCACTGGGTGCCTGTGGCTCCTGGTCACTTCCTGCCTCTGCCCCTCAGAAAAACAAAAACAAAACACTGGTTATGTAAAAGTGAAATAAAATATGATTAAGGGTTTGATTATTTACACTTTTGGAGAAATCGTCAATCCCTCATTCGTCCAGGCGTGTTCCATCGGGTTTCAAGAGTTGTCATCCGAACGCTGTTTGAAGATCGAGACGTTTCGACTTCTAGCCAAAAGTCATTGTCAATCAGAGAGCTGGTCTGGGAACTCTGGCTTTTGAAGAAAGCAAAACAATCACCATCGCTAAATTTAAATAACCTGTCCTAATGACATAATAATAATAATAACAATATATTTTATTTATAAGCGCCTTTCAAAACACCCAAGGACACTACATGACAACAAGAAATAAAAACAACAGAATAAAACCCACAGTACAGAACTGGATGATGGTGTTGGAGTGAGTGAGTTATGTGGTGTAGGATTGTCTGAACAGGTGAGTTTTGAGTCTGGATTTGAAAAAGTGGAAGGGTGTCTATGTTGCGGAGATCAGGAGGGAGTTCCAGAGCTGAGGAGCAGAGCGGCTGAAGGCTCTGCCCCCCATTGAAATAAGACGGAAAGAGGGGACAGAGCTGGAGAGAGGAGGAGGACCGGAGGGAGCGAGGTGGAGGTGGTCAAAGATGTACGGTGGAGCCAGGTTATGGATAGCTTTGAAAGTGGTTAGGAGAATTTTGAAGTTAATCCGTTGTTTTATGGGGACATGAACAATAATATTTGCCTCTTTGGAATCTGATTTTGATTGTGTGACGCAGAATATTTTCTTCCAATTAAAGTGTGCTGCGTCTCAAAAAGGTTGAAAAACACTTTGTCTTACTTTATCGTCTACCATCGAACATGAACAATTCCTCTAAAACATATAACAACGCTATTTTCATTCAACCCCATTTTTTTCCTTGCCTGGCCTCCATTCTAATCTCCACGTATTATTCAATACTGTCGACTAGTCTGAAGATGCCGCCACACAGTTTGACTTCAGCGGGGCGGGACAAACATGCGTCAATGAGACAAACAGCAGACGTGACAGCACCACGGAAGTACGGTTTATGCGCGAAAGGCAGCAGAGAGCTGTGGCTGTCAGTCCAAAATGGCATGTAGGTGTAAAGCTTCCTCTCACGGTGGTTTTAACGACACGTCCTGGTCGTTTAAAAGAGAGAAGCCCCTAACATTTTCTCTGTCGTGGACGCCGTCTTGCTTGTTAGTGCTTGTAATCACGGCACACAGAATGTGACGTTCTTCACTCGCGGCTATGATTGGCTCGGTTGCCGCAAAATAGAGGAAGTAGGGAGTTCATGCCCAGACCCACTTTCTTTCAAAATTGAAAGATATTGAAAGATAGTGGAAATGGCTGGCCAGGCTAATTTTGTCCCATTTCCTATTTAAAGGGCATTTGTGATTCACAAGTGCATGTTTTTGTGTGTGATACAAACCATTAGATCATTTGTAAGGAGCAGCAGATCTATGTACCTTTCAATATGTATTCCTTGAACCACAGCGTGAAAGAGTATTCAGCTGTTCAACTGAAGGCTTTAGCAATTTATGCTCAATAAAACTATCTAGTATCACTTTATAATAACTGCATTTATTCATGCCTTAATCAAAAAATGAACAAAGACTTAATTCATCATGAACACATAGTTTACTAAGAATGATTTAGGTCTAGTTACTACCTAATTAATGGGTTAACTTAAGAGTTAGGGTATTAATTACTGGTTGGTGGTTACTATCCCGGAATAATTCTTAATAAACTAACTTTTCTTTTCTTCTTTCTTTTTTAAAAACTGGAATATACAACAATAAATACAAGAAACATAATTGTCAATCAAGTTCAATTTACGTACTGAGGCTACAATTAAATAAAATAACAATTTGAGAACCACTGAGTTCTTAGAATTAACTTTATCACATTCAATCAATTCTTTTTAAATGTACTCCTGTTTTTTGTTTTACTAAACAAAGAAACCAGTTACAGCAAACTTATCTGAAACAACTGTGAGAATTTTAGAAACAAAAATAAGTAATTTCAAACCAATATATTCCCCCAAAGTAAACCTACATGTAAAGTGCAGTTTGACTGTGCTCTTTATGTCCCATCTACATTACCTTAATTAGTCATAAAGTTTGATTTCATAAAGCTTGTCACATAAAAGACGAAAGGTGATCTATCTGACATCGAATGAGAGTAAATTCAAGCTTTTTGTTTGTTGTTGTTTGGTCATAATATCAGTAATTGTGTATTAAAGTCGTAATCCTCCTCATACAAAAAATGCATAGTGTTACACCCCTATGGCATCAGTAAAGCTCAGATTGTGACCTCTATGGTTGGATTATTAATTACAAACGTCTTTAAAAAAAAAAAAAAAAAAAAAGGAAATATGAACAACATTTCAGAAGTAAAAGAAAAGTCTAATTGTGTTTGATTTGACATTGCCCCTGCTCCTCTGAATAGTCGTATTCTGTATGCGCCATCGTCCTATATACTGCATGACCTCCAGCACATTCCTCATTAAGAGCTCCATTGTAGTGAATCCCACTTCTGATTGCCCCTGCGTTTTACAGTGCACATCTTTCTTTCAGTCCCTTCTCTATGCAGCCTTTTGTTTCAGAGCAACCACTTTAATTACTTTAGCCTTGAACGAAGTGAGCTCTGCATGACAGCTTTCGCTCAGCTCCATCACTGGGGAGCGCTGGCTGAACTGATTTGTATTAATGATGGGTGGTCAAGAAGAAGTAACCGGGGAAAATGATGCGAGACAAGAGCAGAGGAGGGACTGTCAGAATAAATGCATTCACGAAGCTCGGAACATGGCCGTAATAAAAGCGTGGCCAGCCTTTTGCCACTGGTGACGGTATGAGTTGTGGGTGAATAGGCAGGTGGAGGTAGGAAAAAGACCGACGCACTTGTGTGGATGAGAAGGTTAAAATAGTGGCAGAGCTGGAGTAAGCACAGTTAAGAGACTGAGGACATTTTGAGGCGTCTTTGAGTGTCCAAAAAAGGTTATATAAATCAAATGCATTATTATTAACAGGCAATGGTGGAATAAATACTTTGTTTGTCATAATGTACATATACAGAATCAAAAATACTCACGTAAAAGAAAAGTATAACATACAACACCTACTTAAGTAAAAAATAGGAATACATTAAAACAGAAAAAGTATTGTAAAATGAAGTGATCATGAATTGTGCTGATTTTTTGTCAAAGGAATCTCTTTAGACACTTTTTAGACAAGATTTCACCACAGCGCTTTCCAGCCGTCTCAGACTCTACTTTACTTTTCTGTCCAATTCAAAAATGTAATGAGTAGAAAGTCCAGACAACTGCACTTAAATGTATAATACAATATTACTAATGTAAGTATCCACTGACAAATGCTTGAGTAAAGCGCAGATACAGTACAGTACTTTTGTACTTCAGTACTTTCCACCACTGTCAATGTATGGATGCAGTGAATGTCGGAATGTTGGTGTGACTGAAGAATATAGGAATTATACATGGAATGAAATGCTAAACTGCACACAATTCCACTTTTAGGAATTGTAGAGAAAAATACTCACAATCAAACATAACTGTACTGTGAAAAGCACCTAATGAAAAAGTAACTGTACCACAATACAGCTAGAATAGTATTCTGAATATCTATTTCCACTAGTTACCTCCCAACAGTACTATCTGTGAACTGATAGGAGGTCTTAAGGCCAATTCATATTTGACAAGGTGGGCTCCTATTCTACAGTTCTTGCAGCTTGTTCGGCCGAGCAGAACTTTATTCTTGCTGGGCTGTCAGACAGCTGCGCTGAGATTGGTTCGATTTTCAAAAGGGACATGGCTAACTGCAATAAATGTATTTATTTTTTGTGAAATTAATATAAAGATACTATTTCCACCATTTTGATTGATTTACAACAGTTGCTGCCACTGACCTGTTGATAATCTCCACTGCAACAACAACACCTGCAACAGCATTTTGAGTTCACAGTGGAAGGGCAGAGGCAGCAGAACTCCTGATGAGGTATGAAATGTCCAAGCCCATAAGAAGTTTGCTCTCTTGCTCTTACAGCTCTAAATGTAAGAACCTCTTGCCTTTTATGAAGTATAAATTGGCCTTTAGTTCTTTATGCTTTCTTGTGGGGGACAAGCCTAAGAAAAAAAAAGAAAAAAATGCACACATATTCTTGAAGCAGAGCGGATTAATTTGGACACCCCGTTTCACCAGCGTTTCATCAATTAGCCCACAACACCTCGGGGGGGCAGACGGCAGAACCAGTGTCCTGGAACTACCTCAGACCGTCAGATCTTTCCACTTGACTCTGCCCTCCCACTCATCTGCCAGCTGGACTACGTCATTGCTTGTTCCTCTTAAGCCAGAGCCATCTTGACGCTGTTTGTGCCCACTTATGATGTTCCTGATCACCGTCTCACGAGCTGCGCCTCTCACTCCAACAGCTCCAAGCTCTTTCCGATATAAGATAGGCCTATATAATTATTCACATTGAGTGGCAAAATCCTTCAGAAATGTTTAAGTGACAAGATTTTAGCTACATATACATATCACATACTTTAGCACAAATTATACTTTTTGTGACGCTCAAATACAACTTTAAGGCTAGAACATAGTATTCTTTGTCATAGAGAAAGTAAACAAACTGACATTTCTACCCTATAAATTCAAGATGGTTGTCTTTTTTAATGTGTTATAAAGACTTAAAATAATTACCACATTGATCTGATATCAGCTAACCATTGAAAATATTTGATGGTTTACTTTATTTTGCCTCCCTTCTAAAATTTTGAACATTCTGACAGAACATATTAAAGGCTTTATACCTTACAGCTCCACAGAAACACTGGTCTTGTCCCTGACGGCTTTGGTACTTCCAAACAAAGCCTCAGATTGGCACACTTGTCTCCAACATAAACCCAGACAATGTGTCCATTTCAGACGCTGTTAGGTTATCCACTCAGTTGGGGTGGGCCGCTTGGTAATGTCTGGATCCACGTTTTGGTCTAAGCGTTGATCAATGCCCCCAAAGCAGGCCCGGGCAGAGGTAGAGGAGGACTTAAAAAAAAACAGAGAGAGAAAGGCCAACGCCATCGCTCTTCCCTGACGCTTAGGATCTGGATGCGCTGTGCTCCCAGGCTAAATTAAAACAACGGGCATCCCATTGATTCCAGCACTGACAGGGACCATACATCACCCTGGTAGCCCGCGCAGAGCCGGGCAGAGAGACCTGCGGAGGGCCAGAGGAGGAGGCGGTGTAATAGAGAGGCAAAGGGAAGAAAATGATAACCAAAATGATAGGAGGAGAGCAGGAATAAGAGGTAGGGGCAAAAGAAAGAGGCTATTAGAGATGTGACACGTGGAGAAAAGAGGCAGGGAACAGGCCGCTGCTGGGAGACCGGAGAGAGAAGGAGACACATGCTGTAATCATGACAAGGGGATTTATAACTTATGCATTGAATATTTGTGTTAAGACGCAAAAAGAGACAACGATATTATAATACGGTCTGCATACAAAGTGATAATGAAATATTAAATTGTGTTATTCTGAAATGGTCTTTTCTTGGTATGAGAAGACTTTAATCAAGCGAGAAGTAAGCAGTGTTTATAGAGCTTAAGAGCTGAGAAATCAATTTCACTGCAACTGAAGAGGAGAGAAAAACTCATATAAATATTGTAGTATAAATTAGTACTTGTATGTTTTTTTTGTTTGTTTGTTTGTTTTTACTTTGACTTTATTGAAATAGGGGACAAGAGCAGGGAAGTCATTCAGGAAAGTGACACACATTAAAAGAACAGAAAATATCACCACAGACCACAGACAGCAGCTTCACACAGGGTACACACATGACCAAGAAAAGACCCAGAGAGAGATTCACTATCGCAAACTCAGGAGGTCAGACAGAGGAGTTGTCACACATCACATTAGTGCACAACTCATTAATCATTGACTTCAAGATACAATCAACTGCACCTTGATTTTCATTTTGATATAGGAAATCCAAAATAGGAAAATGACCCATTTCCGGTAACGCTTTAGATTAAGGTTCCTTAGTTAACTATTTATGCGCATTAATAAGCACTTGTTATGTGTTTATAAGCACTTATAAGGCATTTACGAGCATTTATTAGCGCGATAATTGAAAACAATGTAATACGCAGCTCATTGATGCTCTGTACATGTGGTTTATTCACTCAAACATTTTGGCTAATGGATTATAAACATGTATAAGGCTTACGTGCAAACTATTAGTGCTTATTAACATCTTATAAATAGTTAACTAAGGAACCTTAATTTAAAGCGTTACCCCATTTCCCAATCTAAAAACGTAATACAAAATAGGGAAGTAAAAGAAAAAAGTTATTACTTAATTTCCCATTGAAAATCAGTGATTTGCTATTTGCTTTTTTATTTTTTAATTTATTTGCTTTTTTAGTTTTGGTTGTACGCTGACCTAATTAATAAAAAATTGAGAAATGACAGAAAAAAAGGCGTCCGTTTGAACAATTGTTGGTCCTGTTCTTTTTGTTTATGTACATTTTTATGTTTCAATGTCCAGTAAAGTTCTGCTATGTTTTTATGACGAGGATAAGGCAGAACAACCTTGAACTTATACTTCACTGATAATGTTGTTTTTTGTTTGGATGGAATGTTAAGTTGACGTCCAGTTGAATGAAAGAATTAAATGAAATAAATGAAATGTTGCGTTCATTACTTTTTTGAGTCTCTTGGTTCATCCTCCACGACCAGTAGCAGCAGCAGTAGTAATTGTAATCATACTGAAAGTAGAGGTACTAATAGTGCAAAACCATAATCTATATATTTTTTTTTTCATTACCTATGTTTTCATGCATACCAGAAATAATCATTGTCTGATTTCTGGAGTTATCAGATTATTGAAATGTCATGTAACAGTTGAAGCGAGTAATCTTGATTTCTGTCAGACTGCACACACGTCCGCTCATTTTGACATGTACAATTGTGCCATGAAGGGAAAACTAATGTGGCAAAGATAAAAATGAAAGATAAAATGTAAGAATAAAAGAGTTCTTTTAAAACTCATTGTAACTTATCTTCAAAATACTTCACAATAAATGACACTAAACATCCTTTAATTAACTGTAACACATGATCGTATTTCTCTAATTATTGTGTTATCTGATTAGTCTTGTTATCTGTTTTTTTTGTTGTTTGTTGTTTTTTGTCTGGCCATGTACGTTTAAGTTCCCACTGAGAATTTGCATCATTTCCATAACTGTGCTGCGAGCTCCATGTGCATGCCTTTCTCCATTCTGAATTGTTACACATTAGTTAGTAGAAGCATGCCCATCCCATTAAGCCATAAATGACAGTGTTATTGTTTCAGATAGTGGCCTCTAATGAGGTTTCAGAGTCCAGAGGAAGTCCCTTTAACAGACACTGTGGGTTTGACATTTCAGCTGCGCTCCATGTGACAACGATTATGGGTACAATCATTGTTTATTAAAAAAAAAAAAAACAACTGGTGCAAGCCTTATTTATTCCAGTGTGATAATGTATAAGCCGGTCAACCTAATAAAATAATATTGCTACAACGTGTTTTGACATTACATCACATCCATAAACACTTGAAGGAAACGTACCAATAAAAATGTTGGTTTATCTGGTCATATGTGCAGAGGTGTAGCTCAAGGGAGGCAACGGGGTCAACTGTCCCGGGCCTACGAAATTTGGACCCTGCTAATTTGTATAAAATGTGTTCATCTTGCCCAGGGCCATACATTTTTTTATTGACGGCCCTGCATATAAGATTGAATATTAAAGCATGTAACTGTCCAAACTTTATACAGTCAGATTTCGAGGGTCAACAACTAGCGCATGTCCAGAATCAGGTGCAAATGACAAAAAAATAGGTCGTCAAATTAGACAACAGTACTTTTTTCAACACAATTCTCTCAGAAAGTACACGTGGAAACTGAGAAAAAGTGCCCATGCAGCAGCGCCACTGGAAGCATCTTCCTTGGAAAAGACTGGGCTGTACTTAAAGATTAATTCCACTTTGTTTTCAGAATGCAACCACCTACAAGCTTACTCAAGTTCTTACACAAGAGTTTGGAAGTTTTGTTGTTTGTATTTGAAACTTACAAGACTCATAATTTGAAATGTGGATCGAAAACATGTCAAAATGAACAATTAAGAGTTACACATCCAAATGCACTCTACTAATATCTACAGCTACTATTACTCTTACCATTTCTACTACTACTACTACTACTGCATCTACTGCTAAAAATACTAACGGGTATATCTACAGCTTCCTCCCTGAATCTGACAGCAGTAAATTCTCGATAAGTCCATGACACTTCGTTTTTATCAGAGTCGGTAATCTTGGGTGCTTATTCATACTTAGTCCATGTTTTATCCACCTTTCAGAACACTCTGCCTTTGTTCCTCATATTTTTATTTCAGCGCCTGGTGAATTTCTGCTCTCTCACTCTGTCTGTCTCATTCATTGCAAATCTTTGGGGTGTTCAGTGCTCTTTATTGTCCTCTCTCCAGCCCCTCTTATCATTTTCTGTGATTTGGGCCTTTTGATATTTCGTATTATTTAAAAGTGCACTTAGACAACAGTGTTTGGACTAAAACTGGGATTTGTAGATTTGCACTGGAAATTGTGCATGTGCCTTCTCATAAAATCAATGTCATTAGCTCAAGACTAAATGCTCAAACTATTTTGGCTTTATACTACCCAATGTAGTCAACAAAAAAGTACACTGTAACACTGTAAAATATGGTAACAAATGCCATGAAGAGGCGGGAGATATATTGAAACATGGAGATATTAGAATATTGAATATTTATCTATGATTAAGTGTGAAAAAAAGGGGACAAGGCGAGTGCATCGATGGGTCTAATATAGTGGAGTGGCCAGGTGCACCTCCAGGATCCAGACAGTACAGGTAGAAGGCATAAAAAAGAGAACAAAATCCGAAGCACTCTGACTTAAATAAGAGTCCTCTATTATAGCAATGGGGACGCCAACATGTTTCGACCACAAGAGCATACATACAAAAGGCACCAGGTGGCCTTAGTCTCAAAGCACGTGAGGTGGTCACGTGAGGCCAAGAGACCATTTTAGTTAGTTTTCTTGTTTAATTCTAGGTTAGTACTCGTTTAGAACAGGTTTGTCTTGGTTTAGTCCTTGTTTAATTCTGCTTTAGACCTAGTTAGATTCATTTTAAATACTAGATTGGCAATTTTGCAGAACAATGCTTGTAAACATGTTGTATCTTATTTTATTTTTTACATTTTGCATGTTATTTTTATACAAATTTCCAATATATCAGTTTTTATCGATGTTGAAACAGATAGTGTTGGGGATATTTTGTAAAAGTGGTGGTGTGTTGTGCACCTGGCCCTCGGAAAAATTAGTATATATGGTATAAGGTACTATTTCTGCACATTTGTGGTACACTTTATGGTCCAATCACACTGGTTGCAATACTTGAGGTGCAATACTTGAAGTGCAATACCTTCAACAAAGATATTCACATTCAATGGACATGTGTCAGTTTGTGTGCTCTGTTATAAACGCTCTGGCTATTTTATTTTTTTCGGTTAGATTACATTTTAAACAATTTCCCCTTGAGGATGAATAAAAGTAATTCTGATTCTGAAGCACTGTTCAAATAATCTTGCCTTAATATTGCTCTCACGATAATGCAGAACTAAATTCTAGACATCCATTTTCCCAATATCCCCACCATCAAACTGAACCTCTCCATCCCTCTTCTTTACCACCAATGTCTTAGCCTCAGAGAAGATAAATTCCCTATCACATCTATCATACTCTCCCTCCATTTTAACACTAACTTGACTGAATCAAATTTACCTACCAGCCCTGAATGGCAAAACATCAAATATATAAAATAAAACTGAATTTATGCCTTAAATCTCTTCATTCAGTTGGGCTTAACCAATGTGCAAGTATGGGTATTTCAGGTAAAACATTTGTGCCTGGATTAGACTGGAGATAACAATAAAAATAATGAATGTAAATGAAATCCAGTGAACTCAAATACCCACGCTCACATTCTGCACTCTGCTATTTTCTGGTTTGATGGGATTGGACCCACGCCACTGGTCATCACTGTGAAAGCCATCCTCCGAGCTGCTGGAGAGCGCTTTAGGGCTGAGCTTACCCCCTCGCCTCACCTGCCTGTATATTTTCTGAGCGACAGGCAGTATGCTAATGACCAGGATGAAAAGTGAGTCTCCGGGTCTTTTTCCCTTTGAGCCTGTAGTATCGCTGTATGTATGAGTGTGTGTTGGGACATGCCGGGGCTTCCAGCTGCTCTCTTGGCCGGTGCAGCCATTACTGAGCAGCAGCAAGGCATCAGAGCATGACACACACCAGCTGGAACGGCACACACCTCCACTGAGAGGTACAGGCCTGAGCCAATGAGACAAGGAGGCGGTGAGAGAGTGAGAGGAGCGAGGAAAGGGGGGAAACAGTGAGGGACAGAGGTGCCAGGGCCCAGACAAGGAGACAGAGGAGATATAGGTCCTCAAGGTAGTGGGAAAATGGTTTACAAGCAGGCACCGCAAGAACACGCGAGACTCAGTTATAGCGGCAGGTCCAAACGTGTTACTGTGACCTGCATGTCATCTAATGTGAGAAAATGTGAGTGTCTTTGTGTGAGAGAATGTGTAGGTGAGAGAGAAAAAAATAAGTCCTCTGTGTCATATTGTCATGGCGACCACAAGAGCGGTGGCAGTGACCAATGTCGAGCACTGGAGGATGTGTGCATTGGTGTTGTCAACAGAACAGGGGCAAATAGAGAAAACTGCTGTCCTTATGGTGCAAAATCGATATGTCTGAGCTTATTAGTCTGTTGTAGAGATTGAGTCTTTTCAAACTTATGCTGGGAGTTGAACATGGAACGCAGCGGACCCCTCTCACACTGGACACTGACTCTTCAAGCCTCCCCTCGAGTAGGAAGCTATGTAAATTTCTCATAAATCATAACATTCACTATAATACTTACATTTCCAAGACAAAGTTGACAAAGGCTGATAACTACAATTGTCTTGTACCCGTTTAGCTAATGTTCGGTTCTATACTGTAAGAATCTAACCTCACTATAGTTTTAAATTTGAGAATGCTTCCCTTTTGCATTGTTTGTGCTGTTCCTCGGAATCTAATTTGACGTCGTACACAGACGCACAAACTTTTTTCCATCTTCTTCATCTGTAACTTTAAAAAAAGTCACTTCAACGGTACTTCATTTGCAGCGCTAGTTTTTCACAAATCTATTTTTATTCCAACACCTTATTTTCTGCATTGTTATATGCTCCACCACATCGCGGAAGCACATTCTTGGTTGGTGGATTTTGTTCTCTGACAATGGCAATTGTTCTGCTTCTGATTTCCTTTCATTCAAGCGCGCATGCATATCTGGCATCATAGTCATAGTTTAGCAGCGTCTGGACAAGTTGTTTACCACACGCATTATTCAAAGGCCTCAAGTATGCGTCGCAATGTATGGATTTATTTATTTGTTTGAAATGTTATTTAAATTGGTAAGACATGTCATTGTGATTTACTTGGTGTGTCACTTTGGAATTGTACTGACTTTAAAGGAATCTTTGGAATTGAACTGACTTTGAAGGGCAGAATGTACCATGTTACATGTTTTTGGATCTCAAAAAATGTTCTTAAAATGTTTAGCGCTAAATTGCAGCTCTTAGCAAATACAATGTACCTTTGAGAAAGCTCACCAAAGTCATGAAGGAAGGTCTATATGTTCTATGGCAATCTAGTACAGGTAGGTTTTCCACAACTGCATATCCCTCTCCCACACACAACACCGCAACCATTACACTGTCCACTATATACATCCCGCACCTTTGATACCCTTTATTTAGCTCACCATCTCTTCTCTCTCACAGCTTTTACTGCACCTTATCTGGTGATGAAGAAAAACATTATGCATGGATGTATCGGGGGTAGCAGCGATGGAGGTGTGGATGGAGCAGGGATTATTCATATGGCTCAAGATAAATGTATTTTCTCTCCCTCATTCGCAGGCCTCTTCCGTCTCTCCCTCTCCTCATTTTATATGCCTAGGTCCGGCCACATTATTCCTGCTCTCTTTCCTTCTAGGCGGCTGTCTGGCGGGCTGACATGAGACGATAGAGCATTCTGTCATGGTGTTTTGGAACACACAGAACATCACTTTTCAGCGGAGGGACTACAATGGCTGGCACGGAGGGAGGCAAACGGCAGCTTAAGCCAGGCAATCTCGGCAGGCTTCTGTCTTGGTTTAAATGCCATTCTACTAAGATTGGAGACTCATTTTGTTGGCTGCATTGTAATGAGAGTCTCACTTTTCCTCAGTTATTAAAAAAACATTGAATTTGATACTCCACAGTCCTATTACACATTAATTAAATTGAGAAACATCTCTGCCAGTCAAAGTCAAGATATCATTTTCATAGCATTTCTTATTGAGTAGAGGCTGAAATTTTGATGATTTCTATTTACAACGATGAACATTTTAAACAGTGATTAGTAAAGTTTTGCAAACTAGAACTGCAACGTTTGTATTGTTATTGTTACTGTGCACACTTCACCTGTCTTGCTTTATAAATGTTTTAGTGTGGGAAAGACAGCTGTTGCTACATTGAAGATTACTTGTACCAAGTGACTGACAGCTTAGTATTTTTAGATTTTTTTTTTTTTTTAATTACATGCTGTCTACATTACCTGGGCATTATACGGCCTGATGGTGCATGTGTACACACTGTCCTTAATAAAGATTCAATTAAATTAGTGAATGAAATAATAGGTTACAGTAGATTTTCTCAGCTAGATCAGAACTAAACAATGACTAGACCAAGACCAAGTCCACTTCAGGACTGGCTCAATTTAGAACTATTTAACGACAAGTGTGAATGCATTCTTAAACTGGGTCTAAATTGAGAAACAACTGAAACTGAACAACAGCAGATGACTAAAACCAGGACCAGAGCAAGTCTTCATCAAAACTAAACTGGACAAAGCCAGGTTCCCTACATAGTGTGCAATATAGTGCCATGCATAGTGGGGTTTAGCGGCTACACTGTTAGAAATAAAGTGTAAGATTTTTACTTTAATGGGTACAATGGCTTGTCGCTGGGGCATTACCCTCAAGGGTATACACAGTGTACCCCTAAAAGCATAAAACTGGATAAGCTAGGTCTATTACTTTCTTTACATCCAAATTTCACAGGTCATATAAATTGTTGTCCTATATGAGATATGAGCACCTTTTATTCTCATTGAGATAATAAATGGTACAAATATGTAATATGTAATATGTAATAAAAGGTACAAATATGTACCTTTTATCATTGGGTACATAAATGTTCCATTTCAGACAGGAAAAGGTACACATATGTATCTTTGGGTTCAAATGTGACACATCGAGGGTACATCGCTCAAAATTGTACCTTAAAGAACATAACTGTACCCTATTCATACCTTTATTTTGTATATATATATATATATATATATATATATATATATATATATATATATATATATATATATATATTGTGTATGAATGACCTTCTGACAAAGAATAAGCAACAAATCTGATCGTAAAGAATGCTAACTGAACACACTTCCTTCCTTACAACTGTGCTCTCTCTTCACATCGCTGTATATAATTAATTTCTTCATCTGCACCCACTCTTTCTGCTATTTACCCGATTCAAAGCTACCTGCTTGGGGTGGCTGATGCCAGTGCCATCTGTGTCAGTCAGGAGTGGCCTATTTAAGGGCAGCTAATTCATCACGGCCTGAGCGCTTACATAAGGCACATATAATTACCCCCCAACGCAAACAGAGCCTCTATGTCTGTGATTTATGGCCATGTCAGGGGAGAAGATAGGTACAGGTAAAGTTAGGCACAGGGGGTAAGGAAGGAATAGAATGGGTAAGCAATGAGCAAAGATACCTAACATAGGGACAAGGAAAGTCTTGGTTTAGTATAATATATGATTGGGGAATTTAAGGTAAGTCATTATTGATCCAAGAACTGGCAATTTATTGGGGAGTCAATTTGCAAAATTTCACACACAACAAAAAAACAAAACCTTGCACATAGGGCTGCACGGATCGAAATCGGAATTTGAATATATGCAGTTAGCAAATTGCAAGGGCTGCGGTTTTTGAAGTGCAATCATTTTCTCCACGATCAATAAAATATTTAGTTTTATTCTGCATAAAAATCATGTTCAGAAACCAGTGGCAAAAACATGACTAAAAGCAACTAAAATGCATCTAAAAGCAACAAAACACAGCTAAAGGTGACAAAAAGGTTCTGAATAGTTGTGATTGTTTTATTCATTTATCAGTTCAAATTTCAGTTTTTTTGTCAATTCTCCTGGCTGTGTTTAACATGAGAATTCTATTATTAAAACATCAATCACAAATCTAATTGAAATCGCAATACTGGGTAGAAAAATCTCATTTTTTCAAAAGTGCAGCTCTACCTGTTTATTTTGTCTATAAGCACCTTCACCCAACTAAAGATTATAATGCTTAAATTGCTTCCATGCTGTGTTTCCATTTTTGAGAAAATCATACTATTGTTTTTATGCGCTAACTAACTTCTTCCATCTGCACTCCAGCAACAGATGCAATCCTAGTGCCTCTTTCTTGATTTTTTGAACAAATTCATTGCCAAATAAGGCTTTGGGGGATATTTCCAAGACACATGCTTTATTGGAAGATGTACTGTTGAATAAAGTGTCCAAAGTAATTATTAAAACCCTATTAATGCATAATAATGGACAATAAACGACCAACACTAAAAACAAAGAGAAAATTGGGGAGACTGCTGTTTGACTTAAAGTAGAACCAAGTAATATTTTACCTTATTAAACGTTTTTGTAAGTTTGTGCAGCCTTTTCGGAGCGTATTAAGCCCCCGTCGTCTCCCCTTGCTGTCTCTGCGCGGAAACCAGCCTTGCAACATTTTCAGATGCCAACCCCGAACACAACTCTCCTGAGAAACCTTGGCTCTCTTTTTCATATTTGGCAACATGAAATGTTGTAATGTGATTGTACTTCCTTATTTCAATAAAAAGGAAGAGTGAAAAAAGAAAAAGGAAGAGAAAAAAAAAGCTTTTGACCTCTTTTTACTGGCAGTGTATTTTCACAAGAGAGCTGCAGGGGGAGCTCTGTCCCTGAAATGACTTAGATCTGCCACACAGGGCTTTAGATGGCAAAAATGGGATTTGTCTTTGAGAGCGCTATGACACTCAAAGCTGTGCTAATGCGGTCAGGCAGAGGAGGGGTTAAATGAATGATACTGTATGTTTGCAAACCACCACATTCACAAGTCATTTTCAAATGTTTTACTGTATTTTACTGAATCTGGAATGGGCTTCACAAGTCATTTTGTTGTTTTAATTACCACCTCAACAATCTTATTACACTATGTATTATCACCAATATCTTGTAACACAAGGTTAGCTTATGTATTCAGAACTACTCTTTTAAATGCATATAACCTGCAATAATGCCATAATCCAGAGAACAAAATCTACTCAAATTCTCTCATTACTTACTTTGTCTCCTCTTAAGCCCAGGATAAGCATTTTTTTATTTACCTCTTCATGTCCTTGTATCCAGTCCCTCGGGTCCAGTACCCTCGTTCTGAAGCCATGCACTTTGACTGCTGATGAATGTGTAGCTATTGTTTGTCCAGATCTCTCCCTGTGGTCTGCAGTCATTTCTTGTGCATGCTATTGTTGGGCAGTACTGCTGCCAGCTGATGGAATGACTGCACAGAAGAGAGAGAGAGAACAAACAAATAAATAAATAAATAAGAGGAGAAGAGAGATGGTGGAGACAAGAGCAACAATGAAAGATTTATGACAGGCATTGAGAGCGGGCGGAGGATTTATCAGACTATTATCAACCAAATCACCCTCACTGAGATGTATCCACGCAGTTCTGTGTATTCTGTGTGCTGTAGAGCTCAACTTTGATGACTATAACCCATCTGAACAACTTCAACCACCACAAGTAGCTTTTTCTGTGACTTACTGTATAGACTATGACAGGGGTCCCCAACCACCGGTGGCCAGTACCGTGTGCCATCCATTACTGAGCTCCAACGGGAAATATTAGATCTTTTTTAAATGAGCTTTATTTCCTACCACTATGTCTCTGTATTTCACTATAAAGATATCACATAATTGAGCCTGGTAGCAACAAACATGAGCTATAAAACATTTTATTTTAAAGAAGGATAAGGGGTTTTATGTATCCAGAGCTGCTGTTTGGCCTAGCCTTCTTCCACCAGCCCCTGAAAAAAATCAAACCATTGGCATATATAAGATAACCTATGTTAGTTACAGTAATTGGTATGACTGCGGCTCAGATTATAGTGCTAGACTTACAACTGGAATATTGTTGGTTTGATCCCGGGTCCAACTAGTACAGAATGACAATGAGACCTTGGGCAAGACACGTGCTTACCTACCCTTTAATTATGGATGTTATGTGAATGAGTAATGATTACTGGCAACCAAGGAAGTCCAAGGAAACGCTGAAGAATATGAAAGCAAATTCAGTTTTAACAATACAAGTGCTCAGTCCTGATACCTTTTCTTTAAACCTTTTCTTTGAGTCGGTGTAATCCCTCCATTGTCGAGGAGTGATCCATTGTAGAAAACGTTTCATTTTTTTCTTTTGATTTGATAAACATTGTCCACAGATGACTACTTTTGAAACATTTTTTGTCATTTTACTTGAGATCCAAAAACATTTAACACGTGCCAAACAAAATAATATATATTTTTACCATCCACCTTGAAGCCTCATGAGGGGAAATGCTAATACTTGACCTATGTATGTGGGTGTGGAGAGCTGAAGGTCAATGACAAGCAAGAAAACGGGATATAATGCCAAAGGGCTTCTACGGATCACTGAAAATTGAAATAGGGACTGCATGTATTTGCACACATTTAAGGTAGCTTCCAGTTACACCTAATGAAATCATAGGTCAATTATTATTCAACAGCCTCAATACAAATCTATGCATTTCAACCCCTCTTTCTTCTCTTTGCATTTTCCTACCAGTAGTCTCTCCCTCGTGTACCCTACAGTTTGTATATCAACCTTCAGTTTGTAACCCAAGGCTCTTAATCAATGGCAGTACTTCTAAGTCTCTGCCATGATCTCTCCAGCCTCTCTCCTCGCTGCACCCTCCCCGACACCCAGTCCTCCCCCCTCCCTGCCCAAACCCTACCGCCCCTTTGGAAAAAAGCAAGGCACCTAAGGGTGAACAGGTTAATGTCTTGGCAGTTTGAGATACGCTTGTGACATTTCAATCCGGCATCTGTTTTTATCGTGGCTGATTTAAGGAGTGTGGGGTGAGTGCTGCTGAGGGGCGGGAGGAAGGGGTATAATGGAGAGATGGATAGAACCAGAAAAAGGAGAGAAAAAATAAAGGCAAGACCCCATGGGAAGACTTGGCGACTGGGGATGCTGTGGAAAAGTGCACGGCAAGAGCATCTGCATTGGAGGATGGGTGGAAGTGTATGGTTATGTCTCCCCCATGTGGCTGGGAAAGGAACTGAAAAGCCACTGCAGTGCATTATGTATCTATCTCTGTAAGCAAAAAAAAAAGTGTCATTGAGTATCTCCTCACGATATCTTCTGAATGCCAAAAAAGAGAGAAGAGACTGGTAGAGTTGACTGAATAAAAAACGGAAAATGACATATTCGATGAGGCTAAGTCAGGGGTCGAACAAGGACAAATGCAATGGGTGGTTTTGGAAGGAATAAAAAAAAGCAGAGGCTGCTAAAGAAAAGTGCATGAGACTCAGGAGAGCATGGATGGCTTTTTGAGCAGCCTAAGACTCCCATAAAAGAAACTCTTGAGGTTTGACCAAGAGAAAAGAAACAGACAACGCAGAGAGGGCAAGAAGACTTCCAATGAGAGCAAGAGGAGGCAAGGAAGGACGGATCAAGCAAGGGAATAATATGACAGATAAGTAAATTAGGAAGAATAGTGGTTGGGGAAGAACTAGCAAGGGCTTTCTATGCCAGCAAACGGTCCTATAAGCATTTCTTTCTCCTATCCAAGAGAGAGGGAGTTTTTATTTGATATGAATTCAATAAGCAGCAGACTCGATTCGTGCCCCGGGTGTAATTACCAGCGGAACAGCGGGGGCCATTGTTCTGCGCGCCACCGACTAAACGCTCCCCTCGCTCGCTTCCAGGTCAGCACTGATCTTGTCGGGGAATGTCAATTATCGTCTTAAACAGCATCTTAGGACTGAGTGTGGCAAATAAAAAGGAGAGAGAGGGACGTGGAGTAGGGGGGTGGATTGTTTAAAGATGAAAAATGGCAAGTTATAGAGGAAATATTTGGCTAACGTCGCAGTTTAAGAACAGAAGGAGGAAGAGTAAGAGAGATAAGGCTATAGGCTAGAATACTGATGTCTCCCTTAGCAGTCTCTATTATTAGACGGAATGCAGACACTGTGTTTTGCCAAGTCTACTTCCCTTTATCTTGGTGAGCTGCATGACCAACAATGACCTGGATCTTTAAGAAGGGCTTTGATTAACACGATGGATGAAATAATTCATGAGTGGAATGAAACCTCCTGACTTACATATTATTCCACCAAACCTTCACAACCTTGCCTCTCTGACTTCATCTGCCCTCTGATGCATTCCTCAGTGCACTTGTTGATGTATTCATAAAGCTGAAACCGATCACAACACTCCTTGAGATACTAAAATGGCCAGATCAATATTCAACAAGTTTCCTGACAGATGCACTCCTTTAAGAGCAGTGTATTTTTTTTTCTTTTTCTCATCTCTCTAACAGATATGTGTATTTGTATAGATTACAGGAGAAAATTTCCTCCCCACGGTAAACTTTCTGACCTTCCTTGTAACGTAAGCACTGTTAATCTATGTCTTTGTTGTTCAATGTGGAGCTTGGCCCCTTGCCATATAGTTTTCATAATGAAAACTTGATCAATAACTATAGCTAATGTTATTTGATGAGAGTGGGTCCATCACCGTGAATGGTATACATTCTATAGAGGACAGGCGGCCATGCATCTTTGTATAGATTACATCCATCCAAGAGTCTCATAGACGGCACACATTTATCTCTCACAGTGGGCTAAGATCAGACCTTAAAGTAGCATCTACACACACCAAACTTTATAATCTTGCATTTAACAAGATTTCAACAGATTATACAGAAGTATTTTTTATATCTAATTCTGATTTCTTTTTACAGATATCCAAAACCCCATTTGTAAATATTTTTGTATCTAATATTTCAACAGGGCTCTTTCATTTTTTTCTGATTTATATGTCCCTAATACAAGCAATGTTGATATTGTTTACTTACTTGATTGTTTACTTACATGATAAATAAACGTGTAATATATTTTGCCCAAAACCACATACAGTTACAAATTATTATCTCTAAATGTATTCATCCTTCCTATGCAGTGTCTCTCTTTAACTGTCCGTGGATTACTCCAGCTCAGATTCACAGTTTCTTCAGAATACCCCAGCCATATGGGAATATATTTAAAAACATGATCAATTGGTTTTGAATATTAATGCAAACTAGTGAATGGTATGCTATGTTTTTACATTTTACATGTACATTCCAAAGTTGTTTTATGTCTTGGCTGCGTCCATATCCATTGTGCTAATTCATAGTTTAGAGTATTTAGTAGTTTTCAGAAAATGACTCCGGCTTCTGTCACCATTCTTTAGAACACTGCTTTCCATCCCTCCCCTCTCCATAACTCCTGCATCACCCCTCACCCCCATAACTCCCATCCCCCGCGGCCCCCCCGTGGTGCCGGTGGGAGTGGTCTGCTGTGGATGTGCTTTCTGAACAAACAGCCTGGTAAACATCATGAAACATTTAGAGGAGGCAGCGCAGCGCTCTCTAATTCACGCTGGCATCCCCGAGATGCACCAAAACATCTGCTCCCCCAGCTCACCGTGCTGCGGGAGAGTCTGCATCCCCATGGTGAGTGTTACCAAAACTCCAGGACGTCACAGAGGGCTTTACAGGCTGTTGGTGAGAGTCAAAGATAGATGTTTATTGGCAAGGACTTGTCAAGACCATCGTTAGCGCAGAGCTCCTGAGATGCTAACAAACACAATCTATTTTTATTCTTATTATGATCAGATAGGGAACACTTCATCCTCTACAAAGTCATTCCAACATGTACTTATTTAAATCGACCTCCTTTTATCTGTCACATTTTATATTACATTACATTTGAGTGTAATATGTCTTATGAACAACTGAATGAAAAAAACAGCAAATAAAATAACAAACTTTTCTCATCCACGCTGAGACAATACAGTTAGACATCGACCGATATGGGTTTTTTCATTGCCAACGCCAATACAGGTTGTTTAGAATCCAGAGCAGTTGACGCCCGATTGGTTCTGCTGATATTTTTGGGCCAATGTGCACGGATAATTTCCCCCAAAAATGTAGGATTTGAAATTGAATAATTGTTTATTTTTCACTGCTCTGTAGAAATAAAAGTAAAATAAGAGTGGTAAAAAATCTATACAAATTATTTCAAACATCCACACCCCTGTTTTTTGACAAATTCACATGTGAGCAATGTTTTGACCTGATATATTGGCAAACAGTTGTATATGTGTTTATCTCTAATTACAGTTAATTAGAGATAAACACAGTTACAGTTTATCTCTAATTACATCATGCTACAAATCAATATAACATGTCGTATTACGACCTTTTTCTTTTTTCTTTCTTTCTTTTTACAACAAAATTATACAGAAATAAAGTCAGACAATAACATTAAAGTCTATATGACAGGTTAGACTACACATTTCATTAAATGTTGCAGATATTATTATATTAAATATTTTAATTACCATTCTGCCTATCTGTCATTAGAATATCATCAGAACATGTCATATAGACGTTAAATATGTTTTCACTATTTTCACCTCACTATCATAAGACAAGTTTTTCGCAAACACTCTTCTCTTGTTGCACAGTTAAATCAGAATATGAACTACTTTGTGTACGTGGTTGGGGAGAGCAGAGGGAGGAGAACAAATGAGGGGATTAGAACTCCCGCTCTCGCAGCTGGAGGTCTGAGACGAAGCTTGTTCGTAACAAAAATCCTCCTTACGTTTCCTTCAAACTCCTGGCACCAGAGACTACACTCGTGTTCTTACTGTTTAAAGTTATTTGTGAGAGCGGATCGCCTCAGGGGCTGGAGCAGAGCAACATAATATGCTCGGAGATCTCACCTGCATGTCAAAAGTATCAGTCGTAATCCCACGTACATTTAGCTCATGTCATACTCAATTGCTATTAGGCATTTTGTAACTTATTGCTCCTGTCAGTCCCATGGTGAAGGGCTTTGCCAATGCTGACTATTAAACTGTCGTGTCATTCATACAAAAGCTTAAAGTGTTGAACAACACTGGATAAATAGTCACAAAAGTAACAGTTTCAGTTTTAAGTCTTTCTGAAGATGTGAGACAGGCTTCTACTCTGACAATGTTCAAATCCAGGCTAAAAACAGTTCTGCTTAGTTGTGCATAATGACTGAACACATTTTATCCGCACTCTTTTCTTATAAAATACAATTTGAAATTATGTTTCATGTTTTTTTTTGTTAGGACTTTAATCCCTCTTTGAACTACAAATTGTGCTCTACAAATAAACTTGGCATGCCTTCACTGTGAATCTTATAAATATATCTGGATCTGGATCCAA
This sequence comes from Rhinogobius similis, assembly GCA_019453435.1. NCBI lineage: Eukaryota > Metazoa > Chordata > Actinopteri > Gobiiformes > Gobiidae > Rhinogobius > Rhinogobius similis. The sequence goes on from CM033635.1 coordinate 21,558,101, forward strand.
TGGAACTCAAATAGAGGAAATTGTTAAGATTATATATATATATATATATATATATATATATATATATATATATATATATATATATATATATATATATATATATATTAGTGCTGTCAAACAGATTAAAAAATGAATCTGATTAATCCCACTTTGGATCCCACTCAGGATTAATTGCATTGCTCGCTAGTATTATTATTAACATCTCTATTTGGAAGTATTTTTGCACATTTTCTTTTTTTATTTCACAAATATAAATACATTATTTAATGGATTATGGGATCATAGAACTATAGTTACACTTAAGTAACTGACATTGATGGAGACAGATGGAGCTGGCGTCTATAAGTGCTCTGAAATAGTTTGGTGACATGCTTGTTTTAGTGCTCACACACAAGTTTTGCTCCACTGCGGTGCACTCATGTTTTGTTCTGTGCGGTGCAAACATTAACCACTGATCTACGATTGTCTACGCATGGACTGTTGGATTATATGTTTAAAATGAACCGAGTGATTACACCTCTGCTACTGAACTTTCAGGTAAAGCCTCCTGCGTAATTTAAAAGAGCCTTTTTCGTCAAATCAAACTGTGTGATTAATTCGCGTCAATTTGTGATTAATGTGTTAACTTTGACAGCCCTAATAGACGCGCGTGCGCACGCATGCACGCACACACACACACATCATAAGTTACATATGATAATTAGATAATTAGCTTACATTTCACCGATTGCACAGTCTGTGTCAGATTTAAGTCTATCTTCATTCATCTTGATTTTGCATTCTGTTTCTGTTCTCCTGCTGTTCTGGAACTTTGCGTTGTAACACTGGGATTTCCCTGCAGTGGGACAAATAAAGGTTCTCTTATATTAATTTATCATTCCACGACATAAATCCTTTCTCTGTCTGTTGTGATCTGTATTATCTGCAGAGCTTCTACAATCAGTGTTAAAGCTGCTCTAATTCTTAGCAATTGCACTGAGCAGCACACGCAAATCATATCATGATATTCAAATTTCATATTAACCCTAAATAATACAAAATCTCTCATGAGAATATAACATAGCTCAGCCCATACAGTGTCTTCCAAATAACTGTTTTTAATTGTTGCACTGTGCCCAAAGAATGACCTCACTGCCCATATGACAGTCATGTCCTCTGGCTTTATTTGAGTCTTGGAGAGTGGACAGCTCCTGTTCCACCTCCCTGTCTGTTTCACAGTGGAATATCCATTAAAATCAATGAATAATGAATTAAGGCACACAGCCCCTTACTCCTTTTTAATAAAATGTAGCAAGCAGAACAGCTTATTCAGTAATGTCATGGATAATTAGCCGCGCTGCCTAGACCACCTTCATGTGGTAATCTTTAGAGACCTAACCTGCATTCTTTTTTCTCTTCCTACCTCTTATTACACCTGCTTATCTACACGTGTATTTTTCTGCACATTCTTTTGCTCTATCAATTTATTTCTTCCACTGTGAGTTTGTTTGAGATGGTAAGTCAAGAGAATCTCTTCTAATAAGCATCTTGCAAAATAAAGATGGAAGCAACTTCTGATCTTGTTGCTCTGGTTAAGAAAACAAAAAATAAATTAATGCTATAATTGACCCATTAAAAAAAAAATCAACATCCGAACAATAATGAATAAATGTGTGTCTAAAGGTGGTACATTCCGGACGGTGGATTGAGAGTATTGCTTACACTGATGAGTGAGTTTGTTTTCATGCCATTATTAGGTTTGTAATATATTCCTTGCCAAAAGTAAATCATCATATTTTAGAAGTTGTAACTCAGTGATGTAATGTGAAAATAAAGTGGTATAGTCATCAATGAACTTCAATGTACCATGTCCTGCATCTAGAGGTGTCAAATATACTCAAAAATGGATGTCATATTTGCTTTAAGGATATGCAAAATTACAATTACAGTATATTATCTATAATTAAAACAAATTTAAAACAGCAAAAAGAGCTGCAACTAACGATTATTTTGGTAATCGATTAGTTTAGCAATTATTCTTCCAATGACTCAATTAGTTGATAAGCTTGTAAATATGAATACGCATTTTTCTTGCTCAATTTTACCCAAATAAAGCTGAAGTGAAGCTGGTTGAGGACGTCCTGGTGGAGAATATTTATGGACAAAAGGGGTTTTCGCCAAAACCCAAAATGTACATGTTCCTCGTGTAATTTTTGGGTTCCTGCTTTGTCTAAACAATAAAACCAATTCAATTAACTTGTTGCAGCCCTAGTCTAGTCTAATCTCCCAAATAAGGGTATAAGGTGATATGTCCGCCTTTTTATGTAGCAATTGCAAAATTAAATTATGTCAACTGGACAAAAGTTTTACAAGTAAAGACATTTGGCCACTCATCCAAGTAGCTTCTTCAGTTCTTCTGCCCACTCAACACTTGAAGAAGTGGTAAGTGGGCTATAGTGTATAAGTATAAGTATCTGTTGTTAGTTAAGTCTACTTTTACACTGCATTCATGTTTTGTGCAATATTTAAACCTCGACCAAAACATTTACAGTCAAGTTTTGCACATGCCTGATGCATTGTTAAAATATAGTTTGAATATTGTAATATCATATATATAATATGTCAATATGGCCCACCCCTATGTTTGACACACCACACTGCACAACTTTTCTTGCATTTTGAGGTGTCTTTTAGAGGTTTTAAGGCCACTATGGATAGAAGAAATACACCAAGTTTTAGGAATGAATACAGCATGTAATTTAGCATTATTCATTTTTAACAGAAAATTACAAAACGGTAATTTGCAATAAAAACTCAAAAGAAGTTCCTGGAACATCCGCAGCATGACCAAATCAGCCTCTTGATATGCCATAATTGGCTCCTCGTGTTGCGCAGAATCCCGCGTGGTGTGGCAATTTATTTACCCGCTCAATTGGGAAGCGCACACTGTACATGTGAAGGCGGGCGTGCTGTTTTCAAGTGTGACAAAAACCAAAATGTCGGAATTACGGCCCGGCGAGTAAAAAGGCCAATGTGTAAGAGTTAACTCATGTAACGGCGCTGTGTGGCCTTCATCGCACACTACAGCAGCGCACCTACTTACACGCGATCAATGCAACTAGGCCCTGTTAGAGAGGAGATCGATCAGCTTAAGACTTGATGTGGAACAGTCTCTTTTCTCGCAATATAACCACTGACTTCTCTCTGTTTGCTCGCCTCGCTTCTGTTCCACACAATCGTTGATATCCGGAGATGATAGCACACATATTGGATAGTAGAAGGGTCAGGGTGAATCCCCGGGAGACTGTCTAATGACTAGAACAATAGGGAAAAGGAAACACAGCCATGGCTAACAGGCCTGAAAGTGAGACTGTGTTAGAAATAGAAAATATCACCTGTCAGGTTTAGAGAAGACGAATAAAGAGGTTATGTCGAGGTCTTTGGTAATTAGTAGACTCACGGGTGCAAAGATCAAGTTCATTCTCAAGTGGGTGCCAGTTTTAAGTTCTTCACGTTCGTCATCGTGACTGCTCCGCTCAAATGAATGTTTCCAAAGCATTGCATACGTTTGGTTGATTGACTGTTGGAATGGAGATGCTGGAATATTTGAAGTCTAAATGAAGAATAATCCCTTTCATCTTCAGCAAATCTAATTTCACTCCGCTAACTCCTTCTTATTTGAAATTCACAACTGCTAAACCAATTATCACTCAACTGTCTACATTTAAACAGTTCTGTCTTTCTTGTGATTTGGTTGTTTTGAAATTGAAATAGCAGAGCCGCAGTGGCTCTTTCACAGAGAGTATTACGCTCTATCCCCGGCTGCATTTCCAGAAGCAAATCTCTGCTGTTTCGGACCAGATTTTTAGTAAGCAATCAAACCCGAAATCATCTGTATCGAGTTTGTTAATAGATAACATAATTGACTGACACCGATGTCTGTGTCTTTATCTATAGTGCGGACAGATTGCTAACAAAAGACAGCTTTGGGCTTCAGAGTGTTTTACCATCTGTTTTGTTGTTTGCTCCTAATTCAACCCCATTCATTAACCCAAACGCTTCTCTCCCGTGCTGTCCGCTGGTATTTGGAAAAAAAAAAGGAGATCAGTCGGATAGTTGCATTTTTCCACACTCTATAAGTACCCATCAATCAAAGTTTTAACTTCAAAATCATCGTCCGTGTGCTATTCACAAAAAGCACAAAGCAGATTGTACTGTTCTAGGAAATCTCAACGCGAATAATGTCAAGGGTATGTGAGATCAAAAGGCCAAAGGAGCTTATTGTATCTACACTTCTTTTCTTCACTTTTTCTATAAATTAAATACAAAGCGCTCGGAGGTACAGCGGCATTCACTTGATCAGCTTTGCGGCGTACGTTGCCTCGGGCTTGTTCCCCTTCTTGTCAGGGGCTCGGCTTTTAAAAGGAATCAAAATTCTCAACCCAGGAGAGTAGGGTACAGAAGTAATCGTTTGAGGTAATGATAACATCTATTCTGTAAGGAGAGACCAAAGATTGCTACAGAATGTGGAATGGAAGGTTAGAAATTACTACATGCTTTTCGCGCATTTAATAGAGCTACAATCTTTCAAGCGTTTTTAATTTTTTTGACATTTTGACCTTTACTTTTTCCAGAAACCTTTTGAATTCAAACAAGCTTTTTATCAAGCATATTTTACGTTTAGTGATGGTAAAAACATAGTATGAGAGCTTGAACAGGAACAAGAATAGTTTACAATGTACAGTACATTCATCTTAACAATGGAGGGGGATCAAGCTGTAACACAAGTTGATGCAACGCTTTAAAATAAGGCTCCTTTGTAAACTATTTATAATGCACTGATAAGAACAGGTTAATATACAGTTGTTAATAAGAACTTATGATATATTTAGCATTTATCACTTGGTTATTGAACATGATTTAATATCTAGCTTATTAACACACGGGTTTATTAACGTACACATTTCTTGGTCAACAGGTTAAACATTTTTTCAATTGTTTTGACACTATTGTGAAAGTTTTGGCATAAATTCCAAAACCTTCCACTCAGGGAGCAAACACTCTTTTTATTGGCCCCACCTTATATCCATTTTCAAGCCTTAACTCTCAAATCAAAACACTTTCTGCAGAACCTAAAATACAATGATCAACTATTTAAACACATACTGTAGCTGCACTCTCTGCTTGAACAACAGTCTATTCATGTCAATATTCACACTCTGATCCAGGTCCATTGACCAGAGACACAGAGGACACAACAGAGCAACAGGAGTCACATAAAAACAGTTTATATTCAGACTGGAGATGGACTTGAAAGCATAGAGACTTCTGTTGTGAAAACATGTCTGAACCAGGTTTAGATCCAGAAACTCCATTGTCCAAGTCTGAAAGGTTTTTTTTTTTTTTTTTTGGTTACATAAATGATTTGTGTAATAGTTTAAACATATTTGCAGCCTATTATACCTCTTAAACTAGCAGAAACAATGTGATACTAGTGCAGTAGTGTCTAACTCCTGTCTGTGTCTTGATGATGGTGAGATAAGTTCATAAATCTGAACGTTTTTGCCACTTAAGTGAAGAGTTTCTCAAACTGTGCTATAGTTTTGACAGATTTATGAAAGGTTTCTGAAAATGTGCAAAAGCAGCTGAAAAAAAATGATATTTACAAGGTATTATGGTCAATTGTTAGTAATTGTCTAAGTGCTTACAAACAAAAAACTAGTGCATATTAACACCTAATAAATGGTTTACTATGGAATCTATTTTAAGGCGAGACACTACAAGCAAAACTCATTTTTTTTCAATGTTTTGTTTTTAGTCAGTTGGCTCTCTCCACATATCGGCTTTCATGTGGAAACAACAAACTTGTCCGATCTGCTCCTAAAGATGTTTTATTGTTCCATTGAATCCACTTCATCCATAGAGTTCTTTGGGACATTGTAAATTCAAAATCTGTTTTCTTAAAATGCATTTTTCTCCCACAGAGACATAAGCATCACCACTTAGATAGTAGATCCCACACAAGCCAAACTTTACAATCTTGGACTCAACAAGATTATGACGAAACGTACCAACGAAGCGCTTTGGGTGCCTGTTAGGTGGAAAAGCGCTCTATAAATAAACATTCTTCTTCTTCTTCTTCTACCAAAGTATTATTTAATATCTAATTCTAAAACCAATTTATTGAAGTTTTTAAGTTAAAAAAATGAGGCGAAAATTGAATTTTTGGGACAATTTTCAGTCCAATCTAGATTACTTAAAAACTAAATAAGAAATCCAAAATCCCCTCTGTAATATGTAACTAATATAACAAAATAAACCAAGAAATTTAGACCTGGTTCTGTCCATTGTTCAGGTTTATATGTCCCAAATATGTGTATGTTTGGCCATTTTACACATGAATGCCTTATTTCTACATGAAAACATGACATGATGAAAAACTTGTAATGTTTTTTTCTTACATTTATGTGAGTAAACTACAGGAGAAGTTTCAAATTGGTATCTTTAAATTTAAGATTTTTTTCCTATTTACCTCACCTTTATGCATTAACGAAGTTGCTCATTTTCACATGATGTTCCTGGAGAGGCTGATGTTTGAATGAAAGTAGAACAAAAGAGAAGTGGAAAGTGGAAGTAGTAGTGTATTAATAGTATTATTAGATAGTTAAAAGGATTAGATTTCTGGAATCCATTACAAAATCTTTTAGTATGAAATAATTGCATCCCTTGAGGCAGAAGCTTTGCAGTGGTCGATATTTTAGATAACACTTAGGGCTGGGCAATATGACAAAAAAAGGAATACTTCTTCTTATCGAGATGTTTTATTCAATTTTACTTTGTCTTGTTAATAACAATAAATGCAATGGCTTTCAATATTAAATTCCTGAACAAAACACATTTTAATCATTGCCATTTAACACAGAAAATAGTAAATGTCTTCCTCCAAAGTCTACACTCTGCTCCAAAACATTTGCTTTCACTGACAGATGCTGTAGATCAAACAGTCCGAGACGATTAGGAACGATTGACTCCCGATCTTCATTAAAATTCGGTTCAATTCACAGCCCTACTTTTACTCATAGATGTTTGTCTCCCATTTGTTACAGCGCCTTACATAAGAGCAGCACCAAATGACACCCACTTGCAGGTAAATGCACAAGCGATTAAGGCGATAAAGTCTAACCCCTGTGGAGCCACTGATTGCACAGCCCTAAAACAAACCTGTTCTAACACCTCCTCAAACTATCGGAGAATGCTATTTCGTGCCGCAACCAATTACAGCCTTTGCCGTGGCGGACGTCTGCGGAGATAACAAGCTCAAAAAAGGACCACTGTCTCGGCTCTATGTTAATGAGCGGACGATTTCATTAAAGCCACCATCATGAGCTGCCACCCCTCTCCTGAACTCCCGGTGTCCCGACTTGATTTGATTAACATAAAAACTTCTGGCATAGGGCTGATTTGCATTTACACTCCATTCTGCTTTTCCAGTCTGGGAAGCCAGCCACTTGTGACAGTGCCTATATCGAACCTCTTTCAGGACACGTTCTGTTTTGTGAAAATGCATGAATATTGATTTGCAAAACGGGAGATGTTTCAAACGCGTGCACAAAAAAAGTTTATTCTGGGTGCTCAGAGGCAAGCTATGGAGGATTTTCACATTTCAGTCTCCAGTTGAGTTAATAGAGCGGATAAAAGAGACAGGCATATGGATGACAGTTTACAGCGGCGATATACAGCACTCACTGGTGATATTGATTTGGCGATAAACTTGCGGTGTCTGTTTGCATGGCCGTGTGAGTTCCGACCACGCACAGAAGGCGACTTGCTCGTATTGATTCAGTCTGCCGTTTGCTGTAGTATGTGTTTTGCATGTACTTCATCTTACCTCTTTTTTTTTTTTTGTCTTCCATGAGGCCCCCGGTGAATGGATTTCCCGACTTGTTATTTGGCTTTCTTCAATATTTGCTTTCAGGCTGTGCAGACACACTCTATGAACTTGTTGACAAAGAGAAACAGTCCTGCTGCTAAAAAGGTAATAGGTATTCTAGCTGTGTCTTTGTAATCTCTTAAAGTGCTGTTTGAATTGAAAACAGATTGCAGGCCCAACCAGCCCCCGGCAATTAATAGGCAAGTGTCAACATTCGACCTTGGACAGGCTTAATCCTCCTCTGGCCACTTCTGATACGGGAAGCATCACTTCTATTATTTATTTTTTTTTTTCAGTGGATGTATTTATGTGATGTATGGTTTTGAACAGAAGTGCACAGCGTTTATCCGCAAGCAATATTGTCTTTGAAATGATATATATTGATATCAGGGCTGAGTTTGTTCAATCAAATGTTGTGAGTTAAAACATAAATCAGTTTTTGAATTAGATGTCAACTAACCTTGTGTACGATCGGTCAAAATTGTGTTACAATATTTATAAAGTGTGGTGTCTGTAGGAGCTACTTTAAATGCTGGTCCCTACTGGAGAAAAGGGCATTTTGAGAAAACAACCTTTGAAGTTACTGCTGTGAGTGGATTAAATTAAAAAATACATTTTCAGAATAGTTCACAAGATTTGCAATGTGAGGGGATTTATTACTGTTGTCATACAAATACACTGAATCTATGCAGGAACTAACTAACACAATTTGCTGAACAATAAAGTAACAGTTTACAAATGTAGGCCACGTCAGAGCTACAAAGTGTGACTCATATTTTAGAAAATCTGGACACAAACTTCTCCACTAGTCCAAGTAGTGTCTTACGTGGCTGGTCATGTGACTCTAGTACAGCAACTCTTTCCAGACTCCACGGAAAACTACAGCTACTGTACTCCCTTAGGTCTCCAGCCTCCAGCACGCCTCCTCTGTATCTGTCTGTCTGCTCAGTCCTTGTTCTCATTAGCCTGTGTCAGCATATTCCATGGACCCTCCCCCACTTCCTACTGAAGCTTTTCCTCAAATGGAAAAAATAAGAAGGGGAAAACTTTGTTGTGCAGTTTGAACATGTGTCACTTGGCTACGTCCTCGTCAGACCCAGGATATGCAGCCCTCCTCCTCTAGCCTCTTTTGGCCTCTATCTCTAACCGTTTACTTTATAGATCCCATTCTCTCACTTTATTGTGCACTATTTTGTACTTTCCCCGATGTCGTGACAGGCAAATTAGACTTTAGCAAAGCATTACGGCGTACTCATGTGTGGTGATGTTGTAAGTTAAGTCAGAGTTTGCCGGTTTTGCAGCAGCGGTGGGAGTTTCTCAGCCCAATGGCGGCGCTCTGACTTTATTCCACGGCTTATTGCGGCAATAATGCAGACCAGCAAACTGAGAAGCCCCACATACACACACTGTTTTATTTATGCTAAGCTCGGGCTTTGGTTACATTATCAGGCCGACAAGAGCTGATGTTCTGTGTTAAGCCAATTTACTGGGGGATGTAGTGAAGCCTTTTAATGATTATCAAAACAAGTATTGCATTAATTCACTGGTGTGTGCTACAGTGGCTCCCTTTGACTGTCCATTTATAAGCATTTGCAGCTATCGCTTTCCATACTGATTGAATGATTTATATCTGCACTCGAGCTTGAAATAGAATCCACTGTTCTTTCTGCAAAAAATCCTCACAAGCGCAAGGATTGTACCTTCCCACCTTTGTGTGCGTAGGAATTTATGCATGTGTACGTGTCTACAGTGCACACCAAATGCAAGGTTCAGCGACCCAAAGCGAGAGGGCAGCCATGTATTCTCTTCTTTGAACTATTTCTAAAAACCTGACCAACGCCCACCAACCCATCTCATTTGCCCCTTTATTCCTCATTCCTCATCCTTTTAGGGAGCCACAGGGGCATGCAATGGAAATAACTGAGGCAATAAAGACACTGCCAGGATCCATCCTCTCCCTGCACTTCACACAGTTACTGAGCGTAGACGGAATAGTGCGAGGGCTGCAGCCAGATTGGGCAGAAAAGAACTGGAAAACTAGTGCCATCGATGAGAGCGGCAGCAGAGGCTAAGATGTTGGAGGTGTATGCTTAGAAGAAGATGAATGAGGAGGGATGGGGGAAAGTGGGGCTGAGGAGAATGAAGACGGAGGGCTTTGAATAGTGGGAGGAGAGCTCTGGGAGATGAACATTTGCACTCACATATGGAGCTTTGACGGCTCGTCCTGACTGCAGGGTGTCTGTGATGGAGAATCGACCGGGCAGATTCTTCAAGGCAACAGGTGCTCTTCCTTCACATGTCCTACAGCAAAAATAAAAGATCTATGAAGTAGAAGTTTTAAAAAAGTTCTTGTGTGTTTAGGCAAGGAATAAACAATTTAAAAGGCAACAGATGAAAGAATGCTTTATACTAACTACACTTTTAATAGCCTTAACAAAGCATGAACAAAGACTTAATTCACAATGAACAAATACTTTATTAAGATTCAGGCTGCTTAAGTTATATACCAATCAGAACTCCTAACTCTAACATCTTCATTTCAGAAGTTGGTATTCTTCATAAACAATTAGTTTCTTATTAATTATTTGTTCATGCTTTATTAAGGGAAATTAAAGTGTAGTTATTACAAAATGGTACTAAAAAATGAAGAAAGAAAATTCAACATTAAAACTCCATTGTGTACCTTTTTAGCCAATACACAGAAAAAAATATATACATATATATGTGTATATATATATTTTTTTATTCTGGATGTTTTTTTTATTGCATTACTTTCTTTACTGTGAGCATTTCCACATAATTTACTCTTATACTGTATCACCCTTTTTATGGGAATGTTGTTTCTTTAGCTATAATATTTAACAGTATGCCATAAAACGTATCCATCTCCGTGAAGAACGTTCCAAACTATGGTTTTAACTTTCTATTTCCATGTAATCATGCAGGTGACTTTCTATTTCCAGAAGGTCACGCAGTTTAACTTTAACAGCTTAGTATACTTACTGTATTTATCCAAGGACATGATTCTACGTAATTATGGGATTATTTCTTAACCACAACAAGATCTAGGGTCATGGATGGAGATGATTCCTCAGTCTGAGGAAGTACAGCAGATGTTTAAAGGTGTGCTGCACAACTTTTCTTGTGGATTGTACATCATCTGCTTGTCTTCAAGGACACTTTCCTGTATTGAATTGAATGTTCTACAATACGGCATTAAATTCATCTATCATCATGACACAAGCAGGTGACGCCACAGGTCAGATCTGTGGAGAGAAATGACCCTGCGAGCCCATGCTACAAACGGCTTTAAAATGCGGTGTCATTTTAAAGCCGTTTGTAGCATGGCCTCGCACCTCGTAAATCATGAATATTCGCCAGCACCATATGATGCCACTTGACATGCTCATTGATCCTGCTCAACAAAGATGGCTCCCTGCTGGGATTTGAAAATATGCCAAGCCCTGACACAAAGGACAGTATGGAATAGGATTGTTTATTCACAACAGACCAAAACAGCTAAACTCACTGAAATAGCCGCTCCTTTTTTCAGCGTTTGCAGCATTGAGCTTGAGACTTGATTGGTTGAGGAGAAGAGTTAGATGACTGAGACTGATAACACCAGACAAATGTGAGGTAAAAAGGTACAAAATGGTCGTTCTGGTTAAATCTTTACTTCACTTTTCAGTCTAAATAGTACAAAGTGCTGCTTTAAAGCCAAGCCAGACCTCTTAGGCGATGCTCTGAAGCTCCATGGCACAGTTTGCCTTGGAAGACAACCACACAGATAACCATTTGAGAAGGGGCCAATTTCATCTCGACCCGTCGTCCCTGAAGGCCCACAAAAGATAGCGCTGATATCTTGGCTGTCAATCCCTCACTGAAATCTATTATTCTGCATTATTATTTTGTTTTGTTTCCATGATGAAGTGTTTATTATTCTGTCTCTCAGGGTTGTCATCACAATTTAGTCCCATCAGGCGGGAGGGGAATGTGAATAGCTCATATGCATGTGAACTGGAGCATTAACATCACTCTTCTGTGGAGCTGGAGTTGCATGCTGCTCCATGGCCTGATTTCCCTTGTTCAGATAGAGCTGCTGTGAAGAATCGGAAGACAAGACAAATCTGTTACCCATATGGAGCTCTCTGGAGGCCGCCGAAATGACATCCTTTCATGTATAATACAGAAAGTCGGAAAAATAATTGCATCGTTCTTGTCAATCCATATTCACTTTCTATTTCTTTCCAGCCACAAACACGGCTTTGAAGGAAAAGGTCTAGTAATTATTAAATGCGCCACTCCGCCGTATTGACAAGTTTGAAGCAGGCGCTATAATGCAGAAGGCTTTGGCAGAAAGATTTATCTCGGCTTCTTAATCAATAGCCCCCGCATTGATGATGACAAAGTGGATCAGGCATAATAACTACAAGTCGATTATAAGAAACACAGAGGTAAGTGTTTCAGTAGGAACGTGAGAAAATGGCTTCTTCTAAGTGGTTTTACGTCAGCTTATGTTACTACCGTGACAACAAGATGTGATAAACTACCTTCAAACTCAACACAGGGGAAAAGGAAAGGAGTTTTAGTCTGGGTATAAGTGCGCCAGTATAAAAGCAAATCACTACATGCAAGAAGTTTTCACTAGACCTGTCACGGTAACACATTTTCAAGGGTAGTGAAACATCTAAAGCAGGATAAACCCAGCAAATTCCTTTTTAATGTACAGTATTGTAAAAAAAAAAATCATGTGCTGAAATAAAAATTATAGCAGAATGAATCTGTCTGTAATTTATCTTAAAAATAGCTCAAATCTCATCATATTCTTAAAACTAACATAAATTTCCCCACTAGTGGAAAAAAATCTAGCATATTATTGAAGAATAAGTCGATTTAGTCGCATACTTCACTGTTAAGCACAATACAAACGTATACAAGAATTATAGAGAACACTTATGTTAAGTAAAAACTACCTTTTTCATCTGTGCACAGTATGTCATTACCCCATCTCTTGTACTGTATAAAGTCTAGAATATTTTATAGTTGATATGTTGTTTTATTGCATATGCACAAAATTGTATATTTGTTCCCTATTGACTTAATGTTAATTAAATTAATGTTTATTTATTGTTATTAACATAATGTGTGAGCTATAATAATGTGTGAGCTATAATAAAGTTTTTAAGAGCGACTGTATTTTTTTTAAATTAAAAATACCTACATTTAATGCCATATTCTATGGGACTTTTCAGGATAAGCAATAACATCTTCAAGGAGACAAGCAGTGACGGACCCTTCATAAACAGTGGTCAGTGGTAATTTGGTTCAGAGTGTGCTGTTGTTGCGTCTTGAGGCAAGACCCTTCACCCAATCTGCAGTCTGGGGTGTGAGTACATTAACCTTGTTAATAGTGCAATTTAAGTGTCTAAGAAAATCTGTAGAAAAACAAATTAAGTGTAATTTTTATATTCAGTTTAAAATGTGTTTTTTCTTTGATGTCTTGGTTTTTGCAGGAAGACCAGTTGTCACATTGTAAAGCGATGGATTTAGTCTGGACATGTAGTGTGTGCATTGTGTGTGGCAGACTCACGTGTCCTCCATTGTACAGATATAAACCAGAACATACACATGTCTCCACTCTCCACATGGAACACAGGCTACCAACTCATGGCCTAATTTCTTCCAGCCTGTAAAGTAAAAGAGGTTACATCCAGGTCAAACATGTGCTGACAGCTACAGAGTAAGCACTTGAACATGAACATTCTCTGGTTTGAAGACGAGTGAAAAAGAGGTGCTAATTTTGGGAGGTATTGTAGGACAGTGGGGGAAAAGTGTACAGCGAATATTCAGCCACAGCAGCAAGGGAGGCCCCATAAATCAAACCCCCAAATAGACATTTATTTAGCACCAGAACCATTTATTTACCGACAATAACAGTAGGATTTATGTGGCTATTAGAATGAGTGTTTCTGTATGGTCAAATGTAGCGATCGAGGCCATATTCCAGGTCTAAAGCAATAAAAGCATGTAATAAAACAATATTGATGTCAAGGACTCGGCCATCGATCAAAGTATGTGCAGTTTATTAATTATGAGGGGACAAATAAAGGTAGCTCTCTGTAGAATTGTATCTGGTGTGAATGGGCGAGGTCAAAAGTAACTAATTATCAAGCTGATTAAGTCATTCTTTTTCCAAGGCTGGGTACGTACAGGAACATTCTTCAGTGAAAACGATTAGAGAGCAAGTTTATGGAAGTTCGTGTTTGAGCAAGAATTTTATATTAGGTTTGATGAGACCCATGTCGTAGAGTTATTTTGAGCGATAAAAAACATGGTAGAGACACGAGTTTAAGGCGAGACCACACCACAGGCAAAATTCATTTTTTTGGTCAGTTTGTTTGCTCTCAACATATCAGCTTTCATGTGAAAACAACAAACTTGTCCAGTCTGCTCCTAAAGATGTTCTATTGTTTAATTTGAGATTCTTTAGATTTCTAAGGGACATAATATCTTCAGAGGCTGTTTTCTAAAAATGCATTTTTCTCCTGTTATGATATAAGAAGCACAACTTAGTAGTAGTACCTACACACCAACCTTTAAAACTTTATACGTAATGAGATTTTGACAGAATGTAGAGAAGGATTTGTTGATATTTTAATTCTAAACCCAATTTACAAAAGTCCAAGAAGTAGGTGAAATTTGAATTTGTCAGATCTACTCAAAAACTAAATAAGAAATCCAAAAACACCCTTGTAAAATCTTTGTAACCAAACCAATAACCAAGAAGCAAGAAACTTAACTGTTTCTGTCTTTTTTTCTCCAGATTTATAGTCCGTTTTCACACATAAAATGTCTTCTTTCTATATGAAAACGTTACATGATGACTACAGGAGAAGTTTCAAATAGATATCTTTATTAAATTTAAGATTATCTCCTAATCACTTGTAGTGTCTCACCTTAAAGGTATACCATTTAAAAAATAAATAACTTCATGGACAAGCAGGCTGTGGAAGTAACATTACCTTTACTTTTTGAATACTTTCCTCTGTGATAATACTCTACAACCGGGTTTCCTCTTGCCTCCAGACAGCCATGAATCAAACAGTAAGAGGTGGTGGAGGTATGGGCTGGGGTGGTACAGTGTAGAGGTAGAGGGTGAAGACACCTGGAAAAAAGTAAAGATTAGGAAAGGCCTCAAGGAAGCATGATGTCATTACCGTTTCACTGAGGGATATCCCTATGAGGAGTTCAGCAGGGGCTCTGGAGGAGAGAGGGGCTAGACGGAAGAAGTAATAGGACACCCCCGAGACAGACGGAAAAGTGAGAGAGAGAGAGAGAGAGAGGAGAGTGGGTTGAGGCATTTGAGCAAAAAAGGGGAGGGGAGGAAAAGTTGAACAATCTTACGGCAAACTTTTTTTCTTCTTCTTTCCAGTCACCCAGAAAGAAAGAAATACAAAAAACCTAACTGGATTTGCATTGGACTGGCCTATACCTGACCCAAACCTGCCTGGATATGTTGTTCTAGCTACATGTGGAGCTAAACGCGTGGATCTATCAGTCATTGAAGGTTTGTACTTTTGTTGACCTTTTTCTTAGTATCTTTAGTTTTTGTGTGTGTTTCTGAAGTATAATGCAGTGGACATGACATCTTAAGACGCACATGAGTAATAATTTCATTCTGTTCTCTGGAAGCAAAGTACATGATGTTGCAATTGATCATTTTAAATACTGTTGGATGCGATAAATAGATATATACCGTATGACCTTTTTTGGAACGACTGTAAGAGAAAACTTTGAGCCACTATTTCACTACCGTGCATTCCAAATCATTCAAATGAACAAACTCCACATTGTTAAAAGCAATGCTACATAGCAGAAAGAAGCCACAGTGACATCTGTTTTGTTCATTACCCAGCAAGCCCTTGTTTTGGGGGTTTTTGCATCCTGTCTCTGCACCCCCTTCCCCTCCGCAAAAGTCCCAAAGGCTCCTCACAGTTGGAAACATGCGGACTTGTAATCTGTTGCGTGCGTGTAATGTGTCTTATCAGCTTTACACAACAGTGAATGTCTAAGGCTTTTTAATAGAAGGGAAATCCTCAGAGTCTCTTGGGATAGTGATTCTCTTGCAGTGACAGATCGTTGTTCCTTCGCCTCAACCCCTGGGGAACGGAGCCCTGTAAGCGATACAAATCGGTGTCCTTGAATTTAACTACATTAAGGGGTGCTCACTTAACCTGCTGCAGTGAGAATATGGAAAGTTTAACCACAAACAGAGAACAAATGCACTTTTAAATACTGCTACTGATTCGAAAGAAATCTAAACTTTTGTTTTAGATGTCCAAAATTAACAATAGTGCTGCCCTTCATTTAACATCATAATAATAACAGTTTACAAGCTTGGCAAGACATTGAAAGGTACAGTCAAGTCATTATTCATTCACTCTACACTCGGCGGTGGTAATTTACTTCTCTTGACACAGCTGCCTTTGGTTAGACACAAAATAGGCTGCCAATCTGCGCCATTGTTCCCTCTGACCACAACAAAATACTAACAGACCACACAAGGACACAGCAGAAGGACACAACAAGTCCATTGGGGAACTCAAAAGACAACATCAACAATGATAAAAATATTGATTATGTATTGAGTTGTTGAGTAGAATAAGAAACTAACTCAAACATTATACAAATAAATATGTCAAAGTAGCTCAAATGTTACTTGTTACTATAACCAGCTCTGTGGTTTGACCCTGGAGCTGAACTCTACCATATACATAGACTAGCCATTGCTAACTTTGCTTATGTCATCAGAACAGGCCTCTCTTTACGTCACTTGTTTAAGCAAAATGGAGTTGGGTTTTTCTGTGCCTTCAGTCTCTGTCTGCGCACATTGGCAAATATTCAAAACCGGCCTTCATACTGGAGCTAGTAAAAACTTGCTGCAGCTGCACTTCAGTAACTCTGGATAATAGTGTGGTGAATTTGCCAACTTTCCATTTCCTTTACATCAGTCTCTTTTGTATTATTAGAAGTGATAAGGTTGTGACTCTTCTCTCCAAAAGTACAATTTGGAAGATGATTGATTTTCTCTCTTTCAGTGGCACATAAGCAGGTCTGTGGACAAAGTTTTATCATCAGTACTGGAATGCACAGCTAGTAAAAACTTGTTTCAGAAAGTTGTGGGGTGTTGTTGTGGTTGTCCTAGTTTTTACAGTCTGTGTAACTTCCTCTGCCTCCTGGTCAGTAGTAATGAAACGATGATATCAAAGCCGCAAGGCCTGTTAAACTCTACTCTTCTATAATTCTGTCGGGACAAGCCTGAAAAGATGGTTTGTTTTGAAGTCAATCCAAACATCTGCTATCCATTGGCTGTATTTGTCTTCATCACAGTAAATGCAGGGAAATAAATGAAGAAAATAAAACTGCAGAGTGGTTAGCAGAACTTCAAAAAGATTGTGGGATGGACACATGGATTGCTCTCTGACTTTTTCTTAGTTCAACTGAGGTCGGTGTTTCTTTCTTGTGTTATTATAGAGTCTATCCTAGCCTCTGATGCCTTTTACTGTGAACAAGAGTGTGTGTAAATAGGTAGTGTTAACCATTGTCCTTCACACCCAATAAAGTGCATGTTCAAATTATCATATAGAGTGCCGTTGATATTTTTCTTCTTGATCACCCTTTATTTTTCCTTGCTACTACTAAATCTACAGATACAGGGGAAAAAATAAGTATCAAGTATCTGATCTAAAGTATTTAATTAAGTGAAAGTACCAGTTGAGGAATGTCATAATATTCCCCATCAAACTATTAAAGTGTCAAATGTAGTGATCTTGATAAAGAATTCTGCTAATTCTTGGTCAAAGGAAGTGACTGAATCAATAACTGGGACCCCTCGGGGGCTCGCGGGGGGTGAGCTGGGGGTCGCGAGATGATTTCAAGATCTTATTTTAATGAATATGACATTGTATTTGCTCTATTTTTTAATTAAAAACAGTATATATTAGTGAAACAGGGTCCAATAAGACAATAAACTATTCAAATAACCAATATTAGACCTGATTTAACATGTTTTGACACTTAAACTTATTTCTACTGTCATTTTCATTTCGCTTTGGGGATCCTGAGTAGGTTACATGGCTATTTTGGGGGTCCCTGCCAGAAAAGTTTGGGAACCCCTGACTTAATGTATCTAGTCATTTATATTTATATGTTTGCCAAAACCCGGTCCTGCATTCAAAATTGTCAGGCATGATGTCACCATTTCAGGTGGTCTCAGTAGGAGTAGAAAACTACTTTACTCCTACTGTAGCAGAAAGTACAGATATCTGCTCTTAAATGCAGTGAAGTAAGAAAGTATGTACTGTAAAATGTACTTAAGTAAAGTACAGATACTTAAAAATGTAACTTAAATAGTACTATCACTTTTTGTAACTTTCCACTACTGCTTTCCACTACAGATCTTCTACTTTTAACACCTGATGCCCTTACTAAATTCAGTCACAGGCTCAAATCCCTTTGGCAGCACTATTTTGCATGAGGAATCCAGAACTGAAATATTTCCCGGCTACATCTCCTCTCACCTGCACCTGTTCAGGCCCTAAGTATTTATGAATGTGTTTGGCTGACATTTTATGTACAGCTGTGCATCTACTTATCCATGCATTATTCAGGACTACAGCATCGCTGCAGAATTTCAGTCAGATTTGCTCCTCACATTCACACTAGGTCCAGAGCTAGAAAAGGCGCTCCTTCTGAGATTTCAATAGAGGTCATGACTCAACATGCCGATCAGCAGCTTGTTTTCTTAGCCCAGCTCCAAAAGCACTCTGAGCTTGTGTTTGTGGGTAAGACTTGCTGAGATTGGAGGCAAATATCCTGTAAGTGAGCTGTCCATCAATCTCCCTGCAGCAGAGGACAGAGTGGGCAAGAGGGAAATGGGGAAAAAAGAAAACAACAGTGCAGTTTTTACACATTGTAACTTTAATGTGTGCTTTTAATGGAAGGATAAATAGCCATGGCCACAAATTGTTTGATAAAGCTTGTCTGGGTATACTGAAGTTGTGGGAGTTCTAGTCTAGTACTGAAGTACATGCCAAGTTGAATCTATTGAAGATGAGTCCAATTCCAACTCCTTTTAGGGAACGCAAAACAGTACGGTACAGTCAGAATTTGATTTGCAATGACATGACTGTATGCACCATGATATGCAAAAATGTACTTATGCATTATTGGCAATGTTAGGCAGTTGTGATAGATAGAAAATGTATGAAATTGGTTATGCAGGATGACACATTCTGAACTTTAGCAGTGAGTGTCAAAAATGCATGAGAGTCAGTGGTGAGGTTTGACATTTTCTCAAAACATAACTAAAATGTGAAGGAGCTGCTACACTACAGTCTAATAATGAATAAATAAGTCTCCAACTCTGCAAAAATATTTAGATTATGCATGATATCTAAGAGAAGAAAATCAACAGGAACACTGCAGCTACACTTGATACAGACTTTGGGATCATGCACAGTTGAACATCCTTAAATAAGATATTTCTAACCCTGTATGTTCTGGAAAATAATTGTTGTGGGGCAATTGGAGTGCCCTAATTCCCCAACTGCTGTAAGCATCCAAGCTAGCTAAACACTGCACAGCTTGAGCAACAATGGAGAAACTTTCCATTTCGCCATATTATTAATTTGAGATAAATTCAATTCAATTCAAGCCACTTCCACTGTTTAAAACAATGTCAGTGCATAACCTCGGCTGGTGATAAGTAACGCTACATTTCCAACAGTGATACAGCAAACTGGTGTTAAAGATATCTGGTGAGAGTCAGGTTGCATTCATGTGACATCACAACATCCCAGAATGCCTGTAGTTTAAAATTGAGCTGGCGACAGGTCAGAATTCTAAGGTGGAATTTGCCATTTAGCTGTCAAACTGCAGATTAGTCAACCTGGTTTATGAGTAGTCTCCCTGTAATTATTGGGCCTATCCACATGAAGCAAAAACTGACTGAAAGTTCAATGTCTTCCCTGTCAGCAGAGATAAAGAAAAGGCAAATTATTATTATTTTTTTTTTCAAACAAGCTTCAGAAATTGATGCCGCTATCCAACTAAAAAAGTGTGACTGTTGTTGAAAGGACTTTACATCATAAAATGAATATGGCAAGTTTGTAGAGCCATTCAAAAATAAATAACAGTATCGTTCAACATTTCTTTCAAAAACAGTAAATCTCCTGCCGTCGTGATGCCGTCCATCACAATTTAAAACATTTTAGATTTTAGTTTAGTAATTGTTTTCCTATAATACATCAAACAGGATAGATATTACATATTGCAGGGCTTTAATTGTTGAAGGAAAACTGTACAGAAAGATGTGTATGGTCTTTTTAGCGTTAAGTCTGTGGTGGACCTGTATAAAGTTGTAAGTCTTTGTCCAAAGAAAAAACCTTCACTCCGTCTCTGCTGGGAAGCACTTTTCCCATTATATCACACTTGATTTGATTCTGTCTGAGTCACTTCCAATGCTCTGACTCCTTCGTAAGTGACGGCAATGATGATGAAATATGCCACAACAAAAACTGCACACGGCATGCACCACAGACTTTGGAATGTGTTTTACTCTGCATTGCTCTTTGTGCAAGTAGAAGGTCATTCTGTTTACCAATAATTTAATGGAAATATGTCAATATATTGCTGCAGCCTAAAGATTAAACTGCATTTGTGTAAATCCATGGTTGATTTCCGTACAAAACACGGAATCAAATATTTAGCTAACCAATTAAGCAGCACTTTGCGATGAATGGTTCTTGCTAATCTCATCGCAGGTGCCAACTGAGCATATGCAGCTGAGACAATGCGACTAAAACAACATCAATCAACCCTCAATTGTTGAAACAGAAAGCTACTGAGCAAATGAATTGAATGAATTGTGCGAATTATGACAATAAGACTGAAGAACAGTTTGTGCTTTTGTTGAAAGAAAAAACTATAGGTAGTCAGATGTTGTGGAATAGATTTCTGTCCAAAGACGGATGTAGCCAAGACTAGGAATAAAAAAAATACATTAGGTTATAATGTAAACTGAAGTTAATCGTGTCTTTTGTTAATCTAATTTCTTGAATCAGGTGTACATAATATATTCCCAGTATGAAGATATAGATGAATACGTGCCAGTTCTGTGGATGTATTGGAGAATGATTGGCAGCAATACAAGATGTTGGAGATCGTTAATGGCAGTCAGTGGTTCAGTCAAAGCATTTATCTTTTTTGGAAGTTTGTGAATTGGTAATTGTTTTCATTCCCCGCATTGGCTGTGCGCTCCGTGGCTTACCGGGCATAGGGCCAGCTCTCAGTGACCTCACCCTGCACTTCTGCCTTTATCGCTTGAATCCAGCTGGGTGGCTCTGAAGCTGCGGCTGGACCTTAGGAGAGAAGGAGACATTCACTGTAGGACATATTAGAAAGGCTATTAAAAATGATTGGATTACTGCCAGATAATAACAGCAACGAGGTGAAACTTTTCCTTCAGCATGTGCTTTCTGGACGGATGCATTATGCGCTATGTACTGTGAGCGCTTTCCCATTACTGTGATCATAGGCCATGAAGCCTGTAATAATGGCTGCAGCTTCACTGCGAACAAACCAAGTCGTCTTAGCCTTTGATTAACCTTCCAGCGGCTTAACACAATACAGACAGACTGGGAACTTTCAGTTAACAATGCATATTTGTTCTAACAAAGGCATCTATAGACAGACCGAATGTTTGCTCAGAAAGGAAAGTATTAAAGCACACATCGGTGAAATGTATCATCATTTAAGACATTGCTATGTTCAGATGCATACAAAAATCTGTATTCTGGACCTTTGAGATTATTTAAATGACATGCAATGCACAAAATCTGATTATTACTTTAATAATCTTTTAACTCCAAATAATAATAATAATCACATTTTTAGATAATAAGATTTTGAGTGCACATGTAACCACAGCAATTTGATAGATTTAAGACACACTAACAATAAATTGCAAATATTCCAATTTTAGCATTGATGTTTTGACTTAGGCTTGCAAAAATTGTTGGTTTATTAATAGAATTTGATAATGTCATAATCTCAGCCGGTGGGCTATGTAACTCTATGGGAGATTTATGTTTTTGAAAGAAATATCCAAATGCTGCTTGGAGTGGTTGGCTACAGGTTTATCAAAATGACTTAAAACTGAATGTTTGGATTACGAGAACACCATTTCCTAATCACAAATGTTACCTTAATGTGCTGCCCAAGTCACGCTGCAGGTGGACAAGCATTCACAGTGTGTCCTCAGTCAGACAGAGCACCACGGTACTTGCAGAGAGTGCCCCTGGGAGCGCCGGGGTCACTTCTCCTGGCAGATGGGACAGGTGTGTGTGCAGAGCCAGCCTGCCTGCCTCCCTGGCTGCATTAGGCTCCTGCTCTGTCATTAAATAGAGCAGATTTACGGTGTCCAAACACTCAAAGGGCAAGACCAGGTCACAGGGGACATGTTCATGCTACTGAGTGAAAGACTTAATCCTGTTAGCATGCATATTGTAAAGCAGAGGCGTAAAAGAATGAATTACACTCTTAACTTTTGGAATAACTGTCTGAGTAGAGTTACATAAATGCCTTCAACGCCTCTTTTGTTTGTAAATGCCAAGCTATTTTTGATAATTACATACACAATATATCTATGCATGTTGGTAATGAGTTATTGTAAACAAATCAAATTAAATGTTGCCCACAACTATTCAATAACTTTGTAATGTTTTTCTAATATAGCCTATATATAGTGTTATATTCTTTAACTAGTAAGCTAATTTCTCAAACGGTTGTGAAAAAAGTGGGAAAATATTACACTGTGTTGTTTTTTTTTAAATATATATATGTATTTTGTCTCTTGTTTGCAAATATATCAAAACATACATCAATCCCTGAGTAGTTTCTTAAACCATTTACTTTTACGTTTAAAAGGTTGTCCTCCTCCGCCCACCTTTGATCACAAGTAGTAGGACTTTCAGGCTGAATTTGATAAACATTCAGAGACGCCGTGAATTCTAATGTGCGTGTCTGTTGTGGAGCCACGTGGAAGCATCTGCTACAACACAAGCACGAATCCAAGCCCAATCGTCTCCAGATGTGTTTATGTGTTTTGGCCTCGGTGTCTGTGCGGATAAAGCATTCTCCATGTAAATCATCTCATTCCTCTTCTTTGCCTCTGCAGCGTGCAACATTAACAGCTAAACTTTCTTGTGGAGCCGTTGAGTGGTCATTTGCCTTATTCAAGTGTGGGTGTGCATGCATGAGCGTGTGTGGGAGTCTCACAGCTGCCCAGCGAAAGGCCAAGCAGATGGACAGAATAATGACTATGATCAGACTTTATAGAGTAACACTCCTTAATGAGAGACATTAAGGTTAATTCGTATGCCACTGACAAAGCCTGAATCATATCACATAATTAACACACCAGCAGTGACTGACTCATAAATATACATCAACGCCTATTTAGGAGTCAAGCCGAACTCACAGCTGTCGACATGTTGTGGAAGCCGGTGGTGTTGTGGTGTCAAAATGGAAGTTTGACTTACTTACTGAGTTTTTCTCTTTCTGCTAGAGGAGCGGAACCATGTGGCTTCTCTGCTCTTCACTGACGCTCCTGGCGCTTAGCATTGGATCGTGTGACCCTACGACAGAAACACAAGGTGAGCATACTTCTACACCTAACCCTTGATTTTCAACCAGTGCGCCGAGAAACAGTGCTGTGCCTTGAGGGATTGCCAGGTGTGCCTCGAAAAAATGTCAAATTCTAATCTAATTCACACAGTTAATGAATGTAACCATTAAGGAGTGCCCTGAGCAAACCTCTGAAACACAAAAACGACCACTTTTACCAGACCTAGCAACACAGATGTTATTTGTACCTACTTTATGTAATTAGATAATAATTTGGTGTGATGCTGCAACATCACATCAGCAACGTGACACCACTCAAAAAGGGTTGAAAAATACTGCACTACAACGAACACATAACAAGGTCAATATTGAATTTAATAGGTCAAAGTAGCATCGCTAACAGATTACAATGAACACGATGCTATTATATAAATACAATAAAAAAAAGATGATGAGAGATGATTGATTAGAACTAAAACCCCTGGTAAGTAACATTTTGATCAATACAGTTTTCTACCAACAAAACACTCAACCAGCATTTGTCAAAACAAAATAACTAAACAGCGACCTTTTTTTTCTTCTCAGTTTTATCTTGATCTGGTGGTGAATGAAATTGCTCCAATTAAGGCTCAAACTGTTCCCAAAAGAAAGTACTGTGCTTATTTTCCAACATTTTCTGCTAGTTGGCTTGTCTGAAGGTTGGGGGTTCATATCATGCCTTCTTCATTTATAACTATGTGCTTGGAAAAAACACTTTGCGCACAATATATGTCACAATTTAACATTTTTGTGTTACAGTTAAAAAAAGATAAGCGTTTAATGATTTATTCACGATCACTGTAACAGTGAAATATTTAAGATATAATAATATTTAATTTCATTCTCTTTGTCTACTTTGTTACTATTACTCAATTTTGAGAACAGCTTTACAAAATCAAATTTTCAGAATGATTTCGCAAATGTGACTAAATTTTTAGACTATAGATTTAATTATTGACAATTCTAAAATTGTCATCTGAGAATCCTGACATCCCAAACTCACACACCTAGCAAGTATAAATGTGTGAAGGTATGACTGGTATATATTTTCCACCGTCTGCCCCATGGTGGCTTTGGCAGGAAAAAAAGCATCATCCAATGAGTGTGACTGAAGAGTGAATGAATAATTGAATGATGTGACACGTATCCTTGTTTTTATGTGCTTATTTACTTTAGATATATATATTTTTTTACAATTTCATAAGTCTGGTCTAGTATTTAAAGGTAGTTCCTGCTTCCATTAGGGTAATTTATGAAGCTACTTACTTGTTTTCACAACCTACAACAACAACAACAAATAATACATTAAATTAAATAAATCAATAATACAGTTTATAATTGACTCAAGAAGTAAAGATGATGGTTATTTTTCTAGTCAGCATGTAACAGCAGCAGTCATTCAGTCTTACAGTGGCACAGTCAGAGCTTAAATCAGAACAAAGTGGTCTTCTTCTGACTGAAGAAGACGTTAAAACTTTTTTATGTTGGTCATCACACTTTAAAAGCCATTGAGGTCTGCTGCCATTTGACTGGGTTTCTCATTTGTCCACAGGCTACAGTCACACAGAGTAGAATGACGGCTTATAAAGCTGGCTGTTTGTGGTACTGTGGTTACGCTGTGGAAAGGCAATGCATGTAACCAAGTGCTTTGTACGGCTGTACTTAACTCAGCGCTAATGCCACATAAAGACAGGCTAAATCTACAATGTTTTCCTTATTTATTTAGTGTCAAAAAGATGATAGTTGCCGGTGTCCCCTATAGCTTAGACAGTTTGTTCCCTCTCTCTTTGTCGGTTGGTGGGGGGCAGGCTCTATTTTCCACAGCTCTTGGAGATCAGAAGTGTCCCTTGTGGGAGACCCTCAGAGGGGATTTTTGTGAGACTACTGAGTCAGCTTGGCGCTCCCCTGGGTCCTCTCCTCCTCAGTAGCTCCAAAAAAGTGCTTTCTCAAGTGCGACGGCAACATTTTGTCCCAGCCAGCAGCACACACTCCAGTATATTTGAGTATATTTTTCAGACTCATCCAAATTTTTCTCTTAACAGTAATTTGCTGACATTAGTGTAAAAAGGCAGGTTTGAGTAAAACTAGGGAGAAGAAGAGAGGAGTAAAGCTCTGCAACTCAAACTGTGCTAGTCATTTTACAATATCAAACTTACGCTTTCTGCTTTAACTTAAAAAAAACAAAAAACATCCATAATTATTCATTATAGCGTCTCCTTTTATTCTTGGTAGCCTTGTCAAAAGAGTTGCTACACTGATCAATATTAAAACTAGAGTTGAAAATACTCAGTCCAACAGGTCCAGGGAAAAAAAAAAAATAGTTTGAACACACATTCCCACAAAGTATTCCGCCACCAATACAGCATTTTCAATATAAATTGAATTTTCTAAAACATATCCCCTTTTTGAAACAAGTCAAAGGGAGTCATATTCGACTTTCATCCATCATTTTCTAACTGAAGAAGCTAGTCTGAGTATAAAATCTAACTTCTCATACCAGCTCTTTCAGACTGAAAATGACTTTCAGATGGAAGCTGAAACGTCTTGATTTTAAAACACTATCTGGATGATTACCGTTGAAACTTTTTCTATGATGTTCTTTTTGAGTTCAGCAAGGAACAGCCTTATCTCTCACAAACCATTTTCCTCTGTTTGTTTTCAGGCTATTTCTGTAAAAATATTTAACAGTAGTAGCAATCAGTCCCGACTCCTATCCATTTTTGTCATTAATAACCTTTACACCTTTACTTTGCATCCAGTGTTTGTCCTTGCAGTAACATAGCAATCAAATATATACGCTTTTCTCCCCCATTCCAAACTGTTTGCACATGCCATTTTTCCACACACACCAGCTTACACCCCAAAACCCTACTTCTCTTCATTTGTGTACTCTCTGTTGCTTCAAACACCCTTTCTCTCCACTCCATACCTGTGCCAATAGATTTCCTTCTGCTCTCTGCTATGTCCACAGCGCAACAAAAACAACCCAAATCAAATCCGCGCACACTACACTCAAAGTAAACCAGATTATGCAGGCATGAAAAGCCGTTTAAATACATTTTTTTCCCATGTGTGCGTTTATCGCCTGTAATGTTGTCATAGGTCCAGTGCTGGTCGGTGAGTGAGCGCTCAACGCTGGCCCGAGGCTACATTTGAAGTCTTGCTGCCTCTCTGTTGTACTGCTATCTCTGGGAAAACAACCAGGAATGTTCACTCTAGTCTGCCTCATTTGCCCAAAAGCACAGCAGCTATCTCTAACCTCTCCCTGCCTACAGTTTGTTATTCTCCCTTCTCATCTCTGCAACACCTATGGGCTATTTTCAGTAATTTTGGTGAATCATTACAACAGCACCCAGCATGCACCTATCCTGTCCAGGTTTTCATTAGATCCCCAGTATAGAGACTTTCATCTCCTGTCCACATCTGGGTGATTACTGTGGAATGTCACAGTATAATGGAACATTTAATAACTAGCATAGCCTTGTGTTCTTATTGCTTCATTTAACACACAGACTACATGATGAAAAGATGACATGTTGAGTAATATTTGTTTAATTTAATGATGGTATAAAACATAAACAAGGATGTAGCGAAGCCATATTGACAATTTCCACTAGAAAATGTCTTGAAATTGGTCACAAAGGTAATCTGTGGAAAAGCAGTGAGTGTACTTCAAAACTGTGGCAGAATGGTTAGTGCTCAAAGATTAAAGCAAGGTGCAAGGTTTGACTCCCAAGGGCGTTGTCAAGTTCACATGCTTCCAATGTGTCTTATTAGGTTTTAGGATATTCTGGTCCTCTCATTTAGACCTGTCATTTCTAGTTTCTCCTGACTCCAATTTTGGAGGCACAAACTCTGCAGAAAGATTGCAGCATTGAAGTATTGGTCACATCCTAACCCTATACCATTGCATGGAGCTGCAGTCAATACTAAACCACACAGGTCTTGTGTGTCTGGGATACACACTGATCAATATACAGCAAACAAAGTCCACCATTCAAGTTTAAAGCAATCCAGTTTAATTCACAGTAGTTTATAGTCATTAAATCCTTATCCCCTAAAGCTAATACTGACATTTGTAATACAAAATATGTGACTCTTAGGCTTACATAGAATATAGCTTGTGCATTTAACTTTAGTATAGTTTCCAATTTCTCATCCTCGGCGTAGCGTAGCGTTTAGGGAGCGCTCCTGCGGTGTGCTTCATTGCTGTCAGTGGTAGTATCATTACCTGCTTTGGCACCACTCAGACACAACCCATCAAAGAGGAAGTGAACTCAGCCAAGACTATCCATTCACTTTAAGCTACAAGTACATTCTAGCAGGATCCTGGTGAGGAACTCGTTCTCTGTTCTAATTAGCCTGTGAACAAGCAAATGTGCTGCTTTGATCACAGCTTGAGAGGAAAGGAGGTGCAACTCCACTCGATCGCTCTTGCCAAAAGTGCCAAAGTGCTGGAACTGACAACAATCTACTACAAGTCATCTGTCCTCTGTGCAGATATTTTGTTTTGCAATCTGTTTAAGAACAAATCAGATGTTTCTACTGCGATGCAAAGCATTCAGGTGTATTTAATGTTTTTTGTTTTTTTTGGCTTTCAGTTTTATGTTTCAGGCTAATCCCAGACCGCTGCTGGATGTAGTTGGAAAGTTAATGAATTTTGACCTTAAAGTCAATAAGCTATTCATTGTAGCAATTTAATGCAGAGTGCACACATTAGTAAAAGGTCAGGCCAGTGTACCTTCTACAGTTAAAAATCAATGAAAGATGATATATGATGTAACATAAAAAAAACAAAAAAAATAAATAATTTGAATTAGGCTGTTATGAAAGAGGTGAGGTGGCATTTAATTAAAGCAACACAACAAATAATTGTGGTTCACTGTCCAGATTTTTGTATGTTGTTACGTGACAAATAATAAAAAGTGAAAAACATTTTTTTTAATCTGGTGATAAATTTAGAGTTTTTGAAATTAGATTTAACAAACAAAAAGAAAGTGAGAGTGAAAGTTTCATGGTGTCACTGACCAAAATGAGAGCATATAGTGCATGTTTGTAGCTTACAGGAAAAGATACAAATAATATAAGGCCAGTTTACATTAAGCTTTTTATTAGATATTTGTGGTTTTCAAACATGCATGTTTTTAGTCTAAAATTTGATTATTATTTGGCTCTTAGGTCCTAAGGGAAAGAAAATGTAACAGAACATCATAGAACTTTATAAAGCCGGAAAACAGTGCTTTAGTTTGGTATCATTTTTTAATGTTCTGAAAGACATTTACTGCAGGCTGTCTGTTGCCTTTTCACGCCTCCGTAGCAGGAATCAATAGTGACCTTCACACAAAAGCCGCATCCAATCCAGACCTTGAATACAACTTTGGCATTGTATGGTCGAATTCACGAGTAAACAAGCATTTACCCTACATGCACAAAGGGAAATAGTACAATATATCCGTTATCTAAGACATATCTTTTATTGATTACAATTATACCACATGCCAACAGAGCTTTAATTTGTTCAGTTTGCTGTACAAAACTGCATTTACGAGGCTTTGCTTGCACATGATGTTAACATAGCAAGTGGAAAAAAACTGCTATCATATCGCTCAGAGAAAATCATTACGGCTTATTTCCGTCTAATGCCTTCAGCACCTTAGCAGTAATCGAGAAGAGAAAAGAAGTTTTTGGTGCCCGGAAAGAAAACCTTGCTCGTGGCCTGCGCCCTTGGCCCCAAAGAGATCAATTAACTGTGGATGGCAGTAATTCACAGGGTCTGCTTCTACCTGTACTGGGGCTACATTCTCTTCACATCTCACATCTCCCCTCGGTGCTCCAGCAAGGCACCCTGACAGACAACACTTTTCCCTCTAACCCCATCTGACAGGGCGAGAACATATCCATCAACTGGAGGCTACCCCGTCTGACAAGCGCGGTACTAGACAAGTCATCAAACCGCGCTGTGCTCCTCTTTGTACAGGTTTGCCATCATTTCATCTGTTTTCCCCTCAGACACGCTTTCTCTTTTCCAAGTTTTGAATCAAAGTGCTTGAAATGTATGTTGGATCAGAAGAGAAGGGATGAGTGACATTGAAATACAGCTCATAAATCCTCAACTATGCGTCTGATCTCTCTCCTGCAGATGAACTGTGCCCGTTCGTGCAAGTGGATGAGTGGAAGTTTCCCAAAGCGGCCAGGGAAAATATCACAGGTGACAAAAAGTGACAAAACAAGTGTGCTTTCGTGTGTCTGACTTGCCTTTCAGTTTACATTTAAATCTGTGTTTTGTGATCAATAGGGCTTTACACTATCCTTAATTTTAGAAAAGCATTGCACAGAGCTGCACAAATTGGAGAATTATCTGACTGAAGTTTTTCTGACCAGTATTGCTATTGCCATTAGATTTGAGATTTATGTTTTAATAATACAATTCTGTTCAAAGTTCACATTGTAATTAAAGACTCAAGTGTTTCAGACTGTTTTTGTCACTTCGTCACGTTTTTGTCCCTTTTTAGTTGTGTTTTTAACGCTTTTAGACATGTTTTTGTAATTTATAATGATGTTTTTGCCATTTTTGGTCAAGTTTTTGTCACATTTAGTCACATATTTTCACAAATTTAAATACTGCACCCTTTGCTAATTGCTTACAAACTGCAATTTCGATTTGATTACTTGTGCAGCCCTAGCATTGTATCTAAAATATTTGCATGTAGAGGCGGGCAATATCATTATATCATTATCATAAATATCATTAATACAAAATTGGATTATTGAGTGTATATCATTTATAGATACAGCTAATTAAAATAAGTTATGTTGTAAATTCTCAAATAAGGGTATAAGACAATATTTCTGCATTTGTATGATAATTAAACTTCAACTATTACATTTAAAGACTCAATTTAACACATTTTTGTTCGATTAACATGACATCTGAATCTGAATATCATTATCGGATTACCCCCAAAAAATATTGAGATATGCATTTTTGTCAATATCTTAGCTTGCAGGTAAATCTGATACCTTCTCTCAAGTAAAATGTCTATATCATTTACTGAATATATGTTTCTTGTTTCTTCTTTCTTGATTGTTCTTGCTTCTTATTGAGTCTTTGACATGTATGGAAATCTAATCTGCATGAACTCCAATCTGTTTTCCTGCATAAATACATAAATCAACAAGATTACTGATGTGGCTTCATGCATGTGTTGATAGGGTTTAATCTGGTGAGGCGCTTCTCCCTCCTTAAAAGTCAAGATGTAAAAAGGATCCGCAATCCGAAGGGACTGGTCACCCTGCGCCTGGGAAAGACCGCCCTCATCCGCCCCACAGAGTAAGTGAGCCTCGCCTCTCTGCACACCACTCAACTGTAGATCATTGCTTTCTGATAACACTTCAGTATGACAGGATTCATCATTACTATTCAACTCGTTGACAAACCCAAAGATGCTCGATTTCCCACATACATTTGCAGAGTCATAAGCAGCAGTTACATTAATTCAAAAGTCTGACAAATATCATACAAACATGGCAGTAAAAGAACAAACTGCAAAGAATAATTTAGAGTAGGCTAATAGGTGCTAGATGACTCATTTGGACAATGAACAATTATGCAAAATATGGTGACAGTTCTCATGTTAGGGTAGTTCAATAGACTTAATTAACAGATTCTCGTTACTATAAACATCTAGCACTAACACTTCCCTTCAGAGAGGCATATCAGCCAGGCCCTTCCTAGAGCTGTGTCACAACTGAAGAAGAAGAAGAAGCTACTTGGATGTGAGAAAAAACATTCAAAATTCAACCTTATTTTACTATAGACCCCACATGACTGAGGGATTACATGGACAAATAATTAAGAAACAGCACAAAAACAGCAAGATCAAGTTAAACTAGAATACTATCCTATTTGTAAAGCAAGACTGAAACTAACGTAAATCAGATATAAAATAAATATACTGTAGGTCTATACCAAGGCTAAGCAAAGTCAATCAGACCATTACTAAACTTGCACGTTTAAATACAAACTCTTAGTGTAAAGGAGGCATATTATTAAAATGTACTTGTGCTGTATTGTCCTGTATTTGAGGCTTAAGTGCTCAGAAAATATCAACTCCCCCTTATCCCTGGCCATAAATCAATACTTACTTGCAATTATAGACCCTGACTTCAAAAATCTCTCAGTTTTGCCATTCTGAACCGGAAATCAAAGGACAGTCAAAGTTTCTATTATGAAGGCGTTTTAGATCAATATTGCAGTTTACAATTGAACAAAATGTAAAGTAAGGATCAATATATGCTCTGTTACAAGCACCAGAAAACAAGAAAAGGAAACGAAAACATAACACGCCTTCTTAATTGCCAGTAGTCATACCATAGGCTGAGAACCTCTGCAATAAACCAAACGAAATAGCATTGCTTCTCTGCAGGACTTTGAGCTGGTGTTAGCCTCGGTCAACGGGGTCTCACTTCTCATAGGGCGTGTGCAGAAAGATAAAGCCGGCGAGTGGGACATCCCATGGTGCATCGGGCACGCTACGCTAATACATTCTGCTGGGGCTGTGTGAGAAGCAAGGACTCTGTAAACCTCACATCATGCTGACTGCTTTTTCAGAATACAACATTTCCAGCAGACTCCTGTAAAATAAAATGTTTTTCAGCTTTGGCAACATATATTTAATGCCTCTAGACTGTACATAGGGCATACTTCGACCGAGATGTAAATATAGCAGTAACGTTAGACAGTTTGAACTCGTTTTGTGGTGGAAGAACATTAAAACAATAAAAAGGGCAAAGCGCTTCTCACTGGTGAGAGTTGACATGCTGTAATTATGGGTGCGTGGATTTTATGAGGTTATTTCAATGTAAAGTTGAAAGTGTTCGGCTTCTACGATCTACATGATATCCCAATTTTAAAATCTCTGAGAACAGCTATGATTTTGCTGGAAATGCTGTTTTGTGAGATAAACATCATTTTAATAACAATGTCAGCAAAGGTTAAGCAAGCAAGAAAGTTAAAAGCAAGCAGTGGAAATAAAAACTCCCAATATATTATACTTTTTTTAGTGGATTCTTTGCCAACATGAGATCCAAAGGTTTAGTGTGAATACTGAACGAATTCAAAGCCGTAATTGATCATGTAGTGGTGTCACCAGTGGTAAAGGTGTTAGAAGTAGCAGTACTTTTTCCCAGACATCAGATTAAGGTAGTATGTACAAGTTGTGGACCTTGAGGTCAATGTCTGTGCTTCAAAAAGAGATAATCCTTAAATATAAACGTGTTCCTATTCATCCTTGAACATAGTTAAACTCTAACTACTCTAACAAGTGACACTCTAAAGTGTCACTTGTAAATCATACAACCTTTTACTTTTGCCAAAAATGTTCATTTAGTTTCACTATTGACTACTGTAGTTGTCTTTCCTTATAAATTTTAGAATGGTGTGGTTCTATAGTAGCGCAAGACAACATGGTCATTTTTGAGAAAATGTTGGTTAATCTGCTTGTCTTTTATTGGTCCAACAACTGTTTCGTTGTTAAATTTTCTAACTTTCAATTGGTTAAATCAGCAATTTTATACAATATTGGGATACAACTGCTGTTGCAATTTTTGGCTCTGCAAAAATAAAGTAAATTGAAGAAACAATTATTTTGTAATAAAAACAACATTCTATGGTCCAAAACATTAAAGTTGTGGTATCAAAATTGGTATTGAGTGTCAAGCCTTTTCAAAGCATCAAAACAGAGTTTGAAATGTTAATACTGTACACCTAACTACTGACAGCCACAAGCGTTTGCTCTTTTGTGGCGAGAGACAGTTAGGATTCAATAGCTGAGCGTCTTTTAGGCCAAGATCAAGACCTTGACAATTGGATCAGCCACAAGAAGTATGCCATCACTTTGTTCAAGACAGTTCCTTGCTTGAAGGCACCATAAGTCTTCCTACCAAGAAGTACGCTTCAGTCAAAACAAGTTGTTTTAAGAGTATCCAACATGTTTTTTTAATGTACAGATAAAGACTAGAATTTCGGTAACAATGTCTGACATTTAAAAGTTAGCAGACAGTTTTGTTCTGCCTCCAACCAAACAGAAGACAAAATGTAACAATTTATTGTTCTCTTTTGTCTTGGGATTTTTGTCATTTTGCAGAGATTTATAATTTGGATGCCAAAGAAAAGTCGCTGTCAGTAAGATTTCTAGGTAACTTCTTAGTATCTTAAAACTTTTTCACTATATTCCGAACTTCAATTACGTCTTGTACATTATTCTCTGCAGACTCTTGGCATTGATTTTGATGTTTCCAAATACGGCAACACAAAATCCAAGCTGAACTTGCCGAGATCAACACAGAATGACACACATTAACACCAGTTAGCGAGGATATGCTCAGTTTAACCACTTGCTTTTGAAATTGCAGGAGCATTAGCTGTGTCAAACTGTGGAGGCGGTGAACAGACAGGACTTTTATGGGAAGTGCAGATAATTTGTGAGGGTTAAAGGTTTTTATGTAGGAAATAAGTGCAGAACGAACCCTCAGGCGGCAGCGGTTACATAAAGGGTGCATAATCACTGTATTTGTGGATCTGTCAGCAGTTTGAGTGTCTGCTGCATTTATTCATTCTCAATGGTCATACAGTCTCTATAGTATAAACTGTCAGACCGATCGATAAAGTCAGGGCCGCTGCTAGCTTTTTTGGTGCCCTATGCAAAATGTCTTGATGGTGCCCCCTTAAATTAAATACACAATATATAGTACTATAAACACAAGATGGAAATGTAAGTTGCCAACAAATAAAAAATATTAATAAATATCTTAAATAACTAAATAAAACTTAAATATTCAAGTGTAAAACAAATACCACCCAATAAAAGTGCAAATACGAATATAGATAGAATCATCCAACAAGTGAAGTATATGTGAACATTAACAGGCTCCTACAAATGTGTACGT
The DNA here is from genome assembly GCA_019453435.1 of Rhinogobius similis. Taxonomy (NCBI): domain Eukaryota; kingdom Metazoa; phylum Chordata; class Actinopteri; order Gobiiformes; family Gobiidae; genus Rhinogobius; species Rhinogobius similis. The sequence goes on from CM033635.1 coordinate 21,592,683, forward strand.
CTACATTTTCTAGCTGCAAAGTTGTTTATCAAGTCATCATATGAGAGCTTCTGTGCCAATTGGTGGTGAGTTCAAGGGGTAAAAGAAACAAAATATTCGTAACTGTAAATGCTTACTACTACTACAATTTATTTATTTATTTTTTGCAAAAAATGAATAAAAATATTTTATTCAGCTTTAAGAAATGCACAGGAACTGTTGTCATTGTGAATGTATCATTGGCATCATATTTATTCACGGATTAAGTGCAATAAAAGCCCACGCACCAAATGTCCCCTAAACGCCTCAGAGTCAGACGTTAGCTGCAGAGTGGCAGGTAATAGGCTCCTCCGCTGACTCTCTCTCGTCTTCATCATTCTCTCAAACTTTGCCTGGGGTCTTGGCCATCCCTGTTCTCTGAGGGAGGAGCCGAGGAGGAAAGAGAGAGCCCTTGGCGTCGCGGTTCTATTAAATTACGTGCATGCGCTTCACTTTGGCGAGCGCCGGAATGCGGCGCGCGAAATGCGGCGCGCGAAATGCGGCGCCGCGTGGGCACCGCTCGTTTTCGCCACGGCCAGGCGGCCACGGCACAGCCGATGTGGTGCCCCCTCAGAGCACTTGGTGCCCTACGCGCTGTGCGTTACGTGCTTTATGGAAGCGGCGGCCCTGGATAAAGTGCACGATTATTTGAAGTGAAAACTGTACAAGCCTTTGTCGCTTTAGAGTAAAGCTAATATTGCAGGTTAACTCACTTTCACAAATCAAAGTTATAAAAAAGATAAACTCACCCAATGGGAAAGACCATAGAACTAAATGCCAGTGGGTAGTGACGAGGGTTTGGAAATATGTTGAATATTGTGAATGTTGTTTTGAAGATATGCAAGATTTTAAGATCAAGTATATAATTTATAGTAAAAGAAATGCTACAGAAAGAGGTGGAAAAAGGTTATGTTGTACACTTACAAAATTAAAGGACCCATAACATGACTTTTCAGAGGTTTTAACCTTCCTACAGTGCTATTTGGGCCTCGTATGTGTGCCCAAAGTGGTTTTTTGATTGATTCCCGCATGCTTTCGCTAGAGAACTGTCTTTTCCGTCCCCCTCGGCTGAGCAGGCAGACGGGGGCTCCTCACTAAGATGGCTTCACCAGGATGACGCGGCTTCACCAGGATGACGCGGCTTCACTAGGATGACGCAGCACTCAAGCCACGCCTCCAGGAAGCACGCAGCCGCAGAATAAAAACAGCTAATGCTAATGCTACACAGTAATTACACGATGGATACGAGAGATAGAAGAGTTAGCTTGTTATTTACCAAACGGCAACGTCCGTCGTTGAGGCACTGCGTCCACGTCAAACTCCAGGTCAGATCCAGGACGTAGGACTCAGCACGACGCACCGTCAGGACGGATAAAAGGTTTATTCGCGTGTTTGTGTATCGCTGTTTACCGGAGCACACGGCGCATGCGCACCATCTCGTGGCTTCGTCACGGGTTGGGAGGGGGAGCCACGCGGGTTGGGCGGGGGAGGCAGCCTGCTCTCTGTTCGGGGGGAATTGGGTGTTTTTTGGAAACTGTTATGTTATGGATATTGCACAACGCAAAAATTTATCAACAAAGCCCTTAGAATAGACTGTGTAAAGGGGAAAATAGCAGAATATGGGACCTTTAAGATGATTATTCTGTTCTTTTGTGGTTAATTTTACAGACATTTTACCTCCGTCTGATAATTCAACCTCAACTAATACTTACTTTTTGCCCTAGTTGTGACTGACAAAAATGTACAAAGTATGGTTGAATAATGAACTACATTTGGTCTTGTAGTTAATCTGTGTTCATTTTATGAAGAAGAATGCAGTTATACTATGTAATGAAACAACAGAATAACTATGGGGTTCTATTGTGTATCAAATCAGCACATCCAGTAGTCCTGAACATTGTGTGTCCTGTATTAGTTCAGCAGTTCACAATAGAGTCTTCTCTGGATATAAACTGTGAACTGAATCCTGATTTCAAAACATAAGTAGCAAACTCAGCCACAAATGGAATAGGTGTCAGAACTATACTTGTCAAAAATTGCTCAGCCCTACTAGAAAGTCAACCTTGCGAAGTTCAAAGTCTAAATAAGTGTTGCGATAGAGGACGCACTGTTAAAAATAATCATGGCTGAAATGTCAGTGAAAATGATCCAATATAACTCCTGGCTTGGCTCACCCCTCTTCCTTCTTTCACCACAGCAGACCAGAAGCTCACACAAGATGTCCTGACCCATTTCTGACTAGCTACAACGTACCAGCTTAGGTCGAAAATACTCATTAATGCATGTTCGCTCTTCCTTCTGGACTGTGCGATGGAAACACTTCACCTGTCATAACCCATATTACCAATAATAAGCATCTTGATATATGCAAGGTTAAATTTAGCTCATAGTTTTCCAGCGCAAGCACATTAGACGCATCCCACTGGTCAGTATCATCAAGCACAACTGCATATTTTTGAGCGTCGCTGTCTGTTTGGATAAACCTCTTTACTTTTACATTACCTCCCCACGGTTCTTGTACATTCTAGTGATACCGCGGAATAAATTTGTGGTCAGCCTCTCAGTATCTGTATTTCTACCCTTAAATCTCATCTCCCAGGGTCCTCTTAGGTTCAACATTTTCTCTTTCTCACCTTCTTCTCCCCACTCCTGCTCCTTTGTTTTGACGTGCTGTAGTTGGCTGTTTTTCTCTGGGATCTTCGCTCCGTCATAAATCACTGTCACCCCACTTCTAGGAGAGGGAAACCGGCTGCCAGCATCGACAATTCAGTGAAAATGCCTGCGCAAAGAGAACAAGAGAAGGGAGAGTGAATATTTCAAAGTACTCACCTAACTGTGTACGCATTTCACTGTTTGTGGACCTCTCATGTCTCGGGAAATCTCTGCACCACCGTCTCCCGAGCGAATTTGTGCCTGTGTTTTTCCGTGCTTAGATGCCCTTGACCGAAAACTGGAGGGATGAGGTGTGCCGGACTGGATCTGCTATGAAAATTAATGCCACGGGGTTATACACAGCAGACTTTTCCATTGAAGTATGGCTGCAATGACACACAGAGAAGAAAAGGGAAAATAGAAGACTGCATACCCACCACGCAAAATACTCACTCGCAAAACAAAGGATGACTAAATCATGAGGATATCAAAGAGGTGAAGTCCAAAAGTGGTCTTAAATTTTCAAAAGCCTGACTCACTGCAATGCTAGCACCTTCTGGTTACTTTCTTGTCTTAAAAGCTCCATAAAATCATCAAAAGAACTCGATGACATTCAAATAATTTTCCATTTATCCACATGACTAAGAACAGGGAATTTATCTGATTATGCCCTGTCCAAGAAAATGTAGTTTCTGTGTTTTGGGTCAAGGAAAGAGCATGCTTTTGAAAACTATGGTCAGAATGTAGAGAAGTAAAACAAAATATGGGTCTATGTGGTGATGAGTTTGTTTGTTAATCCCTAGCTTATTTTTTTTGGCTAGGGAAACTGTCAGGGATATAAGTGTAAAAGAAGTATCATCAGTATTTGTCATACTACTTTGTGTAAAACATAATTTTAACATGAAATTAATAGTGTATACTCCAAGCACTGAGTCAAAGCTATGGCTGATGAAGTTACTAGTAGTGGCCACATATCAAACTCAAAGTGAGGTGGGTGAATTTTTTGGGGGGATTCTAACAATAACAATTTTTGTAGTCCATCAGAAATGTGTTAAAACATAACTGCAATGTTGTGGGTGAAATACTGTATAAAATGTGAAAACACATCCTAATTGTGTATTAGCATTTTGACGTTTTCATTTAAAACAACAATTTCAGCATTATAATGCAGATGATCTATTTCTACACTCAGAAAAATGAACTTTGCGAATATTGTTTATTTGTTTATTTAAGGATCCCCATTAGTCTCTACAGCAGCAGAGACTATTCTTCCTGGCTTTCCAAGTTGGTTTTACCTAACTGTCTTTTGTTGTATTTACTTGTTGGTTAGTGTTTACCCAACAGTTTTAAGTAAATGGGAAAATGCAGTATTTGGTTTGTCCTTCTGGACTTGCCGTAGCGGCTAACTCATATGCAGAAGTGTGGATAACCATGTTACCAGTGTTGATTGAATAACTTTAAGACTTAATACAGAATGAAAAGAAGATTTATACATACATACATATACAAAGAAAAAAAAATCACATTTCACTTGAAATGTGCTGTTCTTAGTGAGCTTTTCATTGTCTGCCCTTTTTAAGAGAAAGCACAAAAGGACATGTCCACTGGGTGATCTCCTTGTGGCTCTGGCTTTTAAGTCTTTTATAAAAAAGGGCTTCATAGTTTTTTCAAGGGGATGCGTGTGTCTGACCTTTTTGATTTGTGCTCCAGTCAGGTGTTCCCTCGTGGCCTCTCCGACGAGTTCTCTCTAGTCTTCACCCTGGCTCTAAAGAAGACTGCCCTGCGGGACGCCATTTACCTCGTCCACATATCCGATCAGCAAGGATACCCACAGGTGCCACCTGCTGCCATTCTCACAATATTGTTATGATTCTCTGTTTGGTTATCTTTTTATCCTCAACCCAAACTTTCTGTGTCCCGATGCTATGTGCACTTACTTACTTATTTTCTGCACTTTTTATCTTTTCTGCCTCTGTCTGCTTGTGCTGTGTCGTATCATGTAACTCTCACATGGTGTCTTTATGCTGGCTTTTCAATTTGCTCTGTTCATTTCTCACTACATTTCTCTAGATTTCATTGAAAACCTTTTCCATCAGACGCATTATAGCATCCAAGTGATTATTATTTGGACGTTTCATAAGCATCATGTCGAATTACAAAGTGAACAGACTTTGCAAATTGTACACAAAAGCTAATTTGATCTAAAAGAATAGTATGTTTTAGGTATTGTGGTCAGGCATTCACATTCATAATTGAGAATAGAATGTGTGTCTAGTATTCCCTATCAATTTGAGTTTGATTTTAAATCAACAAAGAAAATAGATGTGGATTAAACACAATTTGATGCTTCCTAGTTTGAAAAGAACAGGTTGTCCAAAAATGATCAAATGCAACACAAAAGAAAAAAACTAAAAAGAGAAAAACAAATGAGTGGAGGACAGAGACATGCCAAGGGGATTGCTTGAATGCACAAGTTTACTCGTGCAACTTTGTCAAGGATTTCAATATTTGTCGTTTGTTTATTCTGATCCTACATATGGCTTTGCTTTGTGTTCGCCCCTTGATTTTCCTGTGTGCAATAATGCGTGTGTTCCATGACAAACCTCAAGAGTCTATATCATAATCACGTCTGGGATCTAACTATGTGTGATGGATGGGGACCGGGCCACCTCATTAGAATAGAATTACTGGTAGTAGATCTTGAATGTGATGTTAATCCCTCACTGCCTTACCCTCCATCTAGCCAGTCCTCTTATTTACTATGTCATATGCACAGTCAGGCAATTGATTATGAAGTGGATGTCGGCGCTAATAATCATTCTTTTGTGAACTTAGCTGTCTGTGGAGCTCAACAGTCCTGACGCCACCCTGACTTTGCGAGCCGTGGGAGCAGACCCTTCCTCTGAGCTGGTGAGCTGCGACTTCAGCGGTGAGGCGGTGCAGTCTCTTCTGGACCTGCGCTGGCATAAGGTGGCGCTGAGTGTCCGAGCGGGATCAGCCACGCTTCATGTGGACTGCAGCTCCCTAGAGACCAAGCCCCTGGAGCCCCGCGGACCCGTGCCCACTGACGGATACACTCTGCTGGGAGTGCGGGCCGCTGATGCTGCCTCTACACAGGTATGGGGAGACTAAAGTTAACAGACATGAACCAAAAGCTGTAAATAAGCACTTTGATATGCGTATGGAGGTTTGTGCCAATACCATAAATCACAAACTGCTTTACAGATGGCAGAAAGAATTATATCAATACAGGAGGATCAAGAATATTTGTTTATCGTGATTGTTCAGATCACATTATCAGCGGAAGAACTAAAACATTTAAATTGTGACCACATTAGAAGGAAAATGAATAATTCAGAAATTCAGTCAATTAAGTTAATTCAGTCTGTAGTTCAGAAAATGCATCTTGCAGGAAAACGTTTTTTTTTTTCAGTGGCAGAAATTTATATTTCATAAAACTGGTTACAATCTTGAGGAATAGCGTGTTACATAACGGGAATAAAAGTACATTAAAGCTTTCACTGTTAAGGTTAAGGTCTCAGTGATTGTGAATAATCTATAAAATAAAATAAAAATAAATAATTGTTAAATTGTTGTTCTTTTTTTCTAACGATTTTCGTAACACAAAAAATGTATATTGTGACGTCCCTATATCAATTGTAAAGCAACAACATCAAAGTAAAAAAGACAATACATTTCTAATTTCATATTAACATATTTTGCATTGTTCAAAGATTAAAAAGGAAAAATATCAATCAATTTCAAAGAACCATTATGCAAGCCATTTCTCGCAAAGTAAATTAAGTTAAATTAAGTAAAAGTAAAAAACCATGCAAAATGTGACTTTTGCCATTTATTCAACTGGTCTAAATAAACAGGTTCAACTCCAAAACATACAAGATGTACTGTGAATATTGCCTGACTTCAAGTCAGTGAAAGTCAGTTTTAATTTTTTCAAAGAAAAAAAAAAATCACTCACACATTATAATCTAGCCATATCAACATATCAAATTTCCATCCCTGCATTCGTTAACTTCTCAAAAACCTGCTTAAACATTGTGACCGTGACTGATGTGATGTGGCTCAGAAAGAAAACCCCAGGCATTTTCTCTGCAGCAATGCTCCTATTCAGCTATGATTAAAAAGCAGGAAGATTACCTGGGATAAGCCGATCATGAGGAGGGACTATTATTGCAGTAATCTCACCACTTGATGGTCAATGATTAATTAACTGCCATAGTAAAGATGCACAATTGGCTGTTTGTTTGTCCACAACTTTAGACTGTACACTTTAGACTAAAACTGAGCTCTACTTTGGTTAAATGTGCGCTATTTTTACTTAGTCGTAGTTCTACCTAATGTTTGTTTTGTCTTTCTAGATGGACATTCAACAGGTGATGCTGTACTGTGATCCAACACTGGCCCTTGAAGAAGTCTGCTGTGAAATCCCTGGAGCTCGGGTGAGATACATACTTTAAATTTGAACCCTAAAATAAATAATAACCAAAGAAAGAAGGCCTATCGCTAGATCTTTGCTTCAAATATACATTTGTGATTGAGAATATGTATTTTATTTTGCTGGTATTGATGTATTACAGAGCACTATATTGTTGAATGAACATAAGGCCATTTAATGTAACAGAGTATATGAAAAGACAGGGGTGATGAAATGGAAATCTGACACCAGAGGGCAGTAGTAATGCTTTGTTTTACCAGCTCCAAGCCTGGATATTAAATGAAAATGGTGCTCTGGAAATCCTAAGTCCTAAAACCCCAAAATATAAATTAGATGGTAGATTATTTGCTATGGCATCACCAGAAGGAAACAAATGTGAAATAACCTTGAACCCTGAACTGAAATGTAAAATGTAAAATAAACTAGTTCAAGATTGTCAGTAGGGCAGAACAAGGTGTGTGGGCTTACGTGCAAAGTATGCTTTTGACACATTGTGGTATGGAAGGAACTGCAAATACTTGAGTTTATTTTGTTAGTTTTATTTGGTATTTTGTGTTCTGCCAAATTCCTGTCTGGATTCTTGCTCCAGAGGTCTTAACAACTGAAGATGCATGCTGTTTCCCAAAAGTACGTACAGGGCAAATCTGGGAGTCCTTATTTTGAGGTAAAAAGTGCATAGTCCCTGCAGGAGAAAGGACAAAGTACTCTAATATTGATTAGAATTCAGGGGCAAGAGGAAGTCAGTCCTGTTTAGCTCAGGGCAGGTGTGCTGCAGGGCTCCCTCCGAGCTCCGCTTAAATTTAAAATGAGAAATTGCTAAGCATACACATGTATGCCCACTCACAATGGAAGAAAAATACAACATAATGGAACTATTAGATGTACTGTCAAACTTACTTATGGTTGAGGCAACATATTTCTTCTGTATGAGACCTGGTGATGTTGAAAATAAGCTGGCTTTCATGTTAGAATTAATTTCATATGAATAAAGTAGGATCACATATTTCTGTGTCTCCGCAGTGTCCGCCAGAGGCCTCCAAGAGCCGCCGTGCTGCTGAGAATGACCTACTGGAAAATACCTTTAGTCAGGTAGAACACAACAAAAGTTTCAATGGTTTCTATTCTATTCTGTTTTTTAAATCCATTATTATATAAACATCATCCAAATAAAATGTTGAGAAAATGCAAATGAAACTTCAACAGATCTTAAATCTTATCTTTAATATGCAATGTCTGAACTTTAGCATTTCTGTCAAACTGTGCCTCCCTGAGATGTGTAAACTAGAGTACTCACTAATCAAACACATGATTATAATCTTAGTATGTACCATTTCAAAGACCTGTGGAGCAGCTGACAGATCCATGTTTATGGACTCTCCTATTGCTTTAAAACTCTATCCAGATAACTTTTTATAAGTGTACACGTAACTCTCTTGACCTCTGTGACCTAAAACATGAAAGCCATCACATTCCCCATCTTCCCCATCAGCGTTTGCACTTTCTATTCTGGACACATATGGAAATTGCAACAGTACGCACCACTCCATCACACGTGGCTTACATACAGCGCTGACATATCACTCACTCCGTTTTACAGCCCTGTTTTTGAGCGAGGAGATACTTACAGTGGCAAACTATCCCTACCCTGTAACACATTTATAGCGAATGGCAGATCTGTCTCGAAAATCTCAAAGTGAAAAAGTTGTTTTCTTCACTGCTTCTATGCGACTCGAGTTCACTTCAGTTGACTGTTAGCGATTGTTCTAAATGTCTGCAGGCTACAGCGAATGCATGACAACTAGCACCACATGCAGCACGTGGGAGAAGATTTTTCAAAAACTTCTATGGCTGTGTCATTTGTTACATTTATCCAGTATAGCATAAAGCCTATCTATTTTATACTTTTCCCTGGCTTCATATTTCAAATTAATAGCATCTATATCTAATTATCTATTCATTAAAGCTTGGTTTCTTCTGGGGAGAGTTAACTTATCAATTCCAGAGATGTTTCCAAGGAGACTAATAATTCAGGCAAGCTGTCTTTATTCATCGTTCAGGGCTTGTAATTTAAGTTGTAGTGCAAGCAGTAAGATGTAACAGAGTTAGAAGAAGGCAGAAGGCAATAGTAGAATAAATAGTATATAGTAAAGTAGTAGTACAAGTTGTCATTGTACTACTAGCAAGGAACAAATAGCATCTGTACTAAGTACTAGGTATTTAAAACTTACTAAGAATAGGAAACAACTTCTAACGATTTTATGCTACATTACATTACACTACTTTGATGCTGTTATTTTTGTCATATACCTGTATAAAGGTGTTTTTAAAGTGGTATGACTTTTACTTTACTTTTGTACCTCTAATCTACTTCTTCTACTACGACTTCTATGTATCAATTCCATTTTGTTGCCTATACATGACTGCTATGACTCTTCCCAAGTCTCATTATTATAGTTGAGTTTACTTTGAATTCAATACACAGAGTATTAAATCTGAAAGTCCAGCGTGGGTTCCAGATGCTTCTAAGGAGTCGTAGTTATTCTTCTTTAGAGTAAACAGTTGTGGAATGTAGTCTTTGTAGTGCAGTAAGATTTGACTACATAATATGTAGAAGTTGAAGAGGCACTTAAAATGTGCAGTAGTCAATGAAAAATATCACAATCCCAGCTTGTAAACTACTAAAACAAAACTACTACTGCTGCAACTATTATATTCAGGCTGTCCACAACTTTAATCTTTTATTGCACTTTTATTACTACTAAAAATACTACATTTTTTTTACATTACATCTTTTTGACCTCTGGTGGAATTGGGAAAAGGTCAAATGTGGGTCGGGTGTTGAACCAAGCAATGAAAATATCAACCCCAGTACACAACATGCTGCTCTTGATAAAGGGTAATTCATATTGTCTGTATGTGGGGCACAGCTGCTCCTGCCTTTTGAGGGATTACAAATTTCCCTCACACTGTTCCTTATCGTGCTGCACTGTAAACCTTATCTCACCGGCTTTCAACTCTCCTAAAAGGTCACCCAGTCCTCTGAAGACTAAAAAGAATTCTGTGTGTTTTATTTGCCCAGTCCTTAAGCCTTCTTTTCTTCAGTCCAAAACTGCCCATAGGGTATTTTCTCTGTGTATCTGATTTAAGATGTACCTCAGATTTAAAAAAGCCTTTCTCATCCTTGCATCTTCTTCTTCTTCTTGGCTTTGTGTCTTGATTTACAAAGTTGGCACAGCAGGGCACATGTCTTGTATTTGCCCGAGGACTTTACGAGGTAGTGCACTTTGCATTTCTCTCCTCTGCCATCGGCTTTCATCTTCAGCTCTCCCTGAGAATACAAAAATAACCGTTAATGACCCACGCGTGAAGCCAACTTGGCCCTCATTTCGACTGTCTTTGTTGTGCGAGTCTGATGCAACTCAGGGTAAGAGTGTTCCAGTAGAGTGGGATGCGCTGCAGATGCAACAGGAAAAACAACAGCTTGCCGATGCCAGGGTTGTCTTGTGACATTTATTGGAGACTTTTAAAAATGCGGATCGCTGCCATTCCTGGAAGCATCTTTGAGAGGTGTGAGAGTTGCCATGGATTCACAATAACCTACTGTACAGTACACACTATACAGCCAACAGTCAACAAAATCAAATACTTCAATGCAAGAAATGTTTGCCATGAAGCTGTCAGCAATCATCTGCAAAAACACAACAAACACTAAACTCTTCTCCTACTTTAATTCCAAAAACCTGTAATCTGGCACTGCATGCTGGCGTCTTACTGATTTTTGTCAGGTTAGAAACACACAGAAATCCACATTGTCAAACAGAAACTTCTGCAGTCACAATCCCAGTAGCTAAGCATTTAACCCAGGGGTGTTTTTTTCCTTCAGAAGACAGCATATGAAAATGTGTATTTGAAGTGGAAGGCTGCAGACAGGTGGTCAATACAGTGAGTCATTCAGATCAGGTGCATTTTACATTATAGTAGCTTTGATAGAGCCACTGTCCCTTTTCTTCTGCATTACAGTGCAATGTTAAAGGGTATAATGGTAAAATTAATTCAATTTTAATAAGATTTTTTAAAAGAAATTTAATAAGTACAGATCTTTTGGGACAATTCAGCTAGAGGCTTGAGGGCTAACAAAAATTGGGTTGCGGGCTGCATTTGCCCACCAGGCTATAGTTTGGAACTGATTAAACAGTGGCTCTATGGTTATCGAGAAGGCAATATGTAGACCTAGAACAAACAATAGGGCAGAGGGGGGCAAACTAAGGCCCGGGGGCCACATGTGGCCCTTTTGGCATTTTGATCTGGCCCACAAAGCAAGAATTGTATGAGTTAACTATGACGCATTTGTCATTTTATAGTTGCCTGAGCAGCTGTTTGTTCATTTAAGATCAGTTTTAAGAAAAGCCACCACTAGAATAACACCAGACTTTGATGCTTTGGATAAAAAGAGTGACCAACGGCACTGTTCCCACTAAGTAAAGGTAATGATTTCTGCTCTTCTGTTGTCGATTTTGTGTATTTTAGGCATTACGTCTATGTGTATTAGTATGTGTGTAAAATGGTCTGGCCCCCAGGCAAGTGTAAACATCCAAAGTGGCCCTTGCGTCAAAATAATTGCCCACCCCTGCAATAGGGAATTTCAGGTAATTGGTATGACATGAAAATATTTCGTATAGTATAGTTCATTCTAATCTTGCAATATAGATACATTTCAATTGCATTTTGTTGTTGTTACATTGTGAATGAATTGTGTTTGGTTATTATTTTCATTTGATTAAATTGAACTGGAATTGGATTCCGAACTTTATTGTTTTCCTCTTTCAGGACATTTTTGGCTCTAGAGATTTCGGACAGAAGGTAAGGGATCACATTTCAAAGTGTAAAATACCACACACATTCAATTTTCCAAAATATTGGATATTTTGAACATGTGCCTCTGTGCCAAAAAAAAAAATCTTCAAAGCTCGAAAGTCATGGGCTAAAACCTGCACCCATTTCCCCTCTCCCTGTGTTCAAAGGCATACAATTTTGAGTCTAAATTGGTATCTAGCGTGAGACCAAACCCTTTTCTACTGTGTTCATGGGCTAGTGCGGTATAATAATTTGGAAGTTTCAGCACAAATCCACTCAGGGAGCACCCATGTTGTGTGTCTCTGGGTCCCGCATGTGGGGAGCAGCAAAGGATGCATTTGTTGGTCCTATCCTTAACATGCCCTGGGATGCTGACTGACTGATTTACACCTCATTATGCACAGTGCCTCAGCCCAGGGAGTTGCTTGTGCCTATTAATTTTGTCATTCACCTACTACTATGGCCATGTGCAGTTCACAAATAGAATACAAAACTCTAGATGCATCATTATGTGGTTCCTGTGTGTGCTTACTAATGCAGTCGGACGTCTCTCCCATGACTTTCTTCTTCAGTGCGGGTTATTACCTGGTTCAGAGTGTGCGCGCCTCCACCTGCCATTAGGGGCACAAAAACTTTTTCACAGCACTGAATAGAATTTGTTCAGGCATTAAGGCATAGGCCAACTGAAAATAATATAATGATAATACACCTTGATATTAAGCTCATCCTGTAATAATATATTTAACAGGCTTATTATTACAGGGCGGTTATAAGAAATGATCCTGGTGAGGGGTAAATTTGTCTTTTAGAGCACAATCTTAAAGCTTAGTCAGAAACCAATTTTCATCATCCATGTCATGCTGGTTCTGCGAGGTCTACTGAGTTCTGTGAGACATCCCTGGTTTCCTCATTATGCCATTGTTAAGCTTCAAAGCATAACACAGTTTCTTTCACCTGTTCGCTAATACGAGCAGTATTTTAACACACACTGCGTTATGTACAGTCATTAAAGTATTGAGTATTTAATACCCACTATCCACCCCAATACCTGGTATGTTTCTGATCTACACAATTACACAATAAGCAGTTGCTTTATTCATAAAAAATGGGGTTGTCCGATAAATAAAGCCTTATTTGTATTTGTTTATTGTCTGGATATTGTGGTAAATAAATGATACCAAGACTAAACCTGCTTTAGGGTGCACTAACGTTTCTGAAGGATCTGCCAGCTGCTTGTTTTGTTGCTCTGACCATATGGCATTAAACTCGTCCATCTTGCAATTATTCAGTTGGGGTTCACAATTACCTTGAAAAACACGCATTCTTTTTGTGAGCAGGGTCGTCTCTCCACAGATATTATTTATAACGCTTGAGTACGTATGTTGCGTACGTGACTTTCAACGTTAAGTTTGTGATCTATCAAAATGCAACTTGACAAGGAAACAGCGGTTCCGTCCAAAAACTCTTTGTGCGTTGGAGCTTTCAGAGACGAGGCAGAAAATGACGTTAGAGGGTGTTTTTGGAAGTTTGTGTTTAGTCCTTACATACTTTTTTAGTAAGAATTCCACGTAGACTTTTATAAATGAGGCCCCTGAACTGTAACTTGTCCTCATGTTGTCACCTTCTTGTCTCCATGGAGACAGGTTTAATGCCTTTACTAGGCACCCACTAAGTTACATAGTGCGCATTTTAAGACTTAATTAACAGTCACATTTGAGCTGCACAATAAATCAATGTAACAAAAATGCAATTTAAGTTGGTGCAATAATAAAATCACAAAAGCTGCAATAGTTAGAATAATCTGTGCAAACAAATATACAGTATTTTAGTAGATACAATGTGTGGTATCCCTAGTTTAGACCTCTTCAAACATTTTGTGAGATTCTTGTATAAGTGCAGCAGTTAATACTTCAGTCTCTCCAATGTTAATGCACCTGGAGTTGTTTACAATGTGCATGTAATCAAACTGCACTTGCAATACTTTCCAAAAATCGTGCAGCTCTGATCAGACGCTAATAGTGTTTTTTACATTGGCTTGCAAAAGGAAAATATCAAAATTCTCTAGTTGAATTCATACCTCGCAGCTTTGTGCATCAGTGTGCGGAGACGTGTAGTTTATTGACCTGCCAGGCTGAATGCTGACGTTTAAAGAGGGATTACTTGATCACAGGAGAGTTATGATGGACCTTGGAACGAGTGACTCATCACAGCTATACCTTTGCCAGCCTCTGATGCACTGTAGCCCGTGTGCGTGTCTCGAGGGGCCTCTTGTACCGCATTACACCTGGAAATGCGCACACTTCCAGCTTCTATCAACACCGAGTGAGGCAATCTGCTTTAATTACGGGCTCACACTAAACACGCTTGAGTTATGAATAATATTTCTACTTATACCTGTGTGTGTGTGTGTACGCAGCAGCTGGCCGAATCACTCGTGTGCTTTGGGAATCAGACATTCTTATTGATCTCCATCTCTCCCTCTGCAACCTGCTGCATGCGCGCTCTTTTACTTTTGGTAACAGTGCCATCACCTGGAGGCTACGGAAACTGCAAAATGAGCCAAAATAGCAGGTCCGGCTGCAGTGGCACTCGATGCTGCTAAATTATTGTGCCACATGAAGTAATAATTCCACAGTTTCTTTTTTAGTTCGCTGGTTATTTACTTCTTCAAGAGGGATCGATGCGCTCTACGTCTTTTGAGTTAACTTGTGCGTCAAATGCGGGCTTATAAATGCGCGTCTGTAATTGTGTTGCAGGTGGTAAATCTTGGAGGAGTCGCTGGAATAAAAGGAGAAAAAGGTGACCGGGTGAGTGCAAAAACACAACTATAAACAACAGAATGTAGTACACGTGTGTCTTTGCTAATACAAGAGGAATGTATGATGTCATCACGTGTCCAGGCACGCCGCTTACCAGGCCACTTATTATCTAAATATGACAAACGTTAGATAGCTTTGTAACATGACATGAAATTGTATTGATCTGTTTTGTATCATTAAATGTATATTACATTTTATAGTGTGTAGAATAGGGGTGTCCAAACATTTTCTACCCATGGCCGCATATTGAAATATAGACCGAGCTGGGGGCCACAAATCAATCGTGAAACATTCAATTTGGTCTCAATGTCTTAAAGTGCCCATGACAGGTTGGACTACTCATTTAACTAAAATGCAAATGCATCTGCTTAAATCTTTACAAATTTTAGTCCAGTTTAGCTATTTTTAGGTTTTCAATTTTACTTCCTGGTTGTAAATGATGATATCACACTAGGAGATTGCCAAGAAACCATCCAAAATGTCTATTCTAATGTCACAGATATTTGTATTTGACAAAGAGAAATATCTATGAACCTTTATTTTGTTGAATCAATATTTAAAGGGTCAAAAAGTAGTTTATTTTGTTTAACTTATGTATAATCTTTGTCTCCCTTGTGTACTGTAATTTAATTTTCATCACATTTTTCAACTTTGTAAACAGCTACCTGATTGGTGTAGAACTATAATGTATATTTACAAGAGGTATTAATACACCGAATAAAGTCAAAATTTGAAAATCATAAGTGTCATACGCACTTTAATATCAGATCTGTCTCACACCAAAATGTTAGTTATTTAGGTCACAATTGTAGCACATTTTAAATTTGCTTTAAATGACTTCTCAGGACAATGTGGGCCAATTCACCAGGAAGGGCCAAATAGTTTGGACATGCAGGATGTAGAATAAATGATGACCATCTTCTTGCACTCCGTGGTTTAAAGCCTAGATTAAATAAGAAACTTGCATCAGAGATATATGGAATTATATCAATTTCAAGTCATACTATGGTCAGTACACTATTGCCAACATAATTAGTATGGTATCCTTAAGGAGAAATACAATTGAACAATTATGTATTTATTTAGTCTCAATGTGGTGCTAAATATACCACAATACTTTAACTCAATGCAATCTTTGTTATTACTTCCGCTCACACAAATCACTTTCTGC
This sequence comes from Rhinogobius similis, assembly GCA_019453435.1. Taxonomy (NCBI): domain Eukaryota; kingdom Metazoa; phylum Chordata; class Actinopteri; order Gobiiformes; family Gobiidae; genus Rhinogobius; species Rhinogobius similis. The sequence goes on from CM033635.1 coordinate 21,608,653, forward strand.
CCCTTCTGTTTTAGGGTGATGGCTGCTCTGGCTCCCCTTCAGGTCCTGTAAGTCACTTTGCAATTTGTCTCACTCCTGCACACTGCACAGAAATATTGTCTTGTAACTTGGCATGCAACACAGTATGACAGTTATAAACTGGCAGAGAAAGTGGTCTATGATAATACACGCCAACTGTGTGCCTCTAACCTTAGTGTGCCGCGGGACCCAAGGGCCAGAAAGGAGACAAAGGCGAATCGGTGAGTGCCAATCTTCTGACAGGTTACAGCAGCACATCCAACGCTGCTCCATCCCCTGCAGCCCTCTGGTCTGATCTTTATTCAAAACCTCCTTTTCGAGCATGCAGTCCCAACATTAATTATGCAACAGGAGTGTGTGCTTTGTGAGTTTATTTACTGGTGAGTCATTTGCCTGTATGAATATGCATGTCTCTGTGAATGTGCTTAAACCTGCTGTGTATGCCACATACCATCCTCTTTCATTAGTCACTGCATATTACTTGACTTATTTGAGAGGCTTTGTGTTATGCAGAGGAGGAAATAGTGGTCAAAATAGATATACAATAGCTGTTATTAGGGTTAATATTAAACATGGCCCTTTATGTTTTTGTTTTGTTTTTTCTACTGAGCATTTAGTCACCAATGGCAAAAGAGAAAATATTTATTCAATAATATTGTGTCTCGATAGTCACTACATTAAAAGTAAAATAACTACAAAACAACCTACTTCTACGTACAGTACTTCTGTTTGTGTGCATGTCTGGTTGGGTGTATGTCTGTATGTCTGTTGTGTGTATTGCCGAGGCCATTGATCTGAGTCTGTCCTCTACCCACAGGCAGGACCTGGCAACTGGGGAGAAGCGCTTATGTACAAGGTGAAAGGTTTTAGACCTGTGCTTATAAAATATTTAGATGGATCCTCAATGTGAAGCCCTAAAATATTCTTTATATTATTTCACTTTTTCTGTGCAGGGCGAAAAAGGTCAGAAAGGAGAGATCGGTCCACAGGGTCTCACAGGCACTCCAGGAAAGGATGTATGTATGGTTTTATTTTGCACTTAAGGGGTTGTTTAGTTTTAAAATGTGCAGCATGGTAGTTAAAGTTATTCACAAATTCGACAAAGTACTCATTATTGCTGTTGGTAGCCTGTAAAGTGTGTTTGTTATTTCCCTAAAGAGAACACATGCATTTTATCAGGCTAAGAAGGGCATTCAGTAAACTTAATATATGGCATTACTCTTTAAGCTCCCATTGATATGTGAGCCCCCTTCTCAGGGCCAGAGCGTTAAGTCGTCCTCCTAATGCCTGTTAGATTAGGCTAGGGCAACAAAGCTTGCACAATCAATGCTGCCTCATTGACTGTGCTGTTCGTCTCACATAGGCAGCCTCCCATTCAGGAAGACTTAAACCTTTTAATCTTCGCTGTTCACCATAGTGATCCTACCAACGCTCGGAAAGTTTTGAGGAACAAATTGCAACGTGTGTGTGTGCACTGAGTTTGAGTCCCAATTGTATTTGTCAGGTTACCAGTGCATGCCATGGACAGATGGAAGATAGATTCTCTTAAGCCAGCCATCCATCTGACAATGGGATGTGGCTTAATTGAAGCAGCCTTTCCCATATACAAGCAAATAAGGACAAAGCATGCACTGACATAAGTAAAGTAATTTTGAACTCTTGACTCAGGTCATGCTGAATGGTCAGCATGAATAGTAAAATCAATTCATGGGTCCTTGAATGGGCAGCTCACGTATTTTCATCCTAGCCAAGCAGGACTGCACAATTATCGAATTATCGAAATTGAAGGGAAATCAAAATTTTAATCAATCATAAATGGCGCAGTTTTTTAAGTACAATGATTTCCTCTGTTCCATTTTATTCCTGTAGTTTTGATTACCACAAACATATTCTGAAACCCATATCATTATTTTACTAATTACAATCATTATTCTGGTCAGAGAAATTGCAATTAGATATTATTCCCAAACCATACAGTCCTACAGTCAAGAGTACAATACAATTCACTCCCAACAACGTTCATTATTTCTTCCTTAGTTCCACAATATGTTCTTCTTAAAGACAATTAAATAGGAGATGTATTTACCTTGTTGACATCGGTTGCTTAACTGCGAGCCATCTTTAGCATCTTTGTCACTGGCGTTGATGACGTGTCACTTATCAGCTGATGTCACTTCCTGAGGTCGTCAGCCTGATGGACCTGGCAGGTCGCTCAGACTGACCACGCCTCCTGCCGCCCGGTGGCAATACAAATCATTTGATGGTACAGTTCTCATTGAATAATCAAAGAGTTTGTTCATTTTTCATTCCTCAGGGGAGAACAGGTTCCATTTGTGTAGTGGGCCCGAAAGGACAGAAGGTCAGTCATTAACATTGGTTAAAATGTTTGTCTATATCACCTATATGATACATTAGCATTACGCCGATTGTGTCTTTCCAGGGTACACCAGGAAAAGTGGGTCCAGAAGGATTAGCAGGAGAGCCAGGTCAGCCAGGACTCCCAGGACTTCCAGGAGAGGGCAAACCAGGACCTCCGGTCAGTGCCTAAAATGAATTCTATCAAGACTAGGCAGTGACAATAAGTTCTGTCGCGATGAGGTCACTGCAAAAGAGCACTGTTCGACTTGTAGTTTTCCTGTTGTCAATTACAGAAACATAGAAATACCGTGTCAAAGGTTTCATAAGACGTGTCTGAGAAAAATGTTTGAAACTATTAACTTTTTTTTTTTATTAGGGCCCACCTGGTCCCCTGGGTGGTGCAAAAGGCGAGAAGGTAGGTTTATATTCAAAAGTGATAATAAATTACATGGGAAAATTGCTCAATTGATCTGGAAATGAGCACACTGCATGTTAAAGGGTTTTACAACCATAGACTGTACAAGCAGTGGCTGTAGCTAGCCAGCGTGTTCCAAATGCTACATCCCGTTTTCAGCTCCTTCTGCTCTGGCTCCCATTCTCTTTCTATTGAAACATATGTGCCTCTTTCTCTGTAACTATTGCTGTCAGACTCATCATTCAGGACTAAAAATGTTATTATTAAAAAGCTGTACATGATCCTGGTGTTCCTTTTGCGATTGTCTGTGTAAATCAAGATATGAACACTAATAACTGGTGCCATCTTCTCTTGACATTGGCCTCAGCTCGCGTTAGCAACTGGTGTGAGTGACAGCTAGCATCTCTTGTTGCTAAGCGAAGGGGCAGGCACTTGCAATAACCTTGCCCCTGATAGGCTCTGTGTTTGCCATGTAATGCACTGTCAGATTTCCAAGTATGTAATTCAGCTCCAAATTAGCCTGTGTAGCCAGACAGTAGGGCATCCCTGTCCCTCCTTCTACAGTCTATGCTTGCAACAAAGACGATAATTAATCAGTTGTAAGAACTGTAAGTGTTAAGTTTATCTTGTTAAACCTTTACAGGGAGATTCAGGAATTCCAGGAGTTGATGGATTGCCAGGAGATCCAGTAAGGCTCTTTTTAAACATGTATAATTTCTCAGTAATGCATGCATTGATCACCAGTTCATAGATTGATAACTGACTGTAAATATATTTCTTATGCAGGGTCCAAGAGGTCCTGGTGGGGGTAAAGGAGAGAAGGTAATGCATGGCAAAAGTAGCTCACAATTATAAACCACAATTTCTGGGATGCATCTTACCTGATGTCTATTTGTTGTCCAGGGAGATCCATGTGAGGTGTGCCCAGTGCTTTCCACAGACCTCAGTAACACTGTAGCTCTGCAAGGGAAACCCGGGCCTAAAGGTGAACCTGGAATGTCAGGCGTGGGAGAGAAGGGACCTATTGTGAGTATTGAGAAGCACTAAGCATAAAAGAAATAACATGAACATCTTTGTTTTCCTTCCAAGACGTATACTAAATCACTACTACCATTATTTATTTTCATATCGTAATGTATTATTATTATTTTTTTTTAGCTTTTTTGCATTTAAGCAAGTATATTTTGACATTTTCACAAGGTTCAATTTCAATTCTGTAAATATTTTTTCTTATTACACTTGTACTTTGCTGTTACAAGTTATCATTTCCTCATTGTGGGGCAATTAAAGGTTATTTTATATTCTACAACTTCTTCTACCACTGCCTTGTCTACTGCTATTTCTTCCTTTGCTAATTTGAACATCTACATCTACTACTATTTTCTTTATAGTACTGCTTTTAAATTGTATTTTAGGGACTCTTACTGTAGAAATCGACCCTAAGTCAGTATCTCAAGCCGTAACCCTGCTACCCTGATTTTTGCACACTCCTTAGCACACCAATAGAATCATTTTTGGGGAGAGGTATAAATCTACAGCCTTATGAGATTTTCCATGCAACGATTTCCAATAGTGCCAGCATCCATCTGTCATACCTGATTAGGGCTGAGGTAGAGGAGGGTGGGGTTGCAAAGTGGGCTAGGGTGCCAGCGTAACTTCTTTTCAACAAAGTCTTAATTCTTCTTCACCTATTGTCCTTTTCTATAAATTTTCTTCTTGTTCCACAACAGGGGCCTCAAGGAGCCGAAGGCAAAGCAGGACAAAAGGTATATGAGCTTCAATCATTCATTTTTAGTACATTTATATTCTGTGGAAGCATGACCGATGCGCGTACTCCTGCATCATTATACATGAAATTATGCTAACATCAGCAGAGAGGCAAATGCAGGCAAAGTAGATGCATTTTAACCACAAAACCTCATGTAACATATAGATCCATAGTACACTCAGTTTTGGCATACCTTATTATGCCTTGTGGTTAGCATTTTGTTTTGATTTTCAGGGAGAACCGGGATCTGATGGCCTCAAAGGTGAAAAGGTGAGCTACCATTATTATTCAAAACTACTTTGATTACGCTTGAATAATACAGCCAGGAAAGCAAAACTGTGGTAATTATTTTTTGTGCCTGTGTTTGGTTATAGGGTGAAGCATGTTCTGTTTGCCCCACTCTGGGACAGTTGCCTGCTAACCTGATCCCTGGAGTCATGAGCCAAGCGCTGAAAGGGGCGACAGGCCAGAAAGGAGAGCAAGTAAGTCTGAGCATTTTAGGTTAAAATCATAAGTAATCCAGTTTCACTGCAGAATTGTGGACCAAATGCTCACAAACACCTCCAAGGTGAAAGCAAAAACAAACAGTGTTATCTTGTTCAAGTGTAAAGACTTTGTTCTTGTGGTGAGAGATATAATACATTGGATGCTGAAAATTGATGGATAATGGTTTTGTTTGACGAAAGATCTATGGCTGATTTTGTTTACCTGTTTGTGATTGCTTGCATGTGTGGGCAGTGATAAGAAGCCTCATTAAAGTGATGCATTGTCTGCTGTTGTGCTCCACAGGGGGAGGCTGGCGCTGTGGGCTTACCAGGGCCTAGTGGAGAAAAGGTATGTTCAGGAGTAGGCGACCCCATTAACACAGTGTTTAAGCTCTCACAAGGTGAACCCACTCTGTAGTCTGCAGAATGAGGCACTGAGGAGACTTTAAAGAATGATCATCACATAAGAGCACTCATTTTAGGAGATTAAGATGCAAGATGTGGGTTTTCACTCAGTGGGATACTTAGTAAGAAAAGCTTACATAACAAAGTTTCATTTAAATTTGAACAATTTATTAAGTACATTTCAATCACCCATCTGACTAACTTCTGCAGGGTGTTGCAGGCAGCAAAGGATCTGATGGAAAGCCGGTGGGTGCAATTTTTTTGTGAATAAAAACATGACAGAATAAGGTCACAGGTAGGTAACACTGTATACAATAATTATGCCATGTGATGTGCTCTTACATCAGGGAAAACCTGGGCCACGGGGGCACAGTGGAAAAGATGGACCAAAAGGAGCAAGGGTATGTAATATCAAGCATTTAATTGATGTAGGGTAGGGTTATATGACGGTTTTCTTATCCATGATTAAGTGCTTTTCAAACACATTCAAGACACTTTTTCCCAATAGGAGTGACAGGTATATTTAACCAGTCATAGTGAAGTATGGACTATCAAAAGAAACCTTATTAATTAATTTGAATTGTAATCTCCCCTCAAATGAGTGGGGATGATAGGCCTACCCCTGTTACTGTGAGGCATTTACTTGGAGTTTTGATGTTAATTTGTTCTTGTTGTGGTCATAGGGAGATCAAGGACTTCCAGGTGTTGGGCTTCCTGGTTCTAAAGGAGAAAGGGTGTGTCCAGTCGTTTGTGTAGCACCTTTTGATAGGGTTTTTACGAGACCATTCTAAAATTCAGTTTGTCCTAGGGCGAGTGTGGTGTGTGCCAGCCATCAGAGGTCGGTGGTGGGCGCCCCAATATCAAACTGCCAGCAGGAGCTGGTGAACCAGGCCCTCCAGGAGCTGATGGCAAGCAGGTAACTTGTTTTAAAAAAAAAAAAAAAAAGCAGTTATCATGCTGGCAGAAAGGATATTGATATATTGATATTTGTGCCAGTTTTTATTTTGTATGTACAGGCCCAGCAACTACAGAGAAATTAACTATAAACCAGAAAAAAATATTTTGCGTTTTGAGAGTTCAAAGGCAAATTCTACCATAGCATTGTGACCTGTCCTCCAGCTGAATTTTAAACTATGATTATTCTAGAATATTATGATACACTACCTTACATGAACACATCCTGTTGTCATTGGCAATGTTTGATTATTTAATCATTATAATTAGTGGTTACAGAATCTTCTCTGAGAATTTGGGATAAACTATGCTAAGTACAGAGAGATTGCCCTTGTGAATGCACCGTGCTTTCGTTTATTGGACAAATAAGTGGTAAAGTGGCTTCTCTGAACACAGAAGTGTTGGTTGGTATTATAAATCTCTGTAGGGTCCTGTCATCCCAACCAATTACATGCTTTATGCTTATGCGGTTAGTTTTATGTCAACAATTATTTTAGGCTAAATAGACACCGGCTTGTGTTTCAAGATGACTGCCTTTGCATATTAAGTATGTGAATACTGTACGTGCATCCGCATGCATTAGTTTTTTTTGTTTTGCTTTGATTTTTGTATACACAGGGTCCACCGGGTGCTGCGGGTCTTAAAGGAGAAAAGGTACATTTTTCATCTGCATGTTGCACCTTGCTGTGTCAGAATTTGTTTCGATACAGACTATAAAAATACTAAAATCAAATCAGCATTATACATTTTAAACTACAGAGATAAGCTTGTGAATAGTTTCGTGTCACCAGGGAGAAACAGGAGACCAGGGGGATAAAGGACTAGATGGTGCCCCTGGACTCCCAGGTTTGGCAGGAGAGCCAGGACTAGATGGACTAAGAGGCTTGAAAGGAGAGAAGGTACGTTTTTTTCCTCCTTACTACTTTATAGCAAATACTTTTTGAAGATTCGCAGTCATTGTCGCTACACTTGCTGTATCTATTCTAGGGTGATGCTTGCACCAGCTGCCCATCGGTGGGTGCTGCAGGAGGTGAGGGCGTATCTGTCCCAGGTCCCAAAGGGGAGAGGGGGGAGCCAGGTCCACCAGGACAAGGGAAACCAGGCAAACATGTAAGTGAATTATGTATGAGGTTATTATTCAAATTGTGCTTCTTCTAACACATTTTCTCACATTCAAACGATATGTTATTCCCAGGGGTTACCAGGACCAGCTGGTGTTCAGGGCACCCCTGGTGCAAAAGGAGCTAAGGTATAATAAGGTCATAATGTTACTTTTGGAGAGGAAATTAAGTATGTGTATTAATTACAATTTTCAAGATGGTTCTATTTGTTTTCACAGGGAGAACCTGGTCTTGCTGGAGTTGGTCTTCCGGGGCCTCAGGTAAAACATGAAAGTTACTTTGACTATAAAAGGAATCACACACATAAAAGTGGTAGACATCTACTAAAGTCTGTATAAAATCCCTCAAGCGAGCAGGAAAGATTCAGAACATTTTATGTAATATTACATTTTTATATCATTTCAAAGCAACAGCAGATGTTTGTTTTTATAAACTAAAGGTGAACAGTCCATTTTTTTTCACTTAGGGCATATATCTATAAATATATGTTATCACTGACACAGATTTAAAGTTCACTGGTTGATGGGTTCGTTCAAGTGTGATGCTAATTGTAGTATGTATCCTAGGGTGAACAGGGACCAAGAGGACTGCATGGACCTGCAGTAAGTTCCCCTATTTCTGAACTTTATCTTTTGGTATTATATTATGATATCATTATATTATATTATTATAATTATATAATTATGTTGACATTAATGGAATTTCTTTTTTTCCCCTTTTTTTCAAGGGACCCCAAGGAGAGAGAGGATCTCCTGGCTTTGTAGGAGAGAAGGTACTGTTAAGAAAAGAAGCTTGGCGTTCATTTTGAAATCATGGAGGTGTATGCATATTTACTTTTACTAACAGGGCTCCAAAGGAGATGCTGGACTTCCTGGACTACAGGGGCCAGTGGGGCCTGTGGTTGAAGGACCTCCGGTGAGATGTTCATCAAACTTTGAAAATATTAACTATGGCCTTGACTTAAACAGAAAAATGACTGAGGTTTATGACTGTATTGCACTTATGAGCTGATGCCACAAAGTATGCTTTAGGTTTAGGGCGTTAGATTCACAGGCTGGGGGAAATCTTTTCTGTCTGGAGTTGGCTCCAATCATTCTACAGCTCATGTATAGAGTGTATTTGGCTTGGATTGTGATTGTGGCTGACAGCAACAGATAGGTGTTGGAAAAACTAAAGTCCTAGTTCTATCGATCCCTTAGTTCCAAATTGTCATTCTGTCTCTTTGATTTGCACCCATGTTTGTACCCAAATTGTGTTTACCGGCACAGACTTTTACATGATTCATTTCCACTCCTCTATTTAACCACAGGGTAAAGATGGAAAACCAGGTCTTAATGGGTTGCCAGGAGCAGAAGGAAAGCCGGTAAGTTTGTCTTTTTCCCTTTTGTTTCTCAAATGTGACACTAATTGGAGTCGCTTTTCTGTGCTTTTGCATAAGCAATTTAAAAAGATGTAAGGGGGATTTAAGCAACAAACAAGAGTGGCTGCTTCTGTGTTACCATCTTCAATTTTCTTTGAGCTTCTGTGGGAATTGTCCTTGATTCAGGCATCATTTGTAACCAAGTATGCCCGCCTCGATCCATAACAGAGGCAATGTCTGGTTCCATCTCATCTGCTGTCCCCTCATCTCCTCCCAGCTCAGTGCCCCACGAGCTTTCTTCTGGAACAACAAATATGGAGTAACTAAATGTTTCTCTATGCGTGTGTGTCTTCTCTCTCTTGCAGGGACAAGATGGAGCTAAGGGGGACAAGGTAAGTCTAGCGTTTTGTTTGGATGACGGGATCTGGAGGGGTTTGAGTATAAAAGGAGGAAACAGATGGTAATCGCAGGAGATAGTTTAGCGCCCCCTTGCACATACATATGCACACTGAATTGAACATAGGCATGCACAGAGAGGCCTCGGGGCGCACATGGAGTAGCAGTGGAGGTGACAAGCGTGCTGTGTGACTGACAGACTAGAGGAGTTTGGGGCCCTTAATAGAGTGTGTGACTATTAATTTCTGCCTTCATCAGAGCCACCGTCCACTGTGTGAGTGAGAGAGAGGCAGAGATGATACAGTGGCAGAGGCAGCACTTCAGGGGAAAGCATAGAAATTTCAGATTGAGAAACGTTTCAAATTACAGTTTGTGAAGAGGTCAATGTATCTGCTTCATTAAAACCTACCACAGCAGTTGAAGTAACCACAAAATAAAACATCTCAACCACTGTAGCTATGTAAAGATTACTTTTTTTTTAAGCTAAAATGGAATATTTTAAATTGGCAACAATCACAGCAAACTACAAACTTTATTTCAAACTTTTTTTTTTGTTCAACATGAGCACCAGCTTTTAAAAGTTTGTTTTCTCTTTTTTTTGTTGTTGTTTTGTTTTGATCAGTCATTTTAAACAATTAATAGAAAATTCTAATAAATTATACATGTGTTTAGTAAACGTAAGACCTCAAAAGCCTAGATATTACAAAGAGTTGGGCTATCTTTAAAGTTGAATGAAGATTCACTTGCATCTTATCCTTGTATAACTGCTTTGATGTATATTTTAGGGTGAACCTGGAGAGTGCAACTGCATAATCTCCACGAACATGGGTGGGGGCGGACCAGTGAGTATAAGTGCTGCACTGCTGAAATACTAACACACTGAATGTACTTATGTAACCTCTTCCTCTTATGTGCACTATTTACCTTGTACCAGAGTGACTTCTATTTGATAGTACTGACAAAGCGTACATTATCTGTCTACTGAAACATCTACTATTTTTCTGTTCTGATTCAACTGTGCTTGCCTTCCAGGGAGCTCCAGGAGCTCCAGGAAACATGTGGCAAGCTGGCCCTCAGGTGGGTACTGGCAGTAGCTTCATAACTTAGGCTCTAGTGCTGTTAACTTAAAAATGTATGATGTAAATCGCATTTGGTAGGGTCCTCCTGGACCCCCTGGCCCTCCAGGACCCCCGGGAGCCCAGGGAGTCACTGGAATCCAAGGACCCCAGGTAAGAAGATCATGGACTTACCTTACTCCTTTGTTCAATTCAGCAGCCGCTCATTGATCTGAATTGAACTACAAGCCACTCATAAACCTGCTTGGGCAACATGGGAGTCTTGAGAAAGGCTTTAACATGCTTTGCATCATGATCAGGACATGTGCCATAAACCATGCATGTAGGTGATCAGCCACATGGCTAATTATGACCCTGAGACTGTCAAAAGGAGCCAGTCCAGGTAAGATCCCCAGGCTGCAGAATGAGTGGGATATTAAAGGAGATGCAGGCTTTCAATATACTTGCATTAGGACACACATGCATGTAGGACATGACACACTTGTAGGCTTATACTGTCCTGTATATTTAAATGTGAAAATACTAACAAAGCTTTAGCCAGGCTTCACTCATGGGTCATCTGAGCAGGCTGGGCAATGTCCTTCAAGACATAAACAGTTATTTGAAGGTATGCCTCTGAATGATTACACCTCATTCACATCGCTATTGTACAGTACAAAACAATCAAGCACTCCTTCAAATAAAGTGTTGCTATGTTCTGCTTGAATAGTCAAAGGTGGCAAAGACCTGGAGCTGTGCTCAGGACTGGAAGAAGTGGTGGTGTCATTGACTGTACATAGGCTACTTATAATAAGGAACAGCATGTGCACCTTTGACTCTGCCTGTACCACTGGTGGAGATGGGAGTGGTTAGCCTTTAGCAGGCAACATCTACCTCAACCACTGCCTTCTTTTTAGGGTATCCCTGGAAACGACGGGATACCGGGGAATCCGGGTTTGCCTGGAAAGATCGTAAGTAAAATTAGAGCAAAAACAGAAAGATCTTATAAATAAAGCAGAAAATAACAAGTGTAAATACCTTCCGAAGAAAATACAGCTTTTATTTTATTTTGTAAAAATAGATTTCATTTTACTATTTCACTTAAAATAAACATTAATTTGGGAAGGCATTTGATTAATAGTGGCTTATAAAACCAGTTAAAGAAACCTTGTGTTTATACCGCCCTCTGTGGCTATGTGGCATGCATTGATAGATGCCATACATGGCGTGTAGTGAATGAACATTGCTGTGGGAGCTGGAGGTGGAGGTGAGTTACCAAGTGCTAAACATACACAACACACAATATGCTGTGAGTTATATAAAATGCTTATTTTTTTGCTCCTCTGGCTTAGCATGTTTTTTTTGTTTTTTACTATATCTCACAATATGTTCAACAATGTTATCAAAAGTATACAGTTTAAGTACAGTATAATTAAAGTCTAGACATTCTGGAAACGAATAGTACACAACAAGATAATTATAGAGAATCTTCACCTACACAAGTCAGTTAATGCACTGGACCACTGTTGATTGCACTCAGTATACAATATATGGTGGAACATTAAATTGCGCCTCTCTAATGGCTTCCCTTTGAACAATGTCAGATGGGTTTGTAATGACTTTGAAACCAGGCCAGGTGCTATTGATGGACTCTTTTAGTGGATAGGTCCCGGAGCTTTGTTAGGGAGTGAGCAATTTCATTTATTTTAGAGCATATGTCTATAAATTGTCTTTACTGGGACATTTTAATGGGGCTTCTGGATGATTGTTTGTAGAGTAGTGGACTTTAAGTTAAGTTCAAACCTTCAAATACGAGTCTTCTATATGCTCTTGTAGTTTAATGATGTCTGATCAGATGATTCTATGTTAAAGAAAATGTTAACAAAATAATTTGCCACATTACAGCAATGGTCAAATTGTGATTTCATGTGGGGGGGGGGGGGGAATGAACAAGATGATAATTACACACTTGTGTTAATTTGTCTAGAACCATGTTGGAATACATCGGCTGCCTCAAGACTCCGCAGACACAGATGTAAGTTCAGTAAAACTGTTATCTCAAGGACTGTTGTTACAATGACACTTGAGCTGTGCCAGTTTTTGCTCTAAAAAAAACTGTTGATCAGTTTGTGTGTGCATGTTCACAACTCAGGAGGGCTGTGTTGGGGCTGTTTCCAGGGCTTGCCGGGGGTCCCGGGTACGACAGGTGCCAAAGGAGAGAAAGGAGATCAGGGCAAGCCTGGTGTAACTCCATTGGACAACTGTGATAGGGTATGATTGGGAACATGTGGGATTTTTTTTCTTAGGATTTATGATTTGTCTCATTTAGAATTATGCCATAACAAATACCAGTTATCATTCGCTCTGTGGTTTTGCATGCTGCTGTTTCTGGGCAGGTGTACATATACATTTTGTGGGCAGTTGGCAGTTCAAAGTGAAACATATTACATTGATTCAGTGTATTCGATGAATGGTGCATTATGTTGGATACACTTTCTGGACACTGTTATTTCTAAGCCTGGATAAAAGAGGCAATAAAAGCATGCAAAGAGTACGAACTGCTTAGAATATTGAACTCTGTGTAAATCCATGCAATACTGTATGTTTCACTTTTTTAATTGAACTTGTAATTTTACTTGTTAAAAGTAGTGACTGTTAGAATAATTTGTCAGAATAATTCCAAGAATCCTTTCCCATCTTCACAGTGTTTGGAGAAACTGCAAAAGATGCAGGCAACACAAGCGGTCAGATCATGATTGCAAATCTCTTATAGTTACACTAAAGAGTCATGACAATTGAATATGCTTATCTTTTTGTGCTGGGACTTGCAGAATGACCAGTCCTATATGGGACAGCCCGGAATCCCTGGAGTGCCCGGATCACCAGGAATTAAGGGGGAGCCGGTAGGTACTTCAACGTGTTTAGTTGAGTACCAAAAATCAAGGCTTGGACTTACTTCAATTCTTGTCCACAGGGTGTCCCGGGAGACAGAGGGTCTGCTGGGATACCAGGAAACATGGTGAGGCATCTGAGTTGGATATAGTTGGAGTTGCAAATGGTTAAAATCAAAGATAGACGTGTGCAAATACCATGCATGCATTCCAATTGTTTTGGACTTTGGTCATGTATATAGTACCTATGAAAGTTGCTTCAAAAGCATATAACGTACAGACCGCTGCTAAACAGTCAGACTACCATCTCAACACAAACCAGGTCACTGTTCTCCATGTGTGAACTGTGATGCTTATTTTCTCATTTAATTCCCTTTAGATAAAAATAACTGCCAATATTAATGTATTTGTGGGAATCTGAGGCTTTGAAGTTTATAGTTGCTCCTGCCCCACAGACTGACTCTGCTTTAGTGAGTGAAAATACTTGATCTCACCTGAGTTTATGACTGCACTTAAGTCTTTTCAAGCTTATGATATTCAGTGTGATGGGACGCTGTGCATGTAACCTTATTGCGTTGGTCTGTTTATCAGGCATATAAATGTATAACAATGTAAACATGAATATTAACATATATATATATATATATAATACCTCATTATGTTAAAGAGCTTGAATCTGTGTTATTCCTGTGATATGTCTGATGAGTTTTTTGTTTTTGTTTTTTTTACACACTACACATCGATTCTTCTGTGTTGTATTTGCCTAGGGACCCCCAGGCTTCCCTGGTCCTCAAGGTCCACCTGGATCACCTGTAAGTTTTTAGACTTCTCAAATGTGACTCCGTTTTTAATGAAGCTTTCTTCTTGACACACTCATCTCCTAGTTTTCATTGTTGTTTATTGATAGTGTTTTTTAAATGAGGAAATTATTTTGTGGTGTTTCTCTGCTGTAGTTCAATTATCCCCTTGTCCAAGTAATGGAGAGTGGAGGTACTTTGCAGACAACCCGCCCCCCCTCCTCTTGATTTATCGTTTTAGTAAAATTGAGATGCTAAATGACTGAGCGCTGTGTGGAAACCTTCATTAGTCAAGTTTTGCAACAGCCTCTGCTTTTTGCTGTGAGCACCTGTTGAGTTTTACTATAGCACAACTACTTAAGTGAGCATTCTCTGCTTTATGAATAGTAAGAACCACAAAAAAAATAATCATGTGAGCCTTACAATATACACTTTGCAAACATAAATACTTCTCATGACTATTTTCAAACTGGTCTCATGGACAATATTCTATGGTTACTAAACTTTCTAAAATTAGTTGTGCAATAATATAACTGATTATATTTTCTTATCCATTTCATATCTTATCATACTATTATCTGTATCCTTCCCTATATAATCTCTGGTCTGCCTTGTAACAAAGCAAAGTTCACAGTCACAGACTGTATGTAGACTAATATCAAAAGCAGAGATGTAACGACAATCAGTGGGAATGACATAATATAAATATACCAATAAATTAGATTTGAAAACTTGTGGTTATGCAGTACACATACCTTTTAAGTCATTGGGACGTATTTTCACCAGATGCTGAATAAATAACAGAAGGAAAGCCAAAATCGGAATACACTTTAGTAGAGGGTATTTAAGTTGATGATAAGTACTTATACAGTATAAAGAATATCCTCTGAAATGTTCAGACGTGATGAAATTGTTAAAAATGTTTAATCCATATTTCATCAATTACCCCTATGTTTTATTTCAGGGTCAGAGGGGTGAGCAAGGGTCATCCGGACTCCCAGGGCTGAAAGGAGAGCAGGTTTGCATTGCATGTGCTGAAAAATGAATGAATGAAAAGTAAAGTTATTACGTATTCAAAATATTACTACTACAATATTTTCTCTTCATGAAGGGCCCAGCGGGAACCTCAGGTTACCCAGGAACCATGGGACCACCAGGACTGCCTGTAAAGTCTCACATACTTAATAAAAACTGTTTAAATGAAAAGTGAAATGAGTTATCATCCCGTTTCTTCTTGTATTTCATTTCTTAGGGACTTAAAGGTGAACGTGGAAGTCCGGGAAGTGCAGGGAGTAATGGCGAAGCAGTAAGGAAATCAGTATTGAAAGAAATATGTTTTTAATGTTTTAGCAAGACCGAGCCTAACATGTTTCTCTCTTTTAGGGTGCTCCAGGCAGCCCAGGGTTCCCTGGACCTGCTGGCGCTCCAGTTAGTGTTGAACACAGATTCATAATGTCATATATTTTACAAAGGCACGCACAAATATATTTTGACTTTTGTTTTTCTTTTTCTTGTAGGGCATTAAAGGAGATACAGGACCAGCTGGGCCTGCTGGGCCCAAAGGTGACCAAGTAAGTATTTCAAGCATCAATTATCATAATGAAAATCTTCTCATCCTGGCTGACACATACTCAATTGTTTATAGGGATTTCAGGGACCACCAGGTTTCCCAGGACCCCCTGTATGTACAATGAATTGGTGTACTATATTACATTTATATTATTAGTCGCCATGTGCCAGCTTGCATGTTGTTTTGTGATTTGTTTTAGGGCGCACCAGGATCTGCTGGTAAAACTGGAAGAGAAGGGCTTCCGGGACTCAAGGGTGAAAGGGTGATTTTAGACTTTTCAGGCACATTTCTTCATTTACATCATCATTTACTTTGTATATAAGAGTTTCTTTAGATTGAGCCACCTACCATTTTCGCCGTAATTTCCCCAACTCTGAACAGGTTGTATGCTCACTGTTCTTTATAGGGAAATGATGGCCTGCAAGGACCTCAAGGGGCCACTGGACCCCCAGGCTCACCTGGCTCTCCAGGATTAATGGTATGAGTATTCATACATTCATACATTCATTCATACATTAAATAACAATATGGTAACTTCTGAGTTTACTCAAGCTGTGTACTTAATGACAGGGCCCCCCTGGTATTGAAGGGGTAGATGGCAAAGATGGAAAACCTGGACTACGTGTAAGTACAGTTACAGAATTCCTATCATACTAAAAGTACGGTAATTTATTTTGCATTTGCCCTTTTGTTGTTAGGGTGAACAAGGGCCCGCAGGCCCAGTGGGACCACGGGGAATCCCAGTGAGTATCCTCATAAACGAGAGTGATTTTTTTTACTCTAGTCATATACATATGTGTGCGTGTGTGTGACTCAAGAGCGTGTGTTGCTCTTGGTTATCTTGGTCTTGTAATGTTTTGCTTAAACACCAATTGTGGTTTTTTTTATGTCTCACCTTAGGGATTCAAGGGAAAAACTGGTCACACAGGCTTCCCAGGCGCAAAGGTTAGCCAATGTAGTGTTTGTTTCTTTATTTATTTGTTAGTTTAAAGGCCCAGAACCAGATTTTTACTGGTTTGAAACTAGTTTATGTTCATGTCTGCAGTCAAGTGCAGTTACGATATTGCAGTCCCAGCATCCTAAATATACACCACAAGAAGTTTATAAGCACAGCATCATGGGCCGTCACAGGGAAAGCTAACAAACATTAGCATGGTAACGGTGCACTTCCTGCTCCTCTTGTAGGATAAAATGCTTTATAAATAGAAGCAGAGTAAAAGTTGTAGTCTCATTATCACCCGAATAGATGCTTTTACAATATATCTGTGCAGGGACAACACAGATTTTACTCTATTACATGCAAAAAATCTTTAACATGGTCTAGTTCTGTTTTTCCTGTTTCACAACAGTAAAAAGCAGGTACAGGCCCTTTAACTTTATAATATCTGGTTTAATTTGCATGTGTATTGAATCAGAATTATGTGTTAATTTGTCCAGGGTGAAATTGGCCTCTCAGGTCCTCCTGGTCCACCGGGTCGGCCTGGTCATGAGGTGAGGTCTATAAATACTATATATATGTATAGTGCACATACTATGCACTATATACTTTTTATACTGTACGTAAAATCAGAGGATGAATCTAAATGTCAAGTTGTAACCTCTTCAGGGTGACCCTGGTACCCCGGGTCTACAGGGCCGACCAGGACCACCTGGACATGCTGTAAGTTACTTTGATTTAACCCACATTATTTTGCTCTAAAATTAAGCTCAGCTGTGATTTAAATTTGAATTAACTTGTATTAACAGGGTTCCACAGGCCCAGCTGGCCCCCCTGGTCCCCCAGGTGCAAATGGAGTGGTACGTTTATTTAGTTTCAGCAGCTGGTTCCAATGCCCCTTTCTTTCTTTAACACTATTTAAAGCTTTTGGCATTTCAGCTTGTATATATGCTTTTATGTAATTTCCTTGTTATGAACAGGGTACCAAAGGAGACAAGGGTCAGGCTGGTGAAAGAGGTTTACCAGGCATGTTGGGACCTCCAGGACCTCCAGGACATCCAGGGGCAATGGTCAGTGAACTCTTCTGAACTCTTTATCTATTACAAGACTAAATAAACAGTGTCTTGATCTGCTGTGACCTTTTCATGAGTCTGAAGTGGGTCTTGTATTTAGGGCGACCCGGGAAGTGATGGTGCCGCTGGTAAAGATGTGAGTAATGGAACATTTAGAATCAGACAGCTGTATTGATCTGGTCTTCTGTACATCCTTCATGTCTTTGAGTAATGTGAACTTTTTTGACTTCTGACAGGGAGCCGCAGGAACACCAGGGGACACTGGGCAGCCAGGTCAAAAGGTACACTCAGCATGCTTCACAGTAATTCATGACTATAAAGTTATGCTGCTTCTCCTCTTACCCCAATGAATCCATATACAGCCTTGTGTTAATTGTATCTCCAAGAGGCTCAGGTTCAGACACTATGCTGGATTTACTTGCACTTGCTATTAATACATTCAGTAAATAATTGTATAATATTATCCCTTGGACCTCTTTTCACCCTGGTCAGAGTTAGCACACTTGCTAGCAGTCAGTAGGTTATTCCTGTTAGGTCTGTCTGCAGAGTGCAAAGGCTTTCTGAGACTGGGTACAGTGATAAAGTTATTCTCTGCCTCTGGGATAATGCTATTAAGCATGAGGGGAGATGCTAGATGAGGCTATTTGTCACGCTGACAGCATGCCATTGTCAGGGTTTTAGCTGCACAGAAGAGGAGAACAGAGACAGAAGATGAGGATGGACTCCTCTATTCTTCTCTCTTCTCTCTATTTCAAGAGTCAGTTCGCTGTCTGTGACATGTAAACATTAGACGTCCATTATGGCTGCTTTGTTCTCCATAAATCACTGTTGCTTATGCAGTGCATTTTGGAGAGCATTTTATCATGGAACAAAAAGGCTTCCACTCCAGCTGAGAAAACCCTAAATAAACACAATTTTTGTGACACAATCAATCAACATATCATATTTGTTGATTTGAATTGGCCACTACCCTCGGGGAAGAGGGCACTTATTGATACTGTGTATATACTGTATATATTTCTTCTTGCACAGGGTGAAGCAGGGGCCCCTGGTCAGAGAGGTTCACCAGGTGAAAGAGGTAGACCAGGACCTCCAGGAGGTGGAGGGTATCACGCCAAAGACGCACAGCCCATGATGGGACCAGCTGGAGCCAGGGGAGAGAGAGGAAGCCCTGGAACCGAGGGTCCCCCTGGACCACCTGGGTCACCAGGAATACCAGGAAATGATGTGAGCTAGCAAAAGACTCATGTGTTGCTGGGTAGCTTCTTCTAGCAGTTTAGATTTATGCAAAATGGGACTATGACACAGTTACAGTAGCCAGTGGCAGCTCCATCTGCTCATGTAAATAATAGATAGTTTAATTAACTGCACTGATTAATGTTGGTTCTTATAATTTCCCCATTCTCTTTACCTATGCAAGGCTGTGGTGAACTACGATGACATCAAGAACTTCATACGGCAGCAGGTTATCAAGATATTTGATGGTGAGAGAGTTTTTAATTCATATACATTTCTTGCTTTAATTTGTTTAATGGACTCTCATTTTATCCCTCTTCAGAGAGAATGGCCTACTATCTGTCCCGGATGCAGATGCCAGTAGAAATGGTGGCATCTCCAGGGCGTCCTGGTCCTCCAGGTAAAGATGGGATGCCTGGCAGTCCAGGGACCCCGGGATCCCCCGGCCTGCCTGGACACATTGGCAGACAGGGCCGGCCTGGTGGACAAGGACCAGCTGGTGAGCCTCATTCACACATGCTTTTGTTTTTTGTTGAACATATTTATTCATTTGTCTTATGTGCCAAAAGGACCACGAGGACCACCAGGAGAAAAGGGAGATAAAGGAATTGGTGAGATGGGAGACACAGGACCTCCTGGTCCACCAGGTAAAACAAAAATTAGACAAAAAATCAATAAAAATACATTCAAATCACAATACAATATAAAAATAACAAATAAAAAATGTTTTCGTTGTCATTTTGTCAATTGATAATTGGTCGTTGGTGTCTTTGTCAACTTTTCCTTTTTTTTGTCAACCAAGTATAATTTTATGAGTATTGAACATTAATAAAGATTTATATGAATAACATCAAAGAGGAGTAAGCATTGAGTGAGTTAGCTTGAGTTTTTGGAATCTCTGGACAGTTTAATTTGCCTTTCACCCATGAAGATGCAGGTCACTAGTACCTCTTTGTATGCAGTACATATGAAGTTATTATTGTGAGCTCTTGAAAATTTTGAGAGGGCTTTTGCTGAACCCCTCCCTATGACATGAATATATATTTTCTTTAAGCTGCTGACCCTGCCTGTTTATATTATTAAGATTTTAACCATGAACATCAGCATTGCAGTCAGATTGTTTGTTAAGCTTGACATGAATTTGCATCATTCTTGAGTTTTAGGCCAGCTTTAAGTTCAGTTTCATAATCAGTGATAACAACACTGTTTGAGATGGTGCTGATTGCCATTAGGATCAACATAGCTTTCTCGTTCTACAGCTCTTTGCTGAGCACACACTGGCTAAATTATAGTGATGATTGAGTGTATTCTTTTTTAATAGCATTGTGTAAGTTGTAGTACCTTTCACCATCATTAGTTATCATTATCACACATCTTGTCTACTCACAGGTATGCCAGGACCTCCAGGTTATGGAAAAACAGGACCTCCAGGACCTGTCGGCCAACAGGGCGTTCCTGGAATCCCAGGCCCTCCCGGAGCAACCGGTTCAAAGGGGAAGGATGGTCGCTGTAATCCAGGGGACTGTATGAGCCATCAAGTAGAGTACAGTCCTAAAGGCCCTCCTGTGAAGGGCCCCTGGTAGAGTCTATGGACAAGGGGGTCGAAGGGACTGATGCTATGAGCTGGAATGACACAAACACAAGCTACATATCCTGGTTATCAATTAATCGGAGATTAATATTAAAATAAAGCAGCTACTGTCAAGCATCCTACTCACAGGCCACACTGGAACAAAGGCCTCTTCCATCAACCAGCAGTGTATTCTTACTATGAACCTTTTTGCTGCAATACTCTTGACTGTTCTCATTTCTGTGTTTTTATCACTTTCAACAATATTTCTTGTTGCTTAGTACTGTGCACTAGGCAATTACATTACATTTAATTTTTTTGGCATCAATTTTACTTTTAAAGTGTAAATGTGCTGGTACATTTTGGTGGTACAAATCAGATCATTTTGTATATATTTTATGTATATATGTGTGTTATGGCTATTTTTTACCTTTGTAATATTGACAAAAGGCATAAATACCAAAAAGCATCTGAAATGCAGTGATATGCAATTAAAGGTCTGAGATTTTTCCAAATAAAACAATTTGATAGTTGGCAAATTATTTATGAGAAAATATTTGTGTTTCACTATTTACTGTCAATATGTAACTATTTGGCTCAAGCGTTAAATGAAAATTGTAATTGTAGAACATCCAGTTGAAAGAATATTCCAAACTTAATCTAAAGGTCATCTGTCCATCACTACATAGTTAAAGGCGCAACATTCAAGGCCATTCAACGTGCATGCAACAGACCGGGCTCAGGCATTCAGCCTCAGGTCTCACAAGACTCTCAGAGTATTCTCACCACCAATAACATGTTACAGGTAATGTAATGAAAAATAAATATATATATATATATATATGGCAGATTAATTTTATGTTAAGCAAATAAAATCTTGCTAAATAAATCCATTGAGCTCTGGCTACAATTAGTCAGTAATCCATCAATAGTAGATGCTTGGTATAATTTCACATGCAACATATTTATTGCATGTGCAGGTGTTTGATAGAACATGTATATAGCTATAATTAAAAAAAAAAAAAAAAGAAAAAAAACATGGATTTTACAAAAGGTTCCTCTTTATTGGTCTGGGCCCTGAACAACCAGAAAACAATCATATTACAGATGATTAAGAACAATAAATAGCTTGTGTTCATATACATAATTCAGTCATTAATTCACTGACAGCCTGTGAAAGTCAACAGTGGCATAGAAAGCACCTTGATACGCTGAATCGAGTTGAGAGAAGTGAAAAACTTTGAGAAGTTCTTTTTATTACTCGTTTAGGTCATTCACAGGATTTTTGTTGGAGCATATCGTAACCCATTTCTTTTTCTCTACATAATAATCAACACACATTTACAAAGATTTACAGCACTGCATTGTGGGAGATGGGAGGGCCTGTCGGGATACACTGTTGCCAGGCAACAAGAGCAAAGATAAAGCTAGTAGTTAGTATCTAAAATGAGACTTGGGAAGAGAGAGGGGCTTGGAGTGAGGTAAGTGAGGGATTTGACCGAACCTTATAGACATAACGATCCAATTACTCATGATAACAAAGTACAGTACAGATTTCAGTATCCTTTATTGTTTGTTATTCTTTGTTAAAAAATACTTAATCAGGTCAGATGTTACACCCAAAGATTTGTGGGAAGAAAAGCACCTTTAACCACAATCATCTCATCTCCCTCGTTCTGAAGTGGGGACACTCTTTTTTCACTGCTGAAACCGGAATAGGATATGTTGCAGGACTGACACTGGCATCCTCCAAAACACTGGAGAATTTAGAAGGTAGTGGGAGGCTGTGAGCTGCTGTTGTCATGGTGATGTCTGGGATTAAGATAAATAAGTCCCTCCAGTCAAAACGTCAGATTGTCACTTACAAAGGGGCACATCCAGTCTGTGTACGGTCCCCTCCACCTGGATGTTGTCCATCTACAAGAAGAGTGGTCTCTCCTTCGGTCATGTTCTTTGTTTCTCTTCTCTTGACATACCTATTGCCAATAAGGCCACTCTCTAAACATTTGGTCCTTTGATCCTTCCGGCCTCCTGTAGTCGTGGAGAGGTATACGCTGATGCAGCCAGACACATAGCAGCCTCACAGTATCCAGGGAGACCTTGTGCACCGGCTCTACCAGGCCGACCAGCCTCTCCAGCTGCTCCCTGAGGTCCTCTCTCCCCAGGGCGGCCATCCCGAGCCACCCCATCAATACCAGGTGGACCTGGGATCGGAACAGTGATTTTGCCCATTACTAAAAGTTTTAATATAGACTTCACATGATTTAAGTAAAAGATTTTCCATTATTAAAACTAAATCAGGTCTTGAGAACTTTGTGAGTGGTATTAGATTATACAGTTGTGTGTGCATACATTAACCCTGGGTGAATGTGCCTTCCTCCTCTTAAAATAGTGTGCACTGTTGCAGTCCTATTACTTTCAAGAGCATCTGTTAAATGACTGCAGTTAATGATGCTTTTAAAATGCCTTTGAGAAGACTCTCATGTGGTGAAAGCTTTAATACAAAGTCCTTGGGCTTTGCCCTGGTCCCCATTTGGCCAGTATCAGAAACCGATTTACATTCCAGCAACCAAACATCTGAACTCAAGTGCATTTAGGAAGAGGGAATTGAGTGTTACCTTGTAACCCAGGGGGTCCTGGAGGTCCTGGATGTGGTTTACCTGGATCTCCTCTCTCTCCCTTTGCTCCCCTTTTTCCTGTGGGGAAGAGGTAGTATTTTTTTTTTCGTGTTCAGTCTGTTACTATAAGTCAAAATATGTTTGTGGCAATATAATTGATAAGTATACCTTTAAGACCTGTGTTTCCAATTTGTCCAGGACCTCCAATGATTCCAGGTATACCACGAGGCCCAGGCAGTCCGTGAGGGCCCTGACCACCAGGTGCACCAGGAGGACCAGGGGGCCCAGGGGGTCCCATCACACCTGCTCCACCAAGCACTGCTCTCTTGGCACTCACAGCTACTGCTGCAAGCCTCTCTGTATAGAATATGGTTCAGTAAATAAAAGGGAGCAGTGACATAATATTACTGGTCACATAAATAAAACTATAAAAATCACATCAAAGTTCAGGTCTAGATGCTCACCTTGCAACATCTTCAGCACCACGTCAATGATATGCTGGTCTGACGCGTCACGTCCCTGGAGGAGAGGAGCATGAAAGATGACAGGAACACAGCTGTTCTCTGCTTTGGTAATCAATCTCCGCATTGTTTGTGCATCTGTACGAGCTTATGGCTTTGATTGAGAGTAAAGCAGACTTACCGCTGATCCTGGGATACCTGGCATGCCTGGCACTCCTCGCTCTCCGTTCAGTCCCCGAGGACCAGGTAGCCCGGGTGGACCTGGATCTCCCGGTTTGCCTGAGTCACCGGTTGGACCATTGTGCCCTTGATCACCCCTAATCCCTTGCTGTAAACAAGTACATAGAGTAAATAATCATAAACTTTACTTGACAATACATTGTAATATTTGAATTTTGCTTCAGAAGCTACTCACCTGTCCCTTGGGTCCAGGTTCACCAGACATGCCCTATCACAGCAAAGACACAAATGAAATGTAATGAGAAATTGTAAACATTTAGATTTAGGGAGTCATTATTGTTGTGAATTAAGTGTTTTTAACAAGTTATAGGAACTTGAAACCAGATATAATCATTGTATCATGTCATTGTAGCAATTGTACCTTTTCACCTTTCTCTCCAGCTAGGCCTTCAACACCTGGGTCACCCTTAAACAGCCAAAAACAAAACAAAATGTGTCGAGAGTAGCTTGGTACATTTGAAAATATATACTCTATGAATAGCATGATTAATTACCACATCTCCCTTTGACCCAGCCTTTCCTTGGAAACCCTAAAAGAAATCCACAGTAAGTTTGCATGCAGTAGACAAAAGATAAAAAGTACTTACTATGTTTATTCAAAGCTGCAAGATCAGAGAAGCAAAATTGTCTCTTTGTAGTGCTAAGAAAATGAAATGGTTGCTTAGATATAATTTTATCCAGTGTTTTAATTTATCTTGGACAGTATGGGTTTAATATTTGGGTAAACACTGCCCCCAATGGACAAGTCTGTATATGAATGTGTGAGGAAAACTGGTGTATGAGGAGTGGAAACAAAAGATGGAGCTAAAATGACACTACAAAAAGTCATCCACTGAAAGAAAATGACAGAAAGAAAACATCCACACCTTGTCTCCTTTTGTTCCACTGAGCCCTTGAGCTCCTGGAACGCCAATTGGTCCTCGTTCTCCTTTACTTCCCTAAAAACACACAATTTTTAAAAACATGCACAAGATTTATGAATATAAAATTGGAAAAATTGCAAAAAGTAGACTCACAGGCTTGCCAACAGGTCCAGCAGCACCGACAGCTCCTCTTTGGCCTCTATCTCCCTGTGTAAAAGTTGTTTTTTAGGTTACAACTTCATTAAGAAGTGGACATTATTACTGCTAAATGCTAATATATACCTTTGGTCCCGGGACTCCCTCCATGCCAGCTTCTCCAGGAAGACCAGGCTCACCCTAAATCATAAAATAAAAATACTACTGACCAACAGATATGCAATGATAATTAAAGTTAAAAAGCTCATGAGGTTGTTACCAGTGGTCCAGGGGCTCCAGACATGCCACCATGCCCTCTGGGTCCAGTTTCTCCCTAACAAGATAAGAGGCAAAGTAAATTTACAGGAAGAGAAAACAGGACACCGAACACACATAACTTTTCGATGGTTCTAAGCACATGCTAGACACATGGCCGGATTGTATACATATGCACCTTGTTTTTGGGACGTAATAGTGAAGCAAAATGTGATCATGTTATGTGCAAAAAGTAAGTCACATGATCAAATATCTACCTTGTCACCAGGTCCACCCTTTGTACCAGGACTTCCGGGTAATCCCTTAAACAGACAACATACAATTTAGTTCATCATTGTAATAGTACGTTGGTTGTAATATGTTTTACAAATTGTAGTAATAGTAGTAATACAAGTAATACGATATGCGAGAATTTGTTTTTCTATAGATGTATTTTGGGCTGCTTCCTCTCCTCCAATGCACTGGACTGGAAAGAAATTTATGTGCGATGCTCTCATGTTTCGTTTAGTTTTTTCCCCCCAAATGCTTTTAGCAATCTCTCTTCAATTTGTCAAATGTTAGTTCAAATAAGGTGCTAATGTAGGTTTTCTGTCTTAACCACTTTAACCCCTCCACATGCATACAACATCTTTCATTATGTGATAGTGTATATGGGGTAAACTTCAGGGTAAGTGGTGTTTGAGTTTGTGGCAGTGTGAGGGACTGCAGTGACCGTACAGCAAAGTGCCGTAAATGGCCCATTACCCCCTCATCAGAGCACCGCACTCACAAACACACACAGGCCTACAGACCTTGGGGTGTGTGTG
The DNA here is from genome assembly GCA_019453435.1 of Rhinogobius similis. Lineage (NCBI taxonomy): Eukaryota > Metazoa > Chordata > Actinopteri > Gobiiformes > Gobiidae > Rhinogobius > Rhinogobius similis. The sequence goes on from CM033635.1 coordinate 21,634,461, forward strand.
GGTTCAGCCTCTGCTATGATTGTGATAAATCGCAGGTCGTGGGAATGCTATTTCAAGGTGGTTTAAATTCTAAAGTGCGCAGGTGAGCGGTCAATGTTTCTGGATAACTGCCCAGAAAGAACAACATATTTGAAAGATATGTTAAGCTGCTTATCACCTTTTGAGCACGGAATAATTAAAGTAACAATTAACGTAGCTGTTGCTTTCTATGACTTTTGCCCGTGAAGACCTGAGGAAGAAGGCCTTTGTCTACTCAGCTCCTTTTGCTTGGAATATGTTACAGAAACACAGGAAATTGAGTTCTTTAAAATTGAATGTCTTTAAAACCCAACTGAAAGCATTAGAGACTGCCTCAGTAATGTGCAGTTGTTTTTCATAACATGTGCTTCATCATCTAATTTTAATATTGTTTGTATGTATGTTGTAACTGTGTAAAACTTTGCTGCGTCTGGACCAGAGGGGGCAAACTAAGACCCTGGGGCCCCTATGGCATTCTGATCCAGCCTGCATTGAATAAACATCTTTATGAGTTATGACACATTTGTCATTTTATAGCTATCTGAGACTGCAGTTGCTTGTTCATTTAAGATCAGTTTTGAGAATAGCCACCACTAGAAAAACACCAAACTTTGATGCATTGGATAAAAAGAGTGACCAACGGCACTGTTCCCACTAAAATAAATAAAGGTAATGATTGCTGTTCTATTGTAGTTTTTTGTGTATTTTATGCATTAAGTCTACGTGTAATAGCATGTACTGTAGTTACCAACATCCAAACTGCAAATGGTCTGGCCCCCGACAAGTATAAAAATCCAATGTGGCCCTTGAGTCAAAAAGTTTGCCAATACCTGCTTTAGACCATGACTCCCTCAATGGACTTTAATGGACTCAATGGAGATTAAGCAATTAGGACACATTTAAGTTATTCTAACTTAACTCAAACAATCATCAACTAGATTCTAACATTTTAATTATTCAATATTTACTTGAATTTGTGCTCAACAAAAATCACATAGAACACAATGAATTATATGTAAATTGTGTGTGTCTTATTTTTTACACTTATAAAACATTATGATTGCCAAAGTTAAGTTAATAAGTTAATAGTATGTGCTGTGTTGTACAGAACAACGGTTCAATAATAAAGATAGAATTCAGTATTACTCACTGCAGCTCCCTGAGGACCGGGTGGGCCAGGTCTGCCAGCCTGACCAGGAGCACCCTACACACAAGAAATCAGCATTAGAAAGGCTCCTGACAGAAGTTGAAAATGTTGCTCATATCTAAAGCTGGTAACCCTTGCCTTGATTCCAGGAATACCAGGTGTGCCATCCTTTCCATCAATCCCCGGCAGACCCTGTAAGAGCAGAGCAGAGAGACTTTATTTGCTATTCTCGTCAGATATCAGGCGATCCGCATGGTGCTGGGAAAACTCACATTCTCGCCTTTTTTGCCCACTGCTCCCTGTGGCCCCTGGATACCGCGGTCACCCTGAACAACAGAGGCAAAATACATGTTGGAGTATTTTCAGCACACAGCATTATCAAGCTAAGCTGAGAGAGGCAGGTAGAATAGACATTTTAAAATATTTATATATACTTTTTACAAATCAAAATACATTATACAGCAGAAAATTTTTATATCCTCTTTCACTACATCCACGTTTGGTCTTCTACTCCCCCTGTCTACTGTATAAGCTCCAGTCTAAGCATCTTTTATACCGACTCTGCTCTCTATCTCGCCTCTCTCTGGCAAAGGCAAACCATCTCAATCTGGCCTTGTGGACTTTATGTTGGAAACTTCAAACATGACTAGGCCTATGTACTCCTAAAATGGAGAAAAGATTACTTGATCCTTGATCTAAACTGAAAATTATGGAGTGACAACTTACTTTGTCTCCTTTATCTCCTGGCTCGCCGGGTGGTCCTTGGGGGCCCTCTTCACCCTGAAATTAAGAGTAGACAGAATCAGGATGAGTTTTCTGTAGTTTTTATAGGCGGTAATAAATATAATTCTTCGAGTGATCATACTGGAGGTCCGGGAATGCCAACTGGTCCTGTGATGCCCTTGTAACCACGAGGCCCCTGTTGAATACAAATACAAATCCGTCATTTCAGATTAGCAAAGGTGGTAAGTCATTGTGGCGCACTCTTCATTGAGATAAACACATAATTAATGCTCAACTCACTTCACTCCACTAATAGGCAATACACAGAGTTCCCAACACCACTCTGGCTTTGGCTCTGCGCCGAGGGTTGCTAACTTGGCTAACGCGGCTAATGTTAACAGTAAGACGGATGGCTACAGCGGATCATTAACTACAGATGGAGGCATCGTGGACCCAGACAACCCCAACTCATTAGAGGAGGGGAGAGATTTGTGCTAGCATCATTTCCATATGTCCCCATTGCTGGTAATGGATGATGTTTGTGCAGTGGGGGCAGGTCTAACTGTGCCTCCATGGAGCTCATCTCTAAGAAGGAGAGCAGCCATGCGCCCAAAGAGAAAGAGGACACAAACTTTTATCATCATCAGGTTAAATAACACGCTTACCGCTTCACCTTTAGGACCCATCATACCAGGATAACCTCTGAGACCAATGGGACCCTAAAAGACACAAGGTCAAAGGTCAAGTGCTTTTCCATGCTTTACAAATTAAACATGGCGGACTGTTTATGATTAAAGATAAAGCACGTACTGGTGGTCCTGGGATGCCCTGCTCTCCCGAAATGCCAGTCTCTCCCTTGATGCCCTACACAAAAATGAAGAAATGAGAACAGGATGATTAGTTGTAGTTCCTCCACACACCTGCAGAACACGTGCCTGCAACAACAAAAGACGGATAGGAGAACTTTCCAAAATACATAAGACAATTTGTTTGGGTAGATCAAGAAGAATTAGAAAATGAATTGTCAGTGCTGTTATTTCTATACAAAGGATTTCTCATCTTTCATGTGAGGTTCGCAATATGCACAAGGGTCGCAGTAATTTACACCAAAAACCGACTGTTAACTTTGGTGAAATACTTGTACAGTATATGAGGGGTAAAACAAGGACATTCTTAGATATTATAAAAGGCGCATTTGCTTACAGTCAAATTCAAACCAAAAAGATTAGAGCAGAAAATTCATTATTTAATAGTCTCACTCGTACTGTTTTGTCAGGGGTCACCAGAGAAAACCATGGAGATTTTTAATATGTATACAGTATATGCTGGATGATGCCCTTCCTGCATCACTTTTCTGGAATTGAGAGTGCGATGTTTTGGAAACAGTATGTGCCTCGATCTGTTATCTTACTGACAGTGGCATCCTTTTATTCCCTGAGTAATACTTTACTGATAATTGATTCAACTTTACATACTAAATGGCAAAATCTCAACACAATCATGAATGGCGAAAAAAAAACTGCACTTATATGGAATTGCAGTCAAATACACTCTAGCTGTCTAGAATGTCTGTGTAAACAGTTGATGATCTTTGCACTTGACTGGCCAATCTGAACCTCTCAACTCGCAAGTAGGGGAGTGCAAACCCACAGCGCTGTGTTTTTGAGCTTTTAAGTGCAGCTTGAAGGCTTGCGTGTGGAAAGATCACAGGCTAATTCTTAGGGCTCGGCTGGCTGTTCCCTGGGAGCCCACCGTATGCTCATTAAGCAGGCTGAATACAGAGAGGTGAGAGGGGCCCGCTGAGCTCTGCCTCTCGCATCTGCCTCTTCATGTACCTGCTCCACTGCACCAGCACTGCAGGCCAGGACCAGACCTGACTAATCGCAACCAGATTAGTGCCAGTCATGTGCCGCAGGAGGCTTCATTAGAGATAATCCCTGGACGTACAGGCCATGCATGTTGGGCAAGTGTGCCAGACTACTGTCATGGAAGGTCTAGACCAGATCTCCATGTCTATAAAATTCAGACTTTTTCAGAACTTATTAAAGACAGTTTTTTGTTTTAGTCAAAGTTTTTCTTGAAAATATTGCGTATTAAGTGCAATTTTGCTCGTTTGTAAGGCTAACTCAAAAATTGGTTTCACAATCAGGTGGGTAGAAGATTACTTTAGATGCAGTTAACAACAAAATTCAACAGAAACTCATTTTAGTTTGCTCACCGTCTTGCCAATGCTCCCCGAGTCTCCAAGAATACCAGCTCTGCCTTTATGTCCCTGAAGGAAAACCATGTGTTAGATTCACAAAGAAAATATTGTTGTTGTTTTTGGCGTTAGATATTCACCTTGACTCCTTGTAATCCTTGTGGGCCTTTCGGTCCTGCTGGACAGTTAAGAGGACACTATTGTAGAAAAAGGAAACATGTATGTTACATAAAGGATATCAATGTGAGACTGAAATACATAAGAGGATTGTTCTTACCTGGAAGTCTGCACTCCCCTCTTCTCCACCAATGAACTTTCCAGGTGGACCCTGAGGGTGGAACACAGTACTGTAGTCAAGTTTGAAATAATACGTATTTAGAAATCCCCTACAACTATAGCCTAAAGCAATGTGGAAATGAAGTTATTTATATAAAATCCACTAACTTTTTTTTTCCCTTAATACAAAATATAACAATTCCCAACAACTAAAGTATTGCAAGTGTTACAACCACTACATAAATTAGACCTCCATACGTAGAGAGATAGAGAGATAGAGAGATAGAGAGATAGAGAGATAGAGAGATAGAGATAGATAGATAGGAAGGATAGGAAGGATAGATAGGATAGATAGGATAGATAGGATAGAAAAGAAAGATTGTCTGAATTGTTCAGACAATACATACTGGGCTGTTTTAACAAAAGTCTAAAAAGCATAATTGTAGGCCATTTTCAGTCTCTCCAAGCGGAATCTTTTATAGTTCATCCACAGGTGTCCAGTGTAGAGCGAGGTGCAGTAGGCTCTAAACAAAGTCACTTTCACTCCAATAGAATAGCAGCCAAACTTCCGGGACAGTACATTGGCCTGTGCATACAAACTACAGCACATATCGTCATCTGAGAGACAATCAGTCAGGATATGCCATATTTAAAAGTATTTACAATATCCAGTATGCCTATTTTTGTATTCATTTAATTGTTCTTTTAAAGCATAAATACACATGTCAGTGCCATGATTGGCTTTAAAACCCACTTGACTGTTTGTAGTTATATAATTAATTAGTATGAGTCTTAGTTTTAGTGCAATCAAAAAAATCAAATGAAGAGAGAAATTGGAGTTTTATGGAGGCCAAAACAAGACTGTGGTGCATTTAAGTGTTGTAAACAAATTGGACAAGAAGCAAATTATTTAATGTTATAATGTTGTAAGTCAAATATCATCAATTGGGAAATACTGTATAGAAAAGTTCCCAGGTCTTTTATTAGACTTTAACAGTGTGAGCACATTTTGTGACTGTTCGAACAATGCTGACCCAGCACTCTCTGACTCCATCCTTCTTCCTCTCCCTTCATGGGCCAGATACAAATTAAGTAGGGCACATGCATTCACGCTACAGTCAGACAGGGCAGTCCACAAATCTAATGGGAGGTTATTTACTCATACAAAAGCAAACAAACACACTCCCCTGGACTGGAGCAGCATGTCTCAGTGGAAACCCTGTTGGAACATTTCAAACACCTGCACCCAAAAGAAAGGAAATACAATGGCTTCAAAGCTCTTCTATCATGCATAAACCGGATGTAAGAGGCCTGATTTGAATATAAGTAATCAATTTTGTTCAAGCAGTTCTACAGTAAGTGTACATGTCTTTGGTTGGAAGGACTGACTGACATATCTACAGATGATGTTGTGATTAGATCCAATCCACTCAACCCCTGTTCAATCACATCCAGTTGCAATTAAACCACAATATTTGTATGCAGACTTTATTGTCCAATCCTTCCTGTGAAAATATGTGTAGCTATTGAAGGGAATCACTTACTGGTTTTCCAGGAGGACCAGGAAGTCCAGGAGCACCAGGTGGACCCATGAGACCCTAACAAAAACACGAAGATGAGCTTAAGGATTCTACTGTACATGTGAAACAGTTATTGACAGGAAGTAAATGAAATGTTTACCTTAGGTCCAACTGGCCCAATCTCACCGGGGAGGCCGATTGGCCCCGGAGCCCCCTAAAGGCACAACACAAACATTATAATGAGGCAGTGAAATCAAAAAGCTAATGAGATGTATGTAGTAACAGTGTACTTACTGATAGTCCTGGAAGGCCCAGCCCCTGTTTGCACAAAGGGGACAAAGGCTTGCATTACTGAATAACAAGTGGAACGAGTCCATCAAAGTATCAATTAATATTTGTGAAAGTCAATTAATAAAATCTCCACTAATGTATAGCACCCATACAGTGTCAGAGTACTGGGTAAACAGAGCTTGAGAAAAACAAAGACACAAGACACACAGCTCTGCCCTTGTTTGTTACAATTAATTATACACATGTTAATGAAGTGAGCTAAGACTTCCTGAAGGAACAGTAGTCTACAGGGCAGGATGTCTTCACTGTGTACAATGTGAACCAGATAGAAAGGATTTAACCAATGCTGTTTCACTCAAGCACAGATATGGCTACAAGACACTCACAAAGATGGACATAGAGCACCATCTAGTGGATTAATGTGAGATTCTTGTGCCGCTTTATGCATGATTGGTAATAATGAGGTGAGCCTTGTGCTAACTGGTAAAGATAGATTCATTTAACAAATTAGCTACAGATTATAACGTGAAGGGAATTAGAGTTGGGCATTTAAGCATGAAGAAGCAGCTCTGGAGGTCACACTATGAGAGCAGCTGGGGTACAGTATGTTTATGAGGAAGATAATTTGACTTCAAGTGGTGCCTAAATTGGTACACAGTGTGAGAGTCATTATTTTACACTTATTGCTCAATGCAGTGTACAGAGTATGAAACATACTCACAGGGGCACCAGGCTCTCCAGTCGGTCCAGGTTGACCCTATAAAGAATGCAGTATCAATATAAAGCATGGAAATAAATGCAACAAATACTTAAAAATGGAAAATATGACACTTGCCTTAGGACCTGGACTTCCCACAGGACCTCGATCCCCCTTAGCTCCAATTATACCCTGAATGAAGAGGAATAAAATACTATTACTATTCTTTGAGCTAAAATACTTCAAATGCATAATACAGTTTGATTAATGCTAACAATGTAATGTGGGTAATTAGGATAAGAACAGATTCCAGAGCGGATTAAAGACTGAACCTCTGTGGAATGCCACGTCTTGAAGAGGGGGTTATTAGGTAAGAACTTTTTTTGCAGAGAAACATGAAAAAAGAAACTTTTTTTTGTGTGTGTTCTGTTTGTGTTCTATATGTTGTTAAAGCCAGAGTTAACATACATCAATGCCATTTTCTCCTGGCAGTCCATCAACTCCAGGTTCTCCAGGCTCACCTTTCTGTCCCTGAAACAAGAAAAAGAACAAGTAATGGATACAAAATAAATCTTTCTAATTCTAATTTGATGTTAGAATTAGCAAACTTGATGAAAATGAAGCAAACTTACAGGAGGCCCTGGAGGCCCAGGAGGTCCTTTGTCACCCTGATAATAAAAACAATTACAGGTGATTATGATTATTTTTAATACAACTATTATGGAAATGTAGATGTTAAGATAATACACATCAGTAAAACATATATAACAGAGTGTGATCTAGACAAATACTTGCTGAAGTGTTTTAAAGCAGCTCTGGCTTTCTGTGTTTGTGCAAGCTGTGTGTCATTAACCCTCCACATCCCAAATGTATCACATTACTGTGACAAACTCCACAGTATTAGCCCAGGTTTCTCTCAAAGAGCTCTCTCTATACAGGGAACAGAGCCTCATTGTGCCATGGTGTTTTTAGAAACACTGCCCTCTGCTGGTGAGACTTCAATGTTACAGACGGAACTCAGTTGGTATCAGTTCTGCACAAAGTAGCTCTTTGTAGCCAACCTGTTGGGCAAAGTGCTGTGGATACTCACATCTATGCCGTCTGACCCAGGAGTGCCAGAGGGACCTGGGAGGCCGGGCTGGCCCTGAGGCCCTTGTGGGCCTCTCTAAAATTAGAAAAAACAAAACAAACAAAAAACACATATTTAGTGCAAATAGAGTAGTGCAATAAGATAACCTTTATTGCATGCACGCAAATGTAAACCACTTGTGGACTACAAAAAAGCACAGATTAAGTGATAATACACAAATCAGCCAGTAAACAATTAATATACAGCATAAAGAATTATTGTATAAATGTATACTGTTATTGAAAAGATTATATAAAGTAACTGAGCAAAAAAAAATCCAGTCATGTGACAATCCTTCACTTCATTGTTCAGTGATTCAGGCTGTCATAAGACTCAGTATTCAGACTGAATTTAGGCTAATAAATCCTAATGACCAATGAAAAGGAAAATCAGCTTTAAAGGATGTTGTTGTAAAGGTGAGGGATGAAACAGAAGATTCAGCAGGAATGTAGAGGGAGGGGTCATGTGACCTCCTTCCCCTCCCCACCCCCCACTGTCCAATTAGGCATCTCCAAATCCTGTGAACTGTAAATCCACTGGGATGAGAACATTCTTCATATTAAAAAAGTATTTTTCCAGAAATAATTTCAAAAAGCAAAAATAAATCCGCCTTCTTCCGAGATATTCAATTGATGGGAAAGATGTCCAAAGGAGCATAGGAACTGTTCTTGTTGTTCTCACATGTTGAAGAAAAATTCAAGTAGTCCAAAGTCCGTCAGCAAAAGTAATCCAAGGGCAATGTAGCAATCCTTAATATTCCCACAGAAGAGAGTCCACTGTAGTTATAGCAATACACCTGACTTGATGCCTGACCTACTACCAAAACCACCTACATATTTTACACATCTCACACATTTCAGGGCCCCCACAATCACCAAACCTTTAAAACCTAAGGCTAGTTATCCCATCCTAGCTCTCACTGTGCACTCACCACTTGGGCCAGAGCCAGGCACAGGGCATGCAGCAGAACCCAGGTCTTCAGCAGGACAGACGGAGCAGCCATGGTCCCGGTTTGGCCCTGTTCGTCTCTCCTCGGTTCACCAAATCCTCGCTGGTCGCTCCTCTCTGCGCTGCCTTATTCCTCTGCGGGCCGACACAGTGCAACACTGGTGGAGCAAAGGGGGATGGGGGGTTGTGTGCACTGCCCCGCAAAAAAAAAAAAAAAAACTCACTCGAAGAGGACTGAGGAGAGCAGTGAGGACAGCACAGGCTGGTGGGGTGGGGGGAGAGTTGAGGAGAAGGTGGGGAGAGACCAGGGGGCAGCATCATGTGTGTCAAAAAGATATAATTTAGGCTATTTGTAGTTACACATGGAGGAAAAACCTTTATCAATGTTGTATAATGCCAGATGGAGCAGTGATTCCAGTCCATCTCCACCTCTGTGCAAAGTTTTTGGATGAACAAACATCAAGGATATCCTTCAGTCACACTCGATCACATTGTCTAATAGATTATCATCATTGCTCTAATGTCTGAACAGCTTTGTCGTTGCAACAGGTGTACTTTTCTTGGATTGAATTGAAATATCTAAATTATCTTCTAAAATGTTCGTGATCATTATTCATTTTTAAGTTGTTATTATATTGTGACCTGCATAATCACAATCGATTGACCGAATAGTCTTGACATGCCTTTTATCATTGTGGAAGGTCTGTCTGAGGAGAAATAATCCCCAAGAAAAAAAACAAAAACTTTTGATAAACCACTGTTTAGGAAAGTAGAGTTTAATTTAACTGGTCAAACCCAGGTCTAATTAATACCAAGGGGAAGAGTCTGACAGATAAAGTCAAGTAGACTACAAGATGTCAAAAAGAAACACATTAAGGACTCCCTAAAAGTGTGGCAGCTCCAGGAGCAGAGCTTATAGCATTGTTTTTTTTTTTTAGATTTTCTTTGCAAATGTTCATTTTTTGACAACATATTATTGTACAATTAGGGTAAGATTAGGGTTAGGTTTAGGAGCAGTTAATTTGGTTAGGTTTTATCATACTTAACATTTAGGAAGTCTCAAACACATGAGAACACATGAGAAACCAAAATGACGTGTGCAACGACCACTCATTCAGGAAGTCACAAAAATAATCCATAACAACATCCAAAGACTTCCAGGCCTAACTGGTCTCAGTTAAAGGGGTATATTAAAGAAAACAATTTTAAAGAGCTCTTAACCATTTTATTCCTCAACTGAAGTCTCTTGCAATCAAGATCATATTCCTGTTTTCCCGTGCCGCCCCCCTTTATTTTTTTTTTTACTCAATCGCTGGTACTCGTAGGATTCGAAAGCATTGCGTGGCCATTTTGGCACAAATGGGGAAAAAATGCTGCTTGGTATGTGTAACCTGTATTAGGCGGGTCGTCATGACGTTGTGATGACACGGCATAAAAAGACAGGCGGAAATCAACACAGCAGTTTCCAGACAGCAGACAGTAGACTTGTTTCTGTCGTTTTGGATCCATAATGCAAGTTAAAACATTCAAAAAAAAAAAAAAAAAAAAAGATCCCCAGGTGTAATAGACCATAAGTATATACTATATAGATAAAAGCATAATGTCAGTCAGTGTTCATGACTTAACCATAAAGACACTATTGCAAAGACACATGTCAAGTTATCACAAGCATGCCAACCGGTTATTATGTCCAGATCTAATTACTTTCGCACACAGGATCAGGTTTGGATTTTCTTTCACCGGAATAAATCAAGTCATCATTTACTAAAAGCATTTATGTTTAAAAATCTTTGAAATCAGGAAGTACTCGAAGAACACCATACTTCTGAACACAGCTTAAACTCTAAAACATCATTGTGATTTCAAATAGCTTCCTATACCTGATTCTGGAGTCTCTTTTGGCAGAATGTTGTTATTTGGCAGCCTCACTCTGACTGCATTTTCACAGGGGTGTTAATTCCAGTCCCCACCTGTGTTGTTTTTTTTATTTTCATTTAATTTTTGTGGCTCTGCAGATACAGTCATTTCATGGACGAAGAGATTTAAGGGATACACAAATACAAGTACAAATACAAATACAAGATAGTTTAGCATATGTTTTTTATGCGCGCGTGTGTTTTTTATGGAATTTAGGAACGTTGTGGGATTTGAATGGCTGCTTTTACTTTGCTTATAGTGCCATCTAGTGACTGATCACAAAACTTGCCTCATTCCCACAGTCATCAACAGGAGCATGTTGAAGCTGCAAGTGATATGGGAATTTCATAAATGACCTGACAGTGACCCCTATGGCACAGAAGGTACATTACACCAAGAAGAGCTAACAAATAAATGCCCGCTAGATGTCAGCAGAGACACACTGGCAAGCTAGCCACAAGAGAAGTAGTTACTATGGAGACAGCGGCATATGAGGACTTCTATTTGAAATAGGGCTGTGAACGCTAACAGGAAATGAATTTGTTTGAAGACTTAGATTTATGGTGGGCAATGAGGAACACAACAAACTCTTCATAACAACCGAACGAATTTGGCTCTGATTTTGTCAGCATTAGCATTAATCATAGTTTAAAATATTGTCATACTTTTTCCAAATGAAAATAATGATATAGGTCAATGCATTATACATATATACAAGGTCGAGAATTACTTTGTGCATGTTTGCACTGGTAGATTTTTTATAAAATTTATAAAATTTTATTTCAAAAATTATAAATGTTTTATAAAAATATATAATTTTATAACAACTGCTATTAAGGAGCTACCAGTTCTTCAACAGCTGTAACAATAGTAATACATTTACATAACCCTATCATATAAACAAAGCAAGAAAGAGGATAAAAATAGTAAAAACATAGGCATTAATAATTAATCAAGTCACACGTAGAAGTAATCTCTCAAGCAGTCATAATTGACTGAAGTACAAAAGGTGCAGAAGCTGTTAAACATTATTCTTGCATGTAGGTGTAGGGAGTAGCAGCCTAGTGTTATTTAGCCAGCACAGTTCTAAAGCCACCCCAGAGCCAGGACCCGCAGAGGCGGAGTAAAGCACAATGGGAGGGGAGCCTCTTTCTGACAGCATAAAAGTAAGAGTAATCTCTTAGGAAAAAAACACGCCAAGTCAGACAGCTTCTTTAACATGCTATATAGATAATTAAAGATTTGGGTCATTGTTTATGTAAGTAACAATGCATTTGCTGTATCCCAGAAGACATAACTGGTGTTTACTACAGATAGTATGGCTATAACTCACATTGATGAAAAAAAAATATGCAAAATGCAACAATGATCCTGATAATAATAACAACCATAATCATAATACAGCAAGCACCTTTCAAAACACCCCAGGACACTGTACAGGACAACAAAAGTGAATAAAATAAAATATTGAAAATAAGATTTGGGGTTTTCAAGTGTTGTTTTTTAATGGAATAAACGACTCAGAAGAGTTTTGCAAATGGAACGTCAACATACATTTTAAAAAATGAGAGGCTACAAAAATATCTTATTTTCTTTCCTTCTCAGAAAAGTATTTTTAGTGCGCTTTCTCTTGTAAATCTCTGCTACAGTAATGCTCTCCGTGTGCATACTCTAAAACTGCAGGGTGAGAAAGTGCTGCTGACTGAGGTGATACCTGACTTGAACCTGATGTAGTGGCGAGACCCAGCTGTACTGCAAGAACGGGCCTGAACTCTGGGGCTGACAGAGCGATGGTGGCTGCTGCTGCTGCGGAGATTAAAAAAAACACATCACTTAGCAGCCACTGACCCCAGTCTGAGGAGGGTGAGGTGTTCCTAAGCAACACGCTATACCGCACAAATCACATGACTGACACCTCACACAGCTGCAGTGAGGAGGCACGACAAAACACACCATTTCTATATACAGCATTTTTATAGTTTGGATTATTTGTGTATTGTTCATTTCAGACAAAGATTCCGTCTTAGCAGTGGTGTGATTGCTAAGAATGTAATTAAAGTATCTGGCAATTGACAACTTGTTTGACTATTAAAAGTGCTCCTTATCAATCACTGTGCTTTGTGGTTACTAGTCCTGGATGAGTTGCATTATAGACATGTAGCAATCAACAATCACCGCTCACAAGGAGGCAGATGATTCAGTGAGGAGACCTTAGTAAAAGCAAAAGGAGGGAACACATAAAAGTGTGCTCAGGCACTGAATCAACAGCAAAAAAGTGTAAATACATGGAAGAAATTAATTTTCCTTTCAGGAGCAACAAATCTGCAATTTATGACTTTTTATACATTATTTGCCCTTATACCTTTGCTTTGGCATCTCATGTCAATTACTTTATATCCGTTCCAATGTCAGAATTTGTGTTAGCACTAGCACTCCATCTACTGGAAGCAGATAGAATCAAACCATGGGGAAATAAACAAAATCTAGCGTGTGCCCAACAGGTTAAGGTTAGCACGCAGTTGTAATTAATGCAATTTGATGTCAAAAATACTCGTAACAAGTCTGGCAATGATTTATGGACTTAAATAAAACAGCACAAAAGACCTCCAGAGGTCTGCCTAAGACAGGTATGGGAAAACTGAGTCAAGGGCCACATTGGATGTTTCTACTTGCCCGGGGGCCAGACCATTTACACTCTGGATGTTAAGTACAATATATTATACACATACTATTACACATAGTGGCATACCGGTGGCTATCCTCAAAACTGATCTTAAATAAACAAGCAACTGCAGTCTCAGACAACTACACTGCAAAAATGAATTTATAGATGAGTTAAAATGTCTTGATTTTAGGATATTAATCTGAATTTCAAACGTTTTGACTTGTTAAAATCAGTGGAGACTATTTATTTGATGGAACTATATGAACTAGACTATTTAACTTGTTTTAAACTTCTAAACATATTTCAATACATAATTTCTAACTTCAATCCAAATTAACTAAAATCTATCCAATCTTACAATGGCTTGAATTTATTATTTTTATCTGAAATTGAGTAGTTTTGACTCGATGAAATTTAGTTGCTGATGTGATGCAGAATATTTAACTGGTTTCAAGATATTTCTGATCCTGCAGTAATGTATCTTTAAATAAGAAATTAAAATTAAATTAACAAAATAAATAAAATAAAATTATCTTAACCCACTGACAGATCATTTGGATTAAGAAATAATGTATTAAAACAAGCCAGAAAGAGATTGAGACAAGTAAATAATCTAGTTTCATCAAATAATAGTTTCCACTGATCTTAACAAGTCAAAATGTCTGAAACTATGATCAATATCCTATAATCAAGACATCTAGTCATCTAGAAATTCATTTTGCACAATTTGTGTCCTTTAAAAGATCCTGCACTTGTTAACAAGATCAAGTGAGGCCAGAGTCAATATATTTATACAGAATTTCACCCAGCTATGCACACACACCTGGTTGCAATGTTTACTGTTTAAGAGATATGTTAAAAGTTCATAATAGCCAGCATGCATGAGTAAGGACACGCTGTAGAGTATAACCATACGGTGCGAACTTGACAGGAACTATTACCTTATTCAAATCAAATCAAACTTTATTTATATAGCGCTTTTCATACATATAATGTAACACAAAGTGCTTTACAGTGCATTAAAAACATTCCCACATCCCGTTTCCCTTCCAACCTCCCCCACAGCCATCCAGCCCACTCAACCAAGTTAAATAAACACAATAAATAGGATAAATAAATATATTAAATGAACTGATTAAATTAAATATTAGTCAAAAGCTAAACTAAAAAGGTGGGTCTTGAGCCTGCTCTTAAAAACCTGAACGTTCTCTGCGGCCCTGAGGTTCTCCGGCAGGCCGTTCCACAGACGAGGATTCACTCCCTGTTCACTCCCTGTTCTAGTAGCAAAACGTAACATTTAGAGGGGAATGCAGCAAAGTCAGAATAAAGATTCAAGAGATCATTGAGTTGTACCATATAGTGCCCTGAAGACATGAAAAATCTGTGCATGTTTAGTACATTTTTGACAAATCCACTACACTACTGGTGACTATACCCATATACACCTTTACATAACAGGCAGAACTCCCACAAAGGTAGAAATGTGCTTTAAAGTGCAGCAGTCACAAAGAGGAAAATAACAGGAGAAGGTGAAATGTCATGTGTTTTACATGAATCAAATTTTGAAGTGATGGCTGGATTATATTGAAGGCGAGAACAATCACGACTTAAAGGTTAAAAGATTGTTTGCCAGTAATTCAGCAATGAAATACATCTGAATAAAATAGGTAGCACAAAATATGTCATTATGGTGTGGTACCTTATACTACAAAAGACTAGATCAGCCACTTTCAATGTACTTCTCCCATCAAAAAGCCATATACTGCCTAATCTTCATGCAAAATATGAGTTAATACATGAACTAATACATTATGAGAGCTGAATGCTCGGACGAGTACAGGGGTATGACAGATCATCAAACAAACTAACATGTTCGCAGAAATCTATTTTACTTTGCAGCATTTTGTTTTATAGGGCTTTACAGTAAATTGTGTGAAAAAGAGGGTTTGGTTGGGTCTTACATTCACAAAACAGATCAAATAAAGGAGTAAATAATGACAAATGAGAAAAAACGGATGAGACGAAGATAATCATGAGCTTTTTGGTTTGGTTCAAAGAGGTTTAACAAGCTCATGCCTGAGTTGTTTTCATCTAACCAAGCTCTTTCACCCAGTGAAGCCATAACTCCTTTCTCCATTTTGAGCTTAATGGCTGTAACCAGTTCTTTTATGCCCACATATTTAAAACAGACACATGATTGATATGCTTTTCGAAGAAAGAGTGATAGATCCCACTGTATAGACATCCCACTCAACTAGAAAAAGAAAATCAATGGGCAGAAAATGCTAATTGTAATGCAACCAGTAAAATCAAATCTAAAAAGACATTTGTCTTCTTTTTTTCCTTTTTGTGCAGCCTCTGTGTTGAGGAGGATGAATATGTTTACTTGTTTATGCTAAAAAATGCTGACTCGAGTTGTTGTTGAAGGAGGACAGCGAGCTGAGAGGGAGAGGAGAGTCTCACCATCAGATGTGGGAGAACTGGTGTGTTCTTCGAAAAGCACAGACCAAAGAAAACGTCCAACTGTCCCCTGAGGGATCCAACCTTCAACACAGAGCACCATCTAAATGTTCAAGTTGTAGAAAAAAAAAAAAGAGCAAAAAAAAAACAAACAACAACTATTGGTTATAACAAACACGTCTCAGGAAATGCATGCTAAGCATTGAGGAACATTTAATGTAGTTATGAAAACAGTTCAGACAAAGTTTTCTAGTTAATGTTGAAAATGCACACTGTCCACACAGCAGAAATAAGAGCTCTGAGTACGATGATGTATACACAAAATCTAAACTAATCCAAACTGAAAACTGTATTATAAATGTGGTTAATATGTTCACTGAGGTTTGTGAGCAGGACCACGCCTCCACCAGCGTCTCCAGACCACACACCAATTTCCCAGAAGCCTTTTTATACCAGCGTAACACTGGTTGACTCTGTTCTCTCAGCCCGCCCTCCCTACCTTTTTACATAACCTGCTTTTTTCAGCATCCAGTCTCCTAAAAGGGGGTCCCCAAATCGGCAGGGCAGATCACCAAGATGGAGCCCCACAATGAGTCTCTCCACCCAGCCATGGAACATCAGCATCTTTGTTGTGGCGTGGTCCTTGCTTATGAATTGTTTAGTCATTTTCAACCACTTGTTCCCGTTAAGGGTCGCGAGTGACTGGCACGTATCCCAGTGACTTTGGGCCTTAAGCGAGGTACACCCTGGACAGAGGCCAGCTCGTCACAAAGCTAACACAGAGACATGGTGTTAGGGGGTAACGACAGGCGGACCCAAAGAAGCAGACCAGAGATATGGATCAATACAGAATTATTTATTGAGAGTTGGCTGAGGGGGAGTAGGCTGGACCAGGAAGCACGGGTGAGGACCGGGACGGCAGGCGGGAGCAGGCTGGACCGAGGAGCACAGGTGAGTACCGGGATAGCAGGCAGGAGCAGGCTGGACCGAGGAGCACAGGTGAGTACCAGGACAGCAGGCGGGAGCAGGAAGGACCGAGGAGCACAGGTGAGAACCAGGATAGCAGGCAGGAGCAGGCTGGAGGAAAAAAGTCCTTGGTAAGCAAAAATCCACAGGAGACAAATAACGAGAGATACCAAAAAAAAGCCAAGGAGTTCACCACGGAAGTAGACTGAACGATCTGGCAGGGTGTGGATGAATGAGCCAAGCTTTTGTACTGCAGAGGGTGTATGCTTGATTGCAGATGGGTTCCAGGTGTGCCAATCAGTCATGCCCAGGAAGCTCCAAACAAGGACACCACAGGAGGGGAGGAGGAAACACACACACACAGGAGGGAGGAGGCACTAAGCTCATGACACATGGACAGACACCATTCACTCTCATTCACTAGGGCAATTTAGAGTTAACAGTTGACCTAACGCAAACATGTCTTTGGACGGTGGGAGGAAGCCGTAAACACAATCTCCTTATTGGAGGCAAGAGCTCTGACTGCTCTGCCACCGTGCACCCCCAACTTGTGACACTGACTTCACAGAGATTCTAAGCTTATTTAGTAAAAATAATAATAATAAAACAATCACAAAATTAACACAGACAAGAGACAATGTTGTATCAGGGTTCAGTGTCAGGGTTCTCGCCAAGTCTTACAAAAACACATTTACAAAAAAAACTTCAACAAAGGTCAAGTCAGCAAACAGATAACTGTAGTGTCATTATTCTTCTATTCTTCTGACTGGAACAGATGATTTGTATGAACATCTTTTCTGACTCCTCATTGTAAAGTGAGCATCTTTCACGGCAGAATCACTTAAAAATATTATATATAAACACAGGATCCAGACATGTAGTGGCTCTTTAGGTTGCATGTTTTCAGGGGCACGCCTTTCTGCCTTTTGAGCAAACATCCTGAACCAACCGACTGTTTCCTCACCACTCTTTTATAATCCAGCAGCCTGATGAGAAGGGGGCCAACTACCTCAACTTAAAAGCGGCCTGATTTTTGGGACGTTATATTCTTACACTCTCATTTATTGGGTGTTTTCTGTAGGACATTTGTACATTTGCAAGGGACAAGGAAAAAATATCAAAATGGTATTTTTGTTACGGGTGACTGACAAGACTTTTCTGGGCCTAAAAATGCTGCCCCTAACATTGATTGTTTCCTCACCATTTCTTGTTATGATTTAGCGCTATACATTGAACTGAAACTTGAATCAACCACCAAGAAACTACATCTAAATCTCAAAGCATCACCTGTAACTATACACTTCCAGGTGGTGCATCCTTCTCCTTCACCCTGACATGGGCTCACCTCTGGTCCAAACACTTGCATACCTGACTTTCTGGTAGGTCACAGTCAGTCCTGCGAGGCTGAAGCATCATGTCCAGCACTGATACACCTTCATTCTTCACAAAGGAGAGTGTTTTCACAGAAGGAGATCTGTTACAATCTGCAGAGGGACTCCCCACCAGGTGTAAAGCCAGGAAGAACCTCTTGGCAGGATCAGGAGCTGGAAAGTCTGGAAAGCGTAGACAGAATACCGTCAAGTTTCTGTACTATTCCCGCATTCATTAGCTAGTAAAGCTGGTTTTTAAATATATTTTTTTTTAATAATTTTGATTGCATTTTAATGATTTGTCTAAAAGGGGCAAAGATACATTTGTTTTGGATTCTTGAATAGCAGCTCTACATGTAATTTGTAGAGACTAAGGGTTTTCTGACCTGCCATACTCATGATCACAAGCCAAAAGACATCAGTAAAGGAAAATAGCTAATCTTCTGTTGTCATACCAAAATGCAATGAAAGTATGTCTGTGTGTGGTTTGTGACATTTTGCTAATCTATGAACCACAGCACTTTATTTAAATGCAGAATAGAAAGATATAATTTTATGGTGTGAAAAGTATCTGTTGGCGACAAGTGACTCGTTAGAGAGTTGTTGGCCTTTGCTACTCTATTTAGCCTGCATTATGGATGACTAAAATGCACTGATGTGATTAAAGCTTGGACTAACAAAAGTGTTTTCATTGCTAATCATCAGGGCACAGAATCAGAGCTATTGTCTGGGGCACACTGACACAGCCTCTCCGCCTGTCAGCATCTCTCATAACATCCCTGCATTACGTTGATTCACAGTTTGGGTCTAAAAGTGGAGCAACAATTGTTTGCATTTTCTATTCTATTTTCTGATTCTTTCTGATGATAGTCAACATGAACATATTCAATTCATTACATTTATTTTGATTTGACTGTTCTGAAACAAATACAAGCAATAATAAAATGTACAAATTCAATCTACATATATAAACGTAATCTAATCACATAAATATACGTTGTTAAATGTGTGATAGTTACACACATCAGGAAATATCACAAAAACAGTTAAGAGTGTAAAAATACAGCAGTCACTTTTTAAATAATTTTGACAGACGTAATACAAGATTCCCAGTAAAAATAAAGAGTGTGAATTCCTCTTTCCAACAACAAATCTGATTTCAATAATAACAAGAATTTGGCTTTTTATTTAACCACAAACAACAATTATCAAATCCACCTTGGCTGACCTCACTGTGTACAAATATAAGCACATTTCTATGCACCTGTGATCAGTAACTTTTTTTCCCTTTAAGCCTTGTTTTGCAGGACCTTGTGGGGCCCTGCAGACATGGCTGCATTCATGTGAGAGCTCACATATGGTTTTCTATGAAAATCAACACATTCTAAGCTTCTGAAATTACCTTTAACTTAACAGCCCATTCAGCAAAACATACACGTCTTTGAAAACAAGGGGTCATGTAGTGCTGCTGAGCCAGGGGAGGATTGGACCTATTGGTGTATTTAGTTCATACCTTTCTCAGAAGGATTTGGTGGTCTGATTTAGTAGTGCTCTGGCTCTGGTTCAATGACTGACTGTCCATTTGTCGAAAATATCCTCTGGCAACAAAGAGATAAGGAAAACTAGTTAGAAAACTATCCCCGAGTAAAGATCGGGGATAGTTTTTTTGACTTTGACTTTTCTAGCTAAAGTATTTGTTATATTATTCTATTATAAACCTATAAGTAACCCCTTAGTATCCTATTATCAAAGGTGTAGTGTGTAACCTAAATGACTTGCTTGGCCGTTTTTATTCAAATGTAGTTTTAACACGGGTTTTCTATACGAGTGCCATATTATAAACATATGGTTGGTATGTAATTGCTTCCCCAGCTGGAGAGTTTGATTCAGGAAAATATACATTCTAGGGTGGAGGAAATAAAGAGAAGTGCAGTACACTCCCACACAGCTGCCATGTTGGAGATGGGCACAAACCAGCAGAGCAGAGCCACAGAGTGGGAGATGTCGAGACACAGGTGAGTCTATTCCCCCCATTTCAGCATCAATGGCTAATAGGGATTTGCATATAAATTTGAAAGAAGTTTAAGATTTGAAGTTTTGTGTTTTGTGTGACACAAATGCATGAGGTCACTAGCAAAAACTTGAGAACCCAATTAAATGCAAATCATTTGTAATCTACTGTGCCTGGAGGCTGTGCAAAATGCTTTAAAAACAGCTGCTACTTGGATTTGTGAGATTTGATTGACACAATAAGTTGACCATGGCGTCTGACAACAAGCTAATTAAAATACAGAGCACAGATGGGGCGTCAACAATGGCACAAAAGCTGCAGTTACAGATCAAGGTTCTAAAACATCATGCTTTTTTGGTATTATCAAAGTCCTTGTTAAAGAAGAATTATGTATTAAGCTGATGGATCATATTTTTATCTGCAACATCAAAACGATACTGTAAGAACTTTGTTTTTGAAGGTTTCGTTTAAAAAACAATGAGTGCACATTAATAGCTTGTAATACGATTGCCGTTTTATTTTGTTTATGCCCAAGGCCCTTCACTGGAATTAGTAATGCTGGGTAGTGTTTTTAATTTGGATGTATATTTTTTTTTCTTATATCTTGCCTTACTCAAGAGTTTGAAAGTTTTTTTTTTTTAATACATTGTAATTTAATTGTTTAAAAATTATTGGCAGTGGGTTTATCATCAGCAGCTGCCAAAATCCTCCCTATGCTCCAATGCCAAATTGTCAACGTTGCATGTGCATACTGGGGGATTAGTCAAACACAGAACAGATTTCCTTCCAGAAACAATAAATCATATCGTAATCAGCAGCAGTAAAAATTGTAGAAGGAAAAAAGCCATATAGTAGCGGCAGTTGGGGTTTCTTTGCATTTTTGATTTATCCATAATTTTGTGAGATGTACCTCATTTTGAATATTTGGAGGTGCTTTTAGTTGGGTAAACTTTATTGTACCTGTAGATGCTGAACCACACCAGCCGTTTGGAGATCCAGAACTCCGGCTTCACAAACCGACTGAAGAAACATATACTCCTGCAGACATAAGAGATCTGATGTCTCAATGACAAGAATCAGCACCATTTAGATTTTAGGCTCATGGATGGAAGTTTGTTACTGAGATGTTCTATCCATGGTTTTCCAGAGTGCTAAAAAAAATAGCCCTGTTTCCATAAATATAGAAACATTCAAAACTACAGATTGTATATTTTAAACAGTGAAAAGTCTCCAATAAACAGTAAGTTAAAAACCTTGAACATAAAAGGTTAATCCTCTATAAAGCTCAGAGCCGTTTCTGTATCATATTAATTATTGAGCAAAAATCAAATAAAACAATTCCAGTCAATCCCTTCTTATTTTCAGAGCCAGTAAAATAATAATGCAAATACATATAATTTCTTATTTGATTTGTGACTTTAAATTAGGGCTGGGTGATACGCAAAAAATAACAAAATAAAATAATAAAAACGGTTAATATAAATTTGCTGAACATAACCAATAGAGACTTTTAATGATTGCTATTTAAAACAAAACAAAAACTGTCTAAATTTTTCCACCAAAATCTGAACTAAACCACATGCTTTTATTATACTGACATCGGATTGGCTGTTGAACCTCTCGATTAAAAAGATCCAGCTGAACACTGACGATTAGAGATGATTGAATATTGATTATTTGCAGAGCTCAACTTCAAAACTTTGAATTCTAAAACATTTAATACAAAAGAACAAAATATGCAAATTACCACACATACTGTATATCCCCGCAATACATCCAGATTTCAACTTGATAAACAGCCATAAAACCAAGAAACAAACGGAATAACTACATTTCAAACTGTGGTGGTAATTTGCTTCTCTTTTCCCTTTGCTTTAGTACATGATGTGATCCTCTCTGTGATCATTTTGCCCTCCCTTTCGCTCGCTCCCTCTCTTTCTGGCCACATAAAGAGCCTGGGCTTACAACAGCAGATGTGAAGCCTGGTGTTCAGTGTGGTGCTGTGTGGTTTGGGGACTCGCTTGTTCAATCTGTGCGCCTGGATTGTTTCAATAAATAACGGCTGCGCAGTTGTTAGTCAGCGCCATAAAAATCACGCTGAGGGGATTTATGGTGATCATTTGTAGGTAGGGGGTGTGGCTCTGGGCTTCCACACATATTCATTCACATAGTCAGATTCCCCCCTCGTTCTGTGAAGTTGATGATGAAGATGTTTAGTATGCAAACCCATGCGCCGGGTGCTGAATTGCAGGTGTTGATAAGACATTACTCCAGTGGCTCGCAGTGGCGTTTGTCATTGTCATGTAGATTCTAGTTTGTGTAACCTCTCCTGTGATGAGTTAATGGACAGATGGCAGACTAATGCAATGATTAGATTAAAGCTGGGGTACCTCGTTTTCACGCAGCAAAACCGGAAGTAGGTATTAAAATCTGTCAGTCTAGTTCCTAGCTCTGATAAACCCATTGCTAATAGCCACAAACATTCATTTTCAGCGGTAGACCAGGCTTTTTCATATGGCAAAATGAAACTCGTGCAGACCGCCCCCAAGCACAGCCAATCAGAGCGCTGCTTTTGGGTGACAAGACATAAAATACTTTAGATGCAGAAAGCACGCATCAGTGTGACAAAGGCCTATTTTTAAACACTCTGTAGGGGGAAAACACAAAAAATACAAAATACAAGAAAAAAAATCATCTAAATAATTACTTGCATATATGAGTGGGCGATATTAACAAGATTTTTTTTTTTTAATTATCTCGATAACCATATCCATACATTATTTTAACGACGACCATAAAATTTACCACAAAACCGCAGAAATATCACTTTATACCCGTATGTGGGAGATGATACTTCCATGTTTCTGTCTCTTTTTGTGGTCATTTTCGTAGTTGAAATTATAGAACATATACTCAATATTCAGATTTTTCATATCGCCTAAACAAAACTTGTAATGTCATATATTTTTTGATACAGATCTCTCACCCGTACTCACATATGAAACATGAAAGTCAAACATGGCCTTTATGTTTACAGTGAATTGTATGTTATTATTTTCGTATTCATTTTTGCCTTTGCCAGCAACTGAAGACATACCTAATTGGGTGAGATCTGTAATGTTCAGATGCTGTACAGACTTTCTTATGGGTTTGGGAGTCCAAAGTCAAAATAACCGCCAAACCTAACTAAAAGTCTAAAAAGTGTGTCTTTCACCACATGGGAAAACTATAAATAATGTAAATATAAAAAGATAATTATAATTTGGTACCACAGCATGACTCAGATAGAACATGGCATTGCCTTGCACTAGACTCCAGTGGAAGTAGAACAATTGCTGTGTACACTGTTTTATTTAAAGCTTTACCTCTGTGGGCTGCCTTTCTGATCCTGACAGTTTTTTGGAGGAGAGGCTCTTGGCGCTGGAGGCTGGATACGGCCAAGAAATGCGGAGCCTGCAGAATGAGAAGCAGCACAGGCTGGTGGAGGGGCAGAGTGGCCTGGTCAGTGAGCTTCAGTCCACACACAGCAGCACCAGTGTACAAAGACGGCAGACTTACTCATGTACTCAGGTCAACAGCTGCTGGCTATGGGCACCCACTGCAACAGCAAGGCAATAAATGCAATTGTTACGTAGTCAGCAATAAAGGTAAAGTCTGACATAATGCAACGATTTTCTCAAAACTTGCTCAACATGCCCCCAGCAACTTATCTATTTATTTATTTATTTATTAACCTTTATTTAACCAGGTAAGAACCCGTTGAGATCGAAACCTCAACTTGTTTTTGTTTAGACATATGATAAAATAACAATAAAAATGTATGTCATGAAAATGTTGGTCATAAACTGTCTGTCAGCTTCAGACTGGTGTTATGATGCTAACATTTGAAACTAAATGTTGATACTATACTCCCAAAAAATGATTGCACTGGTTTAGGTATAAAGCAAGGCCATTCTTAAACTATTCACTTTATTCATTCATAAATGTTCTACTGCTTGCTCCCGTTGTGGGTTGCAGGTGACTGGAGCCCATTGAAGTGACTTTGGGTCTTAGGCGGGGCACACCCTGGACTAGAGCCAGCCACAGTCGCAGGGTTAACACAAACACAGACACACAGACAAATATTCACTCTCACATTCACTAAAAAGTTAAAATTGGCCCTATTGTGCAATTTCTTTTTTACTGTCATTCTTGTTTAAATTAGCACAAAAGCAAATATTGGTAAAAGGACCAAGTCGATTTGAATAGGCATTATGAATAAAACAATAAATAACAAAAAAATTGGCAAACATCTTCATGCTTATCGTTCACACCTTCAGGAGCCAGTGCGTTTTAAGGACTGTGCCGATGTCCTTCGCTCCGGTTTGACAGAGAACGGTACATACGCCATCCTTCTCCATAACTCCACCCACACAGCCAAGGTGCAATGCCTTAAGAAACGTCTGGCCTTCTGTCATAAATATCACCAAATTCAGTGTGTAATAAAAGTGCTCCTCAATACAGTCGGGACATTTCCTTAAATTGGATGGAGTGCATGTAATGTGAAAAGTTTTAGTATAATTCTTAATGCGGTTCCAAGGTCTTGTTTTAAATATCGGAAGGACAAAGCTGATGTCATGGTAATTTGCAGTGTTGTGGTTTAGAATGTTAGAATAGATAGGGATGCCATACGCTGCTGCGATAACAAGCAACAGGAGCGGTTTGCCTGGCACGCCTCATGTGAATGAATGAGAGCAGCAACGCAAGGTCAAACAGGCTCCAGAGGTCTACAGCAATACAATCACAAATGTACAGCACTATCAGTGAAACATTATTAGATTAATATCACTAATGCAAGTAACAGTAGTAGTAGTAGTATGGTGTAGACATAATAAAAGTCGAAGTAAACATGGCATATAATACACAAAGCAAGGTCTTTTGTTGCTGTACTTATGTAGAGCTATTCTAAAAATGGTTATAGTAAATGTTCTTGCACATTTTTCATTATTTTGGCATTGCATTCTGCCCCATTTTTCCACTTCATGTTACTTTTGATCTCCTGTGTGTTAGGCATCCAGGTGCTGGGCACAGATCCTGTGTTGTTGCTGCCAACTGAGGCCAATTCACGCCTGCTCTGACTTAACCATTACTCAAATTATGCATTCTTTCAATCTGTACATCACAGTGGGTGGCCACATAAAACTGGGGCACGTGCAAAGTGCTATTTTTTTTCCAGCTGTAAGTGGATTTTTATTGGCAGAAGAATGGGCAAATGAAACACTGTCACAAAAATCACAAAAAGCTCAATATGTAATGGTTCTATATATTCAAATCTGTTATTTAAATATTATTTAACAGATCAAGTGAACAGTCAGTGCTAACTGTATGTGAAAATGGAGCATAATGGTAATATAATATTTTGAGAAGACATTTTGCAATTTCTGCAGAATATCATATATGTAAATAGTTTTTGTGTCAATTTTCACTTTTGTGTCTTCTTGAAGATGTGAGACAGGCCTCCAACTCTACTTCAAATCTTGGCAAAAAAAAACTGTTCTGTTTAGCTGTGTATATGAAAGAATTGTATCTGCACGCTTCCCTTTTTAATTTTTTTTTAATGTTTATTTTTGTCTTTATCTGTTTTGTAATTTTTATGCATATACTCTGTTGTGTAAAGCACTTGTGTAGGAGTTGAGCGCTACAAATAAACCTGTCTTGCCTTGCCTTATGCCCTGGTTATAATAAGTTTCACAAAAGGTATGCGCAACAAAACAAATATCAAGGGAGCAGTTGGATTTTGTGTAGAAGTGAAATAGTGTGAGAGACAAAACACCCTCAATAACAATATTTTCACAAGTGCATGATAAATATTTGCTCCAGTTGGCCTGTGCTGGGGGCTCGGAGGCCCAGTGATAGTAGATAACACAACACTCTGCTCCGTTGCTCTGGTCTCCTACACACACTGAGCTGGAGCTGTGCGGTGATCAAAGTCACATAAGGCCTTCAGGTGTAATGAGTGATAAATTATGCTGGGTTACCTGTATTGTCCCATGTCTGGAGTCTTTACCAATTTAGTTTGCCTTTTCTTTCAGCCGTAACATAGTATACTAAAATATTCTGTCTATAGCTAATTTAATTTAAGCTTCAATGCACACTTTTAGCCATTATTGGCAGGAACTGGTGCAAAGCAAAGAAACTTCACTTGTAAAGTTCCCCAAAAATTCTTCCTGTGTCAGTAATGGCAATTGACAATGCAATTAAGCACAACATGACTTAGAGAGGCCCCTGCATGTGATGACAATGGAAGACAGATTGTATTTGTACCTCCACTCAACTGAAACCTCCCCATCGGAGCGTGTTACGGCCCTAGGCCTACGGATCATGCCTCCTTTTGTGTTTTTTTACTATTGTGTGTCTTTGTGTGGAACTGGCTGGGGAGGTCCTGCTGGAGAGTGGAGGCAAGTCTAACGTGATTGGCTGCTGCCTCCTGGCCCACTGATTGGAGGGCCAATCAGTCCACCTGTGGTCCCGCCCAGTACTTAAGGACTCTCTGCGCACCTGTTCGGGGCTGCTGGCCTGTGTGGCCAGTATGCCATTATGTGTCAGGGCTGCTGGCCTGTGTGGCCAGTATGCCATTGTGTGTCAGGGCTGCAGTGGCCGCACCTGTATGTTGATATCCTGTGTGTTCAGGACTGCAGTGGCAGTTGCTGTATTTGTCTGTGTGTACCAGGGCTGCAGTGGCAGTTCCCGTACTTGTGTGTTTTGTTCTCCTGTGATGTTTTGTTAGTTTGATTTTGTTTTAGTTCTGTTACGTTACCCTTACACCCCTGTTCATTAAATTGCATCTTTATTTAAAACCTTTTCCCATCTTTGTTTTTTTGTTACTTCCCCTACCCTAGCAGAGCTGGGTTGTAACAATTGGGGGCTCGTCCGGGATCATAACACCCTATCCTACTGATGTAATTTAAACAGGTTTGTATTCGGTAAGTCTTTGAATTGGATTGTCTAAATTGTGTTGTATGGTGATGGGGGGGTGGAATGTTGTTAGATTTGCTTGTGGCTAATGTGTGGTGCCCTCAGTTCCGGCCCTGAATGTCTGACTCCTTATGCTTATGTGTGCTAGATGTGATTGATGACCAGACTGATCACCTGTTCATTTATTACACCTTCTGAGCCTCACTTTTGTTCCAGCGTCCCAGGGATTGGGCTCGGTTCCTTGTGCACCTGGCCAGTCTCAAGGATTGCTGCTGCTGGAGTCCTCGACCCAATCACTAGCCCTGGCTGTGTTTTGCTGACTTGCCTTCCACCTCTCGTTCTCCTGCAACCACTGTAGGTCCAAAAACTTTGTTTATTACAAATATTATTTGTAACTTAAGGGGGAGGGTGTTACGGCCCTAGGCCTACGGATCATGCCTCCTTTTGTGTTTTTTTACTATTGTGTGTCTTTGTGTGGAACTGGCTGGGGAGGTCCTGCTGGAGAGTGGAGGCAAGTCTAACGTGATTGGCTGCTGCCTCCTGGCCCACTGATTGGAGGGCCAATCAGTCCACCTGTGGTCCCGCCCAGTACTTAAGGACTCTCTGCGCACCTGTTCGGGGCTGCTGGCCTGTGTGGCCAGTATGCCATTATGTGTCAGGGCTGCTGGCCTGTGTGGCCAGTATGCCATTGTGTGTCAGGGCTGCAGTGGCCGCACCTGTATGTTGATATCCTGTGTGTTCAGGACTGCAGTGGCAGTTGCTGTATTTGTCTGTGTGTACCAGGGCTGCAGTGGCAGTTCCCGTACTTGTGTGTTTTGTTCTCCTGTGATGTTTTGTTAGTTTGATTTTGTTTTAGTTCTGTTACGTTACCCTTACACCCCTGTTCATTAAATTGCATCTTTATTTAAAACCTTTTCCCATCTTTGTTTTTTTGTTACTTCCCCTACCCTAGCAGAGCTGGGTTGTAACAGAGCGTCTGTCAGCCATTTGTACAAACATCATTGGTTCATTATACTGCATGAAATCCCCTGCAACAGAACTAAGATAGACTAATAGAAATATTATTACCTGATTTCTGAAGGAAGTGGAAACATCTGGACCCAGGATTTTTATTATTACTTCTCTATTATGATAGAGATGAATAATAAATAAAATAACAATAGAGGTCAGTAACACACAATGAACAGATTATTACTGTTATTGTTATTATTATTGTAAAAGTATGTTTGTTGTAGTGAAGAATATCATCAATATGCCGGACCCAAACTCACCCAAAAAAGGGGGTAGATCAGCTAAAGAATCGTCAAATGAAACTGTGACATCTCTAAAGTAAAGGCCTGACGTTAATGCTCCCCTTTTATAATTATGATTATGGGTTTCACTTTTATACTTAATTTCCATGTTTTTCATGTATTTGATGAGGAAAAAAACACTGAATTGGGATAGAAACTAATGAACTTCCTTGTAACTGCTTGTGGTGGTTGCAGTCCATGTTGTGGCTGACTTTGGCTCATTATTTATAGATGAGCGGCAGATTAAATAGTGGAGCCACATAAAGCCTCTTAGTGGGAAGAGGCACGCTGCATTAAAGCATTAACATCCATTTGCCATTCTTGGGTAAAAATGTGCAGCATTAGCAGGCCATTAGAGCATGTTCCTCTGTCTGCTCCTGTCTCTCGAAATAACAACGACAAGTCCATTTTGAGATTAAGCTCAAACTAGATGTTGCCTATAAAACACTTCCTTTCGTGTACTTTTATTAGTAAAACAAGTTAAATGGAATTGAACAGAAAGAAAGACCTTATCTGACCTCGTTTGAGGTCTTTCTGTAGGAACTGGTTTGGAAACCTTTTTGAAAATGTAATCTGTAAATGATTTCCTTATTTTCAAAAGTATAAAAAAATAGTACAAGAAGGGAAGTATAGGAGATAGATAGAAAAGCTGACACTTAAAGATAGAAAACTGACACTTGGGCCTGTACCTGATTTTGAACCGTGAGACAGGAGCATGTTTTTGTTTCAACCGTTAGCCCCGCCCACATAGTCCTTCTTTTCACTCAGTATTGCACCATGACTCAGAAACGACTGGAATAGTCTTATGCAGTTGTTTCCATATAGTTCCTCTAACTCTCTTTACAGTTAGCTTTTAGCACTTTTGAAACTCCACCATGACAGAGAATCACACGTCTGGGATAATGTCAAGCAGTTTTCCCATGATTCATAGTGTACGATATGCCTGACTGGCCGAAAAGAGCTGACCTTGTAAAGTGTGTTTATACACACTTGCTTCAATGAAACAATGTGTGACGTAAAGACAATTTATCGTGACTAGAGTAAATAAAAATCAGGTACAGGGCCTTTAAATTTGAGCAATCCAAGTGTAGTCATGTACACAATTTCATAACTTGCGATTGTAAGTACTTTTAATGCAGTACAGTTTAGAGTTTGGACAGTAAATTTATCAAAGTAATTTCATTCAAATACCATATAATTTATACCTTTTTTATTTATACCTTTAACCTTGACAGCAGGTAGAGTGATAGGAGTGTGGAGTGTAACAATCCTCTCATCTACATTAGTCGGAATAGGGGCTCAGTCTGTATCCACTGTCACCATTGTTATAAAGGAATACACAATGTTTACTCTCACTGCTATGATTGGCCTTCTACTTGTTGTAGGTGTAGGTGCGTGTGTGAGACAATGGATCTCGTGAGCACAAATAATACCCCTTTTTTTTCACAAGTCTCTCCAAGGGGCATATAACCTTATACCTTTATCAATTTCTAATTAACGTGTTGCTTATCTAGGGTTTTAGAGATGTGTCCGAAAAGGATCGATTGGAAAATGACATAATTCACCGCTTGACCACATTGCAACAATTTCTATGTGACATGACAAAAGAGAGGGGAATGAGGCTTACTCACCATATGATATGTTCTACAACAACAATAGGCAACTAACAACTAATAACTTTATTATTAGCATGATAAAAAATGTTAAAAATTTCACTTAAAACAGACTTGCTATGAAGATTTTTTTGACCACTTTCAAAATGAATATCAAAATAAATTATAATCTGGATGAATTATTTATGGCCCCAAATAACGTCTCCCATGGATCTCAGAGGGCACAGTCACCAGTCTTGCCAGGGTTATTCTTTTCACATCACCGTGGTTACTGCTGGCTCTGGAAAGTCCCAGAGGGTGGTCACATCAGCCAGAGTATAACAGCAACACTCGACACGACCTACCTCTGCCCACAACTGACAAGTCCAACACGGCTCCCTGGTAACCTCGCCATCACTAACAAGACCATGTGGGTGTGCTCAACCAAGGTCTTAGCACAGCGGCCGAGAATAGCAAACGGATATTATTTCAATCTACAATGTAAGATGTGATGCTTTACGAATCCTTTGCAGACTTTAATACAGTGCCTGGATACAAGGAAAGCTCTATGACACAAAAAGCTTCCAAACCTACAATAAACAGAGGTAAATTGGGTTCACTGCAATATAGTGTCTAAAGTACAACAATTTCAAAGTCAATTTTGGAAAAGGCTACTCAATTTCAACACAACAATGAAGATGACCAAATGACAGCCAAACATAATTTTGAACAGCATCAGTACTTGTTCAAATTAGTATCTGGTTTAGATTATAGATTTGGTATTGATAAGTATCTGGGTATCAGTTTTGTAGACAATCCTATTGCTGAGACTTTCATTTGAACCCAGATTTCATTAACACCAAAATGGCAGATGATGAAAGAAAACATGCCAATGGACATTTTTCAACCGAAAGTCATGCATATTCCTTCAGATAGAAAAGCTGCATCTCGCAATTAGCCCTTGAAACCCAGAGTTCAAAGTTATCCCCTGGCTACTCATGAGAAGACGAAAATATTAGCACCTTTGCTCCTTGTCACACTCCTGGAGTTCACAATCTCTTTAGCAAAAGCAATATGTAGCAGCCCTCTGGTATGTGCAAGAGTCATGTGAGGTTATTTTTGTAACTCCAAACAGAGCTACTGGGGCGTTGTGTCACAAGTCAGCCAAAGCAATACTGCTCCTTCACTGCACACCCCTAAGGTACAAGGTCCTCACCTAACACTTCTGAACATTATGCATGCATTAGTAATGAGCACGTCAACTCAAGCTCGGTCTCTTAGATGGACATAGTAGACATTATTATAAGCTTACTGCTGTATACACCAACCGTACAAAGGATATAATTTGGAAGAATACTTTTTGATTTTGCTTTAAAAATAAAAATTACAATACAAATGAGTAGATTGACGTAACTGGAATGTTAGTTGTAGCATTCCTGGTTGTCGAGGTTTTCTCACATTCCTGGTGATTACCTCTTACAATTCTTGCACACCACACTGTGCTATTCTGAAGCAGCAACTTAATGATCCTTACCAACAATCTTAGAAATGTAGGCAGATAGAATTCTTGCATTGTTTGTGTGAGTTTCATCCATTTCGCCCAAGAGGAAGACGCTACTAACTGGAGAGGACATGAGGGCAAAGGAGAGGGCTGTCCCTGACCTTCTGACCAGCTGCCTCCACACAACAGATACTGACGGACAAGGACACACTAACAGGCTTCCACGATAATGGACAAATCAGACACTACTTTTTTTAATAGTATTTGATTTGTAGCACAGCATGAAAGAATATAATGAGACCCATATCTGAAAAGAGAACTGACAAGTGGATAAGCAAAATAGCTGATAAAAGCCATCTTCTATAGCTGTTATTTGATCACGATTTCATTTGAAGTGGATTTTGTGGGTTTCATTAAAATTTATTACTAAATGATATGAGAAGAAATGTTTTTGAAACACTTTATGGTGGTAAATACATACTTACTGATTATTATAATAAATTCTCAAATTATTGAGAAATGAGAGTAGCAGTATAGATGAATGTGTATAAGTAGTAAAATCAGAAGTGGATGCCTTAAGTGCAAATTACTGCAGTATTAATATGACAGTGACAGTAGAGGAAGTACCAGCAATTCTAAAAGCAATATAGTGGAAACTTTCTTGTAATCAAACATGTAGCAATAGGTACTGTGTCCATTTTACCTCTTTTGATTGTTTTTTCAATTTTCCAACCACAGTATATACAACTAAAATTATGATTGAATGATGAGGATTATGATTTGATTAAAAAAAAAAAAAACATTCTCATCTATTCCATGCCCCATTGCATGAACACTTTGCAAAATCTGATACCTGGGACTGATCTGAAGCTTTCTCTTGCCTTCACGCTGAGGGCTTCTGTTGCACAGCTGGCCGAAGCAGCAGTTTCAGTCGAAAGAACAGTCCATTCAGCACCAAGGACAGAGATCATGACCGCCGTACCTGCAGATGTGCTCAGCTGACTACTGGAGGCGGGCATTGTCATCAATCTGTGCATAAGAAACATGTTAACTGAGACATTCGCAAAGTTTCAGCTGGGAAGACTAAACCTGCTGCCTCACACCTGCAATGAAAGAAATCACCACCAGTTTACACTTAAGCATTTAAGGCTTGAGTGTAAATAGAAACCTATTGCTTGCTATGGTGAAATGCCACTATGAAGAGCTCGCTAGCTAGTAGAGAATTAGGTCTACAATTTTGAGCAGGCAGTCAATAAACCTATTTCTACAATACACCCTTTTAGATCAATAGTCCAGCTTACAATGGACCTATTTTACAATGATTTTCTATATTTGGCTGTGTGTTATTTCTTATTACCAGGAAAAAACAAACAAATGAAATTAATGAATGCCTTCTTTAAACAAATGAAAATATAAAAATAGCTGATTTACCTACGCAATTTCTTTGTAGGTTTTATTAGCATAAACGCACTAGCTTATAGTGTTTGTGGTTGCCAACCTGGTATTTCAATGGTATGCACTACTCCAGTTCTTCAAGTATGATACATTACAATGGAATCAATTGATATTATTAGAAAGGTCTAATTTTGAAGGTTACTCAGACAACAATGATGGCTCAATCAACAAATTTCTAAAATGGACAAATCCTTGAATCCTTTTTCCTGGGTTATATATTAATAACATTACTATATAAATATACAAACAATGTTTTGTATGTCCATATGCCATTATCCGAGCTACAAACCATAGCATACAAAAATTTTGCAAGTAATGAGTGCATATCCCTTCTTACAAATGGATTTTTGTGACTGTCTAATTTGCTGAGAGCCATTAGCTTAGTTTATGTTGGTTCGTAAATTACTAATGGACAAAACAATACATTGACAGAAAAAATCTCTCTTTTGCATCTCATCACTGATTTCCAAAACCACATCCAAACTCATAATATTAGATGGAGACAGGCTTGCACCAATGCTGCGATGAATCATCTAATAACATGGACACCTGTAGTGGATGGACTAACAATGGTCTAGATTTGGTCATGCACTGGGGACAGTTGGAGCAGTTAGAGGCTCCACATTTAGAAGCTAATTGACACACCACACACGGTGGTCAGAGCACAAAACCAGCTCTCCATCTCTGCCTTGTGACTGATCTAATTCTGTGTATGAAAAAAACAAGTGAATAAAGCAGATGGAATAACTGTTTGGGGATATAGAAATCAGTATGCAAGAATCTTTTTATGAGAAAAAGTATTTGTAGTTTTTAGCCAAATTATTAGATATTACAATTTTAAAAGATAATTCTATCAACGGGACAAACGTTTTTAAGAGTCGTTATAACCCTTATATTATATCCCTAACCCTTTTGTCAATCATCCAATTAGCTTATCAGTTTCTGACAGGGTTCTGGTAAGTCACTGGTTTAAATATCTGTCTGAAGGGAGGCGTGAAGGGCATTTTCACACTGCCACTTTTAAAATACGTAAAGAAACTTTTGCCTGAGAGTGGTACGATTGTGCATGATGGAGCACAGTAAACGGACGCTCGGTGAATGCTTAAAAAAGGTGGTCTTGGAGCGGCGACCTCGGGCCGACCTAAATGTCACCGCACAGTCCATGGTAAGTGCAAAGGGGCAGGTGTGGTCAGTCTGATAGATCTGCCACATCTGTCAAACTGCTTTTACTGGTAACAATTTTAATTGTTGTATTCTAAATTACATAAACATTGGACATGATGTTCACATTGTTTATTTAGTGTCAGTGAATGGGCCTCACGTGTGTCTCATTTGGTTTGCCAGTTCCTACGCTTAAATCCAGTTAGTTTGAACTAACCGAAGCCCAGCACCTGCAGCCGATCAGTGTTAGCAGCCTATGAAGCACTTGTTTGTGTCCTTGATCTGCAGGTTAAGGCACTGGCACTGAAACTGAATTTCAAAGGGGTGCAAAGACGTTACTCCTCCATAAAGGGTCAACATTTAATGTGTCTCAAATGAGGAGGTGAACACTTTTATGTGATGCTTTAACTGATACTAGACATCCTGCCGTTCGCCTATCGTCCAGCACAGGTTCAGGTGTGATTGTAGTTCCTTTTTTAAACCAGTAAGAGTGCAGGCTACACATTATTCTTTTAAGTCTATTTTATGTTATTTGTTTTCGTCTTTTATTTAACTAGGTTAAAAACTCATTGAGATTAACAATCTCTTGAAAAAAATTACCTGGCCAAGAGGCAGCAGCACAGGAATCAAACATTTGAATTCCATTTTTATTACAGATCATTCATTGACAATATGTTCAGTCAAAACATTTACATCCAAGGCTCTTCAAGTCTATCAACATAGAAAAAGAGTTCTGAAAGGCCAGCTCTCGAACACACAGCTCATGTTGCAGCTGATTCTAGTCATTTGTGCCACTAAATTGAAAGGCTTTTATCCCCATCTCTGTCAAGATTCTAAGGACTGACAAAAGAAAGTGGTCACGGGATCTAAGAGGTCCATAATAAACTGTGTCAAGGGGCTGAAGTGATTGTGTAGATGCATTTTGAACCTATAGAACCAGAACCTATGGCCTAATGTTCATGCCCCTAATGCAGGGGTGGGCTAACTTATGTTGGTGGGGTGGGGGTGGGGGGTTCTTCAGAGATTCCATCTCTATTGTTTGAAGAATTAAGATGAATTAAGTGGCACAATGTATTTGTTCTTAAAAGAAAAAGAAAAATCAAGTTGACAGAATTCCACTCTCTTTTACAATGGAACATACCTGGACGACTGAGGAATTACAAAGACAGCTTTAATAATACTATGAATCAAGGCATTAAAATACTTCTTTATCAAAACAGTTGAGAATGCCGCAAATCGTGGAAGCAGTAATAGCAGCAGGTTTAGTACAGGCTAAATTGCCTTATATATTTTATTATTATATACATATACTTTAATTACTTAATGCCCCATCATATTAGCTCGTGTTCCCAAGGGCCACCTGCAGGTAAAAACACCCACTCCCATAAAGAGAGTGTGTAAGTGCATGCAGTGGCCCTGTTGCTAAACAAGTTTATTACGACCTCCGCCGTTCGACAGGTGATAGATCACAGTGGGGCAGGCCAGGGGTGAATCCATCAAAGGCGCTTTAATAAAGACCACTTGATTTGGCCTGCTGGCTGCACTGACGAGGTGCTGAGGTTCAGGTCCACTGAAGAAAGCCTCAGTCACCAGCACAGCCTTGTTTACTTAACAGCTTGTTTGTAGGCTGTGAGTATGAGTATATAGTGAGAGAATGGCGTTTCAGTTTAGAGTTAATAGGGTAAAAAAACTTAGCATCCATCAAAATGAAATTAAACAAAAGTCCTAAAGTATAGGCACAATGGTAATTTAGAATGCTAAAGTGGAACATAAACAAAAATCTAAATTTCAATTAAAAGCAAAGCATATTTAGACTCAGTAGACAAAGTAAAACAATGGAATTAAATTATTGTAACAAAGCGTGACTAGGTGGTTAATGAGGCTGAAAAAAGGTAAAAAAGCCACTAATGAAAACAATAAGAGAAAGCCACTGACAGCTTCTCCTTACAGTAGCGTGTTAGACACAGATTTCAAGTTATTCTAAAATGCTATTTTTAAAAATGACTGTCCGATCCATTTAACCAGACACTAACATAGAAGACACAAAGAGGAAGAAAGTCGAGGCAAGCTACAGCCAAGTGGCCATGCGCCCTCTGTGCTGTTCTAGTCTGTTTGATTCATAATAGCCCTGATGGCGGTTGGAGGCACGGGCCAGGAGGGGCGTTGTTGGCAGGGATTGAAAAGAGGGAGTGAACAGCACTGATTTGTAATGCCCCTTATGCAGTGTAGGTTACTGTGTCAGCACTGGGTCAGTTTGACAATGGTCATCGACTATTCAGCTTTTCAGCCTCTAGATCAGCCTGCCACAAACCATACATCTGCGATAATGTGACAATAGGTGTTCTGTAAAGAAAAAGAACAAGTGAAGTACTGGTATTAAGTCTGGTTTTAAAAAAAAAAAAGGCAAACAGACCTGCGTTTTACCACCACTTGGGGGCACTAGTGTTCTTAAGAATGAATCATCTTCCTCATCGACTGATCCTTGCAGCTGGAAATGAAAGTTTATAATGCTGCAGATTATACAATGGTATCCTCCTTTTTCATGCTTCTTGTCTTTCTTTATTGTCTTGTCTACATCACCACTTGGACAACACTAATAATACACTCCCTCCGATACAGTTTTGTGAAAATTAAACATGACGAAAGGCGACATTCTGAAGAAGCTTAGTTAGTTCAGGGGAAATGAAAAGACAGCAAATACCAAGTTGTTGTAGTTTTTCCATTTATGTGATAATGGAGAGCGGAGAGAAACCAGACTATAACTGACAACATAGACACAGGCAAGTTGCCATATGTTCTGCTGCTCTAAACTGAGCCACGAGGAAGCACGTAAACCACATGTTAGAGATGTGCTCTTTTCAGGTTCTGGCAGCTGTCACACCTCAACAACACAGCTTCAACAAACACTACAAAAAGATAGATCTGTGTTATACATTAAAAAGTCAAATGTGTGCATAATGGTGACTTGACTATATCAAGAGAAGCAAGTTCTGACATGTACCCTTGCAATACATTCTCTTGCTTTTTTCTTGGTAATTCCGAAATCTGATGCTAAGATAACACTTTTCCAATGCAATTTCCAGTTGACATTGTGAATAAATTAGGAATTGTGTTCAAGGTTTCAACCGGAGAGTTAAAGTTTTGAGAAATTAAAGAATGTCAAGCACTTTTTCAATGAATGGCATTTAATGTTTGCAATAAGAACATTTATGAATAGAGATTTTATTTCCCTCAGTTCTCCCAAAAGTAGCCAACTACTTTACAGTCAAGGGACAATCTCAAACTAAACAGCCAAAAATGTCAGCACTGTCCTGACCCGGACGTGTGTGGAGAATGTGTATCAGTTCAGACAGTGCCCAAAACTACTGATGGGTTCTTTTACTGCCATATTTTTTATTTAATGTTTGTTTTTGGTAATTTGTGTTTGTTGTTTAGCGCTCTTATTTTGAAATTCTAGTAGGAACCATTGTTCAGGTATTTTAGTTCCGCTATACGCCTAAAAATGAGACGCACGCTCAGAAAAGCATGGTATGTATACAAGAGATTGAGCAATAGTTTAAATAGTTAAAAGTTAATTAGTTTGCAATTTAGGGCATCATTCTACCTCCAAGTATGGGTCAGCCAGCGAGGTATGTTTGTATTTATTTTGTCATTTTTATGTCTTTGTTTTATACTTTTACGTATGTTAATTGTACTTTATGTTACTTGTTTTTAGTTCGACGGTGGCACAAGGTGGCACAAGGTGGCACAAGGTGGCACAAGGTGGCACAAGGTGGCATAAAGTGGCAATACTGTGGCAAATGTTGCAATAAAGTTTATTTGGAGCCATCAGTAAAAGAACTCTTATTGACTACGAGGAGGTGGCGTGATAGTCGAACTCGGACCTGCATGATTCTCGGCCTCCTGGTGGCGACATCGTGTCATCGCAACAAAGACCACGCTGCAAATGTTAATGGACACACAAGTTCACCTGTTTCCTCTTCATGAAGACGTCTAAGATTCCAGGCATTAAAGTTTTGTTTGGAAAAGTGACAAAGGAAGGCGATACTAAAAGGAACTGTGTTAAGCCAGACAACTACTGCACAACAAGGTAACAAGAAGGGAATTCATGCAAAGTGAAAGGTCATTCTTAATAAATAAAGAAGAGAAATTCATCACTCAAGTTAAAAGGAAGATTAAGTAATAAGTTCATAATATCTCAAGTCTAAGTAAAGATGTCTAAAATAAGGGAAGGTGATTTTGAAGAGGCTTTTGCAGAGGAAGCTGCAAATACGGAGCCACTGGATGAAACTTTAGAGCAAACAGTGCAGACAGAGCCTCGTAGAAGTGAAAGGCCTCGCACGTTGTCAGAAAAAGGAAAAGAATTCCATAAAGAAAGGTTACAAGGACTGCAACTTCGCTTTGACAGCATTTATGACAGATGGAAAGCACTAAGTAAAGTTGCGAAAAAATCTGTAATCAAGAAAAATCCAGATGACATTCTGCAAAGTCACATGAACAGTATTCAAAGAGAACTAGATGACTTGAACTTTGTTTATGAGGAATATCGGTCCATTGATAGTCCACCTCATGAAATGCGTTCAAGGTTAGACAAGTGCACTTCAGTGACCAAAATAGTTCTGCAGAACACTAGATCTCACATTGAAGGAGCAAAGGAAGATGAGATCATTTGGCCTGATGCCAGCTCGGTTTTTGCATCTTCTACCACCACAAGTATGTCGCTCTCAGGTGGGAGCCATTCCAAAGCTGACACAATCCTCTCTAACGTCTCCTCTGCTAAAAGACAAGAAGCTGCTGCAGAGTATGAAGCTACAAAGGCAGTACTGAAGTTGATGACAGAACAAGAGAGACATAGAGAAAAAATTCAAGCACTTGAAGAAGAGGACAATCGCATAACCTTAGAACAAGAAGCAGCTGCACTGTCAGAGCGCCTCATAGAGGAAAAGGAGGAAACGGAACGCAAGATAAAAAGACAACAAGAGAAGGCAGCTGTAATAAGGAAACAACAAGAAGAAAGTGCTGCAAGGAAAAGGTCAGTTGAGGACTTAAAAAGAGAAATTGAACGTCTGGAAAACCTGAAAAGACTCAATGCTGCTAAAGCTAAACTGCAAGTTTACGATGAGGACTACCTTTCAGTAGAGCAAGAGTCTATCACTCAGAATGTCAATCCTGCACATGGTCTGGTGACAGAGCACTACTCAAGCACACAAAGAGACTCTAATGTCAAATACGAGAGCACAAGTGAGTTAGTGAAAGTTTTGGCAGAAGCTATGTCCTCAAATAGACTACCTATTCCAGAGCCTTCTGTATTTAGTGGAGATCCACTTAAGTTTAAGCACTGGAAAGCATCTTTTCAGACTCTAATAGAGAGAAAGAACATTCCCACGACAGAGAAGATATTTTTTCTGCAAAAGTATGTAGGTGGGTCTGTTAAGGAAGCCTTGGATGGTTATTTTCTCCTCGGCTCTGAAACTGCATATGAGGCAGCATGGCATATGCTTAATGAACGTTATGGTGAGCCATTTGTCATTGCAAAAGTATTTAGAGACAAGCTGCATTCTTGGCCAAAGATTACAGGCAAAGATAGTGCAGATTTAAGAAAGTTTGTGGACTTCTTGCAAAGTTGTCAATCTGCAATGTTTTACAATAGTAATCTGAATATTCTTGATGATGGAATAGAGAACCAAAGACTCGCTGCTAAACTACCTGACTGGTTAAGTAACAGATGGAACAGAAAGGCCACAGAGTACCAACTGGAGCACAAGCAGTTTCCACGCTTCAGCTATTTTGTGACATTCCTGTCAATGGAGGCAAGTATTGCATGTAATCCTATTACATCATACCAAGCTATCAAACAAACTGACTTTGATAAAACTAAGACAAAGCCCCTACTCCTAAACAAGAAACAAGACTCAGCTAAAATCTTCACGACTAACACTCAAGAAAGAAACACAGTATCCTGTTGGTTCTGTAAAAAGGCAGGGCACAGCTTACACAAGTGTCGTAAGTTCATCGAGAAACCAGTCACAGAAAGAGTTAAGTTTATTCGAAGTGAAAAACTGTGTTTTGGCTGTTTAAACAGTGGTCATCAATCCAAAGTCTGCAGCAACAGAATGATATGCAGCACATGTTCAAAACGTCATCCCACATGTCTGCATGAAGAAAGACAAAGGCAAGAGACCAAAAAGGAACCACCTAAGGAACAAGTAAGTGAACAAGAAGAAATCAAGCCACAGGTGACACAGTCACAATACTTTGTAAATGAGAGCACCTCCAACAGAGTGACTCATGAGAGCAGTAACATGCAGACTTCTGCTATAGTGCCTGTGTATGTGTCCACACAAAGTGATCCAAGTAAAGAAGTGCTTGTTTATGCTCTGCTAGATACACAGAGTGACTCTTCATTCATTCTCAACGAAATCGCAGACAACTTGGACACAATTAAAACACAAGTCAAACTTAAACTATCTACAATGTCATCCAAGAAAACAACTGTGCCGTGCTCAAGACTGGAAACCTTACGAGTAAGAGGACTGTTTTCTACAAAGAAACTCACTGTGCCAGTAGTCTACACACGTGACTTTATACCAGCTAATCGTTGTCATATTCCTACACCAGACACTGCAAGGGCATGGCCGCATTTGGAGCATCTTGTTGAACAAATTGCTCCACCTTTGGACTGTGAAATAGGGCTCTTGTTAGGTTACAACTGCCCACAAGCTTTAATGCCCAGAGAAGTTGTTTGTGGTGAAGAAAACCAGCCTTTCGCTCAGAAAACTGATTTGGGCTGGAGCATTGTTAGTTACTGTGACACAAGTGATGCAGTCAGTGATATGATTGGAGTAAGTCACCGTATCATTGTAAAACAAGTTATCCCAAAGTCTGATTCAAACACTAAGCTAAA
Organism: Rhinogobius similis; assembly: GCA_019453435.1. Classification (NCBI taxonomy): domain Eukaryota; kingdom Metazoa; phylum Chordata; class Actinopteri; order Gobiiformes; family Gobiidae; genus Rhinogobius; species Rhinogobius similis. Next base: position 21,675,658 of record CM033635.1, read on the forward strand.
GAAGGAAGTTCAATACGTCTGTAAGACACAAGTAAAAGAGGTAACATTTCCAGATGTAATAAAGGCACTCGAAGCAGACTTTACAGAGAGAACAGTGGAAGAGACAAGCATTTCACAAGAAGACATCCGCTTCTTAACAAAGCTACAAGAAGGAATCCAACAGAAACAGGACGGACATTATGAAATGCCGTTGCCCTTCAAGAGTAACAGACCAAATCTCCCCAACAACATGTCAAGTGCAAAGCAACGTTTAAGCAGTCTTGAACGGAGATTCAAAAGGGATCAAAGGTACTACACAGACTATGTTAAGTTTATGGAAGACATCATTTCACGTGGCGATGCAGAGAAAGTACCAGAGAAAGAACTTGGCAATAGTCCTGCCTGGTATATCCCACACCATGGGGTATACCACCCTCAAAAGCCTGGTAAGATACGAGTAGTGTTTGACGGTTCTGCACAATACCAAGACACTTCACTGAACGAACACCTGCTAACAGGGCCCGACCTCACGAATGCTTTGGTGGGAGTACTCTGTAGGTTCAGAATGGGCTCAGTTGCTGTAATGTGTGACGTGGAACGTATGTTTCACCAGTTCCATGTAAGCCCTCAAGATCAGGACTACTTACGCTTTCTATGGTGGGAGCATGGTGATCTAAGCGCTCCGCCCTCTGTCTTTCGCATGAAGGTTCACCTTTTTGGTGCGGCCTCGTCACCTGGCTGTGCTAACTTCGGCTTAAAACACCTGGCTACACAAGGTGAAGACAAGTTTGACCCAGACACAGTTAAGTTCATTCAAAGGAACTTTTACGTAGATGATGGACTTGTTAGTATGATGTCAGAAGAAAAAATGATAAAACTTGTCAAAGAAACAAGAGAGCTTTGTAGCACAGGTAAACTAAGACTTCATAAGTTCATATCAAACAGTGAAAACGTGTTAAAATCACTACCAAAAGAAGAGTGCGCTGAAAGTGTTAAAGACTTAGACCAAGCACTTGAAGAGCCACTCTTGGAAAGAGCACTCGGTGTACAGTGGTGTGTGTCTTCTGACGAATTTCAGTTCAGAATAACTGTGAAAGAACACTTAATGACAAGAAGAGGAGTCTTGTGCACTGTAGCTTCAGTCTATGACCCATTGGGATTTGTAGCACCGTTCATCTTAAAGGGGAAACAAATCCTACAACAGTTATGTCAAGAGAAAGCTGGATGGGATGAACCACTCTCAGACCAACTCCGAATCCAGTGGGAATCCTGGCTCCAAGATCTACAGAACTTGTCCAAGGTGAGAATTCAAAGATGCATCTTACCTGCAAACACAGACATTAAACAGTGTGAACTACACCACTTTTCGGACGCTAGTGTCACAGGCTACGGACAGTGTAGTTATCTAAGAACAGTTACGTCCAAAGGGGATGTCCACTGTGCCCTAGTATTGGGAAAGGCACGCGTTGCACCTACTAAGGTCACTACTGTCCCTAGACTCGAGTTAACAGCTGCAGTAGTGTCAGCGAGGACAAGTTTAATGCTCAGAAATGAGCTGGAGTTAAGTGACCTCCAAGAACATTTTTGGACTGATTCTAAAGTTGTGTTAGGTTATGTGAATAATGATGCAAAGAGATTCCACGTGTTTGTGGCAAATAGAATTCAAAGAATAAAATCACTCACAAACCCACAACAGTGGCATCATGTACCAACTACAAGCAACCCTGCTGATCACGCATCCAGAGGTTTAAATGTTCAGCAGCTCCTCAACTCGAACTGGTTTAAAGGTCCAGAGTTTTTGTGGCAAAGTGAGCTACCCATTGAAGATGTTCAAGTTAATGAACTCATGCCAAATGACCCAGAGATAAAAACAGTGCATGTTCTCAACACAAACACACTGCAAGAAAAGAGAACAATACTAGATCGCCTCACAAAATTCTCTGATTGGAGAAGAGTTGTTAAAGCCATTGCTCGTTTGAGAAAATTTGTGAAAGACTTTAAAGGTGTCACACAAACCAAAGGTGAAAATACAAGTATTAAGGACAGACAAGAAGCAGAACTGTTCATAATGAAACTGACACAAGACAATGCATTCTGCAAAGAAATCAAAAACTTGACTCAAGGAAAGGACTTTCAGATCAAAGATAAGGCACACAAGCTTTACAGACTAAGTCCCTTTGTTGATGAGCAGGGAGTACTCAGGGTGGGAGGACGTTTAACCAGATCTAGTCTTCACCCACATGTCAAACATCCTGCCATCATGCCTAAATCAAGTCAATCTTCAATGTGTCATCTTTGTTGATTAAACACTACCACGAGAAAGTGCATCATCAAGGAAGAGGAATAACTGCAAATGAGCTGCGCTCCAACGGATTATGGATCATAGGATGCAGCAGTGCAGTTGCTTCACACATCCACAAGTGCACAAGCTGCCGCAAGTACAGGAGAAGCACACAAGACCAACGTATGTCAGATCTGCCAGAGGATAGAATGGAAATGACACCTCCATTCTCCTACTGTGGTATTGATTGTTTTGGACCTTTTTATGTAAAAGAGGGCAGAAAAGAGTTAAAAAGGTATGGTCTTCTTTTTACTTGTATGTGTTCAAGGGCAATACATATTGAAATGTTAGATGACCTTACTAGTGATGCTTTTATTAATGCTTTACGCAGCTTTATTGCTATTCGTGGACATGTAAGACAAATCAGATGTGACCAAGGCACAAATTTCATAGGTGCTAAGGGAGAGTTTATGAGTTTTATGAAAGACTTTGACCAAGAGCAGTTGAAACAATACGGATGTGAGTTTGTACTAAACACCCCTTCTTCAAGCCACATGGGAGGTGTTTGGGAGAGGCAAATAAGGACTATTAGAAGTGTTTTGACAGCTATTCTTGATCAAGCCTCTAAGAGACTTGACAGTGCCTCCCTTAGAACTTTTCTTTATGAAGTTATGGCTGTAGTGAATAGCAGACCATTAACAGTGGAAAATCTGAATGATCCAACTAGTGCTGAACCTCTTACACCTAATCATATTCTTATGATGAAATCTAACATCGTACTGCCCCCTCCTGGTGAGTTTGTCAGTCAGGACTTGTACCTAAGAAAGAGGTGGCGGCAAGTTCAGCTTTTGACAAATGAATTTTGGACCAGGTGGAAGAAGGAATATCTTCTCAACCTTCAGCAACGACAAATATGGCAAAAGGATAAGAGGAACACAAAGGTTAATGACATTGTTATTCTTCAAGAGGATAACTCTCCAAGGAACAAATGGAAACTTGCACGAGTAACTAAAGTCTATCCCAGCGCAGATGGACGGGTCAGGAAAGTCCAGCTGCTACTCAGTGATTCGGCATTGGATAAAGATGGGAAAAGGACTGTAAGACCAGTATATCTTGATAGACCTGTACATAAAACTGTGTTATTACTTGAGAGTAACTGCTAATAAGTTCTTTATTGTTGTTAAATATTTGTTTTGTTTTGAGAAATCACACAATGCATGTGATTTGGTGGGAGTTTTACTGCCATATTTTTTATTTAATGTTTGTTTTTGGTAATTTGTGTTTGTTGTTTAGCGCTCTTATTTTGAAATTCTAGTAGGAACCATTGTTCAGGTATTTTAGTTCCGCTATACGCCTAAAAATGAGACGCACGCTCAGAAAAGCATGGTATGTATACAAGAGATTGAGCAATAGTTTAAATAGTTAAAAGTTAATTAGTTTGCAATTTAGGGCATCATTCTACCTCCAAGTATGGGTCAGCCAGCGAGGTATGTTTGTATTTATTTTGTCATTTTTATGTCTTTGTTTTATACTTTTACGTATGTTAATTGTACTTTATGTTACTTGTTTTTAGTTCGACGGTGGCACAAGGTGGCACAAGGTGGCACAAGGTGGCATAAAGTGGCAATACTGTGGCAAATGTTGCAATAAAGTTTATTTGGAGCCATCAGTAAAAGAACTCTTATTGACTACGAGGAGGTGGCGTGATAGGTTCTATTTTAGTGAGTCAATAAAACATTTATGCTTAAAATATCAGGGCTCCGATGTGAACAGGTCAGATTAGTTAGGTATGTTTATTTTGGTCATATTTGGACATTATTCCAGAAACAGTGATATTTGATAATAAAGAAATGAAAGAAATGTATTTAACCTTAACTCATGAACTACATGGATGGCAAACCGTCTCAATTTTGGGCCCTATTTGCCCCCCCCCCCAAAAAAAAAAAAAAAAAAAAATAGGGTTGGGTTATTTTGTATCAATTAAAAAAGCTTAGGAAAACTACGGTAAGCAACATCTGGAAAAGTTCATAATTGAAATATTGAGTCACAAACAGATTGAGTATTGTCCACGTAGGGAAGTTTGTCCCATCCTTCAATGCCACTGGGGCAACCTGTCATGAGCACCTGGGGATACATCTCCCAATCTTGTTAGGCTTGGTCAAGACCTCAGCAGGAGGATCTGACCTATGGTGCATGTTTTGGGTTGATGGGAGAAACTGGTGGCACTGGCACACACACAGGTCGGGTGAACAAGCATTGCCCTCTGACACATTTTCCATTAGAGCTACCCGACATGCACGTGAAAGCAAACATGAATGATGTTCAACTATACAGACAAAATAATTACTGTTATTACACATAATTATGCACCCTAATGCATTATTGTTAAATTATTATTGTTATTATTAGTTATTATCAGCGTCACCTACCGCAAAATGCGGGCTATAAGCCGCTACTTTTTTCTCATGATTTCAACCCTGCGGCTTATACAGCGATGCGGCTAATTTATGTATTTTTCCGGGAGTGGCCTCTAAGGTAGAGTTTAGATCGGGCTCAAAAATTCAAGCCCGACCCGGCCGAGCCCACGCACGTACTGTCCGAACCCGACCTGGGCACGATTCGACCCGAACCCGACCTGCGAGGGTACTGTCCGAACCCGACCCGGAGTCATTTGCTGCATGATTCGACCCGACCGGGCCCGCGCACGTGTGTGCAAACCCGAACCGAGCCCGCACATGTGTAGAACCGGAGTTATCTAAACTGAGTTCCGTGCAGAGGTTTATAGGCAGAATAAGTAAGTAACTACGTGTTTAGTGTTCTACCTGCACCAACGGGACGTCTCCTGTACCAGACGGGCCTGTTCCTCCGCTAACCCTGGCCCACATGATGTCTCTCCCTCGCTACTTTCTTCAGTTTTTTGGGAAGGCATCCGTGGCTCTCTCGCTCTCTCCTCCTTCTCTTTCTCCTCCGTTGCTCCCTTTTTCTCTCTCCTCCGCTCCGTGTAGCAGCCATGCACTTTCATTAAGGCGTCTATTCTCACATCACATATTTTGACCACTTTATTAGATGATGAGGAGGAAAACAACACAGCACTGGCTGCACACCACGCTCTTTCGCCGTGGAGCACATGTTACAAACACGTGCGCGCCCAAACCAGCCCGGCCAGCAATGTAAATGTCTCATGTTACAACGTGGACACCTGCGGCTTATAGTCAGGTGCGGCTTATATATGTACAAAGTTGTTTTTCTTTGTAAATATGGCTGGTGCGGCTTATACTCAGGAGCGCTCAATAGTCCGCATTTATCCATCGCCTTGTAATGTACAGTAAAAGCTATGAAATTAAAACTATTTACTGTTCACAGTCCATAGTCCACATAAGTGAACTCTGTCTTTACCAAGCATGGATGGATTGACAGGATTGTGTCAGTAAAAACAATGCCATGAAAAGCCAATCACCAAATGCTTAGAAGCAGAAGGACATTTGAAATAGCAGCACACAGCAGCACACAGACCTTAAACACGGTGTGGCAACATACAGTTAATTTGTCCCATTTCCCATGTGCAGACACGTTGCAAACAATACTGGAAATAAATTAGGCTATTGGACCAAATGGGACAATTCTGCAGGACTACACATTCAGGACTAGACAAAATGTTATCTTTAGGTGCCTTGTTTCTATAAAATGTCCTGTTTAAAAACAAAAAAAAAACTTAAATAAATAAAAACAATAAATAAAGCATGTATTCAACAGGCTGCATGTACATTTGACATTGCCATTCAATTTCCCTAGAGTGGATTGTTATGTATAATGTAGCTTCCAAGTGTGTTTTAGGTACATCAAAGAAAGCTCTTTTTTTTTTTTTTTTTAAGCAATTTGCATGTCTTCCACATCACAAATAAGTACAGCTATTAAATAAATTGCTGCAGAAAGACTCAAGAAAACTGCTGTCCAATGAATTGCCCAAGCACAATAGGTTGTGCTACATACAAGAATAATGCATGTTTTTAAGTGCTTTGCAAGTGCTTTTCCAGGATTACAATTGCATAAGTGGATGACAGTGAAATGTACAGAAAAATGTACAGACAATCAGAGGATCTGTATATTTTGAAAGAGGAAAGGAAGGATTTAGGGTTGTGTGGAGCTAGAGATTCTTTGAAAAAGGAAATAAAAAAATAATGTCTGACTTTGGCAAAGAAGCAACATTTCCATAGAGCAGGCAGTTATAGCAGTCCCTCCAAGTTACACAGCACATTCATACTTATTTTTCTGCCTAAAATAATGGCATTACTATCATGTAGTGTGTTGTATTGTTGGCTTTCCGGTTCCTACAGTCTCTCTCACACTCCACAAACCACACAGCACACAAATCCTGGAACTTTTTTTTTTTTCACAGGGCTTTGTAATGGCTTTGATCAATAATTGATCAAGGGAATCTTCTAACTGTTCAAAGCGTGCAAGGAGTCTGCGGAGGCAACCACTTTGGGCTTTCTCAGTTCCACGCACAGAGGCACCCCATGAACCCATCACAGCTCGAGCCACTTCTGAACAACCACCAAACAAACCATAGTAACAATTTGGTGGCATGTCTGACAAATCCCAAGAACTGCAGAGACAATAACAGGGATTTCTACAGCTATTCCTGACCCATAAACTGATTATCAGTATAGAATGATCTAGTTTTTATTAACGACACTAACATTAACAACTAATAACAATCTTTAAAGCCTGCATGCAATTCACCTTTCTCATTTCATCACTGTTTCCATGCAACATACACAAGTGGAACGGTAACACTTATAATAACTACACTTATTCCTGCCTTAATAAAGCATGAACAAATACTTAATTCATTGTGAATAAATAGAATGATTCAGGCTTAGTAACTATTTAACTAATACCCTAACCTTAATTAAGCAAACTAAACCTACATCATGCTTAATAAACTATATGTTCATTACGAAATTAAGTCTTTTTTGATGTTTTTTTAAGGCAAAATAAGATGTAGTTATTATAAAGCGATACCTGTGGAACTGATGATTATTCTAGTAATTGACTGGTCAGTAAAGGCTAGATTGAGAATGGTTACAAATGAAGCTCATTATTGATGAAAATCTGATTGTTTTTATTCTTCTTTGACATTTAATTTAATAATGCCACTGTGTTTGTTAAAGGTCTTGTATAGTCTGTGTGGTCCAGATAATGATAACAGTAATACAAAAAATTGATGACTTTTTTTTTTGTTGGTTGATGCACTCTATTTTGGTGAAATCGTCATATCATCATTCACAATTTTTCTATTTAATGCAGCTGTTCAAACGGACTCTTGTTCTCACCCTTCTCCTCCTATTGGTCGTGCTTTGAGTGAGTGACTGCTGGATTTAACCATTCACAGTAATATGTGAACTTTCTAAAGAAGCAGGTGATTTTATTTACCTGTTTAAGGCAAAAGGAAAATAGACAGTGTAGATGAATTGTGATAAAAAAGCCATATCGCCCATCCATCCACTATTTTCCCAATATATTGTAGCAGCTCCACACACATCGACTAAAGCCACCTCTAATCCACTTCTAACCCACTGTTTTTAATGCTTCAAAACAAAGCCATAACAACAATATCTTGACATTAACTAAAGCTCTAGGACCTGCCAAGTCGCATACATCCGATGGCAGACAGCCCCGGCCAAGGTAACATGTCACCTACTGGGCTCTCAAATGTCTGGAGAGCTGAGATCTGAAAATGTCACGGCCTCCGGGTTCAAGCGCTTCCTGATGGGCAATTTTGCTTGAGAAATCTGTCCTGGGTCCAATGGCTTCGGCCCCACTTGACGGCTCTATTTTCTGGCCCATGAAAAGGACATGTCAGCCTGTCTTGTGTGGTGATTGTTTCTCTGTTGGATGTGCACGGATGCAGAAGTGATGCGTCGGTTGAAGAATAAGCAAAATGCCTCTGATGATATATGTCATGCCTGTCATACCATACGTCCTGATTGTGGAGGAACGCATTTGAGATATTTAATGGCGCGTTAAAGGACAGAAATGACCAGTGGAATGAGTTTTGGTGCCGTGTCTTGGTGCCATTCTGAGCGGTATTTTGGTCAATTTAAGTAAACGTTCGACTTTATTTTAATAAAAAGTGGCCTATTTACTGACTATTTCCAAGTATCTAAACCAAACAAAGCAACAGAACTGCAAACCATTGGCAGATTTGATTTTTGGCAAGTATTTTACTGTTATGCTATGGCTGGACATGTCACTAAACCAAAAAGAAAAAGAAAATCAATTTGCTTTAGATTTGGATCGCTGTCTAAAGCCTGAATACTCTATGCACCCTTCTCAGCTTTTGTCACAGATCACACGATTTGCATTTGTGAGTGGTGGAAGTATAGCCAAAACTGACAGTGATACATAATCTGCTACAGAATGTATATGGATGTTCCTATCTGCATCCCATGATTCTTTACTCCAGCCAAGAACAATCTTTTATAACAAGCAATCATAAATGTTGGACTATACATAAAGTCCAAAACATGCCATGAGCTGAGAGGAGAAGTTTTGTTATTCAGACAAAGCAGGAATTACACAAAAATGACATGGGAAATGTGTACATTTTCGGGTTTGATGACTTTCGTTCTCCAATCGATTACCAAAATAACTGTTGCAGTCCTAGTCTATGTCTGTTTTCATTAGTTTATACTCTGTTTAACAGCAACAGAGCCATAGTGAGCAAAACGAAGCGTAAGTCACTTGCTCCTAAAGCTCAGTGCGCTGCTTGTGTAATACTTTGTTGATTTCTGAGTATTTGTACGAATCGAATGTATTCAAAATAGTCTGCAACAATAAAGTGCTGTAACTATTTGAGACTGTGCCACCAGGAGAAAAAAAACACTGGACAGAGGAAAATAGGAACCAAGGTGAATAGAATAAAGATGTGACAGCCTAACAGGTCACTTTGCAACCTTCAACACATCTCTCAGCATTCCCCTGGCCTTTTCTCTGCTCAAACTCCGCGACAAATGAAAAAGCAAATGGTGAAAAAAAGATAAGGAAGGAAAAATTGGAAAGAAGAATAGTGAAGCTTTAAAGTCTAGGAGCAGTTTATTTTGTCTGCAGGCGACTCTGTGTGTTTGAACAAGTGTGCGTTTGTGTTTGTTAGTGTGGAGGGGTCATGCTTTTGTGTTTACTGCTGAGGCTTGTATGGGTACCAGGTGTGCTATCGCGGCCAGAGCAAGAGACAATAGTTGAGTGAGTGGGGGCTGAGAGAGAGAGGGCGAGCGGGCAGAGAAGAGTGAATGAAAAATTCATATGGCTACAGGTCCCAAAAGACCTTCTGTCTTTGCCAGGAGTCTTCAAGCTTCAAACCGCTGGGCAGTGGTGAGGGGACTGTGCCAAGGACGCAGCACAAACACAACACATACAAGAAGCATGGAAATAGAGCAGGCTCAGTGATATCTAGCAATCGGTATGAAGCTGAAACAAGCGTTACGTAAAGACAGAAAGTTTTAACAAAGTTTTTGATCAGATTATTCAATGCAACACAGAAACATTTGGCCCTGAATAAACGTTCCATTCATGCCCAATCTCAAGACATGCACAATTCAAACAGATGTTACCAAAGAGAAGCCATTTTGAGCAGAGAATTGTAAATAAATTGAAAGCATGAGTCAGGACTTTACTGATTTACTCGTGATTGTGTGGTTAACTGCAGTGGAATGTGATCTGTTTCATAGCAAAGAAATCCTAGGTGGCACAAAGTAATCCTGTATACAAGGTTGCGTCTATCTAAATTAAACTCTAAACCGTGTTGAAAAGTGATTTTATGTAAATGAGCCCACACGAGAAGCACGCCACACGACAAATATATAAATGCAGACACACTAAATAAATGAAATGATGGGGATCTTTGTAATTACACAGACAACATCTCGATGCATAGCCACCACGCAGCCCTGAGCTGACAGAAGAAAGACAGTTTGTGAGAAGATGCCTTGTGTTACTCAGTACTGCAGTGTTGCCATAGCCACCGCTGCATTCTCTAGATCTTCAGAATGTGCACAGATACGGGGGAAGAAGTTTAACCACTCTACCTCTGCCTCTTCTCTCTGTGAAAGTGGGTCAGCCAAAACACACACACTAACACACGCAAACACACACATACTCACGGCTTGTCACACAAACGAGCGTCACTTTCAGGGCTGGCTCCGGCTCCTCTGAACAACGATCAAGGATTTGGTGAGAAGGGGTCCTGAAACGGAGCTGTCTCCCGGGGGCACCTGAGAAAGAGCACAAAGACTAACATGATGTGTTTGACAGGGATTGTCTAATGCCTCAGAGCAGTACATCAGCAGCATTTAATCAGGCTGCAGAATATTCATTTGACGGCAATGGATTACAGTAGATGGCAAAGGCTAAGAATATTGTCACAGGCTTTAGGAAATCATGTTTAGAAAATGTAACCACTACACTGAGGCTTATGAAACAGCTGTGTCTGAATTTATGTATGAACATTTTTTCCTTTTCCAAGTCTGCCCATGGTTATCATATGCATGTTAGTGTGTGCAGTGATTTGTACAATCTTGCAAACAAATTTTACTGGTTTATTATTATGATGTGACATGATACGACCGACCTGGGACTCCTGCAGCAAAATTAAATTGACGCGAGCAATAATTTCAATTGGAAAACTCCTAAAATCAGGTTTAAAATTGTTTATTTGACAAGGTAACACTATTAATTTACTTTCACCAAATTATAGTGTTTTCACGTTTATATATCTTGAGATAATCTTGTGACACCTAGCTCATGCCTCGTGGCCCACACTTTGGCATCCAAAGTCTAGATTACTTTATGTACAACAATTACACACTGGCAGCACTATTAGTATTGAGTATTGAGTCCAAGAAGGACAAGTAAAAAAGTTTGCAGTTACATCCCTATACCCAACCAGGGGTATAGGGACCCCAAGGGGTACGTGGAATAGTTTTAGGTTTTAAATGATGAAATATACTTTTATCGGAATAAAAAATGTTTCATTAGTTGTACATTTTGCATGTTTTGGGAGTATCTTGGACCATAAATATTATTAAAACAAAATATGATAGCAATAATAACGGACAATATGCGACGAGTTTATTAAGGGGTATTAAGGGGTACTCTGAGTGTGAGACAAAGCTTACTCCTCATTTAAATACAGTAGAGGAGCTCCTCAAGTTCTTAAGGGTGATGGTATGAACAAAATAAAAAAATCATCAAAATGTAATGTTTCCAAAATAAGATGTACAAGATATATATTATAGAGACACATTTGTACTCTACCATTACATCTGTGAGAAAGTGACACCTTCCTCCCATGACCGCAGCGGTGACTTCTCAACCCCAGTTTAACTGCTGATGCGGATGGCATGCAGTCACTTTATCACCAAAAGTGCACACATCCATCTGGTGTACCAAGCACTGGTTTACTGTCATGGTCAGGATGGTCGTTTCTGCCTTGGATAGGAATCAGGCCCTGGAGAGAGGAGCGCGGTAAGGGCCATTTACCAACATTGTAAGACATATGGAACATAAACACATAACTACTGACTTGTGCACACGCAAAGACTCCAACCATTTACCCACATGCCACCAGTGTTGTGAGTAATGGCAAGGGACCCAGATGTCAAGGAATATTACCTGTACACCATAATGACTGACTGTCTGTGGACGTAGTTTGCTGCTAATCCAAGTGTTCCCTAGCCATGTGATACTAAATACAATGCAACACGAAATGCTGCGGGTTGATATCTATGTTTAAAAATATCTGCAACGGAAACCAGTACAGTTAATGGTTTCATTTGATCCAAGCGTGAAAGATTGCCGTTACAATTTTATCAGTGTTTGCCAGTCAAGATTGTTCCTGGATTTTCTTTTAACAACCCAGCCTAGGAACAGTATGTTCTGTGTTCTTCCAGTGGTGCCCATGTGTCTCTGGTGATATGATGAGCGTGTGACAGGAGCAAAGGACCGCCGATCTGAGTCATGTTCTCTTGGGAGCGAGCGCCATGATCAAGAGGCCCTCTGGGAGAACAGCTGAAGCCTTACCTAAACAGCCTCTCTCTAATTCTCACAGTCATCTCCTTTACCACTCACTAACCGGGCCCCATAAATCCTTGGACCTGCTCCCCATAGACCCATACTACTGAAGCATGTCAAAGAGTAAAAGTTATCGGGGACTATTAGCCCATGCCACTGTGGAAGATATGTGTGGATTTAGCACATGGTTATATAGTGCGCATGAGAAGAGGTTATATGGATCATACAGGGCAAGGTGTTTTGTCTATCATCAACTACAAACTATGAATTACTTCTGACAGGATTTAGTTGGCCCTTTTTGGTGTATGAACCTAAATGACTATAACATTGCAGGAGTACAGGGCACAAACAAAAAGCACAGAACTGAACTCATATCCATTACGGTAATAATTTCACAAACTCATACATACCTGTTAGAAATGAAATTAGGTAAAAACAAAATGTTGCTTAATATATTAAATTAGACACATAACTATTCTACATACATATTGCAAAACTGAGAAATACAAAATCTTCTAGTTTCCTGAAATCTTCTCTTTATTGTATCTGTACCCCCATGGCTACACAGATGCCCTTGTAGCTTATGTGCTATACTTTTCTTCTTTTCTTTCTGAACTTTGCCCTGGTTTCCTCAGCTCACACCGCTCTCTTGACCCCCTTTGGACCACGGTGGCCATAATCAGGTCCAAAAGCCTGCAGCATCACTAGCAGACACCGCCACAGCAGCTGGGCATGACACATGTTCACCCAAAACCCTCCTTGGTTCATTTCCTCCTCCTCAGCCTTTACCTGACTTTTTGTCATTGCAGCCACCACACTTCTCGGGCACATACTGTCCACTCCGAATAGGTGATCCCCATGGGCCCAGTTTTACACCCTTCACTTCCTTTTCATGTGGCTTTTTCCTCCAGCTCATATACCCTCTGCAAAACCCTGTGGTGAGTGACAAGCCTCGACATCTGTGGTGCCATAACAATGAGGAGAAGATTAAGAGGATAAAGTATTTCTTACGATGACCAATAACATGGTCATCACTTATCTATAATATTTATCAATTCCCAATTACAATTAGAAAAAACAGAATCAAAATGCATCAATAAGTACATTACATGGTACAGGGTTCAGGTTTTTACTTATTACTGTGGCATCAAAATTTATATTATTTAATCTTTTGTGTACACCATTTTTATTCATTATAGTCACAAGTACAGTATGTTTGCGATGAGACATCTTTCAAGTGTGTGGGATCAGCTTTCATCAGTCTCAAACAACACGTGACTGAAGTATTTTTTGTGAAGATGATTCAGTTGTATTTTCCAACCAATATCCAATACTCTTCAGCATCCCATTATTGGGTTAATAAAAGCTCCGTTGGTATAGACTGTCCTCTGATCTGAAGCTGAGTGTTTCAAATCTGATTAGAAATATCAGTGGCATCACAGTTTTTCAATACCTGAAAATTAATATCTGGAATCTTCCTATATATATATATATTTTTTTTTTTTTTAATCAAAGACAAGTAATTGATACATGTACTGAGGAAAAACTACATGTAATAATCATGATAGTTGGAATAAACTTGACTTCAGCTTAATATCGCTTGACAAAACACCCCATAACTGTTCAATACTGTCAAGAAAAACACAAGTTTTACCCTCCATTCTGCTGCAACCTCTCTCAGAAGTTTAGGTTTTGGTCAAAAACAGGTCACAATTTGTATCTACTGACAACAGGGAGGTACATTACATGCTTTAGTACAAGAAACGCCCCAAATGAGCAAAGATACTTTTTTGCACAATTCAGAACTGCATCTTCAAATATCAATAGCTGAAACACCCTGAGGTGTGAAGAAATGAAATTCATCAAGCCTAAACCTTGCATCAATATCTCCCAACGATGGTCCCCGACTCCAGCAGTTTGTTCCATTACCATTGCTGCGGCTTTATCTCAAATATGCCTTTTCCAGCTCATTATGCCCACTTTAGAGTCCCATAAGGTCATTAATCCCAATCATTGTGTTCATTTTCACACATGCCAGACCATTATTCTACACATGGCATATCTTTTTACCCCTCCTGTAATGCAATCGCATGCACAGACAAACTCTTCTACTAAGTCATTCTGTTTGTGTCTCCCTGTGTGCATGCAGACAAATATAAAGCGCTGTGAGAGGGAATCATAAGACGATAATGATCAGAAGATCTCACCAAATATAGGCTTATGCGGTTGAAATCTATTCTTGATGACAGCCGACATCAATAGAGTGCATTTGGTTTTTGAAGCACACAGAAATGATTTGCCTTATCCACAACATTTGTTCTGCTTTTAAAAGCTTCTCGGCCTTCTAAACACAATATAATCTTTACATCACAAAGATGTGTAAAATATGTGCAAATGCCCCTTGAGGGAAAAACATTTACTTTCTGTCAATATAACATGGTTGTTTTCTTCAAGTGGACATTTAATACATGGCTTAATTGGACCGCCTTACTAACAGTGCATGTACTGTTTGTGTCAGTGTGATAATAGCTACATGTTGAAAAATTCATAGAAGTGAGCAAGACCATAAACAATCCAACAAGTCCTACAAATCAAAACGACCCATTTGGACGTTTTCTTAGATCCCAAAAAACAACAAATCAAGACGTATGGTATGACGTATACTAAACCAGCGCCCCTGCAGGTCATATCTAAATTACACTCATTAGAATAGCACCTGTCTGGCCTGGTCAGGGGGTTAATCTAGTTCTTCAACCACATTTCTCTTTTTGTGTGTGTAAACGGGATTCACAAACACTCATGTCTGAAATATTGCTGCATCATTTTTGCACTGTGTAATCTCCAGATTGTAGTATTGGCTCATATCAAATTATTTCTTGAAAGATGTATTTATTTATTAGCCATTATTTAACCAGAAAAATAAATAAATAATAATAATATGACATCAAAACCGGGGGATATGTGTATCAGATAAAAGTGTATAAGGTGTGAGGAGCTGGACAAGAGGTGGACAGTGCTTCAGAGGTTTGTACAGTACTTCAGGAGGACTGTATAAACCCTGTACGAAGAGGCTGAAGCTGAGTGGACTGTTCAAACCTGGCTGTACGATGAGGCTGAAGCTGAATGGAATGAAATGGATTTTTTTTGTTGGCCCCCAGACTTCCTGCTAAATTGGTCCAAATGCCCAAAATAGGTACTGTTTAATGCAGATTTCGACACTATCTGCCATAACAAATAAATAACAGAAATTTTGTTCCGTTAGGTCGTACAGACCTAACCTTCTATTTATTATTTAATATCACTTCATAAGCCACGCATTACTTGTCAGTTATATACAATGATACCACCTGGTGGTCAGTTTATCTAAACATTTATTTAATTAATCATTCAGATTCAGATCCCTCAGAGATCCCTATCCCTAGATCGATTGATAGGATATCATATAGGATTATGATATGATATCACTGATGAAATTTATTTACATGAATAACATTGTTACTGTTATTTTCTTAAGCTGTATTTAAGTTTCAATTACAACTATACGTTGTACGTATTATCTAAACTGTCTCAAAAAATCAAGTCCCAGGTGACAAACAAACAATTTTCCAACAAAGACAGGTATTCAGTGACTCCTCCCTGGGGGCAGGACTCTCACTACATAGAGTAGCATATAAGCCCAAGTTCCCATACCAGCTCTCTGATTGACAATGACTTTTGGATAAAAGTCGAAACGTCTCGATCTTCAAACGGCGTCCGGATGACAACCTCTGAAACCCTTTCTACGATGGACCACACCTGGACGAATGAGGGTTTACATCGACGATGTCTCAAAAAAGCTAGAATCTTCAAAACTAGGTGTAAGTCCTGTTTTCATGTCTCCATTCATTTAAAATTATTGTAATTTAGACAAGATCACAGCTTTTTTAGCATACATCCGTACGTCTTGATGGGATCTAAGAAAGTGACAAAATAGGTTGTTCTTGGTTTTATATATAGGATACTGATTGCAAAATTGCATCTGTTTGTATTGTGCAATTTCAGTCTCTAGTCTAGGACCACGGATATGTTGTCCCTGTTGTGGAGACTTCCAGACTGTCCAATTTGTAGCATAGATGCAGGGAAAAAGTGTATTTTCTGATAACATCCTCTCATGCTGGTCGCATGACCAGTTGCCATCCTGGTTTGTCGGCAGGAAGTGACATCATGGAGGATGCATCCGACTATGTTTTTATGATTCATTATTTTCTATAGTTAAGGGCTTTTGGACAAAAAGGAACATATTATGCCAAAGTGACTTGTTTGAGCTTTTTACCATGTTCCAAAAATACTTGGAGTTGCATTTAGCTTCATTCATGCTATTTTGAGGAGCACTGCTTGGAAAATACTCTCCACTTCAACCGTCAAAAACACTTCCTCGGTTGATGACATTTTTCCCCGATATTTGACGTCACTTAAATCATGTTCTAAACACAATATAAACACTATCACTGTAACTACTTGCTTAACTCGCATGTCTTAATATGTTTAGTTTGTGTAAGTGCTCTGCAGCCAGTAGATGCTGCCCAAACTCAATGAGTGCCAAGGCAAACACAACCAGATACAGATGTTAATTTTGTTTTTACTCTTTTTGTTAGTTCTGAAACATGAGAAGTCAAATTTAAGGTACTCAAGAGCATGTTTAAAGGCCAATAACATTAAAATGCATTATTCATTTCCTTTAAATAATACATAGAATGTAATTGTTGTAAATGACTTAAATAAAATCATAATATTAATTTCAATACTTCAATTTTGTGACTTTTGTCCAGCCTAGGGCATGAGCATAGGACTGCTGGTGAGTCTGGTCAATACATGTAGGCTTAAATTGAGACATTATGTGAACACTAAATGGTAAATGGTCACATTTATATAGCGCTTTTCTACCTTTTTTAAGGCACTCAAAGCGCTTTACATCAAGGAACCAGTCACCCATCCACTCACACATTCATACACCAGTGTGCACTTGACACTGGGGGCGAGGTGGGTTAAGTGTCCTGCCCAAGGACACAACGGCATTATTCATCTGAAGGAGCTGAAATCGCACCACCGACCTGCGGGTCAGGGGATCTGACCACTCAACTACTCCATGTCTGGAGTGGGATTCGAACCGCCTACCTTCGGATCAGAAGGCGCCCACTCTACCTACTGCGCTACTGCCGCCCCAACGCAACAATTTTATTTAACATTGACAGACCTCAGAGATGTTCAAAGATGCTCAACGATGTTCAATTTGGGTGGCGTATCCTGTGGATATGTGGGGTGTATTTCTTACATGATCTCAGCAAAGGAGCAAGGGATATATTATACTCCAGCAAAGTTACACAAACCATGGGTTCAAATGTTCTGAAACACATCTGTGAAGCCTGGGGGGCTTGGGGGCCACTTCACCCCACTGCTGTAGGACATCAAGGATCTTTTCAACAAGTACATCCTGTGGTCCTGGAATCTGTTGAAAACTTTATTTTATATATATTTAGATTTTATTAATAATTATAGAAAAAAAAAGTATAATTAATTTAAATACATTGGCTAATAATTAAAAACAGCTGTCCTTTTTGAAGCATTAGGGTCAGTGTAACAATAAATTGTGCCAATTTTGCTACAAGTTTACTTTTTTCCCCATTACTAAATTGCACAATCGTGGAGGGGGTTAGTCAAGATCAAAAATTGATTGCGCCACTAGCTTAGTATTCACCCATGGCCACGTTGTTGAGAGAGAAAAGTCCTGCAGTGGGTCGAGAGCAGGCACATAATGGAAACACTCATTTGAAAGGAACTCAGGAGCTGGCGTGTGCATTAAGCCCAGCTCTGGGCTTGAATGAAAGATCATGTTCAAGTTATACTTTTGGTGCTTTTGTGTTGTTTTCAAACAGCCAAATAAAAATGTGGAATTATGAAAATAGTGAATAGTGTAAATAACGAATTACTATGTTATCCTCGTCTGCCACACAACTTGCAACATGTAACCTACACTAATGCGATTAATGCAATCTCATCCAACGTTACATTTAATCTGCTGTAGTCAGTCCTCCAGAATTTGTTAAATTCATGTTCAAACAGAAGTAACTTTAACTACGTGTAAGATGAGGGTCTTATTGAGGGACACAATGAACGAGCAAACATTTGGTCAGAGAGCAAACATGTTTGTATCCTAAGTAGAGGAAAAGTAAAAGTAAAAGATGGTAATGGAATTGTCTTTCTGTCAAATGATAAACATGTAAACAGACTGCAGCCCCCCAAAAAAATAAAATCTGCACTGTAGACTCAAGATCATGATCCCGTTTTCACCAGACACTCCCTGGTGTGAACGTGTGTTCTCCAAAGCCTCAGTCAGGGGAACACTGCCTCTAATTCCACCTGGGGTCTTAACCTCCTTTTCTTTCTGCACTGCGTGTTTCTGACTTGAGTTTCTAACAGGCTCTAGTTTAGCCCATTTTCTTTCATTTTGCCGAGGTCAGACAGGAAGAACACCTTCGGGATTCACCTTTTGAGGTAGTTTCTCATTCTTTACTTCCCTTTGTTCTCTTTCATCTCTTCGGCCAAGGACAAAGATCGTTTAGGCACCAATTCATTCCCTCTACAGTATCCCTTTTGCGGCCTCAGGTTTCAAACTGAATTGACAAGCAGTAATTGACAGTATGGATATTCTGCACAGGTCCATTAGGATCCATTACTGCATTTATGATGCTCCATACCTCGGCACTTCCTTCTGTTTCCCAAATGTCAGGTGGGGCTCTGAATAAAACATCATCCGTCCCTCAGTCATGGAGGATTTACCTTGGCGTGAACTCTGCAACGTGAATTTCCCTTGACACATCTGCCTGAAGAGTGACTGACCATCCACTGACTTATGGAATACATTTAATCTTGGTGGCACAGGAGGTGCCGAGCTACAATGCGGTAGAATAAGTTTCTGAATAGACTTGAATTATTATGTGGCATTTCAGGTGATGCTTGTGGGGTAGTCCTCTGGTTCTTTATATTGTGGATCGTAATAACAATAGCACCACATGCATTATGGCCGACTTGCCTTGGTGTCATGAGTTCCAGTTGTTTTAACCGTTTTTTAGCCAGAATCTGGCAAGGAGATAATCAACTACAGATTAGACATCCTTACGTAATATTAACTATCAAATTTTTAAAAATCTAAATCAATCTATCCTTCTGTTAAATCCAAGGCTTAAATCACAATCTTTACTGACGTTTAAATGGTTGTAGATTTGCAGTGTGGTGTGTACTTTTGTTTTAAATACATTTAAAATATAGGCTACACATGATAATACAGTGTTACTCTCACTGGAGCATATAATGCTTATTGGTTTGTTAGCATTCAGGTTTACGGATGGAATGTCATAAAAGTATATTTTCTCAGGGTCAGGAGTTGGCCCGTGGTTTGCCTATTGATGATCCAGGGTCTATTCTATACTCAGATGAAGATGGAAATTAGCTCTGAGAGCTAGGGCTGTGGACCGTTATTTTTTTAGATACCAGTACTTTAATGATACCGGATTTTCAGTACTGGTTCAGAAACAGTTCTTTTTTTCCTGTGCCTACATTATTTTTTCAGCGTAATGAATTAATGGCCACACCTATTCAAAAATTGTTTTCCCAGCTTTATAACTATATTAAAACTTATTTGAAACATACTTGTATGACGTTCGTTCAGTTACTAACTTTCAATAACTCAAAACCTATCCGCAAACAGGTGTAAAAGAGCTGATTTGCGCAGCTCATTTGAACATGTGGTTAAGTTTCAGTTTTGTTTTCTCAATATACAGCACTTTGTAACAAAGTCAGTGCTGCACAGCACTTTTTTTGCACGTCACATTTACTGTGAAATTACGCTTTTACCTGGACCGAGGAGCAAGAGGATTATGGTGAAGTTTGGATCATATTATCCGTTTGGCTTCAACAGTACGTGGACGCGACAAACTGTGACTGGATGTGGATTTATTATGAAGCACAACACGCATACTTCACACACAAGGCTCGACACTGGAGACTGTTTTCTGGGGGCTACAGGACCGACTCTGGACACATGGTTTCTTCAGCTCTTCTGTTAACGGAAAGATGAGACACTGCGCTTGTTTGACACATGGAAAACTACGATGAAATCTCCTGTTTGTGCCATTTGTTTGTGCAGGGTGCAGTCGTACGCATGTCTGCGAGTTGTGTTTGTGCGGTGTTTGCTCATTGACGCAGACAGTTAAAGCCAAAGAACCAAAAGTTGCCACCTAAAGAACATCATTTTTTCAGTACAAATACTTCCCGGACAGGTCCTACTTGGTGCCGGCATGCACTAATCAGCTCACCTAACTGATAACCTAATATTCAATATATAATTGAGTAGACCGATTTTTATATCTGGAACTTGTAATTCAACAGTCACTCAATGAGACTGGTTGACGTTTGAACACTTTAACCGTTTTGCATGCTTTCCACCATGTTTTGGATCTCCATTTTGATGGAAAATTGTATTGACAAGAGCCAGTTTATAGACTTAAGCCAAATATAGAGCATCACAGCAAAGGACAATATTTTAAGCCGTGGGGAAAGTTTGCGGCCAACCTTGTTCCTAAAGTCTACCCGGGAGTCACGAGGCACCAAAAATATGAAATACAGCAGCCCACTTCTCCCCCAAATCTCATTCTGAGCACCTAGACGGAGATGGCTCAAGCCTAAACTGATAAGTTGCCAGACCTGAAGTGTCTTTTAGAAGGTGTTTCTGGGGAATTGAATTTCAATCGTGCGGCCAGTAAATGAGGAGATTTATGTGGCTGTGCGTGGGAAAAGTGTATAACAAGGCAGCGGCGGCGGCTGTTCACACCCGCACAAAGAAAGCATTAGAGGTTTGACCCACTTCAAGATAGACTAGAATATTGCCCTATCGCTAATGCTAGTATAATGAGCATTGTCAGCTTTATTCTGTGTCATTCTCATACCATTCACTCTTCTAAGGAGCTCTTCCAGTAGATATGTGTGCCTTTGTTGTTGGGAATTCATTTGAATGAACTACAGTAGAAGACAGAAATTATTTAGCTCTCCTTGTAGCTTTATCCCCATTTTCCATCTCTGCTGCTCCTTCTCTAGCCTCTGATGTCAGACTGATAGAGCTTGGAGCACAGCCACTCGCTGTCAGGTCGCCGCTAATGGAATCAACATGGTTGACGGATAAACCCAAAGAAAATAAGTTGTCAGACAGCCGTGGGCCCTTCATCAAGCTCTGTCACGTGTACCAAGGCCTTGACCCCTCCCCTCTGAGCATTGCCTCCTAAGTCTTTTATCTTCACTCTGCCAAAATCACATTTCAACTTTTTATTTCTATACTAGAAGCCGTCAACATTGGGTTATCTGTTAATGAAACCATAAGATGTTTCTGTACAACTGAATGATGAAACATATATACACGTACCCGAATACACATACATAAAGTATATACCAACACTTTGCATTGGTAATATAAAAATACTTAAATCTAGAAAGTGATTATAGCGCATGGCATTGTTGAAAATGGATAGGGGCATCAATGAGTAATAAATAATTGCTAAAATGCTGGTTTTGGCCTGCATCAAAGGATAACACACTGAACAACATGACAGTTTGAGATTTTCAATTTGACTTTTGGCTACACAATGTCTACAGCTTCTCTTGTGCACTATTGGTTGACAAGCTGCAGTTCTGACGAAGCTCTGACACACTTCACATCACTGAGCCACTCAAGTTATTATTCAAAAGATCAATCTTAAGAATATTTCCATTTGTTTCCACAGAAATTGTATCCAACTGGCTCATGACATCATTTTAGAGTTATTTTCAGAGTGAACGTTCTGAGCGGCTCAGAAAAATAAGACCTTGCTGGTTTGCTTGTGACATGTCTGAAATGCTGACAGATCATAAAGTACACATAACTAAGCATAAGCAACCAACAAGCTAACCTTACAACCTAATACAGAGTGTCAGCACCAAGGTCAAGGAAAATTGATCAATGTAAGCTCCAGAAATACAGTATAAATTTGGGGTAGTCCCTTGATTGGTCTAACATTTTCCTCATCGTGGAACTGAGAAAAATAAAGTCTTGTTTATCTTATCTTAAACTCAGGGCCCGTGGCATAAACGAAAAAAGCGATTGTTTAGGGCCACAACCATAAGAGGGGGCACAAACTCTGGTATGTGTCAAGAACAGAGAGAGAGAGCGAGAGAAAGATTCTGCCTGAACAATTGATACAAACCATATCAAGTCACGCTGCCTCTTAAAGCTCATGCACAACATGAACACTATTAAAATATTGTCAAAATTGATCCATATAAAAGTAACTCTTCAAATACAGCACAAAACCTGGTAGAATGCACCAGAATCCTGGAAATTACATATGATTCATTAACATTTTCTAGGGTGAGGACCCCAGAACCCCCTTTACATATAAGCATTTCTTAAAACAAAAATGTTAATGCTGACGAATAAATGGCCTGGTTATACTGAATCACTTTTTCACCCGGGTTGGCTTCAGATTTCTTTTCAGCCCATGGGCTTTATTTAACAGTACAGCATGAAATAGGGAGGAGAGCAGGAAATGACATGCAGTAAATCTCATAAGCCGGATTTGAACTTGTGACACAGCAAACCTGCCCAACACGGCAGGCATGTGTCCCATCCACTCATCCACAAGCGGCACCCACATGAACCTGTAGCACCAATACTAAAAGAACAGGTATACATAGTTTACAAGGTTTAGGTTTAGATGTGCCCAGGACTTCCATCATCCAGTCCCATGACAATAATAATTTATAAACCGTGAAACAAGAAAATACATATTTTAAAGGAAAAATATTCTCAATTTTTCATATTTTTATGAGTCTTTAAACATGCTCGAGTACCTTAAATTTGCATGTCATGTCATGTTAAAGTTTCTTATTCATCCAATTACTTTTTTTTTTTTAATCAGCCAGTATGAAATTACACTTACTGCCAGTGCAATATACAATCTAGTGAAGTAAGCGCTGAAAAGACGTTATGGTGCTGCTCCAGCACTTCTCGAGTTTAGACGACAAATGCTCAGAATGAGTTTAGCGAGGATTTAAGGACTAACAACAGTTCTCAACAAATTCTCTTATAGTGCTAACCATTGCACTACCGCGTCGCGTAGATGATCTGAAAATACGTCCCGGATCGAGGAAGTTCCGCATGAAGTGTGTGTGAGAATCCTCAAAACAGCAAGTGAATACTACTTCAGGTATGTTTTTGATGACGGAACATTTCTGTAGCAGTTTCTGTAGCAGAATATGTGCCCTTTAATGCTTAAGGATAGGACATCATTTGTAAACGGGGAGACAATTATTTCTTTAGAGCTTAAAAAATAGCTTTCTACCAGAATTCACCACTCAGCATGTAACCTCACACAGTGGTCAATAGACATGCCCAATTTACTGCAGTGAATTGATTAATCCAGGGCTATTTCATCAAACTTTAAAGCAAACATATTTCTTCATCAACTACTTAGAAGTGATTTCAACATCTATGCGATTACCAGCAGTTGTGTTGCGCCCGCACACAAACACCAATCTAGGTCAAGGATTCCACACATAATAATGATTCTCCTTACGCAGTACTTCAGAGGTTCACTAGGAGCCACTGGTGATCCGTGCGAAAACTGTGAAAGATAACGTTAGGGGGCATGCAAAGAAGTAAAATATGGTCCGTGTATTAGAGAAGCCACCCTATTGCTTTTGTACGCAGACAACCATGCTCTGTAACCCACTTGACAAGATTAAAAGTCCAGGCGTACAAAGAAATACACAATATTTTGGGTTAGCGAGGGCAATGTGGTGCATATAGCCAGTTTTGATGCAACAAAAAGTGCCAGGGCATAAATTAGAGGATGCTTATAGGATCATCAGCTGTGACCCACTTCCACTGCAGCATCCAAATAGTATTTATGTACTTGGAGTTAAGTAGTGGACGAAATCATCTCTTTCTGCTGGTGTTTGCTGAGAGAAAAAAGGGGGATGAGGAGAGATGACTGATGACAGGTGCACAATACCAGGCAGCACATCTCTCACAGCCACATAGCCAAGTTCTACCTCCGAGCTCCAGCGCCCATTCATCCATGGCTGGCTGTTTTTGTTTGGTTTGTTTGTTCTGACATGTTAATAGGACAACTGATGGACGGGCAGGCGGATGCAGCGAGAGGGCCACCAGCTGCTGGCTTGCTTTATTTTCTGACTCCGAGCAGGAAGGTCATCACAGCCATACCTCATCTGGCTGTACTCTGGCCCTGTTAACTCAGCGCCCCAGCTCACGGTTTGGTCCCCTTACAGGGTGCATCATCCGAGGTGATGTCCGTTCCGTCATATCCTCAATGATTGAACAATTGTAGTAAAAGAGAACAGCCTTGTGATGAATAAGCCAAGTGTATCACAAAGTATGCTCAAACTAGCTGAATTTGTCAACACAGACTTCTACCAAAGCACTGTCCCGGTATTTCTGTGAAAAAACAGTGCCTGGATAAGTTTTTGGGAACTATTAAGCATTGCGTTTAACCATAACCATGTTCACTGTGGTTCTTACCCACAAGTGAATTTGGTAGGGGAGATGTCTTTTATAAAGTCTAAATTTCAGTGTAGGTTCTGCCACTTACTTGTCAGTGTGGACATTGCCTTGTCTTGAATGCTCTACACCAGGTATGGGCCACATTGGATTTTTACACTTGCTCCGGGGCCAGACTAATTACAGTTTAGATGTTGTTAACTACAGTATATTATACACATATGATTACACATAGACTTAATGCCTAAAATACATAAAAAATTACAACACAATACCAAAAACCATTACCTTTATTCAGAGGAAACAGTGCCGTTGGTCATTCTTTTTTATCTAATGCATTAAAGTTTGGTGTTATTCTAGTGGTGGCTATTCTCAAAACTGATCTTAAATGAAAAAGCAGCTGCAGTCTGAGACAACTATAAAATGACAAACGCAGCACACTTAACTTATAGATTTTTTTAAATAAAAATGCTTTGAGGGCCTGATCAATGCCAAAAGGGCCGCATGTGGCCCCCGGGCCTTAGTTTGCCCCCCTCTGCTCTACACAGTATTAAGGTTAAGGTAAAGTACGCAGTATAGCTTTAAACAACCTTACCCTATTAAAAAAAATCCTCAAAATGTTTTTTCTTTTATATCTATCCTTTCTCTTTGTTTCTTTTCTTTCTTTCGCTCTTTGTTTCTTTCTTTTATTTCCATTAATTCCTTTGTTTCTTTCCTTTTTTCTGTCCGTTCCTTTCTTTATTGGTTCCTTTAGTTCCTTGATTTTCTTTGTTTCTTTCCTTTATTATTATTTATTCTTAATTTACTTATTTCCTTGTTTTTTTATTTGTTTCTTTCCAGTATTTCCTTTGTTTTCCTTTATTTCCTTAGTTTCCTTTTTTCCCCTTTCTTTCTTTCCTTTCTTCCCTTTGCTTCTTTCTGTTCTTTCCTTTGTTTCTTTCCTTTATTTCATCTGGGTTTTTGGTTTGACCATGGAGAAAAAAGGCAATGTTTTCCCTCCTTTTTCATAAGTAGAAAAAATTGTAGGGTTAGGAGCTGCTGCTTAGTGATAATCAAAAACCATCAAGATAGAAAAAGCATTCATGACAACCCTCAAAACAGACATTGATTACACAGCAGAAAGTTGTGTAATCTGAGTCAAAATTAAGTTCTTGCTTGAGCTACCTGATCAATTAGCATTGACAAATAAGCCAAGTGTGATGGAGAAGGGGGAGTGTATCTTTTTGGCTTATGCAGAATGGCATGGAGCTCTGTTGACATTCAGACTTGTATGCCATATAAGTCGATTATATATATATATATATATAAAATGATGCTAAATAGAGTCAGTAAAGTTTATTTGTATAGCACCTTTCACAGACAACAAAGTCACAAAGTGCTTCACAATAAAAAGTCAAAATACAGAAAAACAAAACACACCTACACCAGGCAAAACACACAATATGACAGTAAAATCAGTCCTTTAGTCTGCTGAGGTTTAAAAAAAAATAGTTGACTTAAACTTACATTGATCTTTGACACTCCAATTCCAGGCTAAAGTGAATAGAGTTGAAATTGCATACATTTGTCAAGGCTTTACATGTAACCTTGATGCACCGTCGCCTTGAGCAGCAACAGATTTTTAATTTTGCACATAACTCCTACAAAAAGGCAATGGCACACCAAATTGGATGAATTAGACTTGTAATTTGCTGTGGTTAATTCTCAATATTTTGCATTTACTCTGCAACCATCCTAAGCTACAGGCTGTTTACTCTCCCACAAGCTCTTCAACAGGGTCGCTACCACATATTTCCTCGCCTACGTAATTGACTCTTCATGTTTGAGAGGCTATAAAAGTTTATGACTATTAACTGTAACAACAAGTGAGCCGTCTTCTTTTTTACCCAACTATTAGCCAGAGGAGGCCTGTTGTGAACCCCCAATTAATTGCTTACTCTGGGGATAGCTAATTGCCAATTGTTGCGGTTATTAGCTGATTAGAGGGTGGAATTGACAACCCTGAAAGGCTGAGAGAGGAGGGGACATGCTTTAGTTGACATAATTGGTTTGAGTGTGCAGTTTTTCAAGCGGCTGTCAGAGTAGAGATTGGAAGCGTGATGACATCCACAGCCTCTTGCTGATTTTATAGAAATGGAATGTGTGTAAATGGCTTAAGATAACTTATACTGTAGCAATAGGTGTTCTACTGAATTAGGTGACGTTACTCATACGTCAATTTATATTTGTCCGTATTCTTTCAGACGTTTTGCCCCTTTGGTTAGAACAGTGTGGAAAAAGGCAACGTTTTGTCCCATCTTTTGCATAACTAGAATTATTTTTAGGGTTTGGGATGAAATTGATACGGGAGGCAGGGCTGCTGCTTAGTGATCCATCCACTGGGGCCAACCTTGGTGGTTGAAGTGACAAATTTAGACGTAGACTGTTCCCCTCCAACAAATTAGATCAGGCCAATGGGCCATGAAAAACTTGTCTCTGTGTCCCTGGAAACAAGTGAGAACCAAACTGCTGTAAGAAATGAACTTCAGTAGGAAAAGTTTGAGAAACTATCAAGACCTTCACATGCACAAAGTAAATCAGTAAATAATGCTGACCAAAGTTTGATGAATATTTAAACTTTCTACACTTACAGTTATAAATTAAATTGTGAAGAAAAGTGATGGTGTCACAAGACAAAGACAAAAACAACAATATTTGACACTAGATTAGATTAGCTCAGATCTTTATTTTCTCCTAATGAAGACATTTGTGTTGGACAAACAATGGGCACAAAACAGACAAAACAAAACAAAACCGACAAAAGACAGTCCAATCATCGCATTCACACAACCGGCACATCACACCCCCACCCCACACACACACCAGCTCATGTTCAATGCTACCCTATCAGACAACGGCACACATGGTCTAGAAGCATGCTACTGGGAAGAGAAAATTCAAGTGAGCATCTGACTTGGTGATGATGGTGCTGCCTGAAGCATACCCTTGAGGCAGAAAACAGTAGAACCAGTAAAATAAACTTTATTCGTCTAAGGATACAAGAACAAGGAGAAGGCCAAGAGTCAATAACACTTCCATACATATTTCATTGCAGTGATTATGGTGGGGCAGTAATGTGACCTGCACTCTCAACAAGCCAATGTATCTGTCAAACTCTCATATCGCACATAAACTAGTATAAAATCGTTAGGTCACTTAAGGCACCATCAAGGATAGGTACAAGTTTTTTATACTGCCTTATGATAAGACTAACGTTTTACAAGATGAAAGATTAGATTTTCAGTTTTGCATTTACTTCCTTTGAAGGTCCTTTGAAGGTTGCTGTTCTAAAAAAAAAAAGATTCCACAGTATGCAGATTATCAGAGATCAAAGATTTGAGTGTAAGGCGCAAGGGCTGCCTCCATCCCCGCATTTTCTTTGCCTGCACAACATGTGGTCAAATAATTAGTGCGTTTAAGCATGGACAGTTTAAAGACTTCTCCATCATCAAGGTGAAGAGTCTGAAAAAAAAAAGTGTTTTCTTTGAATGCTACAGAACTAGCCTGCAGGCAGGGTTAAAGACTTCAAATAGGGGTTGCTACATATCGGTTTGTAAAAATATATATATATAATAATAATGCTGCTTTTAAATAAATAAGAGACATAGGTGAGAGAAAGAAAAAAATGCTGTAGGACAGAGTTCATTGGGGCAAACGCTACATAATTTTAATATTTTTTAAGTTGCAGTTATAGCTATAACATATTTGTCCAAAAAAATGTGGAGACTCTCAAGGCCATGTCTCTTCTTAACAACAAAGCGAAAACTCAATTATCTTTAACTTCCAATCAATACAATGACCTACAACATATCAAATATGTGAAACGGGTGAAACTTGGCCTCCAGTTTGAGAAAAAGACTGAAAATCTTCCTGCACTATACATTGTTCCCCTTGTCCTAAGGCTGGTCAATTACATCAATAACTCCCAACAACAACACCAAGCCAAGAAAATAAGGTGAAATTCACGCTCCTCACTGGGAAGTTGTATGCTAACTTTTTTACTTAATTCTATAAAAGTCTTGATGCCGTCAGAAGCTGGATGGTGGTTTTTCACTGTACGTCTCTCATGACTAGATGGAAACAGTGCCTAAAGGTTGGCAGCAAAGAGACATGGCCTGTTTGCCAATGGTGGCACAGAGGAACTCTACCATCAGGAGGAGCTGGTGCCAAGCCTGCCATGTCAGTACCAGTTACACCAAATACACCACCAAAAGAAAATAAAGGTCACACGCTCTAATATTTATTTGGATTGTGTTAAGCTTTGATTGCAGCACACATTTGCTGTGTCATTGTTTCAATAAGCTTCTGCAAAGTCAAAAGAACAATATCCATCCACTGTAGCATTAATTTAATTTTTCACCAAGATCTTGCATTGATGATGGAGAGAGTGACACTGCACAAAGCCTTCTCCAGTACATCCCAAAGAGTCTCACTGGGGTTAAGATCTGGACTCTATGGTGCCCAATCCATGCGTGAAAATTATGCCGCACGCTCTGTGAGCCCCATGAATCCTGGCATTGTCATCTTGAAATAACATGGACATTCAGGGTGTTCAGGGTGTTCAGGTGGTCAGCTGATCTCATTCTTTGGACACAAAGAGTGTTGAACCTACGCCTGACCAACTGCAGCAGATCATGACACTGCCCCAACAGGCATGTGCAGTGGGCACTAGGCATGATGGGTAAATCACTTCAAATGTCTCCCCGACCACAGTTCTTCCTCCAGGACGACGTTTCCCCCCTATCCTTGCAGTTTTTAAAAATGTGTTGAAAGAATGTGTTTTTATGGGTAAAAAATAAAATAACAATAATACTAATCCTCAAGGGCATCCTTAAAATCAAACATAAAATGTCCATTTTATCATAGTATTTAAATTGTCTTTGACCTTGAGAGCGAAAAGGAATTTACATAGCAATGCAGACTCACTTTCCATTGCAGTTTCAAAAGGATTGTGATATGATGGAAAAAGAGGCCGACACAGTCTCTACATTTAAGACCAGGCTCAAATCGTTCCTCTTTGAAATAGCTTATGGTCAGGCCAGTTAGGAACAGAAATAAAAACCTACAGTTTTAGCTACGCTGCCCTTGGAGCAATTCTGCTGGGGGAAGTATGGCAGCTTGAACACTATCCTCTGGTTCTTCCTACTTTATCTATCAACAATATTTAATATTACTTCAACTGTAGTCTGTTCATTGCTGTTCACATGTTTCTCTTTCTCTCCACTTCCCCGGGAGTGGAGACTGTTTCAGACACTGCGGCGGCTGCTCCAGTGACGACCCCCCACTCTCCCACCTGTCTGGACGATCTATGCGCCACCCGCCTGGACAGCTGGATTAGCCACACCTCGTCTGCCTGGACGAACTCCTTCTACTTTAGATGAACTGTTCCTCATCTCCTGCTGGAGGATCTCTCTACACTGGTGGACTGCTCCTCGTCCGCCTGGAGGATCTCTTTAAAGCCACCTCCCTCTTGAGTGGTTCTGGCTCCACAGTCTAAGTGGATGCGTCATTCCTAGTTAATCTGCAGCCTGTCCGTCCGTGGGAGTAGGATCTCTCCTTCACTGTGGTTCTCCCCGAGGTTTCTACTTTTTCCCATGGGGTTTTCTGTAGTTTTTCCTCGCCGCGAAGGAGGGTCAAAGGACAGGGGCATTCTGGGACAGTTATCTGAACTGCTTTTACCTGTGGCCCATCGAGGCAACTGTTGTTGTGATTTTGGGCATTATAAAAATAAATTGATTTGATTTGATTTGATTTGATGATGCCCATTATTGTTACTGAAAAAACATGCAAGTAAGCACTGTAGATGTCACTAATCACAATGTGAAGTTTCATTACTATTGTCCACATTTTTGTAACTCTTCAAACTTCACCTCAGAATTTGAATCAAAGTCCTAAAATGGAAGCATTCTATTCACCCTGTTCATTATCTCTCCTGTGTGGCACATTTGGGGTGATTTGTGGTTAAGCTTTCATGGAGGATCAGACTTGAATAAAGGTTTTGCCTCGGGAGTTCAGGCGTACAAAAGAAATAAACAGAATGGCGAGGGACAAAAGGGAAGGTTTTTGTTCTGGTTGTTTTAGCTGCTCAAACTCAGAATCTTCAGAAGCCCAAGGAACTTCACTCCTCAGGGGTTATTTGATGACGCAACTCTGTCAGTGAAGGTTGAGAGACAGTTCTGCCACATCAAGTTTTTTTTTTTTTCTCTCTGTTTAAAGAAAATGGGGTAACAATGAGGTCGTACCTCATACCCAATGAGGAGTATTCCATGAATTGAAAAGAGCCACATCCTATTTTATTTGGGAAACCCAGGCTTATCAAATCCCCAGTTCTGTTCAACAAACATGGCTAACCACTAAAATACATTAGTTGTAACAAACTACATCAATAGGCCTTAAACTGTAAAAAATATTTAGTTTGTTTATCACGAGCCATTTTATCAGAGTTCTTTGCAATAGACATGCTGCCCAGCTGGCGGGCATTGGAAGCCACAGGACCCGGTGTGCTGGTGTTAAGTATCGGAGATAGGACACTACAGCTGCAACGCTCAGGAGGTGGAGAACAGGCCAAGGCCGCTAGAGTGGCACCTCACAAACTAACATCTGCTGCGGCTGCAGTCGTGATCTGTCGCACTCCCAGCTGTGACCCTTCCTGTCCCATCTTTCTACTTTGTTGTATTGCGGGCCGTGTAGCTCTATAAATACTTGTCTTCGAAGAAACCAAAAAGA
This sequence comes from Rhinogobius similis, assembly GCA_019453435.1. Taxonomy (NCBI): domain Eukaryota; kingdom Metazoa; phylum Chordata; class Actinopteri; order Gobiiformes; family Gobiidae; genus Rhinogobius; species Rhinogobius similis. The sequence continues at coordinate 21,707,337 of CM033635.1, forward strand.
AAACAAAAAGTTTAAAAACATTTGCAATGTCAAGGTTTTATTAAAAACTGGTGGTGCTCAGCAAATATAAGCTCCAACAGTTACCATCCATAGAAAGAGCCTTATGGTGACAATGGGCTCAGCCAATTATGTAAAGAAATTAAATCACTGAAGTGAAGGAGTTCAAAGAGGAGAGATGCTCCTCTAAGTGTAATTAATTAATTAGCCACAAACAGCAGGAATCCTAAACATTTGTGACAATAAAAAGGTTAAATTCCTCTAAATTTGGACTGATTTTTCAGCATGAAAAATGCAAGGTGTTTCATGTGTTTTGTGTGATAGAGGTGACATGCATGTCTCTCACAGACTTAAGACTCTCGATCTGATTCCCTAATCAGTCATGTATTGAGGACAGAATCAGACTTAATCTCAGTGAATATATGGATATACCATAGCATTTCATTTTAAAGTTTAGGCACCAGTGGATTCAGTCGTGAACTAAAATTTTTAATCGCAATGAAAAGGTGTCATTACAGTGGTTGCATCTTTAACATCGTTACAGTTACTTTCTTTCCCTGCCTGTGATCTCCTGTAGTACAGAGGCTGAACAGGCTTAACTTGTTCGCAACACAAAATGTACTAATGAACAGTGAGCAGAGGACAGTGGCTGAACTGTAGAGCAGCCACAGACAGAAGAGGCACCTTGCACCAAAACCATGAATCTGTTTAATAAGTGGCCACTCCATGGTACTGCTGCTCTGCCTCCGGCCAGAAAGAATTATCCTATAAAGCACCCTGTCATTTTTGTGGGATCAGAAGACTTTTGTACAATTTGTATGTAATAATAAAATTAATAATAATAAAAATAGAAATAGAAGTCTATTCAAGAGACATGCCCCTGGCGGATTTAACACAAGGTATTTTTCCCCAACATTGCTTGCTGATACCACAAGTGCTTGTATTTAACCATGGCGGGTAGACAAGTCTGCAGCAGAGACAGAGACAGAGAAATCAGCAGAGACAGCAAGCCAAAGTTGTTTTCTATACCTGGGTAAGTGCACCGATTCCATAGATAGGTGGCTTTTAGTAACTATTATGTAATGAAAGTTGCACAGTGAAAAATATTATCATAGATATCTTTAGGGTAGCCTGTGAAGACCTTTCACAACACTTCTTTTCATGTACTTTTGTAAACTTCGTAAAAAAAAAAGCCTTCCCCTATATGCCAAAGCCAATGAAAGACAAGAGGGGATATTAGCTGAGAAAAGGATGCAGGCGCTCGCATCTGACACACTGGAATTATGTAGATGGCTGGCGCTAGTAAAGAAACAGTGTCAGATCCTTGAGCCAAATGATTGATGGTTATCCTCCAACACACCAGCCTTCATTTGTATAATAAACAGCTGAAATGTAATCCAAAGCACTTGTCTTTAGTGCCTTTGTCATCCCTGCCGATTTAGCCCAGTTGTCACATTCTCTGCTATTCTAATCTGGCTCTCTCCATACAGTGCCATACCATCCACTCAGAGATAATGGTCAGATTGGCTTGACACTGTGTGTCCCTAGATGCATCAGTGATTTGTTTGATGTTGTTTATTTATGTGACCATTTGGTGCGGCCCGTGGGAGCGGAATATAATCATGTTTATATAACTGGGCTGACAAATTTACATTTGTGTGCAAAGGAACTAACTGCAAATCATATTATGTATCAATCACATAAAAGAAAAAAAGATACAGAAAAACAGTCGAGAGTAGATATATCCAGACTGTAATTCATTTAGCCTTACATGTTCTGACCCTTTAACATGTTTCAGATGCTCCAATTTTGTTCAGTTAAGTAAAAGTGTGTAAAAGGGCTACAATAATAAGACATCATTTTTGTTTAATTATATAGAGCTTTTGAGGACATTAAAAGACACTAATAAAGTGTTATAAAGTTAAAAGTTGAACGCACTATATTATATTGGAGTTGCTGTATGGTCTGTTGCTAAATATAGTTGCTCTGTATTTGTCCTTTGAGTATGACTAGTTACATTGTCTATATTGTCACTTGGGGCAGCAGTCGAGCAGCTGATTGAGTCTGGGCTTTAAATTAAAAAAAATAAATAAATAAACAAAAAACATAATTTGTAGAGTGGTCAGAATCAGATCCCGACCCACAAGTTGGCGGCAAGACACTTAGCCCACCTCGTACCCAGTACACTGGTGTGTGAATGTGTGTGAATGTGTGTTGCAAAAGTTTTTCGACTGACTTCTAGATCGAAAAGCGCCAGATAAATGTGACCATTTTACAGAGGTTACAGCAGTTGGTTGTGACAAGAAGCTGACTGTATCATTTTATTTGCTGTGGTAATTACATTCAGAGCAAATAAAGGTTGGTTGTTGGAAAAAATATAAAATGATCACAAATTAAATGTGGAGTCACAATTAACAAGAAAATGTATAAATGTATAAATGTAATAGCATCCTATCATCACTGAAAGGCAGAAATGTGCTGTTTGGCACGCAGTGTGATGAAGACAAGAAGAAGAAAAGAGAAAACAACTACTGGAACTATAAGTATCAAGAAAAACCAAGGCCTTGGAACACGTTTCCAACTTGTCCGTTTTTGAACAAAGTTTGGCCACACATGTCCCAATAAGTCCCCAGGCATTACATGATGCCAGACATCTAGAACACCAAGAAATAATAGCACTCATACTCACCACTGCAAATGAGGCAATTATTAAAATCATACAATAAACTATTCAATTTCACCACCAATTATGAGCACATTTTTCTTTTTATTCATTTCCGCTGACCTTTTATAGGCTCACATTTGTCTCAGAGATTACAAATAGTTTTCTCCTGGCTTTCAAACAGGGAAGAAAAATGTGTCCCCAGCCACAGACTAAGCACAGCTAATGAATCACGACACTGACGCGGCAAGAAAAGTCACAAGAAACATGAAGAAAGCTCCAGCAGTGTTTAAAGGAGGCTGCCAAATGTGGGCCGAAAAGCAACGTCGGAAAAATGAATGGTAAAGAAAGAACAATCCAAAGTCTGAAAGTTGAAGTTCCATTTTTAAGATGAGAAAGCATGCAAGACATTGAAATGTTTATACAACTTAGCATTTTGTGATGTTGTTTATAGGTATATAGATTGAGTGGATGCCTGCCCCTCCCTCTGGATTTACTGACTCACCATGGCTTGATGTTGACCGGTGAAATAATGAGGAGCTTTCTTCTTGCACAACACCTTTGATATGTTAAAGCATTCACACACACCAACTGGCAGCAACAGATGAACCGTGGTGCATTTACCTTCTGGAAAATAAAGGGAGATGAAAAGAGACTGACTGAAACGGAGATTGGAGTTTTGATAGGTTAGGTTTTCGAAAACTATTCAGGAAATTGTTTTTGTTTGTTTTTTTCCCCTAGTAAGGACACCTGTTTAAATTAAAGAGAAAAAAAAAAGTGCATTTTTTGTATTGTCATTAAGCTTTAATCATGCTCTTGAGTACCTTTAATTTGCCATCTCATGTTTTGAAACAAACAAACAAAAAAAAGTTTATTATGAAATAATTACATTTTTTGTCAGCAGTCTGGAAAGACACTTACTTAGTGCATCCAGCCAGTTGATGGCGCCAAGCGCTTAGCTTTATTATTTCTTGAAGCGAATGTGCGACTTGGAATTATCAATTATCACTATCAATAGAAGGACTTAAAATATGTCCCAGAGCAAGGAAGTTCAGAAGAAGGTGTTTTTGACGCTCGGAGGGGGGAGGATTTTTTAATAAACATTCCTCAAAACAGCGTGAATGCAACTGTTTTTGATGACGGATCATTGTTAGAACATGGTTAAAAGCTCAAAAAAGTCACTGTAGCTGTGTGTTCTTTAACATCTAGTTTTGATGACAGATTGTTTATCACTAGTAATTGGATATCTATTTTGACAATTTTAACCCATAACATCTCATCTAAGCCATATCTTAACATTAAACCATGTTGTTGATCTAATAATTAAAGATTTATGTCATGGGGACCTGAGGCAGGTTCCCATACATTCAGCGTGTACAAATGCTAGTTTCCACAATGTGATAAATATGACAATAATAATGATGCTGAGTACAGATGAATCGGTTGAGAACACACCATCACCAGGAGATGAGAGCCAGAGGAAGCCTCCATGATGCATGTTTCATGTTCATATCCATCAAGACACCATATCTTTGTAAACATAAACTGAAAAGAGCAGCATTTGAAGGACTAGACCTCTGCTAAAGGGGGGGTATTAAACTTCAATGGGGTATTAATTGTTAACATATGGCATATATATAGATCACCATGTTACATTTTGTTGGTTTGAAAATGGTATATTCGCCAAAAACAACGTATTAAAATGTTCAATAAGTTTGCGTTTCGTTTTTGACGCTCTGAATCCTTAGCCCCTTCCCATCCACAGTATCAGCATAACACAATCACATGCGCTTTATGAAGGTAATAATAATAACGTAATAAGCACAAAGGACAGCATTTTAGACTCATTTTAGACTAATTATCTGTGTGCAGTAGTTAAACACTGATGATAGGAGTCACAGCCAAATCTGTTTTCAAAACGAGTTGCAACTTACTCACAAAGCTTCTCTTTATTGTTGGAAGGAAATCCTTCTTTAGAGTCAGTGTTTTAGTTAGTTCATTATAAAACATGCTTTTGTTGAAGACACTATAGTCCTCGGTAAAATGGTAACAATCAAAATACACTTTCTCCAATGGTGTCCTTCATTAAACCAAACTTTTCCCGGAGTTGCCTCATCCCTGGAAAGTGTGAAAACAAGCGCGTCCTCGGTCCATCCAAATGTGCTTTCTGTCTGGACACATTTTCAATAAAAAGCCAAACAGAAAAGTACCGTAAACAAGTCTATGTTGTAGCTGTTAGCTTCCCCCTCCCCTCACAGAATACCTGACGGGAGGAGCCGAGCTTGTGGGCGGAGCGCTGCTGAACAGTTAAAAAATAGGATCTGGTTAGTTTTGGAATAGTGCTCAGTAGACAGCCCAGATTACTCAAACATGCATGAATTAGATTTAAAACCATGTCAGGGATGTTTTTGATCAGAATCAGAAAAGGCTTACTGCCATTGTCAGTGATCAAAATTCACAAACGCTGCTTTGGTGCAAGGTGCAACATGAACAATTAATAAAATATTAGCAAAGTATATAAAAAAGGGCATGCATAAAATTAAGAATAAAAAATAAAATAATAAAGACTTGGACTATATACAGAAATGTACAGTCGGATAGACAGTAGTGCAAATTTGTAGTACAAATACAAAATCAAACAAAATCTGGGGGAGGCAGAAATATTATATTATTGTAGCGAGATGGGTGGGATAGGGAATTGATAACCATGAATAGAAGGAGACTAAGTGTTCAGCTAGTTTCTGATTGTCGGTAGCGTGGGGGGCTTTAGGCTTATAGTTGGTGATCTGCCTGAGCCCTTCCAAACAGCAGAAGGGTCGTTGGCAGATAATTGCTCCTTTAGTCGTGTATTGTAGAGAGATCTAGCTCTTAACACCTCCTCTCCTCTGAAAGCTGCTTCCTTCTGCTGCCTGAGCTGCCTCAGTTTGGGTGTGAACCAGGGCTTGTCATTATTATAGATCACCCTGGTCCGGCTGTGAATAATACTGTCCTCACAGAATCTGATGTATGACGTCACAGCGTCCGTGTACTCATCCAAACCATCCCTGGCAGTTCTGAACACGTCCCAGTCTATAATGTCCAAACACACACATAGCTCCTCCACTGTCTCGCTGGTCCACTTCTTAGAAGTCCTCACTGCAGGTTTTGAGAGCTTCAACCTCTGTCTGTACAGAAGGGGATCAGGTGGACCATGGCGTGATCTGAAAACCCCAGGGCAGCGTGAGGAACCGTGCGGAAAGCACCATTCATTGTAGTTTAACAGTGATCCATCGTGTTTTGCTCTCTGGTCGGGCATTTAATAAACTGTCTGTACTTTGGTAGTTCCTGGCTGAGATTCCCCTTGTTAAAATCCCCGAGGATAATCAACAAGGAGTCCGGAAAGTCCTGCTCCACACATAGTACCCGCTCTGCCAACACGCGCTGTGCCTCCTGCACCTTCGCGCACGGTGGGATATAAACAGCGGCCAGAATGATAAGGGAATACAGTGATCCCTCGCTATATCGCGTTTCATCTTTCACGGCTTCGCTGCTTCACGGATATTTTTACAGTGCGGATATTTTTACAGTGCATCCACTGAACTTCAGCGCACGGCACAAGAACGGGACCCTTTGATGAGTCGTTCATTACAGTTCTCAAATATAATCGAAGATGGCATATCCGTTTATAAAAATCTTCTTGCTCAGAAAAAGAAAGAGCGCCAACAACTACCCATAACAATGTTCTTCTCTCGGAGAAAGACTCCGAGACTGCGCCTTCAGTAGAAACAGAGGCTACAGCGGAGCGGAGTCAGGACGAACTGGAGAGACTGGTGAAATACGCGAGTGACAATGTTTCCAACCTTGTATTACTATATTAAAATTATTGTTTTAAACAAATTTTGGGCTTTAAAACAGGTTTTGATTTTTGGTTTCATTCCATAGTTCAGTATCGCATTGTAAAATAATAAAAAATAAAGCTGTGACTACTTCACGGATTTCACTTTTCGCGTGTTATTTTTGGAACGCAACTCCCGCGATAAACAAGGGATCACTGTAACGTTATTACATGGTAAAAAGCTCAAAAAAATATTTTGCATAATACCCTCTCTTTAAGTGGCAAAAAGCGGATTATGGGCCACCTTCACATTTTAAAATGTTAATTTATTTTGATTTTGGCATTTGGAGAACCGACAATTTGAATTAGATGACCACGGCCCTTTGTGATGTATGCTTAAGATATCTTAAAACTTTATTGATAATTGATTCACTGAACTATATTCACTCTGATTTTGAATTAAACAACCAGTGCATGTTTGTAAGTGTGCTAGGGCACCTGTTATACTAAAGAAAAAAGTCCATATAAAATTATATTTATAATAGAACAAGTTATAAAGAGCAAGTGTTAAATGCTTAATTACACTGTACACGCTTTTGTCGTCTCAAATAACAGGTTTGCATGTGTTTGCACGGCCCAACATCTGATTACTTCATTCAGATGAGAGGAAAATTACATCCAATAAGCAACATTCTAAGATCCCAAATTCTACTGAAATGCTACTGACAGGATCAATTATCATTGACATTTAAAGCTAAGTAAGTATTTGAAGAAGGAATCAGCTGGGAACTTCTTAAGCTTGAAAAGGTTTTCTCAGCCAATAAAGTCAAAAGGATATGAACGGTTGGTTAAATGGCTGATCCATTAACATTAATTTACTTTGAGATATAAAGTATGATTTAATTGTGTCTGCAGAGAAGCATCTGTATTTGACCAATCTGCTCGAGGCCAAGCCCATAAGCTTAGTCTAAATACATTGTATTTTGGTGACAGCCTGTGTATATGGCAGTCACACCAAACTTAACATCTCGCTATTATTATTTTTTTCGTTCATGTTTATAGTTAGTTTTCATCGCCTGATGGATGTTAGGCTTGCTGAGTTAATGTACATGCATACAGTCATAAGGGACTCAACTAGATCCAAACTTTTGGGTTCAAGAACAGAGGAGACGGCACATGTCCCTGTGAAGAATAGACCTGTGTACCACATTGTGCATGGCTCTCTGTCACACTGTCCAGCTTGTCTCCCTCCCTCTTTGTTTTCTAACACCTTGGAAGAGGAAATGATGAGGAAAGGCAACAAATTATAAAGGGGACGCCTATCTGCTAGCTGATGCATCATTGATCCCTGTAGCAAATCACTGTAAACATTCAGTCTAAGTCTTTGGCACTATTTAGATCACTGTACACTGGACCTTTCATCGGAGCGAACATGAAATCAGGAGCTAATGCTCACAACTTTTATCAGGATATTGATTGTAGGATTGCAGTTCTTTCAAAGGTTTCTGCTAATATTTCCAGAAAATGTCATCATGCCCCAAATTTACTTTTTGAGCATCTCTCTCATCAGACAATACAAAAGAAAAAAAAGAAAAAGAAAAATTCCAACGCAACGCCAAAGAAATCCTAAAGCTTATAAGTGGAAAGAGTGATAGCTGTAAACAGCACAGTTTTATCACAGAGAGAAGCCTCACCAGATGACAGCATGTGCCAGTCTTGCCCAGGGCAAATTAAACGTTATATTAATTATAGTGAATACGTGTCCACTCCACACTCTGAATGTGCACGTCAGCCTGTCTGCTGCAAACAGATAACTTCATAAATACAAAATGGAGGACAGACTCTGTCCTCAGGCAAGAACTTTCAATATGAGGAGGCACAGTATATCTGTGGCCTGTGTTAAAATACATGTGTTATGTCACCGTTTATAAACAAGAGACATCCAAAGTGGACAGAAAGTGACAAAACAAGTTATGTTCTGTCATTTTCACTATTCAGTATACAAATAATTATAATAAGAAGAATTATATAAATAAATAAATAAAATAACTATTAGCAAAATTGCTAGTTTGTTCCACAAATGTGGATGCTTTTCTGTACAGTGATCCCTCGTTTATCGCGGGAGTTGCGTTCCAAAAATAACACGCGAAAAGTGAAATCCGTGAAGTAGTCACAGCTTTATTTTTTATTATTTTACAATGCAATACTGAACTATGGAATGAAACCAAAAATCAAAACCTGTTTTAAAGCCCAAAATTTGTTTAAAACAATAATTTTAATATAGTAATACCAGGTTGGAAACATTGTCACAGTCGTATTTCACAGTCTGTGCCTCTTCGTCCTGACTCCGCTCCGCTGTAGCCTCTGTTTCTACTGAAGACGCACGAGTCTTTCTTTAGTTGTTGGCGCTCTTTCTTTTTCTGAGCAAGAAGATTTTTATAAACGGATATGCCACCTTCGATTATATTTGAGAACTGCAACGAACGACTCGTCAAAGGGTCCCGTTCTTGTGCCGTGCGCTGAAGTTCAGTGGATGCACTGTAAAAATATCCGCACTGTAAAAAAAATCCGTGAAGCAGTGAAGCCGTGAAAGATGAAACGCGATAGAGCGAGGGATCACTGTATTATGCAATATTACGCTTTTACTTACTATGATCCTTTTTTGTTGCCAACAGATGTTAAATGAGCTAATACATGGGTTGTCCACATTATATCTCAAATCTTGAGCCACATATCAACATGTTCTTTTTTATATTCTGTATTATTATTATTAGTAGTGGTACCTTTGTAGTTCTTGGACTGGCACGTGCATGCAGCATAGAATGGGATATCACAATCGAGATGTTTCATTATAGGTGCAGTCATGTTTCCATCAGGCAGGCAGAAGCCGTTAGCTCTTGTCTAATTCTCTTGACTCACCTTTCTGTGGAATAGTGGAGTATGGAGGTTTACACCACTCCAGCCATTCAATTACAACAGCTGAACATGATTCCGTGTGAATTGCAAACACACACATATAGGAACACAATCTCTTCTCTCCTCTTATAGATGTAATGGAACTCTGTAAATAGGGCCATTTTGAGTTGAACAAGCTTCAGGATGAATTACACCATAGGCTCCGCGAGTCAGGGCAGTGGCATAATGGATTTTCCCACTCTTTCCATTTTTTTGCTTGTCCTGTCTCTCTGTAGCATTATGTATCCTGCCAGCCCAGTGCATGTAGAGGATGGTCACAACGCAAAGATTAGATAAAAAAAAAAAAAATGCAGGGGTTCTTCTATTGCCCCGAAGGCTAATAAACTCTGTGTTTCTGTTGAGCAGAGGAGAGATAACTTTGTCCTTGGCTTGCTCATAACCTCATCAGAATCACTCAATGATTCACGGAGGGCCATAACTCACGGAAGGGGCAGCTGGGATACAGTTAAGAAATACCCTTGGTGGAGAAGAGGATTGGAGGTGCATTGTGGGAAAAGCAAACATGTCATGAGGTGCACATAAAACAAAAATGACCAGCAGCATTTGTATCTTTAATAAATGGTGCTTCCATGGCTTTGCGCAGATTCGAATACACTCATTTTACATGGCAGAGGAGATAGCAAGCTTAAGCAGGTGGCATTTCACCTGAGGTCAAACACGTGCACATATAGTATCGTTTTCTTCTCATTTTAGATAAAAGCAACTTACTTACAAAACTGGCTGTACATTTTTCTCTTGTGATAAGTTTTCTGTTCCAGTGTGCGTCATATAGAATTGTGGGTACCTGATTTTCGAACCGTGAAAGGACGAAATATGTAAAAACCTGCCACAATAATTACTACATTGATTTGTCATTCAAAAATAATAACTGGAACAATATTTTTGGGGCTAAAAAGGTTTGTTATTTATTTTTATCAAATTATACAGCTTAAATAGGTTAAAGTGTTTCAGTTTGCTTTTAAATTATTATTATATTATACATTTAGAAAAGGGTATACTGGTATTATTTCGTGTTATTATGCCAGTGACTTAAAGCAGTTTCAATATTATTGTTTATCGTGGTATTTTTCTCACCGCACTTTGAATGTTATCTTGATAAACCCTTTGGCACATTGTTGTATATATATTCACATGCATTTATTCAACAGCTTTTTTTTTTAGATGGCAAAAGTGCAACCGTGGCGGACCACTAAAGCACGGTCAAACAGAGTGCTGTTTACTGCTCTTACTTCCGGATTGGTGAAATTCTAAAATACTTTATTATTAGATGCAGATAATGCACAGTGGTCTGATTTTGTCACAAAGAGCAGATTTTACACGATACTTATGGGGAGGAAGACACTTTTCTCATTTTTAAGAAGTCGGTTAACCTAGCTTTTATTATTAAGGAGCAGTAGTACACGTAACAATAGCAGTAGCAGTTGAAAAGGGGTCAAGTATATAGAAACATTTTAGTGATACAACAATTGTGGGGAGAAATCACACACCTCTACAATTATTCACGGTTATTAACACCATGAGTAAAAAACAGCAAATCCTTTTTCCACTCCATTCTATGTGACAACTGAAATGAAATCAAACTTTCTGAATGATAAATGTAATTTAAATGTGACAAACGTTAGTACTGTATTATCAATTTATACTCTTCTGAAATTTTATTGAATGATGACTTATAATTGATCCAAAACCGCTCATGATTATTACGCTTTCGTTTTTTTCACTTGCATTGTTACACTACATACATACACTACATATACAATCAGTGGAAAGTAATGTAAAAGTAAAAAGTACTCTACTTAAATAAAATGTTTGGGTATAAGTGCATTCCTTCTTTTACTTCACTGTATTTTAGAACATATATATGTACTTTCTACAGTACTATATTTGTGACAAGGACTGCGAAAAAAGTATTTCCTGTTTGGTTTGAGGGGTTATGCAATGGCACAGTCATTCTGTTTACAGGTTTTGAGTTTAAGCCTTGGCTTTGAGCAAACTAGTATAAAACAGTACAATTCTTTATCAAGATCACCACATTTCACTCCTAAATAGTTATCAAAAATCTATGCCAAATACGTTTACTTTTTACTCTAAAAGTAACATTTTAAACATTATGTACATGTATACATTTTATTTTCATACATTTTTATATGTGATATTTTTATCCATCACTGTATACAATTATCAATGCTAGCAATAATTGTGAAAGTATAAGAAATGGAATATATTATACCAATAGAGGTTTTAAAATATATCGAACAATGTTTCCCTATGCAAGAAATGATTACATCCGGTACACGCCACATGCACGTTTGCAAGCTAGTTCTTATTTTGTGACAACTTGCGGCTTAACTCGTCTCACACAAACTCGAAGGGGCTGAGCTTCTAGTTTGTGGATGAGCGTGGTGCAGCAAACAGACTTACATTGTGAATTAACCGGATTATGTGTTTTAAGAGGCTTGTCAGGTAAACCTCCACCTGGCTGCCTAAAAAGACCGGAGCTGTCTGTGAGCGACTCCCTGCACTTTGAAGTCCTGACTATCTGCTGCATGACTGGCATATCTGAGAGCGTGCTGCAGTGGTACAACACAAGGATTTGGGGGAGACACGGGTGAAAGGGTTGTATATGCACTGACAGAAAAACACACAAGATTAGAAGGGTTTTTGCGTACTGGAAAACTAATTTTAGTTTCATGTAATTAAATATAAACAGTTATATGCACACAATGAACGCATTACCAACCAAAATGGTCTTATGTTATGCAGCTAGTGAAGCTTAGTCAAACGTTTAAAGAAATAGTAAAAGTGCTGCTCAGCGGTTGAAAGAATAGCACATATGCCAATTTGCTGAATGGCCATTTCACGCCAATCTGTCCTTTATAGTATACGGGCCTCGCTCTTGCAGGCACCAACTATTAGGCCTGTTAGTACAAAACGCTGCGCTCAATAATATCGTTTATCGAGATATCTTCAGAGGCAATATATCGTCTGTCAAAAAATGCATTATGACTGGCCTACTGACTGTATTAACATCTCTTTGAATGAACAGCTCATCCGTCTCTTCAAACTCAACATAAGTTGGACAAAAGTAAACATGCAATAAATCTTAATCAAAAAAAGTATCACATTTAAAATGATTTTGTGTTAACGTGTTCATAGCGCAATAAATATAGGATCTTAATGACATGATTAACTTTCAAAGAGTATTTCTTATTTACAAGGTTCTACACTTCCTTGCACCTCAACCGTTGAGGGAGTATATTAAATGTAAAGATATTTCAGAAAGGCCCACCCAACCCACCACCAGAGGTGACCTGATGATACCCCACAGATGTACCACCTTTGGTCAGATTGTGTTGTCTGTTCGAGCTGGGAATCTATGGAATAGTTTTCTGTTAACAGTGAAATAATGTCTGACTAACAATTAGCTCAAATGATGAATCAGCTTTGGTCAAACTAAACTTGCACTCATTTATAGTGGCAACTTCTTTTTGTGCCTCTTGGCTAGGACTCCCTTGAAAAAATGAGGTTGTTGATTTCAGTGAGACTGTCCTGGTTAAATAAAGGTTTAATAATTAAAAAATATATATTTGGAAGATTCACGGTTCACTTCATAGTAGTGAAATTTGTCCTCGGCATTGATCCATCCTTCAATGCCACTGGGGTTTTTCGTCATTGGGTGCCTTGCTCGGGGACCCATCTCCTATCATTAGTCAGCACTACTATAGCTGGAGAATTTTTACCTTTGGTGCATGGTTGATGGGAAACCTGAGCACCAGGAGGAAAAGCATCCAGACACGGAGAGAAACATGCAAACTCCACACAGAAAGGCGCAGTCCCATCCAGGAGTTCTCATAGCTTCTTTGTCTTATAATAAGAGAAACAAAAGTTGCATTTTAATTTGACTTTCTGTTGAGACATAACTGCATGTGGTGGAATATGAAGGATTTATATGAGTAAAATGTACATTATTTGGATATTTGGTCAATTTGACAATGAGTGGATTGTGCAAGGTATTTTTTATATGAAATGTATTTGTTGCCCCCTTGGGACAGCAGAGGGAAATTAGCATTCAGCTACAATACGGTCTGTTTACATTCATGCTGTATCATATCTGTCCATTAATAACACTGCCTCTGTGAAATAAATAAACAAAAAAAGATCTTTCTAGTTTGTAGATACAAGAGAAGTCTAAGTTTGACAAACTGCTTTAGGACTTGGCTAAAAAAATGAGCTGCTTGTTGTCTTCACCTTGGCTCATCTCTTCTGTCTGAACAGTGAGCACCGTGACAGAGCTAGCACCTTGCTCTCCGGTGACACCTGCACCACCAGGCTTATAGAGGGTGTTGCACTGCACATCTCCCAATGTTCTCAGAGTGACATATTTGCTTCATCACTACTTGACTTGGATGATATTTTATATTATTAATACTTTATCCCAGAGAGGGAGTTGCCTTCAGCCGCTTTCAGAAGACCTGTGCAGCAGACGCAGCACATCCTGGTTTATTAACAAAACGCGCCTCAGATCAAGAGTGCATATGACTAAGAGAGTGCCAAGAACTTAGTGAGGATCAAAAACCTCTGACAGGAGCAGAATGTCTCTGTGCCAAAAATCCTATGACAGTGCAAGTCAAAAACCTCTCTTCAAGTTCACCGCTAAAATTAACATTTTCCGGAGGAAAAAAGTTAGCCACATTTTACAACAACAATTTTATTAACTAAAGTTATCTTTCTGACTACGACCAATTTAAATTGTATTTAGACTTTTTACTCTCCTGTTTACATCTTGTCAGTCTGATGTCCAAATTTGTTATGAACCAATGTCCTCCACAAACAACACAACACAAACTTGCACGTTGTGCAATACAATTCTTTTTTTGTCAGTTCATAGGCCTATTTTAGTCTTTTAGTGAATTCTCCTGGATGTGTTTAATAATGCTATGAACAGATTCGTAATATAATACTTAAAAATTGCAAATCATACCGCAATCACAATACTGGCAAGGAAAATCACAACTAGATATTTTTTCCAAATCGCTCAGCCCTAATTTGATCAAGAAAACATGGTGCATGTTCCCAAGCTCATTGTGTGGACTGTATCTGATTTTTGGTCTTTAAAATGTGGGGAAAAAACACAGTCTACCATCCTAAATGAGTTTATAAGCATGTTTCACAACTTTCAGAGGCCACAGCTGAGTTTATTCTAACAATAACTATCATTCTAACAGGTCAACAATGATACTCCTTGGTTTGTGTTGGATTAAAAAGCTTTATAAATTAGATGCAGCAGAATACAACGGTCTCACTTTGATTGTAAGAGCTGCTTTTACAATATATAGTGGATATAGAGGATGTCAGTGGTAAACACTGTTACTATGGGAATAAAACATGGCATGCACAATTTTGTTGAATTTTGCAGAAAACCAGGATTGCACAGCGCATTACCTAACCTTTTACTTCCATATCTAGAAATAGCTTGAGTTGGTCTAAAACGTAATGGCCTTCATGAGCACCACTGACATCGTATTGGGCCATTATCAAATCGCCCTCTCAGTCAATGGACATCTGATGTAACCAGCAAAATACAGACGTGATGTAACCACCGAAATCTCTTGTATAAAACAGAGAAAATGGTTACTATGGAAGAACAATCTGCCATGTGCTGTAGGGAAAAGCAAAATACAATTTTAAAAAATCATCTAATCTCAACCATCAAATTAGCTTCAGCCAAATTCCATTTGTTACATGGACATGGTTATAAATCCACTCCTATTATCAATGGATAAATGATCAAAAACACCACAGCAATCCCTAGAAGTCATAATACAAAACAATACAAATATTTCGATACAATGGGAATCTACTTTTGGAATAGGAATGGGATGAGATCTTGTGCCATGACCTACCCACGTTCTCTGTGCACACATCATGAAGAACGATCTTGCAAAGTTTATTTTCCAGCGTTTACTTTTGACATGAGCAAGAATGGGTTAAGTTGCATATCTGAGCAGTACTTAAAAGACTCCATAGATATTCGTATAGCATACATATTCCAATTTCATTGTAATAGGACCGATATTGACGGAAATACTCAGTGCTAACCTATGTAATTAAAGAAAAAAAAATTGAGAAAATATAATAAACTACACGTGTCTAATTCACCCCTGGACAGTGTGGAACATGCTGAGTTTTTCAGACGTGTTAAAATGATCCGTATGGAAATCATCCTTAGTTTCTGTAAGAAATGAGATAAGAGAATCAGCACCAGTGGGGAGAGGAGGAGGAGCTGCAGCCACAGAAAGAGACAAAGGAGGTTCAATTTTAGTCTAATCATGTAAATGGCTTAATACAAAATGAAGTTTAGAAGATATATTGGATAATATATTGTAATAATCAGTTGTAATGCATATGAGGATTTACACTGCATGACTGGTCTTAGTCTGGTGTGACTAAACTCACACTCACTAAACTGTCAGTGCAATGACACGTATTACTAGTTTGTCTTTTCTATCTACACATATAAAATGCATGCCATGAAAATCGTGAAAAATTTGTCTCATTCCACCAATATTTCCCCCACAAAAAATTAGCCATGTATTATTATTGTGTGATCTTATTCTGATTCAGCTGAGTTGATGGAATTGAACGCCAAAAACTTTACATTATTGGAAAGATCTTTAAGGGTTGCAATACAAAAAAAGCTATGGAACAATCCAAATACGCTGCTGGGACACTTCTGGTAAATACATTTCATCACACTGCAATACTTTTCGAATGAATGCCAAGTTATGCATTTCCTTATTCATCTCTATTCAACAGATATCTACAGATAAGGTTACTATACAAACCTAGCTTCACATTTGTATTTTGAGTCCTTTTCCCACAGTACGGCTTCAACAGATGCAATTCGACACACAAAAGTCCTTAAATCCCTATTAAAAATGCCATCACTTTGACGTAGAATTAATTTGCAAGCAAACCAACCTGCATGCAGATTTCTTAGCAGCAGTTCAAGTGTAGTTGTTGCTGCTGCCACACAAAACGTTCACAGGAATACGACAATAAAGCACTGACCACAACTGTAGTAGAAAAAGAGGCTTCAAAATGACTTCCGTATGGTAACTACATGCCACAGCTGCTTTGCCTCAGTTTGACACTCTCAGCTAATTTTTTTTCTTTTAGGAGATTATAAATTAGCAGAGGAATATGAAAGCACTTTACAAAGTGACATAAACAGTCTGAAGTGAGATAAATACTTGCATGAAAGTGTGGATGCGTCAACTGAGCTATTTATTGCAATTAAACTCACAGTTCTCCGATTAAAGTCAATTATTGCTTCTGGGAATGCAAACAAAAAACTGTCTGCTGTAGCAATATATGGCATTCTGTCCATGTGTCCTTTGGCAAGATATAAATGTATACAGTAAATAATACATTTTATCTTTATAGTTCCACTCTCTCAAACTTTCTTAGAGGTTACGACATTTACTTTTTCAGCTTCCAGGCATGTTTAACTTTGACCTGTAACTGCAGCAACTCAAAATCCCAAAGCAGTATAAGATCCTGGTCAGTTTGATGAAAAGCAGTCACTTGACGTTACTGTCTCGAGACTTTTCTCCAAGTGCTGCCATCTACTTGAACTTTGTTATGTTTCGCCCTAGGAGTAGCCATTTCAAACAATTGGATAAAAAAAAATAAATAAATAAATAAGATTTCCCCTGGACCTTCCGCCTAGCTTTAAAACGGTCAGCACTTCTAAAACAGGACAAGAATGAAGACAAAAAAAAAATAAAATAAAAAGCATCTGAGCCACTGAAAACTGAACTAGACTGCAAAGTCAACACATTTTGGTCTAAAATTGTTAAAGTAGTATTAATGTTGCAAAAAAACATAAACATGTTGAGCAATTTACAGTTGAGATTCAGAGCTCGTATTTTACAATAACTGCTGTACATTACAAAGCTTTCTTGGGGATGGCTGTCAAGTGCGATACTTGTATTGCATGCTGTGTTTTATAACGTCTATAAGTAGCCCACTCAAGTATTAGTATAACACTGCACCGCTGAAAGGAAGGTACAGTAGTCATTCTCACTATTCCACACTCAAAAATGGATGGCTCTCACTAGTCACAAAAGAATACAGAATATATTGAGCTTTTTTTTTACTCCGGGGTGGGTAGCTTTTGTCGGAAAATGCGCTGTTAAAGCCCACGTCTGTCAAGAGATCAGCTGAGGGCTAATGTACTTCTTGAAGATAGAGCGAGCTTGCCTTTTAGAACACTATTTTACTCTCGTCTCTTGGCACTCAAGTACTTCTTATGCCACCATCTTAACCGAAGGAATTGTCACTGATGAGTTTTGGTCCCTTGATGTTGCGTGAGGTCGAGAAAAGGGGACCGAGGGCTGCTATTAGAGAGACGCTGCCGCACACGTACACTGGCAGATGACATTATTGATCACTTCACATTTTATGGCATGTTGACAGAGTTGAAACGTGCCTTTATGAGTTCAGCTGCTGAGAAAATACTACCCCATAAAGCAACAGGGATACAATATTCTAGTGCAGGGATATGGTTGTATAAGAGTGAACAAAGGCTGAGCGTTTTCTAAGTGGATCAATGCTTTAAATGAAATAATCTTGATGCAAGAGTAGAAGTACAAACACTAACACATGATTACAGATTGGCATTTACAATAGGTACAGCTAATAAGTACTTTTTACGCAACTTTGTGCACACATAAACTTTAAATTAAATATGTAGAGGCCCTCTCGCAATTATGGCATGTTGAGAAAAGAGCCAACAGATGCAGATAGGCTGTAGTTAGCTTAGTCAAATGAAATGGATTAGCCTTAATATAAAATGGTAGTTGCAGGCATAAAATCTAACATGTATGCATGGCATCAGCCTGGGGATTATCCTTTTTAAATATTGTACCAACAGCACCTCCCAGTGGGCACGGCTGGATGTGTATCTTGCTGACAATCTGTTTTATTTATGCAGTAGGAGTGGCAAGATCCACTTTTATGAGAAAAAATTGGGAACTGCTATTGAAACTTTGAAAAAAATGAGAGCTTGACAAAACACACATCCATTTAGCCTTTTATTCTGCTCCTCTTTGGGCACTAACAGCCAGTGTGTATTTCATCTCTCTGTGTTTTTGGATCACAGGTAAACACAGCGACTGCCAAAGAAAGAACAAATAGGTGGGAGATTATATTCCCATTAAAATCTTGGCTGCTTCCATTGTTATTGACATGGCAGAGATTGCTGCTGTGTCGAGGGCACAAAAGACCAAACATGGTTCAAAGGACTCATTGGTCTCAGTGACTGTTGGAGCAATTCAAGCAACACATGCACCTTATATCCATCGTGTAAGTCGGTCGGCTGCTGGCTTTGGTGGGGTCTCCTGACAAGTTCACTCTCCCCTGTGTTGCTGCGTAAGTATATCAAAGCCATAGAGCTGCCCTGGATCAAACAGGGCTGGTCTGTGTTAAACAGGCACATATGCATGCAGAGACATGGAGCTGGAAGTAAATACACCCAGCAGGCGTACGCAAGCACACTGCAAGGACAACAGCACAAACTGTACATTAAGTACAAGCACAGCCCCCACTCACACACAGTCACACACACTCACACACACGCATGTGCAGCGGCTGTGGCGTAGTGCACCGTGAAATGGATAACCTGCTGTTCTCCCTGATCTGAGTCACTGCAGCTTTGGGCAGTGGAAATGCAAACTGCAATATCATGCCATTACACACATACAGTTGATAGGAAGTCTTAACGGAATTATAAAACAGCAGTTTCACATTGCAAAATATGATTTATTACAAGGCTATTGATGACTGATAAC
Source organism: Rhinogobius similis (assembly GCA_019453435.1). Taxonomy (NCBI): domain Eukaryota; kingdom Metazoa; phylum Chordata; class Actinopteri; order Gobiiformes; family Gobiidae; genus Rhinogobius; species Rhinogobius similis. The sequence goes on from CM033635.1 coordinate 21,726,640, forward strand.
TGATCTGCTGATTTTGTTGGTTTCACTTGCTAAATTATTGTTATTATCAATATAAATAGTCATAAAATAAATACTAATAATACCAACACTAAAAATTTCAGGGTTTGTCACTACGGTGACATTATGATTTATTTGTGTGCAATGTGAGTTAAAGGACAAATGTTATACAAAATTTACTTTGTTGAGCTTTTAGCCATGTTCTAACATCAAAAACATACCTGGAGTACTGTTTAGTTTGATTCACATTTGTTTGATGAACACTCGATTGAAAATCCTCCCCCTCTCAAACACTGTGTTGTGAACTTCTTCGATGTGTGACGTAGATGATGCCGACGTCACTTATCCGAGAATCTTTTGCTGTTTTAAGTCCTTAAATCATTGCCAGACTCGCTCTGAACATTTCTTCTGTCTAATCACGATAACGACAACTTTGTCAGATCCACTTTTTACTACAATGCATTGTGGGTATATATATATACACATGTTTGTAATTGCCTCTACAGCCAATAGATGGAGCCATAGGTAAGTCAAAAAGGCATCTCCCAACGCAGTGATAAAGTCTTGCCCTAAAACGACAACAGTAACGCTCTGTTCAATGCTTGTTACCAAAGAATAAATGCTGCTTACGTCTCAATTTGGAATTTGATCATGAGTTCATTTACATACCAAGCAAGCATGGATTGGTCTGTTGGGTACTCAAGGTGTTTTTTTGTGAAACGGCAACTTACAGGCAACTAAAGATAAATAAAAGTAAACGCGCATAAATTCCAATTTGGTCAGCATTATATTATACAGTCACATAATGAATTGTTGGTCTAAATGTTATGTGGATGTTTCATTAAATTTTCAATACAAAAGATCTTTTTTATTATACGAACAAAAATAATAAAAGTTTGTCCAGAGATGCTTCTTATGCATACCCACTGCTGTCTTAATCTTCACAAATTGTGTTGGCAACTTTGGAAATTAAAGTACATCTCTGCACCATAAGGAAACAACAGGATGACTATAATGCTTGATTTATGCATGTATGCCAAATAAAAAGGGTCATCTGTTGCCTGCTTTCCCTTGCAACTTTTATAATTACAATTAAGGCAGGATCACCATCTGCTGCTCATTATGGCTGTCTCAGTAAGCACTGACATTGAAAGGTTTATGATTTGAGATTTTTTTTTCCCTGACTTCGGCTACATCAAGGATGAACTGGCAATTTGTTTTGTTTTATTCAAGGGAAGCCGGCAGATAATACTTTCATATCGCTGTGTGTTTGTGTGCGACTAATCAGTAATACCCAGGCCTGACAGAGTGATCCATTGATCGGAGGAGTTCCACGCTGAGGCACATAGGGAGTGTCCTGCCAGGCGGCCAGCTCACACAGAAAAGCAGAAAAACAGTGCATATCGCTCTTGTATCCCAGTCTCATTTAGCAGGTCCTCAAAGGGCCCATCAGCGCTGAGCTTTATCTGCCTTATCACACTGGCCTGGCTGCACACCCATTTGAGACAGGGACACTGCACAGTCTGGCTCCCTCACCCCTGTGTCTGGGCACTTTTCAAAGCAACTGAGTAGTGTGTGGTTTTATTGTGTTATAAAAACAGCATTTGGCTCCATTTGTTATAACTGCACAAGGTAAAATCTTTGAGGGAGGAGAAATGTGATTAAATCAAACAACATGAGTGTGAATGGATGTCAGAGCCTGTGTCTAGCTCATGGATGTATTAAATGAACTGGATAAGGTACGCCCCCTCTGTCTGTGGTCCCAGATTGATTTGTGGCCGTGCGAGGTACTGCAGCCTCTTGGGCCCAGCCTTTTTCTAAAATTGCTCATTATAATTGCAGACAGGACTGAATTATTATCGGTATTTAAATAAAATAGAAGGAAATGTTCTTTTCTACCGTTTCTAAAATCACCGAAATTACCGTTTTTATATGAAGTGGGGGATTGTCGTCACGTGGCGCCCTAAAACAAAGATGGCAGCCTCCATTTCAGGAAGTAAAACAAAGATGGCAGCCATCGTTTCAGGAAGTAAAACAAAGATGTCAGCCGCCGTATCAGGAAGTAAATGCGGAAGTAAGAAACTTTTTTGGGGTCATGCGCCAATGAGCACTCTCCATAGGGATAAACAGGACGGCCATCTTGGATTCATCTTCCAGGTTTTATTATAGTTCTATGGTCTAGCTGTTAAGGGCAGTGTTTTGCAAACTCTCATGTGTGTCCACTAACAGTACATGAGCTTCTTCAGGTGATATGCGAATTCCTAGGGTAGCTCTTTAGACCGAAAATAGTCCTGTTACACCCAACCTGGTAGTACTCGGAAAGCCATGGGGGTTACCGCACCTGAGGCCAATAGGTCTGAAAGTTGATAACATGGCAAACTTTTCAGGTCGGGAACCCCCAAGAGAAACATGCAACTGACTCTGAAAATTAAATAGACTTCCGTATTGATTTCAAGTTCAAACCATTTAAAGGACATATATTCTGCTATACTGACTTTTTTGAGCTTTTAACCATGTTCTAACAATGTTCCATCATCAAAAACAGACCTGGAGTTGCTTTCAGCTGCATTCACGCCGTTTCGAGGAATGTTCTTTAGAAAATACTCACCTCACCAAGCGTAAAAACATCTCCTACTAAACTTCCTGATTCTGGGACACATTTTCAGATTTTATACGTTACTTACCCAAGAATCTTCTGCTGTTTTAAGTCCGTAAATCATCACTAGACTCGTTCTGAGCATTTCTTCCGTCTAAACACAATAACTGCAACTGCTGATCCGCACCATAGCATCTGTTCAGCGTTAACTTCTCTAGATTGTGTGAACGCTAAGGCACAATAGATTATAAAAATAATAGATAAAATAAAAATAGATTTAATAGTGTCATCATTTTGAAATGACATCTTGAAAATATCTTGCGACCCCTTGCTCATGTTTCACAGGTAAATTCAGAATGATATCTCTCTGTATTTCCATTACAGATTAATATCAGTCTGGTAACTCCATAATCTCTGCAAATTCAGAGGGCTTTGATTGACAGGGAGATTAGCCAATCAGGGACATGCATGGTCTGTCCGTATCAAAACAAACATGGCCACTCACGAGGAAAAAAGAAAGGCAAACATTACTACAGGAATGAAACATTGTAAATGTTTGTGGAATCAATGAATGAAGCACAAAACTCTGTTATTTTGAGGTAAGAGAGGTTTGATTTTGTTCAAAAACATAGATGACCGAGGAACTGTTTTGTTTCACAGAAATAAACGCATCTGATTGCATGGTACGTTTTGGAATTGACTCGATGCTTGTCAGAGGGCTGAGTGATCAGACTCACTCTTTGCAAAGAATTGAATAAGTGTGTATTCTGGATCCCAGGCAAATGTTTCACACACCCCCTTTGGGAACCACTGTGGTAAGGTAAAGTAAGCTTGACTTGGATAAGAAAACACTTTAACTGCTGATAAATATAAATGTTCAACCATTCCTAACAATATCATGTCACATAAATGGTCATTTAAAATATGAGTCTATGTCACTGCAGTACAACCTTATGAAAAAGGCACTTCTATTCATTAAGCAGGGACAAGTTGGCACAGTAGAGTCCAAGTGAAACCTGCAAAAGTGTGCCCTCATGTCTTGCCCCGGCTCTGACAGACTTCAAAGCGAGGAGTGCCCATCTGGCTGGGTGTACACTGGCTTCTAGCCTTGTGGTACCTGCAGAGAGATAAGCAGACGCATCTCTAAACACCCCTAGACAGACCCTTATCCCACTGGCTTAATGTCCTTGCGGCTAAGGGTAATGCAGAGAGATGGATGGCCCCGACCTATCCTCCATGCCGGGGTCCCTGGCTGTGAGATTGCATGCCTGATACTATCCTCCATCTCTCCGTCTGTGACAACCAACCACCCACCCCCTTCCCTCCCTCTGACATACCTCCCACCAAACCTCCCAGATCGATGCAACTCGCTGATGTGCCGTCCGTCAAATGCGTTGGGTAAGCAATCCACTGCCTCCCTGTGAGGAGTGATGGCTGCGAGACAGTGCATGAAATGAAGCTCGAGCGGGGGTGGCACACATACATTCATATATGTGCTGAACCACTTCCTGAAACGGATCATTCAATCTGCTCCAAATGGCGTGCATTTTTTCTGAATGTTGTGCCATCTTTCTCCGTAGATCTCCTGCTCACAATCTCGCTCTACTCACATCCTTGACACACCGTGATCAACTGGGTGCTTTTAGAGTTCAGCGGTTGACCTGGACTCCCGCAAGCCCACCATTTCATCAAGTCTTGCAACCAGTATTCCTCCATCACTATACATCTCTCCATCACTCCTTCGTCACGCCACACTTTTTTTCCTTCATCAACAAATTCAGCCATTTTTCTTCCACTTGAGAAACTCTTTCCAGATCAGTCACCTTTATATGAACAACCCACACCTCGACTATACTCTTGTGCACTACTAGGTGTGTCAGTGACAGGCTTGGAGCTTAATGGTGGGATGGAAGCGTAGTCAGGACCATGAAATGAAAACATGACTGAACTAAAACTGGTAACAGAATACTCAAAGACTAGAGTTTAGAACTACACTAATTATTATAGTAAGGAGAACTAGTCAAGTGTTAAGGTAACCATGGACCCATAATGCTGCTTGGGAAAAATATAGAGCAAGTTTATTTATTGTTTATTGCGGATCTCCATTAGCGTAGTCAAACTGTCCTGGGATCCAGTTAAATTAAGTTAAATTTTAAAATACAGAAAAAAATACTTCCTATAGTACAATTAATATACTTTTCATGTACTGTCAAAATTACATTCAATTTAACCATTCAGTTTCAAAACCATCATCATCATTAATGTGAACATTAAACTTATTAATAGACATAATACAATCCTTCAAACTTGTGCCAATTTTATCTCATACAATACTGACCTTAGCTGCAGTAATGAAAGAATGCTGCCAGGTGAGACTTTGTTCTATCGCTTAGAAAATGTTTTAATAGTACTTTCAATATTCAATTATTTTCCTCTTGTGTTATTTTGTTTGGAAGTATGTTCCATGTGAGCATAAATACAAGTTTGTTGTAGGCATTTTGATTCAACTTTAGTTAAGATACATTTCTTGTCTCATAATTGTGGTTGTCATCGTTGAAAGAACTGTTTTGAAAAATGATTTTTGGACATTTAGATTGTAATATATATTATATGTATAATATAAATATGATAACTTACCCTGCACTGAGAGCCACTCTATCTGCAATTTATTTATCTGAGCTATTGTAGCATTTGACCACACTGATGTGCAGTAATCTAAATGTGAAAACACTAGTGCTTGTGTCATTTTTTTCTATTAATTTACGTGTTAAAAGACATGGCTATCTTTTTAATATTTTATTGAATAGTATTCTTTCTTGTAGCTTATCATTTGCTGTATACATCCAGTCTCAGTCCAGGGTTCTTCGACGAGAGAAGATAAATACAGAGAAATCATATTATGGTTATGCAGCATTTTGGACCAACACGTGAAGCAATTGAAATAGCTGCAGTGAATGGCTACTGCTTTACTTACAAATTGAGCTGCTACACTGTTACACTACATTTACCAGGACAGATGACATAACCAGACATTACAGATTCCTAGATATGGCTGCTGTAACTGTTCAGTAATACTAAGACTTAGCATTTATGGATTTTCCTTTATATTATTATTAGATTTACTAACTACATAACTGACATCAGCAGAATCATGTTTGGCCTCTATTAATACACTGGATCTACTACTTGTGCAGAATTGTTGTATTTGTTTCTGGGACAGTCACCGGATTCTGCTGAGCTCATGAGTAAAGAACAGGGGAGGTTAGATAGGGGGGAAGAATTAATCAGAGTTTCAAACAGGTTACCTTATTTGAATGCTGCCCCATATAAGAGAAAAGAGGTCACATTTACTCATGCTTAACCTGCATGCACTGTTGTAGGTGGAGAGTTCAAGAAGCTACCGATGGGGCACTGGAGAGAACAGAATAGATGTTTATTCAAAATTTTTAGACATCCCAAATAAAATCTGCAGCCTACACGTGATATTCTTCATCCCACATTGCAACAATAAGGCAACAACTCATATTCAGGAAATACAAATTTTGAAAAATGAAAAGCAGAACTGCTCTGTATCTTTCTTGTATTTTTCTAAAGTACTAGAATCAACTGCCAGAATCGCTGCATATATATATATATATATATATATTTATGTTAATCAGAACCTAATTAAAATGAGAACATTGCTTATGAAACTGACATATGCATTCAAAGCTGTGCAAAAATGCTCAAAATTGATTGCCAATAGCTCATTTAAAATATTTTCATTATCATTGCAATGCACAATTAATTGCCTAAAGAGCACCCCACTTCAGGCCCGCAGTTAAGTACAGTACAGTATGTCATTTACCAAAATCTTAATCAATATGAAAACTAAATCTTCGATACTCAATTGCACAGGTATCAATACTTAGAAGAAGTAAATAGGACAATATTGGACCTTTCCTGAATAGTTTTAGTATGGTCCATAAAAGACCACATGATAATATGAAAGCAACAACTCCTCTTTAATAATATTTTTTATCATCGTTCAGTATGGACTGAGCTTGTTCCTTAATAAAGTTTGAAATGTATCGTGACAACCTCGTTCTACAATTTCCACTAAACACAAAAGTAATTATCAATATCGAATCAGAGAAGGGTGAAGTGTACAGGGGCATTAATGTCAGGGCAAGACAGATTGAGGTAGGAACTTGATGAAGGTGAGTGTGTGCCATCTGTGTGGCTTTTGCAATTTCTCGCCCTACTGACGTCTCCACCCTTTTCCATTGCCACTTGACAAAGTATATTCATGAAGTCCACTTCATGCTATACCTGCAACAACCTGGAGGAAATATGTTATTCCAGCTACATACAGTAATACAGTATTGGAAGTGCTCCTAAATGATTTGTGGGTCACTGACATGTATCTACACGCAGCTTTATACCCCAAAATCTGCTGTTATGGATAGCCATGAGATGGATCTCAAGTGGAAGAAACTGACCCCAGAAGTCAAATCAGTGCCCTGCAATCACTGATAAACAACCCCCATGGCAAAGAAGAGGAGCGCAGCCAGTGAGATCGTATCTGAGCAAACCTGTCTCGGAAGGGCACTGAATTTTCTGTGTGGAGGTCTATTTACCACATACTGCAGAATGGAGAGAGTGTGATGTTAAGATAAGTGCAGGTAGACTCGGCTGGGGAGAGATGTGGACGATGCAAAAAATTATACAATTGAGAATGATTGTAATAATTTTTGTGTCTAGTATTTGGAATCTAATACAGTATAATGGTAGGGAAAAAAAGCTATTTTCACGCAGATCAGCATGTTCTAATGTTGCCTTTTTGTAATGCAAGTTAATTCATTCATTCATTCATTTACAACCGCTTATTCTCGTTAGCAGTCGCGGGTGACTGCAGCCTATCCCAGTGACTTTGGGCCTTAGGTGGGGTACACAGACAGTGGCCTACTCGTTATTCATCTCAAAATACCCTTGCATTTTGAGGAAATAAAACATTGTTATGCTTTGTGATAAAACTGATTCAACTGAAATTGCTTATCCTTGTTAAACTGAAATGAATAAATCAGCGACTTGGTAGGCAAACTTTATTCAAAAATGCATTATAATCTCCATAACTCCATTTTGAAGCTGCAGCATTGTGGTCAGTGGGTACAGACAGTCGAGGTCCAACAGGGCCACTGTTTGGCCTCAGTGCATGTATCCCCTAACTTCAAGGTTATTGCTAAGCCATTTGTTGTGCGTTAGAAAATTGACTCTTAGATGAGGGATAACCATGATTTATCGAGAACGAGAATACATATTTCTCCATATCTTCGAGGTGATTTATAGAGCGATAGAGCCCAAGTGATGGCCATTTTATCTGATTGTATGTCATGCAAAGTAGTCGATCAAGTCTGAGACGATCAGTCACACCTCTCCTCGAACTAAAATGACAAAGAGGCGACATGCAGCTGAATTTCCACAGCGCACTTAAAGCTCTTTAAGGCAAGTGATTATATGCAATGCTGTGTAAACTAGGACCACCTAAATCATGTCTTGTCCAGACAGCCAGGAAGCTAGCGAGATTGATTACCTTCTTGAATACATATATGGCCTTGGAGTGGCATTTGTCATATGCGGGGACACTGTGTGCCTAAGCCCTATCTAAAACATATCTGACCTTTACCTGAACATATTTTATTCCTTATTCTAAAAATACATTTCCACCCATACATTTTCCACTATTTAATGAAGCTATACTGGAAAGCCATCCTCAAAGTACTGTGTATGGCAATTGATTTCAATAAACGCATGTACTGTTTAAACCTGATCTGCATGTCTGGGCCCCACCAGACGCCGGTCAGCGCACTCAAAGAGCAGTACAGTTATATTGGCAGAATAAGCACGCTTCAAGATTTCATGTGTTTAAATGCTTTAGTATTCTACCTACAATGGTTTCTGGTACTAGAGGTGATTCTCCACCAGCCTCTGACCTAAGTTATTTCTTTCTCTCACTTTTTTGCACCCTCTTCTTCCTCATTTTCTCTACTCTAATCCTCTTCTTTATGCCACTTTCATTAATTTTCCAACTACCTGAGATCGACCAATATATTGTTCAGCCAAAATATGGATTATTTTTTAAAAATAGCTTTAATTTCCTTGCACTTGTTTGGATGGCTATACCCAAAGGACTAGGATAAATTGATTTAAAACATCAAATTTGAAGTTAATCTTGATCTGTCTGGAAGACCATATATTCTCCCCGTGTGTGTTTATTTCGTCGCATATAGCATTTGTGCTGAAACAAAAAGTGTGCAAGGAGAAAGAGTTTAGATTCACAGTTCCCACACACTGTTGACCAGTATGTCACACATGTTTGTTTGCATATGCGCCACATACGATCCCTGTGGTTGATTAACTACAGCTTCAGCGTGTTGAGCATTTTCTTCTCAAGACATTGTATAGTGTGTCCTGGGTCATCCCCGGGGTGTTCCATGCTCAGAACTCAGAACTCTATCTCAATCCTGTTCTTTCGGTCATTACCCAAAGCTCATGACCATAGGTAGAAAAGTAGATTGAGCGGTAGGGGTGTTCATGGTTAACCGATTAGCCGATAAACCATAACTAAACACTTAACTGAGTCAATACATCTTGCCCGGTTAACTGGCATGTCTCATTTTTTTGCCTTATTTACTTTTTGCAATACACAATTGTGCCACCAGAGGGCGTCTGAGCGAGTACCCTCATGCAACTGAAACGTCAAGGTAAAAAAAGAGTGAAAAAGAGTTCGCTGACAACTCCAAATTAGAGGATTCATCTCATACAGACGGAACAAACCTGAGTGACTGCAGTATGTATGAACTAATATTAATTGTACATGTTAATTTAACTTGGATTTTATGTTGGTGGAGAAAACAAACAGCTTTTTGCCTCAGATGGAAAAAGGTAAATTTTTTAACTGCACAAGATACGGTACGCGGCTAACGTTCGTTGGGCTGAAACGATAAATTGAGTAATTCAATTACAAAAAAGCTTTGATTATTGTTTTACTGCCTCGATGATTTGTTTAGTTAACATATTTATTAAAAACTGCGTGAATCTGGAGTGCGGAACTAACGTGTGGCGCATGTTTCACAGGGAGCATGTTTCCGTCGGGCGCACGCCAGCAGCTTAGCCACAACGGCGGACAAAGAGACCTGTTTTAAACTTAAGAGTGTGTCAATGGAGCGGAGTTTTCTTGTTTTAAAGAGCACAAAACCAGAAACAGAAAGTCTGAGATAATGGGCGAAGACAGAGGCTAAAGTGAACGGTACACGGAGCTCCGAGATAACGCTAGTGCTGCACTGATGTTTTTGTCTCTCCGCTTGTATGTTGTAAGTTTCTACAGTTTCTATGGAGACTGCGGACTCCTTTCCACAGCTTCAACATTCCCTTCAGAACCATCTTTTGATATAATGAACAAGTAATTTAGTAAATTTGATTGAGTAAAGAGACTGAAAAGCTTCAGATCAGATGCACTTGTGGACATTTGGACTGGTGTTTCTGACGTGAAATAGTGCAATTTATCAGACACTGATGTGCAATTAAGAATAGCATGTGTTATTTCAGACAGAAGCTACTTGTTTATCCTTTGTTTATTACAAAAATCTATAAGTTTTATATTAAAAAAGGATTTAAAAAATGTTTTATAGAATGTAAAAAAAACTGATTACTAACAGTAAGTAATCGATAGAGTACTTGATTACTAGTGCTGTCAAACGATTTTAAAAAATCTGATTAATCACACTTTGAAACTGATTAATCACAATTGATCGCATCACACACTTTTTAAAGTGTCATAGTTTACATGTCTATTTTACAATAAGTATTTTTCCATGTTTTCTTCTGAAAATTTAATAATTTTATAATATATATAATTATCTAAATACATTATTTAGATCTGTCTACACTTAATTAAAGTGTAGACATTTTATGTTGAATCTGTGGCATTTTATGTTGAATCTGTGGCTCATGTTCAAATCTAGGCTACTTGACCAAACAAAGGTTTAATGGATTAAGGGTCTTCATACACTCATAGAACAATAGTTACAGAAGTAACTGACAATCGTGGTGGTAGAATTGAGCTGGTGTTGGTCTGGTGTTTACACGTTCTCTGTAATAGTTTGGTGAGATGTTTGGTCCAGTTTACTTGTTTTAGCGCTCACACGCAAGTTTTGTTTTCGTCACGGAGAGCCCACGGTTCAACACATGATCTCTGCCGCATGTTTGGTTTGTTCTGCAGCACGGAGCAAAGACGCACCGCCCTCCGCTCCTCGCTCATAAACATCAGCCCCTGAGATTTCTGCGCTCATCAATGTGAGGATTATAGATTATATGTGTAAAATGAACGAATGAATGAAGTGTGATTACAGCGCCTCCCCTGTACCTTCCTTCTTTGTTCAGGTAAAGCCTCCTGTGTGATCTAAAAGAGCGAGTTGTGCCAAATCAACCCATGTGATTAATCCGCGTCGATTTGTGATTAATGCGTCAATTTTCTATGATTAACCGCATAAGTTAAGGCGTTAACTTTGACAGCCCTATCGATTACTAAAATAATCGATAGCTGCTGCCCTAAATGTTTGTGACTTTACAACGTGACTCTTAAATAAAGAGTGCAGTATTCACTACAACAGTATAACATTTACAGTCTGGTTTACACAATTCAAAAGACCTGCTGCTGTCGCGCTGCTCTGCCTCTTTGTCTGCTTGACTCTGTCTTTACTATAATGCACTGCAGACGCTGCACTGATCCGCCTGTTAATCTCCCGCTCCATCCTTCCCTTACTTGTGAACAAGTATACACATACATGCAGTGATAATACTAATTATAAATATCTGTCACAAATCCACTTCATTAATAAATCATGCCAATGCAAAGGCATTACTTTCATCTGATAGTCTGATAATGCTTTACAGCTTTTCTAAATGGAATACCTTAGAACATTTAGTCTGGCAACAGTTGTTCAAAAGAAGCAATGCAATAATGACCTGGCACATGCTTTAACTAGACACCAAATTGGCGCAATTTGATCGATCTTCTATAAGCTACTTTCTCTGTAAAAAAAAAAAAGGGAAAAAATACAAGTGTAGGTTTTTTAGACTCCTGTCAGCTAGTCTCTTAACTTGGGTGAGTGTGAAGCCAAACAGCCCAACCCCACATCTCTCTCTCTCTCCCTCTCTACCCTCTATCCTCCTCATTCTGATAATCTGTCTTTAGTCCATCATAGTTATCTCCGGTTTGACCAGCAGATGGAGCTAACAAAGGTTAGGCTGCTGCTCTAATTTAGCCCAGGTACAGGTGTGCAGGGACAGAACAGAGCATGAATGCACAGGGGAAGGAAAGAGGCTACCGGTGAGTGTTTAAACCTTAAAATTAGTTTTCTTTTTGGCATTCAGTCAATTTAATAATTCTATTGGTAGGATTAAATGTAAGATACATTTGGCTCATCATATGAGCAAGCCTTTGTTAAATATTCAGAGTTGTGTTTTAGTCTACTCTGTTAATGAATTTGAGGTAATAATTAATCTAAAGTGATTGTGTTAAAGTACTGAAGTACATTTTATTTGTACAAGGTTTGATAAAGTTAATTTATAAGAAATATAGAGAAAGTAAATTGATTAAAGTAATACAATTATCTGTTTATATTAATTTACTGATTAAAAAGCCATGTCCATATTTGTTAAAAACACAGTGTATTGGTTAAAAGGTATTGATAGCTGCTAACGAATAAAAATAGGTAAAATTTTAGTTATAATAAATACATAAAAAATGTTAAAATTTTAGTTAAAATAATTACATAAAAATTGTTAAAATAAATAAATACCAGTTATTAAAATAGTTTGTTTTTCTAGAAAGTTGAAACGTAGAATTAATTTATAAAAACATTTGTATAAAAATATTATTTAATTAGTAAAGTGCATTTGGGTGCTATGATGTTATTTAAATGAGTTAAAAAGTAAACATAATTTAAGTGCCTTTGTTTTACGTTTGTTTAAAGGTTTTCGACCTGCTACAACTGAAGCAAATAAAAGTCTGAAGCTGAGTTGAGACTTGCGTCTTTTTTCCCTGGGTCTTGCAAGTTGGACCAGCATTCATCAACATAAGACTTGACAGTGAGTGAAGTGCCAAGGGAGGCTCAAAGAAAAAAACTCTTCATCATTGTGGGAGCAGTATGACCTCTTCCAGGCCCAAAAATGTCTTCACATATTGTCAAAGATAGTTTGAAGTGCAACTTCAATGTGAGGGAGATGTTATGACTTTATGAGGCACATTCAGCTTTGTATATTGTGAGAGCCAGAGCTTGATAGTGATTAACAGGTAAGACAGATGGTCTATTATTATGAGGTACCGCAGAGCCATGTGGTGGAAGTTGGAGGGCAGTTTGTGTGATTGCTGCAAATCACATAAGGAACACGTAACAGGTTTAGTGTGACCATAAGCCAAATGTGTCTTGTGCTGGATTCCCACGCCAAATAGTTGAATAAAATGGCTTAAAACATAATAAATAAGGTGTTATTCCACAAAGCAAGCTTGGTTCATGTGTCAAATTTGGCTGCTCAGCCACTAACAGATATATAAACGATAAAACGTCTTGCACTTTCTTTAATGTTTTAGAGGTTAATGTTTTGTTACATTCATATGGATGCAGTACAAACAAGAATGTAACTTTTCAGCTCTTGTCAAATGCAAGAGTTATTCTATGCATCTTTCTGCAAGACACACACAATTAGAGCAACAAACAAGAGTTGTAAGTAATTATTGCTTACTTTAGTCAAAATTAAAGAAAAAAGCATGGAAGGTGAAGGCCAAAGTGGTGTCCATGATGATCAGAGCGCTCGGGGCAGTAACCCCCAAACTGAACTGGCTACAGCAGATCCCTGGATCAATCGCTAAAGAAATTGCATTAATGGCACATTGGCTGTTTAAGTACATTATGGAAAAGCTAAAAAAAAAAATCGAGATTCTACCAGATTCAAAGCAAATTAATGTGCACATAGAACAGTTTTCGTTTTAATTCCGGAGTGTGCAACCCCCACAATAATCTTTATTTCAGCATCACCCCAGCACAGTGTACCTTTAATTGGAAATGCTTTATTTGTTTGATATTATGGCCCAAGGCCTACTGCTAGTCTCTGGATGCATTTACCAAAAGTGGAGTTGTAAGTGGAACACAGTGTACCAGGCACCACCACACATGCTCTATTTGAGATTGTACTTGTTTGAGAGCATTTCTGTTTAATAGATAAAATGTGCTCATCCAGATCTTACATTTTAGTACAATTCAATTATTGCAAGGGAAAAAATGAACGCAAGTATCCTGTGGCTGCTTTTCTATTTTCATATTTATATGCCAGACTACTTCTGAGAGCCTCTGATTTATGACACATGCCCAAATTAAAACATATCTGATGCTGTCGATTGTTTGTCTTGTTTAATCAGTGATAATATCTAAAAGGAGGTTTAAATTTGTCTAAAATGGACCGTTACATTACTTTGAATAGGTTCCCTGAACAGCATCATCTTGCATTTAAAGTTTTAGGTCAAACATAGTTTCCCCGTGCAGCCCCCCTTTACAGATGGTGATTAAATCTTTAATTGTCAAGGGGAGGTGGGACTGCAGAGCGGGGAGCGGGAAAACTGGCAAACAGATTTTTAATTATGGCCCTCTAAATTAAGATCCCCAGATTTGGTCCCATCTCTGCAGCTGATCTGTCTCCCTCCCCTCGCTGCTCGTCCCTGTCCTCAGGATGCCTCTTGGCTACAACTGTATTACTCATTCACAGAGATCATCAGTCATCTCTGTAGTCAGGCTACAATGTGGCTACTAATCATAGCATGGCCCAGGACACAGTGGGTGGAACTTTAAGGTAACACAAGGAACTAAAGAATGATTTTGAATTCAGTTGCATCCATTGTGTGTGTGTGGGTGCTTTTCTTTCTAGCATTGGTATTAACTGCAGTATTACGGGTGTATAGAATACCAGCAACCCAAACATAAAATCATGAGATGGAATTATAATAACCAAATATATAAAATAAATTAAACAAGCTAAAAAGTTGATCATAAGAAAATATAACTAAACTAAAACAATTAGAACTGGCTTGGAGAAGATGTCTGGACTATAACACGGGCGAGTGTCATGGGTTAGAAGGTTTTATCATTTCAACCTGGAGAGATTTAACTGAAGAGGATAGTGATTGGAAGATTTGATATGATCTGCTGTAGCCACTCCTACAGTGCTCTGATCACCACGGGCACTTTGGCCTTCACCTTCCAGGCCTTCTCCAGCTCTTCTCTGAGCCCTTGGTATTTCTCTAGTCTCTCATGTTTCTTTCTCCTGATGTTGCCATCACTTAGTATTGCCACGTCAACCACAACGGCCTTCCTTTGCTCTTTATCCACCACACAATGTCTGGTTGGTTTGCCATTACCATTCTGTCAGTCTGTATCTGGAAGTCCCACAGGATCTTCGCTCGGTCATTCTCCACCACCTTTGGAGGCGTTCCCCATTTTGACTTTGGGGTTTCCAGTCCATACTCTGCACAGATGTTTCTGTACACTATGCCAACCACTTGGCAATGGCGTTCTATGCATGCTTTCCCTGCCAGCATCTTACGCCCTGCAGTTATGTGCTGGACTGTCTCAGGAGCTTCTTTGCACAGCCTACACCTTGGGTCTTGTCTGGTGTGGTAGATCTGGGCCTCTTTCACTCTAGTGCTCAGGGCCTGTTCCTGTGCAGCCATGATGAGTGCCTCTGTGCTGTCCTTCAGTCCGGCCCGCTCTGGCCACTGGTAGGATTTCGTGATATCAGCCACTTCAGTTATGTTCCAGTGGTACATCCCATGTAGGGGCTTGATGGTGCCTCCTCCAGCACCTCATCCTCTGTTCCCCATTGCTTGAGACATTGACCGAGCACATCATCATCTGGGGATTTATCCTTGAAATATTTGTGGATCTTGGATGTTTCATCCTGGATAGTTGCTCTCACACTCACTATAGTCCACGGCCTCCTTCCTTACAGCTAGTGTACAGTCTCAGGGTGCTGGATTTAGGGTGGCAACAGCCAAATACCTCCAGTGAGTACAGCAAGGCCTAAGAAGCCAGCTCAATGGCAAGAACAAATCCCGGGCAATAAAAAGCTACGCCCTGCCAGTGATCAGATACCCTGCAGGCATAATAAGGTGGTCAAAAGAAGATTATATTATACTGTGTGTATGTGTATTTGTATATGTCTATATATCTTTCCCCCTTTCTAAAATCACATTACTTTACACTAAAAGTTGTGCTGTGTTATTGATATTATATCATGTTGGTTTTGATCAGTTATCAACTGCAACGTGTTTGCTGAAATATCTCTTTAGATCCATATAGTTTTCTTTGGGCTTTTTATTATTGTGTGGCCAACAATACAGACCATTGAATAAATAAAAAGCAGTCACCATGTGTTGTGTAATGGTTACAATATGGTGTTCAAAATGTTTCAAGATTCATCCCATCATGAATCATTTAAGAGAAGAAATGCACTGTAAATAAAACATCTACTAAGACCTTCCGATAGAGTGTCAGAGATCTTAAGTGAAGTGAGCATGCTCTGATTGTGGTTTGAACCACTTGAGGCATTTTCCAGCGTTTATTGCACCGCACTAGTTAGTCAACACCAAAAGCCTGGCCCGAAACCAGGATTAGTCAGAAAATCTTCTTCTAGAAAGTGGATTTGTGCACCTTTTGGGTTTTGTCATACCCATCCTCTCTCTTTTAGTTTGTGTGTTTGTGTGCTTGTGGACAGTATTATGGATCATGTTAAGCAATAATCTTACAGTACTAAGTACTAATAACAGGTTTGCATTTTTGACTCAGTTTTGAGTTATGTTATTCAACACAAATCTAAAGTTACATTTTCTAGCCAAGGAATCATAAAAAACAGTGGATGTATTTTTTTAGCAGCTTGACCATATACAAGTGTGTTGTCTCTAAGGATATCACATGATTGGGTGTCAATAATTGTGAATAATTGTTATGTTTCTTCTCACAGAAAAGTTTTTTTATTATTGAGTTGAAATAACTTAATTTTTGCTTGACAAATTGTTTTGACTTTAATAATCACAATTAGCAATTGACCAAATAATGTTGACATCCCTAGTGGCTGAATGAATATCACAGCCTCCCTTAAGTTTGACTTATTGCCTACCATTACAAGATACTGCGTCTTATCAGTCAATTCTACATATAACCCCAAACAGGGAACAAAAGGGTTGTTAAAGAAAAAAAATGATCATAATTATTGATTTATATTCAAGTGTAGGTGTTTTGCTCCAGTACTGATCTTGGGTGTCGTTCTGTATGGCAAAAGCACTCCAACAAACCAAGCTATTTGTGAGGAGACAGTTTATTTTTAGACCTGCTATATTGAGTAATTAAGTCCCTAAGTAGACCTGTTTGACTACAGGGAGAAGGTGGTCGTGGAAACTTGAAAGACAGTGACACATCACAAATTACAACTCTCTGTATTTTTGTGCCAGCTCTTATTAGGTCCTGGGCCTATTCCTACAGGGAATGTTTAGATTCTTATATCAGGCACAGGCTTAATGGAACTGATGGCTCTGTATCAACTTTGGCCTCGGAGAGGATGGGGATTGGAACATGGGTTCAGTGGAACTATGCCAAAACCCCTGAAGTCTCTGGAGCTACTTTGTCAGAGATGACTGGACAGACGGAGGTGTAGAAAGATACAAGTATGAGGGGTTTAATTATGTACATTTGAACTGTTTAGATTATGTGCTTTAGGCCAGGTATGGGTTAAAATACAGAATATTTCAATCCTTGCTTTTGGATGTATGACGTTAATTACAGAAAGATCAAACCCATCAAGGGGTACATTATGAACATTTAAGACAAACTGAAAACTTACTATTTAAAAGGACGCATTCTGCTACATGTTCTAACAATGTTCTGTCATCAAAAACATACCTGGAGTTGCATTCAGCTGCATTCACGTTCATGCCGTTTTAAGGAATGTTCATTTGAAAATCCTCTCCCCTCTGAACATCAAAAGCACTCCCTGCTGAACTCTCTCGATCTGACATTTTTTCAGATTATATACAGCATTTATCCGAGAATCTTCTGCTGTTTTAAGTCCTTAAATCATCGCCAGACTCGCTCTGAACATTTCTTACATCTAAACACTATAACTGCTAGTGCTAGCCTGACCATAGAGTCTCTTAAAGTGATAACATAACAAAATTGTGTATAACGCTAGGCGTCATCTGCTGACTGCATACAGCAGATAATAATAATAATTTTGTTTTAAAACATGACAAATTTAAGGTACTCAAGAGTATGTTTAAAGGCTGATAACAATATGAAAAATGCATAATATTTTCCTGTAATTAATCGTTGAGGCTTCACTAAGCCTCTTGTTAGCCCTGTACATAAAAGCATTTTCACACTCCTTTGAGTCGCCCTAGTGCGCACAAGTTCTATTTATTTCACTTCTGGGTCGGGCCTTGTTGGACTGCAACACTTTTTTCCATGACAACGGGCTTCAGAGCTGCGTAAACATGCATGCATGCATGCACATGCTTGGTTCCCTGTTACAATACACACCTTTACCTGTGGTCTTTTCTTCCATCAGTGTGTGCGCTGGTGGTGGCAGAGAAAATACTTTCTAAGCAGTACACAGAGGCTTACCTGGCTACGCAGAGGGAGGAGTAAAAGTGTCTAGCTAAGTTGATCCAATTTGCCTCGTCAGTCGCAGGTTACAAGTGGCAGCTTTCCAATTCATACAAGTATATGTGATCCAAGCGCCGTGAAAGTAGGGGGGTCGTCTGAAGGTCGTCTGGAGGTCGTCTTGGAGGTCGTCTTGGAGGTCGTCTTGGAGGTCGTCTGTTTTCACACCACACTTGTCCCATTCCACAGTGCAGGGGGAGTTGCTTTGAAACCACCTGTTTAAAGCGGTATTGGAGCTGCCGTTTAATGCAGTCCAAACTGCAGTTGTAATCTTCACGTTGGACCAAGCCGCACCACTCTTGGATTTAAAGCCCTCTTACTTTTAGGTCAACCTAACTAGAGGCACTGTGAAAACGACCTAACTCTCCATACACTAAAGCAATAAACGACTTAGTTCCACAGTGACAGGATATGCATTTGCTAGTAATGAAAATTCATGGAACCATTGTTGTTGTAAACATAATAGACCATGTAGTTCACAGTGTTCTATGCCACACCACTTGACATAAATATAAATTAAAAAAAAAAACGCTGTCAATAACAAACAATGTATAACGTAGGTAAAGCAAGTTAACTTTATATGTAGAGCACAATTTCTATGCAGGGCGATTCAAAGTGCTTTACATAACAGGAAAAAATAGAAGACAAAATCATTACACCGATTACTTTAAGCTTGGCACTGGAAGCGAGTAAGGTCGAAGGCAAATTATACCCGTGATCCAGCAAGAGTCTGGGGTCTTTCTGATGCCCTTGCATAAAACCCTCATAAATGTTTGATTGTGTTTACTGTGAGCCAGGGTATGAAAAACTAGTCTCATCACCCTGAATCAGGAATGCTTGCTCTGAGCCCCGGGACTAGCTTCCAGTTGTGTGGAGTTGACAAGAAGAATGGAAAATGGCCTGGAACACAGTGACGAATAATGTGCATGGGGCTTGGCTGGAGGAGTATCTGCTGTGGATAATATTGGTTGGTTTGTTTAGGAATAAAAAAAAATAATTTGGTTGAGAAAAAGGAGGAGATTCTGTAACTAGAGGAAAGAAACATACACAATAATTTACATTATTAGAATTGGCTTGGCTTGATGTGTTGGGAACATGTATTGACAACATGCATTTTAGCGGTAAATGGTGACCTTTATAAAAGACATGATAGTAAAATGTGCTCTATTATAGCTTCACAGTGGTGTTTTTTTCTGTAAAAGCTGTGATTATAGGCACTTAAATTTGTCAATTTATTGCATATTCAAATTCTGACCCTCACTATTAGTTAAATTATTGGTCACTAATGGCACTCTTGATTGTAGACTTGCTCCATGTTGGTGGTTTGCTTAAGGTTACGCCGGCCCTCTGTTCAGTGTGATTACATCTTTGGTATAACAGTAGCAGCTGCTTAACACGCCCTACTTGTGCGGCGTGGAGCGGGGTGGTCATCACAAAAGTAGGTTTTTATCACTTGAACATTGCCAGAGTCTGCCCCTTTCTCTCTCAGAACACCACGGAGACGCTGGTGCATGCTTTTTATCACCAGTCGAATAAACTTCAGTAATGCCCTGCTCTCTGGTCTTCCCAAAAAGAGTTTTTCTGGTTTACAATTATTACAAAATTCAACAGTACGTGTCCTGTCTAAGACCAGGGGGCCGGACCACATTAAACCGGTTTTAAAACCACTGCATTGGCTCCTTATGTGTTTCAAGATCGATTTTAAAGTTCTTTTACTGGTTTTTGAATGTCTTAATGGTCTTGGGCCTTCTCATCTTTCAGAATTGCTTTTACCATATGACCCCTCGTGACCCCTGCACTTTTCCTGCAGCTGGCTCCTAGTCATTCCCAAAGTCAGGACACACTCACAGCAAGGCGTCTTTCCAGTACTACGGCCCTCGTCTTTGGAACAGCCTGCTGGAGGACCTCAGAGAACGTTCAAGTTTTTAAAAGCAGGCTCAAGACCCACCTTTTTAGCTTAGCTTTAGATTAATATTCAGTATTTAATTTGTTAAATCTTATTTATATAATTTATTGGGCGTGGAACACAGACTGGTTCAGGGCAAGATGATTGGTCAAGAGGGAACAAGAGAGAATGCAGACTCTTGTGAACAAAATGGCAAAAATTAGATATAAAGACAAAGAAATAATTCCTCACCAACATTTCCAAAGACGATAAGTGTTGTTTGTTGAGCTGACAGAGTAACCTAACAAAGCTAGCGCACGTTATCATCAGCTGTTTACGGTTTACAATGCACGACACTCGCATCTATGCCCCAAGGTAATATTTTTTTCAATGCATACAACAGCCAACTCTATCAAACCCAATGCAATTTTATTGACAGATGTCAAAACGTGGCATAGAGGCGTAGAAAAGTCTGGTTGATCCTTCGCATGAAGAGTGTATTTCAGATGTAATTTGGATTTTATTTATGAAGAAAACATTAGTGATGTTTGGGTGACGTCAGCTGCTCACGTACCTCTGCACAGAAACCATAGACTGTAAATTATGGTTATGACAGAAACACAGTCTGCCATTAATAGAAACGGCCCGTGCTGGTCCCAAGTGAACTGGTCTGGGGGACCAGGTGTCTCTATTCTAGGTCTAGTCGCCTAACATGCCTAATACTACTTTAGGCAGATTCTAAGAAAAAAAATCCTGTTCCAGGTGATCTCTTGTGGTTCTGTTGTCCTTCGATGGAACATTTGCACTGACAGATATACCACTGCTGTTTTTTCTTGCATTATCCATTTGTTTTCTGTTACTAAACAAGAACTCTAGTGCGCTGTGTACCTGAGGGCCTGGGCCTGCAGTATTGCCAGGATTAGTTTTCCCATGGAATTGGGTGGCTTTTTATGAGCTGCTGCGGGTAAGAAATATTGTCCATATTGAGTTATTTTCTGTGTAAAATGTATTAATTTCAGAATAAACCTAATGAAGTCCTGAATTTCAATGACAACTCCTCATCCAAAGCTTTCTGGGCTCTGTGGAGCTTCTATTTGAGTGTGAGAGAGAGGGCAGGTCTGTGTCACCGGAAGAGTGCTACTTTCATAAATACAGAGGACAATACAGGCGTGTCTATAAAATACAGCTGATCCATGGGTTTTGAGCGGTTTTTCAGACGCTCTTGCAACCCTGGCCTGGGCTGACAGGCAACCTACTGTTTGGAATGGTATGCTAATGGTATGAGGGGAGGTTAATTAAAACCATGAAATGTGTGCTCTAAATTAATGAATCTAGCTGAGACTAGAATATTTTATAATGTTTATATATTTATTAATGAAAAAAACCTTCTGTTATCAAATAACTTACCTGTATGACCTACTAAACCAGGGTGGCCTTGTTTTAACAATTTGTGACCATTGTGGGTTATTTGCATTTGTGCCCATAGAAGCCCTACAACATAACATAATAGATATTTACTTTTTTTTTTCTTTTTTTAAAGGCTTTTAATACAGTGCTGAGCCTGTGTGTACTATGAAGGGGAAAAATGGTCAATAGAATGAAAGAACCAATCAATTTCACCACAGACTAAAGCATTGTATAAAATGTCACCCACCTCTGATTAGGTGAAGTAATAACACTGTCTAGACACCTTCCTTTTGAGAGACCCGCCTTCAATAAGTGTGGAGTTTGTGATAGTATTGGCTTGCTACACATTATACTCTCCATGGCTCTGCGTCGAATCAGGAACACAACGATCTGTCAAGTGAACTATTTACAAAGGCAGCTTTCCGTGACGAATATCAGAACAATGTACTGGTCAATTGTTTAAGGTAGAAGGGAGCAACTGATGGTTACTAAGGGACTGACTGATATATATATTTATTAGAGCTGTCAAAGTTAACATGTTAACTCATGCGATTAATCACAAATTGACGCGGATTAATCACACGGGTTGATATGACAAAACTCGCTCTTTTAGATCACACATGAGGCTTTACCTTAGTGAAGAAGGAAGGTACAGGGGAATTGCTGTAGTCACACGGTTCATTTTACACATATAATGCATAAATCCTCACGTTGACAAACGCAGAAATCTCAGGGGCTGATGTTTACGAGCCCGGAGCAGCGTACAGCAGCTCGGCTTTGCTCCGTGCCGCAGAACAAACCAAACACGCGGCAGAGATCACGTGTGGAGCTCTGTGTACTCCGTGACCAAAACAACAACAACAACTCGCATGTGAGCGCTAAAACAAGTAAACTGGACCAAACATAGCTCCAAACTATCACAGAGCACACCAGACCAACACCAGCTTCATCTGTCTCCATGAATGTCAGTTACCTCTGTAACTATAGATCTATGAGAATATGTTTGGTCGTGTAGCCTAGATTTACCTGAAACGTGTGCCACGGATTCAGTATGAAATGTGTAGACTTTAATTAAGTTAAGACGGATCTAAATGATGTATTTAGATCTAAATAATGTATTTCGATCTGTGAATTAATAAAATGATTTAATTTTCAGAAGAAAATGTGCAAAAATACACGCACTTAGATATAGAAATAGACGCACTTTTCACGATTAATCACAGTTCCAAAGTGTAATTAATCATTTTAATAATGAATACATTTTAATTGTTTGACAGCACTAGTGTGTGTGTGTGTGTATATATATATATATATATATATATATATATATATATATATATATATATATATATATATATATATATATATATATATATATATATATATATATATATATATATATATATATATATATATATATATATATATATATATATATATATATATATATATATATATATATATATATATATATATATATATATATATACACATACATATACATATATATACACACAGATATATATATATACATATACACACACACACACATACATACATACACACATATACATAAGCATATTATTTCTGCTGCTAAGATCTCAGTGAGTGCAAAAGTGTGCTTAAGTGTACCTGTGAAAATACAAGCATGTATTAAAAGTTAAAGGTTAAATGACTGATTTTTAAAAATAGAATTATCATAGGTTGAGCTGAGTTGGGCAATATGACAAAAATATTTCACCTTTAAGAGGTAAATAAAGTCACTGTCTTCTTCTGAAAGGTCACACTTCACTGTGATTGGTTAAATCCAGCTGTCACTCACTCAGAGCCTTACAAAGGCTGATCAAAAGAAGAAATGAGTGGAGAAATAGTGAATCATGATAAGACGATATCACCAAAAACGCAGATCATTACAGGGATGAGATCATAATTAGATTTTTATTCAGATATCACCCAGTGCTAGTTTGAGCTGTTGTAATAAATCAGACAGAAACCTTAGACGCTAAAAACCTTCATTTACATTTCCTCTGCCTCAAATTTAGATCAAGTTTTGCATATTCGTTCACTAACTCGAATTAGATTCATGGACGATAATTTTGAGAATTTAACACTTAATTTGTATGTTTTTGTGTGGATTATTTTACAACTTTTTTATATATAATTTTTGGACCAATAATGTAAATGAAATTAAACAAAAGTGGTTCTGGTCAGCAGCAGTCTAAGCAAGCGGGCAGACAGACACACGCACAGAGACAGCACAGCGATTAAACAGAGATGGAACTACAGTATACTACAGAATGATGATAACAATCTTTGGTCTTGTAACTTAGTGCTTCTAATAAAAGCCTATAACAACAGTGTCAACAGGTCGAAGTTGACAAGCATCATTTACTAATCAATACAGTAATCAGAGTTGTTTTTGAGCTTGCAAAAGTCTTAACGCTGGATTGTAATAGTCCTACCTCATAGGCTAAATTATGAAAATAAGTGGCCAAATATATAATTATAAAATGGTACATAAATATTAGACCTACCTAAAAAAGAAAAGAAAAAAATGCCTAAAAGGCTGGGGCTAAGGAGAAGGGATATTCTCATTTGTACCCTGACAAATGGACAAATGAGAATAAGAAGTGCTAATAAAGGCCCACAGAGTCATTTATATACATTCAAAAATGCATAATGCTAAAAGCACCTGTTTGCGTGTACATTGAGGACAGTGATCAGCACATTCATGGATATTCTTATGGAAATGGGAAATTTTGTTCTTATGCACGGCATGGAGCTCAGGGTGATTCCTGTGTATTGTATTATATCTTGCCACAGAAATAATTTACTCCTTGACTGTGAGATGGGCAGGGACCTGTGGCTGACTGTGCTCCTCACTTCGCTACTACCTAGCGTATCATTGGTCCTAGGCAATGATTTGGTCAGTACTACACCATTATCCCACTCTCATCTCCTACGTCAGATGAGAAGTTGTGCCTCGAGGTTTCTCCTGTGTGTGCTGTGTCGTCGCCAAGGAAGTGAGTGAAAGAGGAGTTTTCTTCCCGCTTACCAGAGCTCCCTATTTCCGTTTCTCAAGAGGAGTTCAAGGCCCAAGGGGCGACCCCACTCTTTCGTTTGAAAATGTCCATTTAGGTGTTTAAATCCAAGGTGCTGCCCCCATGGCTTCTTCATCAAAGATGCACTTGGTGCAAAAGTGGACACTGTACCAGCGTGGCTTGGTTGGTGAGCCCATATTTCAGATGGTGTCAGATATGCTAAAAATAGCCCTTAGAACTAAAGAAAACATGACCGAGAATGGCCGTTATGGCCAATTTGTTTTGGCTTAGACTGAGACGTACCAAAGTACATAAAATCCTGTGATGTTATGTTTTCCAGTTAATTGCAAAAACTTTGCAAATGATGCTTTGTTAAATATACAATCGCAAAACGTCAGGACTTCAGCCCAGGGAATATGTTCCTGACTCCTATAGTTAGCTTTTTCGCGTTTTCAAGTGAAGTTCTCTGGCTCTCATGTGGTGGAGAGTAAATTATCTGAGCTCAACTATGTTATTAAGCATAGAAAATGTTCAAGATTGTGTCATATTTACCATTTTGGGTGAACAAAAATGAAAGTGGCATGACTCCATTAGGTCAGGAGGACTGGGTTATCAAACAGCAGAGCCAACTGGGACAACTTGTCATTACCAACAACCAACCATCAACATCTCACTGTTTTCATCACTGAAAGTAAGTGTGAATATATATTTTTATAGACTCTTAGGGAGTAATAAGACCAGATGTTGGCTAAATTTCATTTATAAGAATTAAGAGCTGTGAAGGACCAGCTGGTTCATTTCTGAAAAGTGGCCATTTTCCAAGAGACCATGTCACATGACATCCTTTTTTTTTTTTTTTTTTAACTTCTGAGTAGGAATGCAAGGCGAGGAGAATGACTTTCCTGTCCAATAAATAAACAAATTAGTGGTCACCTGTTTAATGTTACATTCATTTTTATTAGAGTTAATAGTAGATGAAGCCTCTTTCGTCAACTTGGGTGCTGACCCATTTAATGAGATCCTTTATTAAACCCATTTCTGCATCTTTAAAAGATGGTAAGGTGGAGTGCGTGAACCCTGTGGCAACAAGGTTAAGGCAGCCAGATAAAGGGTTACAACAGGGATTACATAACAAGAGATTGAAGATAAACAGTGCTCACTTTGCACAGGCAATTCTTATATTTAGACCACTGTGATAGAGCAATCAAAAATGCCCAGTTCAGAGAGTGCTGCCAAGGTGAGCGGACCTTCACACAGGGAGAGAAATGTTGTTTTAAACAGGCAGAATGAGGACAGCCTGACAGAGTTTGGGTCATCAATGCTGTCATTAAGCATGCTGTAATGGGCCATGAGAGATGTGGTTCTGCTCTGGCGCCGGGCCGCTCGACCTGTGGATCACACAGCCATTATCAGCCAACGGACTGCCCCATTATGCCCTTGATGGAGGGGAACTCGGGCTATACGCAGTGCAAACCAAAATGTTTTTTCTGGCAATTTGCAAAAACGTGTTTAGCAGGTATAAGACAGAACAAACATCTCATGTAAACATACAGTAGAATGCACCTGTCATTGAAATGCCATCTTCCCGCCATTCCTTTTTGAAAATTAAAACCAAATACTCATGGGCATTTATGGAGCAGCTCATTATTTTAGACCTTAATTTCATTACGGAATGTGTATGCTCACTTATGAAAATATATATACAGTATACACCTGAGAATCACATGGTGTGCCAGAACTCTTCAGTCTGTCTGCCAAATGGGAACAGCATGAGACAAAGAAATGACTGAAGGTGACAGGCATTCTCTATAATTACAAACACTAATCAAAGTAAATGTCAACCTCGCCATTCACAGCCACTACTTTCTTCTGCATTTAATATTCTGCCTCAGAGTGGTCTTCTCACTTCCAACTAGCCCTCATTCCTAACCATGCTCATATCAAAAAAAGAGCATCTGGACCCTTGAAATTAATTGATCTAATATTTGGTTAACTATTGTACCAATGTCAAGGGGGTACATGCTAATTGTATTTGCTCGGTCAAATGTCAAAAGAGTTCTACTGGATTTGCAACTCTGTCTGAGATGGGAAAGTATCAAAGCTAAGGTAAGGAGCTAACACTTGCAACTTTGCACTGTGATTCTTTTTAAGAGTAGTTTATTTGTGATCACAAGTCAACAGTGTGTTAAAACATTGCTCCAATCTGCTTTCATTCAGTTGTGTTTTGCACAGTTCAAACCCCTGTTGCTGTCCTGCTTCATTTCTACTCTTACAATACCTTTGTGGTCTTTACTGACCTGTCTAGTGACCATAGAAAGCATTGAGTTAACATAAACAGGACCTCTAATGCACCGATCCAATACAAATTTCCATACTTGGACTTTAAGTAAATGCCAATACCCAATATCAACCAATACTTCGGCAGAGACTGAAAAGCACAAGAATAACTTATGACAAAACTAATCCAAATGGGTTGTGCAACTATTCTTACTAACTGAAGAACAACTTAATGTAAACAAAACCTTAAACATCATGAGATAATAAGACAAGTGTAGACATGTAAATTGTCTTAATAAATCAATTTAAAAGCCCAACCAGGATATCCCGATATCCGATTCAACACTTTTTTCTGTATCAACACTGATATTCAATACCAGTATCGGTATCAGTGCATCCCTAATTATAACAAACGGTTATAGAAATTGTGTATCTGTTCTACACAATAGCCAAAACACACTTGCTGTAATTACATTTATCAAGACAAAACTTTGGCTACACAATCCCTTTTGCAAAACATGATTCCCTATCAAGCCGTCTTTCCAGTGGTCTGAGATTTAGATGGCCAGCATGTCGCCGGTAGACACTGCAAAACTCATTAATCTTACAGCGCTTTGACTGGTGGGAGCCGGGGAATTGTAGCCTGTTATGTCTCTCCACACATCTACAGAGGGCTCCGAGTCATGATGGCGCAGCAGTGGTCTGGAGAAGCAAAGAGAGGAGGCCTTGTCTCTGTGGACCGGCTTGTGGGCAGCAGAGCTCACACTGCAGCTCAAAGAAAAACAGTCTCACAGCGAGGAGGTAAGCCAGACAAACTGTGCTCGGAGTCAACTTGGCTTAATGCTATGAGAAGGGCTTCACAATGGGTGGGGACTCGGACTTTGCAGGGGGCTGCTTCTTTCAAAAACACTGTATCAAAACATTTCACAGTCAGCGGTTGTGTCTGATCAACATATCTCATGCTATCCGCTTCATCTGTTTTGCTTTTTTGTTTTTCGATAGCTTTTCTTGCGGCACGCACACAACGTTTCCTACCAATCAGAGAAGAACGCCTGTACACGCTGCTAATTATGTTCTTTTGGCTAACTCTTCAATGGGTTGCTGAGCTTGAATTGAATTAAAATGGCAACAAAGACGCCGAAACAGCTTGATAACTAGTAGGGAGCCCGCAATACAATTAAAGGCGTTTTTAGAGCCGAGTTTGACCGCGTCACCTGCAGCTCTTGTAATGTTATTAAGAAAGCCAAAGCACATTATGGTGTTTTCTCCTGTATTCAGTCAGAGTGATTGATTATGATGCCAACAGCAATGACATTCTGAGGTGAAATGGTCTGTGTCCAGTGCTGTTCAGCTATTCTCCAGAGTCTGACCTTTTGTTAAATACATCAATTACAACTTTACAACTCATTTAAAGTGACCACATTAAACCCTAGAGGACAGTGTAAATCAGGGAGCGGGTACATTTAACTTATATGCCAGTCATTTGCATAGAGGGTTATTAAGAATGACCAATGCATCCATGTTCATTTTAGGAGTCGACGATATGACAACATAAAACCAAATCCAAGGCTTTTCAGTGCTTTTCTTTTTTTCAGTTTTTAAATATATAAAAAGGAACAGAAAACTAAACAAAAAGAAAAGAAAAAACAGAACACGGCCAGAGAGAGAAGGGAAAAAAAGGCAGCAAACATCCTTCCTATTTAATTCAACTTGATGCTTGAATACAAAAAAACTTTTCCTACTGGTAAACTTCATGAGTGAGAAAGATATGGAGAAACTAAATCATGATTTTCTTTTTGAAATTATATTAAATTATTGCTATCTGCAATTTTTTCGTGGGTTGGCACAAATGATTGAACATGTTTCTGTCCCAACTTTTTTATGTTTATAAAGAGCCAATTTGCAATTAACCATGTTTTTAAAATTGTGTATATGTTTTTTTTCCGTCTATAAATGTTTGCCCACCACTGTGTGAGGTCAATAAAAGCCGCGGATCTTAGAAAGTCTCAAGAAACCATTAACGCACTATGATGCTTGTCACCGTGCATTTGATCAATGCCTAGTTTTTAAAGCCTCTTTGAAAATGTCACATCCATTTAATTTCACATTATTCACAACATGGAGTCGATTTTAGGTCTTTTAAAATCTTGGAAATATGTGAATAAAAGCCTCTTGAAGGTAACTTGTACAGCAAACATCAGTGACTTGCTGCTATATAGAAGTGATCAGTAAAATGTAAAATTAATGTAAATAAATCGGGAGCAGTTTCCATTTGCCAACATTACATTTCAAGCTTATTAAAATGGGGCTTCGGTCTTTCTCTGCCAACAGAGATGAAAAGTTGACCCACATTTAGTAATTTGTTCTGCTGAGTGTAAGTGCTAAAGACATACACAGACTGCACAGCTCACACAGCACTGCACTTCAACTGCTGTTTTTGATCTCCCTCTAAAGTGAAAATAGTCATCTTAACACTAGAGGGCTCACATGTATTGTTATACGGCAGCTCCTCTCATGTTTTAACATTCAGGACGCTCTCCCACTGTCCCAGAAAACTGCTATGTGTGTTGTTGATTAAGCAAAATTGTACAAACAAAACAGATGTTTAATATGTTTGATAAATGTGGCCTGCACGACACCCATTTCACATTAACAATACGGGCTTGTAAAAGGTTAAACTGCCTTTACCTCTTTAACGTATCACAGGTGTCCCCTTCAATAGAGATCAGTTGTCATAAGCTCCCTTTAAAGTCCCTCTTTGTTGTAGGATGTCCCTGTCATTCTTGCGTTTAACCTTAAAAAGTGCAGCATTAAATGTGAAGTGGACCTAGAGGGGGGAGTTGTATCAAAAAGTGAATAATATTGTAATTGTTATTTTGGAGATCTGCAAAATTAGAATACCCAGCATGTCATATATAATTAAAACTATTTAAAATGAGCTCAAAAAGATGTCTAATGCAATATCTCAAACAGGGGTATAAAGTGATATTTTAGTTATTCTATGAGTAATGAACCTCAACCAAGACATTTTAAGGACATTTTAGCACATGTTTTTTGTGAATATTGCCCACCCCCAATTATACCACCACATGTAAAACCAGGCATAACATGTTGCAAGATGGCCATGTGTTTGCTTGTATTTGCATGTTGCAGAGATAGAAATATATACTACTGCTTCTTGGAATGTATTTTGACTAGTCTTTCCCCTATTGTAAAAATAAATATATACTAAATGGCTATACAAATAACTATATATTTAAATAAAAAATAATAATAATTAGGGCTGCGGCCCAATCTATTGATTATATCTTTTTTTCAATAAGTTAGTTCATAGTAATAAACAAATTAGTTTCTGCTTAAAATTAAATGTATAATTAATAATAATTAAATCATTTCACAGACTCTTGATATCATTTACTATTTGTTCATTATTTCAAAAGATGGTTCTGAAGGGGATGTTGAAGCCATGGACAGGAATGTCTCCAGCTTCCACAAATACCATATACACATAGAATGAAAAGTAAGGAAAAACAACACTGTATATTTTCTGTTAGAATCTGAATAAATTACAGATTAAGTTGTCAACAGACTGTTCTGAAAACAAGCCGGATTAAATCTGAGCAACAGTTAAAGTAGCTCTGAATTAATTTGCATTTACTTCAGCTAAGAAACAACATATGTTTGTAAAACATTGTGACGTGTGGCCAGTGTTTTTTTACCTTGTGTTGTGCTTGAAGTGCTCTGCTCTGCAGCTCTTGTAATGATTCTTCACTGAGGTTGAGTCATTTTGCAACTTTAGCCTCCGTGTCTTTGCTCCTTGAGAAAACTTTCTGCTTCATCATCGCGGTCCTCCATGCTCTCGCACTCAACAAAACTCTCCACTTCATAGATACTCATGTGAGTTGAAAACAGACCGGTTTCTCCTCCATTGTGCTTTAGGTGCTGGCACAGACTCACAAGGTTTTAATTAAATGTATAACTTGAACAAATCATAGAGGAAATAAAATAAAAGCTTTTTTGTTAATGAAATTACTAGATTAATTAGTTTTAGCCTTACAGTAGTAATAATAACTTGACATGTACTTGCACCTGACAGAGATTTTGAATGAACATAAGGAAACAAAAGAGGTCCACGGTAGGTCTGGGCAATATAAGCAAAAATAATCAAGATTTTCTTGGGGCCAGATCATGATTTTGATTTTAATCACAATTCATGTTCACTTTGTATTTTTCTATTGTCTTTAATTGAGCTGCACAATGTAGGGGAAATATCTAATTGTGATTTTTCTGACCTGCGATTAGATTTGCAATTTATGTTTTAATAAAGGGATTTAGTTCAAATTCACATTTTAAACACAATTTTGTCGTTTTTAGTTGCGTTTTGGTGCATTGAGTCGCGTTTGTTGTTTGTAGGGGCGTTTGACGCTTTTGAATGCATTTTTATCGCTTTTGTCGTTTGTTTCAGAACTAACCCAAACTACAGTGTTATACAGTTGTTATTCAAATCAAAGCAAGCCATTTTGCTGTTTGTGGAAGAAATTATTGCACTTCAGAAATTGCAGCCTTGCTTGCATCCATTAAAATTGTGATTTTGTCAATTTCGTTTAATTGTGCCGACCTGGCTTGTAAGAGGTAAATAAAGTCATCTGCTCATAGGCTTCAGACGCCAAACAACAGAAGAAAACGTGTGTTTGAACAGACACTGCATCAAAGAGAGAAACAGTGAATCACGATATGACTATTTCACAAAAATAGCAGAATGTCAAAGGGACGAGCTCACAATTCCATTTTTAATCACCCTATCGCCCAGCCCTAGTCCACGGTTTATTTTTTGTCAAACACGCCTGGCATGACACTGAAAGAAATTACCACCCAGGAACAGAATTGAAAAGACTGTAGACAGCTCCCCTTGAAGAAGTGTAGAAAATAAGCACCTCACCCTCTACCCACCTTGGGGTGTATCATATCAGAAAGACAGTCCGACACGGTATAGCGGTGCATTTGTGAGCGTCTATAAACTGAGCATCTGGTGTCCCCTGTGGGAGTCATTAGCGCTGAAGCTCATTGTTTTGTCACATCCTTCAGTGTGGCGTCCCTCACCTCACAGCCCAACCCGGGGGCCCGTCACGTAGTACCTCTCCCACACCTGCCTGCACTTCCGCCGTCTTACCAACATCAAGGCGCTCCCGAATGGCTGCTCCCACTGAAACTGAGCTAGATAAATAGTCAGAAAGAACACAGAAAGGCAAAGAATGAGGTCTGTCAGCTTTCTATAACCCATTATCGGCGTCTTGGAGGACTGCTGCTCTTCTACACCTGTCTTTGTACTGTGGAAGACAAAAAGACTTTTCCAACTTTCCTTCTTTGAGCTATTTCCCATGTCATCTCCTTAATTCCCTGGCTTCACTCATCCACCCATCTCCAGCAGCCCATCCACAGCAGCCGTGTGTCTCGCGCCTGTTTGTCTGCTTGCCTTTGCTCAGTGGCTCTTCACAACGGGGCCACAGAGAGACTCAGTTCTATGAAAACCTCCTCTCCTCGCCTAATCTCAGCGAGGCAGGGAGGCTGGTGCTGGCTGCGGTTCACATGCATATCCCCCTACACTTGCTTGCATCTGCCCGGGAAAATCTCATATGGCCGTAAAGCCTCGGTTGACGGCGGGCCAAAACACGTATACGACAAGTGATCGATGATTACCCTCTCCGTGGCCTACTCCACCTCGGTCGCGTTCATCCTTGGACCAAACCTCTTATATGAGAATATATGAAATGGCATATGAAATTATTATTGGCAAAGTTAATCAGTTAAGACGGCAGTAATTCCAATACGATTTTGCACAGAATTATAAAAGGTGTTTGTAATCTTTGTTATCTAAAAAAAATTGTAATCAAACTTTTTAATTCTATTTATAACACACTTTTTCTATAAAATGTAACACAAAGTTGCATTAAACACATTCCCTTACATGATATTCGTTATCTATTTGGTTTCAAGTTGGGCCAATGAGCGCTATGGGGTTTCAATAGTACGCTTGATTTAAAAATATACATTCATTCATTTATTTTTACTGACACATGCCACAAAACATACTTACTACAGCTGAAATTTGGATTTATTGAAGAACGAGATGTTAAATGCTCATCCTGAACTGCACGAACCATAACATCAGAAGCAAGATAAAACATTCTCATAATAAGTTATCAGAATAATAATACAAAATCTAACACATACAAGGAAACAATCTGAGAAAAAAAAGAGCTTAAGGTTAAAATAACAAGTCATGTTTACTTTTACCAAACAAGAGTAAGACCAGACAAGACCAGTGTCTGGAAGGTGAGTGTTCATGGTTTTCTATGAATTTAATCATTGTTCAATAAAGTCAATCCTGGTTTCATCAGCAATGGCCTGCAATTGACCTCAAGTGACACGTCAAGAGAGGGCAACTCATTTTTCCCCCCCCCGTAATTGTGTCCACAAAATGCAGTTGGCCTATGAGGAAAAAATAACATCCATCCAATCGCTGTCACATACTATAACTGTTGCACTTGTTCATTCGGAATGGTCCACGATGGTCTCCAGAGGATCCAAGACATCCTTCATTGCATGTGAATGGGGACAACCCAGATTGGGAATGAACTCCCTTTATGGATTTCCGTTCCAAATAAAGTGGATCGTTCCCACCAAATGGCCGTGACCTCAACACAATTAACCTGGCTATTTGTCACTTTCAAGGGCACCCACTGGGAGTTTAGGGAAATTGGCCAACTTGTCATCATCCTTCACCCTTCCCTGATCAGTAATGGAGGTTCAGGGAATGATGGACATGATTTACCCCGTCTTCTCCAATAGTTCTTTCTCATTTCTCTTTTACCACTACTAAGTCTCTAATTTTCTGTCACACACCTCCTCTAGGCTCACTTAGCACAGCTGTGATGCTTGAGGAGTCCTGAGGCATTTAATTAAGAATCACTGTATACTGCCCTAACTAGCTTGCTAATCACTGCTGCACCTTACAAAGCAACTTGGGCCCTCCCAACTGGATGAATGAAAATACAATTGATTTCCTATGGAGGCACAGAGCCAGGCCTGAAGCACAGCGTGATCAGGTGTTAATGAATATCAATGTTAACCTAATGGAGGGACAGGGGAAGGTGGCTGGGAGTACAACATGGGAAGAATAAGGGTCCACCTTGATGCTTTTAAAATGATGCATGTTTAGCCCCAAGAGGTATTGTAACGGACCCTTGGAGTATATGTTTTATTCAAGAGAGAATAACCAAATTAGCAGAAGATTTTTCAGTGAAAACAACTCAAACTTCCAAGTTGTCTGTCATTGATCCCTCGTGGATGGCCTTAATAATGCTGTAAGATTTACTGCAATAAATAATTTACAATTTGAGTCACAAAATACTAGGGCTGTTCCGAACCATGTTTTTGATCCAATACTTGGCTTTTGGGAAGCTTTTGATACAGAGTACATGTCTGATACCACAGTGTGTGGATTAAAAAAAAAAACAAGTGAGGCTTATAAAAATATGCAGAATAAACAAAGTCTGTGTTTGTGTTATTGTCTATCTAATTTGACCAAAGAAAGCTTGAGATGTGACGGTATTGGTGTCAGTACTGGTAAATTTAATGAATCGGATATCAATTATACTGCAGATCTCTTGATACTGATCTGATTCCCCAATTAGCCATTGGGGCAGAAACACCTTATCATCAAGTTCAACAACTTTTGGGATTATGGACATACATGCCATACATCATTTGAAAGCTCAGGGCCCATTTATTTTGCAAATACATTTAAGCATTTTTATCGTTTGCTTTGTAATTGCTGAGAAAATACATGAAAGACGACTCATCATCCCTCAAGAAGAAGAAATGCTGTAATAACCTCTAAAAATCTTTCTCCATTTTCTAGATGAACACTGTCTAAACAAAGTATAGGAAACAATATGTAATACATACATGTGGTGGTATGTATGTATGTATGTGTATATATATATATATATATATATATATATATATATATATATATATATATATATATATATATATATATATATATATATATACATACATACATACATATACATATACATATACATATACATATACATATATATATATACATATATATATATATATATATTTAATTTATGGATGTTGAACAAAGTGTTCCTCAGAGCAGAATTGACTTTATCACAATCTTATTCCAAAGCAGTGGAGCGATTATTGGGACAAGGGGCTTCACCCTGTCCCCTAAAGCGCGCTAGGTCAGGACATCTGTCCTCCCCTTGCTCTGCCACCATTGTTAATTCACCTCTATTTTACACCATTGATCTCCTGCCTTACAACCCAAACATGCCAGTCTTTGTGGGGCTGTTAAGCGGATCCACAACCGGACTGTCTAGTCTCTTGTTGTGAGCATGATATCGATCTTCAACTCCCCATGAACTGTCGACTTAAGAAATGGAATGCAAGATACTTTCTATAGAGAATGGATTCTAATGGCAACACTTCTTGCAAAGATGTGCAGCGCAGTTATATTTTATTTACCTCATAACTTTTTGGCTATAAATTGTACAAAAGTGATTTGGTTGAAACTTTCTGACTTTTACAAGCTTTTGTGCATTTACCACTTCATCCTAATCATTTTATTCCACAGAAAAGCAAGGACAACAGTGCGGAGAACCACAGGTCAGAATCCTTTGAACCACCACATCTTGCAATGACTCTAGGGTCACAGCCAAATGTTTGCAAGTCAGCTGCAGGATGTCTTTTCCTTAGAACATGTCAAGCCTGCCTTAGGGCCCTCTCCTCCTCACTTTCATGCAGCACTGTGCTAGAGAGTGGAAATACAACCTCAGTTGGCTTCCCTAAATGCAAAATGTATAATGGCTCATTGTCCATTAGGGGTGGGAGGACACAAGAGCGAGCAAGAACCATGAAATAAGCAGCAGTGCATGTGTAATATTTAAACAGAAGGCTCACTTTTGTTTGGTTGGCATAAAAACACTACATGGTGGATGCTTGGTGTCCGTTTTCCAATGTACAGCTTTTGATAATGATTTTTATTCTTGGCACTTCCATTATTTAATTATGGTAAATATTTTAACTTCAAAATAAAACGTTTTCCTATCTCAGTTTTATATTGCAGATTTATAGATTTTTATAAAATATTCTTAGGCCTTAATCAGTCATTAAAAAAAAAAAAAAACATAATATAGTCTAAATCTAATAGATCTTTAGAATCTAAAAGTAGCTCGGGAGTTTTTTGTTTTTTTTTAGTACTGTAGCACCATCGAAATGCAGTTCATACATCAGTTTTTAAAGGAAGGTTGCTGGTCATCAGACTCTGTGCTCAACAGCTCCCAAACCAGATTCAAATTCCTCAAAGACATTACGCTGACTCATAAGAGAGTGTAATTAGGCTGGGACAACTCTTCTAAAGTCTAGGCGTAAAAATGTCAGGAGACAGGAGGTCATGCTTTAGTGTGCTGATTAAAGGAAAGGCTTGAAATGTAAGCTACAGCCCCACAGAACCGCTGCTTTCCTGATATGTTGGCAGAAAATGAACTTGCATCGTCAAAGGCTTCCGAGTGATATCAGCTCTAAATCCTAATGTTTTCGGCAAACACAGTCTTATTTATAGGGGGATTTCTGCGGGAATCTTCTCATAGCATGCGAGTTATTGTTCAGCCGAGAGGACAATTCTTGTTTACCGTGTTATCAAAAGGTGTATAAACAGAAAAACACAGAAAGCCTGCATTGTTTTTAGCGCTGCAATAATTCAGTGTGTGGGAAGCTATTTGAACGTCAAACTTTGATATTTATGAGCTCCGACTGGGCAGAGTACAGGTAGGAGTTCTTCTGCGAATATTTAACCTGCTCACCTCTACCCACCCCCATGATTTGTCAAACTTTAACAATTTGTGGAAAATATAGAAAATTTTACTCCGTTTCTCCTTCTTCCTCGGGTGCTCCGGACCCCTCCCAGCATTGGTTTGTGCGCCGGAAGAATTAACCTAAGCCAGAGCATTCGAGGTGTAGAAGGTAAGCCTCTGCAGTGCGCTTCATGTTTCATATAGAGATAACGGCCACTAAATATACCGGAGGTGAGCAAAGAGATAGCCAGGCATTAGAAGAAATATCTACAGTGAGCAGCCAGTAAAGCACCCGCTCTTTTAATTCAAACTACAGACATTGAAGAAAAAAGGACTAAGGATTCACACACATTCAATACAGACATGCACTGGGTAAAAATGTAGAAAAAGGTTGAATGCATTCTTTTTACAACAAGCGTAGAAATGGGGAAATCTATTGGAGTTAAGTGAAGAATCTTATTAAATGCTACTTAAATCTGCCAACTGGAGTTCCAGACAAACTACAGAAAAACAAAAAAACAGTCATTCCTACATGCAGGTCAGACATAGAGCTGGGCGATATGACAAAAAATGATT
The DNA here is from genome assembly GCA_019453435.1 of Rhinogobius similis. Lineage (NCBI taxonomy): Eukaryota > Metazoa > Chordata > Actinopteri > Gobiiformes > Gobiidae > Rhinogobius > Rhinogobius similis. The sequence continues at coordinate 21,764,052 of CM033635.1, forward strand.
ATCATGATTTCCTTGGGGCCAGATCATGATTTCGATTTTATCACGATTCATTTTAAATTTGTTTTTTTTCCATTGCCTTTAATAGAGCTGCACAATTTAGGAAAAATATCTAATTGTGATTTTTCTGACCAGTGCGATTAGAATTGCGATTTAGGTTTGAATAATAGGATTCTGTTTTGTTGCTTTTTAGTTTTTGTCATGTTCAGTGGTGTTTGTCATATTTAAATGAGTCTGTATTTTTTTGTCACGTTTTTTTCACGTCTTTGTCACTCTTGAGTTGTGTTTCTTGTTTGCAGGCGTTTTTTGGTTGCTCTTGAGCGCATTTTTATCGCTTTTGGTCACGCTTTTTTTTTTTTTGCTTTTTGTGATTTCGTTGAATTGTGCAGCCCTTGTCTATAAAAGGTAAATAAAGTCATTTGCTCAGAGATTACAGAGGCTAAACAACAAGAGAAAAAGTGTGTTTGAACAGACAGCTGCATTAAAGACAGAAAAACAATGAATCACGATACATCGATTTCACAAACATAGATTGTCACAGGGACGAGCTCACGATTTTTATCACCATATCCTAGCCCCAGTCAGACATCTTCTAGAATCTTGAATGGAATGACAAAATGGAGTCCATTCTTAATCTCTGAGCATGCTGAGAGTTCCAAAGACACAAACCATGATTCAAATTGCCCATAAATTATCAACAGTAAAGAATCTTTCATCGTCCGCAGGATTGTCCATTCCCAAGATAAAGCAGATCTGTCCATTTGGGTAAAAAAAAAATGCAGCAAAATATGTACACAGACAAACTCAAAGACAAAAATCCAAGGTACTCTAGTTTAGAAGATTAAAAAGTCTTGGCTATTGACATAATATATGCATAAAATACGTGTTTTGTCCCAGCATGGCCTTCCTCAGGGTGCAAACCTTTTTTCATTGCCATTTTACCTTGCTCCAATGACAGCATTTTACCGTCATTTTGTCATTATCATTGACATTTCAATGATTAAAAAGGCATATCAGAATAAAACATGGGCATTATTTCTTCTGTGCATTATTTCTTCTTCATTCACCACAATGCTTTTATCTGGTCAAATAAAAGCAACAAATAAAAACATTCAACCATAAATCATAGTGCAACACATAAAAGTCATCCCATGTCTACATAGAGAAAACACATCTTTGCTCCACCACCGAAATGATCCCTGCCCTGTTCTGCGTCAAGTTTGGCTGGGCGTTCCTGGCCGTGATCCTCGAGTTTTTAGTTGGAAAATGTAGCGCCACAGAGATAACCCACTCAAGCATACAATAAAACTTCAAAGGTTCTGCACAATCTCTTATCGAACCTTGGATGAGGCGCCAGTGATCCCTGACCCGTTGTGAGTTTAAAAAATTGCCGGATAAGAGTTTCAGTGTCAGAATCTGAATCTGACAAGCAACTGAGTAACAGCACTTAAACAAATCCTGTGCTGTGCTGCCTTTTAATTTTGCAAGTCTCAAACACAGAATCAATCATTAATGGCTGCCACAAACTAAATTTCAGAGCGAATGAGAACTGATTACTGCTGCTGACGCACACTATGCTGTCCTCCCACTCTTCACCATGTGGATTTTTAGCTAAAGTGGATGTCAAGTCATTGGCTGCTCCTCATTTAAACAGAATATGAAGAGAAAAGGATTAGTGAGGCTACCATCAAGCCAGCCTTCTCCGACATTTCAGAGTTTCATCTCTCACTGTGATTAAACAGAAGACAGTCACGACTCATTGGTTAATTCGTCAAAATGGTACCTTGTAGAATAAGGGAGGATATATTAATCATGTTTGCACAAGTGTGTGTTGGCTTGCGCATTAGTAATGCTGAAGGTGCTACAGACTTGATGGGCAGAACTTAAGCAATAGATTGTTTTAAGTTTGTTATCACTTTTATTTTTATGTAGTAAAATAAATAAATTATATAACATTAGAACACACTGGTGATCATTGTCACTTTCTAAATTCAATGTTGGTCTGCGTACCCTTCTATGATATGATATATGATTTTCAGTTTAAATTTAATCTTTATGGTTAAGCACAGATGGACACTTGAGTATTCGGTGGAACTGTGTGTGATCTGAGGAAGGACAGGACCACGCGCTGTGGTTGGCTCCGGAGCTGACCAGGTCGTGTTGTGCTGTCAGTCTGTGCCAGTTTTGAGCAGTCTTTTTGGGTGGATGTCGATGGAGACGGTGGGAGAGATTTATCCAGTTTCCCAAATAAACCTGACCACATGAGGCGTGCACAGCCCAGTCTGGCCCAGACATAGGCGTCCAATACCGGACCACTTGGCTGAGAAGCCTGTACGGGAGGTGGAGGCGTCCACCAAAGTGCTGAGCGCGTAATGTGGGCGCCATGGAGAACTCGCTTTCACCCCGAGGAATGGAGGCTTTTTTCCAGCCTGTCCGAACTAAACCAAGACTAAAACGGATCCAGCACATCTCTTCGTGTAAACTGACTAATGATTCATAAACAGAGATAGAACAAAGTGTCCACGTTTAGAAACAAAGTCCTGTACGGGCTCCGAGGGCAGCCACAAAACACATACCCAGACCTCTTCATATCTGTCCGAGACGCCCAGCTGTCCCGGCGCCAGACCTTTGAGCCCCCAATGATAGCACGAGTTTAAAAAATACAAAAACGGAAAATTATTTTTACTTTTTTGTTTTGAATTTCTCAGATCAAATGAACAAAGAGTACCCAGATCATACATGGACCAATGTTTCTCACAGTGTTTGTTGCATGACCTATTTTTCATGTGTTTGCTTATGATACAATCTAATAGTGCCTTTAAAGTGTATTATATTGCACGTAGTCACAACATAAATTTTGGACATTTGGAAGTGAAAGCTTTGTTCTACTTAGGATTTGAGAGCTTCTGTTTGCTTGTTATACCCTTCTTAAGCCATGTAAATCCCTCAGGCCAAGTAAAGACTATGCTCATGGGCCATGTTTCCCCCTTTCGTCATCTCATTTGTCTCATATGTACAAGGTTTTAGAAGAGTCATTAGAAAGTAAATCTCCTTGGCCTAACTTGGCCCTGTAAAACTCTGGCATTCGCTGCTTGATAAATGGACACTCAACACTAGTTATAATGATGAATGGGAATTTCTCAATGGTAACGGTGCCAGGTATGAGGACAAAAAACACCTCAACGAAACTACCCCAAAAGCGCTGCCAAGAGTAGTAAAGGATGACGATAAAGTCAGTAGACATTCACAGTATTGGTCCTGATTCTAATATTCACCAGGCTTTGTGCAGCCGGCCACAGCGTCGTGAGTTTGATTCTGACTCTGACAATTTGCTGAATGTCCATCCCCCATTTCACGCTACACTGTCTGATCTAATAAAGCATACAGGCCAAAAACTCCTTTTAAAAAATAAAGAAAAAGAAAGAACAGTTGTGCACAACATCTGGTACACATATTAGCATTCTAATCCATTCATTTTGAAAAAGACGGCAAAAAGAAAAACATGATTTTTGACACTATGGTTGTGTGATTATTGTATATATGTCATGTTATATTTGCTAACCAGTATTCAAGTCAATAGAGCTCAGGATCAAAAGTAAAGTACGAGCAGTGCTTTAATTGGTAAGACTAAACACATACTGTATATTACTTAATGAATTCTGTCATCTTAAAACATTCATTGTAATGAATAATTGCGCTGCTTCTGCGATGGGGGATTTTAAGTGTAAAAGTATCTTAATTTGTTGGCTTTGGACTTTTATTTAAGCCTCAGATTTCATCCTGCAGGTCTAATGTAGTGATACACCACAAAGTAAAAGAAAAAAAATAGTGCTTCTTTTATGACAAGTGAAATAACATGAAAGAGGTATTCGGAGACTGCGCTGGGGGTCTGATCAATGACCAACATCAAGCAACAGAGAGAAGAGAGTAGATGAAGTAAAAAGCATGGAGGCGAGGCAGGCCAATTTAATCCCAGCCATCTTGCCTGGTAATAAGAAAGGAGCGGCAGGGTATAAATAGTGAGCAGGAGACTAATGGAACTCATTTTAGGAGAGTGTTTAACCTATTTTACACTGAGTCCAGGCTAATCAATTAAACGTGCTTTTAGTCCTCGTCTTGACTTTAATTACTCCTCAAATGATTATTCTCAGATATACTACCTTACTCCTAGAAATAGATATCATGTTAACCATTGCACATTCAGTTCTTTTTACCATATTTTTTTCATTCAATTTTATATCTTGTGTGTCTTTTATGATCGGTTTAAATCTCTTGAACACAAAATGTTGGCAAAATATCATGAAGCGACACCCAAGGACGTTATTTTTTATCCATGCAGTCAAGATCTATATCCACAACAAGAATAATTTAATTTCCTGACCAAACTGACTGGATTTTTTGATGAAAAGTCTACCAAAAAAAGAAAGACAATACCCTGCACAATAAACTAACGCCGAACTGACTTGAGTGACACCATAACCTTCTTGGCAAAAATAACATTTAAGAACTGTAGCTGGAGCAACAGTGCTAAAATAGTCGCTGACCCGTAAGTGTAGTGACAGTCTCAAATCCTCTCCCTGCAGACCGAGTGTCAGCGCAAAGCCGGCTGGCCTACAGGTGTGGAGTCCATGAGCGCTCAGGCCCCAGAACGCTCCAGCAGTCGTCCTGTTTATTCGACAGGCAATGCTGCTAATCCACTGCTGCACGTTGCTCTCAAAGAGGGACAGATAGAAAGGCTGCAGGCCACACCTCTGAAGTGTATAATGCTGGACTAACAGACGAAACCACAGAGACGTCTGTAGAAATATTCAAACCAACACATAAGCAACATGGACAAGGCTGGGTAGGATGAATAAAACAACATGCTTTGATTTTGTGTTATTAGCGTTGCAAAGTATCTGTCGTCTGTCGTGTGTGATGAATACAAGCAGAAGGAGCCGAGGATCAGCTCGTCCTGCCTTTTACAGCTTTTATGCAAAACCAGTCGTGATGCGAATGGATGTATCCTCCAAGACAGTGAAAGGACTGTCGGCTTGACACATTTTCATGCTAATGCACCGGGGAAGGTGGTCCGCTAAAGGCAGACAGACAAAGGCATGAAACATTTCAAATAGGACATGCTCCTTTAGATTGAAAGAACAATTTTTACCTCTCATTTTCATGTGCGTAATAAAAGCAAACAAACAAAAATGAAATAGAATAAGGACTTATTTGCAATTTTTTGGTAACTTTATGGCCAAATTGGGGCTATATATCAATATTTAAATACTATCTTACAATATTATAATAATCATTTGGCTATTTTAGGCCTGTTGTATAATAATAAATTACTCCAAATTCTGCATTGCATACATACAACCTATACACCGATTTGGGTTAATGATGTGCAAGTTATATACCTTAAATATAGGAATCTGCTGTTTTTAGCGTACATTTAAATAAAAACTGCATGTGACATTTGGCAGACATTGTAGTTTTTGTTGTATTTTTTTTCTGTTGGTAAGATATCGAGATATATAAAAATATATCAAGATAACATTTTTGATCCATATCACATAGCCCTAGGCCAAAACATATGGAACAGAAGACAAAATGTTTCTTCGTTTAGCAAATGTTACAATTCAATTACAATCGTGCCCTGTAACTCCACCCCTATGTGAAACAGCTTTGTTAAGACTATACTGGCGAATTAGCTCTGATTTTGTTAAAAAAAAACTTTGCTGGCTGGGACCTCAAGAATAAATCACTTTCTTTTACAACCAATAATTCACCTTTGTAACACCAGGCAAAGATTTATAACCCAACTTAACATTTAAACGTTGGCCAGTTTGAAGCTAAAAGCAAAAAGGACAAACATATAAACGCTAATAAAATGTGCTTTTTGAAGCTTTCGCAGAAGAAAACTAACTTTAATATTGGGCAAGCAGAGTTCTTAAAAAGTTAGCGTTAAACTACACCAAGCACATTTCAAGTGGACTACAGTCAGCATTCTAGTGGGTGCTCAGATCCCCCTTTTCCGCCGATGCACTGTGGCCCTTGCCTAACCCTGCTCTTCGAAGCCTTCAATCCCTCTGGCTCCGGCTTGAAAAACTTCTCCCTAACACTGATGCGGGAGAACAAGCGTAGCCGCACACTCACACCTATACCCAGTGGATAAGCACTCTCTGACTCAGATATGGCTCGACAGATGGATTATATCCCTGTTGTGGGGGCCTTGCTTCTGACCGTGGGGCAGAGGTGTTTGATAAAGCCATGTCAAAACAGTTGTAGACTTCTCGGGCTGTGGGGTGTGCGCTAGGGGAGGGCCGAGATCGTTTCAGACTTTACGCTACGTCACGCATAGAGGAGCGTTGCATATTTTGAGTTGGAGAAAAATAAATCGTTGTTGTTGTTCTTTTTTGAGACGCTGTTAGTCTTTGGGGGAAAAAAAAAAAGAAACTTGCTGACTAACAGTTCTGCCCGCGACCTTGCATCTAGTTTAAGTGAGTTTGCGGGGGTGGCGATAACGAAGAGGCGGGGGCTTCTATAGACGTGAGCAGCTTAAGTTTAATTGCTTGTGGTGGCAGTCAAAGTCAATATGCTGGTCAATGGCCCGTGCATCCCACAGGTTCATTTCCCCATAATTACTCGACATGCGCCCGGCCAATGCATAAGTCTATCATCATTAAAATAATAAGAATGGGTCGGGAAAAGGAGCAAGGCAGGAGAAATGAATGGATCGATAAAGAGAGCGACAAAAGAAGAGACGGCCCGGCAGAGTCCAAAGTGATTTACAGATGTTTATGTAAGTGGCTCCACTCAAACGTACGTAATAATTTCACATAAGTCAATTAGCCATCTTGGATTTTATACAAGTGTGACGGCCATTGCAACAGTTAAGATAGAAGCCCAGGATTGATGGCACCTTAACGTTCATTCGGCAAGGTTGGGTCAAATGGGAAGTCACAATATCAGATTATAGTGTTATGATTATTATTTCTTTTCCAGGTATGAAAGATAACTCAACTGTTACTTTAAAATATAGTTGCTTAGGTACAAATATACACACATTGGAGACCTTTGGAGTGTTAACCTGGATCGTCTTTGTCCATTACTCTGCAAACCATGAAAATACATTACTAAGGCATTTTAAACATTTCAGACATTTTATTCACCTTTATTAATGTGTCTATGAAATGGAATGGAAAAAGTTATGAGGATTTTAAAGCAAGAGGTTAAACTAAAAACTTAAACATTCACTTCTAGCTTTTGGAGGTGAACATTTGAGCCTGATTGGTTAAAAAAAGTAAAGCTATTACTCAAAAGCTGTATGAAATCATAAAGTTAAAGTTAATGTGGCATAAACAGCCAGTTTGAAAAAGCACATTGCATTTACCCAAGTTTACTTTTTTGAGTACCATAGGTTATCACAATGAGTAAGTCAAACTATTATTTCTATTGTACATTGAGAGTTTCATATAAATTACAAACATATCCAATGTTAAAATATGGGAATCGAGACAGAGATTCAGCCATGTCTAATTGTCAATAATATACTTCACTTTTTTAATCATCTGTCCATGTGATTTGAAGTAGAGTTTAGACTTTGGATTTGTAAATGTAACTATTTTTCATAGCTATGATTAAAAGTCTGTCATGTTTATGTGTAGAAAATGAATACTGACATAGATATTTTTTTCCAATACGAAATGTAATCAAAAATTGTGATAAAAAACAATGTAATATTGCCCAGCCCCATGCGACTGTACAGTGACCTCAATTTATGATCGTCAATTCACCGAAAGACATCCCTAGTCAAATGTATAATTGGACTATTGCATACATTGTGCGAACTCAACTCATGCAGCGGCCGTGTCAGTTTTATGCAACACAGAGCAACAAACTGAATGTGCTCCGGCATCTGCAAGGTTATCGGGCTTGAAATCCCAGCGTTTTGATTAAACTTTCATAGTCCAGCAGCACAATATAAAAAGCCCAATGTAGAAGAACTGCCTTGTTTGTTCTTGCTTTGATCTCCGCGGGTTCAATAAATGGACATGCAGGTTAACCCCAGCAGATGCATAAAGCGTTATTTTCTCACTCAGTATGGTATAATCAACTGTAAACGATAAAATGGGCAATTGGAAAAACACATGTTGCATTTAAAACCACCGTAACCACACTCTAGCATCAAATTTAACTTAAATCTTAAATTGAACAAAATCCTCCCTCTGTGATAATAATGAAGCCATCCAATCTAATAGTCTCTCATAATTTGACATTAAAGGGGACATATCATGCAAAATCTACTTTTTTGGCCCTTAGATACCTTTTATTGTGTACTGTGGGTGTCTGGTAGTGGCTAAAAGTTGAAATTAATCACTTAAGTAGCTGCAGAGATATATTTATATAAATTTTGCAACATATTTCTCAGTTCGTTCGAATTTCCGCATTATCTGTTACGTATTTTTGTCTATCACGTCACAGCGGAACTACTAAACAAGGTCAAGAGCTTCCGGTAGAGACCGCCATCTTTATTTTCCTTGTAGCGATTTTGTAGTCCAAGCGCAAAGATGTCAAAGGTGCGAGTAGACAAGTTAAAATGCTCTGTTCTTGGTTGTGTTACCAGCACAACTCATTACACCGACCGCCTGCATCCGAACAACTGAGAGAGGCATGGTTACGTTTTATTTTTCGTGGTAATGTACCAATCGACAGTGGGGAAAGTTTAGTTTGTGTGCTAAGCACTTCAAAGAGAGTGCTTCAGTAACCTCTGCCAGTACAACGAGGGATTTGCTCAAAGATTGCATTTGATCGAAGGGTCAGTTCCTTCGGTCTATGGAGATGACGATATACTGGAGCGTTAAGTCAAGAAACGCTGAAACACTGTTTAATAGACCTATTTTTTATCCAGTCATTCTTTACCTGTGTTCTGGCCATTTGTGAGGGATTAGCATTACACCTGTAGCTGCCCATCTTTTACTCGGCTGTTTTCCAGCTGCTTAGGCACATGTCTTTATATACACATATAATACATTTATTTTTGAGGTTTTCATAAGGCAGAACTCACATCAGACTGCTCGTAGCTGACGTTAGCATGTCGCTAGCATTAGCGCCGCAGCAAGCGTAGCCCGCAGCACCGTGAACTACGCTGACTGACTTGACAGTAGCCTTTTCCCCGGACTGTTGTTGTAGTAAGATGGTAAAGTGAGGGTCCATTAGACAACCTGCTAATATCTTTCACACACAGTTAAGCTAACGGAGCGCGTAGCTAATTACATAGTAGTAAACAAACCATTGAGATGCAGCCATTTGAAGTCTTTGCTGCGGAGGATTGTCTTCTTCGATTTCCTCTTGGTCTGTGTCAGACTCTGGCTCGTACATGTAAGGCTGGATGTTGATGTCTTCGCTTGTTTCCATTTTTCGATTGTCATTACGTTTTTTTCTAACTCTGGAGAAGTTTTGGATCCGACAGACGGACTGTGTTTGGGACTACAACAATGGCTGAACGGGGCGGAGTCTGCATGCAATGCGCATGGGAGGGGGTGGGGTGCGAACTAACTCATTTGCATTTAAAGAGACAGTGCCAAAACAAGGCGCTCAAACGCGCTCCTTACAAAAGGGGTAAAAGAGAGGCATGTAGAAAGAAAATTAGGAGGAATTCAGACTGTAGATTGCAGGTATAGTTTATTTAGACCCCAGGTAAATGTTTTAAATGTTCAAAAGGTGAAAATAAAAGCATGATATGTCCACTTTAAAACGTGCGTCCGTGTTTTGCACAAAAATGGAGCTGGAGCTAATAGAAACACAGCTAAGAGAAAATGTGTGTTGTCATGACGCTGACACAGTGCCCACCCTCTGTAGCACGGCCGTGTGTTCTACAGGAGCTCATGTTAATCCTCTCACTTCAACAAATGCCAAAACGGTCTCAACTTAAACACCTGCTGCACAACCATTTTTCACCGAAAGAAACTGGATGCCAGGATAAGAACTTCACAAAATTAGGAGCTTTAATTTTCTAATTTAGAAATAGGAAAGACAGAACGATATTTAACTTGTTGTGTGTACACTATTCACAAGTGAAATAAAAAAAAGAAAACAAATATATCTACAGGGAAACGGATGGAAAATGTCAAAAAGGACTTCATTCCTTTAAAATAATTGAAACGTGCTGAAAAATAGCAGGCCTTAGCGTCATTAGATCGATGCCTGGCTAGGTCAGTTCACTAATGAATGTCACTTCTCACTCTGGATCAATTTTCACACACACATCTGTCTTGTTTAACGCCATTCAAGAAATAATAGCACTTGTTTGCTTCAAATGCAATAAAAGCTGACTTTCTGGAGCTCCATCTTCAGGCAGGAAATCACACAGTGTGGACCGGGAGCATTTCCAGATGGCATGTCACTGAGATCCCACAGTTTTGTTTTGTTTTGGTCCAAGTGTCTTCACTCCATTTCACACCAGTACTGACAAAACAAAATTTGGCAATAATATGTGGCATGGTAACAACAATGAATTCGGTATATTGCATCTACAAGAAGTTTAAGAATCCGTTTGACATTTGAAAAACATAATCCACACTTCCAAAGAGCTGACTTTACTAGGAGTGGACTTAAATAATGTAATGGATTGTAAATTGCTGCACATACTTATATCATAACAATTGCCACTTCACAAAACATTAATTATGCCAATAAATAATATAGTGATTCAGCAAATATCACCGAATTTTACTTCCGTGTCTCCACCGGCCGAATTAACAGGCTCCGGGAATGTCTGCGGAACAGCATTTAATGTTATTGCAGCAGGTTAACAGCTATTTGAAAGCCAGTTGAGTGCGCGTTACATTTATAAAGCGTATTATGTCTATGTCAGCCTTTACCTCAGTGACCTGCAAGGAAATGACATGTAGATGTATTAGACTCTGAGAGGTTGTTTCAGAAATAAGCGTCCGCCTCTCCCTATCATGGCACAGATTATTCGATTTCTTACGGCTGGCTGGAGTTAGTATCTTTTTGGCTGGCACTCAACATGCTATATTTTGAAAACTAAGTCTGAAACATATTTCCTCTGAAGATGTGATTAGAACTACATATTACAATTTACCGAAACTCAACTCACCCTTGCATGCCGACATCTGAAATAGTCTCAGGATCCAGACCATGTTCCAGGTGACAAAAAAGTTAGTTGACAAAAAGGGACAAGGCACAGTCTTGCAAAAACCCAAACTGCACACAAAAGATCACAAGCTAAATTAAGTTCACAAAAACAAACAAGTATACGAAAATGTTTAAGTAAACAATTACTTAATATAATCACTCCAGCTACTCAATCCATGCTGCCTTCTCCCTGTTGTTATTTAGATCAATTAGATGGTTAATAAAAAAGTGGTTGTCTAAGACGCCATCGAGCGAATGATCAACTCAATGACTAAAAGCAAAACCTATTGTTCCTGAATGTCTTTCTTGATATAAAACACCCAGAATGCATTGTAGCCGTTACCTGAAGGTCCTCAGTTAATATATTTGATAAAAAGAAAAACAAAACATCATATTTGATAGGCTTTTATGGAACGAAAGCAGTTGGCACACAGAAAGCGTTGGCTCCTCGGCCTACAACAAATGACCCTTCAGCCATATGAGCTGGGCCTATAAACCTCCTCCATATGAATTATTAATCAACAACTCATGTAATGTAAATTCTACTTTGTTTTATTTCCCCCTCTGCTCCGTTCATTAAGTTGGCACGCGTTCTGCCAAGGATCTTAAAGCTTTTCTCACAAATATGACACCAGTGTGTGAATTTAGGCCGTGGAACAGATACAGTGTTTATGCATGGGCAGCTTCATCCGAGTGGTCAAATGGGAATGTGCAAAACATGTTATTAATTATACACTACGGACTGGAGGATTTCTTATAGTGTAGTGTGTGGGAGGGTTTTTAGCCATCTAGGTCACATCCTGGTGTAATCATGCTCTTTGGATTGCATTAATGTCACTGCTTACAATGTAAAATATAGTGTTTCCAATGTTTTACAAACCTGTTGGTGCGTGGATTTAGATTATTATTATTACTTTTTTTTTTCAATAATGACAGAGAAAGCCTAAAAGCTCTTGTTAAACAAATTCAGAAATACTATGTATGGTATATTTCTTTGTATGAAATCACATTGAAAATCCAGGCAGGTCTTTATCACAGTGGAGTAAGGACAGTAAATAGTAACAATTTACATCTTGAACGTGTGCGTCCAAGAACCTTGTCTGATGTGTTTGAAGTCAAATGATAGGTTAGAATACACATTTCACTAAAACGTAGTGAATATGATTATATTTCAGATTGCACAACTGTTACCGTTTGAACTGAACCATTTTGAAAACAAGGGTCAAACACAACACTACAGTTATGATTTGAAAAATAATAATACCTGATAACAACTTTATTTTGTTGAATAACAGTTTAAACTGTCAAAAAATTGTGTCAGTTGTGTGTAAATTGTCTCAATAATTTCAATAGTATGTCACCTTGTGATGACGAAGGTGGAGGGATTCTGTTTTAAAACTTGGCACAATTTCCTGTCATTTTAATCTTGGTCTTCTCCCACCAAACTCAGGTCTCAAACTCGAAGTCATACTTAGAACATTTTGAGAATCTGTCATATAGACTTAAAGATTAATGATCAGTACAGTTCCTTTAATCGCCTAACAGTGGTCCAACCACATTCCTAATCCATATTGGTCTCTGCAATGAGTTTATATGAACGCATAAGCTCTTTCTTCCGTCAGTAAAAGTTTTGTATAATTAGAGGTCTACAGTCCACAATGGACTGACTTTGACCCTATGAGCTTTTTTTTGTAGGGGAAAAAAAAATTGGATCTTGTGATATTGATGGAGCCACTAGGTCTTCTGTCACTCATGTCACACAGTGGAGCTATGAAATCACAAATGCACACATTAATGCTTGCCTGTTGTTCTGAAATTTGAAGCGACAGATGGGCAAAATGGTGGTCTCAGGTCTGTCCAGGTCTGCAGCCCTCCTACCTCCCTGTGTGCCAGTGTACGTTTGCCAGGGCATTTGTGCCAGCGAGCAAGAGCCCTGCTCTGCCACAGGGGCTTGGCATGCTAATCTGCGGAGCTTCACTGTCCTGAAACATAAAAACCACCAGCAGTACAGGCTGAGGAGATTTGGTAGTAAATGAAATTTCCTACTTTAACATGTTAGTTTTCTGCCTTTCAAATTGGGGCTAAAACAATTGATAGGATACATTCAGTAATTATTATTATTGTTTAATTTGTTTTATGAATTAAAACTGAGTGAAAATGTGGCACACAGAACTATCACGGTGCTCGTTTCACGCGGAGCACATTTCCACATGGCAAATTGACTGCATAACAGTGGAGTGTGGTTCATTTCTCCAAAAGCATTTTGTTTTTTTGTTTGTATTTTCTTCATGTGCAGTCTGAGAGGCTTTCCGTAAGAATACTGGTCGAAGACAGCAGGACGTGCCGTCTGAGCAAGGCGAAAGTTGACTAAAGACATGCCACGTGCATCAAAGAATCAACTAAAGTAAACTACAGCAAAAGGACTCAACCTTAGTGAAGAATAACCATCATAAGTGTTGCAAAGTAAAGCGCCAAAAGCACAACACAAGGTGAACTAACACTGCCTCACGTAAAAGAGTCTTACAAACCCTGTTTACCTACGATTCAATCATCTGGAACTGTTCGCCTGATGAAATGAACCATTACTGGAATCGACTTTAACAAGTGAACTGTAAAACAGAATTTGGGTTCAATGACTTATCAACAAAATAACAAACTTGCAACTCAATTGTCAAAGGGAACACGTTTACTAAAAAATGAAAGTATTATTATTATTATGTAAAATTGTATTCATTTTGTAACATTGGCATTGACTTCCCTTGTAAAAAGCGCCGCTTGCAAATCCATGAGTACTTTGAGTCCTTCCAGTTCTTTCTGGTTAGGTTTACACCTAAGGTAGCTTGAATGGCAACAAAATATATCAACAAGAAAGAAATCAAGAAAGTAGCTCTCAGTCAGCATGTACGAGCTATTTTAGATCAACAAAGAGCAACATTTCGGCTATATTCTGTACTTGTGTAGTCTTGCTTGTACACTGATTGCCACTCAGTACCTGCCAAGCCGTTTTGGTGTGGGAAAATGCGCCAGTGTGTTGGTCAGAAAATATAATAACTGTCCACAATCATGCAGTTTAAAAAGGAATATTAAACACCCATTTCATGTAAATGTATGCAGCAGGAGCCTCACTAGGGAACATGGGATAGATGGGGGGGATTCCTGCTGAGAGACAACTATTCTTAAACTCATTAATGATCTATACGGGGCCAGTCAAATTACCATTATAGCGTTGTTCTTTTTTCAGCACTCTTCCCTGTTCTCATTACAACTGCAACTTCTGGTTTTACAATAAATGTTAAAATCCCCTGAGCATTTTTAATTTTCTTCTAAATAAGCAAACTGAACTGTAAAAAAAATAATGCAATCAATTAGTTCTAAGCTAGATGGATGGCATTTGAAGTATTTGTAGTCATTACTCTAATGATTTAATTATTTATGACTGCCTGCCTGCATAATTAAAAATGCCAAAAGCATTTGAGAGCTCATTGAAAGAGAATACATTGTTAAATAGTTTTTTTTTTTTTTTTTGTGCAGCTCTTTTTGTGTGAGTTTGTTATAAACGGGGCATTATATTTTGCATTGTTCTATTTTGTCTCTTCCTTTAGTTTCTTGTCCATCTTTTGCATACATACCTGATAGCTTTCCCTCAACTCTAAACTAAACTAACCTCACCAAACTCTGCTCATTCCACGGCTCAGTGTTTATGAGTCAACAAGGGCGAAAAACAGGAAAAGATGGGTTTCAGAAGCCATAAGCCAGAGTGCAGTGAGTGCGTCAGAGAGATACTCTTCAGTTAGAAGCCGAGACTCCATTATGCCCCTTTGATTCGACTTGTATATATCACGTCTGTTTGTGTGTATTGTTTTCATATCATCCATTTTTATACTGTTGTCAAGAACATTGGTGCTTAGTGTGATGAATATTTAACCTGACAAGATGTTCCTCGCTCATCATTTCTGCATGGTACTCACCTGACCAACCCTGACTTATCCTTAAAAAACCCAAAGGAAGAATGTACATAATAAGCACCAAAGTACCTTGGAAAATAAAACATTACTTAATTATTTTTATGTGAACAAATGAAACAAATGCATCCATTATCACTGTTCTTGAGCGTCATAGCAGTTATTTGCAGATTTTCCCCCCTAAAAGGCAAGTCTTAAAAAGTCACATAAATACAGGAGGAACTAGAACTAACAGGCAGACTAACTAGCTGCTAATCTGACTGACTAACTGCTGTTTTTTTTTTTTTTTTAACTAGGTTTTTAGGTTTTGTATACACAATATTCTAATGACTTGGCATGCAGTTGGAATGTGGGAATGTTACATGCTGGACAACACTATAGAGACACCCATAAATTGAACATTGGGAATATCCCAGGATCACTTGATTAGAAGGGGGAGGGAAAGGTCAGGCCATTCATCACAAACACACCTGGTCATTACTACAACACCAGAGGAAAGTGTGACAAATGAACCCTTCTCACTTTAATGGACTTGGCATTCTGGTATTCTGAATGCACACTCCAGTGCGACTTGGAGTCAACAAGCCACATTCATTCACTGTAGAGCACTGGAACACTCGTCACCTCTTTAGCCAAGACCTGGCAATTAACAAGCACCTACTCCAAAGGAGGGACACATAATGGATGGGGACGTGGGAGGAAATGGAAATGAATGAGAGAATAACCACTGTGGCAATATGCATTTAGATAGAAAGGCTTTGGGAACAGGCCGGCTGCATGGAAAGATTCCATACTTTGTTCTGGTGTCCTGGCACACAAATCCACAGTGCCTCTGCTCTGTGCATTTTTTTCTTTATTTCCATCTCCATGAGGTTGGACGTCTCCTTGCATAGGCAAAGATTGGGAAATTGTGGCCTATGGCTGAATGATAAAGAGTAATTATATATATATATAATTTTTTTTTTTTTTTTTTATTTAATGGTGAGCGGAACCCTGTTTTAATCTGCTTTTTTGTTAATTTTGCATATAATTAATCAATAATATTTTTGGTTTGTACAAAATAACCAAAATATAATATGTCATCTGAAGCAGACAATATAAAAAGGTTATGATAAGATCAAGATCAGGATCTGGCTCTATGAAAATCCTATTATACATTTTTCGCCCACCTCTGCTGTGGTCTTGTTAATTTTTATTATGGCACTTAACAGAAAAAAAAAAAAAACATGAATTATATCAATGAGCATAAGAGAAAATTAAAGCTTAAAATTTGGCCATTGTGGAATAACTACACATTGTACCTGATGAACCGTCTTATTTCTTGCTCTCACTTCGTTGTGTAGATCATGTAGATCACTACATGCTCACTGTAGTTCATATTGCTATGCTGTTTTTTGAGTATTTTAAAAGGAAAATTAAACAAATTTAATTTAAGTGAGAACCAATTTTAGGGGGATTAGGGGTGGGCGAAAAAATAAGACAATTTTTTTGGAGTAATATAACAATTTTGATGTTATCCTGATTCATGTACACTTTATATTTTCCTGTTGCCTTAGAGAGGTAAAAATCAATCAATCAGGCCAGACACAATCTTCCAAAAGACGTCCTCGCTTTACTTCTTGTGTACTGCAGCGTCTAAGATAGATTGCCCATCATTTCTGTCTTTAGCAGACTTTTGCAACACCATTCTCACAAATACTGTTGACAATAAGTGGGCTGACAAATACACTGCCTCTGTGGAGCCTCTATTTTCCAACACTTGACGTCACTTCGACTCTTTGGCCAAGCCTCAAACACAACATTGGGTGCCCAGAGGCTACAATTACAGTGGCACTCAAGTCAAATGACAAATGAAGAACACTCCGTATATCAGACTGATTCCACCCTCTTCCACTATGCATTTAATATCCCAAGTCACTTCCTTGGCACAAAGTTGGCTCTGAAATTGGTCACAGTTTTTGAATATGGTTTAAAAAAAAAAAAAAAAAAAGGAGAGACCGCTGAATAGCCTGTCAGGGAGCAAGCAGTCATGTCCGTAGCAGCAGGGTCTTATGCCCGAACACTAATTACATTGACAAATTGCACTTGGCTTCGTGTCTCACAAGCAGCGATTTATGGCCTAGATGACCCTAACTACCACCACACGTGAAGGACAAACCATGCGGAGGGAGAACCGTTTAAGAAGAAAAAAAAAAAAAAAGACAGGGATAAAATAGACCCCTTGAAAGCCGAAGAAAGCGTGTGACGTCTGGGCTGCGGCGCTTGTTGACACTGGCCCTAGGTATTTCGTGGCAGGCACAAAGCTAATTGAATGTGCACCTCCATCTCACGCTGCTGCGGCCGCTCTTCCGACTTCTGCTACAGAACACTTCACATCTGACACGCAGCTCGCACACAGGCGCTGGAAAGAAGTTCGCTTTTCAATGTGACTAACATGGACAAAAGCAGCAAATGCATTAGTGCTGTGGTGTCAGTCAAAAGGTGTGACATCAGGAAGACTATAAATTTGCAAAAAAGTTGTTTATAGGTTTTTGGGTACACAGCAAAGTGAAGTGTAAAGAAATCGCTGCAATCCATTCAAACTGGAAAGGCAGACATCGAATACAAAAGGATTTCCTTGTTACTTCGGGTGTTAATTATCATATTTGTTAGGGGGAAAAAATATTAAGGTGATGAAAAAAGCCTAAGCCTAACCAGGGGTCCTGCAAGACTATAAGCCATTTAACAAAACAACAAAATGACTGCAGAACATTTGACATTGCAATGTATAGGGCTGTGCAGTTAATCAATGTTTTAACCAAGATGAGAGCTTCATTCATTTATTTGTAGTCGTCAGTGATCAACTTGGATCTTTCTAATCAAGAGGTCTGCAGCCAATCCCTTGTCAGTAAAAAAGCTTGGGATTTGGGCAGAGTTTAGACTTTAGAGCAAGAAATGTGAGTATTTATTGTGTTAAATGGCAATAATTAAAAAATAAATAAATAAATAAAAAATACATACTATTTAAAAAACAAACAAACAAAAAAAAACGATAAATTGATTTTTTTTTCCGTTTTGATAAGACAAAAGAATAAATATTTTAATCCATCAATGAGAGTGATTTTTTTTTTTTTTATTTAGGCCTACTAGTGTTGGTATTCATTTATTGATTGCCATTTCAGGGCAGGGGTTAATTTCTATTGCAGGCACAACAAAGCACAAAAAAAATAAACAGCAGCCTAAAAGTTCTGACGATTCAACACAATTAATTATTATGAAACAATCAACAGCAAACAGCTTGCCCACTTAGTTTAAAATATTGACGTACATTGAAATCCCACAACTTGAAGGAGAAAAAAACCAAACTTTAACAGTGTCGACATACTACACACCTGACAGAAGTTCGTCTCGATTGTTGAGTTCACGTGAGAGGAGGAGGAAGGCCGCCATCGCCTCGGGATTCTGAAACTCTGAGGCTCCGTCTTTGTCCGCCAGGTCGTGGATGGTCAGTACAATCCGAAAGTGAAGCCACGTTTAATGATCCATTGTTTACGTCGCAATCCTCATGATCGAAATGGAAATCCTTTGGCGTAATCAACAAAACATCAACAAAGAATTAAGCAGAGTCAAACTTTCCCCTCACACAAAAAAAATAAATAAACCACACGACATCTTTGATATTAAAATGTTTCAACAAATTCTTGTGATATACAGCAAAGGGAACACACTGTTTATCCAAGACGAAACTTTAATCTACCAATCTGTAAAATTCCGCGCACCTGTCTCCCACACGCGCGCCCGAAAACAAAGCGACAGAGTTCGCGCACACGTGTGACTTCCTTTTGCTTTTCAAAGTAAAACAAACAAAAAAGAAAATCTTTCAAAGTCAAACTCTCTCATGCCTAAGCATTTCAATCGTTGCAATTATATTTTGCTAACACTATATAAACATGAGCCTATTATAAACTAATTTGAAAACTTTAAGCTTTCTCAAAATGTGTTGTAAAGTTTGCTCCCAGTATTTTCAAATCAGTGGTTAGTTGTCATTAAAAACTATTGGTGTAGGCTGTGTTGAAAATAATAATCAGGCGATGTTCAAACATGAATCTATTCTTATTGATCATTTGTATATAGTCAGACTGGCCTGGGGATGTAGAACCAATCCGAGGGAGCTCGGTGTAACATAAGAAAAATATGTACATGCATATTGTATGTCTCTTTTGTAGTCAGCTACAGCATGCAACGGGCAGAGCAAGCGGGTCCCAGTCTTTTTCTGCTTTCGATCGTACGCATCATCAAAGTGAGACATGGCGATCTTGAATACAATTAGGCAGGCTCAGCCCCGACGCTGGTGTAATCAAACAGTAGAGAGTAAGAAGGAATGAGGGTGACAAGCCAGGCTGCTGCATCTGCACTTTCATCTATTGCCCTTTTCCCATCCCGTCACTGTTCTGCCAATGTGAGCGATGTGTGTACAAATTGAGGTGCATGACAGGTCTAATTTATCAGGCCTGAGTCACCCAACCCTTTTATTAAAGCAATGCTTCTTTCCAATATCATAGTTAAATGCCAACTTTGTCCTGCTTTAGACTGCACATCAGGCACTGCTGCTTACAGAGAGCCAAAGAAGTAGCAACTAAAAATACATACACCATTATGACGACAGGTTTAATGTCTGAGGATTATTCCTACAAAACATACAATGGATTAACAACTATATGTGCAAGGACTTCTAAGATTTCTGCAAAAAACAAATAAAAAAAGGTTTAGTTTGTCAGCAACAAGCCAACAAGGGCTTTTGAGAGATCGAGATAAGTTAATCTCGAAATGATTTCTTATCCATTAATGTCTCAGAGTCAATCAAGTTAATTTCCGTGCTAGGCAAAGCCAAACAGTGAAGCAATTAGAAATGTGAGAACTAATTATTAGAGGACTGTGAGTGGATCCCTGTCTGTCTAGTTTAGCTCATTTAAAAGGGAAATTGGGTAATCTGAATGTTATGGCTGCACTTTTGGCAACAATCATTTCACAGAGCTAGACAAACTTTCATTGGTATTTGCATTTGTTTATTTGTTTTTGGATTTTAAAGCCAATATGTATGTTTTGAATTTATAGGGTGTATTTTGTTTTCTTTTTCTTTTCTTTTTTTAACATGGAAGTAAACATATTGTCTCCATTCTTTAAAGTCTGTTTTAGAGCAGTTGGCTTCCTGCTGCTCTGCTCACTTCCCCTGCTCCTGTTGGGCTCGTCATCCTCCTCTCATCTCTGCTGCTCCTCAGCCAACCCACAAGTTCAGCAAAGGAAAGCCTGTTGCCAGGCAACAGCCCTGAGTGTATGATTAAAACTTTGATTTCCAATCTATCACCTGAGAGTCGTGTGTGGCGCTCTCCTCTGATGCTCGGCAGAGCAGCTGGGATGGACTCATGCTTAGAAGCTCCCCTCTCCCAAATGAATTCAGACTGTGAAATTTGAGTTCACATGGAGAAGGCTCGCTCATCTCCAACCGGCACTGCTCCAAAATGTCATTCTAACATCTGACTTTGGTTAACTTTTTAGAGAAGGACAAATATTTGAAAGACATGTATGTTTCCATTCTTCTGACATATGTTTCTTACAGTGCACAAAAATTCAGCATTAAGAAATTATCAACGGCTGCAATACTGTTATTTAGTCCTGGCTCTGGCATAAGTTAAAAAGTGAAAGAAATAAAACAAGGATTTGCATATGCATTAATAGTCTATAGGCCAGAAGAATAAAAATGCACATCATGTTTTGTTTAAAATCATCTTTCTGTATTTCCCTTTGAAACCTTTTTTGTATCATTTTGTCATGGCTTTGTTCATTTCGTCGTAACTCCAGATCAAAGTGAAGCTTGTTAAAGCAGAGACACATAAAAGCATGCACACATCTCTTATCAGTCTGCCTCCTTCAATGACAACAGGCACTCAGACAGAGAAGTTACAGGCATATTCCATCATTATGATTGATCCTTATCACGCCAATGCTGGATTTGATTTAGGAATGGTTGGACCGCTCGTGTGTGTGCGGGTCCCAGGCTCTAAGATGATGAGCCATGTCAAGACGCCTCAACAGTTTGGGCCGCGGGCGCTTCTTGGTGATACATGAATGACATATCTCGAGCTGGTGGATGTCTTCATGAAACTGACAGGTATGCGAGTGCATGTGTGCGGCTAGAATGTGTGCGAGAGATCCAAGATTCATCTAAACGGCCCCCTCTGGCATCCGCAGCATTCCAATAGGTAGAAAATCTAATCTCGGGAGCGAAGATGATAAGAGGCTGGCACTGGAGAAGAGAGAGGTGGGAGCTAAGAAGCAGGAAAAAGTGTAAGGCTGGAGAGAAAAAAGTGTAAAGGTGAACGGTGACAAACATTTTGCTGCTGGAGGCGACAAGAAAAGGAAAATATCGAGGGCCTAGATTGGATTGAGAGGAGAGACACAAGGGACTCGACAATGGGCACCGCATTAGAGGAGAAAATGTGGGAAGTTAAACTAGAGCAGAGGTGTGAACTGTTGACAGGATGTGCCAAGGAGCAAGCATTAAGTGTTTTCGGAATTTGAGGTGGGTGTTAGTTTTTAGTTTTTAGCAGTAAAAACACTCTCACCCTTTTTGCAATAAATATAACAGCATGTATCGCTAGCTCAAATGCAGTCGTATCACTAGCTCAGTCCACTTGATCCATCACCTGCTGGTTTCGATAGAAATGTTGCTGTTTTGCCTGGAATGTTCCACTGTTTAACATTAAACTGGCAGCTGCCTCTTGAAACTGATTGTTAATCTTATCGAGGTTTGACCTGTTTAAGTAATATAAAATCAAACTATTAAAACATCCGTCAAATGGTCTATTACAGGTGTTTTTTGTTTGTGTGTTTGTTTGTTTGTTTTTTGCTTAAACAGCAATAAATCTTAGAAAACAATATTTAACAGCATATAAATTCACTTTCCCTATTCAGCCGCACATCCGTTGTATTGGCAACTCAGTTCACTTTGAAAAATAATATATAAAGTTGATGAATTTGTGTAAACGTACATGTGCGACAACAAGTCAGCAATGCTCTGATGTCCTTAGCAGCCTGAAAACAGCTCTGTAGTCCGTGTAGAACTAATTCTACTGCTACATACATCTACAGTGCTACATGTGTCTGCCAACCGTACATTTCTGTAAATAGTCTTATTCTTAATCTTATGCATGCCTCTTTTATATATTTGATTATATTTTATTCATTGTTTTATGTTATGCACCTTACGCCGAAGCAAGTTTCTCTGTTTGTGAATTCTGATCACTGACAATGGCAATAAACCGATTCTGATTGTGATTCTGATTTGCCGTTGAGCTCGCCTGGCCCATGTAAACTAATGCCAGAAAAAATATTGCACCACTCACTGCAATTTACGTAACCAGATGAACAGTGCCCATATTGTTCCTGCTACAACAAACTTGTTAAAAAAGGGTTAAAAAAAAGTCCAGGCAAAAAGACAATGTCTGCCCCCAGTGTTCAAGAAGTGGAACTGCCATCCTGCACACCACCTCTGTCTTTGGGTGTTTAGGCTCAAGCCAGTGATGTGAAGATTATAGAGCAAGTTTTTTGGGTGAATTCTGTTTCCCAAATAAACATTTCTCTTTAAGTTGACCACATGAAATCTGCACAGCCCAGTCCAACCCAGACCACGCAGTACCAACCCCGGAGCACCATAGTACTCGCTTCCACCCCCTTTCAGAAGTGGAAGAAGGTGTTCTAGGAAAGCTCTGCCTGGCCCTCTTTTCGTCTTGAATTGGCCAGTAATTTAATAATAATAAAAAAAAAAATACATGTACATTTTGTGAATCTATGACGCCTTTTCAAAAATCAGGCATCAAGAGGTCAGAAAATAAATAAAAAATGTCATTTTTGTCCCCATGATTTCATTTGGTCTGTACTGCACGAAAACCGACTTCATTTTTCAAGAATTTGGGGATTGTGTGGGAGTGCGGTGCCTTGACCAGCACCTGCGTGAAAGCACACATCCTCCTACTACCTCTGCACCCCGAGGAGCAGAGTGTGTTCTTTAGACCACTCCACGCTCCAAATGTGGCCTGGAGCTCTTTCATTACAGCGACTCAACCTGATTGTGTTTTCTCCAGTGCTTTGAAACTGAGTGTAAATAGAGGAACCGGTTAACAGTCAAAATCAGTGAAAATAGAATGTATGTTTGGAAAGATTGAATTCTTGAATGTTGTTAATCTCTAACCATGGTCTGCAGGAGTAAATATGAGTTATGTACATAGTCATGGCACTACCTTAAATGCTTAAAAACAATTGATTTTTGATCCAGAATGTTAATTGCATTCAGAACATTTACACAAGATTGATAAAGAGAAGACATCAGTGCTGTTTGTCTGAGCAACATTTCGTGTTTCCCTCCTTTTTTCAGTTTTTTCAACAACATAAAAACATCTTTCAAATGTGTGTTTATATTTTGTGCAGTATTTCTCTTGCACGACAGGGTAAAACGTCAAATGCCTGGGTTTACTTAAAGGACACAGTGCAATTATATGGAAGGAGCATTTATTTACCAAAAAAAAGAAGCCATGCCACGCTCTATTGAAAACACAAGAAAGTACAGAGTAAACGCACACAAATCTGACTTATAATGAAGATTGTATGGTCCATGCCTCATGAATAGTGCTTTTCTAATTGATGTTGGCTTTTCTAATTGACGTGGCAGTCATGACCCTGCCGACTGTACACAAATAATCAATCCAGCGGACAGGACAACACGTTTCTGACAAAAAAAAAAAGGATAAGGACAGTTGATTCGTACATGTTTGTGCATTATCCTGGATACTATTAGCATATCATGGCATACAACTCTGACAGTTCCCTATTAGTAATTGTCCCATTGTTATGAGCCCTGGATGGCGGTAATTGGAGATTCACTGTTGACTGTTAGGATTTTCATTTTTCATTATTAAATATAATGAGCTGCTTTTCCTTGTTCGCAGGAGAACACTATCAGACTCCTTACTGCCCACATTATTCATTAAAGAAATACTTTATGGGAAACAAAGTTGAGCTAAGGAGATTATAGCGGTTGGCCTTTTGTACAAGCGTAAATTTGCAACTTTTAGCGGAAATGTAATTAACTTGTGGATTGAAAAAGTTGAGTAAGTGAAGAAAGGCCAGGGCATGTTTTGGGATGGGGGTTTGTAAAGTGTGATAAATTGGTTGGAGAGGAGTTTGCTGCTTTTAGGCTCAGCTGTGAGATGTTAAAACTCCAACCAGCAGGGGTCAGCAAAGGAACTGATAACGGTGTGGGTCAGCTGCATGCAAATGGTGACTAATGCGGGTAGTGGAAGAGATCAAAACAGCAAAAGGATCCCATATTTGGCTAATACTATTCTGCGTATACTGAAGAAGAAAAAGACAAAGATGAAGAAAAGGAATGTACAAAAAAAAGCTTAAAAGTTAAAAAGAAAGAAAAAAAAGTGACTCAAGCCAGTGAGCAGTTGCAAATGATTTGTTTTGGAACTGTTCCTCTATCATTGTGAAGTTGTAGAAGATTGTTTTGTTAATTGTAAACCACAATATTGACGTACGATAGCTTGATAATAGAAATTTGATTTTGTTTTCGTGATTACAACTGGTATAGAGTTGAGGGCGTAGATAGGGGGTAGGTGAAACGCAAATTGTCTCAGCACTCAAGCCTCGAATATGGGACAATACAAACATGGATGAATCACATGAAATACAACTGTTAAGAGTCAACACCCCTATAACATGTTGACCCTGTGACGAGCTGGCCCCTGTCCAGGGTGCAAGGCCCAAAGTCACTGGGATAGGCTCCAGTCACCTACAATTCCTAATATAATACGAAAGGATAATGAACCAAATGTTTAAAAGCTCATAGTTAGATTTGTCCCTTATTTTATGCTGTCATTTACGCAGAGATTAATTTCCTGGCCAGTTGTTGTGGATATGTGCTTGTCCCGCTGAACAGGTGCTCACAAAAACGGGTACTTAAAATGAATCTAATATTATTCTTCTGTAGAAATTATTTTAGACTTGTGCCTGCTAAAGTTCTACACAGAAAAAAATACATTTCTAGAGTTAAAAATGATTGATTTCAAAGAAGTAATCTTAATTTCAGATGTGTAGGATGGACCTAGATTACTTTACTTGTTTCAACATGTTTCAGACTTGTTTCAATGCATTTCCTCTTACTTCAAGCCCAGTTATTTGCCAATGGGTTAAGAGAATTGTCCTTACTCCATTGGCATTTTCTTTTTTAAACTTTAAGGTAAATGATCTTATAACAAGTCAGAAAGGCCTCAAAACCTGTGACCCATTCTACATCAAATAAGCAATTAAATGTCATCTAGAAAATAAACAACTTCAAATCCAGATTAAAATTCTCAATTTAAGATAATTTTTGCAGAGTTCATTTTTTGCAGTGTAGCAAAGCTTTGTGCATAAGTGTACATGAGCCGAGAGATCTGACATGCACTTACAAGGCACTGAGAGTGTTGTTTTTAAAGAAGCCTATTTTAAAATAACATTTTCTCTTCTGTCTTCATGGGGCAAATATATAAAGCTAAAGTTACATGTTGACTGTGAGGAGCACCACCTGAGCTCAGTGTGTGCATGTCACTGCTGCTGGCCCATTCTTAAAGGGAACACACACACTGCAAAATCAACTTCAGTTATCTTCTAACTGTTAGTTTACTGAAAGCTGTATTTAGCACGACTACAGCATGTTGGAGTAATCCCTCGAGTACTCAGAACGTTCCTGTTTTCACCTACCCCCTGTCCCCGCCCACATTCCTGTATTTAGTTGTGGTTATTAAAGACTTCGAGTGATACATCTGGAGATCTAAATTGTCACGTAGCCACTATTCAAAGACAAAAACATGTAAATGACAATCCGCTGGTTGATACGGTGAAATTCCACTATAAAGAGGCAGGGTGTCTCCATTTTGTTTTGAACAAGAAGTCAATGAACCTGTTTCCATTTGTGATAAGCTTTTAAAATCAATATTGCAGTTCACAGTGAACAAAATGTAAAATGATCCCCTACTGAAATTCAACACGAAGTACCCAAAAAAGCATATCTTCAGCTTGAGATCTCCAGAGCTGTATTAGTAATACAGGAGTAACCATTCTGGGCGACCAATGTCCTGGTGCCTATTCCAGCTGTATATAGCTCTGTAATACGAAGCTTCTCTATAAATGAAGTCCATAGGTCATTGAGTCATCCATCATCTTCCTCTCCATCCATGTCAGTCAGACGCAGACAGTGCAGCAGCCATCATGGTAGTGTCATGGTTGTCACTGCAGAGCTTGAGTCAAATAAATCTCTACCAATCCTTCCTTTTGGACATTTCAGCCACATCCATTCATGACAGCCTTTTGATTACCATATTAGCTATCTCCGCCCAACGCAGTGGAAGTGCAGATAGCCTGGCGTGATAATGAATGGCTTTTCTGTGGGGTGTATAAGTGTGCCCCCCACAGGCCCAGTGATCTGACAGGGCTGTTACTGTATACACTCCTCTCATCAGTCTATCCCTTCATCCTGGGTCTTACGGGACAGCAGAGGGGGGATTGAGCCCGATATTAGCCAAGACCCGGGCCGACCCACGAGGGAGTAAGGGGATTTAGAGGGGTAAACCTCTCACTTTGAAGTCCCCTCAAACAGCCCAGCAGGACACTGTAAAACAAGGGATTGTGGGAAATTGAGTGGACGGTCCAAAGGAGAAGCAGCTTCAGATGTATAGTCATCAAACAAGGGGAAAGGCAGTATTAACGGCATTATATGTTGTGCTTGTAACATTGTAGGTAGAAAAGAGTCTCACTGCAGGAGATTAATGAGTGGATGTTAATGTACAGTTTAAGGAAGTGGAAGATGTTTCTTGATCTGAAAAATATATAATTAATTTGTACTATATATAAAGTTAATCTAAAATGTTTAAATGAAAATCATGAAAATCTTTTAATCAAAGCCACATTTTCAAATCAAGATGTATTGCTCTATTGATCAAAATATTTTATTTTTAGAAATTAGCAATAATTAGAAATGTGAAGTTGCTCATTACATAAGATAGCGATGGGAGGTCACTGCTTTATTTAAAAGGTTCTCTTTTTCAGATCCGATTGTTTCTGGATTAAGGAGGCAATTGGAATACGGAACTGTGCCCACAGGACGAGGGGCCTTTTTACCCTCACATACCCGGGACACAGATGGCGCTGCCGTATTTCCCCTCTCAAACTCTGGTCTGAAAACAGAACCTTGTTAAAAAGGGCTGTACCTGATTTTGACAGTTTTGAAAAGTGAAAAACAGAACTAGTTACATTTTGCATGTAATAAAGTACAAAAGTACAACGCACAGATATATTGTGAAAGCATGTATTTGAGTGAAAATGAATTCATAGCACTTTCTATGCATCTATTTTAGGACTTTTTATCTTTATCTATCTCAGTGACTCGCGAAAAATGCTCATAAACTCAACGCAGTGAATGTTTAGTGTCTGATACATGATGCATGTGTCTGCTGTAAAGACTTTAAAACACACTAGGTCTGTCTTTCACGCTTCAAATCAGTAAAACTTAGGTACAGCACCTTTAAATGATCAGACCAACTGTACCTCATTTGACTATAAAAGCACAGTACATAAAATTATCCTTTTGGAATTGGATTGAAACAAAAATGACAATCGTCCAATACTGCCATCCTGAACAAATCTCTTCATTGGATGCTTGGGACTGGTGTAAAAGCTGCAAACCCATTTTGACGAGATATTTTACTAGTGTGAACTACTTTGCAGTTACTGACTTCCAAATTGGCCTAAATTTCCAAAACAACTGACATCTATCCATCCAGTGCAGAATTTGTATCGTAAACGTTGTTGTTGTCATGCCACTCCCTCCAATATCCTTACAATAAATTGAACCAAACTTGTTTTTCAGCCGCTTACCACATCTCCCTCTTATTAGAATACAGGGAAGTGAACACGGCTGCCGGACACACAGGTAATTGGAGGAGGCTGTCATCTTGTGCACAGAAAAGGAGGTCTGACCTGTCATTGTGAAGAGTGGCAGTCGGGGAGCTGATAAAAGTGACATAGCTAATTGTCGTCGCGGCGTATCTCCGAGCTCAACAAAACTCCAGAGACCTTGCGAATGGCTCCTTTCTCTTTTGTTGTCTTCTTATCTTCTTTCCTGGATATTTTGAAGGAAGACAAAGTGTGGAGGTACTGTCAGAGATGTTATAATGCTGGAATATGAATAGAGTTAATGTGATTTGAGATAGGAGCGTTCAAAGTAGCGACCTTGGATGAGGACAGAGACAGAGTTTTGATTTCTTTGTACGATCCAATAGGCTATTTTGTTCAAGGATTTCTGTTAGAGGAAATATTAGAGTCAATTCACTACGGGAAAAATTGCACTGTGGTGGGCAGTATTTACAAAAACTGAATATCTCGATAACAATATTCAGAAAATCTCATGTCAATCCAATAGAAATGTCTTTAAACATATTTGTTGAGGTTTCATCATCAGACAAATGTGAAATGTCCGTAAAATGAATGACACAAGTTTAGAAATATCACCTTATGTCCTTATTTGAAAGTTTACAACATAATGTTTAAAATTCCTTCTTATAATCAGCTCTTTTAGTAGCATTTTTAACTATAAACCATACACTCCATATTCACATTATCATCTAAAAACAGAGACAGGCAAATAATGCGTAAACCCAGAACCTTAAAGGTGCGCTATTCACCTTATTCTGCCCCGCCCACTTTCGGCTGCAGTAAAGGCACTTCCTGTTTGACGACAATGCCATAGACCTAACCAGAAACTTGGCCTGGTGGTGTCAACCGTTTGTCTTCTTGAATGTTCATACTGCAGAACATTTCAAACAAAGCAAAACAATAACAAATGCATTAAAGCAGAACTAAGTAACAACCTTATTAAACGTCTCTGTGTGGTGGTCGCATATGTATACGTACGCAATGACCAGAAGGTACTAAGAATGGTTTCAGGTTAACAAATAAGATGGAATGTACTTTTATCTGATTATAAAAGTGTTATTAGTTGTAAATTGTGCATTTTTTGGAGTATCTTGGACTGTAAATAAAATGAAAACAAAAATAGAATAGTAATAATTGACAATATGTGACTAGTAAACAGTTTGATTTGCCTGAAACTCAAGTGAAGGGGTACTCTGAGTGTGAGACACAGTTTAGGGGATAAGACAAAAAAGACTGGGAACCACTGCTTTAAGACAAGCAAGTGGCAAACCCTCCACCAGAAAAGCTTCCCTTTGCATTATAGACCTTTTTATTTTTCTTACATCAAACACACTGCCATTACCAAAATCATCTTAAGGTAAGACACTACAGGTGAAGAGGTAAAAATCTTAAATTTAAAGATATCAATTTGAAACTTCTCCTATAGTTTACTCAAATGTAAGGAAAAACCAAACATACACATATTTGGGACATATAAACCTGAAAAATGGACAGAATCAGGTTTCAATTTCTTGATTCATTTTGTATACATATTAGTTACAAAAATGTATAGAGGGGACTTTGGATTGCTTATTTAGTTTTTAAGTAAACTAGACTGGACAGAAAATTATCCTAAAAATTCAAATTCTGCCTAATTTTTTTGAGTTAAAACTTCAATAAATCAGTTTTAGAATTAAATATCAACAAATCCTTCAGTATGTTACGTCAAAATCTTGTTAAGTCCAAGATTGTACAGTTTGGTGTGTGTGGGATCTACTTTAAGTGGTCTTTATGTCTTTAGGGGAGAAAAATGTATTTTAAGAAAACGGCCTTTGAAGTTAAAATGTCCCATAGAAATCTATGGATGAAGTGGATTAAATGGAAGAACAAAACATTTTAAGAGCAAATTGGAGTTAGTTGTTTCCACATGAAAGTCAATATGTTGAGAGCAAAAAAGAAAAAAAAGAAAAAAGAGTTTTGCCGGTAGTGTCTCGCCTTACTTAGTAAAAGAAAACCTCTGTATTCACCTGTGAATGTGTTAAGCCCCCATCATAACTTTGTTTTCCCAATATAAGTCATTTACATACTCCTAACATAAGTGAAAGTGAAGGAGGTCAGACTGTACAGGACAATTATGGAAATCCAATCTTAGGGACAGGGCTAACTGCTGCTGGAGTGTGCACTACAGAGGAAGGGCAAAGGGACACTTGTGATTAATCACCGTGGAAACTGTGGTCAGAACAGGCCTGACTAATGCACACCAGAGGCTGCTCGTTCAATCAGACAGAAAAGGAGTCTAACCAGGACAAAACATGAGCGTACACCCAGAGCCCTCGTATAGGGAGCGCTGTCAGTGTTGCACTGATTGGTAGCACAAGAATGGAATGCCACTTTTAAAAATTGTATACTTAGAAAACAGCAATCACTACCTGTGGGGAAACACATGAAATGATTATACTAATTTATGTGAGGAGTTTTTGACACACCATTACTTATATCAACAAAATAATAACAAAGCAAGATGCATTGGGTTACAATCAACAACAGTATATTTTGCAGAAACTTTTAAAACAAATGAGTTCAATAACGAAGTGCTTCACTGTCTGGATTTAGATAAAACATTTCAACACATTATTTACCACTATGAGATGTAAAGATTTATGGTTAAAATGTTGTTATCGACAATCCCAAAACCCAGAGAAAATAAACAATTCAATAAACAGCCTGGCAGGAAGTAGGTTTTATATTTTATTCCAAAAACTTTCAAAATAAGTTTCAAGTTCAAGAAAGTAGAATAAGCTTAGACACAATGCAAAGCATCATATACAGACGGATAAAATACATTTTATATATTGCAGACAAGCCATGGTGGGTCTTACATATGTACAGTATGTATGTAAACTTTTATATACAATCTTTTTTACACATACAAAAGCCTTTGTTTCTATTTTCTTTGTATATATTTATATAGAGATTTATTTATATATATAGATAGATTTTTATATACTCCCCACTAGCATTTTTACTATAATGAAAAAAAAAAAAAAACATTTACATATATGTCAATCCATTTTTCTTTTTATATTACAAATGTTTCCATAAAAATATATCTCTGTACAAAAAGATTTGATATTCATTAACATATTCTCTTTTCTGCACTGGTCATACAGCCTGCTCCGCTTTACAGGCCTTCTGCTGTTTTGTTTGTTTTGTTCTGACTTTGTTCGAGGGCTTTGCTCGTCTCACTGAGGGGCTGTGGGGTTTGTGACTGCTTTATTTGAGAGATCTACTGGACTGGCATGAAACAACCAAAGCAGAACAAAGAAGAGAAACAAGGGGATTTGTAATAACCTTGGTTGAAAAATGTACAGATAATGTGAAGCAGCTCTGTAAATTTGTCGGTTTAGCTCCGTCATTGACATACTTGGAGTAGACTTTACAGGCGCATGTAAAAGAAAAAAGTAAGACAAATGTATACCACTTTATGTAATAGAATGTATATGAAACTGTGGCTGTATCATCGCTGTACTACGCAGTTGCCATAACGTAATAATTGTCTTCTTTTTGACGCTGCTATAATTAACATCTGCAGTTAAGTACATTCGTTAAGCTCATCTTAAAGAGTGGCTTCTACCTGCGCTTGAGAACAGACACAGTATAGAAAGCATAAAGTGTGGAAAGTATAACACATGTCTGACATTTGCGCTCTTTGTTTCTGCAGATTACAACCTCGCTGGCCTGGACCGTTGAGGAGCAGAATCAATGGAGTACTTTCTGCTCCACAACCTCGGAGAGAAATAACCATGAAGTTAGATGGAACTCACAGACCTCAGCGTTGGCCCAGTTCATTATGAAAAAGATGGCGAGAACACGGAGCTGGGTCGGGCTGATAACAGGAAATGAGTCGAGGATGAACGAGTTTCTCTCCTAAAATATGCAAAGAGAACCGAACGGCCAACCGCTCGCCGTAAAGAGTCACTGCTAAGTTCAACTCGCGACTGATCATTTGGGAGAACTTTTATGACAACCACAAATGAGAAAAAACACGGTTGGATAAAGCACCTAATTAAAGACACACCAATATCCGTCCAAGTGTATTAATAGAATTGTGAATTTTGATAACAAGTTATTTAGAAATTCTGTTTAATCCAGAATGCAAAGATGTAATCCAGATTTAGAGAGGAAGTAACATCCTAAAACGCATCTGGGTTGAAAGCAAAAGAAGATCCCAGTCAAGTCAAGGTTGTTAACCCAAAACACAAAAGCAAAAAGGAAGAGAAAAGGGAAAATATGTAAACTATTTATTGGTGTACACTTGCAATAATGTCACCTGTAATTTGGTTCATTTGATGTTTTCCCCTCCTTTGGTTAAAAAAAAGAAAATATAATCAAAAAATCAGGCATAGGCAAAATTAAAACATGTAACCGTGCTGTATACAGTAGACATTAGCAGCATGTAAGAAATGAATGAAAATGTGTGTACAAATAACTGTTTATTTTTCCCACAGAAGAACGTCGACTATAAGGGGCACTTCAATAATTTGAAACATTGTGGAAAATCCTGTTTATTTGAATAGCATTTACTGATCTACGGGATTCAGTATGCACACTGTGACAGATTTCAAACCTCTTTCTTTGCGATAAATTGTAGTTTGCAATTAACACAACCAAAATTCAATATATCAAATTAAAAAGTAAAATCCTTTTCACTTGTTAAAGTAATTGCACTTACCCATAACTTTCTCACATATTGACGTACCTCTTACAGCTAGTTAATAAATACTTTTGGGACCAAATATAATTCTATAAAGACATTATTTCTCTTCTTTAAAGGATTTTGAACACAAATGGAGCCACTATAGACAGTTCAGAATAGATGTCCGTATCATGAGGTTGTACCAAGGCACTAGAATGAATGTAAAGTGCATGTTGGGAGGCTGGGAAGGTCAACACATGTATGGAAAAGTCAAACGTATTCTGGCCCTTTCTCAACGCCACGTCTGCACCAAGCCCATGCAACAACCCCCCCCCACAATCAAGCGTTTTATCCAATAGCAGATTGGCGTGTCTTCTTTCAAAAAATATGAAAAATAAAGCACCCAGAGCACCGTCCATAACTCAACACGGCCGCCGTAATTCAATTGTTTCCTTTTCCACCAATTCACATCCTGAGCAGAGCAAAAGGGCCAATATTCTATCTGCACTGTGGAGATAAGCGCGGAGCCTTAAAAAGTAATAAAATTGTAAAAGCAATTACTGCCCCGTAGTGAAACTGATTGAGAGAACAATACAGTGATTGGTTTCAAAAGGGCCGGTGTTTCAGAGAGAAGCGATGAACTAGAGGTGAGCCTAAAGACTTCATTAAAGGAAGGAATGCTGTAGAGGCCAGGGGGACACACTTTGGAAATTTGCTTTTGTGAATTAATAAATGTATGCTTTTTTGATAAATTATGTAAAAAATCAAATGCATAAAGTTTACAAAGGCGTACAGATTTGTGATGGAAAAAGCATCATTTAAATGTGATTCCTAACAAAGAAACAGATTGGGAGGTCATGGTTACAGGAATGCATTGTAGAAAGCTGGATATATGAACGGCAATTAATCATAACTAATCAATTCTTGAATAACTAATTAGTAACTGAATAAGTGTTTTCTGTACTCTACATAAACTCCAGAGCATGCCGTGTGATTAAAAAAAAGAGGTTTTATGACTGAGAAAGAGCAGAAATGAATCAAAAATGATGCCAGAAATGTGTTTGGTCTTTCCATTTCACACTTCCATTGTGTCTTTGGGCAAGACACATCGCCAGCTCCTGTGACATTATTTCTAATGAACTGTTTCCCTCAGAAAGCTTGCGGGTTTAATCATTCCTAAAATAAATGACATATGGCGGTATAAATGTGGGTCTTATCACCACTAATGAACCCTTGTTGCTCTGATGGAATCGTTGGATCGGAATCCGCTGGCTCTAATGTGGCCAGATATCAATGCTTTTCCCTTACACCCACAAAACACGCCGCTAAGTGCTTTTTAAGAAGACATAGCCACCTCATAACCTCCCGTGGACACAGCTGCCTCAGCAGAAAGAAACGCATTGCAGACTCCAGCCCAAAAAGAAAAAAAAAGAAAGTCCTGATGGAGTGCAGTACATCCAACAAGGCCTTCAAAACTCACAGATTTTTAATTCATCCAAAAGCCAGAGGATGAAAGATTTCACCAGCCTCCGGAGCAGACAGCTGAGGAAAGAAAAGGTTTCCCAATAACTCACCACAGCAAAGAACGCTGCGTGAAGAAAATCAAATAGAAAACAGGGGAGAGAAATGGATGGAACTGTCCAGTCTGTCTCGACGTCCGTAAGCTACTGGTCAATTCTTCTGATACTGACCATTTTAAAAATCCCTTTGGGTTTCGGTGTCGGGCAGGGAGAAAAGTCATCACAGCTTGGCTATCAGCTTTCCTCGAGCTGTGGTAGTTTCAGGTAGCTTGTCCTCCAAACATGGAAAACGAAGAAGAAACCAGGTGAAGTTGGAAAAGCATTGGCATTTATATCAGTCATGTCTTCACTTGGTTTCTCTTCACAGTATCCTGTGGGCATAGGAGCTTTGACACAGACAGTGTCTTTCAGCAAATAAAATACTTTGTTTTGCCCTCTGCTCAAGGATCCACAGGTGTCCTCTGTTGGCAGGCAGTCTCCTTCTTCTATGCGAATCAGGAATGAGTGCACTGATATGTTAAAAGCATAAGAGAAAGACAAGACAAATAGGGAAGTTACATTTGTGGATATTAATACAATTGTGTCCTATAATAATTACCAATTGTTATAAAAACATCTTCACATATAAGTTATATACAAGCCCATACTGAACATTATAATTGGAAAGTTCATTCTGTTTTTTTCCCTGTTTTTTTGTAATTATTAACTTAGACAGTTTAAGACAGTTTAGCTATAAACTCATTTACTGACCTTATAGCTATTTACAACTGTCTTATTAGAAGAATCTCACAAGTTAACTGTACTTAACAGCAACAGTTTGAGTTACAGAAACTCTTGTTATTAAACCATTGCTCCCTCATTGGATCACTTATGATCAATATTAACTAAACTAACTAAAGCCTTAAAGATTATAACACAAACACAGCACAATGTTGTCTTTTTTTGACCCAATTACATTTATCACTGGCAAGATACAATGGTGCAAAGTAGACTGATCATTTTCATATTTTTCTTGACTGTTTAACGTAAATTACAAAGTAGGAGCGGGATAAAAATGACATAATTAATATAACCTAACTAATCTAACAAATCTATCAAATAGGCCATATATAATAGTTTACATACCATAGCCTCCTTGATTCATTTAGTATCTAGGTTAGGTTTTAGGTTCAAACAAATCGCGAATCCTAAGCAGCAAACTTTGCTCGCACGTGATAGTGACGAAACCACAGTGCGCAACATGCAGGGGGAGGATGGTCAGATTAATTGATGTGTCAGTTTATTTTAAGACAATTATAGAAAAATTAATGTTGCATTGGGTTAACGTGATCATTTTCCTGATTCTATAAAAAAGTTGTACTAAAAAAATAAATAAGAAATTAAATAAATTAATTATTTTTAAAAAACTGAATTTCTTCACTGCCAGCAGTGGTCTTTATGCTATGCTTCATCTGTACAAATGTGAAGACATTTCAATACAGTATAAGGTTTGACTTTACCTCAGCATGAAGCGGTCGCTATACAGCTGTGCACACTGTGCTGACTGTGAACTCGCTCTCGTTGGCCATGATGTCTGTGGGCTGGATGTTTCGGTCGTACATGGGGTTCTCGAAAGTAGCTCGGCCATTAGTGTTTTCATGGCCCACATAACCATTGAAGGGGACTTTGGGTCTTCTTCTAAAATGTAACACAACAAACAGGTGATATGAGGGTAAGATAGTGTGATGGAATTAGGAATTATGAATGCCATCAATTTTTACCACAAGTACAAGAAGTAGTATTTAGACAGTATATCGACAGTAGAAAGAAAACCTTTTATATGTAATGTGTGGGTGTGGAGCTAGATATAAAAGATAAGTAATGTTTGATCTTGTGGATGTTTACCTGTGTTTGTAGAGGTACAAAGCAAAGCCTGCAATGATCATGGCTATAAAAGGCACTAGAATGGCTGCAGCCACTGAACTGCTGTTGGAGGCGAAGTTGTATCCTGGGTTTTCTCTGCTGGGATCCAAACTCTCTGCAAGAAACATGGAAACAGATAAAAGATTAAACGTTGTTCTTTCTACTGTTTTCACAATGCCCTAGAAAACTAAAAAAATATCATCCTTCGGCTGTCAGCAGCTACAATTTTACTGAACAACTTTCTAACAAATGAATGATAAAGCTTTTAAGACGCAACAGATTTAAGCCATATGTTTATTTGCCTAATGCATATTCTCGTTTTACAATACCGCTATATCATTTGAATTGGATTTCCATGGGGTAAAACAGATGCAAATGAAACAAATGAGCACAAGGTAAGTGAGATTATTATTCAGGTAGTTCAGCCTTCGCGTGTTGTTTTTGACAGGAGCTTGAGCACACATCTCCATAATGCCCTGGCACGCGCCCCAGTCTCCTTTTTAATAAGCTCTGTTTGCTCCATCAGAGTGCTGGAACTGGAGAAATGCCCCGCACCTGCTGGTAAGACACCTCTCTCATGACAAGACATCCCCGCATCCACGTTCAGCCTCTCCCGTATCCTTTTATCATGCCAGCACATGCTTAATCTATGTTAACACCACATCTCCATGCTCCATTTCAAACGCCTGCTCCCGTGTGATTACTCTTTAACACTCAAGTCTTACGTCTGTCAGCAGAACCAAAGGAGCTCACATGGCTTTGCTTCCAAAGGTCTTGAACACTTATCAGCATTAACGCAAAGAGCCAGGCAAATGCACCTAGACAGAATGATGTAAAGAACTGAACTGAAGATGAGGGTGGACTTAAATGAAGCTGAAAACACATTGCCGTTCTAGGTCCGTTTGTAGCGAATGCTTACATCACAAAGTGTTTATATTTTTATTTTTTCCTCCAGTATAATTTTTTTCTTTGGCTGGTATCATTCTGCTTTTATAATCTCTGTTTACCAAGATGTAGCATTGGCAAGAGCCACACTGGATTGTGACTCCTCTGCACTCATATTTATCTGTGTGTGCTAGATCTCTTCTGTAAACTATTTAAACTTTGGAAAAAAAAAAGAACTTCTTCAAATTCTATTCCATGTATTTACATTTGTCATAATGCATGTCTGTCTGAGCCCTGCGACGAGTTGGCCACTGTGCAGGGTGTACCCCGCCTAAGGCCCAAAGTCACTGGGATAGGCTCCAGTCACCCGCGACCCCTAACGGGAATAAGCGGTAGAAAATGAATGAATGAATGAATGAATGAATGAATAATGCATGTCTGAAATGTAACTATATATATATTTTTATACTGTACTGTACTGTACTACTGTAACATGTGTCAGTCACCTGTCATAATCATGTGCAATATAATTTAACATACTATTAATACACTTTTACCTCACCATAGTCACTTACTGTATATAACAATACACTTGAGCCACTTTAGTTGCCATTTTACTATAAATAAGAGTGTGCACTTTATACCTTACACTCTATACTTTATATTGTATTTTTATTACCATGTTTATTTATCCTATTTTTATTGCATGCAACTATTTCTTTCATTCCTGTCCTAAACTGTGTGTTGCAACAGTGGAATTTCCCCATTGTGGGACAAATAAAGGATCTCTTATCTTATTTAATCTATTAGCCTGACGTCGTTGGACAAGACAGTGTAGTGTGAAATGAGGATGAAAATCCATGACACTGCGGCTTGCTGTGTGTGAGAAGAGAAGTGGAACTGTGCAACTGTGTAAGTGGAACTGTGAAACACGATCTATCCTTGTTCATAGGGAACAAGTTCAGATTTTTACTGATAATAATAGTAATGCTGATTGATTTAAAATGAAAAAATGCATGATGAAAAGTTTTTTTTATTAGTTTTATTAAGCGAATACATTGTTTGTTTAGGATTCCAAGCCATTTATCCAAAAGCATGGAAAGCATTTTTATTAGATCCTTGCTTTTGATTGCCAGTTTCAGCACTTGTTATTTGCGCCCTCCATAGCAGTTCCCAAGTTCCCAGGTTGTGATTATAAATCCATAGGAGCGCATAGTACATATACCACCTTTAAGATCACATCAATCATGAGCATGAACTAGTTTATTAACGAGAAAGCCTAAATTAAAATATATTGAATGCATAAATTGAGGGAACATTAAACGTTGACAGCAAATTAAATATGAGGTGCTAGGTTCAAAATAGACTGAAAAGCCTACATCCATTAACATGTCACTCACACTTCCGTGGACGATGATGTGCACTGCGTGGCCTTGAATAAAAGTGATTTACTGATTCTAAAGTGAGATGTGCCCCCTTGTGCTAAATTACAGCTATACTTTGTTTAAAATGTTTTCCACTTTGCACTCTAATGAAGAATCCAAACAAGTTAAGTGCACGCTGTGAAAGCACGTCTAATTAAGTTCACTCGAGCCATTCCGCCGATTGAAACAGTTCTTATCAATCTCACAGCAGGAGAGGAATCTGCAGACGTCTCACTCACCTAGCCTCTGGAGACCGAATTGGCCGAAGCCCTTGCCTTTGACAAAACCCTGGTACACAAAGGAGTTGGACGAGGAGATGTAGGACACCTAGAGAGAGGAGCAGAAGACAGTCACTTTATGTGTCACATCCAGGCCTCACAAAAGAGCCAATTGTGAAGTGTCGGTGGCTGGTGCGCACACAAAATGAAATATCGTGTCAAAGAGCTGAGAGGCACACTCATGGATGACATTTAATACAGCGTTTTTCTGCTCAAGAGAACAAACAGCATTCTGCGGCCGGCTACAAGAGAAATATTGAAGTTTTTTCACTGCCTGTACAGCTGTGTCTGAGAATAGGACCACAGCGAAGTAAAGGGACAATGTAGAGACAGAAGAAACTATACTGTACATTTTATATATATCACTGTAAAGTCAAATACTTCCTACACTTGAATATATACTGTAAACTCCAATATATTTGTAGTGTATTACCTGCTACCATGTGAAAGAAGGATTAAAATAGTAGCAATGACTTTCTGTTGAACTTGTTTATTCTTTTCCTTAGTAATTATGCGTTCCATGTGTCCTCAGAGATTGAATATTCCAAGTTTTGTGTGATATCTGAGAGTTGAAATATTGATAGAACTTGTTGTTATTTTCTGTTTAGTTGCTCTCTACTGTCCACCCGCTGTCTGTGAACCTGCTCCTGTGCTGCCGCTGACCAATTATAACTGCGCGTTTTTTTTTTGTTAATGTTGTTCACCTCTACACAGCGCAGATGACAACAAAAGCAGAATTTCACTCTCAGAGCTTGATTTTTAACTTACAACTGTAATAACACTGTCCTGGGCAATACATTAAATGAAAATGATCCACATTTTGTCTGGTTTGAGCACTTCCTTGGTTTGTATTACTTGATTTGAGCTAGTGCATGAACTGTAATATACTGATAATTGTTTCTGAGTTCTGACCTCAAAGTACAACTGGAACACAGCAATAGAACCAAATTAAAAACCAGATTAGCATCATTATCTGTAACATTTACCACAAAATTAAATTAATTTAATGTTATGCCTCATTTTTGTTTTACCTATATCTTTCTGCCTTTGTTCCCTATGCAAAACCTTCATACAATTTTGAATTATATCCGGAAAAAAAAAGTTTTACATGATGTATTATTATGTAGAAATATTTGTGTAACTGTGTGTAAAATATACAACCTGATAAATAAATACATTTGCCACAATAATCCCAAACAGATATTTCAGTAATTTGTTTTAATGCCTTTATTTATTCAGGAGGTTCTATTTTGCAAGAAAGATCTGGTCAATGTAGCAGCCAACACAAACAACAAAATACTGTGATTATAAAAACATCTCAAGAAAAACATAACCACACTTTTCTAGAACTTATTAAATGACAGTACAACTTCCAATTTACGGTCTTTTTGTAAATTATTCCAAGACCAAGGGGTAAAAATTGTTGTAAAAAGCTGATTTTTCCATCTCTGTGAAACACTGAGTCATGTTGATAAGAAGCTGAGATGAGAAGCGAATCTAGTAACTGCCAGTAACTATCTGAGCTGGCATTCTATCCAAGTTATTTGCGGACAACAGCTCTAACACACCACACTGCCACAACTGAGACCTCCACAAGTAAAAATACATTTGGAGCTGACTCTACTATTCACTACATAAAAGGATTTAACCACTTGTGCTTTGACCTGCTTTTAAATGAGACCGTGTTGAAATTGCCCGAGGTGGACGAGAATATGAGTGAGCTGAGCGTGTGAGCGAGGGGAGGGGCTGTGCTGCTGAATCCTGATTACCAGCCAATGATTTAACTGACATTTTAATTAAAGAGAAAACTCTCGGAGGGCCCTATATCTCCCGGGAGTGACAAGGTTACTGTGCATGTGTGCCCTGTATATTTCATAGAATATCAGACAGCCTGTGTGTCTTGGAGTGATGAAATATGTGCGTAATTAAACTAGAGGGAGAAACTAAGCGGTCTAGTAGAGGAGCTGACCCGAGCGTGCACTTACATGTCCGTCCAGGGCCCAGTTGTCGATCTTGAACTTGTTGACGAAGATCTCCACCGGGCCGCGGATCTGATGAACTTGCAGCAACAGGTGGGCCTCTTCCCTTTTGTATGTGCCTGCGATTCACAAAGGTTTGCTGTTACGCGGGGTATTCGTAAGCCACACAAGTCAGACACGGTTACGTAACATTCATGCTGTATTAAACGATTCTGAAATGTGCTTTTCATCAGTCCTGTCTAAGAAAAAAGAAGAGAGTTAAAAGCGAAATAGTTTGCACATCATTTATAAGACAAAACGGACTCCTTTTGACTTCTAAAATCAGCACAGAAGAGATTCAATAAAATTCTGCCTCATCACACTCTAAGTAAATGTTTTTTTTTGTTGGTTAACTGCTTAAAGGGCCGAGTTCGAAAATGAAATCCCTTGATCTACGTCGTCAATAAGGAGAATTTCATTAAAAATGCTAACATTTACACACAGCAGACAGTTTAAACGATCACTGAACAGAATAAAGCTGTTGTCAGGTATTATTGTTTGTCATATCATAACTATGATGTAATTTACATGTATTTTGGCTCTTGTTTACAATATGGTTGCTAGGTAACAGTGTGGGAATTGCCTCTACTATTGTCACATCTGCTGCTAATTTCCAGTCAGGAAGTAACATTATAAACATCACCAAAATTGTAAAACTGAGTAAAAATAGGTAAAAGTTCTAGTAAAATCTTAAATATACGCACTACGTTTTGGTGAAATATATAGTTAAACCTGCCATAGGCACTTTAAATGATATGTGTTGACTGATTTTATGTTTTACTGTTGGTACTAATGGCCTTTATGTTGCACAGTAGAATTCTATGGTGGTTCTATATTCGCTAAAACACTAGAAGAGTAGCACAGTTAAATTCAAATGTGATCTTTTATATTCACAGCTGCACCATAATTGTGCCAAGTGGTCCATATCAAAATGTCGGCTGCTTGGGGAAAACAACAGTCTAGTGTATACTTATATCAGTTATTATAGATTTAAAATAAAAAGGGAGATTGAAAAGCCTGTTTTTTTTCCTCACCAGCCAGTTTGAGCTCCACTCCGCTGTGGTCAATCAGTGTCCCATTAACTCGGTTGCTAAAGGGCTCAAAGGCAGTGATGCTGAGCATGGCCGGCTGCTTCTTCCCCAGGTACTCGTAAGAACCTCTCCACAGAGAGTTCTTTGCAAATACACCTCCAGGGACTAAGAGGACACAAGACAAGGGAGATTTATGAGTAACCAGTAGTAATTCAAGGGGCAATTTTAAATGCAGGAAATAAGGACTAGACTGTACCATTTCACAGAAAATGCTTTGTGTAGGGTCAATATAATGCACATTTTATTACAATTAGTGTGTATGAGTTAGGGGTGGATGGTATTGAGAAAGATTGTACTTTTTTTTTTGAATAGTTCAAGAACAATATTCAGAAATGTCATCAAACTTGTCTTTAAGTGCAATAGTTGAGGTTCAATTACAATTATCAGACAAATGTGTGAATGTCTGTGAAATGAATCACAAAACTGCAAAAATATGGATTTACTTTAATCTGAAAGTTCTTATTTAATGTATTGTCATCTGATATTTGCATTGGTTTAAACGTATATCACAACAATAATGTACAACAAAAAAAGTGTTTCAAAAGTAAAATGTAAAGGTATGGAGTCTGTATTTTACAACGATGACCATACCATAGTTGGAGTGAATTTCATGTAGAATAATTTCACCTGGCAATTTAGAAGGTGGTTCCTGCACTGTCCCCACAGGGCTCTTCCCACTCGGCCGGTTATCAGCTGCAAGAAACACACGAAAGAGAATGTTTAAAGACCCGATACATACACACAACCTCACTGGGAGGCACAAAAACCCATTTCCTGTTACACATGGCGGTCCCACGCGGGGGTCAGAACCGATGCCCTGTGACAAGCCATGCTCCTAATAACCCCCCAGTGTCCGGAGTGAGAGGTGGCAAAGACAGGACTTGACTCATGAGGAAGGCAGCAGCCGGGAGTCCCTTTACTTTACTGTATAAAGCTTAACGCGAGACACTTTCACCGCTTCCGGGAAAGCACTTTAATAAAGGCTTAGTCACAGCGGGCTGAAGGGGCCGCCACAATTGTAAACACACCCACGCCAGGGACCCAGAGGTAAAAGAGGGCTTTACATAGGACTACCAACAAAGACAGGTATACTAGTGGTAAGTTATGAACGCAGACAGAATCCCACACAGACTCGACGACAGCCAAGTTCTTTATGAGCTGCCACTCTTTTGATTTGCCCTTCTATCACCGGGCCCAAAGGTGCAGTTAATAATCTGTACGTGCTGAGGCCAGTTTTCTTTCCTTTCGTCTTCCCTTCAGCGCCTTAAAAACACCTGACGCC
Organism: Rhinogobius similis; assembly: GCA_019453435.1. NCBI lineage: Eukaryota > Metazoa > Chordata > Actinopteri > Gobiiformes > Gobiidae > Rhinogobius > Rhinogobius similis. The sequence goes on from CM033635.1 coordinate 21,807,236, forward strand.
TCGATATATTTCCGCAACGGTCTGACGCAGAATCCATCACCTGCGCGTTTCCCCGACTCTTTTCTTCTCCAACGCCATTAGCATTCGTCTTCACCGGATAATTGTGTGTCGATTGGCCTCCTTTGCTCCTATATGTTTTTTAGGCTACCGCTATGAGGGGTGTTAACGGCAGTCTATTTGTCTGGGATACCTTGTTAACACTGCCCGGACCATTTATAAGGAGTACTTGTGCTAACCAAATCAATGGGATGTATTGGCCTAATCAAGTTTTGCACCCCTGTTAATGCATCAGCGTGCGTGTAATTTCAGGCAAGGTAATTGTGCGATGGATGAGCCGTCACATTCTGGCATGTGCGCTGGAGGGACACATGGCTATCCATCATCATTAACTATTTCACATCCTGTTCTCATGTCACTGGTCATTCTAAAGTCGTTATATACAGCTATATTCTCTGTACATTTCAATATAGAAGTCACACTAATGTTGTTTTCTTTTGTTTTTTAGCGGAAATGGATGACTATGGCATAGAACTTGTCGATAACAATGTATTCCACACATAGACCTGACATATGATCTTGTAATATAATGTAATTGTTTTTTCTTTTGTTTAAAGAAAGAATCGCAAACTCACAACTAAAGTGGGCAGTACGGTAATGGTTTGTGAACTTAAAGGAGACATATTATGATTTTTTTCAGGTACTTTATATTGAATTATAACATGCGTAAATCAAGATTTTATGTTGTGTTGATTATAAAGCACAATATAAATGTAAATATTCTTAGTTGTAGAAACGAATCTATTGACTTCCTGTTCAAAAATGCAGAATTTATAAGCCTCGCCCTGAACCAGCAGTGGATTGTCACTTACATGCTTTGAAAAGTGGCTACGTGACATTTTAGAATCCTAAATGTATCACATAGTTTCTTAATATATTCAAATAAACACAACAACGTGCTGGGAAGTTGAGCACTCGAGCCTCAGTTGCAGGACAATAAAGGATTATTTATGCACAATGAATCAAAATACAAATCTTTGTAAACTAATAATGAGGAAACAGCACTGTAAAACATTTAAAAGTTCATTTAAGTTTGCATTGCATGTCCCCTTTAAAACTGTGCAGGAAAATGGCAAAAAAGTGATTTCTGAGTGCTCAAAGAAAGACAAACTTGTAAACAAGACTAATAAAATCAGCGTACATGAAGCAAAATACAACATCAGGTGCGTTTTGGATGAGGGAATGTTATGACATCTTAAAAACTCAAAAAGTAATTTGAGTATAATAACGTCACAGACATCAAATAGTAATAGTATTGACAAATCTCTTATTGCTCAGAAACCACTCTCTTGCGAGTTTCCTGCACAGTCCATAAACCATCAGTGTTTGTGCTGAGCATTTTGGTCCACTTTAATAGCAAGTTGAGATTTCACTTTTAC